>JAJJWX010000778.1:0-1328233 GCA_023529315.1 Papaver bracteatum | reverse complement strand
AATTAATGATATTTGTATTTTTAAAATCTTTTATAAGGAAAAAAAAAGAAAAAATATAGAAATGACAAAAAGATTACTATATTAATCTTTTATAATTTCATGTAGTTATTATAAAAAATACAAAAAATAATAAAAAATACTATGTTAATTTCGTACATTTATGACCGAAATAAAAAAATCAACTCAACATATTTATGGAATAAAATAATAAGTTTTAAATTTGTAAGGATTTTTTTTTTCCTGGAAACGGTAAAGAAAACTACTATATTAATTTTTGGCATTTATGATTAAAAAAAATAAATAACTCAACATAGTTATGGAATAAAATAATAAGATTTGTATTTGTTGAATCTTTTATAAGGATAAAAAATCTAGATATAACTATATTAATTTTTAATATTAATGATTAACATCTAATTTTTTTTTACTAACAACGTCTAAAAATTACTATATTAGTTGATATTTAAATTAATATTTATGTTTAAAGTATCTAAAAATAATAATTATTACCTGAACACAATCTGACGGGTTCTATTAATACATTTAATTTACTAATATAAACAAAGCCAATGGTTTGATATTTATGTTTAAAGTATCTTAAAAAATCTAATTATTTACCTAAACACAATCTTACGGGTTCCATTTATACAGTTAATTTATTAATATAAACAAAGACAATGGTTAATTTGGTAAAGTTTGTACCATTGTTCAAGTCACATTAATTAAAACCATATTTATGTATTATATTTATTTATATTGCCATATAACATGAATTAATTCCATAGCAGTTGTAAAGGTTTTCTTTAGAGCCAAAAGGTATGGAAAAAAATAATCATATTACAAATATACGAAAAAAAATCCAATTAATGTGGGACTAATAAGAAAGAAATATGATTACAAATATACGAAAATAATCATATTTCTTTCTTACCGGATGCTAATCCTCAAGATTATTTGTAAACAATTAATGTGGGACTAATAAGTTTTTCATTATATAATAGTTCTATATTTATTGAAGAAATTACTTTTTATGTTGTAAATATTTAACTGATTTTGGAAGTCCCGGATATCTTTTCTTTTTTAATTGTCTTATATAATCAAATAATCTCAAATTATAATAAACTATATAAATTTTAAGATATCGATTAATATTATTACCAAAACCAAATATTTACTAAAGTTTAATGACTCTTTATATAAGAAACTATAGCAAAAACCACATTTGTTTACATACTGTTTTTTTCTTTCTTTCATAGCAGTTTGTTTTCTATCATTGTTTTTTTCCTATTGTTTCTTGAAATTAATATTTTTGATGGCTAATCTATTTTCGCTATTTGATTTGTAGGTACAATCAATACTTCCAAAAGAAGTTGCGGCAAAGGGAGCGCTCATGAATACTGATATTGGAGGTGAATAAATTGATTTAATACGGCTTCTATTGGTTTTAAGATTTTTTTTCGGAGTTCATTTGAATTTTTTGTTGATGTTTAATTGGTGTTTATATTTTCGGTCTAGACTACATATGAGGAGAAGCATATGAGGTTCCAAGCTTAATAGTAACTCTATTTTCTTGATCAAATGCTTATATATGAGAGCCGAATTTTAGAAAAACCTACTCTATTTTTTTTTAAAATAAAACATCAGCGTTATTGGTTGTTCCATCAAATTTGTTTTATGAATGGTGCTATTTCATCATTTTCTGGATTAATAATTTTTTGACGGCCTCCGAAATAACGTGATCATGCAAGTATTACTCACGTTTTCATACTCATGTATTATTGAATTACTTATTTCATCCATTTGTTTTCATACTTATTGTATTATTGAAATTACTTATTCCATCCATTTGCATGTCCAGATTTCGAATGGGATCCTATATTTCAACCAGATGGCTATGATCTGATGGGACCTAATGTAACCATATTTATTCCATGTTATATTAAAGGTGACAAAAATATGTATATATATATATCCAAATTTAAAATACCCACGCTTATTTGTGCTTTTATATTAATCCAAAGAATCTACATTTATTCCATGTATTAAGAAAATTTAAACTATTTTTAGGCGACGCAAATGTGATATTTATAGAATTATCTATCTATATATATATATCTATATCTATATATATATATATATATATATATATATATATATATATATATATATATATATATATATATATATATATATATATATATATTGTGTGTGTGTGTGTGTGCGCCCGTGTGTGTGTGTCTGAATATACTAAATGCAGTATGTATATTAAAAAGTAAAAGAATAGATTTTTTTGGATATTTATTCCAAAACTTTTTTCTTTTTGTAGTTTTATTAATTCTTATATATATATATATATATATAAATAAATGGTAGGAGCAAAGGAAAACAGATTGTCTGCACGCGTGGCTTCTTTTGCAAACTGATTTGCGTTTTTTGGTTGTTTAGCAGGTGTGCTCGAAGGTTTTCTGTTGTATTTGGAACATATTGCCGCAAGGAAAGATATTTTGATAGCATGTAGCGTTCAATAAGTCTCTGTCTCTTTTAAACCTTTTAAGTCTTTACATATGCATATGTGCAAGAATAAAATATTTAGGTATATTGCATCGCGTTTATAATCGGATTTGTAGCAGTGAAATCCTTTTTTTCTTTGTGCTCCTAAGATTCTTCTTTGCTTTGTACTTTTGTTCTGCAGTCACTGGTATAATGAACAAAAAACATAAACGTGGTTACGTGGCAATAAAATCATTCCTTTTCCTTTATTTTTTCAAGGGTTCCTCTTTGATTTTAGTTGACCCATGATGATTGTCCTACCAACTGAAATAGCAATCGGCTTTCTTGGCCAAGCCAAATCTGATGGACAAGGTTTATATTTAAACTATACTTATCATGTTCCAAATGTGGATATACAAATCTGCCAACGTTATCACATTCTCGGCATATCATTATCATTCTCTCCTTAAAATATAATTTAGTTGATAGTAAATTTTGTTTAACATCAATAGCCGTAGTTTTGTTATTTTTTTAAGCGCAAATGATTAGCATTTACAATATTCTTCCGAAAATATCCTAACAAAGGTATTTCGTGTAATTTTTCCTAACTTTTCCATTTCATATATGCAGAAGATATATGGATGTGGAACATACAACACAGTTTAGCATAATTGTTTGCTTTGTCTAAATGAGTGGATGGGGATAGTAAAATTTTGTTTATCCTGGTAGTAAGCCCGTTAATTTGTTATGGATCAAATAAGAAAAATGAAATTGCATGTCCTTTTTGTTAGTTTTTATTGCTAATAATCATGTAAGATGTAGCTTTCTACTTTTCTTTTTTGAACATACGTAACTTTGTACTTCACAAATGCAATAATGTCCCATAAGTGGTGGTAGTGGCTGTTGTCGTCCCCATAATAAATAAAAATGCTCCAGAAGTGGTGGTACTAGAAGTTGTCGTCACCATAATAAACAAAGCACTCTTGCAAACTATAAGTTTTAGCAGATTCGAGATCGAGATCGAACTGCACAAAGAAAAAAGTGGCTAGATGTTTTTTCGCATTTGGTAAGTTACAGAATTATCCTACATAAGTAATGCAACACACCACCGGTAAAAATGTACCTACCAAGAAACCAAATATAGAGTCTATGACTTTTAGAACAAAGAGATGAAGAATATTAAACTCTCTATAGTTGTTTTTCTTTCGAACTCTTTATTCAAGTGAATGTCCTCTTGGGATTTTATGGCTCTTATTGTTGATCATAATCACTCCAATTATCATATCATAAAAGTCAAATAGTAAAATAATAAAATTAACCAGTTTCTTGCTATTTAACTTTATAAGAGGTCCCTGATGTGTAATTATACCAGGTTCCCCCAGTGCCTAAATTTATAATCCAATGATTCCATAAATCAAGATGTTAGCTCAAAGTTGAGTTCATTTACATGTCTTAATTTTTCCTGTATAATGCTATGAAAGAAATTATAAAACAACCATATTTGGTATTCCTATCAAGTTATGAGTTCAAGATCGAACTCATTTACATGTCATAATCTCCCGAATATAAGGATCTGAAAGAAATTGAAAAAAAAAAAATTATCTTTGGAAAACTTTGTTATTTCTTTTGCATTAGCATTACTCTTTCATTTCAGGATGCAATGTATGTTTACGTTAAAGTATATTGCAGGAGGTAAAACATGCGGATGGAAACTTGATATGGTTCGAATATAGACAATTAGAAGAATTGATATCGATAAATATGACTTAGTATATTGGCGTCGATCAGTTGTACAAAGGGAAGCTCTCCTTGGAGATACCAGTCGGTAACCCATCTCCCTTTTCCTTTTTTATCGGCATCTATAAATACATTTTATTTTGTTGTTATCGATGAATTCTTCTTTTGTAATACCCGATGATTATCATTCCTTATGTTTCCAGTTGATAATTTTCGTTAAATCAACATGGTTATTCCCTTTATTTCAACAACAAACAATATTATCACTTTATTTTCACAATCAATAATTTATATCTTACACAAACTTGGGAAGTGCATATGGTCTAATAGACATTGTTGGCTATTTTTCCACTGCTCTATTGAAAATTAATTATACTTTCAGTGAAATGTCTTTTAAGTTTATTGTCTACTTAGAGCATTCACTCATTTAGGCTATATTTTGGAGCTTTTTATCCACACAATCAAGCAAAAGAAGAAAGAGTAAGCTAGAAATCAAAAAGTTCCTCAGTTTTTTACTGATTTCCTTTTTATTATTATTATTTTGATTATTGATTTTGTGGATAGTGGTACTCAATTTAGACAAAGCAAAGATTGGGGTTTGAGTTCTCATCACATTATGAGTTAGTCGGTTCGACGGTTGTCAGTTCGATCCCGATGGGAATTAGGGTATGACTTCTTCTTCTATTTATTTTGATCGGCTTTTGCATTTATTTTTTTATTTTTTGTATATTTCACTACATTACTTGCATTAGTTTAGGTTGTCCCTTACAATGAGGAACTCAATAAATGCCTCACACTAGCAGTTAATATGCTCGGTTTATGAAGAATTAATGCATTTATTTGACGGAAAGCACTTCATATGCTTAGCACTATTTATAGCATGGCAACCTATTTTATATTTGTATCGTATATTTTTTTAGTGTCTCTAATATCAGATATTGATACAACTATATAGTTTGTGTGATTTTTCATTTAAATAAAGGTTATTGGAACCTAGATGAGCAGTTGAGTTGGCCGTTTGATACAAGTATATAATTTATGAATAAAGATATATCGGTGCATCTCATTGATCACATCTTCTTTGACAGAAAACACTTCATATGCTAAGCACTATTTAGAGATGGCAATCTATTTATATTTACATCGTATGTTTTTTTAGTGTCTCTAATATCAAATATTGGTATAACTATATAATGAGTGTGATTTTTCATTTAAATACAAGTTGTTGGAGCCTGGGAGAGCAGATGAGTTGGCCGCTTGATTTTTAACGCAAGTATATAAAGATATATTGGTGCATCTCATTGATTACATCTTCTTTGACGGGGATCACTTCACATGCTTCGCACTATTTAGCGTTAGCAATCTATTTTATATATCGTGTGTGTTTTTAGTGTCTCTAATATTAGATATCGATACAACTATATAGTGAGCATGATTTTTCATTTAAATACAGGTTGTTGGAGCCTGAAAGAGAAGTTATTTTGGCCACTTGATTTTTAACACAAGTATATAATTTCCGAAGAAAGATATGTCAGCACATCTCACTAATTACATGTTCTCCGACGGGAAGAAATTCAAACGCTTTGCACTATTTACAGTTGACACTCTATTTTATATTCATATTCATATGTTTTTTTTTTTGGGTCTTTAATGTCATATATCAATACAACTATATAGCGTTTGCGATTTTCATTAATCTACAAGAAAATGTAGTCTGGAAGAGCGGTTGAGTTGGCCGCTTGATTTTTAATGCAAGTATATGATTTCTGAAGAAAGATATATTTATGTATTTCCTTGATAACATCTTCTTTGATGGGAAGCACTTCATATGCTCTGCACTATTTAGAATTGACGACTATTTTAGATTAATATAGTGTTTCTTTTAGTGTCTCTAGCTATTATCATATATCGATACCTATATAATAAATGTGATTTTTCATTTAATTACAAGAAGTTGGATTATGGAAGAGCAGTTAAGTTAGTCGCTTGATTCTTATTACAAATATATATATATATATATATATAATTTCTAAAGAAAGATATATCAGTGAATTTCCTAAGTTACATCTTCTTTGACGGGAAGCACTTCATATGTTTTGCACCATTTAGAGTTGGCAATTTATTTTATATTAATATCGTGTTTCTTTTAGTGTTTCTAATTTCATATATCTACACAACTATAAAGCGAGTGTGATTTTTCATCATATAACTACCGATTTCTTTTGTTTTATATACATGAACTACTTACTGATTTCAAAGGTTGGTATTTCAAATGTAATTTCTTAAAGACGACTTCTTAATATCCAACAATTTATACAATGCGTAATAGGTGAATTTGGTTTCATAAGTTAATCTACTATATATATAATAATGGATGTTCTCATTATACACTGCAATTGTTAATTGGGATCCTTCTGGGATGGGCCTGTCTCACCAAATGAGGATCAATTCCCCTGGTACCAGATATGTAGCATAGGTTAAATACTAAAAAAAAAAAATCTTATTACACTTTTGTATTTATAGTTTAAACTATTTTACATTTGAGATTATTTAACCTATTTATTTTAGTTTATTTATAAAATTTTAAAATTGATTATTGTTTCATTAGATTGCTTGAAATTAGTTTTCAAAACCATGTGAGATCTTTAGATAATAATAATAGTATTACATATTTGATAATTAGAAAATTTTAATTATTAGTTGTTAATCTGTTGGATAGTAATTCTATCGTAGCTTATTAGGGTTTTCATAGTGACGGGTGCGGGGAGAAGTCCCGCCTTAGTGGACATGGACCAAAAAGGTAAAATATTCCAGCAATCCCGTTGCGTAGCACGGGTTTCAAACTAGTATATCCTTATTCAACAATAAATATATCCCTATTTTTTTATAACCTTATATCCATTTAATATTACATTACCTTAATACCCTCACCCATGTAATATTCACTACACCATATTAAGGGTTTTATTATATAATATATCCATCACTTAAAATATTTCTTATGGATTATAATTGTCTTAAATATGGTGTTATATTTTGTGTTATAGTTTTGATATGACAACTATTATCCATTACAGAAATTAATTAATATAAAATTAATATTATACCTAAAATCCATCACATTAACTTTGTTATGGTTTCACAAGATATTATAAATGACAGTTAACAACTAATTAAAAAATGACACGTGTTTTTTTCTTTTATGGTTGTAAATGTCATAAAGTCTTAGTAACACTTATAATAAAATCCAACTCACTACTAAAATCTGGACACGTGTTTTTTGTTTGTTATGGTTGTAATTGTCATATGATGTTTTGTAACACATTTAATAAAATTTAAGTGACCATTAAAATTATGACACGTGGCTTGCTTTGTTATGGTTGTCCTTGCCTTGTCATAAATTAGCTGGCCAATAAGGAAATGACAAGTGTCTTCGTTCAAGTGTTGAAATTTACTCACGCACATTGATAGTCACAAATTACAGTGCTAAAAAATAAAAATAAAAGGATTTCGGTGGCTGGCAACTTTATGATATGGCGTGATTTCAGGTCATCCTGATCCTTAATAACCAAACAATTTTATGATTCAACTCACAACAAGACCAAAATTTTAGTACTATTCGATATCATTGTTGTACTCCATTCTGAAATATTCCGGTTGCTTTGCCTTGTTTCCAGCATGATTCTTGCAATTTCTTTCGTTGGTAGATCCTTCTTGTCTTGTATTTACTAGTCTTCGTTTTGTAATAAAAAATATCCAAATCTGTTTCTGCAATTTAGAGATAAACATATGTATACTGCATCAATTTAAAACAAACCTGATCATCCTCCTCCGGTGCATGTGCCGCAAGGGAGTTGTTGGAATCACAAGGCTTCTCAGACCCACAATTTTGTCTGTTGCACTTGGCTCTAAATGTATAGTTTAGGTTGTCAAATTTCCCACATTTCCAGCTCCCTTCTGGATTTTTTTGCTCTGAAGTATAAGGATCTATATATATATCAGACCAAGATGACAAATATTAGATCATGATAGAAAAGACGGGATCTAAAAAATGAACTTACTGGAATTTTTGTCTGAATTTGTAGGTTGCACCAAAGATTTAATAGTTTAGTAAACATAAACATATAAATTTAGAAGATCATATAATCATCTCACAAGCATGAAATCTCATCTCAAACAACAACAAAAAAGACAACGAGGCTTTACAGCGCACACTGGGGGGAAAAAACATCACAAACCTGTGATCCCGGTATAGGGGTACTTTACTTTCTCATGTTGCAAACTGTTCGGAAAGAGAAATTAATATTTCTGCAATTTGTACAGGTCCAACCATTGTCGCGAGTCGAGTCTACATATTTTCAGCAAACTGATAGTGGAGACATTCGTATGAGATAAGACGTGCTCTGACAACAAAAAATTAAGCAATACCATTTACGATAACAACTTAAATATATGCTTACCGGCTGACTTTCTTGGTGGATTTTTCATCTTGAAACAGCCCTGGCGTTGAGACCTACACACCCCAGGCATCAGTTCATTCATTGCCACGTAAGAGATATATTGAAAAGCTTGAGAATAAGAAAAAAAGAGTGAAGAATCAGGTACCCACCATAGAAGTATGACCCATTGGCAAACCCAAACCAAATTTATCCATTATAGGGGCATTGGGTACATCCCACCTGAGCCAGACAACACGACAACCGATAATGAGAACGATGAGTTTATGGACAACAAATAATGACAACAATGAGTGGATAAATAACGAAGAATGACAACGACGAGTAGATGACCAATGGAGAATGATAACAACGAGTCGATGAACAACAGAAAAATGACAACGATGAGTCAATGAACAAGAATAAAAGTCATAACGCCTAAATTTTCTTCCAAGAGATGACTAATACCAAATGAAGTATTACTTTATCATGACAGGAAGAGAAAAAATAGACAAGTTTTTACCTTGTCCAATCATAGATCCACTGGAGTATGGTGAAGGTCCACCTGTACCAACCATAGTTCCAATGAAGAAGTCTCTGAATAAGAATACTAAACAAAGAAAGAAATACAAGTTTTAGTAACATGAAATCAAGTTAAAACGTTAGTGGGATCATCTTAGTTAGATATGATACCTTTTTCGATGACATGTGCGCAAGCTGATTCTTTGGACCTTTAAGTGCGAAAAATGATCCTAGGATAATACAACCGAGGGTAAAGAAGATAGAAAATTTTTGAGGCATCAACACAATTACTGAAAGGAACATCGTGAAGGCAATAATAACAAGGAAAACTCCAGCAGCCAATAGCATACAAAGTGCATGAGAGATTTCCTTGAAGGAATGCTCCTGCTAGAAGAACTGATGCTCCTAGAGACTCCTCTTGAGACCCTGCAAGATTTTTATAAAGGAAAGTTTAGGCTCGGTAACATAACATGGACACATGGAGAAGAAAACTAAACTCACATCACTTGTTAGTACCCTAGAGATCCATAGAAAAAGCGACCAAGTGCCATAATCAGAGTAACGACAAAGGAGTAAAATACCATATTTATCAACTAGTAAAGAAAATGAAAAAATGCAAGAAAACACAGCATTCGAAACATGTATCACTCACTCGTATGGCTACAGGATAAAATATGTTTTACCTCACACGTTACAAGCCTCAGAACCTATAACTTTTGTAAGCTTCAGGACTCCCGACTCAAGAACTATAGAAATCATACATTTTCCTAAAGCATTTCTCCAATATGATGCAATGTACAATAGTCTATCAAAGTTTCACCTTCACACTATACAAATGAGAGGTAAAATAATTTAACAATGAACTGTAAAATACTCAGAGATGTTTTACACCTGTCTAACAAGACTTTTGTAATATGCACAACCATTTGGATTGGAAAGAAAATGACAAAGGCCAAAATCCAGAATTCCTTGGTACTTCCATGATCCTTCAAACCCCCTAGTATTCACCTTCACACGATACTTTTACTATAAATTAACCTCTAAACCTAAGGAAGTACCCTGTTAACTGTCATTCATATTGTAATGCTAATAAGTAATAAGGACTCTTGAGCTCCTACTAAGCAGATAGATATATAATAGGAATTGCTTTATTACTTGCCCTGGAAGGAGTCAATTTAACGGTTGAGCTTAAGGAGAACTATTTTCTATTTGGGTTTCATTCATTAATTCATATCCATTGCTAAAAATAATATCAGTTTCCTACATACTTACTCTAACTACTCCATTCATTATCCTCACCAGTCCAAACTCCACTTCCAAGAATAACTTGTAAACTATCCACAGCTGGATCAACACCAGAATCTTCAAATAATGAAGTTAAAAGCATCATATTCCAATAATATAAATTCTGATTCATTGTTTTCGGAATAGCAGCTTCCTGAATGAGTATACCAAGTTCATTAACAAAGAGCATCAAGAAGCGACCTGAAGCTGCATTTTGATATCGAAAAGACTCCATATGAATGTACTCAATAAGCATAGCGTCTAATTTTTCCTGGGAGAATCAATCAACAAGAGTGTTAGTTAAACAATACATAAAATGATCTTCAAAACAAAGATGCGGGTCAAAGTATATAAAGACGTACTCAATAAGTCAAGCTTCTAATTTTTCCTGCGAGAACCAAACAACACAACGTCGGTATTAGTAAACCAAATCATAAAATGAAATTTAAAACGAATAAGCATGTCAAAGTATATATAAAAACCTGCAATTATGTGTTGCTCCAGCAAGATTCCATACGGGAGTTCTGTTAATAAACTTCTCTACAAACAGAAAATGGAGAAAATGTGAAAAAACAAATGACAAGAAAAGAACAAGTTCCCCTCTTCCCTCCTCCTTTACCCAGGCTTGGGACCGGCATTTTACAAATGGCGGAGTTAAAAAGGGGGTAGTTTGAACACAGCACAAGAAAAAAAAAACTTTTATTAAAGATGAAAAATTGACAAAGATCTAATTTCATAGTTCACAAAAGAGGTGGACTAAAATGCAGAAAAACCTAATAGATCAGGAATTGATCATTCGTTCATGAACTCCATACGCGAAACAGGCCAAATCAAACATTCGTTTACAGTATATTGCCACAAGTGATTACGATCATCGCCTTGAGGAGCATCGGGTACTTGGAAGTCACCATCGTAAATGGATTTTAGACGTATTTTCCTCTCATCCGCCAGGACTTGAACTGTGTGACACCTTTCTCCTTCTTCTCCATAAACTACGTATCCCGTAGCAACTGTTAATCTCTTTCTGTTGAAAAGGTGCACAAATTGGACTCCGTCCAGGGGGTTTTCAATTCCAGCAAGACCAATGTTTGAGCCGTGATTAGGGATTGAAATAGTGGTTCTCTGAACATCTGGAATTGGTTGATTGTTGGTAGCATGTTCGTATCTCTGTTGTTCTCCCATAGATTGGTGATGTTGGTTATGTTGTTGTTCTCCAGTAACCACATGGTGGTTTTCCGGCTGGTCTCCCATAGCTTGGGGATGCTGGTTTTTATGCTGGTCTCGCAAAGCCTGCAACACAATCTGTACCGACCGCAAACACACAATTCAGACGAATCCTATATTTAAAAAAAAAATATAGATGAAAACAAAACTGATAATATTCAATGGTTCACCTTTGTTATTCTCTGGGTTGTCCTTTCCAGCTCAATCTCGTCCATCCTAGCACCTTTTGCAGCCATGACAGATGTTGCAAGATTTGCTTGTAAAGTTTGCGCTTTAGATGTGTGCGAGGAATAACCTAATAAACCAGATTTGCCTTTGTCTGGGCCAAAGACTTCAGTTATTTCATCGTTATCTATGTCCATGGGGTCTACCAATCCTTCATCAATCAGTCTCTTTCTTTTTTCAGTAGCAGCCTTCACTTTCTCCTGTGATACATATTGACAGGGGTAAGTGATCATTCAAAAGTAAATAGATAAATTTGAAATATTCCTAATAGACTTACATATGCCTCGACAGCTGAAGGGTGTACTTTTCCATCTTTGCCTACATGACCCTCCATCCACGAGACGCCCCGCCTAACATTATCAATTCCACCTTATTTTTGAGCCTGCATATGCAGTATGTACATGTTAGTCTTACACAAGTATAACATGTGATGATTTAAAAGAGTGAAAAATGTGATAGCATGTACTTACAAGATTATAACATTTGTTTGCATATGATAGTCATCCAAGAGTGTGCTTAATGCTCTTCTTCTTATGATTTGATCCACACTTTGCATGTTTTTGCTTAACATCAGGGTCACTCTCGTGTTTCACAAAGTTTTTCCAATGATCAAGGCTGTAATGCATAGGGCATGCAGCTATTTTTTCAGCCATGGTGACTTTGCCCTTGAGAGGACCTCTTCGTAACTCATACTTGAATGACCTCAACTTCTGGGGGAAAGTTTTCATCACAAACTTCTTGGCCAAATGACTTGGAACGTTAAACTCATACTTTTGCTGAAATAAACAAGCTTTTCCATCAGAAAATCAAAGATAAAACTCATCAAGACATCCTATCTAAATCAAACACAAAAGAATACATACATAAACTTAAGTAAATCAAACATCACAGTATCTAAGATTGAAAGTACAATGTATAAAACATATACCATTAACTTGTTCAAGACATTCTCTTTCAAGATCCTTGGAACTGTCCTCCAATCTAGGAATGACACCGGACAATGTGTCCGGACAAGTTCTCCCGTAAGAGTAGCAAATTGTGGTGAATTGGGACCTTTAATTCTGCCACTTTCATCCATTTCTACCCTCAGCTTTGGAGCAGTTTGAGCAGTGGGAACATTTGTTGCAATTTCAGCGGTTTGAGATGTATGAACTGTTGTGGGTGCACCATTGGAGATTGCAGTTGTTTCCATCTGCAATACAGCAAAAAAGAAAAACTATGAAAACAAATAAAACATAAAAAAGTGATATATGGTACAAACTATCAAAGTAAAACAACCAAAGAAATCTAATATCAGTTCCAAAAACTAGCAAACTTATTCCAATAAAAAACCAAGGAACTTAATCCAAGTGAATAAATAAGAATTGAAGAACAATAAATAAAACCCTTTCAATTGATTTTCATCCAATTGATCCAATTAGAAAAAAATTAAACCATCCTCAGAATTTTCATCCAATTGATTATATGTCAGAAGATGAAAACCCTTTTCTCGGTAATTGGTTCTAGTCTATTGAGACAGATTAAAACCAAAATATCTTTTCAATTGATTATATGTTAGAAGATGAAAACTCAATTTCTCAGTAATTGGTTTTAATCTATTAAGACAAATTAAAACCAAAACATCTTCTCGAGGTTAAAAAAAAATCCTAATAAGAAACCTCAGGAACCCTAAAAATAAAAATAAAAAACAAAATAAGGGTTTGATGAAAGTACCTTAACAAAAGAACTTCTTTTTCAAAGACAATGAAAACCATTGTGTTGAAGGCCTCTTTTATAAGCAAACTTTAGGGATTGTGGAATTTAATTTTGGTGAAAATTAGGAGTGGGAGATGAAAAAAGAGAGGGAATTTTTGGATCCCAGTTTGTTGAATTTTTTGAGAGTGATAAGTTTCTGTTATTGGGACCTAATCTTCAGGAAACAAAATCTTCTGTGAGCGGGAGATGAAAAAATGAGGGGGAATTTTTAAAGCTTCAGAAATCTTCTGCATATTTGGAGGCGGGAGAGAAAGAAAAAAAAATAGAATTTGTGAACTCGATCCGAAAAAAATTCCGGAGAAACTAGAAAGACTAGAAAGAAGTTTCTGTTTTTAGAAAACCCTGATTGTTGTTAGGATTAATCGATATAAACTAGAAAAAGACTTTCTACAGGTGGGTGGGTGGGTGGTCGGTGGTTTATGGGCCAATGCAAATCGAGACTATAGTTTGCCGAGTAACATGTGACACTTTGTCAAGGCCCCATTTCCTTAGATCTTTTATTTATGCCAAATAATATGTTTTTTAATGTGTAAATGGACATTAAAAATTTGTATTTATCAAAAATGTAGTCGATAATAAAATTGGTGGATCTTTCTAAGAATTGATAAGAGGGAGTAATAACCGAGTGATTTGGTTTGAAATGATTTCGCAAATATTGATTTCAAATAGAAAAATTCACATTTTATTTTATCATTATCGAGAATGATGATTGAAGAACCAATCGAGTGATTAATCATTTCCAAGTGTACAAATTAATCCAACATTTATTTGGATTCAAGAAACGGGGAATGATTACGGTAATTTGTTACGAGATATTCGAATATATAACAATCAATCTTGAAATTTCAAGATTTAGCATAAGTTAACTTATCATTATCGAGAACGATAACCAAGAGTGATTTTGGATTAAGACGATTGTATCCGATTATGCAGTGACCATTTCCAAGCGCACAAATTCACATCTTTTTTGTCAAAATTGAAGTTCGATAATAAATTCTGCAAATCTTTTCAAGAAACGGTGAATCATTACGGTAATTTGTTACGATATATTCGAATATATAACAATCAATCTTGAAATATCGAGATTTAGCATAAGTTAACTTACTATTATCGAGAACGATAACCAAGAGTGATTTTGGATTAAGCTGATTGTATCCGATTATGAAATGACCATTTCCAAGCGCATAAATTCACATCTTTTTTGTCAAAATTGAAGTTCGATAATAAATTCTGCGAATCTTTTCAAGAAACGGTGAATCATTACGGTAATTTGTTACGAGATATTCGAATATATAACAATCAATCTTGAAATTTCGAGATTTAGCATAAGTTAACTTACCATTATCGAGAACGATAACCAAGAGTGATTTGGATTGAACCGATCAGGGACGGAGCCAGGACTTATACGCTCTGGGGTCAAACAAATTTTAATCTTACACTCACCAAAACTTTTATCATTTTACACTTTAACCACTCTCTACTAGTACAAAATTTCTAGTTTACCATTAGTTTTTACACCCACACGATATTCAAATTATATAAAACACGAACCTTCCCTTACTGAAACTCAAAATCTAGTGGGTGAAAGCGACCACACTTGCACCCACTTCCCTCCGTCCATGGAACCGATTGTATCCAATAATGCACTAATCATTTAGAAGCGTACAAATTCACATCTTTTTTTGTCAAAATTGAAGTTCAATAATAAATTTTGCAGATCTTTTCAAGAACGGTAAATCATTACAATTATTTGTTACAAGATATTCGAATATAACCCTCAATCTTGAAAATTCGAGATTTAGCACAGGTTAACTTACAATTGTCGAGAAAGATAATCCAAGAGTGATTTGGATTGAACCGATTGTATCCGATTATGCAATGATCTTTTCCAAGCGCACAAGTTCACATCTTGTTTGTCAAAATTGAAATTCGATAATAAATTCTGCGAATCTTTTCAAGAAACAGTGAATCATTACGGTAATTTGTTACGAGATATTCGAATATATAACAATCAATCTTGAAATTTCGAGATCTAGCATAAGTTAACTTACTATTATCGAGAACGATAACCAAGAGTGATTTTGGATTAAGCCGATTGTATCCGATTATGCAATGATCATTTCCAAGCGCACAAGTTCACATCTTGTTTGTCAAAATTTAAGTTCGATAATAAATTCTGCGAATCTTTTCAAGAAAGAGTGAATCATTACGGTAATTTGTTACGAGATATTCGAATATATAACAATCAATCTTGAAATTTCGAGATTTAGCATAAGTTAACTTACCATTATCGAGAACGATAACCAAGAGTGATTTTGGATATTGCCGATTGTATCCGATTATGCAATGATCATTTCCAAGCGCACAAGTTCACATCTTGTTTGTCAAAATTTAAGTTCGATAGTAAATTATGCGAATCTTTTCAAGAAACGGTGAATCATTACGGTAATTTGTTACGATAATAAATTCCGGGATTCTTTTACAAGAAATGATGAATCAATATGAGTTATTTGTTACGAGTTGTTCGAATATGAACAACAAAGATGGAAATCAAACAAGTAAAACATAGCTTTTAAGAAATCAAAAATCCAGAACAAAAAAGTAGATATCAACTAATTAACTAGTTTGTGTAATTAAGATCAAGTTTTTCGTTGCACCATCAGACGAGCTAAATGAGGTTCATCTGCAAATATGTTCTGAAAATCGCCAGGACTAGGCTTCTCAAGTTTGTCCACTGTTGCCATTATTCGTTTTGGTGAATGAATAACAGCCCAGTGATCAGAACTTTTCAAATCTTTGGAATAGAAGACTTGGCTAGCCTCTTCAACAAGAACTGCCGGCTCGTCATACAAATTACTGGAACTCCTCATATTATTCAATTTAACTAAAACTAAATCTGAATCTTGACAAACTTTGATTCCACTACCTGCCTTCACCCAATCACAATAGAAAACGGTCTCATGAAAAGTAGTATAGTCTAATTCAAGGATTTGATTGATCACTCCATACCACTTTGATAAGTGAGTTTCAGGGGATTTATCACTTTTATTTCTCCTAAACGTCGTGTATGCCTCTACACAGATACCACTATCTTGAGTACAATGGTCTTCTTCATAAGATTTTGGAGCAAAAACAAAACCATTTACGCGGTATTTTTCAAACTCTACCGCTCCAACTGGACCCCATGCCAATCGCCATAAGTCTGAATCAGTTTTTCCCTCCTTCGTTAGCTATGCAAAAAAATATGGACAACAGTCAACAAGCGATGAACTCGCAACAACATGTATACTATAATTTTTCCATAAAGGGCTATAACCGTACTGGGCTTCCATTAAGGCAAAATGAAGTGGAAGTTTGTGTGAATTTTCAGTTATCATCACTCAACCTAAATACGCCGATAAGGTAATAGATCATATTGAACTTCTCAAGTAATAACAAATAGAGTGACATACCTTATCATCCAAACAGGTAATAAAGCTAGTCTGTTTTTCTACCTCGTCCAATGTGATCTCTTTACCATTAGAATCTAAAATTGGCAATACGGTTTCGCCATACTCCCTAACAAAATAAAACATGTTGGAATAGTCGGAAATCAATTTCTTTATTTCCAAAATGTAAATTTGAAGAAAAGGTAGTTATGCAGTATAAATACATACCTGTAATAGTCGTCGAGACCCGGAGGGTTTATTCGAAACAATACCCACCGACGTATTTGTACAAATTGTACGTTAGTCAGTTTTACTTTCTTCTCTTTTGATTGAGGACCCACATCACTGAACTCTGAATCTGGATGTAAAAATGCTTCCCAAGTGCCCTTGTGATTTCCGTCGTTACCATTTGGCATGAACTCCATCGCATTCACGACAAACTCTTGTGCACCGTAGGACACTGCAATAGACCCTTCTTTATATCTTTTATTACTTGGTATGTTTTTGCAGCTCTTCATTTCCCTGTTTAAGTACCCACATATAATTAAAAAAAAAGATTGGTATACAAAATAACAAACACCATAGTATAAGAACTATTTACCTCTCAAAAGGGTACATCCACCGATACATAACGGGTCCACAAATCAATGCTTCATCAGCCAAGTGAACCATATTGTGGACACTTATATCAAAAAAATAAGTAGGAAAGTACTTTTTAAGAACACACATTGCCTCTGCAACCATGAGTTCAGCCTTCCGGAGATCACTTTTACACATAACTTTGGAACATAGTATTCTAAAAAACAGGCTGATTTGATGAAGTGCGATGACGCAACTCTTTGTGGCGTGGAAAAGCATCTTTGAAGCAGAACGGCAATAGATACTCCATAATCACGTGGTAGTCGTGCGATTTCAAATTAGTTATACTCAGCGTTTGCATATTGACATTGTTGCTTATGTTGGATGAAAAACCAGAAGGAAATTTAAGATCTTTAAGAATCCTGCAAAAATCAGCCTTTTCACCTTTGTTCAAGACAAACACCGGCACTGGTTTTACATTAGCTCCACTATGAGGGTTTTGTGTAGTCCACTGTCCACAATGGAGACCTAGCGCTTTTAATTCTTCTCGTGCATTCCACGAAGTTGTAGACTTATTTTGATTATCAAAGAGTGTCTCCATAATATGTTCCATAACGTTTTTCTCAGTGTGCATCACATCAACACAATGCCGTAAAAGAAGCATACAGTAGACTTCAAGATCCCACCAACCACATTTCTTATAAAATGCACCGGTTAATTGATTTTCCACTTCAAGACCGTCATCATTATCCGGATCGTATCTCTTTCTTTTCACCGTTTTGCGTTTCACCAACTTTCCAGGTTTGTATTCGACCAAAGCTAATTTTTCTAGCGACTCCTTTCCAGTCAATCTCTTTGGAGCAGTTTTAAGCTCATCTGTTTTTAGACCCAAAAGTCCTCCCTTTTTTCTAAATGGGTGATTGGTCTTAAGGAATATCCGATAGTTTGGATAAACAATCTTACTACCGTAAGGCAAGTGAATACTCCGTGTCTTATCTGCACAGCAAACGCAAGCAAAATATCCATGAGTAGTGCATCCCGACAAAACACCTTGTGCTGGCAAGTCATGAATCCCCCACATCAGGCAAGCTCTAAGAAGAAAATTTTCCTTTCTCAGCGCATCATTAACTAAAATCTCGTTCTCCCAAAAGTCTTTAAATTCATCTAGTAGTGGTTGTGCAAACACACATATATCTTGTCCCGGTGATTTACGCCCAGGAATCAACAATGACATCATTTGAAATTCTGATTTCATGCATAATGAAGGTGGAAGATTATACATCACCAAGATCACAGGCCAACAACTCCAATTCAAACTTTGCACACCATTAGGATTGAATCCATCGGTTGAAATACCAAACCAAACATTTCTTCCCTCCGCTGCAAACTCTGGAAATTTCTTTTTCACTAAATCCCACTGAGGTGAATCGATCGGGTGGCGCATGAACTCGTTGGAAACTTCTGCTTGATGATGCCAATACATTTTATCTGATATCCAAGGTATACTATAAAATCTCTTCAGTCTTTCTCCAACAGGAAAGTGTCTCAGTACCAGGCAAGGTTCTTTCGTCAACTTCGGCCCAAATTTCCCTTCTTTAACCTTATATCTTGAAGCGTCACATACCGGACATCTCGTTGCATTTTCATGCTCTTTATAATACAGAATACAATGATTCGGGCACGCATGAATAGACTTACATTTCATTCCCAGATCTGTAACCATTGACTTAATCTCTGAATACTTACTGGGCAATGTGTTTTCCTTTGGTAGCCACCACTTTATCATTGTCAACAAGCTGTTCACGCAATTACCAGAAATTCCAAATTGTTTCTTTACATTAAGCAGCTCGATAATTGCAGAGAGTGTGCTGACCCCACCTTCACAAGTAGGATACAATTTCTGTTTGGACAATTTTTTGTACTTATCGTGTCGCTTCTGCATGTCTGGTTCAAGCTCAAACGGTTCTTCATTACTAGCATGTGTCTCATCATCATCATCATCCATATGAACATCACTATCAACTTCAAATGCAGAATCAATAAAAGCACTCAAATCTGGAAGTGCATCTTCTCTGACTTGCTCCTTAGCCACATTCTCCGGTGGATTCCTCATTGCAATATGAACCGGCTGCTTCTCACCATGCAGGACCCAAGTCACATACGTCTGGTCAATACCATTCTTGTACAAATGTTCCTCCACCATCCCAATACTCCTAAGATGCCTATTTTCACATTTAGCACATGGGCAGGCACAATTTGTTTTCCAAAAACCATTTGTAGATGCATAATGAATGAAAAACTTCACCCCGTCTCTATATACTTTACCGAACCTATCTGATTCAAACATCCAAGATTTATCCACTTCTTCCGACATTCTGTAAGTTAAAAACAAGCAAATGCATCATTGGATTTAAAGGAAATATGGACTAAAAGTTAATACGGGAAATCAAATTAATAAGTAAGTTCAGACTGCCGTGTACTAAAGTTTTATGTTTCGTTTTCGAACTCTAACTGGACTATGCTATTGACAACACATTTAGAATTTCTGTTTCAAAAATAAGTGATATAAGAATCGTCATAACAACAGAGCTTACCGGAACGCTTCTGATTGATTTAACACAGTACTTACATTTCTATAAACATGCTTCATATATAATGTTTGTTATATATATAAAAATAAAAAAATATACAACCTAAAAATTTATCTATATACATAGCATCCGAAAAGACATCACCTTAAATTTGTACACAAGAACCCCAAAATGAGGTGACAGATTATATTCTTCCAGTGCCCGCCTTTCCCCACCTCTTCTTCAGCTACGCTGTTTTCAACTGGAACTAAGAAAAAGATTTATTAAGCACAACCCAATACAAATTACAAGAAGAACAAAACAAATGCTCCATAAAGGTAAACCTACAGTGAGAGTACTCAGTTAGCAAGCAAGTAAAATACGGTTAGCAGAGAGAATCATAAAATTGTTGGAAATGAATTAATGGCTAAGTGGGTATTGAATATGTGATTAGGACTCGCTCAAATAACTCACGGACACCTAATTGTGGTTGGAAGAAAACAAATTATTTTATTACTCTCTCAAAACTGGTCGTACACACACCACTCACTTTGTTTACAAACTCACTAACTCCACAGACTCACTTATACCTCACTTTGAGATATTACTCGATTACAATCCACAATGGTTACAATTGGAATCATTGGATACGTTCTAACAGGCCCGGTCCTACGATTTTGGTGGCCTAAAGCACAAATTTCTATGTGTCCCTGGGTTTCGGAAGGGAAGCTTTTTTTTTTTTTGCTCGGTAATGAAAATATATTAAGAAGATAGGCTAATTACAAAAGATGCACAAAGCAAGCCACCAAGCAGGGAAAAGGGACAAAATACAAAGAAGAACCCGAAACCTCGCAGCCCCTAAGGAGGATCAAACAACAATAGCTTTCAGTTAGCAATTACATCTTGAAGATACAAATTGTTAAAGTTAGAACTGTGATTGGCGGAAGCCCAATAATAGGAGGAAGCTCTCAAAATTAAGTAATTAACCACTGCTAGTTGATTGTCTTTGTACCATTTTACAGCAAACTCGTCGATAATGAATGGAAAAGAGAAGTCTTCCGTGCATCTTTTGTTCATAGATAATCAAACTAATATATATGCGACATAAAAACAATTTTTGGTACACATTCATGTGCACCTGCACTACGTATCTATGGATAACAAGCCGTGGTGGGAGCTTAACTAGCTAGTACCCCCGATTACATACAACAACACGTCTATGCCAGGATGCATTTGCATATACATGGATGAATGAGCAGACATGCGGCCACTATTTTAATTAATTGAATGGAATATAGAAAAGATCACAACTACATTTATGAATAAACAAGTCACCATTTTGTTTTGTTAGACAAAAACTTAATTTATATAGTAGCAAGCTCAAGTTTACCTTGAAAAGTCGTTAATTTGTGGCCGCCTCCCATGTGTGGCCTCAAGCAAGGCTTGGCTTGCTTTAAGGAGGGACGACCCTGCGTTCTAATTAAGTAGTATATGAACTTTTTACAGGTTTTGCGAATCTATTGCTTCGAATTGCACTGTACCCAGACAGCATCGGCATTGCCATAGCCTCATTAGAACTTTTACAGGTTTTGGGTATTTGAATCTATTGTTTATTGGAGGCTAAAATTCTAGGCTTGGTGGACTATCGGTGGACTAAAATCCTGGGCTTGGAACTTGGAAGACTAAACTGGGAGTTTTGATTTTAGACAAGGGTAAAACACTACCGTAGTGAGAATTTATAGGGAGAAATGGGGACTACATCCAGGTTCAGTTAACCTGTGCTTCCGCCCCTGACTCGCATTCTTACTTCCAATTTGCCTAATTCATCCATGAATTTAAACATACATTGAACAGGAGCCAATGCGAATCCAATTTCTAGTTATTTCAAAAATACATAAAATTAAAATACACATATAGACTGCTTTCGGAGAGGAATTCTAATCCTATACGAATCATACATACTTCTAATTTTTACGATGAACCCCCAATTTTAAACAACTTGATTAAAACACCTAATTTTTTATTTGAAACCCTAGGTTGAAAATAAATACTGTAATACCAAATTGAAGAAGGAGATTAGAAATCGTACCACCACAACAAGAAAATATTCACTGCAAGACGATCACCTTATCATTCTTCGAAACTGATTGTAATTATCTCTAGTTGGTGAGATTAAAAAATTAAGGAAACAAAAATCAGCACAATGAAGACAAATCGAAGGACGTTTCTCCGATTGATTGATAAGGAAGAAGCAGTTGATGATGGCGGGAAGAGATGATCTTTTTTTTTTCGGTGGGAAAACATCTGTGATAGAACTCTAGGATGAGTTACAGAACTTTCATGATAAAGTTTCATACGAAGGAAAAACTGGCTAGGGTTAATTTGACCGGACCGAATAGCCATGGAGTGTACCCCGAATGTAACTAAAATACATTTTTAAGAGAGTTTTTTTTTTTTTATTTTTATAATTGTCCTCAGTGTGTGATTCATCATTATACGTGAAAAAAATTAAGTGTAAAAGTGTTACATTGATTGGGGTTCACTTTTTACTAGTAGAAATATGGGCGGACCTAGTAATTTTGGATGTGTAATATCAAGTACACATAATTCTTACTAATAATAAGTGTCATAGAATTTTTTTAAAAATAATCTTAAAAATACTATGACACTTGAAAAACTGTATCACACTATACAATAGTTATAAGATTTGTGACCTATTTTTTCTGTGAATTAAAAGAAAAGCATGACAAATTCCTGTGTTAGAAATTAGCTAATATGGTGTAGTGATTTTTATTTATTTCAAAATGGAACAAATTTCTTCCTCTACCACTTCACCACCACCACTAGCACCACCAGCACCAGCACCAACATTCAACTACCATTCCACCACCACCACCGTTCAACAACCACCACCTACCAACCGCCGCCACCACCACCAATATTCCACCACCAC
This sequence comes from Papaver bracteatum, assembly GCA_023529315.1. Classification (NCBI taxonomy): domain Eukaryota; kingdom Viridiplantae; phylum Streptophyta; class Magnoliopsida; order Ranunculales; family Papaveraceae; genus Papaver; species Papaver bracteatum. Next base: position 1,305,030 of record JAJJWX010000778.1, on the reverse strand, counting down.
TCCTTCACCACCACCATTATACCACCAACAGTCCTCCACCATCACTAGTCCGTCGTCGTCACTACCACTAGTCCGCCGCCGCCGCCGCTGGTTCAGATATTTTTGTATCAACAAAAGTAGTTGATCCATTTCAGTTGGATCAACAATGGATGTTTATCTATTTCAGTTGGATCAACAATGGATGTTTATCCATGATGATGCATCAACACTAAAGTGGCATAAAACTGAAATTGATACATTTCACAGTAGAAGTTTATCCATTGCAGTTGGATCAACAATGGATGTTTATCCATGCTGATGGAAAAATTCTACCATTTCATCAGCTGTAGTTTCAGATCCACCAACAAAACCATCAACCACCATTAATAATCCATAGCAGCAACCACCGCCACTGTCGCCGCCGCCACCATCGATTCAGATAATTTTGTATCAACAACAGTAGTTTATCCATTTCAGTTGGATCAACAGTGGATGTTTATCCATTGCAGTTGGATCAACAGTAGAAGTTTATCCATTGCAGTTGGATCAACAGTAGAAGTTTATCCATTGCAGTTGGATCAAAAATGGATGTTTATCCATGCTGATGAAAAAATGCTACTATTTCACCAGATGCAGTTTCAGATCCACCAACAAAACCATCAATCACCATTTATAATCCATAGCAGCAACCGTCACTGTCTGAAAAATGCTACCTTTCTCCATCTTCTTCACGTATTGGTGTCGCCGGTGGTACTACAAATCACTTCCTCAACAAAAAAATCAAATTGAGAAAATACTTAAACAAGAGTTGGTACCTGTAAAAAAATCTCAAGATGGATCAAGTTGAAATAACATAATAAATTGTGCTAAATTAATACAAAATAAATCGAAATAATTCTTTTAGACTTAACGGGATCCAAATCTCCAAGTTCAACACCAAAACTAGAATCAACAACTTCATCTTGCGACAAACTGAATATGAAATTATAACCAGCACCACTTTGTTTAAAAACCCAATCTGATTATCTTTAATCTCCATCACCAATGTAAAAAATAATGAATTTGAATTTGGATACGAAAGAACAAATCCAAAAATAAAATAAAATAATCAATCAAACCTCTCAATCCGTTTGTTCATAATTTGGAAGCGGCGACTTCGACGATGATGGTAGAATTTGGAAAATACTGATGAATTGTTGATGGTGGAAATGAAGATGGTGGTGCTGGGTTTGGTTTGATTTTAGATCGAAGACCTCTCTCTAAATATCAATCTCAATCATAATCTAAATATCCTCTCTCACTCTAAAATGGTGGTGGTGGTGATGATGCTGGTTGTGGTGGTGACGGACGACGTCATGGTGGCGGCGACGGAGTTGGTGATGGTAGTTGTAGAGGTGTTTGTGGTGAGATGAAAGAGAAACAGAGAGAAGAAAGAAGTTCTTTAGATTTGGAACTGAAATTGGATCGGGTTAAAAGAATAAGGGTAAATAGGGAAAAAAAAAAGTTAATGGATCCAACCTGGATTATAGATGGAGAGGGATATATTTATTGTGTGATAAGGATATTTATGAAGCTCATCAAAACAAAGGATATTTGTATAGTTACCACTTTTGTGTTTTGCGTAACAAATCCCATATGATTAAAGTAATGCTTGTTTAGATTAAGTTAATTTGGAGTAGTCTTAATCCGCATTAAGGAATGTTTATGGTATTAATCATGCATTAAATACTAGCTTAAGGTTAATGCTAGATAAGGTTGAGTCTAAGCATGACATGTCCTTTAAGTTGACATGTCATATGAGGTGTCGAATGTATCCATGAGGTGTATTCCAACTCATGATGGAAAGGTTGGAGTGACATGTGGCAAGCATGACTAGGGCTCTCTTCTAGCCTCACAAGTTTTCTTTTAAAAGCAAATATGTTTTCATCCATCATGAAGTAATGTGAGGAAATAGAAGTTGATAATAAGTCATGAAAGGTTTAGTGTCTTGCGTGTTTCTATTTTCTTGTTCTCAACTTGTTTTACTATGAACTATATGTAGTCTAGTGCTATGTATGGTGCTGTTTTCTTGAGTTGTTGAGTATGCTAATACTAGTTTCAAGTCTAATTTCCGCTTGTAGTTAGCTTCTATGATGTTTAGTGATAAAGCATAAAGGTTAAGGAGATGAAATTCCAACAATAGTCCCATATCAAACAAAGGGATTCCAAGGATCTTCCGTATATAAGATTATGATTAACTTATCAATCGCAAATCGGTGATAGTTTGGACGCCCAACAAATAGTCCTACATCCAGAAGGAAATTGAAACCCGGGCCTCTTCATCCGTTCCTGATTGGTTTTTGAATTCCTTTCCTGATATTTATATATATTTATAAATTTATCTATAAAATCTAAATATTTATTGATATTTATACTCATGAACATATGGAATACTTATCTCTAAACTTAATGACTTTTTGACTATAAAGAAAAAAGACTTGGTAATTATCTTTATGGTCCTTCAAAAAAAAAAAAAAAAAAAACGTTGTTAGAAAAATCTAGCTTTAAGGCTTATTGGGAAGCCATGTTCTTCATGTTGTTTGGAGATAAATCGGAGTACATATGATTTTATCCATTCAATAAGTAAGACTGAAACCCAAAATGCTGAAAATTTAATGTTTGCTCACGTTAATATCCTCGCTTGATTGGGGTATACCTAATGAGACAAAACCCGGGTCATTTTGAAGTAAAACAAGCCACCCCTTAACCATATATTTTATAAATGGCAAATATACCCTTGTTTAATTAACACTAAAAATTCTGATTAGGTTAATTAATTAAGTTTATATTAGTTAATTGAGTAGATTAAAACTTTTGAAATTATGAATAAAGTAGATTAAAATTTTTGTCTCATGAATTCAATCAAAACTAGTTTTAAATTTTGTGCAAAGTCGTCAAGGTATACGGATGAAGAACATGCCGACTACGTATTGCCGACACGGTCTACGGATGAAGAAAATTCCGACTACATATGGCCGGCAAGATATACGGATGAAGAAAATTCCGACTTTATGCATCACTTAGCGGCATTTTGTTGATTTCTCACCTTGCTGGCTATGTTACAGTCGGCACATACGTATTTCTTACCTATACGGCTATAGGAAAGTCGGCAAGAAAAAAAATCCCTAACATTGTCGGCGGTATAATAGTCGGCATTGTAACTGATACGTATTGATCACTGTACCTTGGTGACTATTATTATAGAGGCGGAATTCAGAATAATAATATACGAAAACTAGAAAACAGAACACACTAGAAACCAGATACCCGAAGAAATTATCTTCTCTAGATTATGAACAAGAAAACTATTACAATTCTCTCTTTGTTACGCTCACAATCTCTCTAGGTAATTAACCTTAAACTATTTTCTAAGTTTGCTTTTACAATAATTAATTGCCTCAAAAACTTCTCTCTTGGTATGTATGTTAAACCCCCTTTTCTAGGTGTCAAACCACACTCTCTTGATTGTCTTAGATATGAGCTAAACATCTCTATTTATAGCTTTAACGGTTTCCCAAACTTTATAGGAATCTATTTCCTTATCTAGGAATTCCCTTTCTAGGTATATTTCCCTTTCTAGGAATATTACCTTGTCTAGAAAGTATTTCCTTATCTTGGTGTTGATGGTGGTTTTTAGTTTAGGGTTAAAATCGTAAAATACTAAACCCTAATAGACAATAATGTCACGACATTTAAAGCAATAAGCATTTACTAAGCACATTTACTGAAACTTTTAATGTGTCTCTAAAATAATTACCCGGGTATATTTTTTCAAAATTAGGGTTACGACGAACCAAACCCTAATTCCCACGTGTGCCAAAGGCAAATCATGCTAGCCACACTGACCGCGCCAAGGCATGCCAACCATGCTAGCGCACCTCTGGTCCAATGGCAAATCATTGCCAGCCACACCAACCATTCCAAGGCATGCCAACCATGCTAGCCGCACCTATGTGCCAATGAAAAATCTTGCCAGCCACACCGACCGCGCCAAGGCATTCCAACCATGCTAGCCGCACCTCTATGCCAATGGCAAATCATGCCAGCCACACCGACCATGCCAAGGCATGCCAACCATGCTAGCCGCACCTCTATGCCAATGGAAAATCATGCCAGCCACACCGACCGCGCCAAAGCATGCCAACCATGATAGCCTCCCCTCCATGCCATTGACAAACCATGCCAGCCATACCTAGCATAAGCTAGCCGCGCCATGCCAAAACGCACTCTGCCTTGGCCGTAGCTATGCTAGTCACACCAAGCCAAGCCAATCCAAATGCCCCTACCTTGGCCCTAGCCGCGCCATGCCAAACATGTCTCGCCATGGCCCCTCTTGCCGCTCCACCATGCTGGCCTTCCCTAAGTGGCTACCAAAGTGAAGCCATGCGTCCATCAACGGTTGCCCTTCAATCCCATGGGCAAATTCTGGTCGTCTAAATTCCCCTCACGACTTTAGGCCCAAAACCCTAGCTTGGTCACGTACCTAGCCAAGCTAGTCGCGCCATGCCAAACATGTCTTGACATGGCCCCTCATGCTGCGCCACCATGCTGGCATTCCTCATGCGGCTACCAAAGTGAAGCCAGGCGACTATCAACGGTTGCCCTTCAATTCCAAGAGAAAATCCTGGCCGTCTAAAGTCCCCTCACGACTTTAGGCCCAAAACCCTAGCTTGGTCACGTACCTATCCAAGCTAGACGCGCCATGCCAAACATGTCTTTCCATGGCCCCTCATGCCGCGCCACCTTGACTGTCCTTCCTCATGCGACTACCAAAGTGAAGGCAGGCAACAATCAATGGTTTCCCTTCAATCCCAAGAGCAAATCCTGGCCGTCTAAAGTCCCCTCACGACCTTAGACCCGAAACCCTAGCTTGGTCGCGCGCCTAGTCCAGGCTAGTCACGGCATGCGCCTGTGGCTACCCCTTGGCCCCACATGCCAAGAAAAACCAAACCTAGCCAAGTTATCTGCACCATGCCTTGGCCCTAGCCGTGCTAGTCACGCCACAACTATCCAAACACCCTTTCCTTAGGCCCTAATCACGTCATGTGCCCATGGATACCCCTTGGCCCCACATGCCAAGCCAAACCTAACCTAGCCAAGCTAGCCGCGCCATGCCAAACACACTATGCCTTGGCCCTAGCCATGCTAGTTACGACATTCCAAGCCAAGCGCCCTCGCCTTGGACCTAGCCATGCCATACGCCCATGGAAAACCCTTGGCTCCTCATGCCAAGTCTAAACACACCCTAGCCGTGCCACCATGTTGGACCTTAATACGCGGATACCAAAACGAAGGCGTGCAACGATCAACGGATGCCCCTCCTCTTAAGATGCAACATCTCGACCGTCGAAGGCCACCTGGCTAGCAAGTTTCCCAAGATCGACTTTCCAAGCCACAACAACGTTTTACATGTTTTCCAAAACATTCGAGACATCAACACAAACATGGGGATTCTCTTTGGGTATTGGTTTGGTGGTCTACAACGTGCGGCGTACACTACGCCCCTCATAAGGAAGTGTCATAAGAGTGAGGCGCCTAGTAAATACGGGAGTTATATGGGAAACGTTCATGGGACATAAAGCCGTGAGTTAACAAACTTGATGGAACATCAATTCCATAACGTTAACAGTTTCATGAAAACCAATTTCATACGTTAACAACTTTATGGGACATCAAGTCCATGCATACGGTTACCACCTCCTCACATTTACTTCCCCACTCCTTAATGAGACCAGGGTACGTTTCTACCTCGACTTGTATAAATAGGTCTTACCTATTTCCATTTGAACAAAAAGTTCATTCAAACAATACAACACTCATACATACTTACTTGCTAGCTCTCCTCGTGAGCTCTCTTACCTTTCTGATAACAAGTCTTAGAAACCCAACTGCTCTTCCAGAATCAACTGTTCTGGTCTCACCACTCTTCGTGCTTCCCTCCCCAAAACCAACCCATTCTCCTCCTCTTTATGACCGAAGCAATTCTGGAACGACCATTTCTTGGTTTAGGCCGGACTTGTACAAATTGATCTCTCGAATCTAAAGTACTCCCTTGCAGCATATTGTTTGGGGTTTAAACAGTTTATCACCTTCACACCTGCAATTACCAAAATCAGCAGAAACTATTTTTACCTATAAACAATTGGTGACCACAGCGGGAGGATTGATCTATCGGTCCCAATATAGGTTTCTAAATACGTCTCTCTAACAAGGAAGGATGGTTGGTCTTTGGAATGGATCTGTATCCTCGGATTCCACTCAGGAAAACGACAATGTTTTAACGCCTAAACATGGGTCTGATGAGAGACGCGAGGCCGATTTTCTTCTGATGTGAGACGCGGACGAGGGATGAGTTCCAAGGATGATTTACCTGGCACGGGTCCAGAAGATTCACACCAAAAACATGGGTCTGATGAGAGACGCGATTAATACCATACTAGACTTCCTCATCAACTTGACGGCAGAGTTGAGCGATCTGCCTGCCTCAGAAACTTCAGAGCTGGGGACTGACGTCCCGAATGATCACCCTCAAGCCAACATCTTCACTTCCAATCAGAGACCCGTGAGCCAAGAAGCGGCCTCGTTGGTGGAAAACCTATGTGAACTCTTACATCTTTTAAGGGATCAACGGATGGAGACGTTCGCCGCCATCAATAGGATAACTCTAAGTGTTCCCTTGGTTCCTCAACACTCGTAAACAACAAAATTACAAGATCCGTCCATTAATAATATCACGTTCACCGACGGCGACATGATGGCAAAAGAAGGCCATAACCGTGCCTTACACATCATGGCTCGAATAAAAAATGTGGAATTCAAAAGGGCCCTCTCGACACAGGAATGTCCTCCAACGTTGTCACCATTAGAACGCTCAGGACGGCCAAAGTACGACCAAGCGAGGTGAAACGACAACCTACTACCATGACAGATTTTGAAGGCAACCAAACTAATACGTATGGGTACGTCAATTTGAATCTGTCGGTAGGACCTGTCCAGTCAAAAGTAAGATTCGAGGTAATTGAAAAGGAGCCGGACTACCACATGATACTTGGGAGACCATGGCTCCACGATAACAGGATCATTCCTTCAATATACCATCAGTGCTTGAAGACCATGCTAAATGGAGAAGTCGTTCGCATCGCAGCGTCATTATCTCCCTATGCCCCAATCTGTGGCATGGAAGGTTTTGAGCCAAGACAGGGGCCACAAGTCACAACCAATGAGGCTCACCACACCCCACTGCCAAAATGGACGTCCATTGGAGAAAGCGATAGTCCCATACAACCCCGCAGAGAAAATCGGCCTCATGTCACACCTTCAGAAGATATGCGCACTCCCCTCCATCCACAAAAACCAGAGACTGATTCCAACCAAGCGAGGACGGACTTTCGTTGCGGGGTCACGACGAAAAGGGGAAAACCGTATATCAACGCCGTTGTTAGCAATTAACAGGGGAGACTACCACGCAGTCTCTCCGCCCAATAGAATGCCAGCTCGGTGACGAGTCACGAGAGGAGATACCTGACGCACCACAACAACTACAAGATAGCACCAATTCAACCATAGACAAGCTCGAAGTTGTTAACATCGGGAATGAGGAATCTTCACGACCCATCTACATAAGCTCGACTCTACACGCGGACGAGCGCACAAAGTTGGTAGACCTCCTCAAGGAATATCAAGATTTGTTTGCATGGACGTACGAGGAAATTCCTGACCTGGACGAGAAGCTGGTAACTCACCATTTACATTTGATGTCCAGATCCAAGACGGTCAAGCAGACCCCAAGGAAGTTCCGGCACAATACTGAAGAACAGATTAAGGCAGAGGTTCAAAATTTATTGGTGGCCGGTTTCATCAAACCCATCCACCACCCCACCTAGTTGGCAAACATAGTTCCGGTGAAAAATAAAAATGGTCAAATCAGGTGCTGTGTCGATTTTAGGGATCTAAATAAATGTTTCCCTAAAGATGATTTTCCGCTCCCCAACATCGACATGCTAGTAGATTCCACCAGTGGACATGACATGTTTTATTTCATGGATGGGTACATCGGCTACAACCAAATAAAGATATACGAGCATGATGCAAGCAAGACCGCTTTTCGAACTCCTCTCGGAAACTTTTACTATACTGTGATGCCCTTCGGTTTGAAGAACGCTGGCGCCACGTATCAACGTGCTATGACCACCATTTTTCACGACATGATGCACAAACAAGTTGAGGATTATGTAGATGACATAGTGGTCAAGTCAAGGACCCGGGCGTCTCACACAGAAGTTCTACAGCAAGTGTTTAAAAGATGACGTGAATACAAGCTAAAAATGAATCTGTTAAAGTGTGCTTTCGGTGTCTCCTCGAGCAAGTTCCTCGGCTTCCAAGTAACCGCAGAGGGGATCAAAGTTGACCCGACCAAGACACAAGCCATCCTCACGATGCCACCACCGCGGAACGTGAAGGAACTTCAGAGTTTCATGGGCAAAATAAACTACATCCGCCGCTTCATACCCGTATCGGCTCAACTTATTGCTTCGTTTACCCCCTTACTAAAGAAAGGATCAAGCTTTGTCTGGACCGCATTACAATAGAAAGCATTCCGGAATATTCAACGAACATTATCTTCCCCAGCCGTTATGAGATCACCCATGCAAGGAAGACCGCTACACCTCTACACTGCCTTCAATGACACTGCAGTTGGAGCCCTCCTTTCTCAGGAAGATGACGAAGGGATTGAATACCCCATATACTATTTCAGTCGAAATTTGAGAGACGCCGAACTCAGGTATCCCAAGGCAGAAAAGTCATGCCTAGCCTTGGTCTACTCCATCCAGAAATTCCGGCACTACCTGCTGTCCAACAAAGTGGTGCTAATATCCAAATCGGATCATGTGAAGTTCTTCCACTCAAAACCTGCTCTGATAGTAAGGTCGTCCAAATGGCTCCTCCAGATGTAGGAATTCGACATAACATGTGCTTCCCCGAGGGCCATCAAATGGCAGGCAGTTGTGATCGTTGTCGTAGGCGTCAAAAATAAATTACACTTTCTTACTACTCAAAATATATAATGAAGCAAGGGCAAGAAAGGATCATTCCCACAGAGAGGACTTGGTTGTCAAGTTGTTTTGGTTTCCTATATAAAACAAAGGGTGGATTTTCTGATTTTTATAAACTAAGCAAGACAATAAAGAGTAAACACGCTAATCAAGGTTGTGAGAATATTGGATAAAGGTTTCATCTTCAATTGTAAACAAGTTTTTGAATATATGAATAGAATTCGTATTTAATCTCGCTATGATCAAAAGCCCTAGAATAACTTATTGCAAGAATACTCCGTAAATTTCCTAAATTTATCAACACACACATTAGAGATGCGTATGTGAATTCTACCTAAAGAATAACCTAACGCCTTGCGCTAAATAAGTTCAATTCCTAGGAGCATTAAGTTTCAGAAATAGGCTAATCAATGCAATTATCATATATTGCACATGACAATTCGGACAAAGGTCAAAGTATACATATGATTACAAGAGTGTATCACTACAAACTGTAGTCATATCATGCTACTCGTATTCACGGTTATCGCTTGATGAAAAACCTAAAATAGCTATAGATATAGATGCATGTTCAATCAATTCTAGACTAAACCAAACAAACATTCAATCATATTGCAATACATGAATCATGCAATTATTATACGCAGTAGAAATCGAACGATAATATTGAGAGAAAAATAATTCATAAAATTCATAAAAAAATTTCAAAATCCAACTACATCTTTAACCAATAACAAAATCAAGTACTTGTGTTTTTGGAAATCATCATAGAAAGCAAAGAAGAACTATCATGTGAAACCCTAGAACAAAAGTAGAAGTTCTCCCTCATGGAGATATATCTAGGTTTAAAGAAAGATTTTTTATTTATATGCTTCTCCCATTCCAAAAGGATACTCTTTCCAATATTAGGTCTTCTCAAAACCCATCTCCAAGTGGTCCACCAAGCCCATGTGTGAAAAATTCCCGTGTGAAAATTCTGTCCAAAAACTGTCGCCGGATTGCTGGCGTCATCACAGAAATCCGGTCACCGGTCGCCGGAATTTGTCACCGAAAAATTGTCTCCAGCCACCTGAGTTATCTAAAATTGTCACCAGGAAGTTCATACTTCCAGCAGCTCAACTCCACTTCTCTGCAGTTCAAACATTCACAAGAACAATCTAAGCCAATTCCTTGTTCTTGCGAAAACGTACCCAAAAGTGTAGCTCCAAAATCATATATTCCGCGGCCGAATCATTCATCCAACACATACCCCCTTCGCGATTCACTGAAATATTATGATCCACACTCTAACCTCTGAAATCCGGCATCCCGGGCTAGTACCACCGGCTCGCAATTCTCGCCCACTTTTCACACAGTTTCTGCATTTTTGGTTAATTTGCAATCTCATCAACAACATTTGTAACTGTTCCCCTTTGTAACTCACTCTATTCCATTGCAGCATTACTTGAGGCCACTGCAATTCAAGGCCCATTCATAGCTCCATAATCTCTGCATCGCTTAACATCAGCAGACAATCCAACTCAATGTCCTCAATACTTCAATAACATTCTCTGCAGCTCAGTACCACCACAATCCTGCTTCAGTTCTACTGCAGCTTCAACAATAAATTCCTGCGACTGCAACAATCTGCACACAACTATTCAATTCATGCTTGCAATATCACCTGCACATGACACCTCATTTGCAGTTTCGAATAAAACCAGTTTTATCTCCAACTCAACTTTAACAGCATCACTGCATCCCTGCTCAATACAGACCTGCCATACCAGTACCAAAACCTTGTAATTCTCCAGCTCTGCAACACAAGCCATCTGCCAAATAAACTGCCCACAGAGCCAGCTGCACATAATCAAGCGCAAATGCACTTTTCTTTTTATGCAACTTGTATTAGAAGTTCCATTAATGTCTCAACCTCAAATCCGTTCTACAACCTCGGTACCGACCCATACATTCCATGGTTACGGCGTTAATCCCCGGAACAAAGCCAGTGAACCCATGGCTCGAACTACAGCAGTAAACTCACTTTCCCCACTGACTTTCAGGCGTAAGCTCTGTCCAGAAACCTCGCTAATTAACTGCAGGCTCTGTGTTCTTATCGTATTCGAAAATCCATCTGAATCATTGGTACAGACCCATCATCCCCATGGCTAGCCGCTGCAAAACATAAGGCATAAGTCGTTCAGTTATTTGCTCGAATAGGTTGTGTTCCTTGAACTTGTAAGGAGGAGATTCACTTGCCCTTGGTTTATAAACTCATCCCATATCTCCTTACCTGTAACAATATACATTCATTCATAAATCAGACTCCTGCCAATCATTCACAGACATTAAAATGCAGCAATCTGCATTGTTCACTGCCAACCATTACCCAAATCAGTTCAATTTCAGGCCCATATTCTCCTGGTATTTCGAGTTCCTGTGATTGTACGTTGAATCAAATACACACCCATTCTTATTACTATGTCGATCTTGACCAAACCCAAATCTCAGAAATTCAGTACTCTTCTTCTCATCTAGAAGCAACCACAGATCCCCTTCACATTCACTTCTCACTGGTAACATCAAACCCAAGTTAGAATGGAACCCATCGTTGTTTTTCCTTTGGACTGCAACAATAATTTTCCATCTTCATTTCTCGGCTGATACTCAACCCTAGCAGCAGACCCATTTGAACGGCAGCAACATCAGCAGATGCCTCTATCTCAGACTCTCTCAACTCAATTCAAGTTTCCTTGCTATCTGTAATGTCTTCCATGTCTCATCAGTGACAAAATGAACTCTATCCTCATCATCACATACATCTCTCATATTCAATTTCATCTCTAGTGAAACCAATGATAGGATAGACTCTGAATTTCAGGTCTTGTATGTAGGAATGATTGTGGATATATGCACCCAAATAGATTGGATAAAGGCCAGCCAAAATCATATATGACTTGTCATTTTCGCAGAACTGACAAGCTAATTCCCTTTTCAATTCAATTGTCAGTTGCGGGGAACTGACAATTCATCCTTCGCCTCCTTTTTGCTGCATATCCTAGCCGGCTCCAAGTATCACTCGCCCGTGAATTGATCTTTTTGTCCTTTTCGCTCTAAATGAGTGTTTTCTTCTTCTTTTGCTCCATATGACTCCAAAACACCTAAAAAAACTCAAACTCACACATAAGATACATAATTTACATGAAAACTCGCAAAGAAAGTATAAACAATAGATAAATATCTAGGTGTTTATCACACCTATCAAGTTACAGATTTGTTGGCGACATTTCCAGGGGAAAACGCTGTAACATTACACGAGGACCTCCCTGGGGACTTTCCGGAAATCTTTTTCATCCAAGAGGAACCCTGGATATTATTTTTAGATAGATCCGCCACCCCTAACAACGGCATGGAGGGGCCGGCGTGGTTATAGTATCCCCAACTGGCGAAGTCTCCTCACACTCCTTCAAGCTAGACATCCCCTGCACCAACAACTCGGCAGAGTACGAAGCCTTTCTCATTGGTTTGTCCTTGGATAAGAAAGATGGAGCCACACATCTGGAAATAAGAGGGGACTCTAAACTACTGGTCAACCAAGTAAACGGAGTATACGCACTAAAGGAGATAACCCCAGCCCCATACAGAGACGAGGTGCAAAAAAATGCTAAACTATTTCGCCGACGCGACCGTGGCCCACATCGGGCGTGGAAGCAACCAGCATGCCGTCTGCCTAGCCACCTTAGCATCAAAACTACGATTTGAGGGCCTTCAGGAAACTATGACAGGTAAGAGGAGAACCGTGGCTTCAACGTGGCTTTCACAACCTGAAAAAAATGAAGTCAATGACTGGAGGACACCGATCATCCAAGAGCTTAGCAACTCAATCTTTCAAGGAAAGGTCAGTCTCAAAACCTTGCATGATTTATTCATGCTTCGAGGGGTACTCTATCATCGAAATCCAGACGGCTCTTTGTCAAGATGCCTCGGAGAAGAGAAAGCACAACAATATTTCAATCACATCCATGGAGAGGTCTGCGGAAAGACATTGGTAGTGACCATTTATCGCCGTTTGCAATGCCTTGGCTATTATTGGTCGGAGATGGAAGTCCTAGCTCGGTTACTTCAGAAAACCTGCTCCAATTGTCAAGCGCCACCGCATCAATTAGAAATTTTAAACATTAGTCACGCCGGGGACTGGTAGGGGCCATATGTCAGTTACCTTCGCGATGGGATGCTCCCCACCAACGATAAGGAGGCGTCCAAAATAAAACAAAGGTCTAAGAGGTTCGTATTCCACGAAGGGATCTTATACCGTAAAATCTTTGGAGGGAGCCTTCTGCGATGTTTGAACGAGGTAGAGGTCCCAATCATGTTGAAAGAGATGCACGAAGGCGAACTCCAAGGAAAGCGGAGGTTGTTTCTCCAAATACACGAGAGGTACTATTGGACAACCTTGGAAGATGACACAACAGTTTTCGTATAGAGGTGCAAGGAGTGTCAGGTCCACGGGAACCTTATTCATGTACCGGAAACCACCCTACATTCAATAAGCAGTCCATGGCCCTTTCATAGCTGGGGACTCGACATCATTGGGAAGATCAACCCACCATCCTCAAAACATCACGAGTATGTGATAACAGCAACCGAATACTTTACCAAGTGGGTCAAAGCCATAACTTTACGAGGGATGAACGGACCACGATAGCGTCATTTATTAAGGAGTACATTATTTGCCGTTTTGGTGTGCCTAATATATCGTTACCGACAATGGAACCCCTTTCGCAAACATGCAAGTATGAGAGCTACTAGAGAAATACAGGATTAAACATGTCTTCTCCACCGTATATTACCCTATAGGAAACGGGCAGGCCAAAAGCACCAACAAGACTCTAATTCGAATCCTCAGTCGGAAAGTGCACAATAATCCTTGAACATGGCATGAGCAACTTCCCATGACGCTCTGGGCGTACCGGAAGTCACCAAGAAGTTCCACTGGGTCTCTCCTTATTCTCTTGTTTATGACGCATACGCCATCCTCCCAGCGAAAACTAAAATCCCATCAGCCAGGATTTCCGAAGCAAGCGGGATTCGGTGGAATGAAGCAGAAGACTTAAACGCCAGGGTTACGGAATTGGACACTATAGACTCCAGGAGGGATAAAGCAGAAGAACACGTACATGCATATAGAAACAAGGTTTCCAGAGCATACAATAAAACCATGAAACCCAGAATTTTTCAAGTAGGGGACTTGGTACTGAAGACTGCTAAACACGTCCAGCAAAACACGTCTACACCAAAATTCTCCGCGAAGTGGGAAGGTCCTTATATAGTCACGAGGGCTTACAGCAGTGGGTACTACAAAGTCATTAAGGAGGACGGAGGAAAACTGGAAGCGGTCATCAACGGAAAGTGGCTAAAGGCATACTACGTCTGAGTGCCGCCTCACCCCATCGTATTACAAGCACAAACAGTCAGAAATCTTTCCACTTTCCTCCATACCGTATTGAGTCTTTCTTTTTATTTAGTTGAATCAAATCAATAAAATTCTTGTGTTCTTTCAAAAAAAAAAAAAAAAAAAGTTGCTCAAAACCCAGAAGAAAAAAAAAACTAAGCATATAACAACTACATGAATCAGAAAAGACCTTCCAAGAGATGGTAATCCCTAGAAAGCATCATCTTCAAACGACTCTGGTACCTCTCAGTCCTACTCTTCAAATTCTGGATTGACTCTTCCACCTTATGTGACTCCACATCCAAGGCTTTCTCCTCTTCCAGAATAGATTTTGTAGCGGGGACCATGCCAGCAAGAATACCAGCCCTGTCAACCTTTACAATTTCAAGGCGGTGCCGCAACCAACAAACATTGAACTTCAGAGATTAGCAAGTAGACACCATGTTCTCCCACCTTTGGATAGATGCTTCCGCGACGGAACGAATAAACATACTCCCCATTTTAACAACCATCGGCAGGAGGCAATTCACGACAGAAACTAAGGCAGATGAACAATATTGTACCACGTTCCTGGTAGAAATGTGGTCGTATACTTTCCATATTTTCGTGTAAAGGGTTACGAATTCTTTTTGCACAAGGAACCCCCCAACGTTCCGTTAGTTAGGAGAAAGGCACCTCATGTGTGTTCCGAACAACAAACCTGCACTGGGATACTCATGGCAAGAAATTCCCAAGTCCGCGTTCTCTAGATCTACAACAGCTGGAAAGATCGAGATTGAAGAAAGATGGGTAACCAGGTCATGTTCATCAATAACGGTAACGCATGCTCCAACAGGATACCTCTACACAGAAGGAAAACTTCCATTATTCATCGGCAAATAAAGAAAAGTATGCTGATTAATGGGAACATACCGGTATGACCTTCTTAACCCGAATGACTCGGATGGAGGAGCTATCGCAAGAATCAAGCCTAGCATGTTTTGTTGGAAAACCTGGTCGACTCGGAGAAGATTCGCTTCTGAGAAACATGATGGAAATTGGACTTGACGAGAAGAAATCTCTGTTAAAAACTGGGAATACAAAGTAACTTCACCAGGCGTAAATACTGTGGAAACCCTAAAGGAATAAAGAGAAATGCAAACTGAATAGGCGGAACATGCCGGAATCACAGCCGGGAAACCAACCTCAAAAGGAAATGCCTCATCAAACCACGCCTCACCTTGCTACATCCCGGCTAATCTCTCGCTCCATCACCGCGACCCCTCCACGCCTAGTTTCCCCTGCACGTTTCACCATGTTACTGCCGCGGCCAGGACCACGCTGCCTCTTGGCCCTTTGATCCAAGCCGTACACTTGCTTTGCCTTCTACAACCGCGCCCTTTGCCTTGGATACGTACGACCAAACCAAGTCGGTGACTTCTTCCTCACAACTCCACGGTCTGCATTCCAGTATGACTTACACAGGGCCACAAGATAAAACTCTCTTTACCACTCAAAAAGGTTAGTCGGATTCTCCTGACCATCTTTGCAATGATTTACACCTCGTTTCCGTCCTTGTCTGTCACCATCATATGCTTACCTCGCAACAAGGCACCTGTTCCAAGCTAAGCATGGGACTTAATGTTGATGGTGGTTTTTAGTTTAGGGTTAAAATCGTAAAACACTAAACCCTAATAGAAAGTAATGTCACGACATTTAAAGCAATAAGCATTTACTAGGCACATTTACTGAAACTTTTAATGTGTCTCTAAAATAATTACCCGGGTATATTTTTCAAAATTAGGGTTACGACGAACCAAACCGTAATTCCCACGTGTGCCAATGGAAAATCATGCCATCCACACCGACCGCGCCAAGGCATGCCAACCATGATAGCCGCACCTCTGTGCCAATAGCAAATCATGCCAGCCACACCAACCGCGCCAAGGCATGCCAACCATGCTAGCCGCAACTCTGTGCCAATGGAAAATCATGCCAGCCACACCGACCGCGCCAAGGCATTCCAACCATGCTAGCCGCACCTCTGTGCTAATGGAAAATCATGCCAGCCACACCAACCGCGCCTAAGCATGCCAACCATGCTAGCCACTCCTCTGTGCCAATGGAAAATCATGCCAGCCACACCAACCGTGCCAAAACATGCCAACCATGCTAGCCACGCCTCCGTGCCAATGGAAAACCATGCCAGCCACACCTAGCCCAAGCTAGCCGCGTCATGGAAAAACGCACCCTGCCTTGGCCCTAGCTATGCTAGTCACACCAAGCCAAGCCAAACTCCCCTACCTTGGCCCTAGCCGCACCATTCCAAACACGTCTCGCCATGGCCCCTCATGCCGCTCCACCATGATGGCATTCCACATGCGGCTACCAAAGTGAAGCCAGGCGACCATAAACGATTACCCTTCAATCCCATGGGCAAATCCTGGCCGTCTAAAGTCCCCTCACGACTTTAGGCTCAAAACCCTAGCTTGGTCACGTACCTAGCCAAGCTAGCCGCGCTATGCCAAACATGTCTTTCCATGGCCCCTCATGCCGCGCCACCATGATGGACTTCCTCATAAGGATACCAAAGTGAAGCCAGGCGACCATCAACGGTTACCCTTCAATCCCAGGAGCAAATCCTGGCCGTCTAAAGTCCCCACGACTTTAGGCCCAAAACCCTATCTTGGTCACGTACCTAGCCAAGCTAGACGCGCCATGCCAAACATGTCTTTCCATGGCCCCTCATGTCGCGCCACCATGACTGGCCTTCCTCATGCGACTACCAAAGTGAAGGCAGGCAATAATCAATGGTTGCCCCTCAATCCCAGGAGAAAATCCTGGCCGTCTAAAGTCCCCTCATGACTTTAGACCCTAAACCCTAGCTTGGTCGCACGCCTAGTCCAGGCTAGTCACGCCATGCGCCCGTGGATACCCCTTGGCCCCATATGCCAAGCCAAACAAAACCTAGCCAAGCTAGCCGCACCATGCCTTGGCCCTAGCCGTGGTAGTCACGCCACGACTAGCTAAGAGCCCTTTCCTTAGGCCCTAATCAAGCGATGCGCCCATGGCTACCCCTTGGCGCCACATGTCAAGCCAAACCAAACATAGCCTAGCTATCCGCACCATGCCTTATCCCAAGACGTGCTAGTCACGCCACGACTAGCCAACCGCCCTTGCCTTAGGCCCTAATCACGCCATGCGCCCATGGCTACCCCTTGTCCCCACATGCCAAGCCAAACCTAACATAGCCAAGATAGCCGCGCCATGCCAAACACACTTTTCCTTAGCCCTAGCCATGCTAGTCACGACATGCCAAGCCAAGCGCCCTCTCCTTGGCCCTATCCATTCCATACGCCCATGTCAAACCCTTGGCTCCTCATACCAAGTATAAACACACCCTAGTCGTGCCATCCTGTTGGACCTCACTACGCGACTGCCAAAACGAAGGCGTGCAACGATCAACGGTTGCCCCTCCTCTCAAGATGCAACATCTCGACCGTCGAAGGTCACCTGGATATAAAGTTCCCCAAGCTCGACTTGCCAGGCCATAACAACGTTTTACATGTTTTCCAAAATATTCGAGACATTAACACAAACATGGGGATTCTCTTTGGGTATTGGTTTGGTGGGTATTGGTTTGGTGGTCTACATCGTGCGGCGTACACTACGCCCCTCATAAGGAAGTGTCATAAGGGTGAAGCAATTCCATAACGTTAATAGTAAATACGGGAGTTATGTGGGAAACGTTCATGGGACATAAAGCCGTGATTTAAAAAACTATATGGAACATGAATTCCATAAAGTTAACAGTTTCATGAAAACCAATTTCATGCGTTAACCACTTTATGGGACATCAAGTCCATGCATACGGTTACCACCTCCTCACATTTACTTCCCCACTCCTTAATGAGACCAGGGTACGTTTCTACCTCGACTTTTATAAATAGGTCTTACCTATTTCCATTTGAACAACAAGTTTATTCGGACAAGACAACACTCAGAAATACTTACTTGCTAGCTCTCCTTGTAGTTGCAGGAATTCCCACACTACACCCTATTCAAGAATTTATCAATATTTATGACACAATTTGAAGATTAAGGACCTTTTTTATTAATATGATCTTAAATGAATTACAGTAATCAAGAATTCAATTCACTTAATAAGATTTTGTCTCTCCTAAAAACTTTCTTAGCACTCAAAAATTCATCCTCTCTCTGGAATTATTCATTTCCTTTATATAGGCATTTACATAATGGATTACAACTCATGACAGCTCATTTACAGCTAAGATCCCCTTTACTTTCGGACATGGGTTCTTGCGATAAATCGCAGTTAGCACCGCCTTAATCATTCGTATATTTTATTGATTCGTCGCAGAAATGTCACACTTTTCTCATGTTTCTGTCGTTTTCATCTGATATGTCATTCCTTACGTCACTTTGAGATGTATCGCAGAATATCATTGATGTATCGCAGAATTGCTGTTTATTTCGCAGGAATATTATTGTGACAATATTCTGATCCTACATCTTGCCTCTTCTCATATCTTTTCTGCGAAGAAGATAAAGATCATGAGAATTTAAATCTCTTGATTTGCCACAACTCCTTGTCTTTTCACACTTCCTTCACTCTAACACGTCTCTGCATCCATCGCTAGATATTCTACGCGTGTTTCTTCTCTCATCTATTCCTTGACACATCTTTTTTCAACCGTTGAATTCTGACCATTCCTGTCTTTTCTTCATTGAATGCAATGATGTTCTCAAGAATCTTCTTCTCTTATAAATATCTCCTTCGCTAATCTCTCCTCTTCTTTTTACTTTCTCTTTTCACTTTTTCTCTGCAATTCTACTGTTCTTCATCTTCTTCCGCAAATTCCGGATCTATTAATATTTTAATTTTGTTTCTTTATTCTTCTTCATCTTAATCATCATTCCCATACTAAAAAATGGCTCCTGCTAAAAAATTAGGTCAACCTACTTTCCAAAAACACCAACAAAAGCTCCAAACTTTAGGTTTCACACTTTCTGAGATCCCTGGTCAATCTTCAGACTCTGATCTCTCCATTGATCTAGTTTCAGGATTTCCTTCTTCCAATGGGAAAATCCTTATTTCGCTAGGTCAACTAGAAGCTGGCCTTCCTATCCCTATTTATAACCCAGATCTCCCTCTTTTTTATGAAATTATTTCTCACGCTAAATTTTCACGAGCAATCTACCAATTAAGTGGAGATTGTATTCGTCTCATTCTTGAATATGCCTTTCCTGGAGCTGGTAAAGGATCTCGCTATCCTGAATCTTCGAAACATCCTGATTTTAAAGATATCCCAATTATTCCAGCGAAATATACTGTGGAGAATTTCTTTGAGAATTATTAAGTGATTCCCATGAAGAAAGAGAGCTCGTATTGGGCTGTTCGTTTGAATAAGAATAAGAAGGTTACGAAGGATAAACTTCTTATGCAAGATATAGACTATCATTCAAGTAAAAACCAAGGTCCACGCTTCTCAAAAGATGATAAGTGGTGCGGATTTCCTCTCCTCCTTGAAGGTCCATATATTTCTGGCACTCTTGATCTTCCTGCGAATCTTGCGGCGTATCGTCCTTGGGTTTTTAACTGGCCTGAAAGGAATTTTGAGGTATATCTCGCAAAATTTATCATTATTCGCGGATTTGGATAAATGTATTATTCTTACTGATTATTGAAATATCTTTTATCAGATTGAAAAAATGAAACTTAGCTATGCCAATACTGGAAATCCCAATCTCCTACAAATTTTGAAAACCTTCACAGATGAAGTAAGAAACAATATTCTATAACCTTTAACAATATATTGTTTCCCCTGTTTCTTATCTTTATGTGTGATTGTTTTCAAGGAAATACCATTTGTCGCGGCGGTTATAGCCAAAGATAAAGGCAAAAGATTAATAACTCCAAATGAAGGTTCCGGTGCTTCTCCTCGCCGAAATAAAAATCAAACTGCTGATGGTCCTCCAAAGAAAATCCAAAAAACTCAACCACTTCCATCTTTAAATTCTCCACTCATAAAGACTTCTCTTACCGCTGATAAAGATAATGAGATTGAAAAGAATGGTGGAGTTAATAATGATGCTTCCGTGGGCACTTCAACACATATTTCCTCCGTAAGAATTAGGTCTGCGATGGGTCTTTCTCAGCCTGAGACTCCAATGGATCAATTGTCAAACATTTTTAGAAACCCCATACAAGGTGTTGGAGAGGATGATATTACTCGTACTTGCGACTATCTCTCAAAGATCTGCGACGCTTCAATCTTGACTAATAATAAAGATCTTAAAGGAGTCTCAAGATTTATTAACCCAGGTTTTCTTCATGCGCTAGCTTCGTTGGTATTCCCCTTTCCTTCATTTTTCTTGTAGTAAACTTTACATTTGTCATGAGTATCAAAGATCTTTTACTTATCTTACTCATTTTCTCTTTTCTGTCACAGACCGCTAGAGCTTATTTTTCTGTTGCTTCAGAATTATAAAGTATATTATCATCATCACAGAAAAGGCTTACTGATTCACAATCTGAATCTGCGAAACTTTGTGAGAAGAATAAGCAATATGAAGTTGAAATCTCTATTCTTCGCGAAAAATGTAAACAGTTGGAAGTTACTGGGAATACTGAGCTTCTTAATAAAAAAAAATAGCTTGAAGTAGAAATTCAAGTTCTTCAACAGAAATTAGTTGACAAGGAGAAATTCTGCAAACAAGTTATTGGTATAAGTCTTTTTCCACCTTTTTCCACCTTTTTTTTCCCGCTATTTTAGCTTATTTAGGCAACCATTTTGCAGATGCTTATAATCTTACTGATGAAGCCCTCATTCTTAATTCTTTTGATGAACCCATAGATGAAACCACTCTTCTTCAGCGTCTTAATGACGCTTTAAATAACTATTCAGACGAAAAAATTAATACTCTGTCCATTGATGAGCTTAAATATCATATCTCCCTTATGAGAATGGATTATAGATCTGTCTTGAGTACATCCAATAGTTTAAAGACTTGCAGAGATGAGTTTATAGAAAAAATCAAAGTCTTAAAATCCAAGAAAAATGAACTTGAGAAGGATAAAGAACGCATTACTCTTCAAGGCGCTGAAGCTCTATCAAAATTCCGCAATACCCTTATTGATACTGAATTTGAGAGAGATAGACTTAAGAATGAAAACATTAAACTTCTTAAAAGAGAAGAACAAATCCGTTCCCATCTTCTCATTCAAAGTGATGATGAATTCGCATGGGCTGCGACAATTCTCGATAATGCTAGGAAAAATTTAGAGATAGATGTCAGTCTTCATACCAAGCAAGCAACCTTGATACAAGAAATGATCCATGAAAGAGAAGGTTATTTATTGCTCCTCTAATATCTTTGTATTTCTTGAAGATTTCTAACAAATTTCTAATTTGTTGTTGTTTCATCGCAGAATCTGAAGAAAAATATTCCAAAAGGATAACAGAACTTGAAGAAGAAAAAAGTGGTCTTGCGAAAAATCTTATTTCCCGTAATGAAAAAATCTCTAGACTGCGAGAGAAAATAAAGATATCCAACTCAAACTTGCGTAATAATCTTCTCACCGTTCGCAATAATGCTATTGAGAAAGTTTGCAAAGATAACGATCTCCCTCTTAGTCTATATCCTTGTCTTATGGATAATATCCCAGCTAGTTCTCAAGTACCAATTATTTCTGATAGTGAGGCTGATACAGATGAAAGTGAAAACGAAGATGAGGAAGGAACTAATGATGAAGATAGTGAAGACGAAGATGACGATAATGATAGAGATAAATCTCAATAGTTTTTTTTTTTTTTTGATCTTCTCCTGTATTTCTCTCTCTCTTTCTTGCGATAATTATCTGCGACAAATTGTAATATTCTGCGAATTATCTGCAGATCCTGATGTCTTTCAATATATAAATTCTTTTTTGCTTCTATCTTTTTTTCATTAAAAATTCAAGAAACAATTCTTTTTGCAAGATGGTTAATATAATCATTAATCTCCAATTATTTGTATGAATTTATCATATAATAATGAATAACAATATTTACCATTCTATGCATCATTCCCATACTTGCCTCTTGTTATTAATCTGCAATATGATAAATGAATTATCGCAAATAATGCTGCAAAAATATGTTATATGCTTCGCAGATATAACCTCTCTTGTGGTCTTATTTCGCCTTCCTAGTTAAAGGTCTTATTATGCCACTTTTAGGCGACAAGATCGCAGGACATTCTTACTTTCACATGTAATAATCCATTGATCTTGCCTTATCATTTATTTTGATCTCTGCAACAATATGATAAGTCTAAGCCATCTTGTGAGATTAATCTATCTTTGCTTTTTAAGACTTATGACATTGGCGTCTTTGCGATGAAATCGTAGGACGTTTTTGAGATTTATATCCTCTTTATCATTGATTTCATTTATCTCGTTTTTTGTTCTTATCGCAAAAACCCATTGATATCATCTTAACATTTCTCTTTAGGCTTTTTGGCCAGTCATGCGGCAATATGACGGGCCTAAATATTCTTTCGAATATAAAGTCCCATGACATTGCTGTCTGTGTCACGCGACAATATGACGGTCCTAAATACTCTTGCGAATATAAAGTCCCATGACATTGCCGTCTTTTTTGATACACAACTCCCTAATGGAGGGTATCGCCCTTATCTCTCCCCCCGGTTGCCCCTTCAAGGATTATACATCGGCCATACAAGACTAGCACTTTCCCATCCGGTTTTGCCAACAACCAGTTATTTTCGCAGCCTTGTCCTTTATGCCTATATGGCTTATAGTTACAAGACTGAACCCTAGTGGGGTTTTCTTCGGGCCGAACACATCGTAGCCAAGACTTTCCATGGATGGCCAGGGTAGGTTCATCCATCCCGGGCACCCACATCTCAACCGTGTACCTCGGCGCCTTGATCATACTTTGCATTCCTTAGGAGAAACTCTCGGGCGCCCAACCAGGGTATAACCTTATATAGTTGGGAATCCAAGTTATCTCTCCCGGATGGATTTTCTATAATCCCAAATCTCCATGACTAGGTTCCAGCAGCAGTATAGACTTTCCCATAGCCATGCAAAGAGATACCCCCCTTATGACGTACTTTAAGGACATTGCCTCTTACGGGATATAATCCGCGAACTAAGGTGTGCGCCATAAAGGTTCGTCCCATTCTTATATGTTTTTAGGCGATTTGCGCCCATCTCATGCATTTGCATTAAAAATTCTTATATGATTTGAAATCATCATCTTTTTCTTTTAATAGAAAAATTCTTATTTTTGAACAAAGTTTTTCTTTTAATATTCTGTCTGCACATTTCTTACTGTTCTTGTTTTTCAATTGTTCATAACATGATATTGTTGCACTTCTTTTCTTCTGTAACGAATGATTATTCGCAATATTTTGTTGCTTTTTTATTTTCTTGCGCAAAATGAAGATTTCAACTTTATCCCAGCACCTTGCATTTGTTTATTTTCCTGCGAATAATGAAGATTTCTACTTTTTACCATCTTTACGCGATTAATCACCATTAATTCTTTTGGCACAAACTATTCTTGTAATATATCATTTCCCTGCAACTCTATACTGTCCACCATCAATTTCTCTGCTCTCTGAGTTTGCTTCCTGTTATGTTGGCAATTACGATTTCTGGCGTTTCTTTCTTCGCAAGTATTAATGTCAACTTCATAACACTTTTTTCCTTCAAACCAATCACCTTTAATTATCCCAATGCCATGGGGATGTGGAAACTTTATGCATTGATGATATGTGGATGCTATGCCCAAGATCCCATGGAGCCATGGTCTTCCAATTAAAGTATTATAAGGAGATTCTATATCCACTACACAGAACTTAATTTTTAAAGATATCTTGTTCAATGGAATTTCCATAGTAATTTCTCCTTTTGGCTTATTTGCAGTGCCATTGAAACCATAGATTTTGTAAGTTGAGGGGATTAACTCATCATCTCTTCCACCCATTGTACGATAAGTATGATAAAATAAGATGTCTACCGAGCTGCCAGTGTCAATTAAAACCCTATCTATTTCCCAAGAATTATTTGTTGCGTCACCATCATCATCTTCTTCTTCTTCTCTGTACTTTGGATTTATCTCTAACTTCACCACCAACGGGTTGTCATGCATCTTCCATGGCTCTGGTATCTCGTGTGCAGTAAAAGAAATAATTTGTTTCTTCCATTCTTCTAATGGAGAAATCTTCGCAATATTCATCACCTCTCTTCCCTATGTATCCCTCGCAAATACTCTACTTAGCACATTATCATGGAAATCTTCTATTGTTTTTTGCGAATGTACAATTGAATTGCAAAATAGATTTTTTGATGTAGCTCCTACTTCAATGACAAATGTTTCTGCTTCTTTCGCAACATTGACTCTGCGAATTTCTGGTGCTGGCGGAAATTGCCGAGGTTGTGGATATCTCGCTAGAAAATGATTTAACTTCCCCTGTTCAATCATTCGCAGAATAATTCTTTTTACATTCCTACAATTACTCACAGAATGGCCATGAAAATGATGATAAGGGCAAAATTCTTGATTTTGGTTGTTAGGATGTGGTTCTCTCCCCATGTTCCATGGTGAAGGTATATTCTCCATCAAAATAATCGCTTCCCAAATCTTGTCTATACTGGTATTTAGAGGTGGCAATTTGATGTCTTCCCATATAATCCTCTGACCTCTTTGCTCTCTTGAATAATTCTGCCTCTGTCCACCATAAGTCTCTTGCGGTTGATCAAACCTTGGGACTTTATTATTGTTATTGCGATTATAAAAATTTCTCTCCTTTTCCAATTCCTCCTGATCTCTACTCCCCATTGCTACTACCTTACGTTGTTTATCAATCTCCATTTTCTCTCGCTGATTTTGGGAGGTACTTGCCACTATATTAATCATCTTTGGTAATAAACTTCCATTTGCTGCGGCTGAACTTGTGCCTGCGAGAATTGGATATGACTCCATCTCCTTTTGGTTTTCCTCCAAAGATATATATTCTTCTTGCAATTCTCGCAGTTCTGTCATAGTAATTGTGTTTTTAACTCTGAATACCTGGATGTATAATAGATTTGTCGCAAACATAACATTTATGAAGGACAAAATGAGATATCTTTCATCTACTCTTCCTGCCATTTCACTGCACATTGTCCTCCATCTTATCGTTAAGTGCTTTAAACTCTCGCCAACTCTCTACTTCAATCCAAACACATCTTCAATTCCAGGTCGTGTAGAGTTATTGCCTATGTATGCTCCTAAGAAAGTAGTTTGCAAGTGCATGAACGAAGTTATTGTATTCTTGGGGAGACTTTCAAACCACTTCAGTGCTTCGCCAGTTAAACTTGACGCAAAATATTTGCACAAGACGACATCATGGTTCTCCCATTGTAGCATGCATCGAATATAGGCTTTGATATGTTGGACGGCACATGTAGTCTCATTAAAAATACTGGTCAACACCGAAAAATTGCATTTTGGAGGTATCCCTCCTAATTGTACCTCTTGAGTAAATGGAGTTTTCGCAGCTTCTTCGATTGCCTCATCAAGTTGTCTTATTCCTCCTTCTCTTCTGTTATTTATCATTCCTCTCATTTCTGCTAACTCTCGCAAGATTTGCACATTCCTATCAGAATTTTGCTACATTGGCCTTTTCAACGCAACTTCTCTTCGTCTGCGTTCATGCCTTTCTTGTCTTGCGATATTTCGTGCTTCTTCTTCAACATCTTGATTTTGCCCTCTTCTGCGATTTTCTTCTTCTTGAATTTGCAAATTAATTTGTCTTTCATTTTCTTCTCTGCGAATTTCCTCATCCCTTATCGTTTCTCTTCGTTGACTTTCCATGTCTCTGCGAATTCTCTCATATTCCTCATTTAGATTATCATTATTACGATTTTGTACACGTCGTCTTTCTCGATTATCATGATTATTCTGACGCAATGCTGGTTGAATTTCTTGTTCTTCTACTTCGGCTCGCAATCTCTCTCTTTCTCCCGTTAAATGTACTTGCTCAATATAATGCCTCTCAATATCATCTTCAATTATTCTGCGATTTCTTCGAATCTCTTCATCACGTAACATTCTCCTCCTCTCTTCTTGATTTTCTCCTTCATCTTGATTATGTCTAACGTCCAAAGTTTCACCGTGTGGAATATAACGATCATTTATCAAATTCTCTCCAATATTTTGTATAGGATGATTTTTTCTTGTTTCTTCTCTATATGATCTTGAACTTGATCTCATGCTGCTTCTTGATTTTCTGTTTTGCAACCTCATATTTTCCATTCTTAATTCATGATTTTGCCTTGTAAGATTTGCACGTTCTTCTGCCTCTAATCTTCTTTCTTCCTGTATCCTTTGTCTCAAATCATCTACTACCTCATGTCCTTCGTGAATTACTCCTCCATCCACTTCCTGATTTCTTTCCTTTTTAATATTATACATCATCTTCTTGATTTTCTTCTAGTACGCCTCTTCTTCTATCGATCTGATCCTTTTCAAAGATCCTTCCACCTCCAAGTATGCACACTTGCTCTATCATAATCCACATTTCTATCTTGTACTTGTGTTTGTTGATTCGGTGGTTGAATTGAATTTTCTGCTCCATTTCTCATTCTACTTCTTCCTGATCTGATCCTTAAAGATCCTTCCAATTCACCTGTTCCTTCACCTGCAATTATTTTACTTCTTCTCACTGTTGTTGGTGGTTCTGATTTATTTCTTCTCCTTCTAGCCATTTCTTCAATTCTAACAATTTCTTCAAATCTTCAAGTTGCAATTTGGAATTTCTCAAATTTATTCTCCCTGTTTCTGGGCGCCAAAATGTAGTTGCAGGAATTCCCACACTACACCCTATTCAAGAATTTATCAATATTTATGACACAATTTGAAGATTAAGGACCTTTTTTTATTAATATGATCTTAAAAGAATTACCGTAATCAAGAATTCAATTCACTTAATAAGATTTTATCTCTCCTAAAAACTTTCTTAGCACTCAAAAATTCATCCTCTCTCTGGAACTATTCATTTCCTTTATATAGGCATTTACATAATGGATTACAGCTCATGACAGCTCATTTACAGCTAAGATCCCCTTTACTTTCGGACCTGGGTTCTTGCGATAAATAGCAGTTAGAACCGCCTTAATCATTCACATATTTTATTGATTCGTCGCAGAAATGTCACACTTTTCTCATGTTTCTGTCGTTTTCATCTGATATGTCATTCCTTACGTCACTTTGAGATGTATCGCATAATATCATTGATGTATCGCAGAACTGCTGTTTATTTCGCAGGAATATTATTGTGACAATATTCTGATCCTACACTCCTCGTGACCTCTCTTACCTTTCTGATAACAAGTCGTATTAACCCAACTTCTCTTCCAGAATCAACTATTCTGGTCTCACCACTCTCCTTGCTCCCCTCCCCAAAACCAACCCATTCTCCTCCTCTTTGTGACTGAAGCAAGTCTGGAACGACCATTTCTTGGTTTAGGTCGGACTTGTACAAATTGATCTCTCGAATCAAAAGTACTCCCTTGCAGTACATTATTTAGGGTTTAAACAGTTTCTCACCTTCACACCCGCAATTACCAAAATCAGCAGAAACTATTTTCACCTATAAACACTTGGCATACTTCCTTACTTTGGTTTGGTTTCCCAAACCTCTTAGAAATTTATTTTCCTTTTATAGGAATACTGCCTTAAATCAGTAATCCCTCCTAAATTACAATTATATCCTCAATCCATCTTGAGGATCACTAGTTCCCGAAGAAAGAAAGATACACATGTATCATGCGCCCCCACTCAAGAACTTGAACTCATGTGAAAGTTATATTGGAAGTTAGGGAACTCAAGAGTTGCTTTAACCCTGCCGAATCATCTCTCCTTGCTAGGAACTTCACTTTGACTTCCAATTAGAAAAGCGTCCTTATATTAGTTACTCTTCGCTCCGTAATGCAATCTGAAAAGGCGAGGGTACCCAAATATACCTCAAGATATAACTTTTCCTTCTTATAAGTCCTTTCTCCGAAAGTGATTGTCTATAGACTGAGTTGAGACAATACAACAAATCGGTTCACACTTTGTGTGATTGTATATGGATATGAGATTGAGACAATACAACAACAAAGTATGTTTACTTGATACAAAGGTTCGGACTTAACCAAACTCAATAGCATTGCGTATCAAGTAAATAGGAATTAACGTTTGTGAAATTTACTTTAATTATAATAAAACAATTATAATGCGGAAATATAAAGTAAATAACATAGCAAGATTTTGTTAACGAGGAAACCGCAAATGCAGAAAAACCCCGGGACCTAGTCCAGAATTGAATACTCTTGGGATTAAGCCGCTATACAAAATAAAACAACTTCGTATAGTTGAGACCAAGCAACTAAACCTATAGTTCACCTAGTTCCATCTGTATTCCCACACCTCCAACCTGTAAACAAGTCACGTACTTGGACCAATTCCTTTGGTTCGTATTCCAAACAGTAAAGGAACAACAAATCTGTTTGGTATCAACTCTCTTCAACCAAGTGATATAAGTTGCGCAAAGGCTCTTATGTTTATCTTAACATAAACTCATTTTCCATCTTCCAAGATCTATCTTATGTTCAATCACCAAAAGGTAATCGTTAATATTTTGCAATCAATACCTCTAATCCCAAGGAAATGTATTGATGCCGATCTTCTCAACTATTCTATCAAAATACTACAAGGATAGATCGATTATAGTTGCATCCTCTATTACCTAAACAAGTATTATGCACACCAAAGATTATAAAACCAAGTATGAAATCTTCTATCTCTTCTTTGTCTTCAAATCTTCTTAGATCTTCAATAAACACCTGCACACAACTACTTGAATCTCTTTTGATCAATCACATACAAAACGGAGTCTGTTAACAATGGATTATCACAAGATCGTCTTTAGATCTAACAACAGTCTAAAGATCCATGTCAAAACCTTGAACTAGTTTGAGTGAATCTTATATCAGAAGAGAAGATTCTTAAGCATAAAAAAACTAGGTGCAATCAAAGTTCAACCACTGTTAGTCAATCAAATCAATATGAAAACTAAAGATAAACCGCAATTATCTAGTTTTCCACCAATGGTACGTACTAGAGCTTCTCAATCCCAAAGAATACTTCAAACTGAGCGGCCATAAGAGATTTCACCTAATTAGGTTACTCTCCTCTCTGAATAGGCGGATTCACCAGTAACAGTACAACAGAGGAAGTTTACTGTCACGAAGGATTAGTTTGCTAGAAATGCAAACTCAAAGTATTTATAGACCAGGAAGTTTGGACACCAAGGAATTTCCAAAACCGAAAATATTCTCAAGATATTCAATATTTTCCAAATTCGGTTTTCATAATTCCTGAGAATGCACTATCCAAATTTATGATCGAAATCTCCTTGAAAAATCTTTAACTAGCAAATGCACATTACTAATTCTTATTTTCCATATATAATTAAAAACCTTAATTAAAAGATTCTTAACTTATTGAAATTCGATCTTGGGATTTACTTCCTTCTTATCTGTTAAGGAATATCTTTGAACAATAAAAGATACACATTAATGTGCGTGTTCAAAGTGTGTTGACATCTTTCCTCTTGTAAGTCCCTTTTCATACTTACTCACTTGAAACCGATTTACCATACTTCCAAACAAGTTTAGATTGGTTCATCTGACTTTCAAGAACTATGTGATTGAACAAGTAATACTAAATCACAAGTCATGGGTGTAACGGTTCTACCAAAACAAGTTTCGATTCTACCTCCATATGAGTACTGTGCATAGTCACACTAGCTTACCAAATTTTCGGTTGACTAGGTACAAGGATTGGTTCCCCACATATATTTGGTATCTAACTTGTATGTGTTGCACATGTCCATATGATTTGTTCCCATTTTCCTAAAAATGCGTTGCACATGTTCATAGGATCGGTTCCCCTTTCTACTATAAACCTTGTTTCACCTCATACAAGGATCGGTTCCCCTTGTGATATACTGCACTCTTACTAGGATCGGTTCCCCTCTCCCAAATTTGGTCCGACACACAAACCCGATCATATCCCAGGTGATTACTTAAGATCGGTTTCACTAATAAAAGTCATACCAATACATAAGTCAGGCCTCATGTGAATAGTTTTACCAAGAACACAAACAAGTCATGAGAGGTTATACTAATCACACATATTGGTCGTTCATAATATATGCAATGAAGAACAACCCAAATAACGCCCGGAGATTTCCTTTTTGGTTCAAAACACATATCATGAACTTACTTCCTTAAAACACATGTAAAAAAATTATTTCCTAGGATAAAATCCTCACCTCATACCCATAAATAATCACAATAGCATTCATACGATTATGTTGATGTCCTATATACAAGGTTTAATGGCTAAGAAATAAATCTCATATTATATTCCTTAATACTATGTCTATCTAGAGTGTTCATGATTCGCAGTTTTATGTTTTCAATATGCACGACTTGAAAGATACGTTAGGGAATGAAACAGTTCAAGTCAAATATCACTAACCTCAAGTGGAAGGATGATGTTGTGGTTGTAGCTCCGTACTTCTTCACTTATTCAAGTCTTCACAATACTTGTAATGTCTCATCCTAATACTTTCAAGCTAACATGTACAAAGTTGACTCTAGTACATTTAAATCAAGCGACTCTTAAATGAGTTTTGTCTCACTTAAATATGACAACCAAACTTGACATACCAACACTTGTGTTTTAACACAATCCTCTTCGAGTGGTTCTTCTCTATCAAAACACAAGTCTTCCACATGTGGCAATATCATCTTGTCATCTCCATCATTATCTAGTAATGATGGTTCAAACATCTTCAACCATTCTAGGTTGTCTTCTTGTTATTTGGTTAGGGTTTCTAAACAAACTATACTCGGTTTATCCTCAAGAGAACGGTTCACAAGGAGAATGAACTTCGTACTAGCATTCACCAACCGTTTAACCTGAGTGGCTGTAATCAAGCTCGCTCCATCAAGAGGAGAGTATATAGCTCATATTACAAAAGCTTTCCCATCTTTGGTAAAACTATACTTCTAGTTCCTCCTATATAAAATCGCATCTCGATCCCACAAGTAAGGACTACCAAGTACTGTTAGAGAACTGCTCGGTTGAACCCACTAGCATTGGTATGTCAAGTTAGTTGCCAATTTTAGTTGCCAAAATGCATTCTTGATTTAGTATACTAAAGATAGTTTCGGACTAGATTAGGTCTAAGAAGTTGAATCGAAGCTATCCTTAAAGGATGAAGATTGAAGACTACAAGAAGACATCAACAAGTACTTCATCAACAAAGGTATGTGATTGATTTCATTTGGATTCTTGTTCAATTCTACCTTTGTAATCTATCGAGATAAATGCCCACTCTATGGAACATTTCCAATGACGGTAAATGTACATTTGTGTATATATACTTGAGGTTATTTGATTCATGACCTTGGATACAATAACCTTTATCCTTAATAAGAATCTTATGTTATAGCGAATGAGCTTGTCAATCCAACGAGCCAAGAATCACTCAATTCCGAGTTATAACGATGAAGTTATGATTTATTAAAGTAACAATTATAAGTGTTGATGTAATTGTTACAGTTCGTTAGTAGGAAACAATCCATGGACTGTTTATAACAGTTCGCGGACTTGGGCCCAATTACGTGACTAAAAGGCATTTTTGGTCAAGTTGGTGATGTTTCCTTATCTAGGCAAGTTAGCTATTACTCCAAACATCTTTGATTACCATATTAAAGTGTTTGCGATTCCTTCCTAATTTAATTTGTGATTTATTCACATAAATACAATATTTGCTATTTAATTATTTTGGCAAGAGTTTTAACTTAGGAAAGACTCCCAAAATTAGGAGAGTCTTGAAAAAGTAAAATAGCTTTGCTTAGTTTTCAAGATATGTTTCACTATAAATATTGATTTCGTGAGTTTACACTTTTTTCATCCCTTTTGGAAAATTGGCGTAAGCTCTGCAGGTTGTTTTCCATGTCTTCTGTTCTTTGTGAATAAGAGTGAGATAAAAGTCTTTGTATTGGGGGTCACAAAGCCATGTTGGATCAAATCTTTGTTATTGATTATACAAATTGTAATCTAGGTTTTTCACCTCTTGTCTATTCTAAGGTATTCTCTTCTGATATAAAACCATTCAAGAGTTGTTGATCATAAACCCTAGGTTTTGATAGATTTTAGTTTCCGATCGTATACCAACACTTGTTAGTCGAAATTGGAGAATAGAAATAAAAACTTCTATTGAGGCATCTCATAAAAATCCTTAAGAAGTTTTAAACAAGATTTCCAAAACCTTGATTTACATTTAAAGGGAAATCAAACCGGTGTTTTATGCAAACAAAATATCGAATCATATCAATCAAGTTGTTGTATCTTCTAAAGAGAGCCTTGGGTTATTCTAGAAGATTTACGAGAAGAGTTCCTAAAGAGAATCATTGTTCTGCTAGGAGTTCTATAAGAATACAACTGAAGAAGGTATTACATCTAGTCTGAATAGGTAGTAGGAAATTGGTGTAACAGGTTATAATCAGTGTGTGTTTCTGGACTAGGTCCCGGGGTTTTTATGCATTTGCGGTTTCCTCGTTAACAAAATTTCTGGTGTCTGTGTTATTTATTTTCTGCATTATATTTTATTTATATAATTGAAATAATACAGGTTGTACGTTAATCAATCATAGTTGTTAAATCCGACCTTGTTTGTCGGATAAGACTTGATTGATCTTGAACAATTGTTTTTGTTATTTTCACATTATTAGACCAGTCCGGACTAACCCTGTTTCAAGTGGACACCATGTTGAAATATTCCTTTAGTGATTGTTTCTTAAAGAGGTTTATACACGGTGGATATTGAATAGGCTGTGATTAAAACTAAAGCTTGTTTCAAGAAACCTCACACTAAAATCAGGTTTACGGACTTGCTTCTGTTTAACTATCGATTGTGTTGAGAAGGAGATAAATCTCTTTAATATTAATTCTCAATTGAGTTTTTATTCTTGAGATTATATTGAAGTTTGTTCCATAGAGATTTCCAAACGAAATATTTGGTGTGGTTGTTAGACCCCCCCGCTTTTTCAATTGGTATCAGAGCAGGCAAACACGTTAAGACCTTATAAGTATGTGTTTGAAGCAATCTGTTTGTTATGGACATAGGTGTTATCTCTATAAATGTACCACCAGTTTTCGATGGCACGAACTATTTATGGTGGAAAATTGCTATGCGTTCCTTTATTCAATCGCGAGATTTTCAATCATGGCTTCGTATTAGTAATGGCTATGATCCTCCATTAGTTACAGTAGACGGTATAACTGTTGCAAAGGATATTGGTGAACATAGTGATCTTGAGATTCTTGCTGCAAAGAAAAATTCTGAAGGATTAAATGCTATCATCCATGACATTACCCCATATCTTCAGCACCACGTTACTACGTGTAATAAGTCTATAGATGCTTGGGATATCTTAGAAACCATATTTGAAGGAAATATCGCAGAGAAAGAAGCAAGGCTTCAATACCTAGCATCTGACTGGGAAAACCTTCGTATGTCTGATGATGAAACATTTGATGAG
Source organism: Papaver bracteatum (assembly GCA_023529315.1). Taxonomy (NCBI): domain Eukaryota; kingdom Viridiplantae; phylum Streptophyta; class Magnoliopsida; order Ranunculales; family Papaveraceae; genus Papaver; species Papaver bracteatum. The sequence continues at coordinate 1,270,868 of JAJJWX010000778.1, read as the reverse complement.
TTTAATCACAAAGTGTCTGAAATTGTTAATGTATCTTTTGCATTGGGTAATACTATTTCTGAAAAGGAAATTGTGATGAAAATTCTCAAATCGTTGCCATCGAGATACGACTCTAAGAAACATGCCAATGAAGAAGCAAATGATCTTTCTAAACTCTCCAGAAATACTCTTGTGGGAAAGTTAAAGATCTTTGATAATGGACACGCATCTACAAAAGAGGTGATTTCTCTTAAAGCTGCAAACAATTCTGAATCCTAGATCTAAGGATAAATCTGGTTCGCCAGATACTAAAGATGTTACTCCACGATAATTTAGAAAACTCTTGAGAGACAGGAAAAAGAGTTTTTCTAAAGGTGCAACATCTCCTAATTATGATGATGTACAATGCTATAATTGTCGTGGTTTTGGGTACCTTTCTTCAGTATGTCCTAGCTGGAGCCGTAGATAATCGGCATATGCAGCAGCTTTTCCTACTCTTGATGATGGACCTGAATATTATAATCCCCAAGAGTACGCATGCGAGGTTGCATTAGCTTCTGGAAAAATTCTTTCAGATACTGATTCTGACGAAAAAGTGTTCCATGTAGATCCAGTTGTTAATAATCTTCTTAAGGAATGTCATAAGAAAATCTCGGAAGATGAAAGTACCATTTTCAATGAGAAAGTTAAATATGATAGACTTCGTAGTCGAAATAAATATTTGCAAGACCAACTTGATTATAGTGGTGCAAGAGATTATCTCAACGAAATACGAAAGCTTAAAGAAGAAATTGCCGAGGTCGTGATCGAGAAATTATACTTCAAGCAAAGCTAGATAACTTGGAAAATATTGAGATGAACTTGTTATTTGATTCAGAACGAGAAGATATCAAAGTTCAATGTGAATCATCCAAGAATGATCTAGTTATTGCGCTTGAAAAGGTCAAAAGTTTGGAAGAAGAAAACTCGAGCTTAAAAGAGAGTTTATCTAGAAATAACAGCTCAGATAAATTAACCTCGATATTGGGAGCATGTAGAATTCATCGTGATACACGAGGACTGGGATATGAAGGAATAAATGTTCCTAGTATTTTCAAATAGGTAAAATTTGTCAAAGCTAAAGATTCTTCTCAACCAAAACCCTCCACGATTGACAAAACTAAAGTATCTCTATCAACTGCTGATAACGAAAAGAGGAAATCCTGTCACGCTCCAAAGCAAAAACATACACATCCAGATAACACTAAACATAATTTTTTCCATTTAACTAAACGTTGTTTTTATTATGGAAAACCAGGTCACTTGCAAAGGAATTGCAGATTTCTTAAACGAGATAAATCCAGATCTGATTCTGTTAAGAAGACAAGATCTTATGTTCCAAACGGAGAAAAACTGAGTCTTATAATATTAGTTCTTCTAGTATTCCCCCGAAGAAGTTTCATAACTACATTGGGGAGAAAAAGAAATACGTTGCTCCAAATGTTACTCAGAAATGGGTACCAAAGAAGATAAATAAAGCAATAAGGACTATTAATAATGATCTCCAGACAAGAGTTCGACAAGGTATAACATCTTAAAAAGGTATGAAACAGTTATTGAAAGTTTTAAGGGTGTTGTTAAATTTATACAGTCCGTGCATGATTTTGTTTCGAATACCTGTGGTGAGCAATATTTTCTTCACATAAACACAACCTAATTGTGTTTAAAGTGCATCCTCACCAAGAATCCCCTGTAAATATGGTGAGGATTGCAAAAGAATTGGGGCGCACAAATTATGTTGGTAAGCTTTCGCTTTATCCAAGTTCATCTTTACCTAGTGAAGAAAGTCATGTTATGTTTCAATCATTTTGGAAATTGTTCTGACGAAACATAGTTTGTGAATAACAACTATATAACACCCTCTGAGAATGTTTCAATGATTGAAATGAGAGCTTAGACAATATAACCATTGGAGGATATAAGCTGTAGCGCCCCCTAAGCTAGCAGCTGTCTAATCCCAAAAGATTAACTAAACAAAGAGGCACTAAAATCTAAATCAAATACTTAAGCATTCAATTAAGAAATCTGCTACAAAAACTTAACCCAAAGCTAACCCCGCTCAAAAATATATATACAAGAATTTCCTCTCCAATGATACATATAAAATAATCATTTGGTTTACAAATAGAATTTAGAACCAAATAAACATATCACAATATAAACAAATAACGAAGATAACTTCTCGAAGCTGCGCAACTCTGCTCTGTCACTGAAAACTGAAATGGGGAATAATTAACATTTAACTTCTAAGTAATCATATGCAGATTTAAAAAAAACAGACTTGGAAAACATTACATGTTTTCCCAAACATTAGAAGATAACAAAGCCACTGAAATAAACAAACATGTATATGGACCTAAACTCCTCCTTTAGATTTCTGCGGTGACACTTACACACCTTATAATTTCTGCGGTGACATTTACACACCTGAAAATAAAGACAAGTTAGTCTGTGGTGATTAATATACTCACCCGTAATATTGATGCCCATTTCCACACCTATTATTAATATTGTGGTGTATCGCCCTAGCCATAAATTCTGAAGGAGCCGTATCCTATATACCATAGTTGGAAATTCTCATTTCCCAAAGATAATCATAAAGATAAACAATGCATGAAATAAATGAATATACAATGCAATTAAGGAATAGACAATGCATGTGTTTATAAAACAACGACTTTCATAAAAGAAATAACAATGATTACAAAACTGTTAAATGCATTCCCACACCTTTTTGATGACCAGCCACACTTATCTCGAGATCCATGATCCACTGGTTCATTCTTTGAATCGATCGTTGTTAATAGAATCTAACTGATAATCACACAAGAAGTCTAAGAATCTAGCCAAAAGGCTCATACAAGAATCATACAATTCTATCTAATGGTTCTAAGACCATTATGGTATCTTATTCTCTATCTTTAGTATAACTAAGAGTTTACTAATCCAATTAGATTGTCTCTATAGTTCATTATTTAAGTCTTATGAACATCTACAACTTTTTAGAAGGAATCAAAGGTTAATTCGGACCATAAAGGGTCAAAAGTATCAATCTAAGAATACATGATACTAAGCCCAAGTCCACTAAACATGCCCATTAACTTAAGGCTTGGACCATCTGAGTCAACTAACAATCGCTAACGGTCAACGTCCAGTCTAACAAGGTCAACTAACAGTCAGAGTCAGGGTTAAGTCAACACTCCAAGTCAATGGTCAATGTCAGGTCAAGTCTAAAGTCCGATCCTGGTCAAAGTCAAGTAAATGGTCAACTGGTCAGTCTGGTTTTGGCTTACTGAGCCAGTTCTGAGTCGAACCGATTCAACTCAGTCAGATACACTAAGCCAGGTTAACAATTTGAGTCAGCTTAACTGACTGGGATGACTAATGAATCTAAACTTCATGATACAAACATTCATACAATTATTATCACTAACATGAACTCTAACAACATAATTCTAGCATAACAATTTCTTATCTAAAACACATACTAACTATTGCAAATCTAATTCCCTTTACTTCAGACCAGCACTACATATTCAACCCATTAACACAGCACAACAACATTCAATAACTTACATACTCATCTTAACTCAACCCCAGTTCATTCATCCCGGCCTTTTAATCCTTTATACCAGATTCACAGCATCACTATCTCCTTAGGTTCACCAACAGATGACCACCATTACTGACAGTTCCATTTATTTCCTATATCATTCACTAAACTCCAACTCCTTAAACTGTAGTTGTACCAAACCACTACAATACAACACACACACTTCATTTCAGGAACAACAACCACTAAAACTAAACCACCATTGATTTCACTATGGAAGTATAATCACCAACTGCAACTACCAATAATCCATACTTCAGAACTACACAATCATCACCTCCATATGTTCAATGTCTCCACCAACAGCTTCTCTTGTTCACTTCATTCTCATTTGCATAACCATTCTATGTCTCACCATCTTCCACAACACTTCCATTGCTACTTCATAACTTCAACTACATCTCCATCTCCCCTGCACACTCTAAACATTCACTTCATCACCAGTTCACTCCAAAGATATCCAAGCCATCACTTTCATCAACTTACAACTCCACCCGCAGCTTCATTAAACATCAATTGTACACCAAGTTACCAATTACATATCATCCTTTGAAACTTAACAAAACCCCAAACCAGTTATACCCTATTACAACCAGAGTCTCAGCTTCATCTCCATTCTTCTCAAATCAGTAGTCTTGTAATTCAAATCCACCAACTAACAACTTTACCTTCCATTTGTAACTGTAATGCAGTTAACTTATTCAACACAATCCAATCATATGAAACTTCCAACACAACTAGCAGCACCAGTTCAGTAGAATTAGTCTTCTTGTCACAAAACTATAATTCTAACCCACTAATAGCAAACCCAATTCGCCAATTCATCTTCTTTATCCATTGATTCCGATTCAGACACCCTAATTCACATGAACCCTAATTTCTGATTAATTTTAGGGAAGAACAGAAACCCTAGTTTCCTATGATTTCAAATCAAACTACATAAAATAACTTTATACTTCAATTAACCACAAACCCACTCTATCCTTAATCAAAACAGAACGATTTCATAAAGAAACATCAATCAATTTGAAACCTAAATTACCTGTTTTCGATTCATTATCAAAACCATCTTCTTCATCAAATATTCACAGAACTATCACCCCTTCTTCATCTATCAAACTAGATAATTGATTCCCCTAAGTTTCTTTTTTTTGATTTCGCAGCTTAAGAAATTTCTCTTAGAATCGTTAGAGAGAAAACGAAGAAAAATAGAAAATGAAGAAGAAGGAAAGAGAAAGAAAATGAATGAATGAGCCTTATCTGCTCGATGGGTTATGATAAGTCCAAAGAAAAATGCTAAAGGCACACATCACTTGGATACGGGCACATAAGCGGTTTATCTGAGAATTGACGATTTTTCCTATATCTTCTTCGTCCGGTATCCGAATTACGCGTTCGAGTAGCCTATCCCACGTAACTTTTCGAGATCGACCTAACGATACTAGTTTCATATCTATATCGGTGTTAGATTAATTTCTATTAATTAATGCCCGAGTTAAACTAAACGAGTTATTATCGGCTAATTAGACACTTGACCGGTCTAATAGCGTTGACGAGCTTGAGGGTTACTACATTCTCCCCACCTTTAAAAATTTTCGTCCTAGAAAATCGAACTTCCTTCTAGTCTTGAAAACTCCCCACCTTTTAGAATAATTCCATCTCTTGACTAAGCGCAAACAACAAGAATAAAGCACAAACCTACACGGCTTCTACAACTAAAATCTAAAATTTGTAGCTCTAAGTTCAACTACACTGATTTAGATTCTATCGAATAGGAAAATCTAAGTTTCTTAAACTAATTTCTATTTTATAAGATATCTGTCTCTAGCTTCAAAGAAGGATCCTACCAATTGGTCTAAGTAAGATTGAAACTTTCGGTTCTCTAAAGATTTAAATTATACTTCTATGATCAGTCATCTCTGAATGCAGTTTCCCTGTCAAGGTTGGCCAATCCCAACAATGCCTTCCTACGAACAGAGAAAACACAACCTTCACTATTCTCCAGTGCTAGATAAACTAATTATTAATTTATTAAAAATAATTAGTTTTTAAACTTTTGTCGTAATTGATGTAACTTAAAAATTTTACTTTGTAAAAATAAGTAAATAGTTCACGGTATTTTTAAGTACTTTAGCAGTCTGAATTAATTATCTTATTTATTTACGTGAAACTAAATTTTAATTCCAAATGAAACCATAATATTATAACTAAATAATTATTTAAGATTCATGTACTATTCTAAAATAACTGAATGTTATAACTATTATCCAATTGTTACTATTATTATTTCCAGTGTCTATTTGTTTGTTTCATTATGCAACTTGTTAAAAGTAAATAACCACTTTAAATTATTTATGTATTTATTTTCTTTCATGTCGTTTGGTATTAATATTTAATTATTGTTATTACATACATTTCTTATCTCTTAGAATGATATCAGTTATTCATAATTAATCATAATGCGAAGTTTAGCTTTATTATTAATACTAGATTTGATTTGATCTAACTTTATTTCCTTAAGTTTATATTATTATTAAGTAATCCTTAAGTTGTATTATTAATAAAATTTACATTCTACTATTACTATCCAATAATATTATCCAAATGATATTTACAATAATTCTAAATTTTATATAATTAATATTAGACAGTATTATAATTTGCTTATTTTATCGAAAATTATTGTCTTAATCATACTATCATTTTCATTATTGTTTTATAAAATTTTCTTATTTGATTACTAGTGTAATTGACATACAATTAAAATAATTGTTTAGTAATGATACTTAGTTTAATTTTTATTACGCCCTAATCTTGTAAATATAATTTTAATTTCACGAAAGATTGATATAACACATTTTATTTATTCAGATTGAATTGGTAGTATAGTATATCGTGTTACATATTGGCGTTAGTAAATTTTAATATGATTTTAAACTTTGAGTCTGCATAAAAATTTAATATGTCTTCATAGTCTTTAGATTTTTGTATTAATTATAAGTGTCTTATTCCTATATAAATTTATTTTCCTTTAAGTTAAATTTGTACTAAACATTCAAATATTATAAATATCACTTCATGCATATTTTAGTGATTTAGTAAATCATTTATTGGACTAAAAATAATCTAGGTGTAAGATTGTTAACAATTTTAGTCTTTATTATGAGTCTTATATGACCTCACGTTCTTTTATTCCTACTTAATAAGTCTTGTTTTAACTATCTTATTTAAATGCAGAACATATACTTCTAATTTGTTATTTTTAACTTTGCAAATCTTAATCGTAGCTAATTACGTAGCTTTTTAGTCTTATTCATTATTTTATCGTTGTATATTTGTTAATGATATTTTAATTTAATTTATGCTCAATACAATACTAATTTAATTTTTTTTTAATAGCTCAGGTTTGTCATACTAACTTTTTATTTCAAAAGAAAATTAATTTAATTATAAAGAAGGATTCTGTTAGTACACGAATTTATTTCCTTTTTATTCTAATATTATACTAAATATCCGATTGCTATTATTACTATTTCATGTATATTTGTTTCATTCTAAAGATTCATTGAATCATTTATTAGATTAAAGATAATTTGTAATTTAATTTAATTTTCAAAAATTAATTTTAGATAATCGTAAGTAATTTTCCATATCTATTTAATCGTAATTACAAATTTTATCATTACATTTCTTTAATGAATTTTAGTTTAGTTAAGTTCAATATAATGCCAATTAAGAAATATTAACATTACTTATCAAAATTACCACTTTTATTATGATTTATGATTACTATTATAATATTTTTATTGTTAACGTCGATGGTTGAACTATCATTCTAATTACTCTTACAAATATTAATAAGTTCCAAAAATTGATATCAACATTTATGTGGTTACTCCATAATTCAATTACTCTTCACATAAGTCCATGTGTTCAGTAAGTTTCTATTTGATTTACAATTTATATCAATTATACAAATTTCACTATTAATATTATAATATTAGATTGTTTACGTATTCATACTTTTTAGATTAATTATTATCAATTCCTTATTAGCTAAAGCTATTGGTGTACCCTATAATTTTTACCTCAGTACATAAACAATCAAACAAACAAATTAATCAATCAGATAAATCTTTTAATTATTGATAACTTTTAGTGATTAAGATTTATCTCACAACCCAACCCAGTTCTAAACTAATCTAGTTCACTTACTGGCACTGGCTATTTCTATATTTTCCCATATAAGATCTAATAGTGAGCTCTGATACCAACTTTGTAGCGCCCCCTAAGCTAGCAGTTGTCTAATCCCAAAAGATTAACTAAAAAAAGAGGCACTAAAATCTAAATCAAATACTTAAGCATTCAATTAAGAAATCTGCTACAAAAACTTAACCCAAAGCTAACCCCGCTCAGAAATATATATACAAGAATTTCCTCTCCAATGATACATATAAAATAATCATTTGGTTAACAAATAGAATTTAGAACCAAATAAACATATCACAATATAAACAAATAACGAAGATAACTTCTCGAAGCTTTCGCTGCGCAACTCTGCTCTGTCACTGAAAACTAAAATGGGGAATAATTAACATTTAACTTCTAAGTAATCATATGCAGATTTAAAAAAACAGATTTGGAAAACATTACATGTTTTCTCAAACATTAGAAGATAACAAAGCCACTGAAATAAACAAACATGTATATGGACCATAACTCCTCCTTTAGATTTCTGCGGTGACATTTACACACCTTATAATTTCTGCGGTGACATTTACACACCTGAAAATAAAGACAAGTTTGTCTGTGGTGATTAATATACTCACCCGTAATATTGATGCCCATTTCCACACCTATTATTAATATTGTGGTGTATCACCCTAGCCATAAATTCTGAAGGAGCCGTATCCGATATACCATAGTTGGAAATTCTCATTTCCCAAAGATAATCATAAAGATAAACAATGCATGAAATAAATGAATATACAATGCAATTAAGGAATAGACAATGCATGAGTTTATAAAACAACGACTTTCATAAAAGAAATAACAATGATTACAAAACTGTTAAATGCATTCCCACACCTTTTTGATGACCAGCCACGCTTATCTCGAGATCCATGATCCACTGGTTCATTCTTTGAATCGATCGTTGTTAATAGAATCTAACTGATAATCACACAAGAAGTCTAAGAATCTAGCCAAAAGGCTCATACAAGAATCATACAATTCTATCTAATGGTTCTAAGCCCATTATGGTATCTTATTCTCTCTATCTTTAGTATAACTAAGAGTTTACTAATCCAATTAGATTGTCTCTATAGTTCATTATTTAAGTCTTATGAACATCTACAACTTTGTAGAAGGAATCAAAGGTTAATTCGGACCATAAAGGGTCCAAAGTATCAATCTAAGAATACATGATACTAAGCCCAAGTCCACTAAACATGCCCATTAACTTAAGGCTTGGACCATCTGAGTCAACTAACAATCGCTAACGGTCAACGTCCAGTCTAACAAGGTCAACTAACAGTCATAGTCAGGGTTAAGTCAACACTCCAAGTCAATGGTCAATGTCAGGTCAAGTCTAAAGTCCGGTCCTGGTCAAAGTCAAGTAAATGGTCAACTGGTCAGTCTAGTTTTGGCTCACTGAGCCAGTTCTGAGTCGAACCGATTCAACTCCGTCAGATACACTAAGCCAGGTTAACAATTTGATTCAGCTTAACTGACTGGGATGACTAATGAATCTAAACTTCATGATACAAACATTCATACAATTATTATCACTAACATGAACTCTAACAACATAATTCTAGCATAACAATTTCTTATCTAAAACACATACTAACTATTGCAAATCTAATTCCCTTTACTTCAGACCAGCACTACATCTTCAACCCATTAACACAGCACAACAAAATTCAATAACTTACATACTAATCTTAACTCAACCCCAGTTCATTCATCCCGCCCTTTTAATCCTTTCTACCAGATTCACAGCATCACTATCTCCTTAGGTTCACCAACAGATGACCACCATTACTGACGGTTCCATTTATTTCCTATATCATTCACTAAACTCCAACTCCTTAAACTGTAGTTGTACCAAACCACTACAATACAGCGCACACACTTCATTTTAGGAACAACAACCACTAAAACTAAACCACCATTGATTTCACTATGGAAGTATAATCACCAACTGCAACTACCAATAATACATACTTCAGAACTACACAATCATCACCTCCATCTGTTCAATGTCTCCACCAACAGCTTCTCTTGTTCACTTCATTCTCATTTGCATAACCATTCTATGTCTCACCATCTTCCACAACACTTCCATTGCTACTTCATAACTTCAACTACATCTCCATCTCCCCTGCACACTCTAAACATTCACTTCATCACCAGTTCACTCCAAAGATATCCAAGCCATCACTTTCATCAACTTACAACTCCACCCGCAGCTTCATTAAACATCAATTGTACACCAAGTTACCAATTACATATCATCCTTTGAAACTCAACAAAACCCCAAACCAGTTATACCCTATTACAACCAGAGTCTCAGATTCATCTCCATTCTTCTCAAATCAGTAGTCTTGTAATTCAAATCCACCAACTAACAACTTTACCTTCCATTTGTAACTGTAATACAGTTAACTTAATCAACACAATCCAATCATATGCAACTTCCAACACAACTAGCAGCACCAGTTCAGTAGAATTAGTCTTCTTGTCACAAAACTATAATTCTAACCCACTAATAGCAAACCCAATTCGTCAATTCATCTTCTTTATCCATTGATTCCGATTTAGACACCCTAATTCACATGAACCCTAATTTCTGATTAATTTTAGGGAAGAACAGAAACCCTAGTTTCCTATGATTTCAAAATCAAACTACATAAAATAACTTTATACTTCAATTAACCACAAACCCACTCTATCCTTAATCAAAACAGAACGATTTCATAAAGAAACATCAATCAATTTGAAACCTAAATTACCTGTTTTCGATTCATTATCAAAACCATCTTCTTCATCAAAGATTCACAGAAATATCACCCCTTCTTCATCTATCAAACTAGATAATTGATTCCCCTAAGTTTCTTTTTTTTTTTTGATTTCGCAGCTTAAGAAATTTCTCTTAGAATCGTCAGAGAGAAAACGAAGAAAAATAGAAAATGAAGAAGAAGGAAAGAGAAAGAAGATGAATGAATGAGCCTTATCTGCTCGATGGGTTCTGATAAGTCCAAAGAAAAATGCTAAAGGCACACATCACTTGGATACGGGCACCTAGGCGGTTTATCTGAGAATTGACGATTTTTCCGATATCTTCTTCGTCCGGTATCCGAATTACGCGTTCGAGTAGTCTATCCCACATAACTTTTCGAGATCGACCTAACGATACTAGTTTCATATCTATATCGGTGTTAGATTAATTTCTATTAATTAATGCCCGAGTTAAACTAAACGAGTTATTATCGGCTAATTCGACACTTGACCGGTCTAATAGCGTTGACGAGCTTGAGGGTCACTACATAAGCATTGTTATGGAAACACATATATGTATAATTCCTTATTGCTTGAACCGAAGTTTGCGAACTTTGTTGATCAAGTGAAAACCGGAGCATCACGTGAAATTCAATTCGCGAACTCAGTCCACGAACCCAATCCACGAATTGGCGTAGTTCTTGAACCCGAGAATTTCTGCTGGAGTTTGTGAACTCCGTCCGTGAACTTGAGTAGGTTATGTCTAAAAATGATGTTTTTGAACTTATATCTTTTATAAACTAAGGAATGCTATTGCAAACCGTGGCTTTATAGTTCATGAATCGATTCGAGTGAATCACATCGTTTTTGCTTCGATTGTGTCTTGTGTAGTACATGAGATTTCCTTGCAATTGAACAACTCTCTAACTAGTTCATTTGAACTAGTTATGGTAAAGAAGAATAAGGTTGATATGAAAGTGCTCATACCACGCGTATGGTTCTTAATTACCTAACTTGATTTGTGATTGAAATTCTTAAGGTTATAAGCAATAATCAAAGCCATTGGATGTTGTTTTTATTGTCAAAGAAAATTTTTCATACACTTATGGTAACCATTCTTGGTGTAAATACTTGTGGAAAAGGTTATTATTCCTTCTAAGAATATCAACTCTTGTTTATACAAGTTTGTATCTTAGAAAAGATGATCACAATACTTGATCTTTATGATTACATATTGTGTATTGCTGCCATGAGATAGTTCTAATTTTTTTAGTAACACAATCTCATGAGAGACATTCAATGATTGGTTCTTAAATCATATCTCCTTGTAGGATTTCAAAAATCCAATATATAAATCCTTCTCCATGGAGAAAGGTCACTCTTGTTGTTCTTTTGGGAATGACATTTTATATGGGGGAGAGTTCTTTTGAACTTGTGCTTAATTGTTATATCTTTGAGGAGATAAGCGGTTGTGGAACATGTAGGGGTTAACTTGTATCTTAATAAATTCATTGATGAAGTCACTAAGTTTCGACTCTGTGATATCGTCTAAACAAAGTTGATATGTTTTTATTTTGGGCATGAAGTGTCTCCGTGAAAATTTCATGAGGATCCCACTAGTTTTCGTACCTTTGCCAATTTATATTGACAAAAATGGGGAGAATTAATGTGTAGTCCACACTATAAATACATATGGTTTACGGATAATTATGTAAGGGGGAGTGGTTTTCATGTTGAGATGGAGTATTGACTAAGGGGGAGTGATACATATCACCATAGTATTATTGTCAAAGTTGTGATACAATGAAACTTTGATGCTGTTGTTGATGGTGGTTTTTAGCTTATGTAAAACCCTAGTCGGACATTGAAGTCACAAAATTTGAGTAATAATGTCTCTACTAAATGCATTTATTGAACCCTTTAATATGTCCGCGAGAAAATTATCAGGGTATCTTTTTTTAATATTAATTAGGGTTTCGATAGGCCAAACCCTAATTCCCACACCACATGTGCCAATGGCATGCCGTGACAGCCACATCTACCGATCCAAGGCATGCCAACCATGCTAGACACATCACTGTGCCAATGGCAAACCATGCCAGCCACATCTACCGTGCCAAGGCATGCCAATCATGCCTGCCGCACAACATGTGCCAATGTCATGCTGTTCCAGCCACATCTACCGCACCAAGGCATGCCAACCATGCTGGCCGCATCATTGTGCTAATGGAAAACCATGCCAGCCATATCTACCGCGCCAAGGCATGCCAACCATGCCAGCCGTACCACATGTGCCAATGGAAAACCATGCCAGCCACATATACCGCGCCAAGGCATGCCAACCATGCCAACCGCACCACATGTGCCAATGGAAAACCATGCCAGCCACATCTACCATCCCAAGGCATGCCAACAATGCTAGATGCACCACATGTGCCAATGGCATGCCGTGCCAGTCACCTTGAGGCGTCATACTGTGTTGGCCTTCCCCATGTGGATACTAAAACAAAGGCCTGCAATAATCAACGGCTATCTCTCCATCTAAGATGCAAATCTTAGCAGTCCAAGGTCACCAACCAACGCATGGTAACCTTTGTCCCAACGCCAAAACCCCAGTTTTGTCCACACCTAAACCACACCAAGTCATGCCGACCATGCCACATGTGCCAATGGCATGTCGTGCCATCCACCTTGCCGTGCCATACCGTGTTGTCCTTCCCCATGCGGCTACCAAAACAAAGGTCGGTAACAATCAACGACCGTCTCTCCATCGAAGATGCAAATCTTAGCCGTCCAAGGTCACCAAACAACGCATGATAACCTTTGTCCCAATGCCAAAACCCTAGTTTTGGCCACGCCTAAACCACACCAAGGCATGCCACATGTTCCAATGTCATGACGTTCCAACCACCTTGCCACGCCATACTGTGTTGGCCTTCCCCATGGGGCTACCAAAACGAAGGCCTGCAACAATCAGCGGCAACCCTTCCATCCTAGATATGAATCCTAGTTGTCCAAGGTTGCAAAAAAACGCATGGTAACCTTAGAATTCTTCCTGAGTTTTACTTTCGAGATGGTTTAATCTCCCGAGAAAGCTCAAAACCTAAATATTCCCTCGCAAGGAGATAGGAAATTCTTTTCCGTATAGAATGGAGGGGCGGACCATCAAAATCCGAGTCCGTATGAGAATTCTATATCGATTGTAGTAAAGGGCGCTAATTAGGGTTTCAACATACCAAACCCTAATTTAGACAAAGCCGCAAGTGCTTCCCTTCCAAGCCACACACTACCAGTGGCTCCACTCCACAATAAATCCATGTCGGCCATGCTTTCATGCCGCTGGCTACCAAAAAAAGGGTTGCAATGATCAACGACCACACTTCCGTTTAAGATGCAGATCTTAGCCGTCCAAGGTCACCAGCTAACGCATGGATACCTTTGTCCCAACTCCAAAATCCTAGCATGGTCACGTCAAAATCATAGCCTGGTCACGTGAAAATCCTCGTCTGGTCATGCCAAAATCCTAGCCTAGTCACGCCCAAAATCCTAGCCTGGACACGCCAAAATCCAAACCAGGCTACGACGCCTATCCTTTGGTCACGACACCAACCTGGCTACGATGACTATCCTTTGGTCACAACACCAACCTGGTTATGACGCCTATCCTTTGGTCACGACACCAACTTGGCTACAAACGCCAAATCCTTTGGCCACGACATACATAGCTACCTGTTTTCCATGAAAACACTCGAGACATCAACGCATGTCACAAACTGGGGGATGCTCATTGGGTATTGGTTTGGCGATTTACAATGTGCGGCGTACACTACGCTCGTTATAATAAAGTGTCATAAGGATGAGGCGGTTAGTAAATACAGGGAGTGGAAACGCTTTCTTTTATGGAATATCAATTCCAGGCGTTACCGGGTACCACCTCCTCCCTTCCGTTTTCCATTTCTTAATGAGACCAGCGTACATTTCACTTCGACTAGTATAAATAGGCATTACCTATTTCTACTGAACAAAAAGTTCAGGTCAGGAACATACAACACTCAGAAAACATTTTGCTAGCTCTCCATCTGTTAGCTTCCCACTTTCTGATACAAGTCGTAAAAAAACTACTCTTCCAGAATCAACTATTCTGGTCTCAACACTTTCTTCGCTTCCCTCCCCAAAACTAACCCTTCTCTTTCACTTTGTGACCGAAGCAAGTCTAGAACGGACATTTATTGGTTTAGGCCGTATTTGTACAGATTGATCTCTCGATTCTAAAGTACTCCCTTGCATTACATTGTTTAGGGTTTAAATTCGTTTCTCACCCACACACCTGAAATTACCGAAATCAGCAGAAACCGTTTTCACCCTCAAACAATTGGCGACCACAATGGGAGGTTGATCTTTCGGTTACAATGTCAATTTTCAACCATCGATCTCATGCTTCAACCCAGACATCAAGAAGGTAGAAGTAGGCGATCCGTTCAGGGATCAACGACTCAGTTACCAGACGACCTGATTATCAGTCTTGACACGACAAGGGATGACTTGGGACTGCCTAGAGATTAAAAGTGAACGATCCAACCAGGGATCGACGACTCGATTATCAAATGAGATGAATGGGGACTTCCCACGGTGCTTCCCATAAAACTCGGTCTTACACCCGGAAGGTTCCCTTTTCATCAGGAGACCTGAAAAACCGAGTAAGTCTTACCTAGACAAGATACATGGTTAGCTATTTCAATTTTTCACGGGAATGATAAAACCGATAGCCATGTTATGTTTCACCCAATGTCATCTACCAACACACAGTTCCACGGTTTTCCTAGGATTTTTGCGTCACTTGCAATCGTATCCAAGACAACATCATTCCCAAAATAATTCATTCCAAAAGAATAATCCAAAACCCCCAAGGTAACATTTGTCTATCAACCCAAGAAATCCAGGAAATCAAACCATAAACCAGGCGCTTTGTTTGTATTTCCAAAAAAAAAAAAACAATCACCTACCCGTACGTGCCTACTTTGCATAATAATGATTACCCGTCACTATTCATGAAGTAGCCGACGTTACTACGGTGATATTCAAAGATGAATTGTTTATGAAGAATTACTTATACAAGTTTATGAAAGGCATACCCATGGATAGAGTTTACACCAGTTCAGAAGATAAATATTTCTACAGATTTATGGAAGGCATACCTATGGCTAGGGTTTGCACCAACATGAGAAAACAAGAGAAAAAATTGAAAGAGAAACGCTGGAGTACATAGCTGGAATATGCTTGCCTATTTTATTACTACCACTAACACCAGGACGTGATAAAAAATATATGAGATAAAAAGGGGAGCCAACCCCTTTAATAAGCATAACAATTTTTGGAATTTGAATAAGGAAAAGATTTCCTATTTGAGCTACGTATGGAAAGAGGCAACTGGTCCCGCAAGAACAAGTTCGTGCCACATCAAGCCAGCGTCGTGCTAAGCCATCAGTTCGCGCCATACCAAATCCAAGCCAGTGCCCATGCTAAGCCACCGCCCTTTCCAATCCGATCCAGCGCTAACAACTTGCATCCTTCTAGCGCCAACAACTTGCATCCTTTTATCACTAACAACTCGCATCTTTCCAGCGCCAGCAACTTGCATCTTTTCCAGTGCTAACAACTTGCAGCCTTCCAGCGCCATCTTCTCCGCTCCACAACTAGCCAAAGAAGCGCCATCCTCACCCTTCAAAATAGAACCATGGCTCCAGCACTCCGTGATCAACACCGCACCATCTCTGCACGATACACCTACGATCACTAGAACCAGAGACGCTTCCGCCACCCTAGCATATCTTCAAGTATGACATCTCCAACTGTCACCAGAAACGCTGCTACTCCACCATCAGGGCAAGATATTGTAAGAGTTGGAAGAATCCGACCTCCTTTTACCAATGTTAATTTGTTGGAAACACAAAAGGTTCTCGTAAGGCTCAGACAAACATGTTTATATCTCAGAAAGAGATACCTATTTCCTCAAGACACTGATGGAGCGTCCATCATAAGAGTCACGACAACCCAAGAGGGAGCTGACAAGGAATACTTTTAATATCCGGTGCATGGACTTCAACAAGATGTATGTTTATAGATAAAGGAGCTCGCGTTGCTCTTGAATTCCCATTAAAAGGGAATCAACAATCCAATTTCATCACACATAAAGATCAGGAACGACTTTTCCAAAATCGAGGCAAAGGAAATTAGCAACCCTCCTGAATTCACAGAGACCCTCTTCCCGTCAGGAGATGCATGATTTCAGGGGACTACGCCCCACAAAATCGTGCAGTCTATGATGAAGCAGTTATGTGAGATTCTATATTTCTCCAAGGCGTAGTGTCAAGACATATTTTCATCCCTCAACCGCGCTGCATCAGGAAAGCAGCATTTTCCAGCCAGGGAAGTCGTTACCAAACCCCAACCTCTCATGGAAAGCACGGTCGATAGATGGAACTGGGGACTCCTAACTACTATTCACTTAAGGGATGTCGAGTTTGACATAACGCTGAGTGACAAAGTCTTCGGCTTCAACATTATAACCGTCAAGGCTATGAGAATCTCAAGGTGACGTTTCAACGTTCTCTCCAGAAGTGGCTCTGCTTCAATATTCTATGGCAAAGGCTCTGCTTCAACGTTTGCTCCAGCAGCCGTTCCGCATCAACGTTCGCTACAGCAGCAGCTCCGCTTCAGCGTTATATCTATAAACTGCTCCAGGATCCGAAGAAGCATTTGGGTCCTTAAGTTTCAACGTCCTCTCCAAGAGCCGAAGCCGCTTCAACACCAATCCTTCTTGCAAAGGGTCGTGCCACCACACTCCCCATGTAAAGAATCATGATTGCAGCTAACCAAGCTTCATAGTCATGGCCACCTTTTGATCCATCCCGCCAAAACTCGCGACTATGGACAGTTTTCTCGCTTACGCATCCAGCCAATCCTTTTACTTCCGTGGATGCCCATACAATTCTAGCCAACCTACTTTGTTCCCACGACAATGTAGTCTCTCCTGGTTACATCTTCTACCAGAACTTTTTCCACTCATTTTTTGATACCAGCCAGAGCTTCACCGCAGCAACAATCACTACAAAAATGGAAGCAAGTAAACCATACTTAGGGACTGAGGATCTACATAGAATCCTTTCACCGTCGAATCTTAGAAGACACGGTCATCCGGAAGGCCATAACAACAACAAGGTCATATACTCTTCAAGGGTGTAGCATATGAATATCATCACCTCTCTGTCTAGAAGAAACCTTCAACACTTTACGAGGCCTCGGAGGATACCAAGCCTGCTCAGAGGAAAACAACTTCAGAAAATAAAGAAAAATGCGACTAGGGACTACTCATCGCACTCCATCCCGACGACCATCAAAGACTCATGAGATAACTCCAGAGACATGGCTGAAACATTTTCTTGAAGAAACATAGGGAGACACGATAAACAACATAACTCCCTCATTCATTCCTCTTTGCTATCCATAATATTTCTTCCATGTGCATCCCAGCGTCACATCCAGAAGAGTACAATAAGCTTGTATCAAATCTCATGGACATGGATTCAAGGCGATGCGATGAAAGTAGTCTATACATGGGGACTACCAGCAAGAGATGCTTTCACTCCCCTCAACCTGGTTATTTCTGATTTCAACATCATCACTGCTTAAGTTTTACGAGCCGCGAGAATTTCTCAACATGAATCCATACATGTGCATCGAAAACTCCAAAAGCACACCACAAATATACATTAACATATTCGGCCATGCCATCGGATCTAACAGAAATATAACTGGGGACTGCTCATCGCATCCCATTCCATACGATAGTCCAGGGATTCAGAAGATGGTTCGAAGGTTGTCTCTTGGAATAAAGTCTTTGAATACTTTATAGTAGCACATCGGCAACAAATTGTATCCCAACTCATCTATTTCATCCTGTGTCTTCGGAAGATTTCTACCATACAATCATCCACAACATATCAATCATCACGATCAGAAGGTCCAGACATTGAACAAACTAAAGTCAAGGATGGACCGACAATGAAACAACAATATCCATGATTATCCCTGACATGATCATTGTCGAGCATATATTTCATCCATCTATCCCAAGAATGCATTGGAGTTTTGATAAATTTTGGAATCCACTGGAGAGACACTGCAGACGGAAACACAGATCCAGACGAGCAACAAAAGAGGGTCGATACCTCTTTTCATGAGAATGGAGTTTCTAGGGTTTGAACAGAATGAAGATTCCTTCTTGCTCCATGAACGAGAATAGGTGACTGGGCGCGACTATGCCACCTCGGGCTCGCAACATTCCTCTTGAATTCTTCCTGAATTTTACTGTCGAGCTATAGTTTCACCTCTTAAACGAGCTCAAAACATAAATATTCTCGCGGAAGGAGATATGAAATTCGTTTCCGTTCCAGAATTGAGGGGCGGACTGTCAAAATCCGAGTCCGTACGAGAATTATACAAAGATTCTAGTAAAGGGCGCTGATTAGGGTTTCTGCATGCCAAAACCTAATTTAGACAAAGTTTCCATCATTCCACGGAACTGAAGCCAGTCGTCATCCTTCTGAGGAACTCAAGATAGCTCCACTCCAAGCAGACCAATACTGACGGCTCCATCCCAAGACGATAAATTATGACGGCTCCATTCAGAGCCAATACAATGCTGACGGCTCCAAGTCCAAGCCGACCAATGCTGAAGGCTCCATTCCAAGCCAGCCAATGCTGACGGCTCATTCCAATCTAATCCAATTATCACGACTTTTTTCCAAGCCGCACGATACCTGCGGCTCCCATTCCAAGTCGATCCAGTGCTAACGGTTCCAAGTCCAAGCCGACCAGTGCTAGCATCTTCTCTTCACACCAAATCTACACTAGAGGCTCCATTCCAGCCTAACCTGCAGTACCACGAGCAGAATTTACGGAAATCCTCCAAATACGAGGATCATAGATTCTCCTTACTTCCCAAAAAAGATTAGTTGGACTTTCTTGACCATCTTGAATGACTTACGTTTTGACTCTGTCCTTGTATGTCACCATTTTATGCTTACCTCGTAACAATGCCCCTGTTCCGAGCTAAGCAAGGGGACTTAATGTTTATGGTTGTTTTTAACTTAGGGTTAAAATCGTAAAACCCTAGTCGGACAGTGACATCACAGAATTTGAGTAATAATGTCTCCACTGAATGCATTTATTGAACCCTTTAATATGTCTGCGAGAAAATTACCAGGGTACATTTTTTTAATACTAATTAGGGTTTCGATAGGCCAAATCCTAATTCCCACACCACATGTGCCAATGGCATGCTATGCCAGACACATCTACCTTTCCAAGGCATGCAAACCATGCCAGCCACACCACATGTGCCAATCGCAAACCAGGCAGCCACATCTACCGCGCTAAGGCATGCCAATCATGCCAGACGCACTACATATGCCAATGGCATGCCGTTCCCGCCACATCTATCGCTCCAAGGCATGCCAACCATGCTAGCCACATCACTGTGCCAATGGAAAACCATGCCAGAAATATCTTCCACGCCAAGGAATGCCAACCATGCCAACCGCACCACATGTGCCAATGGAAAACCATGCCATCCACATCTACCGCGCCAAGGCATGCCAACCATGCCATCCGCACTACATGTGCCAATGGAAAACCATGCCATCCACATCTACCACGCCAAGGCATGCCAACCATGCTAGCCGCACCACATGTGCCAATGGAAGGTCGTGTCAGCCACCTTACCGCGCCATACCGTGTTGGCCTTCCCCATGCGGCTACCAAAACAAAGGCCTGCAATAATTAATGACTATCTCTCCATCTAAGATGCAAATCTTAGCCGTCCAAGGTCACCAACCAACGCATGGAAACCTTTGGCCCAACGCCAAAACCCTAGTTTTGGCCACACCTAAACCACGCCAAGGAATGCCGACCATGCCACATGTGCCAATGGCATGCCGTGCCAGCCACCTTGTCGCGCCATACCGTGTCGGCCATCCTCATGAGGCTACCAAAACAAAGTCCTGCAACAATCAACGACCATATTCCATCTTAGATACAAATCCTAGCCATCCAAGGTTGCCAGACAACGCATGGTAACCTTAGAATTCTTTCTAAGTTTTACTTTCGGGATGTTTTCATCTCCCGAACGAGCTCAAAACCTAAATATTCCCGCGTTTGGAGATTGGAAATTCTTTTCCGTATATAATGGAGGGGCGGACCATCAAAATTCGAGTCCGTATGAGAACTATACATCTATTGTAGTAAAGGGCACTAATTAGGGTTTCAACATACCAAACCCTAATTTAGACAAAGCCGCAAGTGCTTCCATTCCAAGCCACACACTGCCAGTGGCTCTACTCCACGATAAATCCATGCCGACCATGATTTCATGCCGCTGGCTACCAAACAATGGGTTAGAATGATCAATGTCCACCCTTCCGTTTAAGATGCAGATCTTAGCCGTCCAAGGTCACCATCTAATGGATGGCCACCTTTGGACCAACGCCAAAATCCTAGCCTGGTCACGTCGAAATCGTAGCCTGGTCACGTCAAAATCCTAGCCTGGTCACGCCAAAATCCTAGCCTGGTCACCCCCAAAATCCTAGCCTAGCCACACCAAAATCCTAACCTGGCTACGCCGCCTATCCTTTGGTCACGAAACCAACCTGGATACGACGCTTATCCTTTGGTCACGACACCAACTTGGCTACAAACACAAAATACTTTGGCCACGACACACATAGCTACATGTTTTCCATGAAAACACTCGAGACATCAACACATGCCACAAACTTGGGGATGCTCATTGGGTATTGGTTTGGCGGTTTACAGCGTGCGGCGTACACTACGCCCGTTATAAGAAAGTTTCATAAGGATAAGGCGGTTAATAAATACAGGGAGAAATGGTGAAACGATTTCTTTTATGGAACATCAATTCCAGGCGTTACCGGTTACCACCTCCTCCTATTTACTCACCGTTTTCAATTTCTTAATGAGACTAGAGTATGTTTCACTTCGACTTGTATAAATAGGCATTACCTATTTCCAACGAACAACAAGTTCAGGTCAAGAACATACAACACTCATAAAATATTTTGTTAGATGTCCATATGTTAGCTTCCCACTTTCTGATAAAAGTCGTAAAACAACTACTCTTCCAGAATCAACTATTCTGGTATCAACACTTTCTTCGCTTCCCTCCCCAAAACTAACCCTTCTCCTTCACTTTGTGACCGAAGCAAGTCTAGAACTGCCATTTATTGGTTTAGGCCATATTTGTACAGATTGATCTCTCGATTCTAAAGTACTCCCTTGCAGTACATTGTTTGGGATTTAAATTCGTTTCTCACCCACACACCCGAAATTACCGAAATCAGCAGAAACCGTTTTCACCCTCAAACAGTTATGTAATAATACTATAATGAATCTTCAACAAGTACAAGATGAACACACGTAGAGTTGAAGAACCAAGGAAATCAAGCTTGTCGATTTTTCTTTTAACAAGTACAAGACATATGTAAAATGTCTTTGTCACTAAAATTGACAAAGGGGGGGAGATTGTTAGAGTACTGTGTTAGAGCATTTCTCGGTCGAACTCACATGTGTTGCTATCTCAAGCATGTTTGTCAATATTAGTGATCAAAAATATAAAGTCTTTGATTTCTAGTCTACTATAGCTAAGGTCTCGGACTAGGATATAAAGTGTAGTTGAGATCAAGAACTCTATGGGGATCATCATACAAGAAGAAGGACTACTCAAGGAACCAGTGGATATTCATCGACTAAAAGGTATGTGGAGACTTGAACTTATCTATCACTCAAAAGTCTATCTACTCTATCTCATATCTTGAGACGAAAGTCGTTTTTCTATATAGACTTAGATTTTACACATGTGGATATTTCGAGCTGAATATATCTCGCTTATCTATTTCTCTAAATATGTGTTGGTAAAGCTTTTGCTTTAACCAAGTTAATCTTTACCTAGTGACGAAAGTCCTGTTATGTTTAAATCATTTGGAAATCGCTCTGATGAAAACTAGTTTGTGAATAACAACTATATAATGCCCTCTGAGAATGTTTCAATGATTGGAATAAGATTTTAGATAATATAACCATTGGAGGATATAACATTGTTGTGGTAACACATATATGTATAAGTCCTTATTGCTTGAACCGAAGTTTGCGAATTTTTTTGATCAAGTGAAACCGGAGTAGTGCGTGAGCTCAGTCCGCGAACTCAGCATATAAACTCAGTCTGCGAACCCAGTCCTTGAACTGACGAAGTTCTCGAACTCGAGAATTTCTGCTGGAGTTTGTGAACTCCGTCTAGGAACTTAAGTCCGCGAACTTGAGTAGGTTATGTCTAAAAACGATGTTTGTGAACTTATCTTAATAAACTAAGGAATTCTATTGCAAACCGTGGCTTTATATTTCATGAATCTATTCGAGTGAATCACTTTTTTTTTTTGCTTCAATTGTGTCTTGTGTAGTACATAAAGATTTAAGCAATTGAACAACTCTCTAACTAGTTCATTTGAGTCATTTGGACTAGTTATGGTGAAGAAGAGTATGGTTGATATGAAAGTTATCATATGTCTAACCATTTGGTTAACTATTGTTGAACCAACTAATGTACAAGTTTGGGTATGATTACACAAACCTAAAAACGTCAAGTACATGTGTGTATAACAAGCTATGTTTTCAATCTAACGGTTGATAAATATTAGGTTGAATCTAATCAGGTTTTCATCTAACGGTGAATATTGAATGCTTTGTTAGTAAGTTAACATTGATTGCAAACCCTGATTTTAAGACTATATAAGGGAGAACTCTAGCAACTTGGAAACCTAATCCCACACATTATGTGTGATACTAGTTGTTCTAAGATATAGTCGATTATCTTTTAATCTTTGGTTTTCTTCTACTAAAACAAGGTTAACAACTTAAAGACTTCATTAGGATTGTGAAGCCAGACCGACACTACTTTTCTTGTAGTTGTGTGATTTGATCTTGATTCTTCTATCGTACGACTACAATTGGAATAATTGGCTTGAGATTTCTATCTCCGATAGGCAAGATATAAAAGTAGTCAAAAACACTTCGTCTCATCGTTTGTGATTCCTCAATAATATTCTTCGTTGCGTTGATTAAGTTTATTATGAGGTGATTGATAAAGCTGAGCTGTTCATTGGGAATATAATTCTGGTTTTATCAATTGGTTCATGTTCACCTTGATTTATTAAAAGACAGAACAAAACTCATAGGTTTATTCGTGGGAGACAAATTTATCTATCCTTGTAGACTTTTCTGTGTGATACAGATTTGTTTATTAAAGTCTTCGACTTTGGGTCGTAGCAACTCTTGGTTTTGGGTGAGATCAACTAAGGGAATTAAGTCCGGAGAATCTTGTTGGGATTAGAGACATATGAGCATAATTGTACCTTAGATCAGTGTGAGATTGGTTGGGGTTTAACTAAAGTCCATACCGAAGTTAGCTTGGAGTAGGCTAGTGTCTGTAGTGGCTTAATACAGTGTATGTTTAATCTGGACTAGGTCCCAGGGTTTTTCTGCATTTGTGGTTTCCTCGTTAACAAAATTCTGGTGTCTGTGTCATTTTTTTATGCATTATATATATATATATATATATATATTGTTATATAATTGAAATAATACAGGTTGTGCGTTGTTCAATCAATTAGAATGCATGACCTTTTGGTTGTCGATTTAAATTGATTGACACTTGGGTATTGGTCTTTGGTACCATCCAAGTTATCTTTATTTGATAAAAGACTCGCAGATTCTATTTTATTAAGTATAGATCAAATTGAGAGATTGAGATAATAACTGCTTGAGATATTTTCTATTGATTGAGTCTTGTTGATTCTCTAGAAAGTAACTTGGAGTTGTCCATACAGATTGATAATCGAAATATTGGGTGTGGTTGTTAGACCCTCGCTTTTTCAATTGGTATCAGAGCAGGAAAACACGTTCAAGACCTTACAAGTCTGTGTTTGTAGCTATTTGACTCTATGGACAAAGGTGTTATCTCTATTAACGTACCACCAGTATTCGATGACTTTTATTACTTATGGTGGAAAACTGCTATGCGAGATTTTCTTCGAGCACGTGATTTTCAATCATGGGTATATGTTGTTAGTGGCTATGATCCTCCCATTGCGGCAGTTGGAAATGTAAACTTTCCCAAAGATATTGGTGAATACACCCCTGCTGAGATAGTTGCTGCAAAGCAAAATTCGGATGGTTTGAATGCGATCATACATGCCATTACCCTAAATCTTTAGCACCATGTGTCTAATTGCACTAAGTCGCAAGAATCTTGGGATATCTTAACAACCGTATTCGAAGGAAATTCCAGTGAAAAGGAAGATGGGCTTCAAAACCTTAACTCCGATTGGGAAAACATTCGTATGACAGATGAAGAAACATTTGATGAGTTTAATCACAAAGTGTCTGAAATTGTTAATGCATCTTTTGCATTGGGTAAGACTATTCCTCAAAAGGACATTGTGATAAAAAATCTCCGATCGCTGCCATCTAGATACGATTCTAAGAAGCATGCCATCGTTGAGGGAAATAACCTTGATACTCTCTCTAGAAATATATTAGTTGGAAAGCTTAATATCTTTGATCTTGAACATTCGTCCAAATCTAAGGATGTTGCGTTTAAAGCACTAAAGGACACTAAATTTCTTGATAAAAGTAAAAAAAGTGTATATATCTGAAGATGATCACTCTGAGACGGATTCATCAGATGAAGATCTTGACAAATTAGTCTCGATGATCACAAGACAGTTTAGATATCTTCTGCTGAAGAGAAGTAAACGATTCTCTAGATATAAGCCTAAGGCATCAGTCAAACCTCATAATCGTGTTCCTCCTAAAAACAGGGAT
Organism: Papaver bracteatum; assembly: GCA_023529315.1. Classification (NCBI taxonomy): domain Eukaryota; kingdom Viridiplantae; phylum Streptophyta; class Magnoliopsida; order Ranunculales; family Papaveraceae; genus Papaver; species Papaver bracteatum. The sequence goes on along the minus strand of JAJJWX010000778.1, from coordinate 1,245,283 downwards.
ATTGATGAAACTGATGATGAGAATATGCCTCAGTGATTTAAGTGTAAGGGATTTGGTCATTTTGCAAATGAGTGTCCAAATCGGAGAAAATACACTGGGAACAAAGGTCTTGCTGCAACTCTTGATGAAATGTCTGACAGTTATGATTTAAATGAAGACGAGAAATCAAGTGTTGCACTTCTTGGTGAAAATATTTATTTTGATAATTGTAGCAATACATATATCATTCTTGATATTCTTTCAGAAGATAATCCAACTATTCTGGAAGACAAAGTTGACCCATTACTAGGAAACACTGTTTATAATGTTACAGGTTCCACTATGTTCCTAGATGCTTGTACAATTCAGAAGTCTGATTTTTATCCAAGTTTGACGTGTTCGTATTGTTCATTAAAGGGTCATGAACTGTCAAAGTGTTATAAATTCAAACACCAACAAAGGCACGTCAACAAACTTCAACGAAGAGAAAATCATCTAGCAAAAAAGCTCAAACTTGCTCATAAGACCGCTGAGGTATGTATGATTTTATTTTCGTTTAAGAAGTTAGTTTTCCAGGATATGACTAGACCATTAGAAAAGAAAATATGGTCAAATGGTCTTGATAGACAAAGGTCTGTGGATTCCTCTCAAGAGGAAAATGGTGGACAAATTGTTGTTCACCACAACACAACTTGATTGTGTTGTGTCTGAAATCTTGTTTCATTTGCCTGATTAAAAGAGACAATGATTTTATTTTTCATCCCTTTAGGAAAAGTTTATTTTCTTCTTTTCTTAGATTTTCTTCTCTGTGTCTATCAAACAAAAATAAAGGGCTATCGAGAATTCTATTCTTCATTGAGTTGAGAGTTGGTCGTTTACGAACCTTTTTAAAGGTTTCGAACCCTACATCATTTTTCCTTCTATAAAACCTCTTTTTATCTCAAGACTACTTGTTGAGTTAATTGTGATTTCCTCTCACAAACCCATACGTTCATGGAAACTCCAAGTATGATGTCTTCTGATAAAAAGGATGGTACTATGATTGTTAAGCCATCAATCACGAAGGAAAAAGAAAAATCACCATTGCCTCCAACATTGAAAATAAAAAGAAGGAATGTGAGGAAGCCAAGAGTTGTTCCTTCAAATTCTCAGAAGTTTTCTGATGTTCTTGAAGTGTTGAAGGAGATACGAAAGAAGATTCAACAAATAAAGGCTTTTGTGTATAAGACTCATGAGATTCAGAAGGCCCTGGTTCGACAACAACAACCAAGAAGGTTTATTGATATAAACTACTACCTTAATGAACCTTATGTTCCAATGGCTGTTGATGACAAGGAGTTCGGGGACGATAAAGAATTCTTCAAAGGTCTTATTGCCTAGTAAATCTTCTATTTTTTATGTTTTGTTTAGAAGAATAACTAGTGTTTGGAATAGCCATTATTGTGATTACACATAGGTATGTCCAAAGTTTTTATCTTCTTGTTTTTAGATTTATTTGTTTAAATTCGGAAGATTTTTTTTTTTTTTTTTGCAATATTAATCTTTATGATTTTATATATTGCAATATTTTTATGGGATATGTGTGTTTACGTCTGTGAACTTGATTGTCCCATATTTTTTCAAAAGTAAAGTCGTTCATGAATTGATATGCAAGTATTGATAAAATAATGGATAGACTTTTGACAAACACAAAAGTTAAGCCTATATTGTCAATTTTTGATGGAAGATAGGTTAAAATCTTTTGTGATTTAAGGATTATGTATATTGTATTTCATTGTTCAAATGGTGATGGAAAATAGAATGAATCCTTGCTTATTCCACGGTATAAGGTTGATCTCAGATCCACAATTTTTGTGTAAATACTGTGTTGTTCCATGAAGTGTCTTATGTTGAGCACTAAAACAACAAAAGTTGATTTCTTTTGTGATTAACTTAGTTGTTGTTCCGTAAGGTACTTTATGTTGAACATGTTCAACTAAATTAATCATCTTGTGTGGTTATTTAGTTAGAACTTCATAAGTTTTCTTATGTTTGAGCATTTCTTTGACTCTGTTGGTTATTCATGATTAACTTAGTCATTGCTCCATAGATTTCTCTTATGTCGAGTGTGACCAATTAAATTGATTACTTTTGTAATTAGTTTGGTTGAGTATGGAAATTAGATCATTTTCTAGTTTTCTTGTGATTAATCTAATTGATTTCTTAAGTCTCCATAAGTTTACTTGTGTTGATCATATTTAGTCAAATTAATCATGGTTCGCTTACGGTTAGTTTGATTGAATTTCATTTGGGATTCCAAATTCATACTTGTATGATATTTGTTGAGTCCAAAGAAATCCTTCTTTTCTATTGAAATTAAGGCCGCTCTTGTTGTTCCCTTGGGAATGACATTTTATGGGGGAGAGTTCTTTTGAACTTGTGCTTAATTTCCAAATCTTTGTGGGGAGTGCGGCTGTAGAATATTATAGGGGTGACCTTGTATCTTTATGAACTCCTTGATGAATGAATTTTGCTTCGACTTTATGCTTGCATCTAAACAAGATGATATACATTTACCTTTGGTCATGAAATGTCTCTTACGGAAATTTCATTTGGATTCCGTTCTTGTACCTTTTCCAATCTTATTGACAAAAAGAGGGAGAATTAATATATAATTCACACTACAAATACACATGGTTTTCGGATCATTATGTAAGGGGGAGCGGTTTCCATGTGAGATGGAGTATTGACTAAGGGGGAGTGATGTATCACCATAGTATTGTTGTTAAACTTGTGATGCAATTAGACTTTGACGTTGTGTAGTGATACTATGACACTGTATAATAATGATTGAGAACTCTTGTTTTCTCATTGTTATAGTTATGGATTTTCAACAACGATAATGCTAAACTTACAACCTTTGGGATCATTGGATTACTTGGAAGTGAAGAAAATTTCGAGTATTGTTGAAGATTAGACGACATGTGGAATAGGAGCTACTAAGTTTATTTATATATTTTTGTATTCCATATGTATTAATAGTTTTGCCACTAAAATTGACAAAGAGGGAGATTGTTAGAGCATATCAAAACTATAAAGTCTTTGATTTCTAGTCTACTATAGTTAAGGTCTCGGACTAGGATAGAAAGTATAGTTGAGATCAAGAACTCCATGGGGATCATCATACAAGAAAAAGGACTACTCAAGGAACTAGTGGATCTTCATTGACTAAAAGGTATGTGGAGACTTGAACTTATCTATCACTCAAAAGTTTATCTACTCTATTTCCTATCTTGAGACAAAAGTCGTTTTTCTATATAGACTTAGATTTTGCACATGTGGATATTTCGAGCTGAGTATATCTCGCTTATCTATTTCTCTAAATATGTGTTGGTAAATCTTTCGCTTTAACCAAGTTCATCTTTACCTAATGACGAAAGTCATGTTATGTTTCAATCATTTTGGAAATTTCTCTAACGAAAACTAGTTTGTGAATAACAACTATATAACTCCCTCTGAGAATGTTTCAATGATTGGAATAAGAGTTTAGACAATATAACCATTGGAGGATATATCATTGGTGTGGTAACACATATATGTATAAGTCCTTATTTCTTGAACCGAAGTTTGCGAAATTTGATGATCAAGTGAAACTGGAGTAGTGCGTGAGATCAGTCCGCGAACTCAGCATACAAACTTAGTCCGCGAACCCAATCCGCGAACTGAAGAAGTTCTCGAACCCGAGAATTTATGCTGGAGTTTGTGAACTCCGTCCAGGAACTTAAGTCCGCGAACCCAGTCCGCGAACTTGAGTAGGTTATATATAAAAATGATGTTTGTGAACTTATCTTAATAATCTAAGGAATTCTATTGCAAACCGTGGCTTTATAGTTCATGAATCGATTCGAGTGAATCACATCGTTTTTTCTTCAATTGTGTCTTGTGTAGTACATAAAGATCTAAACAATTGAAAAAATATCTAACTAGTTCATTTGAGTTATTTGGACTAGTTATGGTGAAGAATAATATGGCTGATATGAAAGTATGTGATTGATTTCATTTGGATTCTTGTTCAATTGTACCTTTTTAATCTATCGAGATAAATGCTCACTCTATGAAACATTTCCAATGACGGTAAATGTACATTTGTGTATATATACTTGAGGTTATTTGATTCATGACCTTGGATACAATAACCTTTATCCTTATAAAGAATCTTATGTTATAGTGAATGAGCTTGCGAATCCAACGAGCCAAGAATCACTCAATTCCGAGTTATAACGATGAAGTTATTATTTATTAAAGTAACAATTATAAGTGTTGCTGTAATTGTTACAGTTCGTTAGTAGGAAACAATCCATGGACTGTTTGTAACAGTTCGCAGACTTGGGCTCAATTACTGACTAAAAGGCATTTTTGGTCAAGTTGGTGATGTTTCCTTATCTAGGCAAGTTAGCTATTACTCCAAACATCTTTGATTAGCATATTAAAGTGTTTGTGATTCCTTCCTGATTTAATTTGTGATTTATTCACATAAATACAATATTTGCTATTTAATTATTTTGGCAAGAGTTTTAACTTAGGAAAGACTCCCAAAATTAGGAGAGTCTTGAAAAAGGAAAATAGCTTTGCTTAGTTTTCAAGCTATGTTTCACTATAAATATTGAGTTCGTGAGTTTACACCTTTTTCATCCCCTTTGGAAAATTGGTGTAAGCTCTGCAGGTTGTTTTCCATGTCTTCTATTCTTCGTGAATAAGAGTGAGATAAAAGTCTTTGTATTGGGGATCACAAAGCCATGTTGTATTAAATCTTTGTGATTGATTATACAACTTGTAATCTAGGTTTTTCACCTCTTGTCTATTCTAAGGTTTTCTCTTTTGATATAAAATCATTCAAGAGTTGTTGATCATAAACCCTAGGTTTTGATATATTTAAGTTTCCGATCGTATACCAACAATTGTTAGTCGAAATCGGAGACTAGAAAGAAAAACTTCTGTTGAGGCATCTCATAAAAATCCTTAAAAAGTTTTAAACAAGATTTCCAAAACCTTGATTTACATCTAAAGGAAAATCAAACCGGTGTTTTGTGCAAACAAAATATCGAATTGTATCAATCGAGTTGTTGTATCTTCTAAAAAGAGCCTTGGGTTCTGCTAGAAGATTTACGATAAGAGTTCCTAAAAAGAATCAGTGTTCTACTAGGAGTTCTATAAGAATACAGCTGAAGAAGGTATTATATCTAGTCCGAATAGGTAGTAGGAAATTAGAGTAACAGCTTATAATCAGTGTGTGTTTATTCTGGACTAGGTCCCGAGGTTTTTCTGCATTTACGGTTTCCTCGTTAACAAAATTTCTGGTGTCTATTTTATTTCTTTTCCGCATTATATTTTATTTATATAATTTAAATAATAAAGGTTATACGTTAATCAATCATAGTTGTTAAATCCGACCTTGTTTTTCGGATAAGACTTGATTAATCTTGAACAATTGTTTTTGTTATTTTCACATTGTTAGACCAGTCCGGACTAACCCTGTTTCAAGTGGACACCGTGTTGAAATATTCCTTTAGTGATTGTTCCTTAAAGAGGTTTATACACGGTGGATATTGAATAGGTTGTGATTAACACAAAAGTTTGTTTTAAGAAACCTCACACTAAAATCAGGTTTACGGGCTTGCTTCTGTTTAACTATTGATTGTGTTGAGAAGGAGATAAATCTCTTTAATATTATTTCTCAATTGATTTTTTATTCTTGAGATTATATTGAAGTTTATTCCATACAGATTTCCAAACGAAATATTCGATATGGTTGTTAGACCCCCGCTTTTTGAAGTACAACCTGGAAAACATCTAATGGAACCACATCACATGTAAACTTATCAATGTATGACTTATCAAAAGCAAACTTGAAAGTACACTGCTTTGCAACTTATAACCCACCTTCCTTTTAAAGCCACCCTAAAGGATAGGGTTTCGTATGTTTGAAAGTTTTCAAACCGAACTTCTATACCAAAGAATGTGAAAGTAAATTCTTATGACTTCCCGGGTCAATAACCACATCTATAAGTGTTGTCTTAACCTGCATCTTAACTGTGAAGAGTCGTTACCTAAGGTCATCTTTTTCTCCTACCATAAGAGAGATCTTTGAGTTGGGTTCCGTTAGTCCTTGGACTTCTATTGGAGCTTTACGACTAGTTATGTCTTCTTGGATTCTTTATTCTGCAACCTTTTTGGTTTTAGATTAGGATATTTCATCCAACACTTGTCGACAACATATCCTGTTTGTTTGCAATGAGTGCAAGTCAAATATATAAGTGTTGTCTTAACCTGCATCTTAACTGTGAAGAGTCATTCCTTAAGGTCATATTTTAAAGGTTATTCTTTTGCTCCTGACATAAGATAGATCTTTGAGTTGGGTTCCATTAGTCCTTGGACTTCTATTGGAGCTTGTGCGACTAGTGCTTCCTTCTTGGCTTCTTTATTCTGCAACCCTTTTGGTTTTAGATTAGGATATTTCATCCAACACTTGTCAACAACATGTCATATTTGTTTGCAAAGAGTACAAGTCAAACCTTTATTGTCTTTAGACTTCCTATCCTCTTTTTTCCTTTCATCTCCTTTAGCGAAAAAACCTCTAGACTTCGCCTTGGTGTTTCCCTCAACATCAGATTTATTAAGGCTGCCTTCGATAGCATTAGCTTTTATGCTTGCTTCGGAGATAGTATCCACCGAAAACATCTTCAACTCCTTCCATATATACTCATGGAACCCGGAGATATACTTCATATAGATAGTGTTTGTACCCAAAATTACTTTTAGGCATTAAACACGGTGATTTGATGATGTGAAATTAGGGCTAGAAAACGATAGATAAATATGAATAAAGAAACACGAATTTAACGTGGTTCGGAAAGTGTTGCCTACATCCACGTAGGAATCCCATATGGAGATATTGTATTGATATGAGGTTTGCAATAATTGTGTATGGCTGGATAACCTAGGATTTCATATCCACTTAGGGTTTAGGATACATGCATTTATAGTGTTTATGTAACCTTAATCTTGATACAAACTTGATGTGAAATAAACTTGGGAAACAAGATTTCTGGAAACTTATGTCATGGGCCGGCTAGACGGGCTTGATTACGGGCTCTCCGTGTATAAAATACACGGTATATCGCACCCTCTTAACCTGTAACTTGTTGAGGGTTAAGAAGTTTGTTTATCCTTTTGCGTTGAACGTTGATGATGAAACTCGCCCCCAAGCATGAATAAAGATATTACAAAGACGCCCCCAACTGTAATTACCTGAAAATATTTGCTCACGTGCTAGGTGAGACTTTTTGCCACGTGGTGGACTTGTGATGATCGATAGCTAGTCGAGACTTGAGTGGGATATAGTTTTCCTGCAGCTGGGGCAAGGATTTTTTTCTCGCAACATAACAAGGTCGTAGCGCTCGCTAGTCGGGCAGGCTGGCTATGTGTTTGTGTTGAGTACGAGTCTTTGGACCAATATCAGGCATTGGGCTCGTCGTCGATACGAGACTTTATGCTTGCCAAGGTGCAAGTATTTCATACTCGCGTGCAAGAAGAGATTTTATGCTTTTGAAAACAAGACTTAGTTAAATACTCACGTGCAAGGTGAGGCTTTAGGTGCTTGCGATGTGATGCAAGGATAATTATTGAAGGGTCTAAGCAATCCTCATCTCAAACTCAATCATGTCGCTATCCACAAACCTCGAACTCGATCATGTTGCTACTCCAAGTGAATATAAAAGTTTCTTGAACACATGATGCTTTTTTCCATGTTGTAGGGAATCGAAATACGATTCTAACGAGCCAAAAATCACTAAATTCAGACTTAAAACGAAGAAGTTATTGGCAAAACGAGATTAAAACGAAACGGGCATGTTGTTGCATACGTTACAGTGTTGACTGGATCGAAGACTGATGTGGCACCGCTGTAATACTCTTGTTTTTATTATCTAAATGGTTAGTGTGTTAGGGAGGCCCTTCGTAAAACAAGGTGTTTTATTAGTTATCCTAACTAATACCTAAGATAAAATATTAGGTTTTTGAGTTTTTCATTGCTCCCTGATCATGTAGAATCCAGTAAGGTATATATTGGTATAACATTTGAGGATCCTAGGAAAATAAACAAGGAAAATAGTCGGCGACACTAAATAGGTTTCACGGTAAAGTTCACGATCTAAGTAGCGGTAGTAGTGATTTTTCAGCTAGATCTCTTTTCCTTGGAGATGTATTATTTGATCATGATAAAAAAAAATTGTGTTTCCTTTATAGGGCTTGATACGGTGAAGTGATTTATTCTCGAAAGGATTGGCTACTTCTGTTTGTGATTGAGGCAAGTTCACTTTGTTTCCGTATTAGGACAAATTTAGGGGTTTTAAAACTTAACTTAATAATCCCACCGAAACGTAGGTTTTGCAATAATTATATCTTCCATGAGATTAATGTTGTGTTGTTCGATTTTAAGAATTTTGGCGCTTGTTGTACAACTTTTAGGTCACCGTTACTATAATCTTAGCATGAGACCTAAACCTTACTGTTTGCATCTATTCAAGTAAATTTGACTTAAGAGATACTCCTTACACAACTTAATTTATAAGAATATTTCTGTAGTGAATTCGTGGTGTAGGACTGTTTCAGATCATTAATGGAAGCTAAGACTAATGAGAAAAATAGTTAGGAAGGTGTTTGGAGTGTTTACTTTATTGCTTCTCAAATTATGGTGTGATTTTGTGTATGTCTGTGAATAGGAAGTAGAATATGACTTTGTATTTAGTTAAGAAATAAAGTGTGGTCATTAGTTAGCCTGATCCGGCACATACTGGTATACGGTGGTAGTGGGAATATCTATCTATATCTCTAGTATTCCTAACAAAACTTGTTGTTAATTTTCAACTAGTGTTTAGGTATAATAATCTATTATCCATGAATTCATAGGGGATGTTCAACCATTGGCTTGTAGTGGTTATGCACGTGAGTATTCAAATTGTTGAGATTTGATAGTAAAGTGGACTTGTACTTGATATAGTTAATGCAACTAACGACTCTTTAGGTAACAGACGGAACATGACATCCATTTCCTTGATCATTGGGTGAATTTGAGATAACTGGATGTGGTTCAGTTGGTTACGTGGTATGGTATACTTAAACACTGTGAAGCAGTACTGAAAATGAGTGCAGTTGTGTGACACGGTGTAGGCAGTATTTTTAGAGATGCCTCATTAGTTACTTCCTTGTTGTGTATTAGGGAGATTACAGTAGGTATATGTTTCCTACAAACATTCTGAAAGAGCGGTCAGTCAACTCTTTCGAAGTGGTGTAATGACAATAGTTCACGAAATCACTTGTAGGGTAAGTTTTGTATGCCCGGATGAATCTGTTCCTTTCAGTAGTATCTAGAATTTTTGTAATACCTTGGATTCCTGGTATTCTTGTATCTCAATTAGTTTAAATAGTTGATTTGTCCAATTTTCTTAAATTATATTTAGTGTTGCACTTGTTTAGTTACCTATTCAATAAATTCTTAAATTTGTCGTGGTCGGGATCTATCGTGAACTTGTTTGGAGTTTAACTCTCGTTGATTTTTTTTTTCATGTGTTGTTAGGAATCGTGAAGGAGTTTGATTGATTCTAGTATCGGTGGATATTCAGAAAATATCTAACCGAGGGTGGACATCTATGCTTCTTATTTTTATTTTATTTCCACTATGTAGTAGTGAGGCAGTGGGGATATTTTCTTTTAGGTAGACTTTATTACTTTTTTTTTCTTTTGTTAGTCCAACGTTATTTAAGGATGAATTTTATTGTTGAAGTCAAAAACACCCTAATTACTCGACATTGTTATTTTTAAGAAATAAATTCCCTTCTGCATATTCAATTGTAATGGAACTGTGTTCCTAGTTTTATGTGGGTTATCTACCCCTTCGCTGGAAATTAACGACGTACTTTCTATATAATCATCGGCCGGGGTTATATGGAAAGTAGGGTTATTACAATTGGTATCAAAGCTTAGGTTAAAGTAACTCTAGGATTTGGTGGGAGTGATCATAGGACGTTTCGTTATGTATATCCATGGTTTGGATATGCTTTATAAATATTAGTATATTTATTATATTCTTTTCTAAGATTATCATTGACTTATATAGGAATGTCAATGCGTGGTACTAGGAGATGTACTGGTACTGGAAGAGGTAGTACCGGAAATGGTGGTCCTATTGATGGATATGAACCACAATTAGGAAACCAGACTGTGAATGTGAATATGGCACAGCTGACCCAGTTAATATCCCAAGCAGTCGATGCTGCTGTTATGAACCAAAATGCTGGGCAAGTCAACAATCATCAGAAACAAAGACCTCCTGCTGAAACTGAGGAAGATAGGTATAGAAAGGTTTAGTTTTAGTTCAAGAAGTTGAACCCAAAAGATTTTTCTGGAAAGTCTGATAACCCAATGATAGACCATGAATGGAAGGATGAGATGGTCAAGATTTTTAGGGCCATACGACCTTCTTGTACAGAAGTCTTCAAGCAAAGATTAGACACCTTTGAGATCACTGGAGATGCTCATACTTGGTGGACTTCAGCTTCACGTGGATTGGATCATGTCACCATGACATGGAAAGACTTCATTCGTATGTTTGATGGCAAGTTTTTTCCTCACAGTATTCGAAATGCTAAGGAGAGAGAGTTTCTTTCATTTAAGTATGGTACTTTATCTGTTACAGAGTACGAGATTGAATACTCAATATTATCGATGTTTGTACCTCACATGGTGGATATTAAAGATAAAAATAGACATAGGTTTGTTTATGGTCTGAATGCTGTATATCAGAGGCATATTGTTTCAAATTATATGATTGACACATATGTTATGGATATTGAATGTGCCAGAGAGCTTGAGCAAGATGTCTAAGCTCATAAGAGGGATGAGGAATACTTGAAGAAGGACAATAAAGTTCACAGTGCATCAAAGGTTTCTTCAGGTCAACATGGAAGTGGTAAGAACCAGCAGACCCATAATGTCACTCAAAAAGGTGATCATCCAGGGAAGAAAAGAAATGGGTATTGGAATCTAGGGAATTGTGGTCAAAAGAACAGTGGTAATGATGGGGCAGTAGTGCCAGCTGAGGGCGAGGCTCTTTCTTCCAAACCAATTAACTTCTATGGGTTGTGCTATAACTATCGTGAAAGGGGGCATAAGGCATCAGAATGTACCAAAGAGAAAGTTCAGACATCAGATAGACGTGAGCAACCAAAAACTGGGTTTGCAAATCATAATGTGCATCCTCGTGGCCAGGGTCAACTCTTTGCTGTGCAACCTTCTGAGATGGAGAATACAACTTTGGGAGGTACTTTATTTATTTTAGGATAGCCTGTTAGTATTTTGTTTGATACCGGAGCTACTCATTCTTTTAATTCTGCTAATTTAGTTCGCACGGAAAATCTTTCTATGAAAGTGTGTGATATTCCGTTATGTGTTTCCACCCCTACTAGTAGTATGGTAGAGTTGAGTAACAAGGTCGATGCTTGTCATATTATGATTGGTGATGTTGAGCACTTGGAAGATATTTATGTGTTGAAGATGGTTCCTTACGATGTAATACTAGGGATGGACTGGTTATCTTCTAATTTTGTGCAATTGGATTGTGCTGATAAGACAATCACTTTTGCAAAGCCGGGTTAATCTAAGGTAGTAGTAAAGACTACATCTCGAAGTATGTTTTTAGAAGCTTTCCTTAGATATATTGAGGGTGAAGTAGTAGATAATGAGTCTCTACAGATTGCGAGTATACCCGTGGTGTCCTATTTTGGGGATTTATTCCAAGAAGTTCCTGGATTACCTCAAACTAGGGAAGTAGAGTTCTGTATCGAACTTCAACCAGGTATGACACCAATTGCTCATGCTATTTAAAGAATGGCTCCGAAGGAAATGCATGAGTTGAAGTCTTAGATTGACCAGCTTTTAAGTCAAGGATTTATTCGACGTAGTTCTTCACCATGGGGTGCTCCTGTTTTATTTGTGAAAAAGAAAGATGGTTTTTTACGATTGTGTGTTGACTACCGTGAACTGAACAAGGTCACGATAAGAAACAAGTATCCTTTACCTAGGATTAGTGATCTATTTGACCACTTGAAATGGGTTATATGGTTTTCGAAGATCGACTTGCGATTAGGATATCATCAGCTTCTTGTTAGAGAGAAATATATTTCTAAGACTGTATTTCTGACTCGTTATGGTTCGTACGAGTTCTTAGTGATGCCTTTTGGTCTTACGAATGCACCAGCAGTGTGTATGGACTTGATGAATTGAGTATTTAGAGATTTTATAGATAGGTTTGTTATTATCTTGTCCACTCTAAGACTCGGAGCAACACGTGGAACACTTACGAATTTTGGCAACAATCAGTTAAGTGTTTGGGGCATGTGATATCTGAATCCAGAGTTTCTGTAGACCCTTCCAAGATTGAGGAAGTGTTGAGTTAGAAACAACCTACAACGGTTTCAGAGATTCGAAGTTTTCTTGGTTTAGCCGGATATTACCATCGTTTCATTAAGGATTTTTCTCGAATTTCGGGACCACTTACTAAGATAACTAAGAAGGGAATATTGTTTGTTTGGTATTCTAAGTGTGAAGACGCTTTTCAGGAGCTTAAGAATAAGCTTACCTCGGCACCAGTTTTGACCTTACCTGAAGAAGGAAAGGAGCTAGTGGTTTACACAGATGCCTCACTTCTAATATTGGGATGCGTTTTGATGCGGGAAGGTAAGGTTATTGCTTATGCATTTAGGCAATTGCATGTTCATGAGAAGAATTATCCAACCCATGACTTGGAGTTGGCAGCGGTAGTTTTTTGCTTTGAATTTGTGGCGTTATTACCTGTATGGCGAGAGATTTGAGATTTTCACTGATGATAAGAGTCTCAAGTATCTATTTTCCCATAAGGATTTGAATATGAGACAACGTCGATGGATGAAGCTCATCAATGATTATACTTTCGGATTACAATATCACCCTAGTAAGGTGAATGTTGTAGCTGATGCCTTGAGTCCAAAACCAAGGGGTTTGTTAGCTTCCATGATGGTGGAAGACTGGAAGATGTTGGAGACAGTTGCCGAGTTTGACTTAGACGTCAAGAATTCTTCTACTTCGCAAGCATTTTTGGGTAATATTATGGTACAACCTGCACTTATTAGCCGTATCATCCAGGCTCAATCCAATGATGGTTGGTGTGTGAAACTACTTGGATCTGAATACTTCAGTGAAGATTTTGTTGTAAGCATGGATGGTGGACTTCGACTTCGAGGTCGGTTATGTGTACCCTAGGATTCCCAGTTGAAACGTGAGGTGTTAGATGGAGTTCACCGTAGTCGCTACACTATCCATCCTGGAGCTACAAAAATGTATAAGGATTTGCGTAGGAAGTTTTGGTGGAAAAGTATGAAGCGAGATTTTGCAAAATTTGTTTCTAAATGACGAACATGTCAGCAAGTTAAGATTGAGCACCAAAATCCAGCTGGATAATTACAACCACTCCCAATACCAGAATGGAAATGGGAAAATATTTCCATGGATTTTATAGTTGGACTACCGAGATCAAAGAGAGGACATGACTCTATTTGGGTAATATTGGATCGATTGACTAAGTCGGCACACTTATTACCAGTTCATACTACTTACAGCGTGGATAAATTATGCAACCTCTATGTAGAGAAGATTGTGGTATTGCATGGAACGCCAGTCTCGATTTTTTCTGATAGGGGTGCTCAATTCACTTCCCAATTTTGGAGAAGCTTTCAACAAGCTTTGGTTCATATTTGGATTTTAGTACTTCATTTCATCCTCAGACTGATGGTCAGACAAAGAGAGTTAATAAAATATTTGAGGATATTCTTCGAGCGTGTGTGCTAGATTTTAAGGAAATTGGGATGAATATTTACCGTGGGCAGAATTTTCTTACAATAATAGTTATCAGTCAAGTATTGGTATGTATCCTTTTGAAGCTCTTTATGGAAGACCCTGTTGTTCACCGGTATGTTGGGTAAAAGTGGTTAAAAAGAGATTTTTGGGGCCCGATTTGGTTCATCTAACTACAGAGAATATTCTAGTGGTTAAGGATTGTCTTCGTAAAGCTCAGAGTAGGAAGAAAAGTTATGCAGATAGGAAGCGTCGACCATTACCTCTTGAAGTTGGAGATGAAGTGTTACTCAAGGTGTCTCCTATGAAAGGAGTAATGAGGTTTGGGAGGAAAGGAAAATTGGCTCCTAGATTTATAGAACCTTTCCCTATAACTAAGAAGATCATAAATGTGGCATACCAGCTAGAGTTACCACCACGGTTGTCCGGAGTGCACACGTATTTCATGTTTCGATGCTACGTAGAAACTTAAGAGATGAAGAGAGAACTCAAAAGGCCGACCTTAGTGAGTTGGTTGTGAAACCAGATGCCACTTATGAAGACAAGGCGATTCGTATTGTAGATCGACAAGTAAGACAACTTCGGTCTCGAGCGATACCATTTGTCAAGGTGCAGTGGAATCCACAAGACGAGCGAGAAGCTTCTAGGGAGCGTGAGGATGTCATTCGTCATTCTCACCCACATCTTTTTAGTAGTGAAGTAAATCAGATTCCGGGGACGGAACCCTTTTTTTAGTGGGGTAGACTGTAATACTCTTGTTTTTATTATCTAAATAGTTAGTGTGTTAGGGAGGCCCTTAGTAAAACAAGGTGTTTTATTAGGTATCCTAACTGATACCTATGATAAAATATTAGGTTTTTGACTTTTTCATTGCTCCTTGATCGTGTAGAAGCCAGTAGGGTATATATTGGTATAATATTTGAGGATCCAAGGAAAATAGTCGGTGGCACTAAATAGGTTTCACGGTAAAGTTCACGATTTAAGTAGCGGTAAGTAGTGATTTTTCTGCTAGCTCTCTTTTCCTTGGAGATGTATTATAGATCATGATAAAAAAATTTGGGTTTCCTTTATAGGGCTTGATACGGTGAAGTGATTTCTTCTCGAAAGGATTGGCTACTTCTGTTTGTGATTGAGGCAAGTTCCCTTTGTTTCTGTATTAGGACAAATTTAAGGGTTTTAAAACTTAACTTAATAATCCCACCGAAATGTAGGTTTTGCGATAATTATATCTTCCATGAGATTAATGCTGTGTTGTTCGATTTTAAGAATTTTGGCGCTTGTTATACAACCTTTAGGTCACCGTTACTATAATCTTAGCATGAGACCTAAACCTTACTGTTTGCATCTATTCAAGTAAATTTGACTTAAGAGATACCTTAGTAGCAAGGAACGTGCAAAGCCCCCACGAATCTCAGCGAGAACCGCGAATTTTCGCTCCTCACTGAAAACCGTGATGGGAGCGCGCTCCTAGCAAGAAAAAACCGCGCTTCAAACAAGGGAGAACAGTTTCACTTAAAATTCCCGTCAATTTCTCCAATTTTTTGCTTTATTAATATTATTGGTGACCGAAAAACATAGGAAGAACAAAGAAAGAAAGAAAGAAAGAAAGAAAAGATTAAGATTAAAGAGGAAAAGAAAGAAGAAAGAAAAAGATAACGTTAAAAATTATCATTTTCTCCATTGTTGTGATATCAAAGGTGTAAGATGCTTGAGAGAGGAGGCGGAATATGTAGAAGACAGAAGGACGATATACTTCTTTTAGGGTTAAGCACAAAAAATCGGGGGACTATTAGTTAGTTGTGGTCCTTGTGGACCTATCTTAGCATATAATATTAGGCCCAACTAAGTTTATCCTAACATATACTGTCCACCCAGTAAAAACTTTGGCATTGAGAACTTTGTACCGGACATGAAAACTAACAACATAATTATCTATAAACAAAATTGGCACTGAAAACTAATATATGTATGAACTTTATTTGCGTTCCTGATTCGATCCTCGAATTTCATTTTTTGAAAATTTTACGATTCTCGTTTCCGTCCTCGCTTCCGCTCCCGACCCCATTCTCGCTCCTGGCTACTAAGAGATATACTCCTTACATAACTTAATTTATAGGAATATTTCTGTAGTGAATTCGTGGTGTAGGACTGTTTCGGATCATTAATGGAAGCTAAGACTAATGAGAAAAATAGTTAGGAAGGTGTTTGGAGTGTTTACTTTATTGCTTCTCAAATTATGGTGTGATTTTGTGTATGTCTGTGAATAGGAAGTAGAATATGACTCTGTATTTAGTTAAGAAAGAAAGTGTGGTCATTAGTTAGCCTGATCCGGCATATACTGGTATACGGTGGTAGTGGGAATATCTATCTATATCTCTAGTATTCCTAACAAAACTTGTTGCTAATTTTGAACTGGTGTTTAGGTATAGTAATCTATTTTCCATGAATTCATGGGGGATGTTCAACCATTGGCTTGTAGTGGTTATGCACGTGAGTATTAAAAATGTTGAGATTTGATAGTTAAGTGGACTTGTACTTGATATAGTTAATGCAGCTAACGACTCTTTAGGTAACAGACGGCACATGGCATCCATTTCCTTGATCATTGGGTGAATTTGAGATAACTGGCCGTGGTTCAGTTGGTTACGTGGTATGGTATACTTACACACTGTGAAGCAGTACTGAAAATGAGTGCAGTTGTGTGACACGGTGTATGCAGTATTTTTAGAGATGCCTCATTGGTTACTTCCTTGTTGTGTATTAGAGAGATTACAGTAGGTGTATGTTTCCTACAAACATTCTGAAAGAGCGGTCAGTCAACTCTTTCGAAGTGGTGTAATGACTATAGTTCACGAAATCACTTGTAGGGTAAGTTTTGTATGCCCGGATGAATCTGTTCCTTTCAGTAGTATCTAGAATTTTTGTAATACCTTGGATTCCTGGTTATCTTGTATCTCAATTAGTTTAAATAGTTGATTTGTCCAATTTTCTTAAATTATGTTCAGTGTTGCACCTGTTTAGTTACCTATTCAATAAATTTTTAAATTTGTCGTGGTCGGGATCTATCGTGAATTTGCTTGAAGTTTAACTCCCGTTGATTATTTTTTTCAGGTGTTGTTAGGAATTGTGAAGGAGTTTGATTGATTCTAGTATCGGTGGATATTCAGAAGATATCTAACTGAGGGTGGACATCTATACTTCTTATTTTTATTTTATTTCCGATATGTAGTAGTGAGGCAGTGGGGATGTTTTCTTTTGGGTAGACTTTATTACTATTTCTTTTTCTTTTGTTAGTCCAACATTATTTAAGAATGGATTATATTGTTGAAGTCAGGAACACCCTAATTACTCGACATTGTTATTTTTAAGAAATAAATTCCCTTATGCGTATTCAATTGTAATGGAACCGTGTTCCTAGTTTTCTGTGGGTTATGTACCCCTTGGCAGGTAATTAACGACGTACTTTCTATCTAATCATCGGACGGGATTATATGGAAAGTAGGGTTGTTACAACTGCTGATTGGGATGACATTGATGACATGGCACTCGATTGGTGCTGACATGGCATCACCAAATGAAACAATCACTAAACATTCCTGATGACTAGACAAGTACTGTTGACGTGGCAATATGATGACTAGACAAGTACTGTTGACGTGGAAGAGGCATCGTTGACATGGAAGTGATGACTGTGCATACATTGTTGATGTGTCATCGGGTATTGCTGAAGTGTTGACCAGTAATTGGATCGTTGCAGATGACGTGGGTTCTGGTTTGACCCGTACGGTCTGGTCCAGATTGACCCGGTGACACGTGTCGCGCTTTAAGTAACAGAATCTTGCTGAACCGGTTTGGTGAAACGGAACCTGTATTTGAGGCTGGACAGATCCTATGGTCCATATTTTGCTGGAGCTGGAGCTGTGCTTGAGGCTAGACAGATCCTATGGATGGTATCCAATTGATCTGATGGATCCGTTTGGCTGAATATGGTGTTGTATAAGAGGCTGGATAAAGTAGAGCTTTTCGCAACGCTTTTGCTTATGTTTGGAAACTGTTTCTTCATCTTTATAACGGTTTTTTCAACATCGCAACGGTTCCTTCACCTGTTTCGCAACAATTTTCTGAACCCTAACTTTTTCTTTTTTATGATTTTTGGATGGAATCTCGTGCACGATTTCTTACGCATCTTTCTCAATGGCAAAACACGATTGTTTTACACGAATCCCCTTAGTCGGTGCCAATGTTTGTACCCAAAATTAGTCTTAGGCACTAAACACGATGATTTAATGATGTGAAATTAGGGATAGAAAATGATAAATAAATATGAATAAAGAAACACGAATTTAATGTGGTTCAGCAAGTGTTTCCTACATCCACGGAGGAATCCCATAGGGAGATATTGTATTGATATGAGGTTTACAATAATTGTGTATGGTTAGCTAACCTAGGATTCCATATCCTCTTAGGGTTTAGGATACATGTATTTATAGTGTTTATGTAACCCCAATCCTGATACAAACTTGATGTGCAAGCAACTTGGGAAACAAGACTTCTGGAAACCTCTGTCATGGGCCGGATAGACGGGCTTGATTATGGGCCCCACGTATATAAAATACACGGTACAAACAGATAACATAATCTTCCAAGTCTAAATCCAAAATCATAGCTTCATTCTGAAATTCTGAAGTATATTCTTGCACGGTTTGGTTGTAGGACTTCTTCAAATCATACCACTTGAACCATCTCTCTTCAAGGTAACCAACCGGATAAAATTGTTCCCTTACAACTTCCTTGGATCCCGTCCACGACAATGCTCCGTTACTTAGGTATTGTATTTGATAAGCTTTCCACCATATTAGAGCATGCTTTGAAAGCTTCAATGCCGCAAAAGTTATCTTCTCCTTTGAACCATATTCCAACAAAGAAAAGTATGTCTCTAGATGCTCAATCCAATAATCCACTTTTTCTACATCGACACTCCCATCGTAAAGTGGAATATCAACACGAAAATAAATTTTTAGATTCTTACCATGATTCATAAACTTACCACGAGGTTTAGTTGTTTTTGTGCCTTTAGGAAGCTCATTTTCTTTTTCCTCTTCGCTTTCTTCTTATTCCTTCTCATCCTAATCTTCTGAACCCCAAGATGGATATTTCTTTTTCGTAAGTTTCATATTTGGTGTATTGGAATGAATACAAGCAACCAACTCGTCCAGGGTAGCTTGAATCGTCTTCATCTCTTTTTCTAACATAACCACCTTCTCGTCGGTAGTTTTTGGTTCATCATTCTTAGACTCATCATCTGATTTTGTCATCCTTGGTTTTCTTGTTCTTTTAACATATTCTTGATTTTCGAGTAACTCACCAAGTTTTTTGTAGAGAGATCTAGTGAAGACCATAAACCACAGGAATTTTCCCTAAAAAAACGAACCTTGCTCTGATACCAACTTGATACGTATTGATCTCTGTACCTTGGTGACTATTATTATAGAGGTGTAATTCAGAATAATAATAGAAGAAAACTAGAAAACATAACACACTAGAAACCAGATACCCAAAGAAATTATCTTCTCTAGATTATGAACAAGAAAACTACTACGATTCTCTCTTTGTTACACTCACAATCTCTCTAGGTAATTAACCTTAAATTATTTTCTAAGTTTGCTTTTACAATAATTAATTGCCTCACAAACTTCTCTCTTGGTATGTGTGTTATACCTCCTTTTCTAGGTGTCAAACCACACTCTCTAGATTGTCTTAGCTATGAGATAAATATCTCTATTTATATCTATAACTGTTTCCCAAACCTTATAAGAATCTATTTCCTTATCTAGGAATTCCCTTTCTAGGTATATTACCTTGTCTAGGAAGTATTTCCTTATCTTGGCATACTTCCTTACTTTCGTTTGGTTTCCCAAACCTCTTAGAAATTTATTTTCCTTTTATAGGAATACTGCCTTAAATCAGTAATCCCTCCTAAATTACAATTATATCCTCAATCCATCTTGAGGATCACTAGTTCCCGGAGAGAGAAAGATACACATGTATCAGTAACCTTGTCGACTTTTAAACATAAAACAGAATATGATAAGATGTAATCACTTTATTCATGCAATTTTGGTTACTACATTGATTGAAACATAAAATATAAATCCTTGTCGACAGAATAACGAATGCACTTATGGTGGGTTTGTTTGCAGAATTCACAATTTCGAGGATTTATAATCCTATGGGATTACAAATTCTGGGATTCATGTGAATCCCTCGTGTGTTTGTTAACTCAGTTAAAATTTATAGGATTCATGAAATTATCTTATTTTAAAGTCCATATATTGTTTGGCATTATCTTAGAATCTTAGAATCTAAAAATTGTATATATATATGACATTGAAAGTTAAAAAAACTGGGTTCATAAAATCCATCAAATCTTAGGGGGGGGGGGGACTCCATATGAAGGATTTGCTGGAAAACTAATTCCCATGGGAAACATGATTCGAGGGATTTGGGCAACCAAATGTACCGAGGGAAACGTAATTCCATCAAATCCCCAGGACCTATAAATCCCATCTTTAAAATTCTGCATCCAAACCCACCATTAGCATGTACATCAATCCTTTGAACCACTAGACGACCCTAGTGGACGAGTTATAGTTTCGTGAGGGTTTACATAGAGATATACCCACAAAACCTACACTGAAATCATCAATCTTTGTCGGAGGAATCCGAGTCCCATTCAGCCGACATGAAGTCCGGAGAATACTCAACAATTTTGGATACCATGAATTGATAACTTGTATCGAATGCGAATGATTCTCCCTTTTCCTCCAAGTAGAGCGCTTTGACGACTTCATGCTACAAAAAGAAAACACAAACTTACTTTGTTAGTGGTGTTTAGTAGGAAGATCAAACAACATGGATCACGTAAAATAAACCACAAAAATACTTACAAATTGTTCAATGAACAATCCAAAGTGGATATTGTTCAAAATCGGTTTTTGGATAGCTAAAAAAGCAAGTATCGCATTTTCGATGACTAGGTGTCTAGCATGGATTTGTTGAACACTTATTCCATTTGGATTCCAAAACTCTTGCCTATATTTGTTATGTACCCTAGCCCAAAAGGTTATGGCATCTACCCTTATGGAGGACTTCCTTCTAACTCGAGTTTCCGCTTTCAAGCTTTGGTGATTACCAAATCTTCATTTGATCAAATGATGCCATTGTTGTATGTAGAGAGTTGTTGGGTGAGTTAGATGGAGTGTATGATGATATAAGCTTTGGAGAGTATATGCAAATAGTTGTGTGTTGTTTTGTAGAGAAAAGTAGTGTATTTATAGGATGGTGCCCAAATTTAGCCGTTATGGTAGTCAATCAATGCACTTGTACTTGCAAGAATTTGAATTTTGAATTCGCCGAGTAGGTTTTTGTTTCCCCAATATGCGGACTAAGTATGGCCAACATGGTCGTAATTTTCTTACCCTGCCGACCTTATTATGATTTTAGGCATCAGGAGTTGGCTATCTTTTGTATAACAGTCGGGAAGGTATTTGATCATTAGCGTGCCGGCGGTTATATAGTCGGAAAGATCATGATTTATAACCATGTCGACCTTAGTATGATTTTAGGCATCATGAGAAGGTGTTTTCTGCAATACATAGTCGTCAGGGTCTATAATATAATACCTTGCCGGATGTACAATAGCCGGAAGGGTATTAATTTGCTTACCTTGCCAACCCTGGTAAATACACCATTGAAGTTGTCAGGGCCGGCAGTCTGGCAGTTCACAACCTTGCCGGCCCTGGTTTAGTCTGCAATGTAACTTAACAAAACCATTCCGGCGGAATGATTGAAACTTTACATAGCTAAACAAACCATTTATTCAACTACTAGAAATCCAACATTTTTTGTCCAAAATACGAAAACATGTCCCATAAACCTTAAAAAAAACATATGTCCAACCATTAACCTTAATATTTGTATACCACAACATAAAGAAATAAACCTCTTCTTCATTCCGGTTTCACTAGTACTTGCAGCTTGGGTTTGTTGATCCTTAGCTTGAGTTTGTTCTCCATCTTATTCTTCTTCCTCTTCAACAATTTCATCTTCTCTACCCATATCTTTATCTCCATTATAATCATCATCATCATTACATCCTCCAACAGGTGGCATATCTTGATTATCATCATCATCATCATCATCATTGTTGCCTCCTCCAGCAACCGGAGTTCTTTCAACAACATCATTATCATCACCTCTTCTACCATATGGAATTGATTGGTCTTCTTATGGAGTTTCATCTGAATCATTTGGTTCCGGTGGTGGTTGAGAAACATTCCGTACAAGGATCTTAAGCGTTCCCGGCTCAATGAATTCCCCTCGATGTATTGCAGTCAAGAGTTTGTCACCAACACGAGGATGTCTTGAAGGAGTAGTTACAATATTATTCTTTGCCTTTTGCAACCTGAACAAGAACAATTTAGAAAAAAATCCATAGGTCGGCAGGGTTAACATATGTAACCAAACCGGCAGAACAATAGTCGGAAAGGTCGACTAATAATAAACATGCTGGCTAAACTATAGTCGGCAGGGTCTTATTCAAATAACTTGCAGGCTTATAACAAATATGAACACAGTAGATACAAGGATTTTCCACATAATTAGTTGGAAAGGTCCATTACCCATATATTTCTGGCTTCAAAACAGCCGGCATGGTGGTATCCAAATAACATTCTGACTTTAGGCATCATAAACCATTATTTTCAAAACAATCCGTCGGCATGGTATTTGAATTATAACCAACAGACTAAAAAAAACTACCTCCGACAAGCTCCTTGGTTGAATAACTTGCTGACCCTGTAAAATCAGTTACAGTTACTAAACAGCCTGCAAGATCTTCAACCTAAGAGCTTGCCGACTAACCCTAAACATGAAAAGTCGGCAAGGTCGTGGAACAAACACCTTGCCGGCTAAATAACTGCAAATTCAAACATTCGATTTTCTTGACCTAATTTGACATGCAAACATGAAATTGAAGTACTTGAGTGAGTTTAAGTAGGCCCTTACTTTCTTAATCGCGTCATTTCTGTTTCAGCGGCGTTGATTTCTTCTTCTTCAACGGTTTTTTTCTTCACTTTCCTTTGAACTAAATTTGTAATTCCATGGTTATATTCATTGGGTTTTAGATTTTCTCCTTTCATACGACTAGCCCTCGGCCGTGGTTGCTCCATGTCTGAAGATCAATCGGAATTTTCGAATCGACGATTACAACGAATTAATCGACGAGTTTCGGTGGTGGGATTGATGAGCCGGTAAGGTAGAGGTGGAGGAGAAGAAGAGGAGAAGATGAAATGAAATGGAAAAAACTGATTTAGGGTAATAAGAATTGTAAACGGTAAGGGTAATATTGTAACTTCACCCATTAGGACTTCCCCTTAGCCCTTAAAAAGAGTCCACTTAAAATTGGGTATTCCCCAATTAATCTGGGTATATCCCAATCAAGCCAGGTTTAACATCCAAAATAGTATCTATCGATTTTTTATCTTATGATTTTTTAGTAGAATCTATCGATTTTTTATCTTATAATTTTTTAGTAAATTTTTTATCTTATGATTTTTTAGTAGAATCTATCGATTTTTTATCTTATGATTTTTTAGTAAAATGAATTTTTATCGTATGATTTTTTAGTAGAATCTATCGATTTTTTATCTTATGATTTTTTAGTAAAATGAATTATTATTATATTAAATATTTTTTTAATAAATATATGTATCCACCATATCCCATATAACCCGTATATATATCCATTTTATCCCGTATATATATCCATTTTATGAAAATTGACGAATCCCGTATTAATATCGGTGCATCATAGGTCACAAATGATTGGTGAATCTAAACAAAGATCATCAAAAACTCAACACACTTAATAACGCACAAATAGGCCGTTCAAGCAAACTCAGGTTGCAGCCAAACAAAGAATGTTTCACCAGGAAAAGAAAAAGGCAAACTATATATGCACATATATAACAAAATGGTACAGTGATATTTTGAAACACAAAAGAGATGCACATATGGGATGGATACAGGGAAGTATGATTTCCCACTTTCAAAATGAACAAAAACAAGTTTCCTAGCCAACATTCACAAAATCTGCATACAGGCAATAAACCATGTCATGTGGCTTTGCGCAAAAACCCGAGTTAGGTGAATACTAGATTTTTGCCGAACTGTCTCCCAACATTATGCTAAGTCCTCAATTCTGTCATCTTGTCCAACATAAGTACGTGAGTTGAGCGAAAATAAGCTCGTTACATAACTCTCTGCTACGCAAGATCCAAAAATACCAGGAATCGTCACTTTTTTAGCTTTATCACGTCTCAGATTATATAGGATGAAACTATGATCATAATTTGCCAACAGAATTTCACCATTCTCAAATGAGTGTACCAGAGAACTGATGCGAAAAGGATAGTGTACAAGCAACTGATTATTAGTAGTGTAAAGTATAGACCAAGATTCTTTTACACCATATTCCCGCATTACCCACATATCAACACGACGACCAGGTTGTTGGAGAAATAAACAAAGACACCCATCTAATGCTCCAAGTAGCTGTTTTTTTACCACACCCTCATTTTCCACGGCTGCTGGCAATGCCAAATCGTGAAATTTGTCTTCACAAATACCAAAAGAAACAATAACATCAGGGATTCTTTGCATTTGCATACTTTCAACTCCAGGCCTGCCTATCCAGTGAAGAGATCCATGAACGGTAATGCTCGAACGTCTAATATACCACTGAAAACAGTAAGGTATGAATTGATAAGTGTTATTCCATGAGTTTGATCCAAGATTATAAAGCTGAACCCCACACCTACTAGTGACTCCAACAAAACCCACGGCTTTAATCAACTTAAAATCATCAATCTTACAATCATAACAAAACCCATATGTAACTCTATGTTTATCGATTATTAAGTCACATGGAAACTGATTATTTGGCGATTTGGGTACTCTCTTATATTCTTTAGTTGTTGGATTCCAAATACAAATGATATTCTCATCAAAATACTGATCACCAACAAGAATGCACAGCAAACCATTAGACGAACCCAAAATATCAACTTGACATGCAGATTCGTATGGATAACGTATTTCAGTACCCTTTTCACATTCTTCAGATGCTAATAAATTCATAGAGTAGATTATATGTTTACCATCGAGAAAACATTTAAAAATGGTATTGGGATGATTCTTCTCGATAGCAAGATCATAATGAGTTTTGACAAAACTAGGATTTGAGAGTAAAGTGTACCAGAATTTGCATACACACCTACAGAGTGAGATAGACTCAAATGGTAACCTTAAAAGGATGTTCATAAAAATGTCCTCCGGAACAGGAATGCTTGACATAATTTGCCTTATTCTTGGTTGTTTGTTTGTTCGACGGATATATTGAGAATTTTTACGTTCAGGGTGTTGGTAAAGAAGAGTTGAAAAATGATTAAGCTTCCGTTTGTATGAGCTGAAATTTGAGATTTTATGACAGAGAATTATCATTTTGGTGTTATTAACAGGAAAGACTCGGTTCCTATAAATTTGGGCGGCAGGAACAAAGTACTGGTTACACTTGTTACCGAGACGAATGCTATTGTCTGAGGTCATACACTTGTTATCGATGTGAATGGTATTGTCTGCGGTTGTACATACACGTATTAAAATAAAGAACACACTCAGACACGTTTTCTTCTTAGTTTTGATTTCCCAAAACTGTTTTTATTTTTTCCCCTGAAAAATTAAAATGTTTCGGAGAGTTTTTTTGGTCGGTCTAATGTCTCGATTAATGTTGTTAAGTCTCGATTAATGTTGTTAAATCAGTGAGTAGAATCACTTGAAGTACCCTTTAGCATGATCCAAACCGACTAATTTTAAAGTTACACTCGTGTATTTAAACGACAAAAAAAAAAAAAAAAAAAAAGGAATTGTTGTATGTGAGGTGGCGGTAGTATAGAATTTTTGTTACCAGATGGTGAATCCTCCACCGCTCTGGCAGGAGCTACACTTGTCTGGAAGACTCTAACACGTATGCCTGAACTAGAATCTAAAGAACGTGGCTTCCATTAACAGTGTGGGAAACTGGGATTTCTTATTTTGATTCGTACGATATACTAATATGACATTACGAGATGTTGTAACGTTATAACATCAACTATAACATTAACATACACCATCAAAAATGTGCTGGGTCTGCTGCAACATAGTACTTCATTGGAACCTAGAGAAGGAGTAACAAACACAAACCCACTTTCAGAATCAAAACAACCCAAGATTGAAATGGAAGAAAATACAGCATTAGAAGTTACAGAATTCAATACAGTAATGATAGCAGAAAAAGATGATCAAGGAAGTTTACATATGAAACAATTAGCACCACCAAGAAAAGATAGACATGAAAAAGTTGATGGTAGAGGAAGAAGAACAAGGATGCCAGCTAGAATCTTTCAATTAAAAAAAGAATTAGGTCATAAATCTGATGGTGAAACTATCCAATGGTTATTACAGCAATTTGATTATTGTAGACATAAGCAAGAATTATTGGGTGGTCAGACAAATTACAGTAGAACCTCTTTTTTCAAAGTGATGATGATTGGAGAGTTTGAATACAAGCTTGTAAGTTGCTCGCATTTCTTCTATTTGATGTGAACTAAACATGCATGTCGCTTTGAAGATGGTTTATCTATATAATGTCATAATTACTCTCTTAATTAACTTGTGGTTGCATTAATTGTTGATTAAGTGTCTGAATTTGTTTATTATGATGACTCAATTATGCAGAAGATACCAGTAAATTTCGTTGGGAATTTCAACGGGAAGATTCCTTATGATTCTATCCTTCGAAGTCCATCAGGATGTTGGAATGTGAAGGTTATAGAAGAAGAAGATGGTGGTTTATATTTCCGGAAAGGATGGCCTGATTTTGTTGAAGCAAATTATTTAGGCCATGGGGATATAATTACTATGAAGTATGTTGGCAATTCGAAGTTTGATGTTAAGTTGTATGGTACGAACGGATGCGAAAAGGTATTACCTTCTATGGGTAGCAATGGCGTAAAATCGGATTATGGAGAAACAAGTAAGGGAAGATTAATCAATTATGGTTCAGAGTTTGATCAGCACAGTTATCGTGCAGCTGATTTTGGAAGAGATTCCTTTTGTAAGGGAAAATTAACTAATTGTGAGTTATTCATGCACTATATGCACCTTTGTCTTTTGATAAATTATTTATAAGCTCAGGCGATCCGCGTAGTCCTATCTAACAGTGTACACATCTTTCTTATGCATGCATGTGTAGGTGGATTGTTTAATTGCGATGATTCACTGAAGAGAAAAGCAAATGTCATTGAGGGAAGGACAAAGGTTGATCAAGCAGAGTGTGAAGGGAAGCCGTATTTTTTCGCCAGTTGGACAGAGAATAAGAAGTATCAATTGGTGAGATTCCTCATATCATTTTTCTCGTACGGCAGAACTAACCGAATGTACCATGTTAGTCACCGTTTCTGTACTTCTTTAATAGTTACTGATCTATGAAATTAACTAAAATTGAGTTGGATTTTGTATTTATGTCTCTTGCAGGAGATTCCCGAGAAGGTGGTAAGGAAATTGGAAAGTACATTGTCTAATATTGTCGCTCTGAAAAGCACTAACGGTAGACTTTGGAATGTGGAACTGAAGAGATCTGAAGGCAAGGTTTGGTTTTACAAAGGTTGGAAGGAATTCACAGAACATCACTCTTTAAGGGATGGTTATGTTTTAAGAATCAGTTACGATGGGAACTCACAATTTTGTGTGCGTATTACGAATTTTTTGGAGCCTCTGGATGATTCCGAAACCCAAGGAGAGCACAATCCAAAGAAAAGCTGTCGGTTGAGCAAAAGGGAAGAAAATGGTAACTTGATATTGTTGGACACACTTCCATCCCGAACACATGTTGAAAGTAAGACAAATGAGGAAAGAGCAAAGTTGTCAGTTCCTCCTGGTTTCGATATCCCTGTGCAACTCAGCAAAAATATGGGTACAAAGTCTTTAGTTTTGGATGAAACCAGGTTACCGTGTTTAGGAAATGAAAGAGCTCCGTCAGGTGACTGTCTACTACTTGTTAAACAAGAAGAGAAAGAAGACACGTCAGATGCACCGGACGCATCAAAACTTTTCCATAAATCATCCTGGAGAACCAAAGGCAAACAAATGGTGGCTGAAGTAACCAAGTCATTCAAGTGCCAGACTCAATATCCTTTCTTTGTAGTTTATATGCGAGAGAGCTATATAACTAGTGCGTATCTGGTAAGAGATCTTGACCTAAAAACTTCACTCTTTTATAAAAACCCTTGATTATTGTCTTGTCACTCTTGAATATACAAAAACAAAGACGACTAATTCGCCATCTATTTATGTGGTGTGTTACTTGTAAAATCAAAAAAAATTCTACTTGTGCAGCATATTCCTAGCAGCTTCGCCAAGAAATATCTTCCGGAGAACATAAAGAATGTGATGGTTCGAAATTCAGACAATAAAGTGTGGACGATTGGATATCTTTTCAGAGGTCATAGAACACATCTAGCTGCTGGTTGGAGTCCTCTTAGACGACATTTACATATCTTCCGAGGAGATGTTTGTGTCTTTGAGCTGCTCAAGGAAAAAGATGCAGAAATGAGAATTTCAGTTTTTAGGGAGATTGACGATGTGATAACCAGGTTATGATTGAGTTACAAAAAGATGTCATGCTTGCTTTTATTTTATTGTATCGAAGTAGTAATGTATGGTAATTTCTAAATTTCAACTTCTGTCAGGAAAAGAAAGTTCACATGCGGAAAGGTATTTGTTTACTCCAACCCAAAGCAGACAAAGCGAAGTTAATTATGAGTTCACATACGGGAAAACCACATGCCCAAACACTAAGCCACCCCACCTGGATGTGAATAGTCTGTATGGCGAGCAAACCACATGCCTATGGTGCGTAAACAGCTTGCTCCATCATGTTTAAGGAGGACATTCATATACTTCTTTGAATATCAAGGCCTTGATCTTTTCTTGGTGTAAAGTTTTCTTCCCTGATTTGGTAATATACGTACCAACTTAGATCACTTATAATTAGCCTATTTTGAACTTTTGAACTCACATAATCACCTTATACCCAATTGCGTCCCCTTAATTGTGGGTTTGTTAGTTCTCTAAAGCTGTTAGTTCTCTAAAGCGCATCAAGCCTCACCAGAAAGGCTCAACGGCTTAAAGCTATTATGAGTCTATGACAGTTAATTCACCTAGTAAGGCCTCCAAATAAGAAGAGATCAACTAGTGAATATAAATGTTCGATGCACACATCTGGTGTTTTCAAAAATTAGCAAATAAAACTCGAGTACATTCCTAATATAAACGACTTTGCGGCGAAGAATAAGTGAGTTTCCATTCGAGCAAACTCAGAGTTGCTGCCAAACAAAAGAATGTTTCACCAGGATAAGAAAAGGTTAATTGAACTGTCATATGCACAGAACAAAATGGCAACATACTAACACACAAAAGAAGAGATACACATTTACTGAGAAGTCTGATTTTATACAGTTCCATAATACTTCTTTCAGAAAGAACAAAAACAAGTTTCATAGGGAGTAGCGAAAACCATGTCTTGAGTTAAGTGTATGTATATATATAAAAGGCAAACAGGCAATGGGTTGACCGTGACGGAAAATCAGTTTCCTTTTATACTGTTTTCGCCGAAAATGAGTTTTCATCACCCTAAGCCAAGAGAATCAATCCTGCCATAGGGGGTGGTTTTTAGGGTGGCTTTGGCTAGGCTATAATATAGCCAAAGCCAAGAAAAATGTTACACTGTAGTGCTTGGCCTTACATAAATCTCTAAATTAAATAATGGGATTAAATTGAAATAGCATGTGAACACTCGTTAGGGAGGGTATATATTAGCTATTCACTTCCTTGTTGTATCTTGCTTTTACATACTTGTCAAATTTGAAGCAATTGGGGAGCTGTACAGCTTGTGAGACCCATATCCAAAACCAACCATCTTAACTATCCACTTCCTTATTGTAAGTTTGATTGACAGTTGTAAATGGTAGTTGAATCATGCATACAATTTTACCCATCATTCAGCTAATAATGAAGGATATATATTTTAACTCCGAGTCAATACTCATTTGTTCGTTGAGCTCTGAGTTGACTAATTTAATAGCCCCTTTCTCTTCCTTACTGCATAAAATATACTTTTCATAAAATATACTTTTCAAGAATAGAAAGAGAGATCAGAACTCAGAAGAACTAAGGTGGTAATCAGATGGATAACACAGTGAAGGAGCATGAATCAGAAAAAGAAGTGATGGAGCAGAACAAAGTCTGCCAAATGAGATCCTTGGTTGAAAGTCAGGATCCCACTTCTAAGGTCTCTTCCTCACTCACTCATTTTAGTGCGTACAAAGTAAAGTAAAGAATTTTCAGTCGAATCATATTTGTTTAACTTATTCAATTATAAATTGTCGATAGTTCAATTTGTTATTGTACCACTTCTTTGATTTATGCTTATTAATTTAGTATCTGTTGGAACCAAGCATTGGAGGCACTTAGTAAAAAAAAATTGTTTGACTTCATAGGAATGTTTGATGTTGTTGCTAACTGTTCATTCGAGTTCTGGGTTTCATTATTGTGGTGCGGACGGCCCAGTGTTTGCGTGATGGGGATATATGTTATGTATATTTTGGACAGGAAGTGGACGATCTGATGATAAGAAGGTTTTTACGTGCCCGTGATTTGGATATCGATAAAGGTTCTGCATTATTTTTGAAATATATCAAATGGAGACGTTCGTTTGTGCCTAATGGTTTTATCTCTGAATCGGAGATAGCGTTTGATTTATCCCATAAGAAGTTGTTTATGCAAGGATATGACAAGAGTGGACGCCCAATTGTAGTCACTTATGCTTCTAAACATTTTCCTAACAAGGAAAAGGGAGGTGTTGAGGAGTTCAAGCGTAAGTTCTCACATCTACCGTCCAGTCAAGTTTGAACGTAATACAGTCGTATTAGTACTTGTTTGGTATTTTCAAACCACATATTGTAGGTGAAAATACACTTGATCTAAGTCGGTTTCTCTTGATCATTGCAGGTTTTGCAGTGTACGCTCTCGACAAGATATGTGCAAGGTATATTAAGATACCCCGTCATTCTTCATTGATATATTGAATCATTCCTGTACACGACCGCAGGACAAGAAAAGTTTATAGCCATAGCTGATGTTGAAGGCTGGGGAAGACAAATATCAATAAGAACTTAAGTTTCTGGAAATCGAATTGCGACTTGCGTGGATATCTAGCAGTTTTATCCGTCTTACAGGTTTTGATAGAGCAACACATTAACAGCATTTACCGAACTCTTGTCTGCATCTTAAAACAACTTAATAGATTAAATGTGGAACTAAAACCGGTTCATTGCAGGACAACTACCCTGAGAGACTTCAAAAAGTCTACCTAGTTCACGTCACTTCTGTTTTTATGGCGGGATGGAAGTTAATCTACCCAATTATCGATAGTAACACCAGGAAGAAGGTAATATCACCATAAATTAGCCTGATGCACCCCAACTACGCTCTCGACAAGATATGTGCAAGGTATATTAAGATACCCCGTCATTCTTCATTGATATATTGAATCATTCCTGTGTCCTAACTTTGTTTTCTTTAAACCTATAATATAGGATGACCGCAGGACAAGAAAAGTTTATAGCCATAGCTGATGTTGAAGGCTGGGGATACTCCTCGAATTGCGACTTGCGTGGATATCTAGCAGTTTTATCCGTCTTACAGGTTTTGATAGAGCAACACATTAACAGCATTTACCGAACTCTTGTCTGCATCTTAAAACAACTTAATAGATTAAATGTGGAACTAAAACCGGTTCATTGCAGGACAACTACCCTGAGAGACTTCAAAAAGTCTACCTAGTTCACGTCACTTCTGTTTTTATGGCGGGATGGAAGTTAATCTACCCAATTATCGATAGTAACACCAGGAAGAAGGTAATGCCTGATGCACCCCAACTAGATCATATCTTGGCTTTAGATTAGATGGTGGCGTAAATTCTCAAGTTTGTGATGTTTGACACAATCCTGCAGATTGTATTTGTGGAAAACAAAAACCTTAGGTCAACTCTTCTTGAAGACATCGATGAGAGTCAACTGCCAGAAGTTTATGGAGGTAAACAACCCTTGGTTCCCATTGAAGAATGCTAAGTGGTTATATATCTGGCTTTAGCGTTTTTATTTCCCTTATGATATTCATGCACATTCCGAGATCTTATCTAAGAAATCACTACGATATAGTTGAGGTAAACGATCCTATGACTGATCTTAAATTAAGTACTCATTGTTGTTACTTAAGTTGTGTATCAGAGCGCTGTAAGTGAGACAGATGGTAATAATTTCAAAATTTCAGCTTCTATAATGAAAAGAAAGTCACATATGGAAAGATATTTGTTTACTCCAACCCAAAGTAGACAAAGCGAAGTAATGAGTTCACAAAAGAGAAGATATTTCCATACTAATTTGCTAAGAAAAAGCTAAGTAATTAGGTTTTAGTGAATCTAGTTTCAAACCTCACCAGAAAGGCTTAACGGCTTAAAGCTATTATGACAGTTAATTCATCTAGTAAGGCTCCAAACAGGAGGAGATCGAATAATTTTTTGTTCAAGTTTCTCGCTATTATTGCTTCAGTAACTATACAGTACTTAAAGTTTCGTCCACATAAATATTTTCAGTGGTTAACAAAAATAGATAACTGAGGCTAGCGCCACCACTCCCGTGAAGCTGAAGAAATAAATTTATAAAATCCTTCTCCAAATGATCATCCTCAGTACACTAGTTGTTGTGTACTTCTGTGCTCTTCCAACCTTCTTGCCGTCTTAGGATTTATTTTAAGATCTCCGGAACCAAACAACACGTCGTACTTTCCTCCAGTAATCACCCCAGTGCAGACAGATATTCTGATCATTTGCAAATCAACTCGACGGTAGGTTTGCAATCTTAGTACAGCCGATACACTGTGACATTTAATCACCTGATCATGGACTCGGATGCTCACAGATGCTTTTTTTCAAAAATTAGCAACTAGTTTACCAATAAAATCTAATTACATTTTAGTATAAAATGGCCGAGGTTCAAGCAAACACAGATTTGCTGCCAAACAGAAGAATGTTTCACCAGGAAAAGAAAAAGGCAAACTGATTTATGCACATAACAAAATGGTAACATATTAAAACACAAATGAGATACACATACAGGGGAGTGATTTCCTACTTAATTCATAAGAATAATCCAGAATTAACAAAAACAAGTTTCCTGGCAAACATTTATATAAAATGCATACAGGCAATAAACCATGTCATGTGATGTGCCCTTACCGCACAAACCTGAGTTAAGAATACCAGACTTTCAGCTAACTGTCTGCCAACATTATGATAAGTCCTCTATTCTGTCACCTTGCCCAACATAAGTACGTGAGTTGAGTGAAAATAAGTTCGTCAGATAACTCCCCACTCCACAACATCTAGGAGTACCTCGGGTTATATAAAACGAAAGAAAATAAATCTGCCAGCAGAAGTTCACCATTCTCGAATGAGTATATTAGAAAATCAGAGTTAAAAGGATAGTTTACACGCAACACATGTACATGTGTAGGGAAAAATATAGACCAAGATTCTTTTACACCATATTCCTGAATTACCCATAAATCAACTTGCCCATTACTAGAGTGTTGGATAAGTAAACAGAGACACCCATCTAAAACTCCAACTTCAATTTCTCGTGCTATGGTAAAATCCTGATTATTCACAGCTGCTGGAAAAGCCAACTCATAAAATCTCTCATCACAAATATCCAAAGAAACAATAACATCAGGACATTGCAGCATATAACCCTCGACTGCTGCCTTGCCTAACCAGTGAAGAGATCCATGAGCATTAATACCCGAACACCATAATCCATGATCCATCACAATTAATTAAAATATATTCATAAGGGGTGACCTACATTTATAAGGGGTGTCCTACCCTAAAAAAAAACAATGGTCCCCAAATAAACAAGGGTCCCCAAATTACATTGGAACTTGTATGTTTATTGTGTGAGCCTTTTTGGCTAAGCTCTTAGAGTGCTTGTGTGATTAATAGTTGGTCTTTATTAACAACGATCGATCTAAAGGATGAAGCAGTGGATTGTGGATTCGAGGTAGACATGGTTTGCCTACAAATCATGTGGGAACTCTTGTAACCTTCTTGTAATCATTGAGATACTTCTTTCTGCGGGCATGACGTGTATCTGTTATATTTGTGCATGTTTTGTGTGTATATTGATGTGTGAGTATAATATGGGTTGTATGGTTTCCCCGCAAGAAGTGTCTGTGAATCCCCACGGCTTCTTTCTAAGTTTAGTATAGCAGCGCTACATTGTTTATGATATTATTTTAGTAGACCGGTGTACTTCGGATCCAATATTATTTAATTTCTTGTCTTATAATAGTATGCCGGCGTTACTCTGGATTCAATATTATATATATACTTTTTAGGTGGGGGACCACTAGTATACGTATTATGCTTGATTTTCATAATTGTCTAACTGCACAGATCTTATGCGTTGTATGATTTTCCCGCAAGGAGTGTCTGTGGTTTCCCCACAACTTCTTGCTAAGTTAAGAAGGCCGGCGATACTCCGGATTCAATATTATTTAATTTATTGTCTTATGATAGTAGGCCGGCTTTACCTCGGATTTAATATTACTTAGTATGTCGGCTTTACCCCGGTTACAATATTATATATATTATTTATTTAGGGAAAATCAATAGTATGCATACAATCATTGTTCGTCTAACTTTCTGGATATGATGGTAACATTCTGAATCATGACTTGGGAGGACACTTCATGTGGACAATTTTATTATTATTGACCGGGGTTATTCTTACGTCGTCTTCTCCAATGAGTTTGACAATGTTAGAGTGACACTTGTTTCATGATGCATGAATAGCTTAATTCTTATTTCATTTTAGTTCTTTAAATTACTATTATCCTTTAGAAACGTGAAACATATTAGTGATTACATGAGAGTTATTTGTTTCCAGTGGGCACCCTTTGGGGATGATATGCTCACTCATTCCCACTTCAGTTTCAGTTATACGAAGAAATTGTGCTCGTGATCGAAGATATCTGTTTTCGTAGCTTAAAGTTTTAGTGAACTGAAGATGTTCATTTATCTTTTATATATGGATTTTTTCTTTCTCTATAAAAAAACTCATTGTTATATTCATATCACACGAGATATTTTCATTTATATAATATCAAAGCGAGTTTGGATTTTGTTATTAGTACTTTATGTAATTATGATTCTTAAAATCAGTAAACTAAGTATGATGCTTCAATTAGGTTATAATCCTATTATCTAAGAAGGTAATTAGGTTGGGGCGTCACATTTAAGTTCTTTTAAAACTTTATTTCATGTCAAACCTGACTCCACGTTTCTTAAGACTTTTGGTTATTGGTGTTTTCCTTGGTTGAAACCTTACACCGAAAATGAATTGTAATAAACAAGATATGAATGTGTTTTCTTAGGGTGTAATTATATCAGTAAAGATTATATATGTATTTCCATTTGTTTTGGAAAAGTTTATGTTTCCAAACATGTTGTTTTTCATGAGGAACCGTTTTCTTTTTCCAGAACTCAATCATCTTCATGTTATCCTTCTTTGGACTTTTCTTCTGATGTTTTACCTGAGTCACAAAACTCTTCTTCTACTTCAATGCATACTCTTTCTGAAACCTTAAATACTTCTCTGAGTCCATCTGTTACTAGTGTTTCTTCTATCGATACTTTTGTTAGTTCTTCTCATTTTAGTCAAACAAGAGGTAGCATTTACTATCTAATGCTCTCCACTAAATACACTCTTCCTAAAGCTTATTATCTTAGTTCTCTGTCAATTCAAACGCCAACTTATTTTTCTCAGGCATCCGAGCAGATAGTTCGGGGCACACTAATAGATAAAGAATATTTGGCTTTGCAAACCGAACAAACAAAAACTCCATTAAAGCTCTGGTTCGGTTACCTGTGATTTTGGATTTATTAACCGAACTGCATATGCAGAAAGTTCGGTTACATGTTCTTCATATAATAAAACCGAACTTTGTTGACCTGGTTGAATTTTTTTTGTTACAATTTTGATTTTCAAGATATTTTAGGTCGTTTATAGAAGCATTCACTAAGTTACAAGCACACTTCGGTACCCAGAGGATGTTTTTTCTCCATATTCACCCATCTCAAAATAAATTTTTTATCCATCTTCTTCTTCTTCTATCACTTTAGTCACTCAATAATCGGAGGTGGTGGTGGTGATAATCGGCGATGGTGGTGGTAATCGGTGGTGGTGGTGTTAATTAGGGTAAGGGGTAAATTGATAATCTCATAATTTTTAGGACACCCCTTAACATTGTAGGGTAGGGGGCCTTATAAAACAATGGTCCCAAAAAAAAAATGAAGGTCCCTAAAAAACGATTCTTTAACATCTCTAATAGTTTACTAATCCAATTTGGTTGTAACTATAGCCCATTTGATAAGTATTAAAAACATATACAACTTTGTAGAATAAATCAAATGCTAAATCGGACCACAAGAAGTCCAAAACATCATTATAGAAATACTAATCCATCTGAGTCAACTAACAGTTAAACGGTCAACTAACAGTCAATGTCAAGAGTCAAAGTCTAAGTCAGCTCAACAGTCAGAGGGTCAACTCGGTCAAAGTCTAGTCCAGGTATAGTCAACGGTCAACGGAGTTAGATACCGAGTCATCTGTTATGACTCGACCGTTTAGTGAGTCCATTGAATTGAATCAGTTCAACTATCACTTCTACAATTTTAGCCAATTATCAAACTTCAAACATGTTCCAGAGTTGCTCCAATATATCAAATCCTGACTGGAACCACGAATACCATTACCAGAATCGAATTAAAACTTATGCTGCATTGTAACATCTTCATAGTGCATCAGCAAACCCACTTGAACTTAACCATCAGGCTCAAACCAAAACTATAACTTCATAGCTTATGTAATATCTTATCATGCTCTTGTCAAGCATTCTCTGACCTGCAGCTTCAATTCCAGCTCCTGCAATTCTCAAACCACTAGCCCAAAAAGCAATTCAATCCCACATTCCCATTTCAGTTCACGCATGTACAATCCATTAACAACATCACTCAAACTTCATATCTCCATCAACATTAGTTGCAGATGCAACACCATCCATTGTACTCAACCGGCTCAATCCAGAATCTCATAAACACAGCACCGTCTTCTATTACTGAAATCAAAGTCTTGGAATAAGTCACTACTCCTTGTCTGCATCAATAGCAACGAGAAGAAGCACTTATTCTTAACTGCATACAACCAAAGCTTCTAATTCTTACCACTAATACCAAATGCCTCAGTTCAACTCAATTCAGTGGCAACTTCACCAATTAACATCCTCCCTGAAATTTGAACATTACCACGACTACATATAGCTTAATACATTCATCTACAACACCAATACTCTCAAACCTGGTTCACCTGAAATACCATTTCATCTCCATCGACAAAAACAGTTCCATCACCACCTCCAAGCCATGAACTGTTATTTCAATTCATTCAACACAACATTAACACTTACATAACTATCTCTTGTCTCAACACTTCAGCCACAAACCCACCTGCAACAACGTTATCATTCCAAATGCATTAGCACCTCCCAACCAACACAAGCAGCACCACCAGTTCCATCACCAAGCCATTGAATCTCCAGTTCTAACTCATACGCATTACAACTCAACTGCCATTATCTAATTCATCTCTATCCCATGTAATTTAACCTAAAACCGTAACTTCTCAACTTCACTGACAACAAACCAATCTTCATATTCTTCTTGTTAAATTTCAACACATCCATTCCGATTTCAGGGACCCTAAATGGAGATTTCAATTGAGCCTAGTAACTAGGGGTGAGCATGGGCCGGTATGGACCTGTTTTTACCTCATCTGCATCCAATCCAATCCATTACGGATTTTAAATTTCGCATCCGCATCCAATCCAACATCCAACGGATTTGCATCCAGTGGATGCACGGATGAACAGATTTGGTGCGGATAATCCAATGGATTTATGTTAGTTAAAATTTATAATGAAAAAATAAAACCAATATAGATGACTTCTTATATAACCTACACATTTTATATATGTATATAAATATGGAAGTGTCATGGACAACACTCCAAGCAAACACCTTAAAAAATTCAAAAACTATCTATATATTTTCAAGAAGCTATATAAATGCCCTTAATCTAATAGATATTGATGTCCAACGGATTTTCAAGGTTGCATCCGGGACCAAGCCGTAATCTGTTGGATTTCAAAAATGTCATCCGCGTCCAACCCATTAGCGAACGGTCCGGGCATCCATCCGCAAAAATACGGTTGGTCCCGGTTAAATCCGCGGATTACAGATAAAATGTGCACCCCTACTAGTAACTTGATTTAGCCCAATATTTTGCAAATCACTTTTCACTTTATTAGAGAGCTTGTCCAATTAAAGTGTTTGCAGGTTATTTATCTTCGTACAATGGAGCAAGCTACTGACAACTTCACAAAGGGTCTTTTGGTTACAAGATTTTAGTTTTGAAGAAAAAGTTGAAGGTTCTATCACCCCTTCAACTTAAGAGGGCAGTAACACAACAACAGAAGTTACTATTTTTGTTATTCTTACACCTTTGTTACATTAGGGGTAAGTTTCTATATATTGACGTCTCTTCCATGTGCTCCTGTTTTATTGGTGGTATTTATACGAATACTGTGTAAAAATGTTTATTTGGTTTATGGTGAATTAATTCATTTTCTCTAAAGCCTAATTTGCACTAAAACATACCTCCACAAGTGTGGTTTATAACGTGGAATGAGGTCATATACATGGTTAATATGTTGTCATCAACCCAACTATTTGGTGACAAAATTCAAAGAGAGAACTAGGATTAAGAATAAAGGAGAAAAACAAAAAAAATCACTATTTTGAAGATTTCAAAGTAAGGAAAATGCAGTCGAAGTGCAAACTACTGTTCTATTGTAAAGGGTATCTTGTTTAAAGTAATATTAGCATAGAAAGTCTCAAATTCGGAATCTTCTGCTGCGTGTTTTTTCTGGGAAACAAAATCATAAGCATACCGTTCAGAGCTAGGACGGCTACTCCAAAATCACTCATCCATAAACCAGTCAATGATATTTCAATTATCAACAAACACAACATAACAATGGTGGACTGGTTGGTAGACGTGAGGGTATTCAATAGAAAGCAGTGATAGTCATAGATCATGGATAACCAAAATGAACTTCAGATGGGCTAGTTTTCAAAAAATAAAAATAAATAGATGGGCTAAATCGAGTTACTAGCAGGGGTGCGCATTTTATCCGTAATCCGCGGATTTAACCGGGACCAACCGTATTTTTGCGGATGGATGCCCGGACCGTTCGCTAATGGGTTAGACGCGGATGACATTTTTGAAATCCAACAGATTACGGCTTGGTCCCGGATGCAACCTTGAAAATCCGTTGGACATCAATATCTATTAGATTAAGGGCATTTATATAGCTTCTTGAAAATATATAGATAGTTTTTGAATTTTTAAGGTGTTTGCTTGGAGTGTTGTCCATGACACTTCCATATTTATATACATATATAAAATGTGTAGGTTATATAAGAAGTCATCTATATTGGTTTTATTTTTTCATTATAAATTTTAACTAACACAAATCCATTGGATTATCCGCACCAAATCTGTTCATCCGTGCATCCACTGGATGCAAATCCGTTGGATGTTGGATTGGATGCGGATGCGAAATTTAAAATACGTAATGGATTGGATTGGATGCGGATGAGGTAAAAACCGGTCCATACCGGCCCATGCTCACCCCTAGTTACTAGGCTCAATTGAAATCTCCAACTCTTAACATTTCTTAAGACCAAATTTGATATAGTGGAGGTTTAGTGGTGGTGACACTGATCTTTCTATCTTGGTGAGAAGAAATAGTACAACGACAGAGTATAGCGGGAGAGCATTTTGGACAATCCGTACAAGATAATCACGGGAGAAGTAGGGTGTCAGAGAGAAGAAATTCTTGAAAGGATGTTACTACTTGAATCACGAGAGTCAGAAGTGGAGTAAAAATAATGAAGACAGTTTTGAAAATTATTATTATGATGATCACATTGTGGCAGACGAAGAAGACCTGAAGCTTTAAGAAAAACAACAAGTAGTTAATGGATAAAACTTACATTTAAGTTTATATGACTTAGTGCAAGAAATTGATGAATTCCAACTTGATCAAAATCAGATTTGCTGACAAACAAAAGAATGTTTTACCAGGAAAAGGAAAAGGCAATTGTCATATGCACATAACAAAAGGATGATAGATGCATATAGAGAAGTCTGATTTCCTACTTAATACTACTTCATATAATTCTTATAAAAAACAAGTTTTGTATCATGTACCCTTATCGCAAAAAGCTATGAGAACTTTCAAAACCTAAGACAATAATTTGTAACAAGTGACAAACAAGATAAGCAGTAACTATGATAATCCAATTCCTGCTGCTGGAGGTTGTAATGTTTAGGATCGAGCGATAGAAAGGAGAGCACAAAACGCGGAATCATAAAACGACTACATTGATAATCAATTCGGTGTACTAACTCTCATAGATCAACAACCTATTTATAAGTTTAACAAACTTGACTCTCAAGCAAAATACTTTCCTAACAAATATCAACTCTAACAAAGACACTTTCCTAACATAAACCAAACTCTAAATAGAAGTCTTCTAGAACCAAACAACTTGCTTCACAAGTTTACTTCACGTCCAAGCCAAACACGTTGCGTCAACTTCACCTAGTTTCTTCCATAGAATCAACATCAACTTCACCAAGTTGCTTCCAATAATAACTTCATCAATATCTTGGTTTAACTTCCAACAATAAAGAGACCTAGTTAACTGAAAAAGTTGTTATGACCTCTTCCAAGATGACATTCAACATAAGAAAAAGAGTATTCAAATTGTGAGTAAGCTGTAAATATTTGGAAACTCTTGTAAAGACTGAAATGATGGATGAGTCGATCTTCTATATATTCTAAAAATAACTGGTGAAGTTTTAACACATGAGGTTGTATTTGATGGGTGACTAAGGCTGCACTAACCATGGTAAAGACGACCATTCCTACTGGTCCCTTGGAAAAGAGTCCACACTGATCTCAAGTCTTTAAAAGTAAAATCAATTGAATTAAAATTTAGATATCACTCATTATCTTTGATTAATTTATGCACACAAATAAGATTTTGAGTAGCAAACTATAAGAATTTTATATAGAACAAAATCATATCAAAGGATTGATCATGATACTAAAGAAAGTGCGGAACCTTCAAACCTTCACAATTTGCAGTAACGGCAGAAGTAACACCATATATCCAGAAGTAGAAGCAATATTTGCAGCATTAGAGGTACAATGATTAGTTGCCCCAGAATCCATGTGCCAAGGATTCTGACCTAGAATATGTTCAGAAATAAACGTAACATATAGATTTATTGGTAAGAAAATTCATTGTTTTCCAACACTCATCATCAACGGATCATACTTATGACATATTTGGCAAGTTAGTTTATCTTCATACGGTGGTCGAGTTGAAGTAGGAAAAAGCATCATAAAAAGGCGTAGGTAAAATTCCACCAAAACATACCAAAATTACTAGAATAATGACCTCTACCTCCACCAAAATTTTAATTAAAAACACTTCTAGGAAAACCTATAACAAAACTTCTACCATGAGTAAAAAAGACATAGTTTGTAGATTAAACATGAGAGGTAACAAATCTATTATTAAGAAAAATCCTTTCACTAACCATATGATTATGCAATTACGATACCTAGCACATTTACGAGGTTCGGCTATTATGATATTCACATTATGTGCCGAACCAATTTAGAAGTTCGGTTGGTTCGCAAACTTCAACACCGAACTGAGCTTATATATGCATATATGCAATTAGGCAAACGTTCGGTTAAAGTAAAAACTTGACAATTTTTGTGATCCAACCAAACTGCACTTGCAAATGCATATATGGAATTATCCCATAGTTCGGTTAAAAGTATTTACCGAACTCTGAGTTCAGTTTAGAAAAAATTAATTCGTGATAACCGAACTTTGAGTTCAGTTGGGTTTTTTTTACGACGTAACCGAACCTGTCTCTGAAGAAAAAAAAACCTCCATTAAACCTCTCTGCAACTTCCATTTTCAACTAATTTTGATACCAAAAACAAATGACAAGCAATGAGTTTGTGAGAATATCTTTGTTAATGATTAAAATTAAGCCATATATATATATATATATGTGGTGGTGGTGGTGGTGGTGGTGGTGGTGGATATCGGTGGTTGGTGGTGGTGATAATTGATGGTGGTGGTGTTGGTGGGCAGTGGTTGTGGGAGGAGGTGGTTGGTGGTGGTGATAATCGGAGGTGGTGGTGGTGGTAATCGGCGGTGGTGGGTTAATGTTATTTTTTACTTAATAATTTCACTAATAATTTCACTAATCATAACCCAAAAATAATTAAAAGGGTAGTTTAGGTATTATTTGCGAATGATGTTATCACAAGACATTTTCAGTAAAGTAGGTAGAAAAACATGTGGATCCTTAAGCAAGTGACATAAAAATTTCAGTTTTAGTGGAAGCAAGATACTTGTACTCAGCTTCAGTGGATGACCTAGAAACAACTTGTTGTTTCTTAACAGACCAACTAACTAGATTACCCTAAAAAGAACATAATAGCTACTAGTAAACTTCATATTTACAGGACTACTAAATAAATTTGCATCAACAAATCCTTTGCTGAAAAAAATACCATGATCAAGTGAACTTCCTCCCTTAAACCAAGATATTCTTAACAAATCCTTAACAAGCTAGAAACGATATTGTTGTGCTCTATTCAACTTTCTAACCAAACAAAAAAAATAACTTCTTTAGTACAAACTTAAATCTTCGTCGGCATCAACATGACCAAGCTTTATTCTTTTTTAGTCTCTAACAGCTTTACTTTTTGTCACTACTGCCATGATCCATCTAACCTGATTTTATGTTATTTCCCGGTATCATTTCAGTCTCTAACAACTTTGATCTTCATTACTATTGCCATGATCCATCTAACCTGATTTTTTGTTATTTTACGGCATCATTGACATCCTTTCTCCACAACTCATGTGATTTTAACCCACTATTGTTATCTTCTACAACTCATGGGATTTTCACCCACTATTGTTGTTTTCACTTCTCAAATTCCACACTGTAATTTCTTCTCTTCTTTATTTAAATCCTCTGGATTTACTTCACTTACTTCACACAACTCATAGACTTCACTCGCCTACCTCTTATTGACTTCTCACGCATCACCCTTGGTGATTGCTTCTCTTTCTCCACAACCTTGTTGTGTTTCTTCTTCTTTACTTCTTTGTTACAGTCATGCTATTGTTGTGAAACCTTCACACTTCTTTACTTTCAAGATTCTCTCACAATCTTTCTTTTCGTTATGCTTCTGCCACAAGCTATAACCTTTCTTTACAAAGTCTGCCACACTTTGTTGGTATTCCAAGATTCTCTCAGAAACTCTTCAACCATTACGATTTACAACATGTTTGAGCTTAAACTCCAACATGATACCATCCTCCCCTAAGCTCAAACATCACCATCCAACATTCCTTGTCATTCTAAGTCTCTAAATTCAAATTTAACACCATCAAACTATACCATCCCTTCTTGACTGGAATACATACGCTTGATCATCAAACTGTACCAGTCTCTCCTCGACTACAATACCAACTTTGATCCTTTTTTTTATTTCGAATCCATGACCAAACCCTTCGAAACAACCACTCATCCAAAGATTTACCTTATAAAATCAACCAATGATCTGCC
This sequence comes from Papaver bracteatum, assembly GCA_023529315.1. Taxonomy (NCBI): domain Eukaryota; kingdom Viridiplantae; phylum Streptophyta; class Magnoliopsida; order Ranunculales; family Papaveraceae; genus Papaver; species Papaver bracteatum. Next base: position 1,201,304 of record JAJJWX010000778.1, on the reverse strand, counting down.
ACTTCAACCCTTTTTATCTTAATCACAATCTTTCTATCACACCTCTGTTGTGAAACTATCATATTTCACTCTTTTTCAAAGATTTTGTCAAGCCCATTCTCACGTTTCCTAACCAATCATAACTTCTAAGAATACTTCCACCAGATATCGTTCATCAGCTAAACATGTCCTTCTTAATCGAATTCAACTTCACTGTCAGTATTTCTACCCCTTCACTGTCACACAAATCCATTATTCACCGTTTATCTCTTCTGCTTCTCAGTTTCTTCTATTAATCAATGTCGACACCACAACATCTAAATCATCAATGTCACTTTTTTTTCTCTTCTCGAGATTGCACGTTACAGCAGAATCATCTATTCTTCTTAGACTCTACCATCACACCATATGTTTACCTAGCAGTGAATGGATCAACAAGCTTGTTCTCCACCAACTCATCTGTCAGCCCACCATCTCACGACATCTTCCATATATATTTTTTAGTTTCCAACAAAAATATCCTCCTTCCAAATACCAACCAATCTTCATTCTCCATTTGTTCGCACTTTATAGCAGCATCTTCATCTAGTTTTTTCATTTCCAGCTCCATCATCAATTTCCAGTAATGTCAGCAATACAAAACCTTCCCCGTTCATCATAACTTCATAATGGCAGTATCAGCAAGGAAACCATAGTATCCATAGAACCCTATAGCTCCCATCGCAATAACCAACCATCTCCTTTAGACTACTTGAACTCAATCTCTTAGCTAAACACGACAACAAAAATAACTCTCTGTCTTGTCTTCTTCTTAAACTTTTAAACCATCCTCTTGAACAGATGCACACAAACACGTCTTGAGGCTAGATAAGTCATGGAGAAGTCACCACAAAATTTCTTTTTCTTCTCGTTCTTAAAGTTTTTGTAGCAACGACAGCAACAATCGCTTCTTTATCATGTTCTATCCTCACCTAAAAAAAAAAACTTCTGAGAGCCAGAACTAGCCACGAAACCAAGCTAGGGCAGTGGTCCCAGTCTCCACTCCTTGTCCCCTTTGATGACGCCAATATGTAACTCACGTCGTCATCTCAAATCACTGAGTATAATCATAATTTTAAATCAGTTCCAACTTGGAACAAAATCTCCAACTGCGACCATAATAAGTTAAACCACCATAATACGTAAAACGGTCTTTGGATAGCCATCGTACCATGGAAACTTACCAAAAGCTGGTATCAAATCTCACACAAACCTCTCACTTTTTTTAATCTTCGTCTCCTGTTTATCCACATCCCTCTTTCAGTTTGTGAAAAAACGGGGGTCTAACAACCACACCCAATATTTCGCTTAGCAATCTGTATGGAAAAACTCCAATATGATTCCAAGAAAATCAACTAGACTGTCAGACTCAATCAATGGAAATATATCCAAGAGTTGTATCTTTGTTTCACAATGTAATCATCAAATCAAACAGATAGAAATTTGTGTGCCTGATTATTATGTGAAACAACTTGAACGGTACCAAAGACCAATGTTCAAGTGTCAATCAATATAATCAACAACCAAAGGTTGGATTTTATAATTGATTGAAGTACGCACAACCTGTGATATGTCTATTATATAACAAAATATAATGCAGAAAAGAAATAACACACACTACACCATTTTAGTTGATTTGCAACTCGGATTAGAAACAACACTAGTGTTGTTGAGAAATTTCTATTGCTAATTTCTGTTGCTAAATATTCAAAACGTCCGATGTCGATTCTGCGAATTTCAGAATCACATGCCCCTTGGTTGCTATTAGCAACAGACTGGAATTTAAGCGAGTGAGGTACGCGTGTGGTCGGTAACACTATGAATATATTTTCGCCCAAGTCAAAGCTTGGTCAATTGTTCTAAATTCTTTTTCACCCCGATATCGAGGGGTTTATCTTCTCCTCCTCACTTTTTCTCAAATACAAATATTTTCTCGTCTCTCTCTTTCAATCTGGATCTGCTTTTCTCAAGAGTGAATCACTCTTCTTCAACTCAAAATATAACTAGGTTAAGTTTTGATTTTCTTTCTTGTTACTGTTGTTAAGTTTTGATTTAGTTTCTGATATATGTTGTTTGTTGAAGGGGTGAAGAAAATCTAAACCCATAGCTCAGACTCCTCTTCAAACATCATCATCAATGGATGATGATCAAGATCAGGGTGATACGGGGTAACTAGCTATTCTCTATTATTTTTATCAATTTTCCCGAAAATTTTGAATTAGGGTTTCCAATTTTCATTAATTTCGAGATTTTTGAACTGATTTGTTAAACTCACAAATACGAGGATTAACCTGTTGAGGGTGTGATGGGTCAATCAATTTTCTTTTGTTGAGTTTTTTTAGTATGATTTTTTTGATTTTATTGATTGTTATTGCAAGGGGAATGGTATGAATACTGGATAGGAAAGATAGTTTTTGATGTTTTTTGTAATTGAAGAGATGTTCATGCCTTTGTTATGAATCTCATCAAGTGATGCTTAGTTCTGTTTACTAGTAGTTTTAATCTGACATTGTGTTGAACAAACTAGAAGATAACTAGAATTTTATCTAATGAAGCTAATAATGCGTTTATAGTATGTATTGTTGTTGTGTTTGTTATCGATGGTTTTGATCAACTCCAAACAGCTAAAACCTGATTTGGTGTGTTTAATATCAATGGTTTTGATCAACTCCAAACAGCTAAAAATTGTGCATATGATCATGCTAAAATTAGCTTTAACAATTAGGTTTATCAGTATTATGCTATCCAGATCTCTTTTATCAAGTATTATGAAATCCATTTCTTTCTTACCCATATACTCCTCACATGTAAAGGTTAAGATCAAAAATCAATGTGTTACCAGCTAAAATTAGCTGGAATGGGGTATGAAGTAATGAAAATATAGGTAGAGGGAAAAGAACCCCTGGTAAAAATAGGCTGGAATGGGGTATGAAGTAATGAAAATATATGTAGAGGAAAAGAACCCCTGGTACTTTGGCGAAAGTGGTGGCACATAATGCAAAACCCTAAAGGCCATTCAATAGGATTTTTAGGTGTTGTCGAGTTTCGAACTTAGCCCATGGGTTGGATAATCCTAATTTGGCTCGTAGGTGTTACCGGTTACTCGATAAGTATGTAATGTGAACTTGATTATCCATTCTTTATTTCAGTGATTGTTAAATGGGAAAAGATGGATTCAATATTTCTTATCTTGTTTATCGGTAAAACAAGAAGACATTGTATTTGTGCATTACCGTGAGTCGGAGTAGGTGCAAAGTTCTCTCATCTGTCCCCAAGGTTTTTTAGCAGAGACGAAAAAAGTCTGGGGGAAGTCATGCATCTAACTCAAGTGAGTCTGGATTTCATACTTTATTAGCATAGAATCCAGCTTTCTTGAATCGAGTATCTTTGCAACTCGGAAATTTTAACTTGTTAATACATTTTGCTGCAGATATTGTCTCCTATGAGCAGAAAAAATCAAGACAATGTCGAAACTCCAAAAGTGATACAAGTGATTCTCTCAAGCAAGGAATATAACCATTCAAACAAACGACTTTCAAACTCCAACATGAGATGAATCGTCATCCACGCTCACCAAAAAGAGACAGCAATTTGGTACTATTACATCTAGATTTTATGTTGAGTGTTTTATTTGGGATTTGAGGCTTCATAGAAGGATACATGAATGCACATACCCATTTTTTCTTCCCAAATCAGTACCAAGTGGTATGAAATTAAAAGGTTGTCCTAAACTAACACTACATATTGTTTGCAGTCTGATCTTAAGGTAGGGCAGTTGAAGGATACACGAATGCACATATCTAAAGGTAGGGCGGTTAAAAGGTTATTGTAAGATGATTTCAAGGTGGTTGTGGGAATTATGTGTGTATCTGTAACTCAGTGAAACAATTTTTTTATAGAACTGGTTGTAGCCAACTGGTTCTTTGTCACCCTATTAAGTTAGCTCGATGATTCATGGTTTTATTATAATATATGTTGTATCTACTCTAGAGGAACTTGTAAGAAATCTTTATGAGGCAGATTTTTGCTGAGACATTATTTTAACTGTTCCATGTCATCTGGTTGGATTGATATTTAGGGTGCCATCAACTTTCTGATTATTTTAGCTTTGACAACTTTTTTTTCTCATTCTTGGTAATTGGATTTGCCTCATTAAGTATACTTACTATAATGTTCTGGAATTAACTAGTGGGACTGATCTTATCTTTTGATTTTTCTTCTCTCTAGCTTTATTTGAGGAAGGTTGAACACTTCATTCAGGAAGTGGGTCTTATGAGGATGTAATTTTCACCAAAAGAGCTAGACTTCATCAAGTTTTTACTTTTTTATGAACTCTATAGATAATTCGAATGTTGGATTTCATCGGGTCTTATGAGGATGTAATTGTCAGCACATACTTTTGCAAAATATGTGTTTACAGTCGGGGTTCTCCAAGTCCTAATGTATGTTTATGGACAGACTCTAGCAGCACATGATGTAGATTTATACAAATACTGGCGTTGAAGCACCGTCAATGAGTGAACTGCTTCGAGATGCGCAGGTACTTCATCATGTATTTGTATTAGTACAATTTTATTTTTTTCTCTGAGAGATATCCAACAATGTTATTCCTTATATTTTAAAACATTTGTAAGATTCCCCTTGGAGTGAACTGCTTGAGTGCGCAGGTACTTCATCATGTATTTGTATTAGTACAATTTTGTTTTTTTCTCTCTGAGAGATATCCAACAATGTTATTCCTTATCTTTTAAAATATTTTGTAAGATTCCCCTTGTGTAATAATAAGTTAACAGATTTGTATCAATTGAAGAATCTTGTCTTTTATAATATCATGTAGTGGTAATTCTCAACAATACAGTTTTGTATGGCCATTGTAGTTTGTGCATTAACAATACAGTTTTGCATCGCAATTGTAGTTTGTATATATGTGTGGATGTTGAATATGGGGAACTGGGTAATTGCAGGGGGTAAAATGTGGGGGGAAATGAATTTTGACCAGGTCAATAAACATAGACTTGACCCTTTTTTTTTTAGTTGCAAAAAATTAGCAACGTCGGTGCTTTGTTGCTAAATTAGAACCAGAACCAACAATATCTAGTTCCGGGTAATGATATTCCTATAATTAGCAACAAATTAGCAACCGCAGGATGTAGTTGCGAATAAAAAATTTCGCAACGGTAGGCCCCGTTGCGAATTGCCGTTGCTGACCAAGATTAGCAACAGAGCTTATGTCGTTGCTAAAAATTGCGACACCGTGTTTAGCAACAGCAAAAGCATGTTGCGACCCCGTTTAGCAACAGCTATGATAGGTTGCTAATACCTTAAAATGGTGTAGTGACAGACACTAGAAATTTTGTTAACGAGGAAACAGCAAATGCAGAAAAACCCCGGGACCTAGTCCATATTTGAACACCACACTGTATTAAGTCTCTACAGACACTAGCCTACTCCAAGTTAAATTTGTACTAGAATGTAGTTGAGACCTAACCAATCTTACACTGATCAATTTACAGTTGCGCTCCTTACGTCTCTGAATTCCAGCAGGATACTACGCACTTGATTCCCTTATATGATCTCAACCACAACTAAGAGTTGCTACGACCCAAAGTCTAATACTTTAATAAACAAATTTGTATCACATAGAAAAATCTACAGTAATAGATAAATCTGTCTCCCACAGAAATACCAACGAGTTTTGTTGTGTATTTTGATAAATCAAGGTGAACATGAACCAATTGATATATCGGACTTATATTCCCGAAGAACAGCTTAGAAATAACAATCACCTCACAATAATCTTAATCGTATATATAAGAGAATTGCTCGGTCTAACTCGCAAGCGTTGCTATCTCAAGCTTGTTGTCAAGTTTAGTTACTAAAACTATAAGTCTTGATTTCTAGTCTACTTATAGGTAAGTCTCGGACTAGGATAGAAATTGTAGTTGAGATCTAGACTCCACGACGTTCATCATACAAAGACGAACTACCCAAAGAACTGGTGGAACTTCATCGACTAAAAGGTATGTGGATACTTGAACTTATCTATCACTCAAAAAGTCTATCTACTCTATCTCCTATCTTGAGATAGAAGTCGTATTGCTATATAGACTTCGATTATACACATTTGTTATTTCGACCCTAGTTTATCTCGCTTATCTTTTTCTCAAAATATGTGTTGGTAAGCTTTCTCTTTTGCCAAGTTCATCTTTACAAGTGACGAGAGTCATGTTGGTTTCAATATCTTAAAAAATGCTTTGATGAAAAATAGTGTGTGGGTAACCTCTATTTAGCATCCTCTAAGAATGTTTCAATGATTTAAATGAGAGTCTAGAACATGTAACCATCCTTGGATATAAGCATATAATGTGTTCGCGCATTAGTGTATAAGTCCAAAACCAGGAACCAAATGTATGCATACTTGTGTGTGTACTAAATGGTTGATGGAGACTGGGTAAGTATGCATACCTGTACGCATACTGGTGGAAGTTCACGTTCGTGAATTTCTGCTGATTTTGGAAATCAAAACCAACTCAATCCGATTACCTAAGTATGCATACTGGCGGAAAGTTCACGTCCATGAATTTCTGCTGAGTTTGGAAACCAAAATAAACTCAAATCTGGTTACTTAAGTAAGCATACCCGTACGCATACTTAAGTGTGTTACTTTCCAAATTTGGTTTATTCGTGAACTTAAATATATATAAACTAAGGAATGCATATTTTCAAACCATGGCTATAAAGTTCATGAATCGATTCGAGTGAATCAAAATCGATTTTTCTTCGATTATGTCTTGTATACTTCTATGAGATCTACGCAATTAAAAATTCTCTAACTAGTTCTTTTGAAACATTTGAAATAGTTAAGATGAAGATGAATATGGTTGATATGAAAGTGATCATATGGCTAACCATTTGGTTAACTATTGTTGAACCAACTGCTTGTATACATTTTGGTACGGTTACACAAACCTAAATGACGTATATTTCATTTGTGTATAACAAGCTAAGTTCGATCTAACGGTTGAAAGATATTAGCTTGAATCTAATCAGGTTTCCATCTAACGGTGAATATTAAATGCTTTGTTACCAAGGTAACTTAGATTGCAAACCCTGATTTGGAAACTATATAAAGGATAACTCTAGTAGCTGGGAAAGTTAATCCCCACACCTCCTGTATGATATTATTTGTATAAGCTAGATTCGATTCTCCTTTAACCTTAGGTTTCTACCGAGACCCTATAGGTTAACGACTTGAAGACTTCATTAGGATTGTAAAGCCATATCCAACTATTTTCTCTGTAGTTGCATGATTTGATCTTGTTGTTTCTTTCGTATTTGAGTACAATCTTAAGATTGTGTTGAGATTAATTTCTCCGATAGGAAAGATAGAATATTAGTCACAAACATCTTCGTCTCATCGTTTGTGATTACACAATATCTTGTTTCACTAGTCGATTAAAATTATTGTGAGGTGATTGAAAATTCTAGGATATTCTTCGAGATTATAAGTTCGGGTTATTGATTGGTTCCTGTTCACCTTAATTTATCAAAAGACGGAACAAAACTCGTAGGTATTTCTGTGGGAGACAGAGTTATTTATTACTGTAGACTTTTCTGGGTGATACATATTGTTTATTAAAGTCTTCGACTTTGAGTCGTAGAAACTCTTAGTTGTGGGTGAGATCAGCTAAGGGAATCAAATGCGTAGTATCCTGCTGGGATCCGAGACCTAAGGAGCATAACTGTACCTTGGATCAGTGTGAGATTGATTGGGGTTCAACTACAGTCCAAACCGAAGTTAGATTGTAGTAAGCTAGTGTCTGTAGAGGCTTCATACAGTGTGTGTTCAATCTGGACTAGGTCCCGGGGTTTTTATGCATTTGCGGTTTCCTCGTTAACAAAACTTCTGGTGTCCGTGTTATTTCTTTTTTGTATTATATTTTGTTATATAATTGAAATATCACAGGTTGTGCGTTAAATCAATCAATTGGGAAATCCGACCTTTGGTTGTTGATTGAAATTGATTGATACTTGAACATTGGTCTTTGGTACCATTCAAGTTAATTTCTCTTGTATTCAATTAGACTCGCAGATTTATATTTTCCTGAGTAAGTATTGAATCGAGAAATTAAGATATAACTCTTTGATATATTTTTTATTAAGATTGAGTCTGACTATCTAGTTGAATCTCTTAAAAGTATATTGGAGTTAGTGCATACGGATTGCTAAGAGAATTATTTGGTGAGGTTATTGTACCCCCACTTTTTCTATTGGTATCAGAGCATGGAAACACATTAAAGACCTTATATGTCTGTGTTAATTTGTAAGCGATCTGACTATATGGAAAGAAGTGATATCTCTATAAACGCACCACCAGTCTTCGATGGCTCAAATTACTCGTGGTGGGAAATTGTTATGCGCGCCTTTCTTCAAGCGCGTGATTTTCAATCATGGGTTTATGTAGTTAATGGATATGATACTCCTGTTATGGCAATAGAAGATTCAACCGTACCTAAAGATATTGGTGCATATGATGTTGCTGAGATACTTGCTGCAAAGAAAAATTCTAATGGTTTGAATGACATCATACATGCCATTACCCAAGATCTTAAGCATCATGTGACTACGTGCACTCGTTCTAAAGATGCTTGGGATATCTTAGAAACCGTATTTGAAGGGAATTCCAGTGAAAAGGAAGCCAGGATTCAAAACCTAAATTCTGATTTAGAAAACCTTCGTATGGCAGATGAAGATGCATTTGATGAGTTTAATCACAAAGTGTCTGAAATTGTTAATGCATCCTTTGCATTGGGTAAGACTATTCTTGAAAAGGACATTGTGATGAAAATTCTCAGATCGCTTCCATCTAGATACGATTCTAAGAAGCATGCCATCTTTGAAGGAAATAACCTTGATGCTCTCTCTAGAAATACGTTGGTTGGGAATCTAAAGATCTTTTATCATGAGCACACATCCAAAACCGGAAAGAATGTTTCCTTTAAAGCACCAAACAACACCAAATTACTTGATAAAAGTAAAAGTGCTTGCGTCTCTGAGAATGATATTTCTGAGGCTGATTCATAAGATGAAGATCTTGACAAGTCAGTTTCGTTGATCACAAGACAGTTTAGAGATCTTATATTGAAGATAAGTAAACGGTTTTCCAGAGGCAAACACATATCATCAGTTAAACCTCACAATCGCATTTCACCTAAAAATAAGGATGACGACGAGGATATTCCATAGTGCTTTAAGTGTAAAGGTTTTGGTCATTTTGCAAATTAGTGTCCAAATCGTAAGAAATACATTGGAAACAAAGGTCTTGTTGCAACTCTTGATGAAATTTCTGACAACTATGATTCTAATGAAGACGAAAAGTCAAGTGTTGCACTTCTTTGTAAAAATATTAATTTTTATAATTGTAGCAATACATACATCAATCTTGATATTCTTTCAAAAGAAAACTCAACCAATCTGGAAGAAAAAACTGACCTTTCTGCTGGAAACTCTCTGTTTAATTTTCAGGATCCACTATGTGTCTAGCAGCTTGCACATCTCTAGTACCTGAATCATATTCCAAGTTGACATGCTCATATTTTTCGCTCAAGCGCCATGAACTGTCAAAGTGTTTCAAGTATAAATACAAACTGAGGCATGCCAACAAACTTCAACGAAGAGAAAATCGATTAGCAAACAAGCTCAAACTTGTTCAAAAAAACGCCGAGGTATGTAAGATTTTATCTTTGTCAAAGAAGTTAGTTTCCAAGGATGTGTCAAGACCACTATAGAAAAGAGTATGGTCTAAACATTTTGATACACAGGGTTCAATGAATTCCGTTCAGAGCGATCATGGTGGACAGATTGTTGTTCAAAGCATAACAACTTGATTGTGTTGTTTTGTGCATCTTGTCTCATGTGCCTAATCAAAAGAGACAAGATTGTGCACACCTCAGGCTTTGAGAAAAGAAAACTCTTTAGTTGTTTTTTATCTTTCTTATGTTTTTGATCTAAGAGCATTGTAAAGTCTGGAATTCATGTCGCTTTTCATATCTAATTGATATTGGAAAGGACTTTCCTGTTTAATCAATAAAAGAGGGTTAAAATTGACAATTTTTCCTTTTATAGGGTAAGAGTTGTGCGTACGTGAATCATTTTAAGTGTATAAAGGTTATGTAACCCTATATTCCTTTTTCCTTCCCTGAAACTCTTTTTTATCTTAAGACTGCTTGTTGAGACTTAAGTTGTGGTTTCTTCTCACAAACCCGTACGTATATGAATACTCCAAGCATCGTGTCTTCTGATGGAAAATATTTTAATATGATTGTTAAACCATCAATCACGAAGGTAAAAGAGAGATCTTCGTTACCTCCAACTTTAAAAAGAAAAAGAAGGAATGTGAGGAAGCCAAGGGTTGTTCCTTCAAATTCTCAGAAGTTTTCTAATGTTCTTGAAGAGTTGAAGGAGACAAGAAAGGAGATTCAGAAAATAAAGGATTTTTTTTTGAGAACTCTTGAGATTCAGAAGGCCCTGGTTCGACATCTTCAGCCTAGAGGGTTTTTTGGAATTGACTCATTTCTTCACGAACCATATGTTCCTATGGTTGTTGACGACAAGGAGTTCGGGGACGATAAATAATTTTTCATAGGTCTCAATGTCTAGAAAACTTGTTATGAGAATTTATTTTTATGTTTTAAGAAGGATAACTAGGGTTTGGAATAGACATTATTATGAGAACATATAGCTATTTCCAACGTTTTTGATCTTGCAATGTTTTTAGATTTATTTATTTAAATTCTAATGTTTGTTTGGAAGATGATTTTTGCAGTATTAAACTTTATGGTTTTATATATTGCAATTCATTTTGGGATATGTGTGTTTGCATCCGTGAACTATGATTGTCATGTATGTTGTCAAAATTTAAGTCCTTCATATGTCGATATGAAAGTATTGATAAAAGAATGAATAAACTTTTGACAAAAACAAACGTTAAGCCTTTTATGTTATTATGCAAATATTAATGGAAGAAAGTATGAGCTTTTGTTTACAAAGTTAAGTCTATTATATGTCATTGTACAAATAGTGATGAAGGGTAGAATGAATCTTTGTCTATTCCAAAATATTGATCTTCCCTGATCCATATCTTTCATGTATTTAATGTGCGGCTCTGTAAGTTTTCTTATGTTGAGCATTTTATAATTAGATTAATCATGGGTTCTCTTGTGGTTAGTTTAGTTGAGTATTCCGGTTGAATTAATCATGGGTGGATACACTTGTGGTTAATTCAATTGAGTATTTTGGATACAAATTCATATTCTTATATGATTTGTTGTTGTCCAAAGAAATCATTATTTTCTTATGAAAGTAAGGTCGCTTTTGTTATTCTTTCGGAAATGACATTATATGGGGGAGAGTTCTTATTTGAACTTGTGCTTTATTGCCAAATCTTTGTGGGGAGTGCAGCTGTGGAATATTGTAGGGGTTATCTTTATAAACTCCTTGATGAATGCATTTAGTTTCGACTATATGATTGCATCTAAAAAGTTGATATGTGTTTTCTTTTGGTCATGAAATGACGTCTCTATGGAAATTTCATTAGGATCCCACTATTTTCCGTAACTTTTCCAATTTTATTGACAAAAAGGGGGAGAATTAATGTGTAGTTCACACTACAAATACATATGGTTTTCGGATCATTATGTAAGGGGGAGGGTTTCCATGTGATACGGAGTATTGACTAAGGGGGAGTAATACATATCACCATAGTATTGTTGTCGAAGTTGTGATGCAATTGAAATTTGATGTTTTGTAATAATCTGTGTAACAATGATCGAGAGCCTTTGTTTTCTCATTGTTATGGCTACATATTTTCAACAACGATGATGCTGAACTTACAACCTTTGGAATCATTGGAGTACATGGAAGTGATGAAGATTTCGAGTAATGTTGAAGAACCAAGGAGATCATGCATGTGGAAGAGAAGCTGCAAATTTTATTTTTTGTATTCCATATATATTGATAGTTTTGTCACTAAAATTGACAAAGGGGGAGATTGTTAGAGCACTGCTCGGTCGAACTCGCAAGCGTTACTATCTCAAGCTTGTTGTCAATATTAGTTGTCAAAACTATAAGTCTTGATTTATAGTCTACTTATAGATAAGTCTCGGACTAGGATAGAAAGTGTACCTGAGCTCTAGACTCAACGGCATTCATCATACAAAGACGAAGAACTACTCAAGGAACTGGTGTGACTTCATAGACTAAAAGGTATGTGGAGACTTGAACTTATCTATCACTCAAAAAGTCTATCTACTTTATCTTCTATCTTAAGACAAAAGTCGTATTGCTATATAGACTTCGATTATACACATTTTCTATTTCGACCCGAGTTTATCTCGCTTATCTTTTTCTCTAAATATATGTTGGTAAGCTTTCACTTTTGCCAAGTTTATCTTTACAAGTGACGAAAGTCATGTGGGTTATTTTAATATCTTGAAAATTGCTTTGATGAAAAATAGTGTGTGAGTAACCTCTATTTAACATCCTCTAAGAATGTTTCAATGATTTAAATGAGAGTTTAGAACATGTAACCATCCTTGGATATAAGCATATAATGTGTTCGCGCATTAGTGTATAAGTCCAAACCGGGAACCAAAGGTATGCATACTTATGTATGTACTGAATGGTTGATGGAGACTAGGTAAGTGTGTGTACCCGTACGCATACTGACGGAAGTTCACGTCCATGAATTTCTGCTGAGTTTGGAAATCAAAACCAACTCAATCCAGTTACCTAAGCATGCGTACCTGTACGCATATAGGCAGAAAGTTCACGTCCGTGAATTTCTTCTGAGTTTGGAAACCAAAACAAACTCAAATCCTGTAACTTAAGTACGCATACCCGTACACATACTTAAGTGTGTTACTTTCTAAATTTGGTTTATTCGTGAACTTAAATATATATAAACGAAGGAATGCATATTTCCAAACCGTGGTTATAAAGTTCATGAATCGATTCGAGTGAATCAAAACCGATTTTGCTTCGATTGTGTCTTGTATACTTCTATGAGATCTAAGCAATTGAACAACTCTTTAACTAGTTCTTTTGAGTCATTGGAACTAGTTAAGGTGAAGATGAATATGGTTGATATGAAAGTTCTCATATGGCTAACCATTTGGTTAGGTACTGTTGAACCAACGACTTGTACACGTTTAAGTACGGTTACACAAACCTGAATGACACATATTTCATTTGTGTATAACAAGCTAAGTTGGATCTAACGGTTGAAAGATATTAGCTTGAATCTAATAAGGTTTTCATCTAACGGTGAATATTGAATGCTTTGTTACCAAGGTAACTTAGATTGCAAACCCTGATTTGGAGACTATATAAAGGAGAACTGTAGAAACTGGGAAAGTTAATCCCCTCACCTCTTGTGTGATACTTGTTGTATAAGCTAGAGTCGATTCTCCTTTAACCTTAGGTTTCTATCGAGACCCTGTAGGTTAACGACTTGAAGACTTTATTGGGATTGTGAAGCCAGACCCAACTATTTTCTCTGTAGTTGCGTGATCTTTTCTAGCTGTTTCTATCGTATTTGAGTACAATCTTAAGATTGGTTTGAGATTAATTTCTCTGGTAGGCAAGATAGAAAAGTAGTCACAAACATCTTCATCTCATCGTTTGTGATTCCACAATATCTTGTTTCGCTAGTCGATTAAGATTATTGTGAGGCGATTGATAATTCTAGGCTGTTCTTCGGGAATATAAGTCCGGGTTATCGATTGTTTCATGTTCACCTTGATTTATCAAAAGACGAAACAAAACTCGTAGGTATTTCTACGGAGACAGATTTATCTATTACTATATACTTTTCTGAGTGAAACAGATTTGTTTATTAAATTCATCGACTTTGGGTCGTAGCAACTCTTAGTTGTTGGTAAGATCAGCTAAGGGAATCAAGTGCATAGTATCCTGTTGGGATCAGAGACGTATGGAGCGCAACTGTACCCTGGATCAGTGTGATATTGACTAGGTTCAATTACAGTACAGACCGAAGTTAGTTTGTAGTAGGCTAGTGTCTATAAAGGCTTAATACAATGTGTGTTCAATCTGGACAAGGTCCCGGGGTTTTTCTGCATTATATTTTGTGGTTTCCTCGTTAACAAAACTTCTGGTGTTGGTGTTATTTATTTTCCGCATTATATTTTGTTATATAATTGAAATATCACAGGTTGTGCGTTAAATCGATCAATTGGTAAATCCGACCTTTGGTTGTTGATTGATACTTGAACATTGGTATTTGGTACAGTTCAAGTTAATTTCTCTTGTATTCAATTAGACTCGCATATTTCTATTTTATTGAGTAAGTATTGAATCGATAAATTGAGATCTAACTCCTTTATACACTTTTTTATTAAGATTGAGTCTCATTGTCTAGTTGATTCTCTTAAAAGTATATTGGAGATAGTCCATACAGATTTCTAAGAGAATTATTGGGTGAGGTTGTTGCCACTTTTTCAGTTGATATGTGCTTTCTTTTGATCATGAAATGTCTCTATGGAAGTTTCGTAAGGATCCCACTAGTTTTCGTACCTTTGACAATTTTATTGATAAAAAAAGGGAGAATTAATGTGTAGTTCACAATACAAATACATATGGTTTTCGGATCATTATGTAAGGGGGAGTGGATTCCATGTGAGTTGAAGTATTAACTAAGGGTGGGTTATACATATCACCATAGTATTGTTGTCGAAGTTTTGATACAATTGAACTTTGATGCTGTGTAATAATACTATGACACCGTGTAACAATGATCGAGAGCTTTTGTTTTCTTATTATTATGGATACGGATTTTCAACAACGATGATGCTGAACTTACAACATTTGGAATCATTGGAGTACTTGGAAGTGACTAAGATTTCGAGTAATGTTGAAGAACCAAAGGAGATTATGCATGTGGAAGATAAGCTGCAAAGTTTATTTTTTGTATTCTATATTTGTATTGATATTTTTGTTACTAAAATTGACAAAGGGGGAGATTGTTGGAGCATTGCTCGGTAGAACTCGCAAGCGTTTATATTTCAAGATTGTTGTCAAAACTATAAGTCTTGATTTCTAGTCTACTTATATCTAAGTCTCGGACTAGGATAGAAATTTTAGTTGAGCTCTAGACTCCATGGCGTTCATCATACAAAGACGAAAAACTACTCAAGGAATTGGTGGAACTTCATCGACTAAAAGGTATATGGAGACTTGAACTTATCAATCACTCAAAAAGTCTATCTACTCTATCTCCTATCTTGAGACAAAATTCGTATTGCTATATAGACTTCGATTATACACATTTGCTATTTCGAGCCGAGTTTATCTCGCTTATATTTTGCTCGAAATATGTGTTGGTAAGCTTTCGCTTTGGTCAAGTTCATCTTTACAAGTGACGAAAGTCATGTTGGTTATTTCAATATATTGAAAATTGCTTTGATCAAAAATAGTGTGCGAGTAACCTCTATTTAACATCCTCTAAAAAATATTCAATGATTGAAATGAGAGTTTAGAACATGTAACCATCCTAGGATATAAGCATATAATGTGTTCACGCATTAGTGTGTAATTCTAAAACCGTGAACCAAATGTATGCATACTTGTGTGTGTACTAAATGGTTGATGGAGACTGGGGAAATATGCATACGCGTACGCATACTGCCGGAGGTTCACGTCCGTGAATTTCTGCTGAGTTTGGAAACCAAAACAAACTCAAATCCAGTTACTTAAGTACGCATACTTAAGTGTGTTACTTTATAAAATTGGTTTATTCGTGAAGTTAAATATATATAAACTAAGGAATGCATATTTCCAAACCATGGTTATAAACTTCATGAATCAATTTGAGTGAATCAAAACCAATTTTGCTTCGATTTTGTCTTGTATACTTCTATGATATCTAAGCAATTGAACAACTCTCTAACTAGTTCTTTTGAGTCATTTAAACTAGTTAAGGTGATGATGAATATGGTTGATATGAAAGCGCTCATATGGCTAACCATTTGGTTAATTATTACTGTTGAACCAACGACTTACACACATTTATGTACGGTTACACAAACCTAAATGACGTATATTTCATTTGTGTATAACAATCAAAGTTCGATCTAATGGTTGAAATATATTTGCTTGAATCTAATCAGGTTTTCATCAAACAGTGAATATTGAATGCTTTGTTGCCAAGGTAACTTGGATTGCAAACCCTGATTTGGAGACTATGTAAAGGAGAACTCTAGCAACTGGAAAAGTTAGTCTCCACACCTCCTGTGTGATACTAGTTGTATAAGCTAGAATCGATTCTCTTTTTACCTAAGGTTTCTACCGAGACCCTGTAGGTTAACGACTTGAAGACTTCATTGGGATTGTGAAGCCAGACACAACTATTTTCTCTGTAGTTGCGTGATTTGATCTTGTTGTTTCTATAGTATTTGATTATAATTGTGAGATTGTCTTGAGATTAATTTCTTCGATAGGCAAGATAGAAAATAGCTACAAACATCTTCGTCTCATCGTTTGTCATTCCACAATATCTTGTTTTGCTAGTCGATTAAGATTATTGTGAGGTGATTGATAATTCTAGGATGTTCTTCGGGAATATAAGTCCGGGTTATCGATTGGTTGATGTTCACCTTGATTTATCTAAAGACAGAACAAAACTCGTAGGTATTTCTGTGGGAGACATATTTATCTATTACCGTAGAATTTTCTGTGTGATACAGATTTGTTTATTAAAGTCTTCGACTTTGGGTCTTAGAAACTCTTAGTTGTGGGTGAGATCAACTAAGGGAATCAATTGAATAGTATCATGCTGGGATCAGAGATGTAAGAGCGCAACTGTGCCTTGGATCAGTGTGAGATTGATTGGGTTAAACTACAGTACATATTGAAGTTAGTTTGTAGTAGGCTAGTGTCTGTAGCGGCTTAATACAATGTGTGTTCAATCTGGACTAGGTCCCGGGGTTTTTCTACATCTGTAGTTTCCTAGTTAACAAAACTTCTGGTGTCTGTGTTATTTCTTTTCCGCATTATATTTTGTTATATAATTGAAATATCACAGGTTGTGCATTGAATCAATCAATTGAGAAATCCGACCTTTGGTTGTTGATTGAAATTGATTGACACTTGAACATTGGTCTTTGGTACCGTTCAAGTTAATTTCTCTTGTATTCAATTAGACTCGCAGATTTGTATTTTCTTGAGTAAGTATTGAATCCAGAAATTGAGATATAACTCTTTGATATACTTTTTATTAAGATTAAATGTGACTGTCTATTTGATTCTCTTAAAAGTATATTGGAGTTAGTCCATACATATTGCTAAATGAATTATTGGGTGAGGTTGTTGTATCCACACTTTTTAAGTATGGTAGCGAAACAAGATATTATGGATTCACAAACGATGAGATGAAGATGTTTGTTACTGGTTTTTATCTTTCCTATCGGAGATTAAATATCGAGCCAATCTTAGAGAAGATTATAATCAATCATGATAGAAATAACAATATCAAATCATGCAACTACATATAAAATAGTTGGGTCTGGATTCACAATCCCAATGAAGTCTTTAAGTCGTTAACCTACAGGGTTTCGTGAAAAACCTAAGGTTAAAGGAGAATCGACTCTAGTCGCAACTAGTATCACACATGAGGTGTGGGGATTAGGTTTCCCAGTTTCTAGAGTTCTCCTTTATATAGTCTTCAACTCATGGTTTGCAATCAAAGTTACCTTGGTAACAAAGCATTCATTATTTACCGTTAGATGAAAACCTGATTAGACTCAAGCTAATATCTTTCAACCGTTAGATTGAACTTAGCTTGTTACACACAAAGGAAATGTACATTCATTTAGATATGAGTAACCGTACCTAAATGTGTACACCTTGTTAGCTCAACAATAGTTAACCAAAGTTATCCATTTGAACATATTCATATCAACCTCGTTCATCTTAACCATAACTAGTTCAAATGACTCAAATGAAACTAATTCTAGAGTTGTTCAATTGTTTATATTCTCATAGAAGTATGCAAGACACAATTGAAGCAAAATCGATTTTGATTCACTCGAATCAAGTCATGAACATTATAGCCACAATTTTCAAAAGATTGCATTCCTTATTATATAAAAGTATTAGTTCATGAACAAACCGATTTCAGAACATCATCTACTTAAGTATGCGTACCTAAGTAGCCGGACCAAGTTTGGGTTTCGCCAGTACGCGACGCATACCATCCAAACTCAACATAAATTCCAAGATCTGAACCTTACGCAAGTATGCGTACCGGTTTGCATATCAGGTTCCAGGACATCACAAACCAACCAATACGCATACAAGTATGTATACCATAGTTCCCGGACATATATTACATATATGCAAGTACGCATACTATGTTTAAATCCAATTGTTCTAAACTCTCATTTCAACCATTGAAACATTCTTGGAAGACGGGAATAGCTGTCTCACACAAACTATTAGCTTCAAAGAAATTTTCAAGTGATTGAATGATCCATACGAAACATTCCGAGTCTACATCAAATGATTGTTTCACACAAATCATGTAAGATGTTAATAGGTAATTTTCACATGATCATCTTTTGACTTTCATTAAGAATATAAGATGGTCTTGGTTAAAGAAAAAGCTTACCAACATATATTTCGAGAAATATGTAAGCAAGTTCAACTCAGCTCAAAATATCAAATCTGCATAGCTATACGACTTTTGTCTCAAATAGGATATTGAGTAGATAGACTTTTGAGTGATAGATGAGTTCAAGTCTCCACATACACTTTGTTAATGAAGTTCCACAAGATCCCCTTAATAGTTCTTCGTCTTCAATCGATGAACGTCGTAATTCTAATGCTCAGCTACACTTTATATCCTAATCCGAGACTTAGCCATAAGTATACTAGAAATCAAGACTTATAGTTTTGGCAACTAAATTTGACAACAAGATTGAGATAGTAACGCTTGCAAGTTTGACCGAGCAGTGCTCTAACAGTTTGGTTTCTTCATCACTCGCCAGCATGAAAGGATGTAACTCTCGAACCCTAACATGCTTGACAGGCCTTCGCACAATTTTTTTTTTTTAAATCTCGAAACCTGGAGAAGTGACACACCATCAAAGCTTGACGAGCACCAGGTCTTAGAGTAGTAGCATAGCTTACGTCTTCATTCCATAAAAAAAATAGCAACAATTTTTTTATATAAATTATCGAACCTTGCTTCAAGTCATTCTTTTTCTTCAATTCCTTCACGAACAAACCGTAAACATCTCCAGATTGACCTTTATGACCACCTTGGCTTAGTACTTTTATCATCAACCCTTCTCGAATACTTCATCAGAAACACCACTAACTCTTTTTTATTTTCTTTGTGATTTTTCTACATAAGAACTATGAACCTTCTCTAAATCTTTCTCCCTATCCTCTCTCTTCCTATCACCTTGCTCTGATACAAAATGTAGGATCGAGCAATAGAGAGGAGAGCACAAAACGCGGAAGCATAAAACGACTGCATTGGTAATCAATTCGATGTACTAACTCTCATGGATCAACAGTCTATTTATAAGTTTAACAAACTTGACTCTCAAGCAAAATTCTTTCGTAACAAATATCAAACTCTAACAAAGAAACTTTCCTAACATAAACCAAACTCAAAATAGTACTCTTCCAGAACCAAACAACTTGCTTCACAAGTTTACTTCACGTCCAAGCCAAACACGTTGTGTCAACTTCAACTAGTTGCTTCCAGAACACGGCGTCAACTTCACCCAGTTGCTTCCACAGAATCATCATCAACTTCACCAAGTTGCTTCCAATAATAACTTCACCAATATCTTAGTTTAACTTCCAACATAAGGAGTTTACAAATAACTAACCCTTGAGGAAGCAAACTTGGATATTGCAAATGTTTAGGATTTAGATTAAACTGTATTCGGCCTTCAATACAAAAATTTATGTTTCCCAACTTAAGTACCTGATTTTAGTGAAAATATGCTCGTTATGTAACTCTATACTATACCCGATCCACGAATGCCAAGAATGGTCACAGTTTTAAATCTATCAGTTCTCGGGTTATACAAAATGGAACCATCAAAATTATCCAACAAAAATTCACCATTCTCGAATGAGTATTGATGAGTGCCAAATATTGCATATTCATACACCTTTTCATTGGCACTTAACTCATCTTTCGCGCTTCAAAGTCATATATTATCCCAAATTCTTCATTCTTACCATCTTCAAGAATAAATATTTGTATTAATTAATTTTGTGTTTTTAAGTACTAAATAAAGCTTGGAAGAATTGAGAAGACAAAAGAGAAGAAAGTTGGAAGCGTTGCAACCCGCTCGCGCATCAGTGGCAACCTGTTTACAAATTCATGGGATTAAACAACCCATGATCCAAAACCCATGATCCAAAACCCAAGACCCAAATCCATTTACACCTCACCCCCATTGGATTCTTTCCAAAACATCCACCTCACCCCCATTGGATTCTTTCCAAAACATCCACCTCACCCCCATTGTATTCCATTATATCCATCAATTAAGAAAACATGTTTTGTTTAATTGTTGAGTGGTTGCTACAGTGAAATTCGGATCCCAAGTGTGAGATACTTTTTGTGTATAAATAGAGAGGGTTGTTGTGTTGAAAACTCATCCAAGAATAGCTTGTTCATGTTAGTTTATCAAATTTCAATTTTGTTGTAATGTTCTTCATGTTCTAATTTAATTTACTAGGGTTTAGATGAAGCCCTAATCTCATTGGTATGTATTCATATCTTGTATCTTGTTCTGGAAAGTTTAGAATTGTTTAAAGATATAATTTAATCCAAGTTTTTCAACATCTTGCTCTCACAATGTATGCCATGTATCCATTGTAGTTAGAATATCTCTACGTTGATTATGCTACAACTCATGCTTAACCAAATATTGATCTTTAGATTAGTTGTGCTTAATTAGACAATTAATGCTTTGGAGAAATACTTTAGTTGTGATTAAATTATCCATTGGAGAAACACCTTAGTTATACGGTAGACTTGAATCTACTATAAGGACAAGAATAATATTACAAGTTGAATGCATATCATAGGTTATTGGTGGATTTGAATACCCTAGTATCCATATTATCATTGTTTATATATCTTGTTATTTGCATCTTTTACTTTTATTATTTCAGTCACTTGAAAATCATATCGTCGTATCGAAAAAATCAAACCCCTTTTGGTTACTCTCTGAATCAGGATTTAGAATCAACTTCTACACTCTCCAAGTCTCTGTGGTTCGACCGATGCTTGCCATGTGTTGCTTGTCAACACTGTGCACTTGCAGTTTATACATAGAAGTAGGTATCTTTCCGAGCCTACCAAGTTTTTGGCGCCGTTGCCGGGGACTCGGTAGTGGTGTAGTTCATTTTTCATCTCCTGTCACTATTCATTTTTCATCTCCTAGAACTGTTCACATAATCACTGTAGCAGCGCAACTATTCACAGTCAATTTTACACTTATTTTTGTTATTTTTTTTTTTTTTAATTTTTGCTTTTGCTTTAAAACTTCGAAACCCTAACTACCTCTTTTGAGATCAACAGGTGCCGGAGTAGCTGTTGTAAAGGCGAAGGAAAGGAAGCGAAAGAAGTTTTTATTTTAAATTAAAAAAAAAAAAGAGTTTATTTTATTGTATTAGGATTCCTCTACTCTTGTAATTTTCTTTTTCTTTTGCACTTTATTTTGGACTTGGACATTCTATTTTTATTTTTATTTTTAAACCCTACGGAAGGGTATTATTAAATATCAACTGTTTGCAGAGAAGGACGGTGATTACAATATCACCTCGGCACCCCGGGTTCGTTCATGACATAGGAGTCGTGGCCCGAGTCGACAACAACGGTTCATCCCCCGTCTGGAACGGGAGGTAAGTTTGTCGAAACACTCGCGAATCCCTTGTTAGCGAGTTACTGTATTCCTTCGTTTGCATATATGTTGAGGAATTGAATACGGTTGCTTTATTTTCCTAGTAAAGGGCAAGGACTGGCCATACAAGATAAGGGTTCGGATTTCATCACCGTTCTCTTCTTGCCCTCCTTAGGAAAACGATACATACGCGAACCTAAGCTTTAAAATTTTGAATAGAACAAGACCTATAAGGTAACGAGCTTAGTAGGAAAGTCATTTGAAAAATATTGGTTACTCTTTAAGCATACTTCGAAGTTCATGACGGTTTCTATAAATTGAATGTGTGATCTAACGCCTTGTAATACGGTGAGGCCTTGGGTATCAAAGCTCTAGCAGCTTCCCTCGCCTCTATTCAATTTACTTAAACTCGGATTGATTCCAGAGGGGTTTGCTCAGATTGTAACGAATTCCCTTTCGAAGGATTAGAAGCTGGTCTAGAAAAAAATCTAAGTGGAGCCATCATGATTTTTTTTTGCTAGAAATCAGTAGGTTTATTGTGGTGGATTCATCCTTGTTTGTGATTGCATAGAACTTGCCTTCTATGTGAATGGTTAACATGCTTGATGTGCTAGCTAGGCTATGATTGTGTCTTTTAGAGACCATACACGCCAACTAGTTAGAATCAGTCAATAAGAGTTAATTGAAATACATAGTTCTGAGGCAGACAGTCCAAACCCATCCGAAACAATGGGAGAACCAGTAAACCCAGTCCGTAGTCTAAAGGACTACATGTACCCAACGAGGACGACCCAGTCCTCGTGCATTGTCTTACCAGCTATTGATGGACAATTTTAGCTAAAGGCAAGTATCCTCAATATGTTGCCTAAATTTAAAGGGGTTGAAGCTGAAAATCCCTACCACCATGTGAGAGAGTTCGAGGAAATTTGTGGGACTCTTCGGATCAACCAAATGACGGATGAGCACCTCAAAATGAAATTTTTTCCTTTTTCTTTGATAGACAAAGCCAAGACTTGGATGTGTGCTCAACAGCCACAGTCATTTCATACATGGGATGCTCTTACGAAAGAGTTCTTCAAAAAGTTCTTCCCAAACCATAAGACTACGACAATTCGTCAAAGTCTGAATAGTTTTGTGCAATTATAGGAGGAAACTTTGGCAAAATATTTGGAGAGATTCAATGAATTATTGCTCCAATGTCCTCACCATGGTTTTGAAAAATGGAGACTTGTGCAAATTTTGTATGAAGGCTTAGATGTCAAGAACCGAACTACAGTTGAGACCATGTGCAATGGTCAATTTATTGAAAAAAGTGCTGATGAGTCTTGGGATTTCTTAATCGAAGTCGCTGAAAAGACTCAGCAGTGGGAATCCCCCCATGAACCAAATAGGATTACCCTTGCATCCAATGTTCATAGAATTGACTCTGACTTCGAAGGAAGTGCAAAGATGGCATCCTTGGCCAGGAGAATAGAAAAGCTAGAACTAGAAAAGAATGGAAAAACTAATATCCCTACTCTCCGTAGTCAAATTGAAATGGCCACTTGTGTCGCATGCCATAGTTCATACCATCTAGTGGACACTTGTCCGGACCTCCATGCATTTCAAGAGTCTAAAACCGAGCAAGCCAATGTTTTGTACCAAAGGAAAGAGAACAACCTATATTCTCAGACCTACAACCCAGGGTGGAGAAATCACCCTAACCTTTCATGGTATAAGGGACCTGTACAAGGGGGAACATCAAATAATAACCAAGGATACCCTTATCCTAGAAACCCCCAAGTGCAACCACATGTGCAGTACCCTGTAGAGAAAAAGCCTAGCTTCGAAGAAATTTTCGGTTTGTTGACCCAAAATTTGGTACAACTCCAAAAGACCACAGACCAACGTTTTACAAGTATGGAACTTAAAATGGGTCAAATTTGTGAAGCATTGAATGAAAGAGACAAAGGAAAACTCCCTAGTCAGCCCCAACAAAATCCAAAAACTATATATCGAGGCAAAAATTCAACTCGAAATGAGGCCTCCCATAATCAAGTAAATGCTGTCACCACTCTTCGTAGTGGTAAAATTGTTGAAAACAATGTAGGTGAACCACAGTCGAGTGAGTCTAAATCGGACTCACCAGTGCATACAACTCCACAGAAAACACCTATTGTTGAAAACAAATCTGAGCAACATAAGAATTCCCATAATTCTAATGTCTCTGCACCATCTCATGTACCTGTTGCTCCATTCCCACAAAGATTGGTGCAGCAAAAAGAGAGTATACAGTACAACGAGAATTTGGAAATGTTCAAACGAGTTAACATCAACATCCCATTTCTTGATGCAATCAAGCAAGTCCCTTCTTATGCTAAATTCCTTAAGGATCTATGCACACAAAAGCGAAAGCTTCATGTGCATAAGCGTGCTTTTCTCACTGAGCAAGTGAGTGCAATCATTCATAGCAACACACCTCCTAATTTTAAATACCCAGGTAGTCCAACTATCACATGCAAAATAGGTGACCAAACGGTTAAGAAGGCGTTGCTAGACTTAGGGGCAAGTGTGAATTTACTACCATATTCAGTATATGTGCAGTTAGGTCTTGGAGAATTGAAGGCAACACCTATAACTCTGCAATTGGCGGACAGATCCGTCAAAGTGCCACATGGTGTGGTAGAAGATGTTTTGATTAAGGTTGATAAGTTTTATTTTCCTGTGGACTTCATCGTCTTAGATACTCAACCTGTGCAAAACCCTGACCGTCACATTCATGTCATTTTGGGACGTCCCTTCTTAGCAACGTCCAATGCAATCATTAAATGCCGTAATGGAGTGTTGAAGTTGTCATTTGGTAATATGACTGTGGAGTTGAATGTTTTCAATACTAGCCAACAACATTTAGATCTTGATGATGATAATGATGTGCATGAAATCAACATGATTGAAAGTTTGATTCAGGATTCGTTGTCTAGTAGCATGTCTGTTGACCCTTTGGATGCTTGTTTGAATAATTTTGACTTGGATTTGTTTGATGATGAATACATAAGTGAAGTGAATACTTTGCTTGAATCCACACCACTTATGGAAACGACTAAGTGGAAAGATAGAGTGGAACCACTTCCACTCTTGGAATCCAAGTCTGTTCCCTCTCTTGTTGAGCCACCAAAGCTCGAACTGAAACCATTGCCTGATACTCTTAAATATGCATTTTTGGGACCTTCTAATACTTTGCCTGTAATCATTTCATCTGCCTCAGATACAGAACAGGAAAGTAAACTTTTAGAAGTACTTAAGGAGCATAAAGAAGCCTTAGGATGGACCATCTCGGACCTTAAAGGCATAAGTCCCACTGATTGCATGCATCATATAAACCTTGAGGACAATGCTAAACCATCTAGGGAGATGCAAAGGCATCTCAATCCTAACATGAAAGAGGTTGTTAAGAGTGAGATTATAAAGCTTCTTGATGCGGGTATCATCTACCCAATCTCAGATAGAAAATGGGTTAGCCCCATTCAAAGTTGTCTTGAAAAAGTCGAGTTACTTGTAGTTCAAAACGATAAAGATGAGTTAATCACTACTCGAGTAACCACGGGGTGGCGAGTTTGCATTGATTATAGGAAGTTGAATGCGAGTTACAAAGAAAGATCACTTCCCTCTTCCATTCATAGATCAAATGCTTGAACGATTGTCTCAATAAATTCTATTGTTTCTTGGATGGTTTTTCTGGTTACAACCAGATTCATATTTCACACGAAGATCAGGAAAAGACTACATTTACATGTCCATTTGGAACGTTTGCCTATCGTCGTATGCCCTTTGGGTTGTGCAACGCACCCGCTACATTTCAGCGTTGTATGATGAGCATTTTTTCTGATATGATAGATAAATTCCTTGAGATCTTTATGGATGATTTCTCTGTGTTTGGATCATCTTTTGATGAATGTTTGAACCATCTTACTCGCGTGCTGATTAGATGTAAAGAGAAAGATTTGGTTTTAAATTGGGAGAAATGTCATTTTATGGTGAACTCGGGCATAGTTCTAGGACACATCATCTCTGAAAAAGGCATTGAAGGCAAAGTCGACCTCATTCAAAACTTGCCGCAACCTCGCTCTGTGAGGGAGGTTAGATCATTTTTAGGCCATGCTGGTTTCTACCGTAGATTCATTAAAGATTTCAGTAAGATCTCAAGACCACTGTGTAATCTACTCAGTAAAGATGTTTCCTTTGTGTTTGACAATGCTTGGGAAGAGCTCAAAACTCTTCTAACTTCAGCACCTATAGTCCGACCTCCTGATTGGAAATTACCTTTTGAAATCATGTGTGACGATCCGATTTTCTTTTGGAGCTGTCTTAGGTCAGCGAGTTGACAAACACCCCTATGTGATCTACTATGCTAGTAAGACACTGAATGAGGCCCAAATGAATTATTCAACAACCGAAAAAGAGTTGCTAGTCATTGTGTTTGCATTAGATAAGTTTAGATCTTATTTGATAGGATCTAAAATAATCATTTATACTGACCATGCCGCATTAAGATATCTTTTATCTAAAAAAGATGCTAAGGCTCGTCTAATTCGATGGATACTCTTGTTACAAGAGTTCCACCTCGAAATTCGAGATAAAAAGGGTCGGAGAAATGTTGTTGCTTGATCACTTATATAGGTTGAATGTCGAATCTGGCTGATGAATCGGGGATTATTAGGGAATCCTTCCTGATGAACAACTGATGCTGGTTTCTGAAATGCCATGGTTTGCCGACATCGTGAACTACCTTGCTACAGGTAGGATGCCACTTCATTGGTCTAAACAATACCGGTATAAATTCTTGGCCGAAGTGAAACATTTCCTATCGGATGACCCATATCTGTTCAAATACTTCCCTGACAAAATCATTAGGAAATGTGTCACCAATTCTGAACAAAGGGATGTCATCTCTTTTTGTCATGATCAAGCATGTGGAGGACACTTTAGTGCAAAGAAAACTGCTGCAAAGATCTTGCAGAGTGGTTTTTACTGGCCAACATTGTTTAAGGATAACCATGCCTTCTGTGTTTCTTGTGACCGGTGCCAGAAATTGGGAAGTATATCAAAACGAAACATGATGCCCTTACAACCCATTTTGATTGTTGAGCTATTTGATGTATGGGGCATTGATTTCATGGGTCCATTTCCTAGCTCTGAAGGAAATTTGTACATTCTTGTTGATGTTGACTATGTTTATAAGTGGGTAGAAGCAATTGCAACCAAAACTAATGACCACAAGGTGGTACTTTCGTTCTTAAAGGAAAACATATTTTCTCGATTTGGCACCCCTAGAGCTATAATCAGTGACGGTGGTTCACATTTCTGCAATAGGCCTTTTGAGTCCTTAGTCCGTAAGTATGGCATAACTCATAAAGTTGCAACCCCATATCATCCACAGACCGGTGGCCAGGTAGAGGTTTCAAATAGGGAGATTAAGCACATTCTAGAAAAGACGGTTAACCCGTCTAGAAAAGATTGGTCTTTAAGATTGAATGATGCTTTATGGGCCTATAGAACTGCATACAAGACCCCCATTGGTATGTCCCCTTACATACTTGTGTACGGTAAAGCTTGTCATCTCCCTGTAGAGTTAGAACATCGTGCATATTGGGCTGTAAAGAAACTGAACTTTGATCTAGATAAAGCTGGCACCCAAAGGAAGCTTCAACTCAATGAGTTGGAAGAGTTAAGAAATGATGCATATGATAATGCAAAAATTTACAAACAAAGAATGAATGTGTTCCATGACAAACGCATTTTGCGCAAGTCATTCACTCCAGGCAAGAAAGTTCTATTGTATAACTCACGACTGCACCTTTTTCCAGGAAAATTACGTTCTAAATGGACAGGCCCGTTCGTGGTGCGAACAATTTTCCCCCATGGGGCTGTAGAACTAGAAGATGTAACAACCAAGAATGTCTTCAAGGTCAATGGGCAGAGACTGAAGCCGTTCCTTGAACCAATCCCACCTGAGATTGAAACAACTCATCTTGCTGATCCAATCTATGTGGACTAAAAAGTTCACCTCATGTACATACCACAGATATCTTCCCTGCTGGTTGCTTTGGACATACTCTACTGTCTCTGGTTTGGCATCTGGTAATCTCTTTCCTTTGAATCTGTTTTGTTCTTATAGTTTGTTGTGGTTTCTGTTATCTTTTGAAACATTGAGGACAATGTTAGATTTAGGTTTGGGGGAGTATTTGCATATGGAGTTTTGTAGTCTTTTGCATCTTTTATGACCAGCTGTGGAGCGGGTCTTTTGTAGGATCCTTTGTAGTCTTTTGTATTTTTTTATGACCAGCTGTGTAGCGGGTCTTTTGTAGGATCCTTTGTAGTATTTTGCAATTTTTGAGTCTTTTGTTGTTATTTTTTTATGACCAGCTGTGGAGCGGGTCTTTTGTAGGATCCTTTGTAGTCTTTTGCATATTTTTTTTTTGAGTCTTTTGTTGTTATCTTTTATGACCAGCTGTGGAGCGGATCTTTTGTAGTGTGTTTACTATGACCAACTGTGTAGCGGGTCTCTAAAAAACAAAAACAAATTATGATCAGCTGTGTAGCGGATCTAAAAAAAAAAAATTGTCAAGGTTCTACGAAATTCCGAAGTTCATCATCTACAGTTGAAGACCGAAGACGAAGACATTTCTATGATGCTCTGAAATTGGAGAAGGTTTTGTGGGTACATCTTTGGTAGGCCCTCACGAGACTACAACTCGTCCACTAGGGACACCTAGGGGTTTAAAGGCTTAGTGCATACGCTAAATGCATTCGAGAGACCAGCGACAGTGGTATAGTTAGGATTTCTGGATTTCTGTTTCACTTGAGGACAAGTAAAATTCAGGTTTGTGGGTATTTGATGAGTGCCAAATATTGCATATTCATACACCTTTTCATTGGCACTTAACTCATCTTTCTCGCTTCAAAGTCATATATTATCCCAAATTCTGCATTCTTACCATCTTCAAGAATAAATATTTGTATTAATTAATTTTGTGTTTTTAAGTACTAAATAAAGCTTGGAAGAATTGAGAAGACAAAAGAGAAGAAAGTTGGAAGCGTTGCAACCCGCTCACAAGATCGGTGGCAACCTGTTTACAAATTCATGGGATTAAACAACCCATGATCCAAAACCCAAGACCCAAATCCATTTCCACCTCACCCCCATTGGATTCTTTCCAAAACATCCACCTCACCCCCATTGTATTCCATTATATCCATCAATTAAGAAAACATGTTTTGTTTAATTGTTGAGTGGTTGATACAGTGAAATTCGGATCCCAAGTGTGATATAATTTTTGTGTATAAATAGAGAGGGTTGTTGTGTTGAAAACTCATCCAAGAATAGCTTGTTCATGTTAGTTTATCAAATTTCAATTTTGTTGTAATGTTCTTCATGTTCTAATTTCATTTACTAGGGTTTAGATGAAGCCCTAATCTCATTGGTATGTATTCATATCTTGTATCTTGTTCTTGAAAGTTTAGAATTATTTAAAGATATAATTTAATCCAAGTTTTTCAACATCTTTCTCTCACAATGTATGCCATGTATCCATTGTAGTTAGAATATCTCTATGTTGATTATGCTACAACTCATGCTTAACCAAATATTGATCTTTAGATTAGTTGTGCTTAATTAGACAATTAATGCTTTGGAGAAATACTTTAGTTGTGATTAAATTATCCATTGGAGAAACACCTTAGTTATACGGTAGACTTGAATCTACTATAAGGACAAGAATAATATTACAAGTTGAATGCATATCATAGGTTATTGGTGGATTTGAATACCCTAGTATCCATATTATCATTGTTTATATATCTTGTTATTTGCATCTTTTACTTTTATTATTTCAGTCACTTGAAAATCATATCGTCGTATCGACAAAATCAAACCCCTTTTGGTTACTCTCTGAATCAGGATTTAGAATCAACTTCTACACTCTCCAAGTCTCTGTGGTTCGACCTGTGCTTGCCCTGTGTTGCTTGTCGACACTGTGCACTTGTAGTTTATACATAGAAGTAGGTATCTTTCCGAGCCTACCAAGTATACCAGAAAATTACTATGAACATGAAGGTCTACAAGCAAGCGATGATTAGTAGTGAAAAGTAAAGACCGAGATTATCTCACACCATATTCCCGCATTACCGAGAAATCAACTTGCAATCCAGGGTCTCGGAGAAGTAAACAAAGACACCCATCTAACACTCCAAGTTCTTGTTCTTTAATAAAATCTTTATTATTCACAGCATCTGGAAAAGCCAACTCATCAAATATCTCATCACAAATATCAAAAGAAACTATAACATCGGGACTTTCATGCAAATAGGTTTCAGCAACTGGATTGACTAACCAATGTAGAGATCCAAGAGAAATAATGCCCAAACGTCTAATATCCCACCGAAAATAGTAAGGTACGATTCCATGAGTTCTCCATGAGTTTGATCCTAAATGATATATCTGAATTATGGACCTAGTACTAGAGTCTTCATAAAATCCCATTGCTTCAATAAGCTTATAATCATCCGTCTCACAATGTTATGTATTGATTATTAAGTCACATGGAAATTGATCCTTTGGCGATTTGGGTGTTCTCTTATATTCTTTAGTTCTTGGATTCCAAATACAAAGGATACTCTCATCAAAATAATGATTACCTGTTAGAATGCATAGTAAACCATTAGCAGAACCCAATATCTCAATTTTATTTTTAACTTCGAATGGGTAACCAAACCTTTCAACACTCATATGCTGATATATTCAACGAGTATATTAACCGTCTACCATAGAGATTATCTATAGTTTTAAGGATGGAATTAGGATAGTTTTTTTTTCAACAACATGATCAAAATGAATTCCAACAAAATTAGGATTGAAGTGTAAAGTGCGCCAAAGTTTGTATACACACCTACAAAGTGAGATAGACTTAATTGGTAACCTCAAAAGGATGTCGATGAGAATGCCCTATGGAACATAAATAATTGACATTATTTTCTTCTTCTATTTCTTGAATATGTGTGTTCAAGCTTTTGGTAAAAGAACAGATGAAAAGGAATGAAGCTCCAGTTTCTATTAGTTGATATTTTAAAGTTTGTACTGAGTATGCAAAATTATCATTTGGGGGTAAAATCATTCATTAAAATGGATACATATGCTTATGCTTATGATTATTATTCTTGTGGCGTGCTTGGTTAGAGTAACTAGCTTATGCTTAGAAAAAACTTAGCTATATGCCTATATATGAGTTTTTTGTGAATCTAGATTCAATGTAAAAAAAAATCATTAATGTAAGAAAATCTTGTTATAAATTTCTGAAGATTAAAAATCCTAGAGAAAAAAAGTACGCATGTAAGGACTCAGAGACCTCAGAGTACATCCATACAAGGATAACGACATACACACTACGGGAAAAACATTTATCTACAACTGTAACTTTACAAATCATATTTCTAAAGTTGTGAAAGGTGGCATGTTTTACTACCTTTACTAAATAATAGTTGTCAAAGTTAAAAAACGTCCAACTCTTAGGACAAACAAGACCAAAGAGTAGTGACGAGAATCAAAACCACAACATTTGTGTGTAAAGAGTAGTGACCACCTTTAGACTTTAACTACTCATAACGTAAAGATAGTGAATCACTATATAACAACATTCATAAGAGTTGTTGAAGTTAAAAAAAATATTGGTTCGACAAAAGCTGTTGGAGAGATTCGAACACAAGCGTACCACGCGTTAGTACAAGTCACCAACCATCGTTCTGTATTCACAATATTGATATATTTGTGTTTTGTTTTTTGATCTCTATTGACAACCATTATAAGAGTTGTAAAATGAAGAATTAACTTTGGGAAAAAAATGAAGCCCAGGAGAGTCGAACCTGAGCCTCGTCTGTCCAAGTATGGGATTCCAACCATCTTTCCACATTTACATGTGTGGTTATATTTTACTTTTATATCTATATGAAAGAAAAATTTGAGCTGAGCCTTATAAAAAAATGCCAGTGAATGCAACCACTATGCCTGAAACATACAAGGCATTCTCTGCAATCACATTTTAATCAACACTCATAGTATATCTATATCTCCACTGAAGTACCAGATTCATGCAAGTTTTGGTGAAGCGAAGACAAGTCCTGAAGAATTTGCAAATGCTCCCAGTTCTGAAGTATATTGACTGTAAAAAATGCAAGACATTGACTGCAAAAAAAATCCAAGTGCAGAATTAGAGACCAAAGCATGATTTAAGTCACTAATTTCTGCACATAACATCAGAAAAACTGCATTTAAGTAACAAATCCTCTTTTCTCTCCTCCTTTATCCGGGCTGGAGACCGGCAATGAAATGATATATATATATATATATATCATTTCAATGGCGGAGTTAAAAAGGGGGGTTCATCTCAAGAGAAACAGATATAATATCATATATACCAACAATATTACCAGTCCAGATAGCATATCATAAAGTGAAACATATAGCATGTTGTTTTAACGAAAAAACAAATCCAGACCAAAAATACAGCAGAACCAAACTGAATCAAAAATAATACCCAAATTCATTAGAAATGAAAAAAGTAAACCCACCATCAATGGCACTTCTTTTTCTTTTTCTTATTCTTCTTGTTCTTCTGCTTTGTCGGAACCACTAAGATAGGTTCAACATCAGTTCTTGAATAACTCTCGGTATCGTCATCCATTTGTAAGCCAAGAGTTGAAGGCTCCACTGGATGGCAACTTGTGTCTTCTTGTTCATTGTATTCCTCTAATTCATGGAAACCCCTAGGTGGTGGTTTCAACATCACAAACCAATTAGATGTATCCGACTCTCGAGAATAGAAAACTTGCCTGGCTTGTGACACTAAAATGAATGGATCATTCTGATATTGGTTCTTATGCTGACGTAAGTTTACCAATGTAAATCCTTTTTCAATCTTTACACCAAAAAAGGTGTGTGCCCAGTCACATTTGAATATGGGAATCTGAAACATATGCTGGTAGTCCAACACAAGAATTTGATCTAAAACACCATAGAAACCACTTATTTGTGACTGTCCGGTAACTAAAGATTTTGATTCAATTGAAACACCACTATTTTGTGTGACTTTGTTGAATATCCTTCGTAATAAACCTTGACCCATTTATTTCCAAGACTTTATATGATACACAGTTATCTAAAGGACCATATGCCAACCATTCTACTGTATTTGATACCGATATGCCTTGACTAATTTGTATTTTAACCTATAAATATAATTTAGTTAGCAGAACACAAGTGATAATAGTAATGGAGCAAGCTGTTTTGTTAATGCCAAAAATAGGTACCACTGGAAAATGACCAAGTGGTAGTGCACATACCTTTTGCCGTATCCAATCTGTAAATGTCTCTGAGTGTATGGAAAGGAGTTGGTTTTCATCACTGGCAGTATCAGAAGATCTTAACTCATCCATGTGCATTCTAATAAGAAAAAAAAAGTAATATGAAAAAGTTTAATATCATATCATCATCTTCCATGTAAGATTATGTAAAGGTATTATAACTGATAACAATTTGAAATGAACATATAATGTCATACTTACGTTCTATATGGGTCAATTGATGCTGTGTTAAAAAGCACATATCTATGAGAGATATTTAGCATATCACTACCAATACACACTCGAGCACCTTTAGAAAGAGGACGGCCTTCAAGCTTTGTTGAATCATGTTGAGTGTCTTCATTACGGCTCTGATCTACTCCTCCTCCATCTGCTTTGTCCGCATGAACATTACAAAACCTGACGCACTTCCCAGGTAACACTCTGCTATACATGCTTCAGGTTGTGCGTAATTTTTTACGTATTCTTTGAATGTCTTCATACACCTGCGACAGACCAAACCTTTAACATTGCACTTAATTTGTTTTTTCAATTTACATGAAACAAGAAAACATGAGTGTTAAAACTAATGAAACAAGTAATACCTTTCAAATGGATACATCCAACGATATTGTACGGGTCCACATAATCGCACTTCTCGAGCTAGGTGAATTGTCAAATGTACCATCACATCAAAAAATGATGATGGAGGGAAGTACATCTCCAATATACACAAAGTCTCAGCAATTTCTTCTTCAAGTTCTACTAATCTATCGAGATCAACTGCCCTTTGGCATATTTCATTAAAATAAGAACATAACCGATTAACCGAGGTACTTGTCCCATCAGGCAAAAGCCCCTTCAAATCTACAGGTAATATTTGTTACATAAGAACATGGTAATCATGAGCTTTAAGGACACCCAAGCAACCATTTTTCGAGAAATGCCTCCTAAGATCAGAACTATACCCATATGGGACCTTCAAATTTCTCATCCTATTATAAAATGTGGCTTTTCCCTTATCGCTTAAGTTATATGGTGCTGGTGGAAGCCATGTTTTGCCATTATTGAGTGTTGGATGCAAGTCTTCTCTGATTCCCATACTTTTCAGATCATTACGGGAATTTAAGCCATCTTTTGTTTTAAACTTTATATTCAATATAGTACCAATGACACTCTCACAGACGTTTTTTTCCGTATGTATAACATCAATATTATGCCGTAGTAACAAATCCTAGGAAGGAAATAAGATAATAACATCAATATCTAGGTCATGTGATAATATTTTGACTCTCCAAACACTAAGAGACAGTCTATTTACATATTCATACCTGGTAGCATATAAAAAAGAATATATTATCATATTCATACATGACAACATGCATTTGAGGTTAGAACTTACCTTCCAGTAAGGCAAGTCGAAAAATATGGATTGTTTGTTGAATATCGGATGGTCATCATCATGTGCACCAGATGTAGCAGCAGCACTCGAACCGGCATCAGTAGCAACTGCCCTTTTACGCTTCCCAGACTTAGAATTACCGTCATTTGCACCTGTTGCCACACTACTCTGAACCTTTTTCTGGTTATTCTTCTTATTTTGCTCTTTCTGTTTCCTTTTCTCCACCTCGTTCTTCTTCGCTTTCCCAAAATCATTCACAATACTGCTCTGGCGTTCAAAGGCCACAACACTAGACATAATAGGTGGCTTTTCCTTCCTCTCAATCTCTCCATTAAACATGGATTTCTTATTACGCGATCGAAGAGGATGATTACACGGTAGAAATCTCCTATGATTCATGTAAACAGTTTTATGACTAAACGGCAACCAGTTCGAAAGAGTATTATCACCACAAAGAGGGCAGGCCGCCTTCCCTTTATACGTACATCCAGATAGATTACCATAAGAAGGAAAATCATTTATCGTCCACATCAATAATGCCTTCAAGTTGAACCTTGTGTTACTAAATTTATCATAAACCTCCACGCCATTCTCCCACAACTCAATCAGATCCTCTATCAGTGGCTGCAGATATACATCGATGTCTCTACCTGGTTGTTTCTTTCCTGGAATCAGCAAGCTCAAAATAATATTTTCGGCTTGCATACACTGCTGAGGGGGAAGATTATATACCACAATCAACACCGGCCAACAACTATGTGATGGGGAAAGATCACCAAATGGATTAAATCCATCAGCAGCAAGCCCGAGACGCAAATTACGGGATTCTAAAGCAAACTCGGGGAACTTTGTGTCTATGTGCTTCCAAGCTAAAGAATCTGATGGATGACGTATCTTCCCATCTTTACTCTTATGTGTCGCATGCCATATCAGTTGTTGAGCTAGCTCTGCTGATTTATACAATCTCTTTAATCTCGGCACAATGGGGAAGTATCTAAGAACCTTAACCGGTATCTTCTTTTTGGGCTTGTCTATCATGTCGTCATCTTCCATGTTAGATGTATCTTCCTTCCACCTAGAATAGTGACATTTTGGACATTCATTTGCATCTTTCAACTCCTTTCTTAACAGACAACAATCATTCTGACATGCGTGTATTTTCTCATAAGTCAGTGAAAAAGCCTTCAGCAACTTTTTCACTTCATATGTTGATTTGGGAAGACAATGACCTGGGGGAAACATTGAACCAGTTTTCTTGAGAAGTTCATCAAAAGATTCCCGAGATACACCATTGACTGTCTTGTGCCTATACAACTCAATAGTGATCGATAGTTTCGTGTGTGAAGTACAACCAGGGTATAAAGGGAAGTCAGCCTCTACTATCTGGTTTGCCGCCTCCTCGTCTTGCATAGTATCCGGACTCGGATGAATCGGAGAATAACCTTCAACATTAGCTTCTGTCCACATCTGATAAAACGTACGGCCTGCCCCCTCTTCATGAACATCATTAGAACTATTATTATCCTTCTCACCGTGAAGAACCCACTCTGTGTAAGTAGGATCCATTCCTCGTTTTAGAAAGTGAAGATGAACTGTACCAGGAGGAAGTGGCTCAGCCAAATTCTTACAATCAACACACAGACAACTAAACTTAGGAGGATATCCAAGTTTCTCATGAGCCATATCTACAAACTTCTGCACTGCATCCTGGAATGCAACACCATCCCTACATGGCAAATGGATAAATTTAAACACGGTGTAGACAACATGAAATAACAACTGAATGTAAAGAATGTAATATATAAATTAAGTGACTTATATCTACTTTCTAGAGTGACAATATAGCATAGAAAACCAAACTTGGAAGGATATTAACCTTGGCCAATGAACCCAATCTTTATTCATCATTTGGACCGAGTTGAGTTTACCTACCACTTGAATCTGGGTTAGAAAAAAGTATAGTTAGAGCAACGGAGATTTAGACAAAATATGCATCTCTATCTATTTCAAAGAACCAGAAGTATACATGCACTCGTGTTATTTTGGAACATCTGTATGAAATTAGGGTACTTCATATTTCATTTAAATCAGGTCTTACACATATAATTAAAAATTATTACATACGAAGAGTTTTCCCTAGATTTGTAATTAGATCAGCCATTTGATTTGTAGAAAATATAACTTTTTCTTTTGCAGCAATGAAGATAGCATCTGAAGCCCATGTAAAATCTCCACATTGTTCACATACAAGGTAAGCTATGTTCTTATTGTGATTATTTTTGCATATTTTTAGGGTGAGTTTGTAGTTGCAGGTTGAAGAGAAGCACAAATGATCATGCAGTGGAATTTTTTTGAAAGAGTGATCATATTCTCCACAAGCATTACAGCTTTTTTCTGATGGTAACAACAACAACTTGGCTTTGCAAGGGTCAGAAGCATCATCAAACCATTCAAAGTAGGTGCAGGAAGGTATGGTGCACTTGAAGAACATTTTCCCATTGGTTTCAGTTGTTGTAGATCGTAGAAATGCTCTCACACCATTACAAGGAACATGCTTGCACCTAGAATATAGCCAGGGACAAACTTTTGTCTCATGGTTCCCTTGTTCACACATAGCACACTCAGTTATGATTTTTTCCATTCTCATCTTATTGTTGATGTTGTTGCAGCTACTACTGCTACTTGGAGAGTCTTTCACACCTCCACCCATGACTGATCTACCCTACAAATAATATGCCTAATTAAGTAAAACAACAAGTAATGCAATACTGACACATTTCACTTCTTTTAACAACAAGAAATGCACACACATACACACATTAAACAAAGAGCTCCCAAGTCTGTTTATATAGAACAATCAGTTGACAATGCTAAATTTTTAAAGCATACCTTTCAACTCTTCTCACAATTTAAGATCTGTGTACATGAAGTTGTTATGAAATAGTACAACTGATTTGAAGGCCAACTTGAAGCAAATCCTGCAAAACAATTCAAATTTCAATCAAAAATTTAAATAGAATTTCATACAAAAACACCTGAATTTAATGAAAAATTCCAATCATTTGAATTAAATGCAAACCTGAAGTCTAAAAAACCCTAAAATTAAATGCATGAAATAATTTAACTGGGTGTAATCCAATGATTGAAATGAATTTACTCCACCCAATCATCAAACGAATTAAATGCAATGATTGGAAATTTAAAAAAATAAATATATAATCAACAAACGAGTTACACAGGACGAGATTCAAATTTAATTACAGGACGAGAATGAAAATTAAGTTACAGATCGAGAAACCCATGTAACATACCTGTTAAGTCTTCATCTACGTCGATCTATTCGATGGTTAGTCTTCAACACTATTTGTTGGTGACGAAAGCTTCAGCTACCTCGATCTGTTGATGGTGGTTTGAGTGATTCTGAGCTGAGTTAATGATGTTGGTTCTGATGATGGTGAGTTGTTGACGATGATGAGCTGTTGATGATGGTGGTTTACATCGAATAAAATGGTTAGAGAAGAAGGGACGAAGGAGGAGGTGCTGCAAAAATGGTTAGAGAAAAAAGAAAAGAAGTGGTTGAGAATGGTTGAGGAAAAAAAGATAAGGATAAAATGAAAAAACAAAAACAAAAATGGACGGTTAGAGATTGAAATGGAAGGTCATGATTTAATGTCTTGTACAGCCCCTTTCACAACTGTTATAAAATGTCGTCGTAAAGGTTTTGTCGTTCTGCTAAATTTTTTAAACTCTGCTAAAATTTGTTTTCAGTTCTGCTAATTTTTTTTAATATTCTGATGGAATGTTACCCGAAATGGTTCGGACGAAGTCTCCGACTTACGCTTGGAGGCCATGTTTCGATCTCGGAACCAGTTTCTTTATCGAAGTCGACGAAATCAGGGGTTTCCTTAACGTTTCGAGAATATTCCGATGGAATCTTACCCAAATGGTTCGACGAAGTTCTCCGACTTACGCTTGGAGGCCAGGTTTCGATCTAGGAACCGGTTTCTTTATCGAAGTCGACGGAATCGGGGTTTCCTTAACGTTTTGAGAATATTCCGATGGAATCTGACACGAAATGGTTCGGACGAAGTCTCCGACTTACGCTTGGAGGCCAGGTTTCGATCTCGGAACCCGTTTCTTTATCGAAGTCGACGGAATCGAGGTTTCCTTAACGTTTGAAATATTTTGATGGAATCTTACACGAAATGGTTCGGACGAAGTCTCCAACTTACGCTTGAGGCGAGTTTCGATCTCGGAACCGTTTCTTTATCGAAGTCGACGGAATCGGGGGTTTCCTTAACGTTTCGAGAATATTCCGATGGAATCTTACCTCAAATGGTTCGGATGAAGTCTCCGACTTACGCTTGGAGGCCAGGTTTCGATCTCTAACCGCTTTTTATCGAAGTCGACGAAATCGTGGTTTCCTTAACGTTTCGAGAATATTCATGGAATCTTACCCGAAATGGTTCGATCTCGAAGTCTCCGACTTACGCTTGGAGGCCGGTTTCGATCTCGAACCAGCTTTCTTTATCGAAGTCGACGAAATCGTGGTTTCCTTAACGTTTCGAGAATATTCCGATGGAATCTTACCTGAAATGGTTCGGACGAAGTCTCCACTTACGCTTGGAGGCCAGGTTTCGATCTCGAACCAGTTTCTTTATCGAAGTCGACGAAATCGAGGTTTCCTTAACGTTTCGAGAATATTCCGATGGAATCTTACCCAAAATGGTTCGGACGAAGTCTCCACTTACGCTTGAGGCCGTGTTTCGATCTCGGAACCGGTTTCTTTATCGAAGTCGACGGAATCGGGGTTTCCTTAACGTTTCGAGAATATTCCGATGGAATCTTACCCAAAATGGTTCGGACGAAGTCTCCGACTTACGCTTGAGGCCTTAACGTTTCGATCTCGGAACCCGCTTTCTTTATCGAAGTCGACGGAATCAGGGTTTCCTTAACGTTTCGGAGAATATTCCGATGGAATCTTACCCGAAATGGTTCGGACGAAGTCTCCGACTTACGCTTGGAGGCCAGGTTTCGATCTCGGAACCAGTTTCTTT
Source organism: Papaver bracteatum (assembly GCA_023529315.1). Lineage (NCBI taxonomy): Eukaryota > Viridiplantae > Streptophyta > Magnoliopsida > Ranunculales > Papaveraceae > Papaver > Papaver bracteatum. The sequence goes on along the minus strand of JAJJWX010000778.1, from coordinate 1,161,507 downwards.
ATCGAAGTCGACGGAATCAGGGTTTCCTTAACGTTTCGAGAATATTCCGATGGAATCTTACAAAATGGTTCGGACGAAGTCTCCGACTTACGCTTGGAGGCCAGGTTTCGATCTCGGAACCGAGTTTCTTTATCGAAGTCGACGGAATCAGGTTTTCCTTAACGTTTCGGAGAATATTCCGATGGAATCTTACCCAAAATGGTTCGGACGAAGTCTCCGACTTACGCTTGGAGGCCAGGTTTCGATCTCGGAACCAGTTTCTTTATCGAAGTCGACGGAATCAGGTTTTCCTTAACGTTTCGGAGAATATTCCGATGGAATCTTACCCGAAATGGTTCGGACGAAGTCTCCGACTTACGCTTGGAGGCCAGGTTTCGATCTCGGAACCAGTTTCTTTATCGAAGTCGACGGAATCGTGGTTTCCTTAACGTTTCGGAGAATATTCCGATGGAATCTTACCGAAATGGTTCGGACGAAGTCTCCGACTTACGCTTGGAGGCCAGTTTCGATCTCGGAACCGTTTCTTTATCGAAGTCGACGAAATCGGGGTTTCCTTAACGTTTCGAGAATATTCGATGGAATCTTACCCAAATGGTTCGGACGAAGTCTCCGACTTACGCTTGGAGGCCAGGTTTCGATCTCGGAACCGCTTTCTTTATCGAAGTCGACGAAATCGGGTTTCCTTAACGTTTCGGAGAATATTCGATGGAATCTTACCCGAAATGGTTCGGACGAAGTCTCCGACTTACGCTTGAGGCCAGTTTCGATCTCGATCTTTCGAACCAGTTTCTTTATCGAAGTCGACGAAATCGAGGTTTCCTTAACGTTTGAGAATATTCCGATGGAATCTTACCCGAAATGGTTCGGACGAAGTCTCCACTTACGCTTGAGGCCGTGTTTCGATCTCGAACCAGTTTCTTTATCGAAGTCGACGAAATCGGGTTTCCTTAACGTTTGGAGAATATTCCGATGGAATCTTACCCGAAATGGTTCGGACGAAGTCTCCGACTTACGCTTGAGGCCAGGTTTCGATCTCGGAACCAGTTTCTTTATCGAAGTCGACGGAATCGTGGTTTCCTTAACGTTTCGAGAATATTCCGATGGAATCTTACCCAAATGGTTCGACGAAGTCTCCGACTTACGCTTGGAGGCCGGTTTCGATCTCTGAACCAGTTTTCTTTATCGAAGTCGACGGAATCGAGGTTTCCTTAACGTTTCGAGAATATTCCGATGGAATCTTACCCGAAATGGTTCGACGAAGTCTCCGACTTACGCTTGAGGCCAGGTTTCGATCTCGGAACCGTTTCTTTATCGAAGTCGACGGAATCGAGGTTTTCTTAACGTTTCGGAGAATATTCCGATGGAATCTTACCCAAATGGTTCGGACGAAGTCTCCGACTTACGCTTGGAGGCCAGGTTTCGATCTCGAACCGCTTCTTTATCGAAGTCGACGAAATCGGGGTTTCCTTAACGTTTCGAGAATATTCCGATGGAATCTTACCCAAATGGTTCGGACGAAGTCTCCGACTTACGCTTGAGGCCAGGTTTCGATCTCGGAACCAGTTTCTTTATCGAAGTCGACGGAATCGGGTTTCCTTAACGTTTGAGAATATTCGATGGAATCTTACCTAAATGGTTCGGACGAAGTCTCCGACTTACGCTTGAGGCCAGTTTCGATCTCGGAACCAGCTTTCTTTATCGAAGTCGACGAAATCGGGTTTCCTTAACGTTTCGAGAATATTCCGATGGAATCTTACCGAAATGGTTCGACGAAGTCTCCACTTACGCTTGAGGCCGTGGTTTCGATCTCGGAACCGCTTTCTTTATCGAAGTCGACGGAATCGTGGTTTCCTTAACGTTTCTGAGAATATTCCGATGGAATCTTACCAAATGGTTCGGACGAAGTCTCCGACTTACGCTTGAGGCCAGTGTTTCGATCTCTAACCGGTTTTTTATCGAAGTCGACGGAATCAGGGTTTCCTTAACGTTTCGGAGAATATTCCGATGGAATCTTACCCGAAATGGTTCGGACGAAGTCTCCGACTTACGCTTGGAGGCCAGTTTTCGATCTCGGAACCAGTTTCTTTATCGAAGTCGACGACGGAATCGGGTTTCCTTAACGTTTCGGAGAATATTCCGATGGAATCTTACCCCAGTTTCGAAATGGTTCGACGAAGTCTCCACTTACGCTTGGAGGCCGGTTTCGATCTCGGAACCGCTTTCTTTATCGAAGTCGAGGCGGAATCGGGTTTCTTTAACGTTTTCGGAGAATATTCCGATGGAATCTTACCAAAATGGTTCGGACGAAGTCTCCGACTTACGCTTGGAGGCCAGGTTTCGATCTCGGAACCAGTTTCTTTATCGAAGTCGACGAAATCAGGGTTTCCTTAACGTTTCAGAGAATATTCCGATGGAATCTTACCCGAAATGGTTCTGACGAAGTCTCCGACTTACGCTTGGAGGCCAGGTTTCGATCTCGGAACCAGTTTCTTTATCGAAGTCGACGGAATCAGGGTTTCCTTAACGTTTCGGAGAATATTCCGATGGAATCTTACCCGAAATGGTTCGGACGAAGTCTCCGACTTACGCTTGAGGCCAGTTTTCGATCTCGGAACCCGCTTTCTTTATCGAAGTCGACGGAATCGGGGTTTCCTTAACGTTTTCGAGAATATTCCGATGGAATCTTACCCGAAATGGTTCGGACGAAGTCTCCACTTACGCTTGGAGGCCGGTTTCGATCTCGGAACCGTTTTCTTTATCGAAGTCGACGGAATCGGGGTTTCCTTAACGTTTCGAGAATATTCCGATGGAATCTTACCGAAATGGTTCGGACGAAGTCTCCGACTTACGCTTGAGAGGCCAGGTTTCGATCTCGAACCGCTTTCTTTATCGAAGTCGACGGAATCGGGGTTTCCTTAACGTTTCGAGAATATTCCGATGGAATCTTACCCGAAATGGTTCGGACGAAGTCTCCGACTTACGCTTGGAGGCCAGTTTCGATCTCGGAACCAGTTTCTTTATCGAAGTCGACGAAATCAGGGTTTCCTTAACGTTTCGAGAATATTCGATGGAATCTTACCGAAATGGTTCGGACGAAGTCTCCACTTACGCTTGGAGGCCGTGTTTCGATCTCGGAACCAGTTTCTTTATCGAAGTCGACGAAATCGGGGTTTCCTTAACGTTTCGAGAATATTCCGATGGAATCTTACCCGAAATGGTTCGACGAAGTCTCCACTTACGCTTGAGGCCAGGTTTCGATCTCGGAACCGCTTTTTTATCGAAGTCGACGGAATCGTGGTTTCCTTAACGCTTTCGAGAATATTCCGATGGAATCTTACCCTAAATGGTTCGGACGAAGTCTCCACTTACGCTTTGAGGCCAGTTTTCGATCTCGGAACCGTTTCTTTATCGAAGTCGACGGAATCGGGTTTCCTTAACGTTTCGAGAATATTCCGATGGAATCTTACCCGAAATGGTTCGGACGAAGTCTCCGACTTACGCTTGGAGGCCGTTTCGATCTCGGAACCAGTTTCTTTATCGAAGTCGACGAAATCATTTTTTCCTTAACGTTTCGGAGAATATTCCGATGGAATCTTACCCTAAATGGTTCGGACGAAGTCTCCGACTTACGCTTGGAGGCCAGGTTTCGATCTCGGAACCAGTTTCTTTATCGAAGTCGACGGAATCGGGGTTTCCTTAACGTTTCGAGAATATTCCGATGGAATCTTACCTGAAATGGTTCGACGAAGTCTCCGACTTACGCTTGAGGCCAGTGTTTCGATCTCGAACCGCTTTATCGAAGTCGACGAAATCGGGTTTTCCTTAACGTTTCGAGAATATTCGATGGAATCTTACCCGAAATGGTTCGGACGAAGTCTCCACTTACGCTTGAGGCCGTGTTTCGATCTCGAACCGGTTTCTTTATCGAAGTCGACGGAATCAGGGTTTCCTTAACGTTTGGAGAATATTCCGATGGAATCTTACCTAAATGGTTCGACGAAGTCTCCCACTTGGACGCTTGAGGCCAGGTTTCGATCTCGGAACGGCTTTTTATCGAAATCTTACCCAAATCGACTCGAGAAATCGTGGTTTCTTAACGTTTTCATTAACGAGAGAATATTCCGATGGAATCTTACCCGAAATGGTTCGGACGAAGTCTCCGACTTACGCTTGGAGGCCAGGTTTCGATCTCGAACCGCTTTTCTTTATCGAAGTCGACGGAATCGGGTTTCCTTAACGTTTCGAGAATATTCCGATGGAATCTTACCCAAATGGTTCGGGACGAAGTCTCCGACTTACGCTTGAGGCCGAAGGTTTCGATCTCGGAACCAGTTTTTTATCGAAGTCGACGGAATCGGGTTTCCTTAACGATTCGAGAATATTCCGATGGAATCTTACCCTAAATGGTTCGGACGAAGTCTCCGACTTACGCTTGGAGGCCGGTTTCGATCTCGGAACCGGTTTCTTTATCGAAGTCGACGGAATCGGGTTTCCTTTAACGTTTCGAGAATATTCCGATGGAATCTTACCGAAATGGTTCGGACGAAGTCTCCGACTTACGCTTGGAGGCCAGGTTTCGATCTCGAACCGCTTTCTTTATCGAAGTCGACGAAATCGGGTTTCCTTTAACGCTTTCGAGAATATTCCGATGGAATCTTACCCAAATGGTTCGACGAAGTCTCCGACTTACGCTTGGAGGCCAGGTTTCGATCTCGAACCAGTTTCTTTATCGAAGTCGACGGAATCGTGGTTTCCTTAACGTTTGGAGAATATTCCGATGGAATCTTACCCGAAATGGTTCGGACGAAGTCTCCGACTTACGCTTGAGGCCAGGTTTCGATCTCGGAACCGCTTTCTTTATCGAAGTCGACGACGAAATCGTGGTTTCCTTAACGTTTGAGAATATTCCGATGGAATCTTACCCGAAATGGTTCGACGAAGTCTCCGACTTACGCTTGAGGCCAGGTTTCGATCTCGAACCGCTTCTTTATCGAAGTCGACGGAATCGGGGTTTCCTTAACGCTTTCGGAGAATATTCGATGGAATCTTACCCGAAATGGTTCGACGAAGTCTCCGACTTACGCTTGAGGCCAGTTTTCGATCTCGAACCGTTTCTTTATCAAAGTCGACGAAATCGTGGTTAATATTCCGATGGAATCTTACCCGAAATGGTTCGGACGAAGTCTCCGACTTACGCTTGGAGGCCAGGTTTCGATCTTGGAACCAGTTTCTCTATCGAAGTCGACGAAATCGGGTTTCCTTAACGTTTCGAGAATATTCCGATGGAATCTTACTTACGAAATGGTTCGACGAAGTCTCCGACTTACGCTTGAGGCCAGGTTTCGATCTCGGAACCAGTTTCTTTATCGAAGTCGACGGAATCGGGTTTCCTTAACGTTTGGAGAATATTCCGATGGAATCTTACCCGAAATGGTTCGGACGAAGTCTCCGACTTACGCTTGAGGCCGGTTTCGATCTCGGAACCAGTTTCTTTATCGAAGTCGACGGAATCGTGGTTTCCTTAACGTTTCGAGAATATTCCGATGGAATCTTACCTCAAAATGGTTCGGACGAAGTCTCCGACTTACGCTTGAGGCCGTGTTTCGATCTCGAACCGTTTCTTTATCGAAGTCGACGGAATCGGGTTTCCTTAACGTTTGAGAATATTCGATGGAATCTTACCCGAAATGGTTCGGACGAAGTCTCCACTTACGCTTGGAGGCCGTGGTTTCGATCTCGGAACCGTTTCTTTATCGAAGTCGACGGAATCGTGGTTTCCTTAACGCTTTCGAGAATATTCCGATGGAATCTTACCCGAAATGGTTCGACGAAGTCTCCGACTTACGCTTGAGGCCAGGTTTCGATCTCTAACCAGTTTCTTTATCGAAGTCGACGGAATCAGGGTTTCCTTAACGTTTCGGAGAATATTCCGATGGAATCTTACCCCAAATGGTTCGGACGAAGTCTCCGACTTACGCTTGAGGCCGTCGTTTCGATCTCGGGAACCGCTTTATCGAAGTCGACGAAATCGGGTTTCCTTAACGTTTCTGAGAATATTCCGATGGAATCTTACCCGAAATGGTTCGGACGAAGTCTCCGACTTACGCTTGGAGGCCAGGTTTCGATCTCGGAACCAGTTTCTTTATCGAAGTCGACGGAATCGTGGTTTCCTTAACGCTTTGAGAATATTCCGATGGAATCTTACCCGAAATGGTTCGGACGAAGTCTCCGACTTACGCTTGGAGGCTGTGTTTCGATCTCGGAACCGCTTTATCGAAGTCGACGAAATCGGGTTTCCTTAACGCTTTCGAGAATATTCGATGGAATCTTACCAAATGGTTCGAAGAAGTCTCCGACTTACGCTTTAGAGGCCAGGTTCGATCTCTGAACCAGTTTCTTTATCGAAGTCGACGGAATCAAGGTTTCCTTAACGTTTCGGAGAATATTCCGATGGAATCTTACCCGAAATGGTTCGGACGAAGTCTCCGACTTACGCTTGGAGGCCAGGTTTCGATCTCGGAACCAGTTTTTTTATCGAAGTCGACGGAATCAGGTTTTCCTTAACGTTTCGGAGAATATTCGATGGAATCTTACCCGAAATGGTTCGACGGTCTCCGACTTACGCTTGGAGGCCAGGTTTCGATCTCGAACCAGTTTTCTTTATCGAAGTCGACGAAATCGGGGTTTCCTTAACGCTTTGAGAATATTCCGATGGAATCTTACCCGAAAATGGTTCGGACGAAGTCTCCGACTTACGCTTGAGGCCGGTTTCGATCTCGGAACCGCTTTTTATCGGTCGACGGAATCGTGGTTTCCTTAACGTTTCGGAGAATATTCCGATGGAATCTTACCCGAAATGGTTCGGACGAAGTCTCCGACTTACGCTTGGAGGCCAGGTTTCGATCTCGGAACCAGTTTCTTTATCGAAGTCGACGAAATCAGGGTTTTATTGTAACTGTTGGTAATCCAACGAACCAAATTTGAAGAAATCAAATCTCAATCCAATCTAACGGTCATCATTCAACAAATTGTGTTTTCTTCTCAATCCGTATGCTCTTTTTTAAACCAATTAGAATGTCCGATTTTTAATCTAACGGTCAAGATCTATATCACGCGGATTCAGTGTTTCCCACCAAAAAATCCCGCCCAATTTTTCACGCATCCTTCTAGATATTGACTATTTACCAGAACATTTTTTTCTCCGTCAGGAGGAAATAAACATTCATTTATTCTCATTTCATTTCTTCTCATTTCAATTCTTCTTTCTCTTTGAAGGTGTTGCTCTGCAACACAGAAGAAATTAAACCCAAAAGAAAGTAACCCTTACCCTTAAATCATATCAAAACCCAACTTTACCTCTTACCCAAAACAAACTGAAATTAGAAAAAACTGAATCGCAAAATCCAAAAACCAATTGATCTGAAAAAACTGGAATCTGGCCTGATAATTGAAGTTCGAGAGTTCAATTGAAACCCCAAGAGTCGAATAACTACACCTTTAATCCAGAAGCCGCAGCTTCAACATCAGGTATAAATCTCACCTGATTAGGTTTTTTTTTTTTTTTCAATTTTCTATTTGATTTCTGATTAGTTTTTCATTTAGAGTTTCATATACAGTTTTTGATATGCTTTGTGTTTGATGTACAATTTTATTTTAGACTTATTTCTTGATTAGGGTTTTTCTTATCCGAGTTAAGGTTTTTTGTGAAACCGATTCATATACCGAGTTTGATTTCAAGTTTGACTTTTCCCTTTCTTGTATGATTTAGAGTTATTTCCTGTTAGGGTTTTATTTTTTAGCCATGTTTGGCTTTTTGACATAACCGATTCATAGGTGGATTTTTTAGAGTATGAACCGATCCGTATGTTGATTGATTTAGAGTTAACATGATTTACAGTTTGATTTTTGAGCATGTCTCTTATAAGCTATTAAGTAACTCTATAACGACTGGGGGTTTGAGTCCCGAACCCCTGACTCATTCTCAACTGAGATTTATGCAGGGATTTGGTATTCCAACCTCCTGTTGGAAGTTGCTTGGTGGTTACCTGTTGCTTGATTTGGTATTATGTTGATATATATATGTATGTCAAGTTTGGTGGTTAAGGATTCATGAGAGCTAGTGCACTCTTTATCATATGAGCGAGACAATTGCTTGACTATTAAGCGATCGACTTACTCATAGGATAAGGAGTGTACCATGTCATTTTGAAATCCTTCTAATTTGGTATCATGCCAATATTTTATTGATGTTTGCCAAATTATGCGTGGGTGTTCCAATTATGCCTGATAAATTATGTATGAACTGATGTTTGAATTATTCTAATTATTTTCTTGATGTTGGTATGATTCTAGAATGGTGAAGAACAATTTTGTGCGGGTCACCAAAGAAACCAAGACCAAAAAGTCTGTTCCAACTCCCAAGAAGAAGGTAAAGATTTATCGTCCGCATATAATTCTTTGTTTAGTGTAATGATTTTATTTACCATCTTCTTTTGTTTGACCTATTCTAGTTTATATCGCAGATTACCAAGGAAGCCAAAATTGTCCAGTCTGTCTCATTACCAAAGAATAAGGTACTAATACATCTCTTATAGTTTACCAAACTATCTTCATTTAGTTTAATTATTTTATTTGTATAACTCAATTTATTTACCAAACTCCTGTTATTAACTTATTCAAGTTGCAGATCATTTTGAAAAAGAAGCCGGGTTCGCATCCTTCAAAGTCTGAAATCAAAGAAACAACTCCTAACAAGAAGAAGAGTTCAGAGCAAACTGCAATCCAAGAAAGTCATTCACCAACTGAACGTGAAAAGACACCAAGACGAACATCCCATAGGTTTAAGAAAAGGTCATAGGAACGAGATCATACTGCTGAGAAGAGTACTTCAACACGATCATCACCTAGGAAAAGGAAAGGTTTAGATGAACCGGAAAGTGCCGAACAATCTGAACCAGTCCATTCCACATCAGGAGCATCTCAAATTGCATGTTCAAAGGAAGTAATTGAGAAGGAAAGGACAGTGAAGCGGAAATTGTACCTATCAGGCCCATGTCCGAATGTCCAAATCAGGAATCCAAATGATACCTTCTCTGATATGGTTGAAGAAGATGAAGAATATTAAGATGATGAGCAACTGGAGTCGGAGAATGTTGTTGCTACTGAAGAGAGGGAAGTTGAAGACAAGGAAATGGATAATGATAGAGAGAATGACAATGGAAATGAAAATGAAAAAGGAGAGGATGTATGACTCTTTGTGTCGCTGATTTAATTTAAGTTGTTACTTTATTGTAGTTTTTTAATCATTGTCTAACTATTTTGCTTGATAAATGTGATAACACTTAGGTTGTACAAGGAGAAGAGAAGAGAAAGCGTGTTCCTCGTGGCCCAACACGTATGGCTTCACTAGGGATAACAGAGGACAAAACAAAAAAGACAGACAAGGCCACTGTTAGCTTTAACGGAAAAGATCAGCCCATTGGTAACCCGTCCGTGCAACTTGAAAGTGTGTTGGGAGTTTTAGTGAGGCGAAACATTCCATTAACTTTCAAGGATTGGAGAGTCGTCCCTAAAGAAGCCAAAGCTAATGTATGGAAGATTGTCCAGGTAATTTCTTAACTCTTCAACTCTTTAATTAACTCTGTAGCTCTTTTATCCTTCAATATTAATCTTAACTCATTCACTGTTATTTGCAGATGAGGTTCATTGTTGATGATTTTTACAGAGATTACTATTATGGGAAGATGGGTTGTTATCTTAAGGAGTCTAGGTCTAGGAAAGCAGGTAAGATACTCGCCTTTGATGTGTTGGAAGAAGAAGAAAGAGAGAAGAGGATAAAATCACTTAAACCACAAAACATGTCAGACAATGAGTGGAAAGAGTTTGTAAAAACTGTTTGCTCGGAGGAATTCAGAGTAAGTTTTAATATTATATAATTTTTTAGTTAAGTCCTTGTACAATGATTTTTTTTTGTTATGTCTTGTTACTTAACTGACATTCCATTACTTAATTTGTCAGGCAAAAAGACTAAAAATGCAGGAAATCCAGCAGAAGCATACCACCCCGCACACAATCAGTAGGCAAGGTTATGCTCGTCTGGAGGCGAAAATGGTATGTTCATTATGTGTTTGGTAGTATGAATGTTTAAAAACTGGTTGTGGATTTTTTTAACCAACTGGATTTACATTTTGTTTGCAGCAAAAGGAGAAGAACACAACTGAGGAGATTGATAAAGTTGAATTGTGGAAAACGGGTCACAAGCAGAAGGAAGGAAAAGAACCAAATCCATGGGTTGTTGAGGCTTTTGTGAGTACCCAAGAGACTTAATTATTTCTTTGTTTATGTATTTGAATGATTAAATTCATAAATGTGACAAATTCTGTTTAACACTAATTAATACAGGAGAAAATTGCAAGAGCTGAATAAGATGCTGGTGTTGATGTTGGTGGGTCATCTGTGACAGATGATCTTCTTGTCAAAGCTCTTGGTGAGGACAAACCTGGTCGACTCAAAGGAATAGGGTTTGGAGCTACAAAGACAAAGATGGTTGTCAAGGCACATTATAAGAAGATCATTAACGAGTGTCGGGAAAGTGTGAATGAATTGAATGGGAGACTCATGATGTTAGAGGTAAACTTCTTTATTATTTATGTAGTATTATTTTCTAAGTTTATGAATTAAAACTTGCCCCTTATACTGCTGGTTTGATCTTTATATAGGAAAGGAGATCGAGATGTGTCTGCTGCCAAGATGGATCACTGTTGCAAAAGGCAAGTCCAAATGTAAGCCTACTTTTTTCTTCTTTGCATTATGGCTTATTTTTCTCTGTGCTTAATGTTAATTTCTCTTGTAATTGTGTTATGTTTTTTGTAGTCTGGAAATGCCAGTAACAACCATGCTAGCACTAGCACTGTCCGTGAAAATGGCAGCAGTCCTTTGAGAAAAACAAATGGGGTGCAACATCCAGTGGGAATGCCAGAGAAGAATAAAGCTTGCCGATTACTCAGTTGGTACGTTGAGGGCGAGATTGTGGTTGATGCAGTTATTGCTGAAACAGATCCAAAGAAGTTAATCCATGGAATGCCTATAGGTTTTGGAGCTTACAAGGTATCTGTGAAAACTTCTCGGGTGGATGATGCTATTCTCTACAGGCAAACCAATGAGTTGAAGTGTATCCATGATGCTATAGGAACTTACATCGCATGGGCCAAGGATTTGATATTGCTTGACTAGCTCTACTACCCATCTTAGTTTTTAATCTTCTTTGGGAGTGTTTCAGGAATATTTATTTTTTTGGGTTGCTTTAATTTGTGGTCACTGGATATTTTATGGGATGCTTTAATTGTGTCACTGGATATTTATGGGTTACTTTTTCAATGATCTAAAACTGGTTAAGTGTTTCAATGAATGCTGGTAATTTTTGTGAATGCTGGTACATTTGGTTGAATAATGCTGGTATATTTGAATGTTGTAGACAATTTCATTTTTTTTTCACAAATGACACAAAACCACAACTGCTATAAAAGCTTGTAAGTGGATTGTAATACATGTTTCTGCTACACAGAGCTTGGTTGTCAAAGATTTGACATACAACTCTAGCAATACTTGTCAAACACCTTACTTACTACTCATACATAAGTTGTCAATAAAATAACTTGCAACTCTTCCGGTTGTTGTCAAATATTTGAGATACTACTCATACATAAGTTGTCAAGAAAATAACTTGCAACTCTTCCTGTTATTGTCAAATATTTGAGATACAACTCAGATATGAGTTGTCAACAAAATAAATTGCAACTCTTGCTTCTGTTGTGAAATACATGACATACAACTCATACACTAGTTGTCAAATAAGCGACATACAACTATGACCATAGTTGTCAACAAATTATCTACAACAACAACAAGTGTAGTGTAGAAGTTATTTTCACAACCCATATATGAGTCGTATTAGGCATTAAGAGGAAATTTGGAAAGACATTCACAACTGAAGCAAGCATTGTACAAAACTAATCGACAACTATTTTTACGACTATAACTGAAGGGTTGTAAATATTTGAGGATTTTCTACAACCCCCCCCCCCTTGTGCAACCTATCGATAAACGTCGTCGTAGACATATGACAACTATTTTCGGGAGTAGTTGATCACTATTTTTCCCGTAGTGACACAACCACTCTCTCTAAAATGCACTCCATATATATATACTCTACCTTCTTGCATGCTATTTTTAAAACTATAACATTTTTAAAACTATATATATATGCTATCATCTATAACCATATGGTCCATACGCTCTAGAACACCATATATTACGCTCTTGCATGCTATTAAGTTATACACCATTTAGCGTTGCTAACATAATGGGATGTAAGTGAAAAAGCGTGGGTCTAACAACCTCACCCAATATTTCGATTAACAATCTGTGTGGACTAACTATAATACACTTTTAAGAGAATCAACTAGACAGTCAGACTCAATCTTAATAAAAAGTATATCAAGGAGTTAATATCTCTATCTCTCGATTTGATCTATACTCAAGCAAATTGAAATTCGCGAGTCTTTATCAAATACAAGAGATATAAACTTGGATGGTACCAAAGACCAATATCCAAGGATCAATCAATTTCCAATCAACAACCAAAGGTTGGATTTCACAATTGATCGATACAACGCACAACCTGTGATATTTCAATTATATAACAAAATATCATGCGGAATAGAAATAGAAATAACACAGATACCAGAAATTTTGTTAACGAGGACACCACAAATGCATAAAAACCTAGGACCTAGTCCAGATTCAACACCACACTGTATTAAGCTGCTACAGGCACTAGCCTAATACAAACTAACTTCGGTTTGGACTGTAGTTGAACCCTAATCAATATCACACTGATTCAAGGTACAATTGCGCTCCTTACATCTCTGATCCCTGCAGGATACTACACACTTGATTCCCTTAGCTGATCTCACCCACAACGAATATTTGCTACGACCTAAAGTCGAAAACTTTAATAAACAAATATGTATCACACATAAAAGTCTACGATAATAGATAAATATGTCTCCCAAAGATAAACCTACGAGTTTAGTTATGTCTTTTCATAAAATCAAGGTGAACAGGAACTAATCAATAACCTGAACTTATATTCCCAAATAATGGCCTATAATTATTGATCACCTCACAATAATCTAAATCGTATGGTAGAGAAACTAGATATTATGGAATCACAAATGATGAGACGAAGATATTTGTGAATTCTTTTTATCTTGCCCTATCGAAGATATAATCGACTCTAGCAAAACCAACTAGTATCACACATGAGGTGTGGGGATTAGTTTTTCCAGTTGCTAGACGTCTCCTTTATATAGTTTTCAAATCAGGGTTTGCAATCTAAGTTACCTTGGTAACAAAGCATTCAATATTCACCGTTAGATGAAAGACCTGATTTATCCAAGCTAATATCTTTCAACCGTTAGATCGAAACTTAGCTTGTCACACACACAAATGAAATGTATTTCATTTAGGTTTGAGTAATCGTATCTAAACGTGTACATTTGGTTGGTTCACAAATGGTTAACCAATGGTTAGCCATATGAGAAATTTCATATCAACCATATTCATCTTCTTCACAACTAGTTCAAAAGACTCAAAAGAACTAGTTGAAGAGTTGTTCAATTGCTTAGATCTTTATACATAGATATAATTGAAACAAAATCGGTTTGATTCACTCGAATCAATTCATGAACAATATAGCCACGGTTTACAAAGATTGCATTCCTTATTGATTTATTGTTTAAGTTCATGAGCTACCGATTTGAGAAATATAACCATCTTGAGTACGCGTACCTTAGCTACCGGATTTGAGTTTACAAACTCAGCAGAAATTTTTGGTTTCGAAAGTGTACCTAAGGTGACTGGTTTAACAGTTTGCAAACTTACAAACTTAGCAGAAATTTTCGGTTCGAAAAATTCCGCCAGTACGCGTACCTAACCTGTCTCCTTTACCAATACCGCATGCACACATATGCATGCGCTTGGTCTCCGGCACATGGATTTATACACTAATGTGTGAACACACTATATATGCTTATATCCATAGATGGTTATGTAATCTCAACTCTACATTTCAATCATTGAAACATTCTTCAATAATGTTATAATAGTCATTAGACATAAGAATCAACTATCGTCATCAAAGCTATTTTCAAGATTGAAATGTCATCATGACTTTCATCACAAGTAAAGATGAAAAGTGGTTAATCGAAAGCTTACCAACACATATTTCAAGGAAAAAAATAGGCGAGTAAACTCAGCTCGAAATAACAAATGTGTATATATGAAAACCATCATACTTATCGGACTGTTGTCTTAAGAGTATGAGACAGATAGACTTCTGAGTGATAGAAAAGTTCAAGTCTCCACATACCTTTTGGTCGGATGAAGTTCCACTGGTTCCTTGAGTAGTTCTTCGTCTTCGTAAGATAATCTCCATGGTGTCTGGATCTCAACTATACTTAACTATCCTAGACCGAGACTTAGTCATAAGTAAACTAGAAATCAAGATGTATAGTTTTAATCACTAATATTGACAAACATGCTTGAGATATCAACACATGCGAGTTCGATTGAGCAATGCTCTAACAGTAAGGATCTATTCTCACACTCTAATCTTAACTTTGGTTGCTCGCATCAAACTCTGAATTGAACTCGAACTCATCCAGAGACGATTATGTTTTTCAAAATTCCAAAGGTGTTTGTGTGAAGTAAGTTAATCATACTAGTATATTAGGTTATTATCGTTGTGCTGGTTTCATAGATTTTATAGTGGGTGTTTTAGGTATAAAAGGAGTTTCAATGGGCAAAGAAAAAGAAACATAATTATTGGGCGAAGAATCATGAAAATAGAATTGATTTTCATCAAAAACAATATTCCTTGAAATATATGACTTTTTAGTGATATGTTTATAACACTTATAACCTTTGTTAGGAACTATATCCTCCAAAAAATGCATTTAACAGGTTTAGGAGATAGTTTATCAACCCTTGCATAAGACAAATTAGGATAACACACAGAACCAAAAAATTTAAGAAAAGAGTAATCAGGGACAATACCAAACAAAACTTCAATGGATATTTAAAATTCAGAATTTCAGCAGGTGTTCTTCTATTAATAAGATATGTGACAGTTAAGAAGGCTTCATACCACATTTTTTTAGGACAAGAAGCATTAAAAAACAAAGTGTTACCCATTTCAGTAATGTGTTTATGCTTCCTTCCAGCAAGACCATTCTTCTCTGGGTTTTAGGGCAAGAAATGCTGTAGTTGCAGAATATCCTACAACTACACCCTCAGTAGAATTTGTAAAACTTAAGAAGTTCTTGATGATGAATGACAATTTTCTTATTAATGCTCTCAATTGATTACAAAGAAGTATCTAAATGGAACTAGAATAGTCACAACTTTCTCTATTCTCTTTCCTAAGAATTGAGAGCATTAATAAGAAAATTGTCATTCATCATCAAGAACTTCTTAAGTTTTACAAATTCTACTGAGGGTGTAATTGTAGGATATTCTGCAACTACAAATTCTAAGAGAAATACCACTTTGTTCAAGCATAGATTTAAAAGAACCCTTTACAAGCTCAGCAGCACCATCAACTTGAAAAGAAATAATTTTTGTAGAAAACTAATTTTCAGTGTGCTTTTGAAAATGAAAAAATTGTGAAGCATCAGACTTTAGTTCCATTGGATAAATCCAATTGAATCTTCTAAAGTCATCAATGAACACAATATAGTATTTATAACCATTTAAAGAGGGAACAGTTGGCCCACATACATCACAATTTATAAGAGATAAGGGTTTATTTTAATGTGAAGCAAACAATTGAAAAGGTAATCTTTTGCTTTTATCAAGTTGACAAGGGTGACAAAGAGAAGAAGGAAGAGGAGTTGATAAAACAATCTGTTTGGAAGAATGTAAACAATAAGACTAAAGGGATGTCCTAGTCTATTATGTCACACATTAGAAGGAGCAGATAAAGAAACAGATAAAGAAAAATTTGAGGATGGAGAAAAAAAGGAATAAGATATATGATACAAATTATTAACCACATTGCCATGAGAAAGCAAAGCCTGTGTTCTTAAATCCCTAATTTCATAGCCAGTAGGATGTAGCTTGAAATATCAATGATTATCTCTTGTAAATCTAGCCATTGACAACAAGTTATGCTTCATATCTAGAACTAACAAAATATTGGAAAGCCTAAAACTAGTTTTAGGTGTTTGAATAGTAGATATTCCAGTTGAAGAGATAATAAGAGACTTACCATTACCAACTTGAATTGTCTCCTTTCCCTTGTAGGTAGATCTATGTTAAAGAAGACCATCATTTCCAGTCATATGAGCAGTAGCTCCAGAATCAGCAAGCCACTGTGGAGTCTCCGATGTTGAGGGAGCAAAATAATTTGAAAAATGCACATCTTCTCCCATGGATGAAAAAGTTTGTTGTTGAGCCACATTTGAAGAACTACTGCCCGAAGAAGTTGGAGGTGGATAGTAACTAAAATGGCACTTACTAGCATAATGTCCTCTCTTTCTGCATATCTAACACTCAACTTGTAAAAAATATCTCCTTCCATTTGCATTACCAGAAGAAGAAGCATCATAAGATCCATTGGACTTCCAACTTTGAAAATTTCTATTATTGTTTGAATTCCCAGTTCCTGAGCTCTTATTCTTTCTTCTCCCATATCCATTATTTCCATTATTGTTACCATTATTATGACCATTTCTTGAATATTAAGTAGAAGAATTTTGTGCATCAAAAACTGTACTGGTATCTTGATGTTGAACTACTAACCATTATTCATAATTCAGTAGTCTTGGTTTTATTTCGGCAAAAGATAAGGGAACTTCTCTATTTTGTGCAGAAATCACAAAACCATCATACTCACTTCCTAATCCATTCAACACATACATGACTAAATCTGATTCACATACCTTTTCCCTATGGAAGATAAAGAATCATCAATTGATTTCAAACTTTGAAGATAAACAAGTAATGTAGAATTACCTTTCTTGCAGTTATGTAACTAGATCCTTAACATACTTTCTATAACCATGAATTCTTGAAGCTCACTTCAAGAAAAGACCAAATTTCACGTGCAGTCGACAGGCCCAACACATCTCCAGAAACAGAAGGTGTAAAAGTAGCTTTCAAACAGCTCATAACAAAAGAATCTGCCTTTTTCCAATAAACCCACTTTGGATTGAGTGAAGGAACACCATCAATCTCAAGAAATTTCTATGGTTCCACCTCTTCTCCATTAACATAGCCATACAAAGAAGCAAAATATAGAATTGATTCGAAATGGTCACGTCATATAAGAAAATTGGTGGAATCTAATTTTGATGAAACAAAATTTCCAATATTGGTAAAAGGAATAGTAAAATTACCCTGAGCAGCAGCGGAATTGTGAGACGTATTTCTTTGTCTAGTGTAGATAATTATTACGGACATGAAAAAGTATTAGAAAACTTTGTTGATCTGTAATAAGAACCCTAATTTTGTTTTTTGAAATTTGTTGAAAAAAGAAGATGAATCTGAGAAAAGATTATTGTAAAAGTTGTGTTAGTGATTCACAGGACTGCTAAAAAGATTGTTGTGAAAAGATTGTTGAAGAAGATTTTTTTTTCCCTTCAGAATCTCTAGATCTCCCCGAGTGATACCATGAGAAAACTTGTAATATTATTGATTGAAACAACAATTCTTACAAAGATAATCATTTGCCTTAAATAGGCAATGATTCAGACACACTTCTTTCACACACACAATATAAAATAGACCAGTCAAGTCAACTAATGTTGACTTGACAGATATACTGCTACACTTCCTAATATATCATGCTCATCTCTCATCTGCTGTGGTGGTCTCCCTTCCATTGTTTTTATGATCGTCCATGTTAGAATCCATATTTCATGTACTTTAACATTTGAGTTTTGGCTAAGATGGGAAAAATAATAATGGAAACTGAGTTTTCGCTTGGCACTATTTGAGTTTCGGTGTGATTAAGCTAAGGGACGCCAAGAAATAAGTTATAGCTAAGAGAAATGCGCTGTCATTGTGCTAGGCCTTAGATTTGGGAAGGACTTGCATACTATATCCCAATAACTTAAGAACGTTATTTTGGGGACCCTTCTTTTTTTTTGGGGGACCATGGTGTCATTTTGGGTAGGGGTGCCCTTATCTAATAATTTTTGTATTACCTAAAATACCCTTTGCTAATTATTTTTTGGTTTTGATTAGTGAAATCATTATTGAAATGATTAAGAAAAAACTGATTAGTGAGATTAGATTAAAACATGAGTTATTAAAAAAGAAATTGAATTTTGTAGAGAATAAAGTTAGAGAAGAAGAAGAAGGAGAAAACCATGCAAAATAAACATTATTTCACATTCACTAAGTTTGGGAATTCTAGTGATGAAATCTCATCCGATTCTTCATCTCCATCATCTCCTAGAGTATTTGTTAATCTTCACAATGATCGGAATATGAGTGATTTCTTAGATGGTGAATGTATTCTTCCACAAACTCAATTTCAAAATGAAAATGATGGATTTTATCAACCACGACCGGAGGAAGAGCATTTGGGTTTCTAGGTATGCTCCCAACTGAGCTAATGTTGGTCTAGTTGGTTCAAATTTTCAACCCAAATGTACATTTTTTTAAGTAGTTCGGTTACAAAAGGTGAAGAACACCTAACCGAACTCATCCGGAAGTGTAGTTCGGTTACTTTAGACAAACACACAGGTAACCGAACTATGCATCGATGGAAGTTTGATGGATTCCAGAGTAATGTTCGGTTGTTTGGCAACCAATAAACTAACCGAACTTTTGGTAAATAAGTTTAAACATTCGGTTGGTTCGCAATCAGTTAACTAACCGAACTTAACGTAGATTTAAGATTTAACTTAATGTACAACGTTCGGTTGCATTGCAACTATTAACCAACCGAACTTGACGTAAAACTAAGATTAAACTTAGCATACAAAGTTCGGTTTGTTCGCAAACTTCATGTAAAGCCACTATCTAACCGAACTGCACAAAAAATAAGAGTACACTAAGTTTAGTAGGTTCGGTTATTTCGCAAACTTGATCCCAAGAGCATACCTAACCGAACTTATGAAACCAAAAAAAAAAAAAAATAGTTCCAGAGTTTTATTCGGTGACCTAGGTAAAATAAATTTTAATCGAACTACGTATACTTTAAATGTTCGGTTACAAGTCATCTTTCTTTGTTAACCGAACCGGGAGTTCGGTTAACGCGATTTAATTATGTGCTTACCGAACTTTTTTGTGATTGAAATTGATGTTGTTCCATTTCTTGTAGATTGATTTCCAACCTATACCAATGGATGATCAACCTTCTCCAGTTGGTATGTTGTACGAAGATACGTCCCATCACTATGTCAATGATTTGGTATTTGATCAACCTATTGATGCGAAGAATTGGGCTAGAGAGCATGCCAAGAGATCCATGTGCGTATTAGTTTTGAATGGAAAAGAAACCAAAAATCGTCTTGAAATGGATTGCGAGAGAAGTGGAGATCCAGATGCTAGCCACAAGAGGAAGGGGTATGTGTATAAAGGAAAGACGACGAGGAAGAACACAACGTGCTCTAAGAAAATTAAATGTCCATTCAAGCTAGTTTTTAGTTACTCAAAACTAAGGAAAGGATGGGTTCTATTGATGGATAAGGTGGTAGGTAATCACAACCACCCTCGTCCGGAGGATCTTGAAGGACATGCAATGGCCGCAAGGCTCACTCCTCAAGAAAAGGAGAAAGTACCTAAATATAGGAGATTGTGTATTTCACCACTTGGTATGCTTCGCTTACTAAAGGATGATAACAAGGATAACGTATCATCCCGGACCACAATTTACAATACAATTGAGACAATTAAAAGGAATGAATGGAAAGATAGAAAAGTCATGCAACAATTGTTTATGTTGGCTGAAGAGAAAGGCTACGCGGTTCAAAAGAAGGTAGGTCCGGGTGAAGAAATAACTCAGCTCTTCCTTGCTCATCCGAAGAGTGTTCAACTGGCTCAATCCTTCCATGAAGTTCTTATAATGGATTTCACTTACAAGACAAACAAATACGAGATGCCATTGTTGAACATTGTTGGTCGTACGTCGACGAAGTCACCTTTTACCATTGCCTTTT
The DNA here is from genome assembly GCA_023529315.1 of Papaver bracteatum. Taxonomy (NCBI): domain Eukaryota; kingdom Viridiplantae; phylum Streptophyta; class Magnoliopsida; order Ranunculales; family Papaveraceae; genus Papaver; species Papaver bracteatum. The sequence continues at coordinate 1,141,276 of JAJJWX010000778.1, read as the reverse complement.
GTTTTCTAAAGGACGAGCAAGAACCAAGTTATAGGTGGGCGCTATAGAAATTGAAGTCGATCTACCGAGATGATGATATCCTCGGGGTTATAGTGACGGACAATCAAGTATCATTGATGAATGCAATAGAGAGAGTCTTCCCATTGGCACATAATATGCTTTGTACATTTCATATATGGTGCAATGTGATGAATAGGTGCAAGCCTCAACTTTTTCCACCTAAGAGGAAAGCATTCGAAGAGATTAGTAATCTACCGGAAGATGAACAAGATGATGCAAAAGAGGCATTCGATGAACAATACACCATAAATCATGCTAAATGGGTTGCTTTCTCCGGGGAATGGGAGGCTTTGACTTGGTCTCTCACCGAAGAAGAGTATAATCTAAATCTTGCTGAATTTATTGAGCATTGGTCTAGCCCCGAATATCCTGATGATATTGTAACGTATGTGGTCGAGCAATGGTTGGAACCGCACAAAGAGCGATTTTTTTATGCTTTTACCAACCACCATAAACACTTTGGGAATCAAGCGACAAGTTTGGTAGAATCGGCTCACCACCGGTTGAAGAAAAATCTCTTTGGATGTGTTGATAATTTTGTGGTTGTGTTTAACGCTATGGAGGTTTACTTCAACCGCGAGATTGATAGAATTAAAGAGAAGTTTCAAAAAAGCCGCATCATGAAGTACAAAAAGATTGTAGACAAAGATGGTAACATCGTGAAAATGGAGGACCTTCGTTTTTTCAAGGGACTCCACTATAATGTTTCGCATGCTTGCATTAAGAGGTTATTGGTTGAGGTGAATTTGATCCGCATATGGGGAACCAAGCCGGAAGAGGTGTGTGTTTGCAACATGATGAAATATATTGGGCTCCATTGTCGCCACATGATAGCTAAGTATGAACATGGCATAATCCCTTTAAGCGATATAAATCCACATTGGCAATACTTAAGTTTTTTTCCTCCTCCCAAGGGCGATGTCGGAGAAGAGTTTGGTGATAATGAAATGGGAAGAGTCGTTATCGAGAGGTACCGGAACATGAACAATCTCGAAAGGCAATTTTTTTGGGATGACATGCGGCCAATCGTTTATCCGTACACTTCGGAAAATGTGCAAGAACCGAATAAAGGCAAGGCCAAAGGTAGGCCACCAACCAAAGAAACCAAAAAACAAGTCAGAGAATATGCAAAGGTTTTGGGTAAGAGGAAAAGTGAAATGACCCCTTTTACTAGAGATCCTTCGCAGCATGAGCATACCGCGGCTAAGTACCAAGAAGATTGTAAGAAAAGTGCTAGGAATATTGTTGAAAAGGGCGAGACAAGTGAACGGGGTATGAAGAAAAAAGGACCTATGTTACACTCATAACCTAGTGCAATTGATATGACTTCCCCTACTGTTGAGAAAAGGTTCCTGGAAGAGCTACCTCCTTACATTAAAGATTACGTCATAACCACCAATGACGTCCCTGCGGATGGTAATTGCGATTTCCACATTGTCGTACAACAACTAGGGACTTTCACTCAAGGTTCCAAGATATATAATGATAATCAAATCACTTATGTCCGTCAAAGGTTGTTGATGAATCTAAAGGAGAAACCGGAATTTTACAAGACAATGTTGTCCGATGGGGATGATAGTCTCAATGTGCAGTTTGTTAGCTATCAAAGCCGTCTCCACGGGGGAAATCCAATCACAAGGGATCATTGGATGAGCATGCCAATATGTGGGCACTTAATATCCGAAGCATTCAATTGCGTGGTTCACTTGTTCTCAAAATGTGGTAGTTTCACATACACTCCGAAAAAAACCATATGTGTGGAGCAACTAAGGCGTAGGAGAGTGGTGATTGCGTTGATTAACTACAACCATTTTATAGGCCTCCGGTTAGAAGACAATTGTCCATTGCCTCCGATATGCCCATACTCTTATTGGAATGAATTTAACCCCGACACAATGTTGGGTTGGTGCGTTATGTATGAACATAACATGGAGATGTGGAAAGATTTGAAGGAATCAGAACCAATTATACACCAAGGTTGTATTTCCCTTGCGGATGATTAATTATACCTTTAGTTAGATGGTGTTTTTTGGTTGTAAGTATGCTTTGAAAATCAACATAACAATGAAAGATTGTGTTTTTTGGTATTTGGTTTATATTAGAAGTCATATGGTATTTACTTTTCTATGGTTTGCAAAGCAAAATATATAAGTTCGGTTAAGAAATAACATTAAATGACATCACCGAACTATTACATTACAACATTAGTTCGGTTTGGAAATGAAATTATAGGACATTGCCGAAATGAAATTACAAAAGACTTAATATCCAAAACGCATTATGAAAAAGTCTCTAAGGATGCGGAAATGATCTTCATATTTGAAATCCTTTACTCTCCATCGTCGCCATTTATTCTTTGACATTAAAATGATTTCCTCGTATGTTTCACCCTTAAGTCGATTCCTCGAAACTATCCGATACAAAATCAAAAAATACACAACTCTTTCTCGAATCTTTTCAAATCGAATGAACAAAGATAGATCTTCAAGGTTATGAGGGTTACCCGTTTCATCGCAGAATTTCTCATGTATTTTCCCCCAAAAACTATTACTCATCCGACCATGCCTTGTTTGTTCTTCACCCCTCTTTGGAAAGCACAGTACGAAGTTTCTACAAATAGAAAGATCTTCTTCTAAAGTAAATTTATGACTAGAAAATGCCATTTTTATGAAATGGTATAAAAATAAATGAAGCATTAGACCAATATATATAGCATTGGGGTGTGTAACAGACTTAAAAATAGTTGTTACTTGAGTCAGATCAAGTACAAAGTTTGGTCAACAATTATGTTCGGTTAGTAAAAATTTTGTATATAACCGAACTCGCCCCTCTAACACAAATTTTGAAGTTCAATAGTCTAATTCGGTTACCTGGTAAAAACCAACAGGTAACCGAACCACAAATTTTTTTTCGAACACAGGAGTTCGGTTGTTTAATATTTTTTCGCAAGTAACCGAACAAAATAGTTCGGTTACCTGCTGCTTTTTAATATGTAACCGAATGTTACTCTGTAACTTATATTTTTTTTGCTAGTGTTGAGTTCGGTTGTATTTTGAAATTGCAAACACACCAAACTTAAACACAAAAAATGTTCGGTTCCTCTGTTTTAAACTATGTAACCGAATGTTTCTCTGTAACTTTTCTTTTTTTTTGCTAGTGTTGAGTTCGGTTGAATTTTGTAATTGCGATCAAACCGAACTAAGAAACATAAATAGTTCGGTTTGATATGATCTTTATACTATGTAACCGAACTTAGACACAAATGAAAAACAAAAACATGAAATTCGTTTACTAATCCACATAACTAAGAAAACAAACTACCAAATCCACAATAAAGAGGTATTCCAAACATAAGAGAACAAACTACCAAATCCGGCTTAAAAAGGTCTTCCAAACATAAGAGAACAAATTACTAAATCCGGAATAAAAATGTCTTCAAAACATAAAAAGCCAAATTACTAATTCTTGCAATCACTCATGCACGACGACCACTGCGTGAAACTTTTCTACCCTTGCGTTTAGGAGCTTTAGCTGGTCCTTCGTCACTAGGAGTGTCATCTCCACTGCTTTGTTGTTCAACCATCCGACTTGAACCTTCCCTTTCTCGTCGACCCCTCTTCATCGGAATGCTCTATCTTTGATCAGCGGTGCTGGGTGAAAAAACATTTGTCCATTGGTTGTAGAGTTCCATTTGTTCAGTAGCGTTCATTGGCTCTCCACTACGGATTTTTGACATCATTTTCTTCAACAATTTAGCACCTGACTTCACCTTTTTTCAATGAAAATCATAAACAAGTATAAATTTCCTATATTTGTATGCTTCATTAGTTTATAACATTAAGAAAAGGAAAAATAAGAGTAAATATCTTACCGCCAAATTCCATAAGTTCAATGCCTCATCACCATAGGTAGGGGTATGCTTCATAATTTTCTGGGCCTCTTTATCCACTTCCTTCGATTTTGCTTTCTCAGCACGGGCTTGTTGCTGTGTGTTTATTACACGAGGATGAGAAAACTTTTTATACCATTCCAGATACCCCTCTTCAGCAGCATTTGGCTCACCATAACAATCTTATAACTCTTCAACTGGAATATGATAATCCTCAGAGTTGTTCCATTGGTCCACTGATGGAGCAGGATCGTATTTTGGATCAAAATTCTTTTCGGTGTTCTTAGTTCCCCGCTTCGTCACCTTGAATTTGAATTTTTCCTCTTTTGGGACACTTTGGACACAAGATAATTGTCCAATTACTCTTCGAGGATTATATATTGTACAACCGCCAGGATAAAACAACGACCCATTATAAGCCGAAATAGGTGAGAAATCAACAGGCTCAAAATCTTCCTCTTCTTCATCTGATTGAAGCTTGTATGGATGGAAAACCACATCTTCAAGCGTTGCATTATCCAATTTCTCTCTCAACCTCAACAACTTCTTTTTCTTACCCTTCAATTGGGAGTCCAAAAATTCATATTTACCAGCTGTATACTTCCCATAAGGCCAAGGAGTGTGAGCATAAGACAATTTCAGTTTTGGGAAGTGGTCATACACCCAAACCTATGAGAAGAAACCACAAATATGATTAGTAAATATGTATTACAAATATACATTCCTTCACTTAGCAAATATATCTTGGAAAACACAAAGGATAATTTAACGAGGTACCTGAACAAGGGTGTATAAGCCTCCAAAATATAAACACTTAAGACTCGAAGCTTTTCTTAGCTCCGCTTGGACGAACGATAAAACCGCAATTCCCTAGGAATAGTTGTTCACCTCATCAAGGGGGTCCAATAGCTGGAGGTAATGGGCATTTACCACGTGACCTGAAGTGTCGGGGAAGAAAATGGTTCCTAGTTGATATAACAAATAAGAACTCACATGGTGTTTAATCTTCTCCTCTGTCATGACCAACTTTCCCTTGGCAACCAAATCTTTCGTCCCTCCGAACTCCTTTAACAAGACTTTCAACTTGATCTTTTTCAACTTCTTCTTGTAAGACCCGTCTGGGTTTAACTCATTATACTCATCACCTTCATTAGGCTCTTTTGCAGCTCGTCTAAACTCACAATGTGCCTTCTTAGCGCTCCATCCTAGACACCTCTCCACCAACTTTTCAAGATTCTCATAACTCATGGAGTGATCGTACCCATCTCGAACACTTCTTCCGGTAATTGGTAGGCCTGTGATTCGAAAACAATCATCCGGAGTTATTGCCATCTCGCCAAACGGTAGATGAAAGGTATCCGTCTCAGGATAAACCCTCTCGGCAAATGCAGAAACAATGACAACATCAAAGTTTTGGTGCGCATGTTGAATCGCGTACCATAGCACACAATCAAATACGACCAACCTGACCTCATCACACTCATTCACTATATCCCATTTCTTGTTCTTTTGACGTTTCAAAACACGAACAACATTATTATGATCCTACAAATACAACATTATATCTTATATACTAATATATACCGAAAAATATATGTCAAAATATAAAAAAAAATGACAAAGAAATATTCATTTATCATTTTCAATATCTTTGTAGCATAAATCTTGGCAGCCCATGAGTTTTTGTAGCCAAACAATATGTGACGGACCAGAAAATTTCCCTTCTAAACGGGTTTAGTTTAGACCCGTCCAGCAAGGTTATCCTCCCGTTCCGCCACTCGAAATATAAAATGAACGAAAAATGCAATTTTCTTAAATAAACATCAACAGTATAAATAAATGGATACAAGTTTATCTAATCTCATATCCAAATGTAGTACACATCAAAATTTAAGAGTACAGTTTGAATCTCAAACTAATTACGATCTCCGAGAAAAATTTAGTTAAACATAGTAGTTAAAAGCAACAAAATTAAAGAAATCAAATTTTAATTTCATAAAACAACATTTCGCAGAGAAGTATGCACACTAAAATTCCAAGGGTGCCATTTGGTCCGATAATAGACCGGTAACATTTTTTGAAAATCAAAGGGAGGTAGTGAACTAGAGCTGTCAACGGGGCAAGCTAGGGTCAACCCGGCCCTAGCTTGTGAACCCGTTGACAAGCTAGGGTCAACCCTAGCCCTAGTGCTATTCATCAACAAGCCCAAAATCCCAACCCTAGCTTGTCCGCGGGTTGGCTTGTAGGGTTCACGGGTTGGCTTGTTAGTTATCATAACAACCAAAAAAAATGTTGAAAGTTAAAAAAAAAAATGTTTAAAATTACGATGTTAGGGAGGATTGAACCTAGCTCAGCTAGGTGTTCACTTAGCATAACAACCACTGGACTACAAATGAACACGTTTCTATTAGATAAAATCTTTAAAATAGGTAACTAACAAGCCAACCCGTGAACCCGCGGGTTGACCCTAGCTTGGCTTGTTTTCTACTAGGGTTAGATATGCCAACCCTAACCCGGCTTGTTTAGACAACAAGCCAAGCCGGGCGGGTTGAAACAAGCCAAGCTAGGTCCAACCCGCGGGCCGGGTTAGGAATTGACAGCTCTATAGTGAACCCACTAGGCCAATTGTTTAACAAAAATTCTAAACAAACAACCAAAAAAACAACATTAAAACAACCACACACATAACCCACACTAATGGCGGGACCCCCTGCTAGATTCCGCGGGGCCCACGGGACCCACACAAAAAATTTGTGAGGAGAAAAGTAGGATATTGTTTTAGTGTTGTTTTAGGGTGGTATGTTTAGAAGGGTTGATTATTTAAACATTATTTAAAGTCACATCAAGCTTAAGAAAAACAAAAGGACTCCTGACTTAACATTGCTTTGTTATTATATTAATAGAGACAAGTTCAGAGAAGTTCGACAGTGGTTCAAATGTACAAAATTGTTTAGTGTAGAATTCAAAATGAGCTAGAGAACGAACAACACCACTGGTCCAAAGGGAGCTTATTAGTTCAAAACCAGGGCCGGTCCTGATAGGCAAGCAGGATAAGCCCCACTTGCAGGCAACACAGACCGGGGGCAACAAAAAAACCCATTTCTGATGGGGGTTTTCAATAAATAAAAAGATAGATGGACTAATTTATTATTTATATAAATTTGAAGGGCTAAAAATGACTTGTGTAAATAGCTTAAATATAATAGAAACGATTTTAGTTTCATTCTCGTCTGTTTCATTCTCTTCCCAGTCATAGATCCTTCTTTTTGTTCTCCATCAGTTTCATTTTCTTTTAAATAAATTTTTATTTAAAAGCAAAACAATATTTTTTTGTTGTCACTTTAATTTTCTTCCATAAACTCTATAAATTTTCTTAATGATCACTTTTGATCATTGATTTTTTTTTCATTTTAACTTTAAGTACTAGTTTATTTTTGTAGTAATATTATATTTGTAAATCAGAATTGCAAACTAACTACGCCATTCGTTCAAAAAAATTCTTCGTGGCCTTCGGCCGCCTCACATATTAGTGATATTCTAACAAAAAAATTAATAATCTTGGTTTGCATAGGGGCAAAAAAAAAAATCGTTCGCTTCGGGGAAAATTATTTTCAGGAACGTCCCTGTCAAAACGTAACTCGAGCACTAACAACATTAGTGCTACTCTTTTAAGGGATAAAAGCATAAAAATCTACAGATAGAAATCCAAACATATTGTAACGATATGAAAGAACCAGTTAATACAATATTACTAGACAACAAGAATCTCCAAACAGAGTGTAATAATATATCAAGACCTGCTAGCATGTTGACAAAAAGAAAGTTCTAACTGCAATTTAAATAAACATCCAAAAAGAGACTCAGGCACTCCATTTCCATCATAACCAAGTTTTCACTTACAAACCACACAAATATTTTCTACTAGATCCCGTCATATACACAATAGCAAAACACATCGAAATGACACGGGACAACAGCAAAATAAACTACCCAGATTACCCCGTGATATACACATTATAGATAAGCAAAAATACCAACTTTTGCTCAAGCTCCTGGCTGCAAGCTCTTCCCAAGCTTACTGCCTCAACCTCGCCTCGTACTCTGTGGAAAACAAAATCAAAATGGGGTGAGCCACAGCCCAGTAGGGGTAACGCAATAATATACCAACGATGGATGAAATGTAAATCAAGCTAAAATAGTTGAGCATGTCAAATTGTATATATAATTTGAGTCCAATTTAGAGAGCTGTGGTTGAAAGCTAAACAAAGCTCGAATTCTAGAGCTTCTGGCCCCACTTGAGAGAATATAGACCAATATGGATCTTGGATTTAGAGATCTTTTGGATGTTTTTTGCTGCCAACAAAATTGGGTAGGTGGTCAACACCCACGCTTATCAATCCTCCTCGCACAAACAAAATCCATACCCTAATTTTACCAATTTTATTCTCATCGCTTTCCTATTTTCTCTACCCTCACCGCTGTAACTATTTGAAGCAGACCGTAGAGAATATTATCTAACAGGTTACCTTCGGTAGGGGAGATCATCTAACAAGTTTCGTTTGCAATTCTAAACAGGTACTGGTAATGCAATGGTGTGTACCACTGGAAGAGGAAGGCGTGGAACGGCAGAATCTGTAAATTCGACGCCATTGTTGACCAAACTGGAGGCACGCCATAACCGTTATTTACGTAAAGCTATAATAGGTGATGAGTACTTTCTAACCGATACACCAAATTAAATTATTTTTTTCAACATCCAGAACCTAACACCGCTTCTTTTAACTCTTTTTTCCTGTTAATATTCTCTCTTCCTTTTTTCTTTCTCGCGATTTCGTCTTGGTTCATTAATTTAATTCGTAGCTAGGTTTAGTTCTTTTCTCAGATGTTTATTTTAATCCGTCCTAATATTTCTGTTTGTTGCAGACAGAAACTATACCTGGATTTGAAATGGCTTCATGTTTACAATCCCATAATCGAGCTGGCAAATTTTTTACAATCTCATAGTTATGACCCTCCCACAACCTTCTCTTACAGTTTCTTCAGGGTCAAAGTTCCATTAGAACAGTAATTTTGTGAACCCTAACTTTTATTCTAGGGGGCGATGTTTTGTATTGTTTGCAGGCATTTTTTGGATCAAAGAAACCTATTTGACTGCTGAAGTTTATACAGATACATAGTACAGGTAAACCCAATCTATTTTTCATTTCTTTTTAGAATAATGTATGAATTGAAATGGTTTAGAGCTTGAGTGTTTTATGTAATTATATTTCTCCCCCCTCGCCAGAACGCTTTGCTTTGAGAGCTTACTTCTTTACGCTTTGTTAGACCTTGACTATATTTTATTTAAATGTCGTTGTTGATTGAATCTTGAAGAAAATGATTTATGGTTACTACAAGTAAACCGTAAATGTTAAACCGTAAATGTTGTGCTTGGATGGAAATTATTAAGTGAGTATTTAACCAAGCTTTTATTTGTATTACGTTTCAGGGGATATTAGAAAGCTAAATGGTAAGGTGATTATCAACAAGAATATTACTATTTAGGTTTGCTGTTGATAACTGCAAAACATAATGCAGAAACTACAACTAAATGGTAAGGTATCATATTGTCTTCTATATCCTGGAAATTAAATTCTAAAATGCAATCTTAAATAAAGTGCATGACTGGCTGAGTTATGATTTGCCCTCTAAAATAAAATGCAATAGGATAGTTTCCAACTATAGTAAATTGGATCATATACCATATTCCTTTACAAGCATGTTTTTAGACATTACCTCATTTTTTTAGTCTCGAAATATGTTAATATTTTTGGTTGAAAGAATGAGTTTAAGGATTTTCATTTTGAATTTATCTTGGATGCTTAATTTGTACATATTTAGGTGGATTGAATCTGAACTTTTATTTGTATATGAGTTCAAGATTTTAATAGCAGGTTCAATATGTAGGGATATGATAAACAACTAGATGTCCTCCTCCTCTTTTCATGATTTCAACCATGCAAAGTTTGAGCAATGTCAAAAAGAAGAGTTCTTTATGGTTTGAAGTAAAAGATGGTGAAGTTTTCATCATAAAGGAACATTACAAGAGGACTACATTGTGTATTAATTCAAAAATTTGTTTCTTAATGCCAGTTTTAAAGAGAAAAGAAAAGAGAGTTGTTTGAGGTGTTTAAATGATCAATTTTTCCATCTTGAAAAAATAGAGGAGAGTAATGGTTTAGTTGAAGGATCTTCTTCTTCTCTATGGTTTCTCCCTCTTGAGATTTTTATATGACAAATACTTAAATTAGACTACAAGTGGAAGTTGAGGAGTACTTCAAATTCATTTTATTTGTCCCCCAAAGTTCAAGATTTTAATAGAATGCCATTTTGAGATGAAATTTAAATAAAATGTTTTCAAATTAAATAAAATGTTTTCCTATTGTGTTATATTTCATTTGTGTGCGCAGATGGCTTCTAATAATGAAGTTGGAAGGCACGTATGTGTTGTATTGGATGTTAAATGTGGTGCTGCAGGTAGGGGTGCTCTTTTGATTTCAAAGTGACAACTAAGAAAATGATGTCTATCATAATCAGATTCAGTTTGTTGTTGAGCGAAGCTTTTGCAACACTAACCAAGTCAGGCTTTTGATATGATACATTCTAGATTTAGTGAACTGGGGTCCCGATGGTTCTGTATAATTAGTTGAACCTGTCTCCTGTTCAAGAATGCTCAAACAATTGGGTCACCCACAATTCACTTATATAAAGGAAAATAAAGAAACAGAGGTTCAAGCAGATGACGTAATATGATTTCTGGCCGCCAATAATGGCGTCACGGAGTCGAGGTAGTTTCATTATATAGTTGTCATTTCTTTCGCATGCTGAGAAATTCTTTTAATATAGAGTGGAGGGTGGAAATTTTTCCTTTTGATATGAGGTTGATGTTAGAATTACCTCTAAACATGTTCTAAACATGTAGATTATTCTAGAAACAAAGAATATAAGGTAAGCCTCCATAGGCATAGTTGTTAGCCTCCAAAGGCATAGTTGTTAGCCTCCATAGGCATAGTTCTCTTCTTCTCTTTGTAAGCCTATAAATAGGCATTTGTAGTATCATTTGTAATCATCCAAAAATATCAAAAACATTGTATTCTTGTTATCTAAACACTCAATCAATGAATCTCTCTATTTTGGTTCAATCTTGGTATAGTATCAGAGCAAGGTTAAGGATCCTTGTATCTAGTATTGAACCATGGGAGATTCAGATACAGAAAATTCTAAAACCACAAAACCTTCCGACACAATTATTTTTCAATCCGATGGGTCATCGTTCAAGGCAGGAATTACTTTGGATGAATCAAATTATGATCTGTGGTCTCAAATCATTGAGATGCATATTGCTGAGAAGGAGAAGATCTCCTTTATTCGCGGTACGTCTCCAGTTCCATCTAAAAATGATGACAAGTATGATAAATGGTACGCAGAAAATCAAAAGGTCAAGAGATGGCTATTAATGTCTATGTCACCAAAAATAATGAAACGATATATTCGTTTACCTACTGCTCGTGAGATCTGGGATGTTGTTTCTAAGGCTTTCTATGATGGAGCAGATCAACTACAAATTTATATCTTAAATCAAAGGGCTTTCTCTGCCAGGCAAAATGGTAGACCACTCCCGGTCTATTATGGGGAATTAGTAGAAATCTTCAGTGAGTTAGATCACCGTGATAAGGTGATTATGGAAAATGAAAAAGATGTTGAACTATATCGAAAATCAGTTCAACGTATGAGGGTGCATATTTTTCTTGCTGGTTTAGACAGTGAATTTGAACAAATACGTGGGGAAATTCTAAGGAAGGATCCCATACTTGAATTAGAACCTTGTTATGCTTTGGTACGACGTGAATCTGTCCGGCATACTACAATGAACAAAGGAACTGAAGTTGATACTTCTGCAATGGCAACCCGTCGTCAATACAACATTAAAGATAAGTCCTCCACCTGCACTCATTGTAATAAACGTGGTCATACCAAAGACAACTGCTTTGAGATTGTCGGGTATCCAGATTGGTGGGATAAGCGCGATCCCAAGAAAAAGAACTCCGTTGCAGCAGCACATGTGGTTAGCAATCTAACATCCGCTATGGAAACAACCAATGGTAAGGTTTTTAATGTTTCGCAAGTTGTTCCTAATAACTCATGGATAATTGATTCGGGTTGCACAGACCATATGACTTTTGATTCCAGACAGGTTTCTCCTTTTAAAACATCCATACACAACTCCGTTTGCACAGCAGATGGATCTTTGGCTCCAGTAATTGGAGAACAATCATTAAATATTACTGATACATTGAGTCTAGATTCGTTTTTAGTCGTTCCCTCTCTAAGTTATAATCTATTATCAGTTTCCCAAATTACTAAAGTCTTACATTGTGTTGTTATTTTTTGGCCTAATTCTTGTGTGTTTAAGGACATCCGAACACGGCGAACGATTGGATCTGGGGTTAGAAGAGGAAAGCTCTACTATCTAGATTTGGCGTCAAAAATTTCAGAAAGATTATCTAATGCTTTAGCTGTGAATGGTACTCAGGGGGAGAAGGAGAAATCGCAAATTTGGTTATGGCATAGACGGTTAGGGCATGCTTCTTTTGGCTACTTAAAAAGGCTATTTCCTAGTCTATTTTCAAAGGTTGATGTTTCTAGTTTTCAATGTGAAGAATGTGAACTAGCTAAAAGCCATCGTACTTTGTTTCCATCAATTTTAAATAAAAGTCCTATTCCATTCATGATTATTCATTCTGATGTTTGGGGGCCGTCTAAAGTTAACACTCTTGGAAGCGCACGATGGTTCGTCACCTTTATTGATGATTGCACTAGGATGACATGGGTTTGCTTGATGAAATCAAAAGATGAAGTGAATAATTTATTTCATAGGTTTCACAAATTAGTCAACACACAGTACAATAAAAAGATTCAAGTTCTTCGAAGTGACAACGGAGGCGAATATTTAAGTACTGATTTTCAACATTATTTAAGAGAATGTGGTATTGTTCATCAGACAACTTGTCCTAATACTCCTCAACAGAATGGGGTAGCTGAAAGAAAAAACCGTCACTTGCTTGAAGTTGTGCGTGCTTCATTAATATCAGCTCATATGCCGTTAACTTATTGGGGTGAAGCTCTTACCTCTGCAGCATATGTGATCAACCGCACACCTTCCAGCACTATCATTTTTCAGACACCATTTCAAGCTCTCACTGAGGCAACAGTTTCACCAACATTTCCAAACTTGCCACCACGCATATTTGGATGTGTAGCATTTGTGCACTTACACAAGAACCAACGGAGCAAGTTATCTCCCCGTGCTTTAAAATGTGTCTTCGTGGGATATGTTGCAAGTCAGAAAGGGTATAGGTGCTACCATCCTCCAACTAAACGAATGTACATCACATTGGATGTTAAGTTTCACGAACACGTGATTTATTACTCGAAGTCTGAACTTCAGGGGGAGTATGAAAAAGAAATTCAGACTCTTGACTATGAAGAAGACATAATCGAAGAAGATGTTGTTCTTCATATTCCAAAAGAATAGAAAGTTAGTGGGGAAGAAATTAACACAGATGGTGAAATTGAAGCTATAAATGAAGTTGAAGAAGATAATGCAGATGGATCAAAAGATAATGCAGATGAAGTTGAAGAAGATAATGATACATCACCAACCCCAATCCAACCGTTCGCTGAAGATGTTCTTGAACCTGCAAAGAAACAATTGCCAGAACGTCGGAATAGAGGTATCCCTAAAACTATGTATGAACCTGATATTTCATCAAAAGCTAAATATCCCATGAGTAATTATGTCTCTAATCACCGTCTGACAGAATCAAATAAGTCATTTGTGAATCAATTATCTGCTGTAGTTATTCCTAACAGCGTGCATGAAGCATTATCTGATCCGAAATGGAGGGAAGCTATGATCGATGAGATGAAATCCTTACAAGAAAATAATACTTGGGACATGGTTGAATTTCCGAAGGAAAGAAAGTCGTGGGATGTCGCTGGGTTTTTACAGTCAAATACAAGGCAAATGGTGAAATTGAACGCTTTAAGGCAAGATTGGTTGCTAAAGGGTATAGCCAGACTTATGGTGTAGATTATAATGAGACATTCGCACCTTTGTAGCTAAAATGAATACGGTCACGAGTCTTGTTGTCTCTTGCTGCAAATTTGGGTTGGCCATTGCAACAGTTTGATGTCAAGAACGCCTTTTTACATGGAGATTTGTCCGAAGAAGTGTATATGCGACTTCCACCAGGAATGATGGAGTCGAGAGTTGCATAACGGAAAAGTTTGTAGGTTAAACAAGTCATTGTATGGTCTGAAACAATCTCCGAGAGCGTGGTTTGGAAGATTTACCAAGTCTATGAGAGCATTTGGTTATCGCCAGGCAAATTCAGATCATACTTTATTCTTAAAATGAAATCGAGGTAAGATTACAGCTTTAATCATATATGTAGATGACATGATAGTTACAGGAGATGATCCAGAAAAAAGAAAGGCTCTCCAAAATTATCTATCAAGTGAATTTCAGATGAAGGATCTTGCTTCTTTAAAATACTTCCTTGGAATTGAAGTATCTCGATCAACAGAAGGAATATTCTTGTCACAAAGAAAATATGCCCTTGATTTGTTGGAGGAAACAGTATGACAAAGATGTCAACATGTAGATACACCAGTAGAGCCAGGTTTGAAATTATGTTCGGATGGCAACCAAGTACCTGTTGATAAAGGAAGATACCAAAGGCTCGTGGGTAGACTAATGTACTTGGCACATACAAGACCCGATCTTGCATATGCATTGAGTATTGTTAGTCAATTCATGCATAATCCTGGAGAACCACATATGAATGCGGTAATGCGAATCCTAAGATACCTGAAGTCTGCTCCAGGAAAAGGGATCTTGTTTAAGAAAGGTCAAGACTTCAAAAGTATGGAGGCATATACTGATTCTGACTATGGTGGGTCATGTGATGATATGAGGTCTACTTCAGGATATTTTACCTTCGTTGGGGGTAATCTTGTTACATGGAGAAGCAAAAAACAAGGAGTTGTTTCACGATCAAGTGCAGAGGCTGAATGGCGAGGTATGGAGCTGGGTATCTGCGAAGTTATGTGGTTAAAACGTCTGCTAAATGAATTGGGGTATCCTCCTAGGAAACCAATTCGTTTGTACTGCGATAACAAAGAGGCGTGTGATATTGCACACAATCCAGTTCATCATGATCGCACAAAACATGTGGATATAGATAGGTTCTTCATTAAAGAGAAGTTGGATAATGGGATCGTGGAGTTACCTAGAATTAGATCGGAAGAACAGGTAGCTGATATTCTAACTAAAGCAGTTCCAAGTAAAATATTTCTGAAGTTTGTTGGCAAGCTAGGCATGAGCGACATATATGCACCAGCTTGAGGTGGAGTGTTAGAATTACCTCTAAACATGTTCTAAACATGTAGATTATTCTAGAAACAAAGAATATAAGGTAAGCCTCCATAGGCATAGTTGTTAGCCTCCAAAGGCATAGTTGTTAGCCTCCATAAGCATAGTTGTTAGCCTCCAAAGGCATAGTTGTTAGCCTCCATAGGCATAGTTCTCTTCTTCTCTTTGTAAGCCTATAAATAGGCATTTGTAGTATCATTTGTAATCATCCAAAAATATCAAAAACATTGTATTCTTGTTATCTAAACACTCAATCAATGAATCTCTCTATTTTGGTTCAATCTTGATAGTTGAACTGCAAATGAATATATTCCTCGAGTTATACCATCTTGGAGGTTTTAAGTTGTAATGAGGTTGAACTTCAAATGAATCTGAAAGGGTTTTAGCTAAGTGAAGATTCATCGAATATATATAATTTGAAACCCTTACTTTTATCACCATATATTTGTAAAATTTAGTCATATGTCCATCTTGGTCCCTAATTATACTTAACTTTATGCATTTGAATTCATAAATGTATTTGACCGGCGGGGCACTAGCTAAATGTATTCCTAATTAGCTAATTTAGTCATATGACCAGACAACAAGAACAATGTCGCTTTGGTCACTACTATGTCTAAAGATGCTCTTGGAACATCATAAACTTGCCTCTTCACACCTACTCTCAAATCAATAGGTAGATGGAGTACAAGAAAATGATGTATTTCACTCAATTTGATGAAAATTTGAGTACCTTGCCGACTTAGTTTTATAGCGCACCTAAAATATATTTCTTGAATTACTTATTCATATGAGACTTGGCATGTTCGAGTAAGTACCCAAATACCTTAACTGTAGTATCTACCTCAACTCAGATTGAAATACTGAATCATATACGAATCATTTATCGATTTTAAGTTTGTGAGCAGAAAAGGTTGAGTTACGCCAGTTAACATAGGTAATAAAATAGACTCAGTAACCTAAAGAATGAAGCCAATTCATTCCAATAAAACCAAAAATTTGTCCAGTAGAAACATTAACTAGATTCCAAATGATAATCTCCCCAAACCCAGTAGAATCTTCGATGAAAAGTGAGCGTTTTTAACCAAACTTAAGAGGAAGTATAAACTTAACCCCGTGCAACGCACGGGCGAGACACTAGTTCAGAAAATATAAATATAAATCTTGACATTTCCCAATTCATTTGAAACACAAGAAATGAAACAATCGTCAAGCGATGGTGAAGAAAATTCACATATGCCACTTGTGAGGACCAGTCTCTAATGTTAGGATAGTCAGGATATCAGTCACCGTCCCGGACGGTCTTCCACGGGTAGCCACATTTGTGGGATGCCCCTATGGGCCTAACAAACTCACCTGTAGCCTTCCAAAACCTTCCCAAAACATGCTCAACAAATCGATCACGGCAAACCCAAGTGAAACCAGGCGAAATTGTAACTCTGAAATTAGATCTCGTTAATCCAATTTATAAGCAATACCGCTATAACAGTTCGGAAGTTATAACAATTCGGGAGTACGAAATTCATGTAATTAACTGATAAAGAGAATAAACTCAAACTTCAAATCAATAAAATATCATTTTGTGTCTGGCACACTCAAAATGGTATATCAAAACTTCCATAATAACCCATAAAATTAATAGACCAACAAATGGAGATGTAACCTTTAATATTTAGGTGTAAACTCGATTAAGAGGCAGAAGGCAGCAAGCTAAAAAAATGTTTTATAGTTTAAACTCACAAAGCTATGAATCACAAAATTCGACAAATGAAACTAAAAACAGTAGCAAAGTGCTGCGTACATTTTCATTTTCTTTACACCTATACTAGTGAAATCAAATAGGGTTGGATCACATGCATAACACTGTTTTCATTTTAAATTTCTCATTTGTTGGAGACCAAAAGAGTAAAAAGAGGCAAGGATGGCATGAAAATAGGTAAGCCAGAAAGCTGTACACTTGTAAGAAACTAATAGAGGACCAAAAATAGATACTGCATTATAATTAAAAACATTAAAGCAATGGATCTCAAAATGTTAAACATAAGATTAAGTAACCAAATTAGTATTGAGTTCAAACAGTTCCGAAGACTTATTGAAACGAGGTTCCAAAGAACGACGACTAATACAAAATTAGCTTGATCCACTAATATGTTCATTTCAAAAGGTAGTGTCATGCATGAAATTAAAACCAAAAGAGCTCATTGGCATTTTTACAAACAAGTAGTAAGCTAGTTTAAAAATTAAGAGAATAGTTGGATCCACTAATACAAAATTAGCTTGACCCACTAATATGTTCATTTCAAAAGGTAGTGTCATGCATGAAATTAAAACCAAAAGAGCTCATTGGCATTTTTACAAACAAGTAGTAAGCTAGTTTAAAAATTAAGAGAATAGTTAGATTTATGATGGAAAAACGGGACTTCAATTACTGCAAAACATTTTTATTGTTCATCAAATCATTTTATACAACTGAAAACGTACACTATTCAGTATGCAAAGGATAAACACAAAAATAACAAAATTTTAAACCAAAACTCTTATCATGCAAAATTGTCGACAAACGGGGTAATAGAAAGAGATTAAGTTTGCAGAAAAAAAATATACCGAACCCATGGTTAAATATACATCTCCCATAAACATTTTCGCAAAGTGGAATCAAAATGCATCAATAGCAGAGTAAGGAAGAAAAACCCCTACCTATGGGTGATACGAACTTTAGGCCAAAGACGGATGATGCGTTGTGCTTGAATTCAATTCCAAAACGACAAAATATTCTTCCTTGTTTGTGGTGGTGGTGGTGAAGCTGTAATAGAAAGGGGGAAAGAAGATGATACTGATCGTATCAAACGAAATAGGAAGCATGTCTTCTGTTAAAGGTTTATAGACGGATCGGAAAAACCAAGACAAAAACGCTTTTAGATAACGGAAAACGGATCATATGACCATAGCCATAAAGTTAGACAAGGTATATTGGGTAGAATATCTTCCACACTGGAAATGTGGAGATATGAGAGGTATTTATATTAATTGAAACACTGCAAAATAGCGCAGTTTTGTTACAGACTAAATCAACACGAAATTTAACAGTTTCAAAGAACTGAACGTAAAGATAGCCAGAATAATTTCCTTGTTACTTGCTCTTCTGACTTTGTCTTTGTACCTCATCTTCATAGTCAATGCTGACATGGTTAACATCCCCCCTCAAGTTGTACTGGAGCTTGTGGATGTGCAACTTGGAGCGTAAACAGTTAAATCTAGGAGATGCCAAACCCTTCGTAAATATATCCGCTATTTGATCACGAGTGCTAATAAACCTTACTGTGAGCAGCTTGTTGGCAACTCGTTCACGCACAAAGTGATACTCTATCTCTATGTGCTTTGTTCGTGCATGAAACACCGGATTGGCAGTCAAATATGTAGCTCCTAAATTATCACACCAAAGAGATGGAGTTGTCGACTGCACCTTTAATTCTTGTAGAAGAGATTGAATACAAATTATCTCAGACGTAGAAATTGCCACACCTCTGTACTCAGCCTCCGTACTTGACTTGGAGACTGTTTTTTGCTTACGGGCACTCCAAGAGACCAAGTTGCCACCGAAGTAAATGCAATAACCACTTGTGATGCGTCTGTCATCCAAGCACCCTGCCCAATCTGCATCTGAATATGCATGAAGAGAATAATCCTTTCGAGCTAACAAATTAAGACCAAAAGCAACAGTACTCTTTAAATAGCGAAGAATTCTTTTGACAAGTTCCCAGTGTTCAACATAGGGATCATGCATATACTGGCAGACTTTATTTACTGCAACAGAAATGTCTGGCCTGGTGATATGCAAATACTGCAGTGCACCCACCACACTGCGGTATAGAGTCGCATCATGGAACTTTGCACTTCCTCCACTTTGAATCCTGACATTGACAGCTAATGGGGTGCTCACCGGCTTAACTCCGTCCATTTTGGTGCGTTTAAGGAGATCCGAGATATATTTTCTTTGAGTTAGAACCAAACCTTCGCCATGTCGGAGCACCTCAACACCTAAGAAAAAAGATAAGTTACCCATATCTTTGATTGCAAACTCACTGCCAAGAGTACCTATGAGTTGCTGCAATGTAGCCGCATGAGAACCTGTGACAATAATGTCATCTACGTATACTAGCACATAAGTAAGTTGGTCACCATTTTGAAGAACAAATAATGAGGAATCAGCAACGGAAGCCTTGAAACCAATCTTCAACAGAAAAGTGCTTAGCCTTGAGAACCAGGAACGGGGAGCCTGCTTCAATCCATAAAGTGATTTATGGAGTTTGCATACATGGTTTGGATAGTTAGGATCTACATACCCTGGTGGCTGCTTCATGTACACATCTTCATCTAATTTACCATGCAAGAATGCATTTTCCACATCTAGCTGCTTTATCTCCCAGTGATTCATTACAGCTATAGAAAGAACCAAGCGAATTGTGCACGACTTGATTACAGGACTGAATGTCTCTCCATAATCAATCCCATGTTGTTGGTTAAACCCCTTGGCAACCAATTGTGCTTTATGACGCTCAATGGTGCCATCTGGATTTTGCTTAATTCTGAAAACCCATTTCGATCCCACAACATTCATGCCATCTTCATATTTAACCATAGAATATGTCCCATTATTGATCAGTGCATTAATCTGGACATCCATAGCTGATCGCCACTTAGGATTCTTGCATGCTTCTGTGTAACACGTCGGCTCCATGAAGTCAGAATCTGGCAGTGGATATTTAGTTGCAGTCAAGCACATCTTCGTTATTGGTTTGCTGATGCCCGATTTAGCCCTTGTTTGCATTGGATGAGATATAGTTACAGTCTGTGTAGACTGCACTTCTGGTTGATTTGCAGCAGTATCTGACATTTCAGAGGCTGCATTGGACAATAAATGTTGCGACGACGGCATAGTTGATGGTGCTGAAACTGTTGGAGATGAGTTTACACTGGTATTGTCTGGCAGTGATGACCCTAAATCTACTGGTGAAAAAACTGGCATAGATTGCACGGAAGTTGCAGGTGAACCTTCTGACATAGATAGTGCTGAATTCACAGGCGATGCTTCATGTATAGATCTTGGTTGAAAAGGTGATGTTAAAAAGATACTTGTGTCAGAAGGGACAATACCTGAAGGTTGTTCCGGTACTTGCTGCTGCGCTGGCTTGAATGGAAAGTATTGTTCTTCGAATTTAACATGCCGCGAAACATACACCCTGCCAGTCTTTCTGTGAAGACATAGATACCCTTTCTGGGAATTACTGTAACCTATAAAAACACAGGGAAGAGATCGAGATTCTAGTTTGTTGGAGTTATAGGACCTTAAGCACGGATATACAAGACAGCCAAAAACTTTCAGGAAGGAGTAATCTGGAGTTTTTTTAAAGAGTAATTCTAACGGAGTTTGGACATCTTTTACTGATTTTGGAAGCATGTTTATTAAATAACAAGCTGTTGTAAATGCATCAGCCCAATATGAGGAGGGCATATGCGCTTGGAACAACAATGCCAAACCCGATTATGTGACATGTCTTATTCTTCTCTCTGCAATTCCATTTTGTGGAGAAGTATGAGGACAAGTAAACCTGTGTTGAATGCCAGTATCATTCAAATATGCAGTGAATTTTTTGTATTCTAATGCATTGTCGGATTGGAAGATTTTTATTTTATGGTTTGTAAGATTTTCAACTTGTTTTCGAAATTGAATGAACGTATTCAATGCATCAGAACGCTGAACTAAAGGGAAAATCCAGGTAAAATGTGAATAGACATCCATAAGCAACATGTAATACTTAAAACCAGATCTTGATAAAGTTGGAGAAACCCATATATCAGAGACAACTAAGCTCAACGGTTCAGCATAAACGGAATTGCTAAGATAAAATGAAAGTTTCTTACTTTTGCTGACATGACATGAATGACAGAAATCAAAAGACTTATTCAAAACAGGTAAAGAAAACCTATGACAGATTTTGGAGACTGTTTGCATCATTAGGTGACCCATTCTTTGATGCCAAACTGGGAAGGAAGGAGAAACAAGAGCTTGAGGCTTCTCTGAGCTGTCTAACCTATCAATTCCTTCAAAGATATACAATCCATCCTTATTCAGCCCTCGCAGCAGCATTGTTCCCGTGTGCTTGTCCTTCACAAAGAAATGAGTTTTATGAAATTCAAAGAATACAACATTATCTTTACAAAATTTAGACACTGAAAGCAGATTTGTTTTAATGGCAGGCACGTGAAAGATGCTATTCAAATTGTATTTTCTAGAGTTATGAGTGAATGTTGCATTACCAACATGAGCAATATTGAGAGCATTGCCATTACCAACATACACTTGCTCAGTGCCTTCATATTCATGCGGGATTGTCAAGTTCCTCATATCAGTTGTAAGATGATGAGTCGCACCTGTGTCCGTGACCCACTCATCATTGTTTGCACCTCTTGGAAGAGCAATAAATGCAGCAGGCGGCTTTGGCTGGTTGTTGTTTGGTATACGAAACCAACATCTGTATGCTTGGTGGTTGTCTTTTTTGCATATCTGACACGGCCTTTCATATTTCTTTGGACCAGGTTGGTTACGACGTTGAGGAGGATTATGTTGTTGTTGAAAAAATGGACGATTCTGTTGATTATAGTTTCTTGAATTTGACCTGCTGCTGGAAGCCGAGCTTGCAGTCGCAATATTGGCTATTGGTTGTTGTATTAATGCGAGCTGTTGTTCGAGCCGCATATCAAACGTGAGCAGATGGGAATAGAACGTATCCATCTGCATCTCTTCAATTGTTCCAAGAACAGTAACAATGGGGTCATACGACTGGTTTAATCCATTGCAAAATTCCTATTTTTTCTCTTCGTCAGATGTTGTATATCCTGATGCTGCAAGTTGATCAAAGAGATTTTTAGCATCATTCAAAAAAAAAATTAACGATTTATTACCTTTGCTGAGTGTATGCAGTTGCTTCTTAAGATTCATGACATGAATCTTTGTTTTTGGAGCAAAGTAACTTTCTAGTTTTTCCCATACTTCTTTTGATGTATCCAAACCTCGTACATGGCAGAGAACTTCAGGGGTTAGGGTAGAGTTTAACCATCCTACAAGTAATTAATCCTAGGATTCATATTCTGTGAATTTTGGGTTGACTGCAGTCGAGTTAGGAAGGGTTTTTGGTGGTATTTCTTCAGATCCATCAATGAATCCTTGCAAGCCATATCCCTTAAGGATGGGCTTGAATTGAGTCTTCCAAAGGGAATAATTTGTTTCTGTTAATTTCAGAGTCACAAGATGGTGAATCTGAATGTTTCTTATGGTATTGGTGTTGGTTGTTGTCATGTTTCGGTTTTGAATGATATGAAGTGTGGTTTTGGATCGAGTAGCTGATACCAAGTTAGACAAGGTATATTGGGTAGAATATCTTCCACACTGGAAATGTGGAGACATGAGAGGTATTTATATTAATTGAAACACTGCAAAATAGCGCAGTTTTGTTACAGACTAAATCAACACGGAATTTAACAGTTTCAAAGAACTGAACGTAAAGATAGCCAGAATAATTTCCTTGTTACTTGCTCTTCTGACTTTCTCTTTGTACCTCATCTTCATAGTCAATGCTGACATGGTTAACAATGCGTTGTGCTTGAATTCAATTCCAAAACGACAAAATATTCTTCCTTGTTTGTGGTGGTGGTGGTGAAGATGTAATAGAAAGGGGGAAAGAAGATGATACTGATCGTATCAAACGAAATAGGAAGCATGTCTTATGTTAAAGGTTTATAGACGGATCGGAAAAACCAAGACAAAAACGCCTTTAGATAACGGAAAACGGATCATATGACCATAGCCATAAAGTGTGGGAGGAATGAACTTGTAAAATATTGGTCTAGGTGAAAAAGACATGGGAAATATTAGCCATATATACCCTTTATTTTAAATTTTATTCTTTTTCTTATCCTTTTCTCTCTCTTATTTATTTTCTCTCTCTACAATTCAAATTAATCGCGAGAAATGTCTTAACTTCCGAAATATAAGTCGAATTTCAATAAAATTTATATATTTGGAAAAGGCTCGAAAATCTCTACAAAACAAGATCCATTGTTGATATGAAATTCAGAAAAAAAATAATATTTTTTTAACGCACACCAAGTACACATTATGCACTCAGGTGCAACCTGACCAAAATTTATTTCCTATAAGAATATGCATTATGCACCCAGGTGCAACTTGGACAAAATTTATTGCATATAAAATATGTATTATGCACCCAGGCCAAAATTTATTTTCTATAATAATATGAATTATGCACCCAGGTGCAACCAGGCCAAAATATTTTTCCTATAGGATTCAGAAAAATATACATTATACACTCAGGTACACCTGGGCAAAACCTATTTCCTTGCATCATGCACTCGGGTACATCTTGTGTATTTCGGGGATAAATATACTGATCACCTGCAATATAATATGCACAACCAAAATCATTAGTTCATGATCTCGAGCGATGAATCCATCACACTTACCATCACATTCACTGTCAACACATCAACCAAAAACAAGTATTAAAGAAGAAAATAAGAGGAACACCTAAAAAAATCAAAAAATAAACATTATGCACTCGGGTGCAACCTGACCAAACTAAATTACTCTGTCATAATATACAATATGAACTCTGGTGCATCTTGTGCAACCTGACCGCTTCCAGGCCAAATTCAAGCCTATTTACGAGTCCTCTTCTGCACATTCCTATCATTCATCTAATCATACATTTAAACTCAATGAACTCAAACCATTTCATTCATCTATCAGCATTAACATCTTCTAATCATTCTAAGTAGCTTCGAAATTATCAACAATTGTTTTTAGTTCATTTGGTCGACACATTTAACAACATTACCAACTCTCTATTGTTGCTTGTTCCCAGACCACTGCTGCATCATGTTCTTATTCATTGTACATCATCAATACTTTTATGCAAAGCAATAACAGTACGAAGTACTGACACTGCATCTACAGCTAGTTTGAATACCACTATTTTCTTCTTTCTTCCAACTAACAACAACCACCACCACTGATTCATGGAATCATCTGCATCCACCACCTCAACTACAACTTCTCAACCCTTGTAACTATCATCCTTATCTCAACTCCAAATCCCATTCCAAATTATCCACTTTCTTTATTTCTTGACATCAACAACACCACCAACTCAATCCCATTCATTCACCACCATCCCTGTAAACCATTCAAACCCATCAATAATAGAAACACACGTCTAATCTCTTCCATCCACTGCTCAATTTACAGTATCAGTAACCCTCAATTAAATATAGTCAGTATGAATTGCTACAGGTTGGAAGCCAATTTGAAGAAACAACTGCAAAACTTGATTGAAGACTGGTCTCTCACGCTTTTTCCCGAACATATAGTGTACATTTTACTATTATTACCAATGTAAAGTACTGTGGATTCTAAACCATTCCATCTTCTTCCCAGTAAAGAAATAGTTCAATCATACAACAACCCATGACTCTAATTCATTCAAACTTCTAAAATTACCTTGAATCTCATCATTTCAATGGAAGCTAGCTTGCGTTTCTTCCATGTACAGCAGAAGTTCATGGCATCATTAGCTTAACTGAGTTTCTGGCACTTCAACCATATACCCAACTTTTGATAAAATGAACAACAATTTCATCAGTGCTTGAATCATCTTTTTTTGTCTTGGTTCGAATCTTGCATTGGAGACATACCCAAGATTCATAAAACTTCCCTTAATCTCTGCCAACAATCACTATTTTGGTATTTCAAACAAAAAATAAATCATCATGATATGATGAATAAGATCATATATGATAATAAAACTTATATTTATACTGAATCAACGAGTAGATAAAACTTGAAATCAAATTTATAATCATACAAAATAAAATCGAAATATAAAATCAAGAAATCAAACTTACTGTTTAGACTATAAGAGGAAAATATCTTTTAAATCGATCCCTTATTAAACCGACGAAGACTTCAGGTCTAAAACACAAATTTTCTGTGATGATTGGAGCTCGTCTTCTTCTCATTCCCTGTGATCGAAGATACAAGATCTGTTTATAGTGAGATTCCGAAAATTTCCTGGAATAAATACGGTTTCTCTTTAGGGTCATATTAGTAACTTAACTATAAGATATTTGTGCTAAACTTGGGAAGAATGCCCACGATAGCTATATGAACCAGATATTTGAATATTTGTCTATTTGAAAGGTTGGTAAAGTTTGCTTGTCTTTTAGACCCAGGAATTCAAACCTAGGGCCTATTTAACTAAAAAAATGCTTTAGATAATGCATGCCTCGTTACGTGTCAACCATGCTGAAGGTTTCCATATGCTTCCCTACATCTACTAATCAAAGCTCCCTAATACTACTAGGGGTGTCCTATTTTATTTAAAAACACTCACACTGAATTCAAGGCACTCAGCATAACTATATGCATACGGTACTAGGATTAGTTGCACACGCACACCACACAATTTTAGCTTCCGGCTTAAAATGGGTTGATTTGGACTCGCAGCCAAACAGAAATTTTTAGTGTCGTTACACAATACCTCCCCTCCATCTCTTGGAGTACCATAAGTTGGGTTCTTTGGCGGCAAACAGTCGTTATCATCAGGAATGTATGCATATCTAGCACAAGGCTTTTTAGGGGTCTTTCTAGGTTTTTTTACTATTTCTACTTGTTCCTATTCATCCTCTTCCTCCTATGATTCGTCATCTTCATTATCTCCATCTTCTTCACTGGCATCATTGTCATCTCCTTGTTCATCTCCATTTCCTCCATCTTCGGGTGGTTCCTCTTCTCCACCTTGATTATGTTCTTGAGTACCCATGTCTTCCATAATCTCTTGA
This sequence comes from Papaver bracteatum, assembly GCA_023529315.1. Taxonomy (NCBI): domain Eukaryota; kingdom Viridiplantae; phylum Streptophyta; class Magnoliopsida; order Ranunculales; family Papaveraceae; genus Papaver; species Papaver bracteatum. The sequence continues at coordinate 1,114,934 of JAJJWX010000778.1, read as the reverse complement.
TTAACTTGTTGTATAACATTGTCAACATTATCTCTATTCACATCATCTTGGATGACAACACCCGGTGATGAACCACCTACATGCTTAACATATTTGGTTCCACGCTTATTGAAACCTAAGTGTTTTTAGCCTCGAGGAGTGGGAGTTCTAAGTTCTTCCAGTGAAGTTTGGTTTGATTTTGTTCCTCTTCCCCTAATCAAGAAAACAAAAGATATTAGCTTCACCGATAAATGATTGACTAAATCATAATTCTGTTACAAGGTTTAGTTCGGTTGGTACAACTATTTTGCTAAACAACCGAACTCAAAATTCTAGGAAATTATGGAGGAGTTCGGTTTGGAATTTTTCTTGCGAACAAACCGAACTCAATATATGCAATTAGCAAGGATTTCGGTTTGTAGTTCGATAAACAAAATATTGCGAACCAACCGAACAGACTACATAAAGTTCGGTTAAATGATAGTTCTACATAGTGGGAAAATAAGAGAAGTTCGGTTACATAGGTTTTCTTTGTAATGTTTTGAGTTCGGTTGAGAAATTGTTTTAAAATATTGTGCGAACTAACCGAATTGTTTTGACAAAGTTCGGTTAACTGAGAACTCAAAGTAGTGAGTAAATTAGTTGAGTTCGGTTGGAAAGTGAAATTATTTTTATTTTGGTAAAAAGGGAAGAGTTCGGTTAGAAGATGGCTTTTTGAAAAATTAGCGAAATAACCGAACTGAGTAGTTCGGTAACATATTGTTCAATCGTAATCAACCGAACAGTTCTTCGTGTTCTTCCTTTCAGGAAGTTCGGTTACCAAACCAGGGTTTTTGGGTTCCGACTACTAACCGAACCTAGCACTGTTACTTACATTCAAACCCTATTTTGATGATTTCTATTCAATTAAACGAACCAAAATCAAATTAAAACTAATGGGTTTGGTTAAAATTACCTGCGGATATTTCCCATGCCCACTTCGGGTTGAATCTCCAATTCGTATCCCATTTCCACTACTGTGTCAATCTCTAATGAACTTTTCAGATTTGCTAGATGTCCTAATGGGGGACCTTTTCCTGCGATTCGTTTAGTTTGCTTTCGAAGCACCATTCTTATAGTCGATTTATTAATCGACGATGAAAATTTTATGAATCGACGATTAATCGATGAAAACGATGTTGAAATGGGGAAGAAGAGGAGAACAGGATGGAGGTAGGAGAGGAGAAGAAACTGTTTTTCTCTTTTGTTTTTGGGTGCAGTTAGGTTAGAAATCTTTTATGTATTAGATTAAGTTAATTAAGGTTATTAGGTTAGGGTAAAGGGCAAATTAGTAATGTAACAGTTTTTAGGACATCCCTTAATAGTATTAAGGTCGGGTGCCTAAAACACCATGGCCCCAAAAAAAGGAGGGTCCCCAAAAAAAGGAGGGTCCCCAAAATAACGTTCTAACTTAAGTGGACTGGGCTTAACGTACTTTTCTACCTAAGGCTTGAGATGACATTGTATAAGAGGGCACTCGAATTTCTAAACACGCTTAGGAAGCCGAACAATTAATGAAACAACTAATTTAAGAAGAATAGATTTCTTTCTGAGTCGTGCATGAGTCGTGAAAAATGGATCCTTGATTGACCTTTCGAGAATCTCCAAACATGATTATCATCAAGATGTAGGTTACCGCCAATGCCATGCAACCACGGGACCACTAGTCCACCCGTCGTCATCACCACCACCACTACTCCGTACCGTCGTGATGAATTGTTGATCAGTAGTTGAATTAAGCTATTATATTGATTCCCACTGTGAATTATGCTATTAGTTATTGAATGAACACGATGAAGAGATCTTATCAATTGTTAAAGAAAGCATAAACTTGGATTTGTACCATCTTTCAAATGAAATGAAATCATTTCTGATTTATACATATCTTTTACGATCTCTTTATTTTTTATTTTTTTTGTGCACAATCTAATTTGTCAACAAATAATTGCCTTTTCTGGAATACGTGGGCATGGAATGTCCATATATTTATTTTGGCAAGATGTTGCACATGTATTTGGGCTTTTACAGAGATTTCTAGGATTGTTCTTTCTTCCTTTTAATATAAAAATGGGACACTTTCGCATGACTCGTACAAGCAAGGCTGCTAATAGGGGTACCAAATTGTTTGGGGGCCTACCGATCCTTTACCAATATGTACTTTGTCCTATATGCAGATTGGTATACCCCAAGTAATTTGGTACCCCTATTAGCAGTCTTGCATACAAGGGACTATCTATTATGGGTTACCCTTTTTTGAAAAGAAAAGCTTAGAGTGGAAACAATCTAAAAAGAGTACATATTAGAGTTGGTGGCTAAAAGACAACCACCCATCCTAATGATTGAGTTCTTACGATGCATAGATAACTGAATAGATTCTAAGTTTTGAAGTCTATGAATGGTTTTCAGACCAACAATTACAAAAATAAATAAATTGTAGTCTAAGATCATTATCTTCGTTGTCTAAGATCACTATCTTCATTCATTTGTCTTTTATTTCTCTCATGATAGCTGAGGTGATAACATCCCTGAACTGCAATCGAAGGATAGATTAGATCCTTCAGTTGCTCCCCATTCTCCATTGTGTCCTGGATATCCTCGAGACCTAATGATATTTCCTACAAAATCCATAACAGTAAGAGCAGTGAAATATAATAGAGTTTCAGATTCCGTCCTGCAGGGTGCAGATTTTAATTAGAATTCCATTCTCCCTTTTTTAGTCTGGGTGAAGTGGGTAACTGGCAGTGTTATCAGAATTTATACTGCCATCCCCATCATTATGGAGATTTTGATTCAAGATTTGGTTTTGTAAGTGATGTTGTTATGGTTGCACGGATATTGTTGTATACTAGTAGTAATATGATTGGCATTTGGTTGGATGTGTCTGAAAGTGTAATCACACCTAGACTTCCAAATGTACCAACAAGCAGTAGCATAAATATTGTTGTTGTTATTAGTTGTTCCAGATTTGCATGAACCGGGAGTTTAACTAATCCATGAAGTTGGTGTTGCTTTCAAACTTTCCATGGGAAGGTCTTAGCAGTAATTTCCAGACAGAGGTAGCAACGGGACAATTAAGGAGCAAATGTGTCATAGTTTCCTCCCCACAATTGCATATCTTATATATATAGGAACAATATAGTGGAGAATATAAGCAGTTTTAGCATTAGTGGGAAGAATTCCATGTGCACAATTCCAAAGAAAGATCTGGATTACTGGAGCAATGTCCATTTTCCACAAAGTCTTCTAGTTGCTAATATGTATATCATTTCTGTAACGATTATCCATTTTAGCTTTGTAGAGGGACTTGACTGTGAAGTTCCTAGAATATGTGAGATTCCACACAATATTATCCCTTTCCCCAAGATGAGTAATAATCTTGTGAATGGCCTCAGCAGTTACGGTGTTGAATCAAGAATTGATAAGATTGATATTCCATTGTCTAGTTGGTAAAATAAGGTACGTACTCAACCAAAATGAGCTCCAAAGGAAAATCAGCAGGTCTAGAAACTTGAGAAGGAATGGTAGGAATCCAAACATCCTCCCATATTTTTATCTTCTTGCCATTACCAATTCTCCAAGAATTATATATAATCCTAAATATTATTAATGCCTTCCAGAATACCTTTCTATATCAAAGAATATCCATTTTTGGGTTATGTATCCATGTTGAGAACATTTTTACCAATGAGATACTTTCCATCCATGAGCTGATACCATACGTAATCTTTATCCTTTTCCAATCTCCGGCCAATTTTAGTGATCATGGAACTGTTAAAATGCTCCATCTTCATAAATCCAACCATCATAGATCCTTGGGTTTGCAAACTGCTATCCAGAGTTTTGGGTAATAATATTTTGGACTGTCTAGACGCTTTCCCCAGAATAAATCTCTTTGTAGCTTGTTTAGATCTTGACAAGTTTGCTTTTCCAGTTTGAAACAATTCATTTGATAAATACTGGTAGTTGATGTGACAATGTTGATGAGAACATGTATGCCAGCAAGATTGAGGGGACCATTTTTCCATCTAATCAATCTGAGTTTCATTTTATCACCTCCTAGTTTGAAAGACGTAATCTTGCTTCTACGGGTGAAAAGAAGAGATCTTAGATACTTGTCATTTAGCTGGAGGACTTGAACTCCCATATTCTTTCTTATGATGGTAGTTAGAGTAGGATCAATGTTGTTTCTAAACAAAACACCTGATTTACTTAAGTTAATTAGTTTTCCAGAGGTTTCACTCAATATTTAGAGAATTTCCATTAGGTTCTGTCTCTCACTCTTGTTTTCCTTGCAGAACACCTAAGAGATGGTTGATGGAAGGAGCATTCTTGCAGATTTTGATACCAGTGATAAGACCCATATCCTCAGCTTAAGTTAAAGTTCTAGAGAGAGCTTCCATGCAAAAAATAAATATGTATGTATATAGAGGATTACCTTGTCTTAGACCTCTAGTGGGATTGAAAAACTTATCTGGAGAGCTATTGATAAGGACTGCAGAGGTAGTGGTGGAAATACACTGGTGGATTTTTCTACACCAATTAATGTTTAGTGAATCTAATTTTCCTCATTATTGAAATTAAGAAGTCCCATTCAACTCTATCAAAAGCTTTGGCTCTCTTGATACCCATACAACCATTCTCACTTTTATTGCCTCTCTTGCCCATAGAATGAATGATTTCATGAGCTATGGCTATATTATTAGAGATTTATCTTCCAGGTGTGAAATAAGATTGGTAAGGGGATATAATTTTGTTGAGGAAAGGATTTATTCTCTGGGCTATTAGTTTAGAAATAATCTTGTAAGTAGTATTGTAAAGGCTAATAGGTCTGAAATGGCTAGGATAAAAAGGGTTGTCAACTTTGGGGATAAGAGAGATGAAAGTGGAATTCGTTTTCTTTATGATCTGGCCAGGGAGGAAAAATTTTGTAACATCCTGACAATATCAGGGCCTAGAATACCCAATTGTCTTGGAAAAAATTAGCAGAAAAACCATCATGGCCTAGGTCTTTATTTCCTTTTAATCTAAAGAGAATAACTTTTATCTCATTCATATCAGGGGGTCTGTTGAGCATCATGTTATCTTGGGTAGTAATGGTAGTGGGGATAAGATTTATGATGTCAGGATTTATGTTGATATCTTCAGCAGTAGCCATATTAGTGAAGTGGTTGGTGAAACAAGTTGTTACTTCTTGATATTCAGTAATCCATGCACCCTCTTTATTTTGTATAGTATCAAGTATATTCCTTTCAGTCCTACATTTTATGGATCTACGAAAGTAATTAGTACTCTTATCACCCAACTTGATAATTTGGTCCCTACTTTTAGTTTTCCAGAAACATTCCTCAACATCAAGCTAATTCTTGAGGTTCTTCCTAACAATTTTGAGAGCTTCTCCTCTATCATGTATGAAGTAGTTTTGGTGGAGCCAATTACAGTCTCCAACATTTGTTTTGATATTACCATATATAGACTCCTTTATTCCAAACTCCCAGCTGTAACTTTATATCATTGAGTTTTCTTGCAATGATAAATCACTAGAATCAGTGACATTCTTACTCCAGCTATAATTTTCTTGCAATCTTCATGCTCCATCAAGGGACCATAAAATTTGAAAGGAATACTCCCACATTTCCAAGAATGATGAGAATTGAGGTAAATTGGATGATGGTATGACCCTATAACTATTAAGTTGGATATGGTGGTGTTTGGAAATATAAGTAACCAACTATCAGAAGCAATGCCTCTATCTAGCATTTTCTCAATGAGAGAAGGTTCGGATCTTTTGTTAGACCAAGTAAATGGAAAATCAGTCAAACCAATGTCCATCATATCTAACTCCAAAATTTTATTTTGGAAAAAGCTAGCCTCCACAGTATCAATCAGGGTGACACTATACTTTTCAGAGTCATGGAGGATGATTTTGATGTCTCCAATGATCATCCAAGGAAGATGATTATTGAGAGCAGTGTTTTCCAACATTTTCCAGGACTCTCATTTTCTGGTTAAATCATAAGGACTGCCATAGTGACTAGTGAAAATCAAAAAGGTATTATGAGCAGAAGTGACAATAACATTGATATGGTTTAGAGAGAAATCAATAACCTCTACGGTAATTACTCTTCAATATCAAGACCAGGCCACCAGCAATACCATTAGCCCCTCCTGGTTCAACAAACCAATAGTTGTGCACATTTATATTTTGTATGATTTTCTTGAGATTTCCCTTCTTTTGTTTTGTCTCAGAAAGGAAAATGATATCGGGATTTAGTTTGTTGATCATATAATTTAGCTATCTCTGCGTATCTCTTGTTCTTAGTCCTTGGCAATTTCAGGCCAAAGAAGTAAAGAATTTGCTTAAATTGGAGACATGAAAATATTTGGAAGTAATCCTTCTAGAAATAGAGTCATATTGTTGTTCCAAAATCACATAACTAGCCAAGAAAAAAGTATGGATAAAGCAAAAAATATGTATATTTATGTAAAGTAGTGATGCATTTATCCAACTGGTAATCGTAGAGTATTAGAAATTATACCTGATTTTTTGTGGAAGAGCTTTCCAAGGTACAATTAGCCATATCCTGGGTGGGGGGTCAGCTTCTCAGAGGTAGTGGTGTCCAAATCCTTGCATCTTTTTGAGATTTCAGCATCAGTATTCTCAAAGGGTTTCTTTCTTTTGGTCTCAGGGGGATGGGTATCAACAATCTTGAAGTTGTGTGCCTTCTTTTTTGCCTCCTAATCCTCCCTTTTCTTCTTAGCTATTTCAGCATCCATTTTGGTTTTGATTTGAGCTAAAGTAGGTAGGGTGTCTAAAGGAAAAGGCTTGGGGGGAGGAGAGACTAAGAAATTAATTATGTCAGTGCTGGGAACTGAGTTGAAGTTGTTTGAATGGTTTTGAGATATATCATCATCTTTTATGTTTGAGAGTTTCTTCTTGTAAGTTCCTAGAATCTTTTTGGAAATGTACATTCTTTTATTTTGAATCTGACAAGCAAGAACATCAGGGTGTTGATTGAAATCCTTACCAGAAATAGGGGGTTGAGCACCAAAAATGATAGGACCAGAGGAGGATGAGGCTATGTTGGCTATTGCACTTTCTAGTTCTAATTTCTTGGCCTGTTTTATCTTGGCCTCAAACTCTAAAGCAACATCAGTATCAGAATAGTTTTTATGAATAAGAGCTCTTCCAGATAAGTATCATTTCTGGTCTTGAGTGATTGGTGGGGTAGTTTGATGGTTTCGAATAGTATTTGAGTGAAGTTAATTTACTGGGTTAGTACAAGGGGAAAGAGGATGATTAAGAATTTTACAAACTTTGCAGAATTTGATACCATTTAAGGAATAAGAATAGTCAAGCCAATGAGAATAGGTGGCGGTCTTAAAAGCTTCAATACCAAACTTTAGAGGTCCAGTGACATCAATGGTAAGATTAACTTCCATGTTCTTCTCTCTTTCATATGGTTTTCTTGCATCTTGACAAATTCCAGCTGTTTTAAGTATGCCTCTAATATCATGGATGACATGCTTCAGAACTCTTTTAATGAGTAACCATATCTTAAATTTTAAGAAAATTTATTCATCAATTAGTTCCGTGCCTCCAACGGGGATCTCAACAAGAACCATTAGATTCTCAAATACACCTCTCCTGAGAGTTTTATAGTCTTCGTCATGAGTAAGTCTAAGAATGTAGAAGTTTCTTCTCCTATTCTAAACATCAACTTTAATTCTACTAATAATTTTCCAGTTGGAATTGATGAAGTTGCTAACCCTTGAGGTTTCAAAGTAAATGTTGTTGCATAGTTTGACAATAAAGCACCACTTCCATCCTAGCTCGTGTTTGGGTTGAATGACATTAGCATTTAGAAATACTTTTGTGAACAGGTATTCCGGCATAGTGAGAGTTGACTTCATTTTGTTAACCATATTTTCAAAAGTGTTTGGGTTGGAGGTAGAGGAAGAAACCATTAGAATAAGTAATATGAAGTTATATTCACTCAGATAGTTAGTGATAGCAATATTAGTTGTATAGGTTATGAGAATACTAACATCTTTAATTTGAAATATAGTCACGGGTGAGGTTTTGACTAGATAGAAGTTTGTCTTGGTAATGCATCTCCCAATCTTAATGGTCCATATAACAATTTTTTTTTGCGTTTGTTGGTTGAAAGTATAGATGAAAGTACCAATTCACATGTTGATATCTTGACCACTTGCTGTAGGTTTGTCATTTGGTGGCTAACGGTACCTTGGATTTTAACCTATGGTTTTTTTTTCCTCGGCAAAAGTAATAATATATTGAAAGGCTTACTGGAAGTAAGCGAAACCAATACCCACCGTCATACAAAGAAGACTCCACAAAACTCAAATCAATTTTCGACACAGCAAAATAAGAATGGAAGGAAAACCTCCCTAAAAACTAACCTGACAGAAAAAGGAAAAGTACGAATCACCCTCGGGCTTTAATTTACAAAAAATTGCCCCCAGTTCGATTTTAAATTGTCTAAGGAAATGTTTTTCAAAGCTTCCACATTCTTGCTCCAATAATACTCCTGACTTTTTACCTTTTCGATTACTTGCTGAACCTCGAAGTTGATTCCTCTGAAAACCAAGTCATTTCTGGCATTCCAAATTGTCCATGTGATGGTCACCGGTAGAATTTTCCATAAAACTTGTCCAACTGTGGATAAGTTCTTCATCTTCCAACCTTTGATGATTAAGTCGATACAATTTGGCATTACCCACTCCATTTTCATGTAAGATCTGAAGTGTAACCATATATTAGTAACCTCTGGACAGTGGAACATCAAGTGAGAGGCTGTTTCACCCTCTTTGCGACATAACAAACAACCGTTTACAATTAGCTTACCTTTCTTATAAAGGGTGTCCATCGTCGCCATCTGTTTATGATATAATAATTGCCATAAAAAGAATCCCACTTTGTGTGGCCAAGCTCTAGACCAGATGCTAAGGTTCGGAGTTTCAATTTCGTGTTCTTTTTCAAACCAAGAGTAAGCCGATTTTACTGAAAATTGGCCCGTTTTGTGAACATACCAAGATAGAACATCTTCTGAATTACCAACTATTTTATCTTCAATAAGACTAAGTAAAGAGCATACCTCATCAATTTGATGTTGATACATCCTTCGGGACAAACCTAGATTCCAGCTCCCACCATTTGTTAAAGTGACCATGCAATCTTTTACTGTCCAATTCTTGGATTTTAACCTATGGTACACTATAAAATGAGTAACGAGTGAACCAATCACAAAAATATGGTAACCTATGTATTTTACACCTTTGATTGTCGAGATGTGTTGTATATAATATTTATGTGTACAAACGTAGTATCAAATTGCATGAAGCTGCTTTGGTATTTATGATGGATATGCCGCACGTGTGGAGTGGACGTGGTTCGACTTTTACCTTTGTTGGAACGAGCACTAGCCCTTAGAGGGACAAACCGACTTAAGTGTTGAATATTGGATACCCTTTATTTGATACACTAAATTATCTTTTCCTGCGTGGTCTTGATCATCATTTACTTCTGAAATCGAAAGCCAAGTGTCACAACCTTCATCTTGAGCCTAACGATATTTTCGTGGATTTTGTGGTTATAGGCTAAGGATTATAAGTGGCCTTAAAAACAGGGTGTATAGACTATAGATTCTAATGGGTGGTTGAAGTAGGGAGTAAAAATGTGAGAGATAAATAATTTTTGGGAAATGATCTCATTAAGGCTGGGTGAAACCGTTTTGATTAGACAAGTCTTTTTAAATCACCTTTTGATCTCGATTATACTCTTCAGTTTTGAGATAACATTGGGCTTAATCTCATTATTTTATTTTCTCCACCTCTTCTTATTCTCTGCAGAGAAACAAAATACAAAACACAGAGAGCACAAGAGAAATATATCATTTGATTTAAGAAAATGGAAGTCAATAATACAAAACCAAGGAAAAAAAACAGCGCCTTATTTTTCCATTGAGCCTCAAATCTATTTTTATCCTCGTGATCATGCCATAGAGAGGTTTCCATATGGAGTTGCATTTCCTCAGTGGTGTGAATCTCCAGTGTTATGACCAATGGCTCTTCTAAGCACAATCAATAGAGAATTGAAATAGAAATGAAAACAAATGTAAAATAGGCACACACACAACACAAGGATTTATAGTGGTTCGATCAAGATGATCTACATCCACTTTGGAAGACGACGATAACGTTGTACTATGATATGAACAAGATTACAAGAGTGTAAACTCCTCTCAAGAACAAGACCTTGTTCTTGCTCTTACTCTCTCTATACACTACTAATGTTTCTCTCTTTTGTTTAGGAACTTGAACTGATTTTGGGATGCTTATACAATGGAAACTAGAAGGCGTTATATAGGTTCTATGAGGTAGTTTATATGTTGACATAGAGCACACAAGCAACATAATGGGAGCTCCACTTCTTAGTGGTTGTTCCACTTCTCTTAGTGGTAGTTCCACTTCTTAGTGGTTGTTCCACTTCTCTTAGTGGCTGTTCCACTTCTCTTAGTGGTATCAAGGCACATTACACTACAAATCTCCACCTTGACTTGAATACCATCACCACTTATCATCATCGTCTTCGCTCAGCCCCTCAGGGGCTCTCAACACCTGTTGACACCAACCAAGTCCATGCAGTGCTTGAACTTGATACTTGGAACTGGCTTCGTCAACATGTCCACGGGGTTATCCGCCATAGGAACCTTTAGCATCGCTATCCTACCTTATTCAACTGCATCCTTGATAAAATGATACCTGACATCGATGTGCTTCGTTCTCTCATGATACATCTGGTTCTTGGTCAAGTGAATGGCACTTTGACTGTCACAGAACAAAGTTGCATTCTCTTTCTTGAAACCTAAATCACCAACCAAACCCATCAACCATATACCTTCCTTCATCGCTTCATGCGGCTGCCATGTACTCGCCTCGATTGTAGACAATGCAACCGTTCTTTGCAAAACCGACCTCCAACCGATAGTACTTCCACACAATGTAAAAGTATAACTGTCAATGACCTTCTTCTATCAAGATCACCTGCATAATCGAATCAACATAACCCACAACATTTGTCGAATCACTATAGTGTTTATCAAACACTAAACCAACATCTCAGTACTTCCCCTTAGATACTTCAAATCCACTTTGACTTGCCAATGAGCCTTCCCTGGACTTCCCATGTATCTACTTACCACACCCACATCTTGTGCGATATCCGGCCTTGTACAAACCATAGCATACATGATGCTACCAACTGCGCTTGCATATGGAACTCGAGACATATACTTTGCCTCATCTGCAGTTTTAGGTGATTGCTTTCTAGAAAGTTTAAAATGAGCTTCCAAAGGAGTACTTACTGGTTTTGCATCTTTCATACCAAACCGCTCCAACACCTTCTCGATGTAAGCCTTCTGGGACAAATGCAACTTGCCTTCATCTCGGTTTCTATGAATCTCCATGCCCAATATCTTCTTTGCTGCGCCCAAATCCTTCATCTCAAACTCACTACTCAACTGCTCTTTCAGCTTTTGTATCTCTGACATGTCTTTGCAAGCAATCAACATATCATCAACATACAAGAGTAAATACACAAACGAACCATCTTGGAGTTTCCTGTGATATACACAACTATCATACTTACTCCTGTCATAGCCATTTGCCACCATAAACGTGTCAAAAAGTTTATACCACTGCCTTGGAGATTGCTTCAAACCATACAAAGATTTCTTCAACAAACATACATGATCTTCTTTGCCAGGAACTTCAAACCCCTTTAGTTGTTGCATATAAATACGCTCTTCCAAATCACCATGAAGGAAAGATGTCTTGACATCTAGTTGTTCCAATTCTAGATCTTTCAAAGCAACTATAGCAAGCAATGTTCTAATAGAACTATGTTTAACAACAGGAGAGAATACCTCATTGTATTCAATGCCTTCTCTTTGCGTAAACCCCTTTGCCACAAGCCTTTCCTTGTACCTTGTTCCTTCACCATCTGAAGTACCTTGTTTCTTCTTAAAGACCCATTTGCTTCCAACAATCTTCTGCCCTTTTGGTATTGCTACTATCTCCCAAGTGTCGTTCTTGTCAAGAGACTCAATTTCTTCAATTGCGGATGCTCCCCATTCTGCTGATTCTTCACCATCGATTGCTTCTTCATAGGTTGTTGGATCATCCATATCTATGCTCTCACCTACTGCAAATGCATATGCAACCAAATCAGCATGGCCGTATCTTTGAGGTGCTCTAACTTCCCTCCTCTCTCTGTCTCTTGCAAGATTGTACTGATGACCTTGTGCTTCTTCTTCCTGGGCAGGTTCTTGCAAAATATCTTGATCATCATCATTATCAGAAACAACAATCTTATTGCTTCCTTGAACTTGCACCTCAAGTTCCACCTTGTCACCAAGATCCACCTTATCACTAACACCCTATTCAGCTTCTCCATCTAGTTCTTCATTCTTTGGCTTCAACAACGATTGCTCATCAAATTTCACATCTCTGCTGATAAGAAACTTGTTTGATCTTTCTGCTGGACACCATAACCTGTAGCCTTTCACGCCCTTTGCATACCCAAGAAATATACACTTCTTTGCTCTAGGCTCTAGCTTCCCCTCATTCACATGAGCATAGGCTGGACATCCGAATATCTTCAAGTCTTCATAGTTAGCATGCGAACCTGTCCAAACTTTATTTGGAGTCTTGCACTCAATGTCAGTCGATGGAGATCTGTTCACTAAATAAGCTGATGTGTTTGCTGCTTCACTTCCCAAAACTGCTTTGGTAACTTGGCATTGGAGAGCATGCACCGTGCCTTCTCCATTATGGTTATGTTCATCCTTTACGCAACACCATTTTGCTGTGGTGTTTTTACATTGTCTTGGTGTCTCACAATCCCTTGCTCCTTGCAGAACTCATTGAACTCACCCCCACAAAATTCCAAACCATTTTCTGTCCTCAAGCACTTGATTTGTCTTCCGGTTTGCTTCTCAACCATAGTCTTCCATTGCTTTAACTTGACAAAAGTTTCATCTTTGTGTTTAAGTATGAATACCCATACTTTCCTTGAGAAATCATCAATGAACGTCAGCATATATCTACCACCACCATGTGAATCGACCCGAGAAGGACCCCAAAGATCAGAATGAATATAATCCAGAATACCTTTGGTGTTATGAATAGCTGTACTAAACTTGACTCTACACTGCTTTCCAAAGACACAATGTTCACAGAAATCAAGCTTGCCTGTTTTATGACCACAAAGCAATCCATGCTTGCTCAAAACAGCCAACCCCCTCTCGCTCATATGCCCTAGCCGCATATGCCACAACTTGGTAGTATCATCATCAGAACTTGAAGAACATACCGCTGCATCACCCGTCACAGTAGTAACTTGCAGCGTATAAAGACCATTAATTCTCTCGCCCTTCATAATTGTAAGACTTCCTCTTGAGACACGAATAATTCCACCTTCACCTTGATACTTGCAGCCATTTGAATCAAGCGTACCCAAAGAAATAAGATTTCTTCTCAGGTCCGGAACATGCCTAACCTTAGTTCGAGTCCTCACCATACCGTCATACATATTAATTTGAATTGTACCTACACCCACCACTTTACAAGTGACATTGTTTCCCATAAGAACTTTACCACCTTCTTTAGCTTGATAAGTAGTAAACCACTCTTTATGAGGACACATGTGAAAGGTACACCCCGAATCAAGAATCCACCCGTTCTCCGAGATTTCGGTATGAACCGTGAGAACCGCTCCATCATCACTTTCTTCTTCAACATTTGTTGCGGTGCCTTGGTTGGTATTCTTCTCGACAGTCTTCAATTTTGGACAATCCTTCTTGAAATGCCCCTTTTCCTTACAATGAAAGCAATAGAATTTACCGGATTTTGATTTAGACCTTGACTTTGATCTACTCCTATCAAATCCGCCTTTTTGGTTTCCTCTTCCTCTAACGAACAACCCATCTCCCGAATTATCTTTACCGTCGATACCCGTCTTCTTTAACTCCTTAGAGTTCAAGGCCGCTTTAACGTCTTCCATGGAAATTGTATTTTTTCCATACATTACGGTATCAACAAAATTTTCATAAGATGGTGGTAAGGAACAAATCAAACCCAAAGCTTGGTCTTCATCTTCAATTTTGACATCAATATTTGCCAAATCCAAGAGAATTTTATTATAATCATCAATATGATTTATAATAGACGTTCCTTCATGCATTTTAAGAGTATGTAATTTCTTCTTAAGATATAAACAATTAGTTACGGATTTAGTCATATACCTTTTCTCCAACTTGTTCCATAGCCCGTCCGGTGTCGTTTCCGTTGCCACTTCTCTCAAGACCTCGTTGCTCAAACACAATAGAATTAATCCATGTGCTTTCTCCATGAGTTCTTCTTTTTCTTCTTCCTTCAATGTTTCTGCTAGAGCCGTTTTCCCCTTCAAAGTTTTCACCAAACCTTATTGCACCAAAACATCCCTCATCTTTAGCCTCCATAAATTGAAATCATTTCTTCCATCAAATTTCTCAATCTCATACTTTGCCGCCATCGTAGATCGTTTTTAACCGGAGCTCTGATACCAATTTGTTATGACCAATGGCTCTTCTAAGCACAATCAATAGAGAATTGAAATAGAAATGAAAACAAATGTAAAATAGGCACACACACAACACAAGGATTTATAGTGGTTCGATCAAGATGATCTACATCCACTTTGGAAGACGACGATAACGTTGTACTATGATATGAACAAGATTACAAGAGTGTAAACTCCTCTCAAGAACAAGACCTTGTTCTTGCTCTTACTCTCTCTATACACTACTAATGTTTCTCTCTTTTGTTTAGGAACTTGAACTGATTTTGGGATGCTTATACAATGGAAACTAGAATGCCTTATATAGGTTCTATGAGGTAGTTTATATGTTGACATAGAGCACACAAGAAACATAATGGGAGCTCCACTTCTTAGTGGTTGTTCCACTTCTCTTAGTGGTTTTTCCACTTCTCTTAGTGGTATCAAGGCACATTACACTACATCCAGGATATGAGTATAACTTTAATTGGAATTTTCGATAATCTTCAGCACAATCTTGCAGTGAAGAGGGAAGTGATCCGAGAGCAGAAATGTCCTTCTGAAGGATTTAGTACTAATGAAGAACTGCATAACATAAATAGAGCAGTAAGAGAAATTATGTGTGTGAATTTTAATTACCTTGAAGTTAGAGATCCCAAGCTTGAGAATAGAAGTAATCTCCATGCTGGAATCCATTCTAACCATATTGCTAGAAAAATTAGCAGATGGCTTAGTGAGAACCTCATCGACGTTGAGGTTTTAGACCATAGTTGTGAATGATTTGAGCATTGAATGGGTTACTGAAATTGATCTACCCATTATTGAGTTTTCTGGAGTTGATGAGAGTGCTATAACAACGGGGTTGAATAAACTGAACATGACTGTGACTGTGATTTCGGTGACTCCGGTGAGTAAAGCTGGTGGTAGCTGTGATTTCCTAGGATTAGTGACTATGTAATTTGCTTTATTACTTTCTGACTCAAGACAACCAAAAGAATTCATACCTTCAACCAATAACTAGATATAGAAGCAGAATCATAGAATTCCGGTGAAAATGAGTCTATATTCGCCAAAATGGTTTCCGACTGTCATGAAAACAGGTCGGAGAAGATAGAATTCAATGAGAGGAGACCAATTAAAGTGTGATATTTTTGGAGGGAGAGTTTTATTTGTTGTCGGTTTTTTTTTTTTTTTTTTGACTTAAAAGGGCAAATTTTATAGAAAGAAAAGAAAGTGTCACCAGAAAAGTGACACTAGATAACCAAATTACATTAATGAATGCATCACTGCGTTCCAATTACATAACAAAGTTGATAAAGAGAACCCAGAGAATAAATCAGAATTCCTACCCCAATTGAACATGAGACATTTAACGTCTACGATTAACTGATCTAAATCCTTGCTCACATTATTGTGCACTCTTGCATTTCTTTCATTCCAAACACACCACCAAATTGCAAAGGGAAGAATATTCCAAATTTTCCTCTTCATATCTCTGCAACTTCTCTTGGATTTATCACCCCACTCCCATAAATTAGTTCTCACATTTTTAGATATCACCCAATTAATTCGAAAACTATCCATGAAATAAGATCAGATATGAGAAACCAAGTTGCAGTGCAGAATCTAGTTGCTGAAAATTGTTTTCTTTCGTGTAAATTGGATATCCCTTGGTAAAATTTAGTAACTCTCTGTAACAATCTCATACTTTCTGGGATGATTTTCTTTAACGTAGGAGGGCTCCAGACCGACAAATAGTTAAACACTCGCAAAATTGTAGCTTCTGTGAGAGACGGGGTACAAATCAAAATGATGTTCTTGACCATG
The DNA here is from genome assembly GCA_023529315.1 of Papaver bracteatum. NCBI lineage: Eukaryota > Viridiplantae > Streptophyta > Magnoliopsida > Ranunculales > Papaveraceae > Papaver > Papaver bracteatum. The sequence goes on along the minus strand of JAJJWX010000778.1, from coordinate 1,098,472 downwards.
TGGCCTGAATCCAATGTAGCTCTTTGTAACATGTGGGTGTAAGATTTTGCAGTTTTATTTCAGACAATGATTGGCAACCAACTTATTTTATTAGCCAAACAAGCAAGAAAGAAAAAAGATTTCTTTCTAGAATGCAAAATTTTCAAACATGATTGCCAGTACTCGTGTGGCACATGATAGATAGATCCATCCATTGTTGATTTGCCGCGACATTTTCATTAATTTTGTATTAAACATAAGAAACACATTTTATTAGTAGCTTTCTAGTAGGGTCTTTGCTTAATCAATATAATTCACTGCCTTAATTAAGCCGTTCACCACATATAAGTACATAATAACATTATTATTCACTTGTTCTTTATTGTATGTAGGCCTAAAAACCAGGATTTGTTCAATTACAGTAGGAAGGAAGGTGATTTTTAATAGATTTTTCAAACCTTACCTCATGTTCAATATTTAAGTATGAACGAGACACATTTTGTTGGGTGTTGACATTCAATGTCTAGGCTTTCAAATCTTACAACACATTCTGTCCAATTCACATGCTTATTCACATTCTTACATTTATATTGCTGGACTACTGTAAATAGTTATGACGCAGTAGCTGATTTCCCCAGCTGTTTGATCAAAACAATCCAATATAAGGGGTAAATGTCTTAAATTAATATGACACTTAGGATTTAAAATTTTTATCACCCAAGTTTCATCTCCAATACAAAAGTGAGGGTCATAGAAAAAGATGACATAACTAATTCTAAAGTGGGGGTAAAGGAGAAAGTCTAAATAAGACTTTTTTCATGATCTTAGGTCATAAGTCCACATCAATTTTTGTTTCTAAATTTAAATAAAAATGTTAGATAAGACCCTAGGGATTGGAGATGAAATTTAGGTAGAGGGTGTTATTTTTATATATTTTTTTTGTCATGTAACAACCAAAAAATATAAATTATACCTTCACATAGGATAACCTTGACCTCTTTAATATTGGAGATGCTCTTAAATTCAGAACTATATATGTAATTGATTTTTTTATTGTTTTAGTTGTCGTTGTTGCAAGGGGTTCCCAGTTTACTCAGGGATGTGCCAATCTAATACAAAAATCTGTTCTATCTATAACTAACAAAATAGCAAAAAAAATATTCGAGAATTTGTAGCCAATCTCGTAGAATCCAGAACTGGTCTGGATTCGGCCTAAGCTGTATTATCTTTTGTCTGAACAACATTCAGTTAAACCTAATAAGATTTAATTTAGCTAGTTCAAAGTGTTTTTTGATTACGTTACATTCGCATCAAACCCATTTGATCCTTCTTAGCTTAAACCGGTTCATTAATACTGAAATGAGCTTTTGCATCCATTTGCTTATGAATTTTAATTTTATTTTCAGACGTAACTTTAAATTAACTGTGGGATAACTAAATTTAGCAAAGGCCTTATCTTCCAACGTCTCTAAAGGGGTACCAGAATTAGAGAGATGATCAAAATTCCCCTAGCAACCTTGACTAACTTTTCCATCTAAAATGTGAAGGGGGGCCGATAACCCCTAGCAGCCTAGCTAACTTTTCCACAATTTGGTGGGAGCAGAAGAAATGGAGTGGTGGTGTGCCACCGCAAAGTGACGTTTGGATACACGTGAATATAAGCATCAAAATCAAATTTGGTACACTTTTATAATTATTTTATGCATTTCCTCTCTACTTCTCTTTAACTAACATTTTGTGTAGCCACATCTAATATTCAACTTTCAAATAAACTTGCACTAAACCAAGTCTAAAAATCAGCCATTTTGACCACATTTCTCACATCATCACACGTTTTCCATACCTGCAACCTAATAATTTATCAACTCTCACCACTATAAAATCAAACTCCCCGATTTCACCATTTTGCATCTCTCTTTAGTTCCCAATCTCTCAGAAAACCAAATTCACCACCACCACTACCACCGCCACCGCAACTACAACAATCAAATGGCTGTCTATCCAGTATTGCCATCATATGATCAATACTGTTTTGAATTAGGCTTAACTCTAGCTGAGCTTGATTTGTCAACATGGGATGATCAGAATGCAACCACATCAGATTCATCATCAGCAACACCACCACCGTCGATATCCTCATCGGATTCCATATTAGCAGTGGTATCAAATATGCCTACGGTTGCAATGGATGACACTGTATGTATTGTATGTATGGAAGGACCTCATGATCATCAAGCTGATCATGATGAAACTGATCATCATCAAGAAGTAGTAGGTAAGCAGATGCCATGTAACCATGTCTACCACGCTAATTGTATCTCCACTTGGTTATCTCGGTATAACTCTTGCCCGCTCTGCCGATGCACCATCGACACTACAATCGCCACCACTAGTCTACCGCCAGCACCGTCGCCACCGGTCCACCACCATCGTCAGCCGTCATTATTGATCAACAGTTGAATTGACTTACTGTTGGCCACGATGTAGAGACTTTTTTTTTCTTTTTTCATTCGTTAAAAGTTCGTTAAAGAGTTTAAACTTTAAAGCATATACTTTATTCATTCAAATCAAGGAATCAAATCTTTTTGGTATACAAATTTTGTTTCGAATTATTGGCTTCGTATCTTCAACGGAAATGAATTTTCTCGGTCACATTATTGGTTTTGTTCCAAATGAGTGTCCGGGCACGTGTTGCACATGTAGTTGGGCAACAACTTATATGCCTTGATGGGGTATAAATTCTACTGATCTATAAGAGCCGGAAAGCACATGCCACTCTCTTTTACTTGATCATCAGGCGAACACGTCCGCGTTATGGCTAAGATACGTCTGCCTTGGAGATTGCAGTGCTGCTTTATCTGTGAGTCATGAATCGGGTGCACGAAAGTACTACACTTCTTTCACTCTCTTCCCCCATTATATGTCATGGTTTTTAGTTCTTGATTTCTGAATTAAGATTAGTAGGGGTCTTATTATTATTAGATTTAACCGGTAGATACTTGACGTATAGGCGAGGAAAGGAGTGGGGATGTATTATCATTTTCGGGGCGCTGATTTTGACGAGGGCCCCTACACTTCTGAGCACATTTTAAGTGGACACCTTGTCTTAACCTGCCCTTTACTGGACGAGGTCTTGCCAGTAACCTGTTTGGCAATTAAAAATTGAAATCGTTTCAATAAGTTAGAAGTAAAAGAAATTGCTTAGTTGCTTCGGAAAAAATCATTAAGTTAGAAGTAAAAGAAATTTGTTTATCAACCTAATTTGTAATTTTTTGAAGTTAAAAATTAATTTCAAGTTTTACGAAATTCCATCCGGATGTAACCTGTTAGTGAACGATTCAGACATTTATCAGTAAAAATAAAGTTGGTCCGGGTGAAATATACGGATTGCAGGCCATATGCTCATCCGGTCCCTACCCCTGGTTTGGTAATAAATTTCTTTCACATATTCATAAAGTAGAAATCAGGTAGATCCGTAGATATATCCATTAGCAATCATAAAAACAATTTTACCCATGAAAAATGGTGTTTTTTTTTTTATCAAACAATTGTTAGAACTGTTTTGTCGGTGGACGTAGGCGTTAGTGCCGAACCACTTTAATCTCTTGTGTATTCTTTATTTCATCTTGATCATGTCTCTTATCATAAATATAACATGGTATCAGAGCTCCGAAGTTTCATCTCAATTTATATCATGGTATCAGAGCTTCGATGCATTTCCATTTCTATCATGGTATCAGAGCCAAGTTCGATCCAAATGGGCGTTTAAGTTTCCGCTACAAGATGAAGTTTAAGTTTCCACTCCTATCGAGCCAGACCCCACTCAATGCTACTCGTGTCCATCCGTGTGTCGGTGGTTTCCATACCACTCGCATCCGTTATCGGTGTATCTGTGGTTTCCGTACCACTCGGTATCCCACCGGAGTGTGCGTCTGTGGTTTCATGTAACCACTCAAGTATCCCGCCAAGTGTGCGTCCGTGGTTTCCGCACTTTTCGGTATGTTAAGTGGTTTCCTGTACCACTCGGATCAGCCGGTGTGCATCCGTGGCTTCCGTGCCACTCAGTCAGTGTCTTGTTAAACGATTCCAGTCAGTATGTCCGTGGTTTCCGTACCAATCAGATCCGCCAGTGTGCATCCGTGGCTTCCGTGCCACTCATTTAGTGTAACCCTTTCTGCATGGGCAACAATCCGTAGGCCACAATCCGCGTGTATCTACAGTTGGTGGGATGCAATCCGTGTGCTACAATCCGCCTGCCATGCTTCAGGTACATGGTGTATTCAAACTCGACCATTTTGAGTTTGAGGGGGGGTGTCAGTCCACTTGCAATACTCGTTTGTAATATTGCACATCGTTTGGCTTCAACTCTCAATCATCTCAACTTCTCATACAACAAGTTCTCCCTTGAACCAGTACTTCCACCTATAGTTTCACCAACATCCGCACACAAGATAGTCCCGCAAGAGGCGCACAATATTTCCACCAACAGTTGCACCCATAGGTGCGCCACCAGTTGAAGAAGTAGATACACCAACATCTGCACCAACAGTTTCACCCATAGTTGAGCCACCAGTTGAACCGGTAGTACCACCAACAGCTGCATCTGTAGTTCACCCACCAGCATCTCGAGCTCTTCCCTGCCATGAACATCATCGTACTCCACAGACAGCAGACCGAGTTCGTCATCGTCCCATCACAACAACTTCCATCCAAACAGCATCATCATTACTGCCATGTTTTCTTTACTGCCTTCCAGCTCGAGCTCTTCCACCTGTAATCATGCCATCACGTTCTCCTGCCAAGATAAACCATCTTTTTCAACAACAGTTCAAGTTGATCACTTCAAAACATTTCCGTGCTCAACTTGAGGGGGGGTGTTAGAATATATCCACCATATACAAGGAAACCATGAAGATATAGTCAAAGATATTCTAGATAAGTGTTGGAATTACCTAATTTGTAATGTCTAATATGAACTAATATGAACAAGGTTTAAAGAAGTCTAGAGTTAGGTAGAGTTCAAAGTATCTAGAATGATCAAGAGAGGTTGGTCAAATACCATAATATAAAACATGTGATAAAAATGTTAGTATAGTTTGTAGGCTAAGGAAGTAGAACTCAATTTGGAGTTGCTCACTTGGAGGCTTAGCTAACTAGTATAAATAGGCATTTGTAGTATCATTTGTAGTCATCCAAAGTTAGTTAGATTGGGTCCTCAATAAGTGAGAGTTGAGAGCTCTCCTTATGTGAGTTTTTGTGTGTGGGTTTTGTAAATCATCTCAGTGATTACTGATGATCAATATCATTCATCCTACGGGGTTTTGTCAGCGGACGTAGGCGTTAGTGCCGAACCACTTTAATCTCTTGTGTATTCTTTATTTCATCTTGATCATGTCTCTTATCATAAATATAACATGGTATCAGAGCTCCGAAGTTTCATCTCAATTTATATCATGGTATCAGAGCTTCGATGCATTTCCATTTCTATCAACTTCCACTTATAATGGTACAACAAGTTTAATAAAGCCTTGATCGGATTCGATATATCGATTTAACCCTTTTTTGAGAAGAATTAAATAAAATTCTCATCTGGTATAGCCACTAAAGATATCAACATTTTAATCTAATTTTCTTACTTTCTAAATATTTGCCGAATAGAGTAAATAGCTAAAATCATGGGTTCGTCTTCGATGCTAAGCAGTCACGCACCAAGTCAAGAAGAAAAATATACTCCATAAACATAATTTTATCTGTCTTTTTTCCATGGGTCTTTTTTTTATCTGTCCGCTCTGTTTATAGACATAATTTTTCCATAAACTATCTCATGTACCCTTTATTTTTTATAATCATAAAATCATTTTTAATATAAACTTGTTGCTCGCTTGCCTGCTTCATCGATGTAATTAATAATTGTGAATTTTATTTGATAATTTAAAATAAATATAAACTTAATTCAAAATCTTGAATATTATCACCATATATAATTATTCAATATCATTGTATTAATCGTCATTCCTTATTTAAATAAAAACATTTATGGATATATATAAAATTCCTAATAAAACTTCTACTTATTCGTACATAATTTTAGTTTTGGTAATAACATAGCATTAAATAAGGCCAGTCAAGGGTTAGTCATGACATTTTATAGGATTTCCTTAATATTTTGACTAAATCAATTAGGACTGTTAATTAAAGACGGAGGGAGTAATATTTCATCAGCATTATTACTTTATGAGAGTATCGCGGTGGATAATTCGCACCATTATCAGTATCACCACTTCACAAGAGAATTTGGGCTTGATATTTGTTTATGGATAGAGAATTTGATCTATAGTAGCTGGCAGATGGATACCACCACCGCCGCAATACACCAAATTTACCGTCTAGCAACAAAATATTTTCGTTGCTTAAAGTGCTTGCAGCAGCAATGGGAAGTTGCAAAACACCTTATTGTAGTTATTCACATCATCTTTAGCACTGTTGCGAAACTACAATTTAATAGCAGAACTTGAGTCGGCCCTAAATTTTTTAATTTCGGTGAACTCTTTGATGACCTGACATTTGCACCACACATTGGTCGTTGCTTAATTTTTGCAACTACTAAACAAATATGGCCATGTCTTCATTGACCTAGTCAAAATTGATCCCACCACCCCACCTCCCACCACCAATATTTCGGAATTACTCAGTTCTCCTGCAACTACCCTGATTCATTCAACTCTAGTAACTCAATCTAATAACTCTCATATTCAACATGCAATCAATATGGAAATTTGTCTATATTGTCCTGTAGTTAACATACAAAATCTTCAATGTTAGATTCATTAATGGAGTTTCATCCAAAAAAGAAAAAGAAAAAAGAGATTCACCAATAATTCCTGACTTTAAGTATTACATTCATAGAATGTTATATTAAACTGATAATCCCTAATTTGACCATATTCTCATGGTAGCAGTCAGCAAATAACCCTATAAGGCATAATAGACCCCTAAATATATTTATGAAGTGATAGTAAACAAAGTCGTTCTTGGATACATTGATAAATGAGCAATATAACTTGAGGTAAGTAGAATTGATGAAGAGAACTGGTAGAAGGAAAACAAGTCCCACATTCGACGGTAGGCTCTGTCATACAACTTTTTGCTCAACAGACACTCTAGAACTATGATCAGAACTTCATAAATAGTTTCCTTTAGCAATTTCATTTCCTCTGCACTTTATATTTTTTGTGGCAACAAGTGCATTGAGTGAAACCAAATTAAAAGCAAACTACATCACTGGAAAAAGAATAACTTAAAGACATGTTCATCACATGATAAAACTAACACATGAATAAAAAAAGACAAACCTGTAGTTGTCTGATTTACAACTCTGTTACTTTCCTTAAAAGACCTATTTAAACATAAAAATACGTTCATATAATCAGGAACCAGAAAATAATATGTAACGAAAATGTTAAATCGTGTGCATCAATATGAAGATGACAGAGAGTTAACATATCAACCTTGCGAGTCTGCACCATGATAGACACATATTTGTGTTTGATTTGGTACCAACTCTCTATATTATTAGTGCTCAATTTTGTTATTTTATGTCTTTGTAAGGTGTCTTTGGAGAAATAAACTTTTGTGAAAAAATTAGCTCGAAAGTGGTATTTGAACCTTCCTAGAGGAACCCTGCTAAAGGCACCGAGAGGAGTTGATAAAGGCACCCGTGAAAATTAATGTTCGCACCCCAAAAATTACTATTTGCAACGCGAGGATAAGTGCTAAAGGGATTCTGCTATCGGATAAGGGGCACCCGTCTTTTTTCCCATTTGAATTCAAAATTGGCGGGAAATTGGTTTTAAGGGAACATATTTTAGGGTTTGATTTTTGAGTAAGTTTGAAAAAGAATTAATCGCCAAATTAAGTTGGCGTGGACTTGATTAAGCTAAACATGCCTGGTATATGTATTTGATTCAACGAAATTGGGGTGGATCATCAATATGAAGCTAAACACATGAGGAGTATTTTCGGGATAAGGTTTATTCTAAAAAGGGAAGTTATATTCTCTGCGATATTTTCTATCCCAGGAAGAGGTTTAGAAAGCTTATATATGTGTACAACAGAGGAAAAAAGGAAAGATGTAAAATAAAGGAAATGTTTGTGACTTTTTGGTGAAAAAAATAAAGATTTTATCGAGATTTGATCAGCGTGTTGTGTATAACAAGGGTTGAGGGAGTTACAGAAATATCACAGAGGGTTTTGGTCGAGCTCTGGTGCGAAAAAGAGGAGTTTCACCAGCAGCAGGTGAAGCATAGAAGAAGAGGAAGACAAAGTCATCGGTTTCATCTTTTCTCTCTTTATTATTATTTTTTATGGGTGTTAAGAAATCAATCTCTATGTCTTGTGGACTCAAATGTTAATTCTCTATATAATGATCTGAACATTTAGTAATCTTCTTCAACATTTGCTTGGAAAATTATTTCTTAAATAGTCTAATTGATTATATATGCTTTCCGTTTGATATGTCGTGCTTGGATTAGATTCTTTGGCGGTGTATATTTGTACCATAAATAAAAATACCACTTATGGGCCCAATTGATACTTGAACAATCTTTTGGTCCTCATCCAAGCCCACTAACCAGTCAACCGAAGCAACCCATCAGCCTTCCCATAATTACGCAAAATCAATGCCCGGTCAATGGTCAAAGTCAACATACGGTCAATGGTCAAAGTCAACCGTCGGTCAAATGTCAAGATCAGGTTGCACGTCGCATCTCAAGCCAATTTCCAGTAATGTTTCCAGCGGTGCTGCCAACCAATTCCAAGCTAAGTACCCTATCGCACTGCCATCCAGTCTCTACCCGTGTCGGCAATCCAGTCTGCCAACCAGCATCCATCCGTACTGTCAGCCATTATGCATGTCAACCATCAATCCAGTCTTCCATACAGCATACATCCATATTGTCAGCCATTATGCCTGTCAACCATCAATTTATTCTGCTAGCATGCATAATTTATCATGAAAGCATGAGTGTGCAGTTCCATGCAGAAATCATCATGGAGGCATGCAGTATTGATTCCACCAGTTTCATGCAGAATTGAACATACATTATTTATTCCAACAATTACATACATAATTGGAGATGGAGGCATGAATGAGAGTTAATGCCATTTTAAGTTTATATTGGAATTAGATATTGAACTGTATAAATAGGGAGGAGCAAAAAATATTTAGTGGTAGCGAATACAAGAAAAGAGAATGCAATTCAATTATCAATAAAATCACTCCCCAAGGGGATTCGCCCGTGGACGTAGGCAAACCATGTCGAACCACGTTAAACTTGCGTCTCTTTATTTGTTCTTCAATTCGTCTCCTAACCCTAAAAACACACCAAATAATAGATTCAATCGTGTTTTGTACCCAAAAGTAATTTTGGGTACAAACATTGGCGCCGTCTAAGGGGATTACGAGGAAAGGAATCGTGTTTTCCCATTGAGAAAAGTTGTACAAAATACTTCAGAATCGTGTCCTTCAAAAAGCAGTTTGAACATCTTAAAAAATCACTGCTGCAGTCCAGTTGATCGCAACTGCTGCAGTCCAATTTGATCGTAATAGTCACATCCTAGCTGATCAAAGATGCTGCTGACCATATAATCGCACATAATGCAGTTCAGTTTATCGCAACTGCTGCAATCAAGATCCGTTGTTTCGGATTTGCTGAAGCCTGGGTTGCACAGACGCTCCATTTTTTGAGGAGTGTCCGCGTCCGACTCGCGTAGGACACGGGACGTGCGTTAGATGCTGACATGATGCATTTCTGACGCACTAATTTGCGCGTCCAACGCGCTTCTGGTTTGGACACACCAATCACTCTATTTTGACACGTTTTTTTTTTTCATTTTCAGTTAAACGTTTTCCTTTATTTTTACTATTATTAACTAAATGAAGAAAGACAAACATTTAGATCAATCATTTAGGTCTTTATTAGGGTCTTGTTATTGGAAATGATATCACACATTACCCTTAGTTGGGCATGTGTCAATATAAGAACGCATTTTGATTGTGACATATGTTCAGTAGTGATTGATTACTTGACCTTCGGAGTATATAAACAAACAATATCTTCTTTTCTTTTGAAATTTATACACATGTAGCATCATTTTCTAATTTTTAGGATATAAACACCTGACTTTGTTATATAAATACATGATTATATATATGTAAATAATATGTATATACGTGTCCGCGTCCTAGTATTTTGAGACTTTTATAGTTTCTGCGTCTACGTGTCCGCGTCTATGCAACCAAGGCTGAAGCTATTACCTACGGATACCGCTGAAAATCGCATCACTACAAAATATGATGAAAGTGTTGCCGGGACTCCCGTTCCGTGGAAAAAGATGTAGTGAAACACCATCAAAACTGTTGAGAAACGTTCGTTGCAATTTCCGCCAAGGATCTTTAAGATTGATATGGGAAAAAAAATCCAGAAACTTCCAGTTTGGATGCCTTCAACAATTACTGTTGCAATCTAGTTGTTCGATACTGCTGCAGTCCAATTCTGATCGAAATCACTGCTGGCCAACCCGGGCGGAAGTATATCGTTCACTCCGGACCCCTAGCGCCGATTAATCGCAGTTACTGCAGTCCAGTTGATCGCAACTGCTGCAGTCTAGATTCGCAGTTCGAGCTTGTCAGAAACTACTACCTTCAGAATGCACCCAATCTATACCACTACAAGGGTTGTTAAAACTACTGTCAGGACGTTCGGTTCACGGTAAAAGATGGCGTAAAAACAACATCAAAATTGTTGTTGGATATTTGATCTGCAACATGGATGAGTCCAGTTTTAATTTCAATCACTGCAGTATAGCTGATCGCAGCTGCTGCGATTCGATTAATCACGATTCTGCCGATCGATTGATCGCAAGCTATGCGATCCACATCATGATCAGAAGCCACCAAAGCTGACTCACTGTGAAAATCACCAAGATTGTTGTTAGGATGTTCGATCCGCAGCATGTTCAAGTCCAAAGTTCAAAAAAAATTTACTTCTCAAATAACGCAATTTCCACCTATTCGATTTCGTGGCTTGTCAAAATCACCTCCACCATGTCCGAGTTCCAAGTCCGTAGCTACCTACACATATGACAAACACATGAGGCAGAAACCCTATGGAAAAACCTCCAACAAAATATCACAAAAGTTTCCTGAAAAAGGTCTACAAACGCATCTAAATAACCGTTATAAAAAATGTTGCAGAAAGTTCAAGGAGAAAGGACAACAGTACTCAAAACTGTTACAAAGGGGAAGACAACAAAGATAACATTTCAACCAGCCGTTGCAAGAAGCCTTGAAAGTAAAGACAACAGTTTCGCAAAACTGTCACAAAATGTACGGATCACAGTTCGTAAAAACCGTGGCGAAAAGTTTCAAATCCGAAAAAAAAAATCAGAGAAAAGCCGGGGGCCAACTCTCTCACCCACTTCAGGGTTTGGTTCAACCCCGTTAATTTTCCGTCACCCACTTAAGGGTGTCCTTCACCCACATCAGGAATTTTCGATGCTTCGTATTACATCAAACGTCGATGTTCTGCGTATCCCAACCGCTGATGCCCTGGGGTACATCAAACTTCGATGCTCTAAGATACATCAAAATTTAATTCTCAGGAAAACTTCGATGCTCCTTGTTTCATCAAACTTCGATGCGCTGCGTATAACAACCATTGATGCTCTAAGATACATAAAATCCACGTCAACAATGCCACGTCTGCACGCCACGTCAGAAAATATACAATCAGTACTCCCCTAATGCCACGTTATCAGTCTCGGTGCCACATCAGCATCCCAGTCAGCACCCTCCAAATACCAAGTCATCAGTCTCAATGCCACGTCAGTATGACACGTCAGCAAGGTAGTCTAGTCACTATTGCCACATCAGCATTTCCACGTCACCGGTTGGTCCAGTCAGCTCTTCCACGTCAGTGGCAGCACGCACACTAAGAGAAAATCTTGTTTCGTCAATAATTTCTTCGTTTTAAGTCTGAATTGAGTGATTTTTGGCTCGTTGGAGTATCCTTTCAATTCCCTACAATATGGAGGTGATGAATCTTGAGTTTTAAAAAAATAATTTTTTTGACATTCCGAACGGCATAACAACCACTATCAAGTAAAAACTATATATCATATTCAAAGTTCGCGAACGTTGTTGCGTCAAGTTTCTCCCACAACCTGCCCGGGTGCAAAGTTCGTGAGTGCTGGTTTGATTCATAAACTTCAACATATATTTGGTGCCAGTTAAAACTGATACAGTCTAGTTGCTCGAACTGCTGTAGTCCAATTATCATCAGCAAATACTGGAGTACAGCTGATCGAACTGCCACAGTCCTTTTTCGTATAATTACTATAGTCCAGTTGATCGAATCTTCTGTAATCCGTTTTTCCTCAGAACTTTTGCAGTATAGTTTTCCTCACAACTGCTCCAGTCCAATATGATCAAACTTCTGTAGTTTAGTTTCTCAGCAACTGCTTCAGCCCAATTTTACTTATAACTGTTACAGTTTAGATGTTCGCATCTACTGAAATACAGATCCATGGAAACTGTCTTCAATCCAGTTTTGATTCAATTGACGCAATCTAGTAGCTGAATCAAGGCGAGACGCTAGGAAAACTACCATCAACATAGCCAGTGGACATCGTAATCACCTCATAAACGAAGTCGCAATAAATATGGTACGTATACAATTCACATATTTACGCATCTTTTCATATAATCATGCATACTTTTGTTCAATGAGATACCTAAAATGTGGTGAGCATTTTCTCACGAGGAGATGCACACATTCCAATTCTGCGCGTATCTGGAATAGTGGGATTGGCCTCCCGCGCGAATCCTAGATAGAAGATATCTTCAAAATCCCATGCGCGAGCAAAATGCATCAAGGCAATGCACCATTGTGCAAGCATTTAGCAGCATGACAATCACTATCTTCTAGGGGCGAGTTTCATATCACTTCAACGTGACTGACTATCACTTGGGGGCGAGATACGTAACACCTCATGGTATGAAATAACTCTTTTGGGGCGAGCTGCATAACACCCCATACGCTTGGGGGAGAGTTACATATCACCTAATTGCAATGCGGAATTCAGCTTCTGAAAATTGAAACTTCAGGTAACCCAAATATCTTAATCCTCCAACGAGTTAAAAGATTAAGAAGGGGCGAGCATACACCCTAATATTTTGACGCAATTATTACAATCAGTAATGCTTAACTGCTACATTTAAGTTAATCGATTTATTATAGTCCAGTTCAAAAGAAACTAATACACTCAGTTGGACGCAACTGATGCAGTACAGTTTTGCTCATGAATTATGTACTCAGTTGGACGCAACTGATGCAGTCTAGTTTTATTTATAACTTTTACACTCAGGTTTATCGAACTATTTTAGCTCAGTTCCTCAAAAACTGCTGCAGTCCAGCTGATTGAAGCTACTGCAGTCCAGCATAGTTCTCCTCTCCTGCAGTCCAGCTTATCGCAGCTGCTACAGTTCAATGTTGTTCACTCCTCCTGCAATCCAACTGACCGTAGTTGCTGCAGTGAGGCTCGTCGTTCCTGCAGTCCAGCTGACCACAGCTGCTGAAGTGCATACCCACTCTTCGTTCCTGCAGTTCAGCTGATCGTATCTACAGTAGTGAGGCTCGTCGTTCCTGTAGTCCAGCTGACCGCAGCTGCTGCAGAGAAGTATTGCTCGTCACTAATGTTTCCAGCTGATCGAAGCTGCTGCAGTTCAGCCATGTTCGCAACCACTGCAGTCCAGCCATGTTCGCAACCCCTGTAGTCCAGCTGATCGCAGCTGCTGTAGTGCATCTCTGCTCGTTTCAGATATATTCCAGCTGATCGAAGTTGTTGCAGTTCTGATATGTTCGCAATCCCTACAGTCCAGCTGATCACAACTGCTGCAGTGCAGTTTTTCTCGTTACTGATTGTAGTCCAACTGATCGAAGTTGCTGCAATCCAGCTCTGTTCGCATCTCTTGCAGTACAGTTGATCGCATATGCTACAGTGCAGTTTTGCTCGTCGCTCATGCAGTCCAGCTGATCGCAGCTGCTGTAGTGCAGGTTTGCTCGTTGCTGATTGCAGTCCAACTGATCGAAGTTGCTGCAATCTAGCTCTGTTCACAACTCTTGCATTCCAGTTGATCGCAACTACTGCAGTGCAGTTTTTCTTGTTGCTCTTACAGTCCAGTTGATTGCAGCTGCTGCAGTGCAACTTTGCTCGTCGCTGCTGCATTCCAGCTGAGCGCAGATGCTGCAATCCAGCTATGTTCGCAGTTCCTGTAATACAGCTGATCGCAGCTGCTGCAGTGCATCTTTGCTCAATGTTGTTACAGTCTAGCTCGTTATAGCCATCTGCGATCAACTCTGTTCATGATCCAGTGATCGTAGTTGCTGTAGACCAGCTTCACTCAATGTTGTTACCGCCTATTTCCAACTGCACTCTGCTCCATTATCACGCTTCCGTTGCAGTCTAGTTTAGCCTTCAGTCTTGCTTTTGCATCACTTGGGAGCGACTTGATTACGATTTTCACAATCAACGAAGGCAGTTTTCTTTACACTTCAACAACATAAATTTACTCTTGGGGGCGTCTTTATTTCCACAAATAACAGGGAAAGTTTGCCAATCATCTCATCATCAATAATCCATACTCGGGGTCAAGTTTTGTCATTGACTAAGGAAAACGAAATTTTCTTAACCCCCAACAAGTTGGAGGTTAAGAGGGGGCGATGTTTGTACCATAAGTAAAAATGCCACTTATGGGCCCAATTGATACTTGAACCATCTTTTGGTCCTCATCCAAGCCCATTAACCAGTCAACCGAAGCAACCCACCAGCCTTCCCAGAATTACGCAAAGTCAATGCCCGATCAATGGTCAAAGTCAACGCACGATCAATGGTCAAAGTCAACAGTCGGTCAACTGTCAAAAACAGGTTGCACGTCGCATCTCAAGCCAATTTCCAGTAATGTTTCCAGCAATGCTTCCAAACAATTCCCATCTAAGTACCCTATCGCACTGCCATATAGTCTCTACCCATGCATGCAATCTAGTCTGCCAACCAACATCCATTTGTACTGTCATCCATTATGCCTGTCAACCATCAATCCAGTCTGCCAGCCAGTATCCATCCATACTGTCAGCCATTATGCTTGTCAACCATTATGCTTGTCAACCATCAATTCAGTCTGCCAGCATGCATAATTTATCATGAAAGCATGAATGTGCGGTTTCATACATAAATCATCATGGAGGCATGCAATATCGATTCCAGCAGGTTCATGCAGAAATCATCATGGAGGCATGCATTATTGATTCCATCAATTTCATGCATAATTGAACATGCAATATTGATTCCAACAATTATATACATAATTGGAGATGGAGGCATGAATGAGAGCTAATGCCATTTTAAGTTTATATTGAAATTAGATATTGAATTGTATAAATAGGGAGGAGTTGAAATCATTTAGTGGTAGCGAATACAAGAAAAGAGAATGTAATTCAATTATCAATAAAATCACTCCCCAAGGGGATTCTCCCATGGACGTAAGCAAACTATGCCGAACCATGTTAAACCTGCGTCTCTTTATTTGTTCTTCAATTCGTCTCCTAACCCTAAAAACACACCAAATAATCGATTCAATCGTGTTTCGTGCCCAAAAGTAATTTTGGGTACAAACAGTGTACATCGTAGATTGATATTTGATTCTTTGAGACTATATTTTGGTTAGATATCTAGATCCATTATTTATTTATGTTTATAAATTGATGTGCCATGCTTATTATACAGTGATTGAGAACACTAGGGAACGATATATGTGCAAAAAGTATATATCTAAACAGAAAAGAGTATGTAAGGATTGATAACTTAGTGGTGAACCAAAACTGATCCAATGTACCATTAGAATTAATTTTTTATACCAAATCATTTACCATCCAATAAAACAAGACAAACTAAAACCAACATTGGTTAGGTTGAGTTACTAACCTAACAAATTCCCTTGAACATTAGGGAGTTAGAGGTGCATTCACACCTACAAATAAATATTAAACAAAGAACTAATACGACAATGAATGGTAAATTCTCAGCATAAATAGGTTCATTCAATTCATAGTTTTCAATCATAGTCTTACCAGAATGAGTTAATTTGATTGAATAAACACTAAGAATTCAAGTAAATAGAAATTCGGTCTTTTTTTTTTTTTTTAAAGTCCTCTTCACCTTCTACAACCACATCCTCAACAATTATTTTCAACCTCATCTTCTTCTCCTTCCTACAAATATCACTTACAATCAAATCAATAAAATTATATCCTCAACTGATAGATTCATTTAATTACCATAATATGTTCAACTAGTTCATCCTCATCTATGTGTGAGTTCAACATATAATTAAATAAAAAATAAAATCAAAATTACAGAAAATTGGAAACCCTAATTGAAGATTTCGGGGAAGAAGGAACATATAATGGTTGATTCCTTGAAACTATAAGAAGATAGTCTTGATTAATAGAGTTTGAAGAAGACCTCAAATAGATTTGTTATGGGAGTAGACTTTAGGTTTATTAGATTTAGTAGGTAGCTAGGTTTGTTCTTTGTTCTTCTCAGATTACGAATAACTAAGGTTTTGAAGTTTTAAAGAGAATCGGAACAAATAAAGATCTGAAGCTAAAATTAGAAGAGAAAATATTTAGAAGATGGCCATGGAGATATTCTGGTTTTTCGGCTGAGAGAAAGAAGAATGAATGACAAGTGAAAGAACAAATAAGGATGAGTTAGATCAAAGGGGTATAATAATTTTCATGTCCGACCTCCAATATCTAGAAGGAATAATAGTCAAAAGTGTTGCCAGCCACATAGATTAGCACGAGTCAACTTTTCTCCATTTCTAATATCAATAGAAGCTAAGCAGTTGCAAATTTGGAAACAGAGATACGATGTTGCTAAAATATAACAACAACCATTTTGTGTTGCTAAGTAGAACGATTGAAAAAGTATTTCTATCTTTTGTTTTTGAATCCTAAATTTGGTTTCGAGTCCAAATTGAAAAAGTACCATTACAAATTGTTGCAAGATATCACACTAATCAATAACTTTGACACAGTTATTCATATTCTGGACAAACATGTGCAATTTTTTGCAAACAATAAATATAACTGACAAACCATTATTCTGAATTAGAAAATCATTATGAGTTTTGAAGATAACATTTTTACAATATTTGTTTAATTCACCTGTTCAAAAATTCATGGTTAAGCCTGAAAAACTAATTTATTCAACAACATTTTTTAGAATTATTTAGGAACATTTCTCCATTTTGTAAAATATATTAAAAAAATATTTTTACAACTCTAAAATTCTAAAATTTGGTGTGGTTAGTTATCATGGTGTCTATTATATTCGGTAAAATGGATTCACATAAATTCATAAAAAGTTAAGAGTTGTACTCAAAACCATACAACTAACCAAAAATTCAATCTTATTTTCACTCCATAATTAACATCCACAGTTTTTCAATATAGTATCAACATTAATGGTTCGCAAATTGATCATTCATTTTCGATTATTACTTAATATAATGTCTTAAGATTAAGAGTTGTACTCAAAACCATACAACTGACCAAAAATTCAATCTTATTTTCACTCCATAATTAACATCCACAATTTTTCAATATAGTATCAACATTAATGGTTTGCAAATCGACCATTCATTTTCGATTATTACTTAATATAATGTCTTAAGATTGTTGGGTACAACAATCAAAAATGAAGAAAAAATTAAATAAACAAAAGTTGTTGATACTTAGGTCCTTTATAAATTAAGAGTGATTTGAAGAAACAAATGAGATCAACAAATCTCTGCAACAACAACATGGTATGAAGAAAATTTTTGGAAAAACATAATGAGCTACGTATTCAATACACTTTCCTTAATATATTAGCGCTCGGATACACCCAAGAGTAATGCTATATCCCCAAAGAATGAATGCATCTAGGATAAAACACTTTATTACGTAGTACTAGCTTATGTTTTAGAACTTGAGGTTGGAAACTCACAGAAAACCTTCATATGTAGTTGATACTCAATTTGATTTTGCAAACACGTTGTCTTTAATACATTAGCATCTGACTACATTCAAGAGTGATGCTATAGCCCTAAAGGACATATGTGAAAAGATGAGGGTACCCAAATACACGACAATCTTTAAAATATCCACCTATAAGTCCTCTTATCGAAAGTGATTGTCTATGGAAAAAGTCGAGACAATACAAAAAATCGGTATTCACACTTTGTGTGATCGTATATGGATACGAGATCAAGATAATACAACAATCAAAGTGTGATTACTTGATAATAGGATCAGACTTAACCGAACTCTATAGAATCACTATCAAGTAATACATAGTTAACGTTTGTGTAATTTATTTTAAATTATAATAACAAAAATTATAATTGCGAAAAAGTAAAGTAAATGACACAATAAGATTTTGTTAACGAGGAAATCGTAAATGCTGAAAAACCCCGGGACCAAGTCCAGAATTGAATACTCTCAAAATTAATCCACTATACAAAATCTAAACCAACTTCGTATAGTTGAGACCAAGCAACTAAACCTAGTTCACTTATTTTCTTCAGTATCCCTGCGCTTCCGACATTCAATAAGTGCACGCACTGGAACAATTCCTTTGGATTGTATTCCAAACAATAAAGGAACAACAAATATATTTGGTAACAACTCTATTGATTTTTTCAAGATAAAGATATCTCAAGTCATATGCAAAGACTCTTCCGTTTAAACTAATAAACTCCTTTGCCTGGTTAGATCAATATATCCAACAACTACCGAAGTAGCATAGTTTAGATTTGCAATAAATCAATATAAAATCCAATAAGAAACTATAAAGCGATGCCGATCTCACGCAACTAATCAATAGAATAAATCAGATTCTAGTTGGATCCCTGCCGATCAAGGTTTTTGCTACACAAAGATATGAGAAACCAATAAGAAATCTTCTTTAATCTTCAATTAAACCTGCACAACACCATTTGAATCTCTTGTGATCAATCACGTACAAAACATAGTCTGTTAATAATGAATTATCACAAGATGTCTTTAGATCTACAAACAGTTCTAAAGATCCCGTCGACACTTTGATCTAGTTTGAGTGAATCTTATATCAGAAGAGAAGATTATCAAGAATAAACAAACTAGGTGCAATCAAATTTTAACAACCGTTAGTAAATCAAATCAATAAAAAACTAATAAACTGAAATTATCTAGCTTCCCACCAACGATACTCATAGAGCTTCTTGATCCCACATAAGTTTTTAAACGAGCGGTCGTAAGAAATTTTGCCTAATTAGGGTACTTTCTTCTCCGAATAGACGGCTCCACCAGAAACAACAAAAAGATGAAGTTTGCCTGGCTCTTAGAATAATTTTCTCGAAATGCAAACTTAGGTATTTATAGACCAAGGAAGTTTGAACACCAAGGAATTTCCAAAACCAAATATTCTCAAGATATGCAATAAATGCCCAAATCGGTTTTCATAATTCCTGTAAATGCTTTGTCCAATATTTACCGAAATCTCTCAATAGAAAATCTCCAATTAGTAAATGCACATTACTAATTTTTATTCTCTAGAGATATGCATTTAATTTCGGGTAATTAAAGCATATAAAACTAACAACCTTAATTAAAATATTCTTAATTTATTTCGGACCGGGAACTCCTTGAGTAATTAAGGAATATCTTTGGAGAAAAAAAAGATAAGAGTTATTGTTCGTATTCAAAGTATGTTGACATCTTTTCTTTGTAAATCCTCTTTCATATTCACAATCTTGGAAACAATTATACCACACTTCCAAACAAGTTTAGAATTGGTTCTTTTGTATTCCAAGACAACTATGTTATTGATGAAGCATCAAATCACAATCACGGGTTCAATCGGTTCTACCAAACACAAGGATCGGTTCTACCTCAATATGGATTACTTGTGATCAAACACACAAGTTACCAGGACCGGTTACATCAGTTACCAGGATCGGTTACGTCAATTTCCAGGACCGGTTACCATATACCCATGGTACGTATTGCTTGTGATTGGTTACACAAGTCACTAGGATCGGTTACACCAATTATCAGGATCGGATACACCAATTACTAGAACCGGTTACACCAATTATAAGGACCGATTACACAATTCTTTTGTGATCGGTCACACCAATTACAAATATCGATCATACCATCTTAGATGATTACTTAGGAAACTTCTTTATTTGTTAATAGTAAATAGTTTTTACGACTTCATAATTCGCTGGGAGTTGAAGACCGCCACCTTTCCATCCACTTCGCAAATCATGGTGTTGATTCAGATGTATATGGTGGTAATTGTTTCAAGCAGTGATTTATGAAACGCTTCCAGAGTTGGCTTCTCTGTCATTCTTTGACGCTTTACAACCCTTGGTGTCTTACTGTAACTTTCCTTTTAGTTCTCGGCTTCGTGTGGGGGACTAATTGTCTAATTATGCATCACGTGCATGCAAATTCACATGATACGTTTTACATTTTTGCTTATCAACTTTAAAAATGTAATACTAATAACTGACTAAAAAATATTCAGTGATTTCGGTAATTATTTGGAGAACAACTCCATTTTTGGGAATTAAAATTCAATACATTGTGAGAGCCTGCTAAAGAGATGTGTTTTTCCTACTCTCTAGCACTTATTATTCTTTTACAATTCACAAAATTGGTTAAGACTAAAATCAACAATTCCTGGGTTAAAAGGATATTTAAATTTTGATATTGTTTAAATGGACAAAAATATAAAAATAACTAGGATTTAAACAGTTTCATTCTACCAATTTTCAAATACTTTTTCTTATTTTTAATTTATATCAGGATGCATCCAGTTTCATCCTTGCTATTTTTTAAGTTTAAGTCAGAATGAATCCAGTTTCATCCTTACTATTTTCTTGGTGTCCATTTCACCCATATTAATTTTTACACGTCCATTTGAACCATGTTTTAAAAATATTTGGGCAAATGACTCATTTTCCGTTTACAATTTGAGGCTGAGAGGTTCAATGGATATATGAGAGGTTCAATGGATATCTACGACGACAACGACCGGAGTGGATGTTTCAACTTCGGTAAGATGGGTAGTGTCCTTTTTAAATGAGAAGGAAAATAGAGCCCTTTGCCAGCCTTTACGGGGTGCACCTATTATGAATAGTTGGTTCCTCGGGGCATGAGAGCGCTTAAAAAAAAACCATTTTAAGTATAGACCCGAATTGAAAGTTTCAGCCAAATATTTCCATTTTTGGTGATAATTTCATAAAATAATCCATGGTTAAGATAACATAATTTACGTAGGCGATCCAAGAGGATTTTGAACTAGTAGATAATTAGAAAATGTGACATTAGTCTATTCCTTACTAATGGATGATGCATTATCAACCAAACTTTTACATTATTTAGTCACGTACTGTAATGGCACGGGTTAAGTCTTAGTCCGTTTACAAATAAATAATTTTATTTATTTATTCTTTTTAAAAGTTTACTTTTAAATATATTTTATTTGTTGTTTTCCAACATTAAAATGGTTTTTTTGTTTTTTGTTTTTTGTGACCTCTTATACCAAAAGCACTTTAGATCGTAGGTGCAAACATGTTCTACACATGCATTTGGCCACCTACATTAGAATTATTGATGGACTGCATTTATGCCATCGAAGGAACCCATCGTTTATTCCTGGCATATCTTGGTACAGGATATTTCATATATGCATGTCAAATTAAGAAAATTGACACTGTTGTAGCTGGTCGTCTTGTGTCCACTAGCAAGCATTCAGAGTCTCGTAGTAATTTCTGCAATTTAGTTGAGTGCTGTTCCACCTAACCTCCCATGTTTCAAAAAAGAACTAACCTCCCAAGTTGGAGGTGAAGGGTGAGACCTTGTATTTGGTCCTGGTGAAGGGTTTCAACTACCTCTCATCATGGAGGCAGGATTTTTTGAGACGTTGTACGTGTTTTTGGAATACCTTGCTGGATAAATATGTGTCTGGTGTGAATTCTATGGGTCGATGTAGATATATAGTTCTATAGGGCAATCAGAGATTATAATTCAGAAAACAAAAAACCTGCTAGTAAAATTGAGTTCTAAATATTTGGAGGGGAGTAACTGATTTTACTTTTCAAAGGCTGGGTCACTCTTCTGACTCTTGTCCTCGCGTTTTTTTTTGTTGAGCAATCCTCGTTGTTGTTATAACATGGGCATCATTAACACCTCGACTAGTATTCCACTACCGCAAAATTTGTTGGCTTTATTATTAGAAGGTATCTCTCAAACTCGTCACATTTAATCATCATTTACTTCAAAAGGTGAGATCTTCTGATGCTCAGTACCGGCTCCGCCACTGATTTTGATTTATGAATTATAAATAAGCGTGACCACAACATCTGGCACATTTATCTGGCCTCTCAAGTAGGAATAGAGTTGATGGGAACTGCTTTGATGCCTTTCTTGAATGCACTTATGGTTGAATTTTGGCTAGTCGTCTTGATAATAAAAAACATTGTGAAATACATGCCTATTTAAAAGAATTGATCAACAAGCAAGAACCGTGGAACTATGCCTGGACTGTATTTGTGGACCACACATTTACGGTTGTAGCTGCTCGACCAACAAAGGCCATCATCTTGGGTCCCATAATTTGTCATCACCCGTCCAGGTACTACTTATAATTTGTCTTTACGAGATATTATCTCTGTCCTACCTAATACTTTACTTGCTACTGGAAAAAGGGCTTTATATATCGGATTAGAAAGGGGTCCAAGCCAGCATGGGTTGCACAAATGCAAACACGTAGACGCGGGCACGCATGATGCGGACGCGAACACTATAAATTTCCCAAAAAAGTAGGACACGGATAGGATCAATATATATTTTATTTATATATTATTTTTTATATATACAATTATATATTCATACAACAAAGTCAAGTGTTTCGATCCTAAAAATTAGAAAATAATGTTATATGTGTATAAATTTTAAAAAAAATGAGAGATCGTTGTTTATACGCGTCGAAGGTCAAACAATTATCACTATAAACACATGGCACAATCAAAATGCATTCTTAGAACAACACATGCCCAACCAAAAATATATGTGATGTCATTTCCAATTACAAAATCCCAATAAAGACTTAAATGATTGATCTAAATGTTTGTCTTTCTTGATTTAGTTAATAATAGTAAAAATAAAGGAAGAAGTTTAAATGAAAATGAAAAAATATTCCAAACACAAGTCATCGGTGCGTCCAAATAAGACGCGCGCGGGATACGCATATTGGTGCATCGGACACGCGTCGTGTCAGTGTCGAACGCGCGTCCTGTATCCGACACGAATCGGATGCGGCGACTCCAAAAACAGAACGTCCGTGCAACCCAGAAGCCAGCGGACATAAAGAAAATGCATGGCCTTTAAAATTGACACTGTTGTAGCTGGTCATCTTGTGTCCACTCGCAAGCGTTCAAAATTTATTTTTTGTCTTCATGATCACATGTAGGGGTGCACATGGTTCGGTTTTTATCGGTTTTTTGCATAACCAAAACCGAAACTAATGTACTCGGTTTTGCAATATTGAAAACCAATGAAACCATATAGCTCAATCGGTTTCATCGGTTTCGGTTTCTGATCGGTTTTGTTAAAAAACATACGGTTTCTGGTTAACCGAATGATCTATAAATGATCTTTTAATGAGTTCATGTAATGTGCCAGTGCTTAATAGTTTACACAATCAGTGTGAAAAGATTCATTCCGAGAATAATACTATAATAGAGGTTCGCAGTATCGAGATAAGAAAAACCCCAAACATCTTTTAACTACATACTAATTGAAACAAAACTAGCTCAAAAGAGAATAAAAGGCGTCAAAATATAAGAGCTTAATGCTCCTCTCATTATCAGAGACCAGCTGCAGCCTGCAGGCATGATTGGGTCAACTGGTGCGGATGCTAGCTCCCAAGCTACCTCTCCTCCTTCTACGGGAACTCCTGTGAATGATAAACAAACAGAGATGAGCATACAAATGGTATTGGTTGTCTGCAGGTATTGGTGAGGCAATAATAACTTGTATTACACTAACAGACTTATAAACCTTAGGTGTGGCAACTGTGTAATGGTTTATTGAAGCCCTGAACTATTTACCTCTAATCAGTAATTCATTATGATTTTTTGTTAAATGACTCTTAAGGGATGCAACTCTTTAGATGGCAACAAGAAAAGGTTACATTAGATCCTCCCTCATTAAAAAGTACGATGCCATTTATCTTATGCTGTCACATACATAGGGTGTGTAACATGATACCTATGCGGCTATGCCTTTAATCCAGTCATGAACATTGAATTGGGTTTGTAATTCACTCACATTATTGACAGTTCATTGTGATAACTTGGCTATGCATATGCTTAAACAAATCTAAGCTTTATTCTAAAAATAAATATCAACTGCTAAAACTACACACTAGAAAAACTTACCGCAAACCCATTAAATCAAATTCACGATAACAGAGTTGAATCTTCTTCTTCTTCATCATCTATGTCAATGCGGATGAACTTAGAAGTTGCAAGAGAACCTAAAAATTCTGCAAGAAATTACATCAATAAGTGACAAACAATGAGTAGATAAAATAATAAATCAGAATATCACAAACAGTAAGCAGAGAAAATACCTGAAACATCTTCGACATCATCAGTTCCTAAGGTGTTTGGATCAAGATCAACCGGTGTCCGTAACCATCTTTGCGTGCAAATCAACGCCTCAACTATCTTAGGCAGCAGTTTACTTCGATAAGGATCAATAACACGCCTTCCAGTACTAAAGGCAGACTCCGAGGCAATAGAAGAGACTGGTATGGCTAGTATATCTCTCGCCATGTGTGATAATACAGGATACCTTGTATTATTAGTCTTCCACCAACCCAAAATTTCAAACTGAACACCGGTAGGGCTAGTTCTCGGTTCACGTTTCTCCTCTAAATATAACTCCAACTCAGTTCTCCCCTCAACATTGTCATCCTCCTCATATTATCTTGCTCTCTCTCCTATAAGACTAGCATATGCAGAATCTTCATAATCAGCAACCCCATAAGATTGAGTAACATTATCATCAGCAATTGTGGCACTAGACATGTTTTCATCATTTGCATAGAGACACATGTACTCTTCGAAAAGTTCTTGAAAATCAGATCTCACATAAGTCGATAAGTGTTTACGCAATGACGGACCCGTGATATCTAAAGTATCAATAATAAAATTTAAACCTTTCATTTTCTCACGTGGATCAAGCAAAACAGCAATGAACATGAGAGTGTTCATTTTATCATATGCTCCCCAATACTTATTAAACTTGTCTAGCATTTTATTGCCCATAACAGAGAGAAATGGATCTGAACTTTTTACCCATGTGTTCATTGTTCTATGAATGACACTTACGTTAAACAAGAACTCATATGAAGTAACACGTGTACAATAAGAAAACTTGACAGTCAAATCATAGAATACCTTTAAAAATTTCTCAAATGATCTTGCATTGGCCCAATCTTCCATATAAGGAGCATGTATAGGAGGCGGAGGAGGGGCCTTCTTCTTCCCTTTGTTATCAGTTGCAGGGGTACAAGCTTCTTCCATGTCAACATCATCACCAGCAACAGTTGAAGGAGAAAATACAGAAGGGATGGTTCTTTCGTTGAAAAAAAACTTCTTTTTGAAAGCCTTATCCTCCCGTGCTATCCTTTCAAAAGCTCTCTGATATCTACAAGATGCTTCCAACATCATGTAAGTGGAATTCCATTTGGTATCCACATCTAAAACTAAACCTTTTCTGCAATCCAACTTTTCGTGTTTAGCACAATCCATAAACTTACTCAACCTAGCAGGAGAACTCATCACATGCTTCACCACTTCCCTTATTCTCTTAACTGCCATATGATACTCTCCCAAGCCAACATTCACAACAAGTGCAAGCACATGAGAAGCACATCTAAATTGCATAAACTTAGTATTCAACACACCATTTGAACTAACCACTTGCTCCTTTAAATAACCATCCTCCCTTAGATAATCAATAGCTAATTCGTTAGCACTAACGTTATCAAGCGTAATAGTAAAAACCCCAGGAAGTTCCCAATCTAACAAACATTCCTCTAACATCTTCCATATTACCTCACCTGAATGACCTAGAATTTGGAAAAAGTTGATTACCATTTTGTGCAGCTTCCAATCTTTATCAATGAAATGAGCAGTTACAACCATGTAGCTTTTATTCTGGGCATTTGAGGTCCATGTGTCAGTGGTGAGACAAACTCTCACATTGTTTGCCTTGAAGTAATTCTTCATCTTCTCCTTTTCAGCTTCATACAAATTTAATACACCCCGTGAAATGGTCATACGAGAAGGGACCTTGTATCTGGATTCAAGTACCCTACAAAGTTCCTTAAACCCTTCTCCTTCAACCACTCTAAACGACTGCTCATCTAAAATCACAAATAAAATCACCGCCTTTGTACATGAATCTTGATTAAATGTTACCGCAACCAATTTTCCTTCTTCTCCTAGCCTAGCCGGTTGAAAATCAAGAGTTTGTTGTCCTTTATCCTCCTTGGGCTTCTGCTTACATATCTTCAAATGATTATTCATACCACCTGTCCCATACTTTGTACCCTGAGATGTAATTTTTGTGTTACAGTGATGACATTTCACATATTTCGAAGGCTTGGCTTCCATTTCAAAGTGGTTCCACACATCAGAATGTTTCTTTCCCGTTGGTTCTGTCACTGCTGTGTCATCTTCAGTTGTATCTTCAGGGGTTTTACGCTTATTGCTATGTGTTTCTGTCACTTTGATGCCAGCTTCAGTTGCATGTCCATCTGCACTAGCATCTCCAGCATCTTTAGCAGCACTTGCACCTCCAGCTGAACTTGCACCTCCAACTGAACTTGCATTATGTGGAGGTCTAGGTGGACGCTTATTAGAAGAAACAGATGAAGTAGGTGTTGAACTAGATCCTCGCATTGTAAAATAGCAAGTCTACAATATGATAACCCATACATTTATGTTAACCATACATAAAACTACTGAGTTAAGTTCAAAAGAAACAGGAAGACTTCAAAGAAGCTAAAACAAACATCTTGATGGGGCTAATAAAAGAAAAAAAGGTCACGGATAAAAAACCAGAAAAATTTTAGTATGATCAAGCAAGTACACATTGTCAATTATGTATGACCATCCAAGATGGTTGAACTCTCTTGGGGTTTACAGATCAACTTAAACTTTTTCTTCTTCTATGCTATATAGGTTCACCTACCTCCATTATCATCTGCTAGATGTGACTACTACTTGTCTATAAAACAAGATATATCTCAACGTAAAGAGTAAAACATTCGGCTCAGTATTGAGCATGGTGCAATGTTATACGGATAATAAACATTATGTCTCAACATCATTGTGTAACTAGCTAGAGATGCAGTTTTTTACTTGCTTGTCAAGAGAATATGGAACCAAATCAATACAATTCTACTCTACAGTTTATAAGGAATAATTCAAAAGAAAGAAAAACAAGCATATTTCAGACGGGATTTGCGTCGAACACCTTCTGAGAACTACACCAAATTACAAGACATTATAACCGATGACTAACCCCTTCAAACTCTATCCAAAGATGCAATAAAAACCAAAACTTCACAAGAAGTCTGAATTAACTTGTAAAATTAATTAAAATTTAAGCAAAACCCACTGTGTAAATCAACCTAAATGACCTTAATTTGAAATCCCCAATTTTTTTCAATTTCACAAACCCTAATATCATAATTAAAGTCATAATATCAAAATCATATCAAATGATACATACAAATACACAATCACAATACCTTTATCAAAATCAGTTCAAATGATACACACAATACCTTTTTCAATTTTCGGTCTCTTCTATAGATCCATCTTCGTTCGACTGATTAGTGATTAGGACTTTGATATAGGTTTGTTACTTATCAAACTAGAAGAATAAGAATAAGTGAAACAAGAAGGTGATGGTGGTAGTTTTAGGCTTCAGTAATCACTAATCAGTACGGTTATCTTTCACTTTCACATCCCTTTCTGGTTTCAGTAATGGATAACGAAAGAAAAGAAGTGTTTGGGAAGACCGAGTACTAGTCGAGTGGAGTAAGTTATTAGGGTTAAATATCACCATCCACGGCCTAAAATCATTTAATCCTATGGTCACTATTAATCGGTTAACCAATTGATTTATGGTTCGGTTTTGAGATAAACCTAAACCGAAACCGATTCTGTCGGTTTTATGAAACTGACAACCGATAATGAACCATACTAATATGGTTTCGGTTCGGTTCGGTTACAAAAACTCGGTTCCGGTTTTCGGTTTTCGGTTCTGGTTCGGTTTTGTGCACCCCTAATCACATGCCTCGTACTAATTTATGTAATTTAGTCGAGTGCTGTCTCACCTAACCTCCCATGTTTCAAAAAAGAACTAACCTCCCAAGTTGGAGGTGAAGGGTGAGACCTTGTATTTTCTCCTGGTGAAGGGTTTCGACTACCTCTCATCATGGAGGCAGGATTTTTTGAGACGTTGTATGTGTTTTTGGAATACCTTGCTGAATAATTATGTGTCTGGTGTGAATTCTATGGGTCGATGTAGATATATATAGTTCTATATATGGCAATCACAGAGAGATTATAATTGATAAAAAAACATGTTAGTAAAATTGAGCTCTAGCTAAATCCTGGATTGATTGGGATATACCCAGATTAATTGGGGTATACCTAATTTTATATGGACATAGTGTCCTTACTAAGGGGAGGTCAACAATGGCTGAATTTACTTTATTACCCCTCCACTAATAAACCCTATTACTTAATCAGATAACCCTAAATTTAAAAACCTAAAGAAACTGTTAATTTACTCTTAATCTTATCTTATTCTTCTTCATCTTTCATCAAAATCATAGAAACAAATCTCTGTAAATCATCCAATTTGATTTTCCTGAAAAAATGGTTGATTTCAAACAATCAAGTAGTACCACAGATTCAAAAGGACATATCAAAAGATCCAAATCAGAGGGAAAAGGGAAGGAAAAAGTTGGAACTAGTAAACCCGAAAATTCAATCCCAGAGAATGTTGAAAAGAACCATCCACCGGTGAAAAGAAGACTGTAAGTGATTTCTAAACTCAAATCCATTATTGTTTTGTGTTTTTTGATTGTTATATTAGGTTAGAAATAGAAAACTATGATTTTCAGGGTTTTTAGTCAGAAGGTTTTTTTAAAAAATAGGATGCCGACCTTTAGATTTTAGTTATAGTCGGCAGGGTCATAACATGAAGATCATGCCTACTTTTCATAACAGCCATGTTGAATATGAAACATTAACCAGGGCCGGCATGGTATTCAATAACCAACCCTGCCATCTTTTTTCTTGTCGGTATTTTCTTAGAGTTGTACCTTTCCGATTTTATGTCACAGAAACCTTAATTTCCTGAGTTAACAGTCGACATCTATCATGAATATGACCCTACCGACTGTGTGTTAGTCGGCTTGTTATATGATTACAACCTTGCCGACTAGGTGTTAGTCGGCAATGTTTAGATTCTAGACCATGCTGACCATATGACCAGAACCATGTTTCAATGTGCATCTTTTATTTGTGCATTGTTTAGGTTCCCATAGGAAAAAAATAGAAGATATACCTTGTCTTTTTAACAATGCAGAAGAGTTATTAGAATTTATTGACAAGATTTATCCAAATTTAGAAGATCCTAAAGATGAAACTGAAGAGAATCTCCCTGTAAGAAAGTTACTGCTGATGGGTACGAAAGATCCTGAAGAATTCCTAAGGTTTATGAACAGTCCTAGTAATCCCCTCAACTATGAAGAATGCACATAATCAGAGGAGGAAAAAGAGGAGCTTGATCCAAGAACTTTTTTCAAGGAATCTGACTTTTCTGGAGTGAATCCCTATTACAATGAGGCTGGTGACTACATAGGTCCAGTGAAGGGAAAAGCAAAATTTGATGCTGGTGAAAAAGCTAGTGATGGTGAAAAAGCTAGCTAGAAGGTTTAGAAACTTAGATCGTGGTTTGAACTCTTACATTATGTTTTGAACTCTTAGATTGTGGTTTTAGACTTTTTAATTTTCAGTTGCTTTAGAACTTAATTTTTTTTATGCAGTTTTAGACAATATTCAAGTTTTATTAAGTCGGCATGGTTTGTAAATTCGATCTTGCCGACCATACCAGGCTATATGCTATAGTGCTGCCACGGATATGTTTTCGGCATGGTCTGAAATCTCGACCTTTCCAACTTAAATTTTAGTAGTATAAAAATATTACCTTTTAGGTACAAATACAACCCATTGAATGCTCAACGGCTAGAAATTTCAAAATTTCAAAATAAAGAAATTAAATGTGTTGTTGTTATAAAAGCATTCTCAACTTCATCTTCAACCTTGCATAAAGAATGGAAGTTTCAAGTGAAAGTCAACCAAATATTTGTAGCCTTTGTACAGTAAGTGGTCATTTTGCAAATGATTGTCCCTTTGAAGGAAGCAAATGCACTATTTATGGTTGTAAGGGATTCTTACTTCACATGAAAGTTGCAATAGGAGATGTATATCATCCGTATGCTTCAAAATGCACCTGTTGTGGGTTTTTCTATTGGATAGATGAGCGCCTAACTTCATATGAAGATGAAGTTGCTAAAATCAACCTTCTACCATGCACAGATCCATGTTTCGATGCTAAGATTAAGTTTATTACCTCTCCTAAAAAATTGTGTAACAAACAAATATACTATCTATGTCCCAAATGTGTTAGGGTTAAGCTTTTAAGGTATGCTCTAATTAAGGTTTGTATGCTCTAATTAAGTTTTTAAGGTTTTTAAGTTTTTTACAATCTTTGCATTCGAATTTAGTCAGCACTATATAAAATTCAAATCCTTCCAGCGTATTAACAGTCGGCAGTTAAGAATATTTACCTTGCCGAAGAAAGTATAATCGGCATGGTTGTCCTTATAAACCCTGCCGATAAACACCGTGTGAAGAACATCCACGAACAATATTTGTTGTCTGTTTTTGTCGGCAAGGTTGTCCTCATAAACCCTGCCGACTACAAAGTAGTCGGCAATGTAGGAGTGCAATAACCTTACTGACTGTTCCATGCATTTTTCCCTTTGCTGACCTACATGTACAGTCGGCAATTGAATCATATCGGGATGAGAAAGAAAAATACGATCCACCTTCCCCTCCGATGACTCATGGTGTCTCATCGTGTAGTTGTATTTGTGTGCCAACCATTGTGATTCTTCTATTACCTTTCTTCCATCCCATTAAATTCTTTTGATACTTTCCCTGGCCGCATAAATTATAGACAATGAAGAAAGGTTATGCAGGTCGTCCCTCCTGAACTTACTAAGGAGCTTGCTTGGTTTAATTCCCCAACTTGTTCTTACTTGTTCGAACTCGTGCGGTTTCAACTTGGCAACTTGTAAGTGCCCAACAAGACTTTCCGGATCTTTATGGTTATGCCAACCAACATCAACTCTACCCATTCTCCACATGTTATCAGTTTCTTTGTTCTTCCAAAAATAATCTTGAATGGGCATCCACACTTATTTGACTTCGTCTTGTACACCCTAGTCATCTTCTTATTATACACATAACCCCTTCTCTTGTGACTTGCATCCAGCAACCCAGTACACTCGCAAACCATTTCAAACCGCTAATCTTTTTGTTGGGTGTTTTAACTAGAATGCGCATCTTCTCTTTTGCTTTCTCAATAACCCACTTGACCGCATCGTCTTTTTCCTCCCATTCCAAATCATTAGCATAATACGCGTATCAGGATCCAGCTTGAGGCTGATCCGTCATCGGTACCAATGCAATCTACAAATATCACAAGTTATTTGATATGTACTACAATAGTCGGCATGGTCGATATATAAAACAACACCGACTAAATAACAGTCGGCACTGTATAAAAATACAACAGTGCCGACCAAACTATAGTCGAAAGGGTCGACGTTTCATTACAATGCCGGCTTAAACATTTTCAAATCATGTTTATTGTGCTCCAAAAATTCTTGTAGACGGCATGGTTCATATTTTCGACCTTTCCGACTTAATACTGCTCATGAAAAGTCAGAGCATTTGGTATTATATACCATGCCGAGACTAAAAGTCGGTATGATCGACAATCGTCGACCTTGCCGATAATGGGCAGCAAAAGTGAAAAAAATAAAGAAGCAAAATCGATAATTTGCATGGAAAAATCACAATGTTCACCACGTAAGTTTACCTAATTACTTGTGGCTCCATTCTCTTATTCTGGGTCATTAGATTCTACGTTTGGCTCAACACATTCATCACTTCCATACCCATCTTGAGTTTGAGGAAAATAAAAGTGAGGATAATGCATATAATCCATTCGATCATGCTGCTAGATCATCATACAAGTACTCATCTGTAGGAGGAAAATTAGAAGACTCCCCCACTTCAAAATCAGGATTACAATCACTTATCTCACTCATATCACAAATTTCTCAAAAACCCTAACTTTTTCCCCCAAAACTTCCTCTACTACTTCATACTCTTTCTTACTCCCTTTTATTTCCAAATCCTCTCATATAAATCAACTAACTAATCTAATCACTTAAATTAAATTAGTGTTAATCATTGTGGGGGCAATTTAGCCATTTTGAAAATATATGGTTAAGAGATGACCTCTTTTACTTCAAAATGACCCTATTTTGATTTATTGGGTATACCCAATCAAGCCAGACTGTAAATATTTGGAGGGGAGTAATTGATTTTACTTGTCAAAGGCTGGATCACTCTTCTGACTCTTTTCCTTGCGTGTTTTTTTTTTTTTTTTTGAGAAATCCTCGTTTTTATACCATGGGCATCATTAACACCTCGACTAGTATTCCACTACCACAAAATTTGTTGGCTTTATTATTAGTAGGTATCTCTCAAACTCGTCACAATTAATCATCATTTACTTGAAAATGGTGAGATCTTCTAATGCTCAGTATCGGCTCCGCCCCTGATTTTGGTTTATGAATTATAAATAAGCGTGACCACAACATCTGGAACATTTATTTGGCCTCTCAAGTAGGAATAGAGTTGATGGGAACTGCTCAGTACCGGCTCCGCCACTGATTTTGGAGATAGACTTTGCAAGCAAGGGCGGTCAATCCCTTGTTGGAGGGTCAGCTGGTCACCAACAAAAAATCACGACTAACTGACAACCGCTGGTGGACGGGTCGGGACAAAGGCTCGCTGGACCTAAGCCGGGGCGGTTGTGCCGGATTGGAAACCATCGATAGGGTGGGATGTACTTGGAAGGGGTGTCATCGAGGAAGTGGATTAGAGCGGGTGTTGAAGCGAGATAGAAGGTTGAGCAAAGAGTGTCCCCCTTGGATTGGATCTCCGCATGGGGCGCCCATGCGGTCGGGCCACGTACGGCGGGACTTCGGTCTGCGGCACTCATGGTCTTATCTGGGTGGCTAAACTCACCGCCCACGGATGGATCATCACCGCCCGTTAAAACCCAAACCCAATGAGCTTAAGGGAAAAACAGGTCATTTACTCCGGGAACTGCTTTATGCCTTTCTTGAATGCACATGCACTTATAGTTGAATTTTGGCTAGTCTTACCGTCTTTATAATAAAAAAACATTGTGAAATACTTGCCTATTTAAAAGAATTGACCAACATTCTTGTTATTATACTTGTCATCCTAAAAACCCTCCGCAATTATGCAACAAGATATTCATTACCCAAGATTGTGATCATAGCTTTTGCTGAGTATTTAATCAAGTTTTTGCTTAAGGGCTCAAACAAGATTGGAATCATTGCTTTTGCTAATGGTGCTGTGTTGGAGAAGTCTTGGCTCGACCACAAATCTCCAGTTTCAGATAGCAACTCGTCCTTCCTTTTAATTTTTTCAAAAAAATTCAAAATCCAGAAAGTCAACATAAGAAAGTTAATTTGTTGCCTAATTTTACTGTTAGCATTCACCGCTGCCAGCTTTCAATATCACACAACTAAGAATGATACCATATATTCTTGTTAATATACTTGTCAGCCTAAAAACCCTCCGCAATTATGCAACAAGATATTCATTACCCAATTTCCTCACAATAGTTATCTTATTGGCATTCTATATACTCACAACATTCTAATCAACCCTAATTACATAATTCTGTTTTTAGAAGACATTTCTTTTGGTTGCTTAGATTACTCTCATCGAAAGTATTGTAACATGGAGGAAGCTCAATCAAGTCATGTTGTTGATTTGGTTCACAAATTTCAACAAGCTACATTGGAGTTGGGTGATGTCAGTGAAGTTGCAGTTTTCAAGCACAACAACAAGGAAGATGAAGATAAGGATGACTGGGAATCTAGTGCAATTGGTAAAATAATCATTGAAGGTCGCATGAGTTATGACATGGTCTCAAAATGGATAACTTTCACTTGGCCATTCTTAACACTAGACAATCTCAAAATCATAGAGGTAGAACCTAATATTATGATTTTCAAGTTTAATCAATGGGAGCTTCTCAACAAAGTTATTTATGAACGTCCATGGAGTGTAAACAGGCATCTCCTGGTGGTCCATGACTATATACATGGAATGATATACACTGAGAAACACTGGGGTTTTCAACTTTTCTGGATTCAGCTTAAATACCTATTGCCAGAACACATGAATGTCGCTTCTGTCACTAAAATTGGTCAAGTGCAAGGAGAAGTTATAGCTATAGAACCGAAGGATGCTATTCCTGTTGGTGGTGTACCTGTGAAAGTTTGCGTTAATGTGGATCTATCTATGCTAATGAGAAGAGGGGTGAAATGCTCTACTAATGCAGGGGTTAAAAAATGGCAACAGTTTTTCTTTGAGCGTCAACCCAAAATTATATGCACTGAATGCTCCATAATTAACCACTCCAAAAAGGCATGCCAAGCAGCAGCACAATACCTAAAGAAAGCTCATGAAAAGCCTTATTTTGTTGGTAAAGCTAACAATATTCGGAAGAATATCCCAATTGTAACAACTGCAAGTGATACTGTTACTATCAAAACACCTGCAAACAAAAATAGTCAGAAAAAGTTTGTCAAATCCAAGGTTTTTATACCACCAAAAGATGGAGAAATTATCAATTTAGATTCTTTGATTATTCAAGAAGTGGCTACTTCAGAGGAAGAAGGCAGGCTTGGAAAGCGTCATAGAGCAGATGAAGCTAACACACATAATTCCTCCACTTCTGAGACTTCTTCACACAACAACTTAATGATTCCAAACTCAGCCCCAATTAATGCTCAATTGATCACAACTGGGGATAGTCAGATATTGCAACCACTGGAAGGGAATCAGGTTTTTCACTATCACTTTACTACCAATTTACATTCTCTTATTTTGTTTTCCACTTTGTTTCATTTATGCAAGATTTATATCTCTCTTATATTTCTTTTTTATCACATGCATTGTCTCTATAGTCTTCACATCTTACACAATAGCAACCACAACATTCTTAATCAAACCTGTATAAAAGCAGTGCTCATTATTCTTCTCCTTGCTGCTTTTGATAACATGAAGATCTTATCTTGGAATGTCCAGGGTTTTAAAAATGTCACCACTAGAAATCACCTAAGAGATCTAATTAGAACATAAAATCCAGATATTGTTTTCTTATGTGAGACAAAAATAGATCAACAACACTGGAAACCCCTTTTGAAACAATACCAATACCCCAATAGTGCTTTTATTGAACCATTAGGGCTCTCTGGAGGTATTGTTTTACTCTGGAAAAATGGTTTCACTTGTGACATTGTTGAAACTCATCAAAACATGTTCAATATGATCTCAGTAAACCTAAGTTCTTGCTCACTTGCATGTATGGTTATTCTAATTATGCTAAAAAAAGGAACAATGGAACTTTATTCAGAGAATTAGTAGTGCAAATAGTCATCCTTGGATTGTGCAAATATCAGTATCAAGCAACTCCTGCACTTCTTCCTCTACTGATGGGTGGGTTAACAACATAGTTTCCAGTAGTGGCTTAGAAGATATAGGATATATTGGCAAAGCCTTTACTTGGACCAACAATAATTTGGGAACTGGCAATATGAAATCTAGAATTGATTTGGCTTTAGGCAATAGGGATTATTCTCTAAATTACCCCAATACTAGATTATTACACCTATCTCAACTAGGTAGTGATCATAGCCCTGTTATGCTTGATACTGATATTAATCTTCCCAAATGTTGGAAACCTTTTAAGTTTTTATGGACTTGGTTGAATGATGCTTCTTGTGTCACAATTATTGCTAATGCTTGGAAAGAAAGTGTTCATGGATCACCAACTTTTTAACTTGTTAACAAAATGCACATTACAAGGATAAAATTATCCCTATGGAACAAAGAGCACTTTGGGGACATCAATCAAAAAGTCAACAAGCTTCAACAAGATCTTCAACACTTTCAAGAGCAACATCCTAATTCTAAAACCAATAGTAATATCCTCAGCATCAACAGTGAACTTAGTAAGTGGCACAAGATAAAGTCAGAGTTTTATCAACAAAAGTATAGAGACAATTTCATTATAGATATGGACTCCAATAGTAAGTATTTCCATTATCAAATTAACAGAAGGAAAACCAGAAACAACATAGATTCCATATAAGACCACAATAATGTCTGGCTTCAGTCTAGAGAGCAAATCTCTCAGCACCTTACTCACCAGTTTCAAAGCATCATATCAACAAGCAACCCCATTTGCAATGAAGGCCTCTACACTATTCT
This sequence comes from Papaver bracteatum, assembly GCA_023529315.1. Classification (NCBI taxonomy): domain Eukaryota; kingdom Viridiplantae; phylum Streptophyta; class Magnoliopsida; order Ranunculales; family Papaveraceae; genus Papaver; species Papaver bracteatum. The sequence goes on along the minus strand of JAJJWX010000778.1, from coordinate 1,061,562 downwards.
TCCTTCAATTATTACAGCAGAAGATAACATCTCCCTCACTATAATACCAACTAGTGAAGAGATTCATATCACTCTAAAAAGTATGGAGAACTGGAGTGCACCAGGTCCCGAGGGCTTCCAAGCAGGTTTTTACAAAAGTCAATGGAATATAGTAGGTGAAGATGTATGTAACATGGTGAAGAGATTTTTTGAAACAAAGCACCTCCTCAAGCAATTGAACAAGACATATATTTATTTAATTCCAAAAAAGAATAAATGTGTTTGTGTAGCAGATTACAGACCCATATGACCGTGTAACACTTCCTACAAGATTGTTTCTAAGGTAATTGTTAACAGGATGAAGCCACTTATGGAGAAAATAATTTCACCTTTTCAGGCAGCATATGTTTCAGGCAGACTCATTAGTGATAACACTGTGATAGCTCAAGAAATAATTCATTCTATGAAGAACAAAATAGGTGAAACTGGTTGGCTTGCTTTAAAGATGGACATGTCAAAAGCCTTTGACAGGTTAGAATGGTCTTTCTTATTAAAGGTTCTTTCTTATTTTGGATTCAATGATGATTTCTGTGAGCTAATTCATCAATGTATCAGCACCACCACCCTCTCAGTTATGCTTAATGGGTCACCTTGTGAGGAATTCTCTCCTTCAAGGGGTATTAGACAAGGTGACCCATTATCACCATATTTATTCATCCTGGCTATAGAGTTTCTTTCAAGACAACTCTCAGCTGCTCAAGTGGATAAATCTATCAAAGGAATTAAAGTGGCTAGATCTTCTCTAGCCATTAATCATTCGCTCTTTGCAGATGATTGCTTGATCTTCACTCAAGGAAATCCAATTTCAGTCAACAGTTTATTAGAGTTACTTCATGATTCCAGCAGTCAATCTGGACAAGTAATCAATTTTGATAAAAGTGCAATCAATTTCAGTAAAAATACCAAGCCAAAAGTAGCTGAGACACTTAGACAAATTCTGGGAGTCAAGACAATGAATTCAAAAGAAAGATATTTGGGATCTCCCTTAATTATGGGTCATTCTAAACAAGACTCTTTCAAAAACATTAAGGAATCTTTTGAAAACAGATTATCTACATGGTCTGGTATCTCTTTGTCTCAAGCAGGAAGGGGAACAATGGTCAAGAATGTTCTTAACTCAGTTTTAATCTATCAGATGGGTACTTTCAAATTACCATCAATTTTGCTTCAACAATTAACCAGCATTTAGAGGAAATTCTTTTGGGGACACACCAACAACAGAGGCAATAATCCTACAGCCTGGTTGAATTTAAGTAGACCCATATATATGGGTGGTCTAGCTTTCAGAGATTTAGAGAAATTAAACATTGCATTGCTCACCAAGATTGTGCACAGACTCTGACAATCTAATGTCTCAAGTTCTATCCAGCAAGTACTTCAAAAATGGAGACATTCTACATCAGAATATCAATGAAAAAGATTGCTCTTATGTCTGGAATGGAATCACTAAAGGAATATTAGTGGTTCAACAAAATTACTTCATGGAAATAAACAATGGAATAAAGACAAAAATATGGAGAGACAGATGGATCCCTGGTATGTCCCATCCTCCAGTCCCAAAGAATGATCTTTTTCGTTTCTATGATACTGTGGCAGAACCTTTTCTTCCTGACTCAGCACAGTTGAATATCAGCCTTCTGGATAGTTTATTTGAACAAGATACCTCACAGAAGATTCAGAAGATCTACATAGATAATACCAAAGAAGACACAATGATCTGGATGCCTGCCAAATATGGAAATTTCTCAGTCAAAAGCACATACAAGAAGTTGTCTTATAATGAAAGAGAAGTTCAAATCAATGGAGTTACGGTGGAGAAAAGAATTTGGAAATCACTATGGGGTTGTAATGCAGCTCTTCGTATCAAGCATTTTGTCTGGAAGTGTATAAGAGACATACATTGTACCAAACTCAAAAGAGCTATTTTTGATCATTCTCAAGACATAAATTGTGAGATATGCGGTAGAGCATATGAAACAATGGAACACTTGCTGTTTGAATGTAAGCATGCCAGAGCTATTTGGAATGGTGTCAACATCAACATTGATATAGCTAGAGACAACAATAATTCAGTTTCTGAATGGATGATAAGTTGGTTCTCCTCTGTACAACCTGTTGAAGAAGATAACAGGTTTTTTACCCTCATGATAGGTGCTTGGGTTATCTGGAAAGACAGATGCAACTTAATATTCCAGGGAGACTCTCTCAACCCTATAAACTCTGTGAACATAATAAAATATCATCTTTCATCTTATCTGCATTCAGTTCATAACATCCCAGAAAGTAACACGAGTCATGCTAATATTTCTAGATGGAAACCACCTTTAGAAGGTGTTATTAAGATCAATGTGGATGCCACTTTTAATAAAGATACTAATGAATTTGGAACTGGCATTGTAATACGTGACAACACAGGTACCTGTCTTGTAATTAAAGGGACATACGGTAATGGAGCATTAGGGGCAGAGGCTGCGAAATGCATGGAAGTTCGAGAAGCATTAAGCTGGGCTAAGAGACTTCAACTCTCAAAGATCCAGATTGAAGGGGACGCGAAGCTTGTCATTCAATCAATTAATGGTCAATCCTTGCTCGTTCAATGGGAAAATAGAAACCTCATTAAGGAGATTAAACATTTAATTCCCAGTTTTAGTTTTTGTTCTTTCAATTTCATTAGTAGAGATGATAATAATGTGGCAAATGTTGTTGCCAGGGAGTCCAGAGAAACTAAACAACTCTGTGAGACTTATGCAAATTTTAATTCTACTATTTGTAATCTCCTGACAGGAGGCATCATAACAACCAGTTAATAAATTCGTTTCTTTATCAAAGAAAAAAAAGAATTGACCAACAAGCAAGAACCATGGAACTATGCCTGGACTGTATTTGTCGACCACACATTTACGGTGTAGCTGCTCGACCAAGGAAGGCCATCTTGGGTCCCAAAACTTATCAACACGCGTCTAGGTATTATTAGTGTAGATCCTAGTTAGCAAGTCGGGATTCGACATACGTATGGAACGGCAAACGTTCGGGTATTATTCGGATTTATAAAAATCAAATTCGGTCAACTATCCGGTCTTTGGTTCGTGGTTCGGCAGTAGTACAAAACGGTATACATACGTGTATAATTCGTTTTCCAGATATCAGTTCGGCTTCCAAAATTCGGCAGACATATATAATAAATTAATACTCCCTCCGTTCCACTTTAGTTGATGTTTTAGGATTTTACACGTAGATTAAGAAATAAAAAGAGATATAAAAGTTTTCTATGTATATCCTTGAGAAAAATCTTCAAACATTAATTGCTATTAGTGTAATTGAAAATAAATTTATGGTTCCAAGACAAAATGTTAGGGTAATGTTGGTAGTTTTGTGGGAAAAATATGAAAACTATCAAGTAATGTGGAACAAAAAATAACCATAATCACTCGTCTAAAGTGGAACAGAGGGAGTAAATATTTATAGCTATGAATGACTAATTAATATATGAAGTAAAAATACATTATATAAAAAATATATGAACAAATTAACAAAAACCAGCGATTGGCACAATGGTTTGGGTTACACTCAGTGAACTTTAGGACTTAGGTTCGATTCCTACTCCACTCAAACATTTTTTTACTATTAACAAATATAAAAATCTGCCGAATTAAATGCCCCGAATAGTTCGGAATTCGGAAAATTCGCGTACAATTCGGTACAGCCATAAAAACGGGCGAACACAGGTCGGAGTTGCATTCGAACGCGTTTGGTAAGGGTAAAATTTGGATTCGGAACTATTCGCGTATAATTCGCGAATAGTTCGCCGAATTGCTAACTAGGATGTAGATGACGAGAAAGGGGTCCAAGCCAGCAAACTTGGTCTCTATTTATCGAATAAAATATTAGCATTTTTTATTTTACTTTAAATGCCTAAGTTTCCTATTTCAAACTCGAGTATTTTTTATTTTACGTTGAATTCCTAAGTTTCCTATTTTAAAAAGAATCATATTATTGGGGCTACAAGCGGGATTTTTTAGGGCTAAATGGGGTCATAAAATAACAACCCATAAGACCCCTTATCCATTATTTTTTGTAATATCTAATATACCCTTAATTTGATTAGTGCTAATTAACTTGATTAATCTAACTAATCAGTCTTAGTAAATCGACTAGACTAATCAAAACCTTAATCTTTTGCAAATCAAAACTTGATTTTTTTGAGTTTTGAAGGAGGAAAAATTGTGATTTTGGTGAAATTTTTTTGAAGAAAAATGATGAAACCATTCGTCACAAAACTCAAGATAACCTTCTAATCAGTTCCCAACATCAATTTCATCAATTCAAATCCGTCAAAAATCTGGAATTTGATTCCGTTATGACCGGGAAATTGTGTCGACCTAACCGTAATTAAGCAATCACGGTTTGGATATGATAAATTCCCAGCCGTAAACACAAATAACGGATGGTAAGTTTTGAACTTCTAGCCGTTATTCAACGAGAATCTCCTGAGTCTGTTTTACTGCTTGGAATTCTTATATTTCCCGTCCGTAATTTAATCTGTAAGCTGATTTTTTTTTCCAACATGAATACATACTAGGATTGAAAATTAGTAATACTTTAATTAATTAGACCACAATAAAACCCATTACATACTTAATATATCCCCGTTACAAAGTTGGTTTTAATAACACCCCTTTTGATGTATTAAGAAGTCTTTGATGACGGCGAATTGAGCTTCCAAGTTGAAATCATAACCTTTCCATTTTCTCCATTCCTTCTTAGCTTGAGCCGCGACTTCTCTATCAGTCTCACCTCGAAGTCGAAGTTGCTTTCACATATGACGTAAAGCCATATATTCTTCCACTTTTTTGCGTATGTCTGAAAATCGAAGATACAATTCAACCCCATCGCGGTTGTTAGTGTTACATGTTTCACTACAAAAATTCTCAAAAATATTACTCCAATACGATTGACTTGGTAAACCACCTTTCCTTAGTTCTTCTCCTCTCTTTGGATTGCATAATACAATTTTTTTGCAAAGAGATAATTCTTCTTCCAAAGTAAAGTTGGGTTTATCTTTTGAGTACATTGCATTGAGTTTGTAGGAGTTTAGTGGAGATTATTAGTGTAGAAGGTGTGATTTTGATTTGGAGTGGGTAATTATATGGAGATGAAGTTATTTCAAGTTTAAATAAGTGGTTGAACAACTAGAACCTTCTATAGATCAGTCTTCAAATGGATCTATTTTTCAAAATTCAAAAAACTAGCCGATATGATGTGGTATTCAAAATTATAGGTATATACGGCTTGGAAATAGCAAGGGAGACCCAGCCGTTATTCTGCATAAACTTGCAGGATTTGTGGTGTGTCAGGTTTATGGCTAGGTAGTTCAAGCCGTAAAAAATACTTGTTTTTTTTGTCATAATTACGGCCTAGATATATTGGAATTTCCAAGCCATAATAGTTATACGGCATGTAACTTCCAATGTCCACCAAGCCGTAAACCAGAGCTGCAAATTTATGTCATTTTTATGGCTCGGAGTGCCAACCGGAAACAAATACACGGCTCGGAAACGTATCCGTAACCCAGACTCAGTTAATTTTTGAGTCTCCAGTGAAATATACGACCAGGTATTTCCTTACCGTAATGGGGTTATGGTTAGGTTTCTTAACCGTGTTTTGTATAACGGACGGGACTTTCCAACCGCAATTCTGTGCAAGTATATTTGACAAGGATTATGTGCACTTTCGTCTAGGTTATGTGAAGGATAGACCTAGCCGAAAGTGCACAAAAACTTAGTGAATCTTGATTGTTTCCTCAGTTTTCTTAGATTACACAATTGTAAAGACTAACATTCATTAATAAATGCAAAGTTTTAAAAGTTCTTCCATCCAAATCCATAACCAAACACAAAAACAGTAAATAGAAAAAGTCTTAGATAATAAAAGATCCATGAAGTAATATTGTAGTTGCAGGAAATCCTACACTACACCCTTGTTAAGAATTTATGATATCAACTCAAATTTGAAGATTAAAACGACACTTTATTCTTTATTTTTCAGAAATGTTACAAGGAATGTAAGAACTCAAGAATACAACCTTTCTCTTGGAGTTTCTCTCTCCTTAAGACTCTCTCAACTCTCAAAAATACATCATCCTTCTCTGAATCTATTGGAACCCTTTATATAGGAAATGACATAATGGATGACAGCTAAGTTTTCCTCTTATTTCGGATCTACTCTGCGATCATATCGCGAGAGTCTTAATGTTGGTTCTCGCAAGTTTTGTAACCATAGCAGAACAATCATGTTCTTCTCGTGTTTCTTCAATCGTCATCCATTACGTCACTCTTTTGTATTACCCTCCAAGTGTTGTTTAAGAGATTGCGATGACGCTCGCAAAGGAATGTTGTTAATCTCGCAGAGAAGTGTTGTAGCGATATTCTGATCCTACATCTTTCCTCTTCTCATGTCTTCTTCGCAAACTGGAGAAGATATGAGAGCTTCCAACTCTTCATAACGCTCGCAGCTTCTTTTCTTTCCATATTTTCTTCTCGACAAGATTCCGTTGATTTAGCTTAACCGCCTACACGTGTTGTAATTATTCTTTTTACCGACACGTCTTCACCTAACAGGTCATCCCCTTTTTGCTTATAAAAGGTAGAGTTAGATTACTGAATTATTTTTCTTCCTTTACTTTTCTATTTTCTTCGTCTGTTTACTTTGTTTTCCGTCTGCAACTTTTCTTCTTCTTCATATTCTCCTGCTACTGTTCTAATGGAGTCATCAAGGTATGTGTTTCAATTACTTTATCTGTTTGAACCAATTTTTACTTATGTTCTTCAATTTTATTTATTTGATTCTTCATAATTCTTATTATGTTTTCTCTTTAGGGGAACCATCCCTAACACCCAGTCTGTAATTCAAAACCCCAACTCTCGTAAAAGGCCGACTGAAAAGACGAAGAAGAGTTCTGCGAGTAATAAGGTAGTAAGAAACACATTTTATTTCTTAATAACAATATTGTTGCCTCTGTTTCTTATCTAAGTTATTATTCGCAGAATGACGAGCATATCGCTAGACCTCCCAAAATATCCCGCCAAGTTAAAACTCTTGAGGATGATATCATTATTCCCCAGCTGATATCTGCGAGAGTTATTCTCACACCTTCGCAATTGAATCCTTCTTCTTATATATGCGATAACCTCGCTGTCAATACCCCCATATCTACTGAGTTTTTGACAAACCAAACTCCTAAAATTGATGTAACTAAAAATCCTTCTAGTCCTTTATTGCCTTCAACTGTTAATTTTCCAAAAACTCCTCCTTCTGATAATACAACCATCGCAAATAATCCAGATCTCCAACTCGCCATTATTACTACTTCACCTTCTGTATCTCTTTCTTCATCTAATGAAGCATCAGTAGGAATCGACGCTGCCTTCAAAGTCTTATCTAATATTTTAGATGATGCTAGGAAATCTTCTACTGATCCCTTCAAATATGAAGTTTGTGAGACTTTACTTAAGTATTTTGGCTCTGACTGTACTGCTTCACGAGCGTCTCTAGAAAATGAAATTGAAGATCTGAAGAGAGACCTTCAATCCAAAATTTCAGAATGTGTTACTATAAATCACAAGCTTCGCCACTCTTCACTTGATTGCGAGAATCTTCGCAGGAGAAATAGTGAGCTGAAAGGTATAATTTTCATGCCTCTGTCTTTTTGCTTTTCTGTTCTAATAAGTTTTCTTCTTCTCTGTAATTAAGTTTCTTTCTTAAATTCTTGGCTTGTTTATTTAGTTTTAAATCAGAGTCGATTCTTTGAAAGACTTAAATTTGAATGTATCACTGAAGAAGCTCGTGCTGAAAAAGATTCTTGGATGGATCAGTTTAATAGATTAGATAACCTCTACACGTATTCAGTTGATCAAATAGATAATCTCACTAATGAGAATAATCAATTATCACAGAGCCATCATTTATTAAATAGCGAGATTACTCGCCTCTCATACTTGTTAATCAAAGCTAATTTGGCGACGGAATCTTTATCAGATGAAAATAGAACTTTATCTCAAGAAAAACACAAAGTTTCAAGCTTGATGGTGATTTCCTCGCAACAATTGAGTAATCTTCAAAGATTATGTGACAATCAAGAGCAATCTCTGCATTCTCTTAAGGTTGAACTCAAGGAAGTAACTGAATCATCTGCCACTGATATGGATAAACTTATCAAGGGGAGATTAACTCTTATTTTAAAGGCCAACACACTTCAAGAAAAATATTCCGAATTAAAAGAATCTTATTCTTTATTGGCAAAAGAAAATTCATATCTCCATTCCAAAGAAGAAAACATAAAATCTCTCCTGAAGGGTATAGTTGGGGATAAGTTTGACGATGCCATGAATCAATGGGAGAATTTTTGTTTATTAATCCAAAATTTAACTTCACAAAAATAAGGTAGTCATTTGACTGCCTCACTTGCTGGTTTTTTTGTTAAATTTCTATGTTATATTCCTTGCGAGATCTTCATTTGAATATTTTCTTGTTATTTTTGTTACTCGCAGAATCTGAAAGAAATCTCCACTCTACCATTTTTGATTTGATTGATAAATTGGATAAAGCTCGTAATGAAAATAGGGTTCTTACTTGCGATCTTGTAAAATCCTGCGACTAAGCAGAGAGAATATATGATTATCTTGAATACTTCAAGAATATGGAGATTAGAAATCGTGACAGAGGTTTCCTTCGCAAGGTTCACCTTAGTGCTGAAGTTCTTGTGAACAACATTCTGATTTCCCACTCTCTCCCCCATGTATCTATTCCTCCTCTAAAAGTTGATAATGATGAAGTTCCTCTTCCCATGGATAAGGATTTAGAGTTTCTGAATGTTGAAGAAGATATTTACCAGGAAGATGGTGAAGAAGAAAGAAGTTCCCCCAAAGAAGTAACTACTGGTGGTAAAGCAATCGCTGGTGAAGAATTAAAAGAAGGAGAAACTCGCAAGGAGAAGAATGTTGGTGAAGCTAACAATTCTGGCAATAATGAATCTGGCGAGACCAACGTTGAGGCTTAAGTTTTGCTTTTGTTTTCTTTTAACTTTTTCAACTTTTTTTACTCTTATTTTTGAATAATGTAACTTTTTTTATCAACTTTAGAATTCAACTTTTTTTGCGACTATATTTCTTGTTATTTTGAATATTCTCAAGGAAGATAATGACATTTTATTTATCCACTCCCCTTAAATTGCTTATTTTGCCTTTATTATCTTTCTTGTAATAATGAATCATTTGATCTTGTCTTCTCCATATTTTTTCAACATCTCTGCGAGATAATGTAAATTCTTTTGCGATTAAACCTTTCATTGTGATATTAAGAATAGATTGATCTCATCTTAACTTTTATCTTTTGTGATAAATTTTCTGCAATATGACAGAGCAATATTAGAGCCCCATGACATTGCCGTCTTTAGACACTTATTATCTCCCAAATAGAGGGTGCCGCCCTTATCTTCCCCCTGGTTACCCCTTCAAGGAGGGAACATCGGCCATACAAGACTAGCTCCTCCCATCCATATTTTCTAACAACCAGTTATTTTCGCAGCCTCTTGTTCTTTATGCCTATATGGATTATAGTTACAAGACTGCACCCTAAGTGGGGTTTTCTTCGGGCCGAGTGCATCATAGACAAGACTTTCCAAGGATGGCCAGGGTAGTTTCGCACACCCCGGGAACCCTTGACTCAACCGTGTACCTCGGCGCCTTGGTCATACTCTTCACTCCTTAGAAGAGGTCCTTAGTCGTCAAACCAGGGTATAACCTTATATAGTTGGAAATACAAGATCCCTCTCCTAGATAGGTTTTCTTTAACCCCAACATTTTCATGACTCAGGTTCCAGCAGCGGTATAACCTTATCCCTGAGTCATGCAAAGAGATACCCCCTCATATGACGCACTATTAGGTCTTACATTTGCCTCTTGAGAAATTTTATTCGCGAACTAGGGTGCACGCCATAAAGGTTCGTCCCATTCTATTAATCTCTGCGAAATTTTTATTCTCCTTTCTTGCGATGATGCTCGCAGCTCTTGTTTTGCTTTATTATCAGAAGAACCTCTCAGTTATAATAGAGAAAGAAGAATTTATTATCTGTTTCATCATACAACGCATCAGTATCTCTTATCTCGCAGAATTTGTCATTGATAATACCTTTTCAGAAATAGTCTATTCCATGGTCTATCAAGTCTTTGACCAACATCTCTTCCTTCAGGATCCATTAGTTTGTATGCCCCAGTTCCAACTATCTCTTTAATGATGTACGGTCCATCCCATTTTCTCGCCAGCTTTCCACCATTTTCTCGCTGATAACTTGATGTTTCTCGCATCACTAAATCTCCAGGTTGGAATTCACGTTTCTTAACACATTTGTTGTACTTGTGATCTAATCTTCACTGGTAATTTTCCATATGTTGTAAAGTCTTTTCTCTTTTTTCTTCTAATTCATCTAATTTATTTAAAATCATGCCAGCACTTAGATTTATTTCCCATGCTTCTCTTTTTGTTGTAGGAATAGAAACTTCTGTTGGTAACACAGCTTCAACCCCATATGTTAGACAAAAAGGTGGCATTCCAGTTGCTTCTCGTCTAGTTGTATTGTAAGCCCATATTTCATTATGCACTTGCTCGCACCATGCCCTGTGGTATCCTTCTAGATTCTTTTTAAAGATGTCTGCGATTGTCTTATTGGTTGCCTCAGCCTGACCATTTGCTTGTGGGTATAAAGGAGTAGATTTTCCATATTTTATCTTAAATGCATTGAGTACCAATTCTATATTCTGCCCTTCAAATTGCTTTCCATTACCAGACACCAACTGTGCTGGAATCCCAAATCTGCAAATTATATTTTCAAATATAAATGTAAAAATATCTTTATCGCGGATATGTTATTCTGCTTTTACTTCTCCCCACTTTGTGAAATAATATGTTGCAACAATTAGATATCTTCTTGATAGACACGTTTTTGTGTCTGATTTGTTCTCAATGTCTCTATTGTTAGTCTCAATTTTTATACTAATTTTGGTGTTTTTATGTTTGTTTAGGTGTTTTCAGAGAAATACTTTTGTGTGAAAAAGTTGCTCGAAAAGTGCTTTTTGGACCCCCGGAGAAAAGTGATAAAGGCACCCTCACTTTGGGATAAGGGCACCCCAGGCACCCCAGCTGATAAAGGCGCCCCTGTTTTGGATCGGATCACTTCATCCTCTTCAATTCAAATTTTGAGTTTTGGCGGGAGTTTGGTGTTCATAAATGGCAGAATTAGGGTTTTCATTTTTAGCTTGTTTCAGCGAGACTAAAGAGCTGGAAATGTTTGGGTATCTTCCTTTGAGCCTAACAGGGTTGTTTTGGGTCTTTGGTTCAATGGATTTTGGCTAGAACTTGATTTCAAAGAAATCAGGAAGTAAAGCTGGCTAAATTAGGGTTGGAGTTTTTATGCTACTCAGTGTGACTCAACGGCTCAGATTGATTGGGTTTGTTTGTCTTGGCTAAACAGGGATGGTATGGTCGACGATTTATATTAGAAGTGGTTGAATACGTGGATTTTCCACATAGGAAGGAGTACGTGGCCGGAATATGATATTCACAGGATTCTGTTGGTAGTTTGGAAGTTGGAGCGAGTCTACAGCGGTGTCATCACATTCTGGAACCTGTTTCAATCAGTTTGGAGCGTGTATTAAACAGCTAGCTGCGTGAGAAGTTAAAACAGGGAAGAAAACCCCGTATCTTGAATGAAAATAATATCGAGTTATGATGAGATTTTGGGAGTTATTACAAGGATTGGATCATCCCTGTTGAGTATAAATAGACTCTTGGGGTAGCATAGAAAGGTATGGAGAGTTTTAGGGAGGTATAGAACATCACAAAGTCTAGAAATTCACGTTGCAGAGAAAAACTTTTTGTTGCTGCTGGAAGAAAACGAAGAACATAAGACTCTTCGGGACAGTCGTTCATGCCAACAGCTATAGCGACACAAGAAGGGCGTCGCAGAGCTACAGTTACAACAACAGTAACATTTTATCGTTCTCTGTAACAGTGTTTTGCAACGATTATAAATGTTGCAAACACCCAGTTTTAACCATTTTCTCTATATTTCATCCTTGTAAACACCTATTTGAGCAATGAAAAATTCCTTTGAGTGTGTTTTCATAATGCGGATCTAGAACCCATCACTGGGACAATGGAGGAAGCAACTTTTCATGATTGTGGTAAATGAATTAATTCTTTATATGAATTTTTTCATAGATTTAATTGCTTTATGATTTCTATTAATTATTTTTTATTTTGTCTGATGTCGCATGCTTGGTTTTAATTACTTTTTATGCGTCATGCTTATGACTTACAGATAATGTTTTATGAAATCTATTTTTGGAAAAGAATTAGAGTCACAACTTCTTTTGTTTGAGCTATATTGTATAGAGTTAATGACTGTACCACAAGAATATGAAAAGTAGTGAAATCCTGCACCAAATCGACGAGAATGTAAAATTTAAATGCCAAAGACTTGAAAGTCATCTAGTTTAGAACCTTGCGAATGGGAATTTAATGATAAATTGAGTTCCTTGTTATCTCACAATTAGTACAAGCAATGAGCTTCCATACCTGGAAAAAAAAGGAGTTCTGTAAGAAACATTGACAATTATGATTCATGGACAAATGGCACCTGCCAAGAATCAACTGAAAAGAAATGAAGGGCGCCTTCTACGGTAAACCATTAAGAAATTTCCATCTGCTGGGACAGTCTAAAACAAAAGATTGCATATAGAATGTGCATCAGATACATGCAATTTTTCTCCATTAATTTATCTGAATAATCAATGCTGCTGCACATCAGCTTAGCCATACAATGTAGACATATATTGCATGCATGCACTACTGAACCGTGAGCAAAAACACATCTAATCTTCATAAACATGCACACAAAACATGAAACATATCTAACATCCAGGTGGATAGGGTCTTCGCATTAACTTTGATTCAGAAATAATTGAGCAAATCATAGCATACTAACTGAATAGTAGACATAATGCCTTAAAATATGAGACATAATGCCTTACAACCATAAGCATGCTAAGTGCGTGCTCTCTCACCTTCCATATCGCGAAGTCATTTTGACTTCCTTTTGTTGCAGTTACATTGTCCTGAACTCCCTCGCCGCCACCAGCTAGATTGTCCTCTGGTTTTCTCCAAAATAGCAGGCCATAAGATGGGAATTTGTCAACCGAAAAGTAGACATGTCCGTCAGCAGCATAAGCATATCCATTTTGTATAATCTGCTAGAAAGAACCAGATCAAATTTCAGGTCACATGTCTAAACCCCTGCATACAAACAAAGGAAATGAACCAAAGGGCAGGGATTTAATATGATCACCGGCACCCACCCACCCACCCATGACCCATCTTTTATCCTCATTAAAAGAAAATCAAAGACGAATAAAGAATGTACAAAATTTCCTAAGACACGCCAACACCCAAAAGATCATTAAGAAAATCACCACCTGAAGAGCTAGGAGGTGGTGCATCATCTGAATCCAGATCAAGTAAATTTACAAGTGGAGCAGCAGTACTTTTGTCAACTCCATTGGGAATATTAAGCGAAGCTCCGGTTGAAGTTGAACCAGTTGCCGACAAAGTACCAGGCCTCTTTCCACTATAAGTTGTTTCATCTCGAACAGGCATCCGCTCAACCAATGCAGACCTGAAGACATTCGTCCAACAGTTTAGTGCAAACGAATGGATTCGTGCACAATTCTGCAAAAAAAATATCTGTGTGATTTAAAATAGTCACATAACCACCTGATATTCTGGTGCTTAGCAACTATAGAGTTAAACTCGATGGATCTTTGCTGCAATTCAAGCACCAGGCTCCCTTTGTTCTGAACAATAATATCCCTTATCCTCCTACACATATCATGATAAAATGCATAATCAGTTCTGTATAAAATAGCACAAACAGATGCATAATCATCTTAGAGTAGAACCATTAATTGTTGAGAGGTCAGTAAACACACAAGTAATGCTAAGTCCAATCCATTAACTAATGTCATGTCATAGGATGAGTGCAAAAAAAGAATTTAACAAAGATCGGCTAACAACATACGTCCATAACTTATATGAAATGCCCAATTACCATTACTTAACAGCATCAGAAGCTAATTACTAAGAATGCAGTTTTTAAACAGCATCATCAAAATGGATGAGTGCAAAAAAGAATTCGCGGGTATTCATCACAATCATATGAAAAGAGGAAACATGAAGAGGAATTCTTGCTCTAAACCTTGTAATAGACGACAGTACCAAATTCTTCCAACCCATCGTTCAAAGAAAAGTGGCTTTTGTATGAGAAACTATTGCTATTCAATTGGCCTAAACGCTCTTAAACATTAACAATCACAAAAGCAAACGATAATTATAGCACCAGGTAGCTACGCTTTCATCAAAAAGGCAACATAGCACTCACAAATCCAGGAACTAGGAGCTTTCTTCTTTCCATCCATATATATGACAAAAATCAAAAACAAATTCTACTTAATAATAACCAATAGAGAAGAGTTACCATTTCTACTACCTTATCCACAGCCAAAAATAGTTCATATTTAAGCAATTTTACTTATATCCTACTAAGTATAAACCTAATTCTCTTACAAATTCGTACAAACATACATGAATTGGAAAATTCAAAACAAACCCAATTTAAATTGGAACCCAAAACAGTTGAATTAATGACTAAAAAGATAGGAAAGAGACAAAAAAATCACTCTAAATTGACAAAATCTAGAGAGAATAATACCACACGAGCTATATTGTTCACAGAATAAGCTCAAACTAAACTAAAAAACAAGTAATAAAGTTAGGGTTTTATACCTGAATCTTCTTGGATTTGTCCCTCAATCTTCTTCTGCAATTTCAAAATCAAAAGTTAAATAATCTATTTCTAGGGTTTACGAAATACAAATACACAGCATATGTAAAAGGATTTCATACCTGAGAGAATACAACAAACAAATAGGGTTAGAGGTAATACGAATCACCAAAGATTTTACTTCAATCTTCTTCTCAAATTTCAAAAAAAGAAATTAGAAATCAAGAATTTTAGGGTTCATCAATAAATATAATTTCGATTTCTGTAAAAGGTATATTTCTTACCCGATGATAGAGATTTCTAGGTTTCTAATTCTTCAATTAAATCTTCTTCTCGAGAGTTTCAAGCTAAGAGCATCAGTTGAAGTTTCAACATAGAGATTTGTAAATTAGGTTTTTTATAAGGGTTTTTAGGTCAGCAAATCATACATCAGTTGAAGCATTTGGTTTTGTTTCTGGTTTCGATTTGATTTAGGTTTCGTTACTCGAAATTTCTTAAGCGTTTTGTCCGGTTTTTTTTTTTAGCTGAGAAAATAGTTCGAGAAGGAGTCGAGTGAGGGAGAGAGAGTTCGACGAGTGTTTTTTTTTGAAACCAAGACGAGTGGCTTTATTGTTCTAAGTGGTGTAGTGGTCCTAGTATCTCTTCATCACGTGACAATTTTGTATATATATTTTTATCTTGGAATATATAGAAATTGAGAGTGATATAGGACATTTATAATTTAACAAAATCTTACAAAGTTAAAAATTACATACTAGGCAAGCGAGCGACAAGCCTCAAGAACCTTCTTACTAAAACATCATTGAAAATACCATCAATTTTTGGCGCCGTCGACACGGAGCTTGTCTTTAGGCTAGAGTTTTTAGATTTTTATTCTTTTTCTTTTTTAGGTTTTTATTTATTTTTATTTTATTTGTTCTTCTTTACGTTTTTGTTTTTGTCTTTTCACTACAGATTTTGGAATTTGGAGCGAAAGAAAAATTTGCCAAAGCTTTTGGTGAATACTTAAAGTTTGGAGTTAAAGACAAAGCGAAAGGAGAATATTTTTATTTATTATTATAAAAAATAAAAATAAAGAGTTTATTTTTTTTGGATTGTATTAGGATTTCTCTATTCTTGTAATTTTTGTTTTCTTTTGCACTTTACTTTTTGGACTTTGAAGTTGGACATTCTTTAATTTTTAAACCCTACGGAAGGGTAGTTTTAATTATAAACTTCACATGGAAGGACGGTGATTACGATATCACCTCGGACCCTCGGGTTCGTACACGACATAGGAGTCGTGGCCCGAGTCGACTTCAACGGTTCATCCCCCGTCTGGAATGGGAGGTAAGAATTCTAAACACCCGCGAATCCCCTGTCAGCGGGTTTACTGGATGATTTTGTATGCATATATGTTGAGGTTTTGAAAACGGCTGTTTTAAATTCCTAGTAAAGGGCAAGGCCTGGCCATATAAGATAAGGGTTCGGATTTCATCACCGTTCTCTTCTTGCCCGCCTTAGGAAAACAATACCAAACGCGAACCTAAGCTTAAAATTTGGAATAGAACGAGACCAATAGGGTAACGAGCTTAATAGGAAAGTCGTTCGAAAAATATTGGTTACTCTTTTGAGAATGCTTTGAAGTTCATGATGGTTTCTGAAAGTTGAATGCGTGGCTGCGCCGCCTTGTAATGCGGTGAGGCCTTGGGTATCAAAGCTCCACATAGCTTCCCTCTACTCTATTCAACTTACTTAAACTCGGATTGATTCCAGAGGGGTTTTCTCAGATTGTAACGAATTCCCTTTCGAAAGATTAGAAGCTGGTCTATAAATAATCTAAGTGGAGACATCATGCTTTTTGTTTGCTAGAAATCAGTAGGTTTGTTGTGGTCGAGTCAGCCTTGTTTGTGTTTGTTTAGAATTCCCTTGCATTTAGGATGTCAAATTGGTATTATAATAGCCATCACAATGAATGTGATTACCAACTGAACAATATGGACATCACTCTTTTTATAGTGTGAATAGTGGTTGGGAACGCCGACCTTTTTAAAGATATGGGTCATACCATGGTGAGCCCAATTACTATCCACACGTGCATTAATATTACGAGCAAGAAGATTATAATACTAGTTCTTCGTATTTAGAGGAGGAAATGAAACTTTTGAAAAGTAGTCCTTTTTATGATCCTTCTGTTCCTACTCCTCCTTTAGAAGAGTCCCTCAGGAAGTTAACTGAGTCAACACGTAAGTTAGCTGAGATGAATGGTATAGTTATGGACGAAAGAACTACAATAATGAGTGAACCTTCTTTAGAAGATACCCTCAAGCGGATAGCTGAGACAAATGAATTAATTACTCGAAATAATCTGGATTTCCAACACAGTGTTCCCAGTTTCACCCTTGAAAATGAGGATAGTTACTATTCACCTAATCAAGATGATGAGGATAGAATTGGAGACACTATTTTAGATGAGGTTCAACCATTCTCATATTTGTATAATTATGAGGATAGTATTAATGAATAATCATACATATGTATGCATAGTGATAAGAAAATTATAACTCTAGTTGAGCTTTATAATGATAGTATTATTTCTTTTTCAAATCCCAATAATTTTAATGATTGTTCACCTATTCAAAAGGATGAGTATTTGACTAGAGATGCCACCATTTTAGACGATGTAGTTCATGATCCTTTACCCTGCAATATGTTGGATAATCCATTATTTGATGTGCCTATAAGTGAATCGGAGGAAGTAACTATGATTAACACCTTAGTTAACGAGCCTTTACTAGAAACTTTCACTGATAATCCCTTATATGATTGTGATGATGGTTTAGAGGAAAGAGTTTACCTCGAGAATACTGTTTTAGAATTTAGCGATTTAAAAACGCTAATCTTAGAAGACGATAAACTCGTAGAGATGAGTGAGGATGTACCTGACTTAGAAGAATCAATTGACTATTTTCAGGAATCAGATAGCCTTGAAATTAGGGAAGTTGTGACTAGTCTTTCTAGAGATACTGAAAACTCTAAGTTTGGGGGTGACTATCGTTCTCCATGTGCCTTAACTCTTAGAAAGGTCCCTAACCTGGGACTTGACATATGTGCCTCAACCATTTTAAAAGATTATCTTCATACACTTTTTCCTAAACCTAGTTGTGTCCATAAAGAAGTTCAGTTGTTAGAAACCCATCCTCTAGTTGATGTGGTTAACCTAGGATATGATACCACGATTCACTTGGTTTTCCCACCAAAAACCTTCCTTCCAATTGTGGGAACATATGAATTTCAGATGTGTCAGTTATTAAGTTTTGATACTAAACCTAATTACTTTAGAAAATTAGGGTCGACAAATTTTCTTAAGAATGACCACCTCTTTCATTGTGGTCAGCTGTGTGAGTCAAGTCGGATTGACTTAGAGGATCCCCAGTTATTCAGGTTATTGTTATGTGCTTTTAAGTTCTTAATTGAGTATTTCCAGACTCTATAACCTGATTGATAGGTGTCTAAAAAGACCTCTCTAAGTATCGATTGGTTCTGCTTTCTTAGCTAGTTTTCGTGTGAAATTATTTTATTATATTTCTTTTTATATTTTACGGGAATTTTGGAGCTTATTCCCGAAAAGAACAAGAAATCATCCAATTTACCAAAAGAGAGACGGAATTATCATTGCATGGGAAACCACATCGTAGACGCACCAGAGTTCAGGGTAGTACAACCACAAGCTAGGTGGTTTTTGGAGCTTTACTGTATACTTGGTCATGGGCTTAACACCGGCCCAGTTTAAGGTGTTGGGTTAATCTGTTGAAACAATGGGCTTGAAATAAAGAAGGAAGAGTGTGAGTAACAAGCTATACAGTGATGGGTTGTGCAGGGACGTATGGAAGCTACGTTGGTTGTACAGGATGCATGGTTGTTGCTGCCATTATCGTGAATTCAGTGAGGAGTTTGGAGTCTGCAATGAACTGTGATGTCGGTTGTGCTATATGGAAGAGAACTGTGTTATCATGGTGTTGGAATGAGCTCGAGCCTGTGGTGGTATGAAATGATGGCATCGGTGAATGACGAGAACATGCTGTTAGCTGGCCGAGATGGAGGTGTTGCTGGTCGATGGCAGTCACGATGGAAAATGGCAGAGATGGTTCTGCTGTAGGGATCTGACGAATGTAGTTTCTTGAGATGTTGATACTGTTGGTCGTGCATGGCATTGAGATGGAGGTTGAATGGCCAGTGGCTGAGTACAGCTGATGATTGACGGGATATACATCTGAATACTGACGTAAGTGTTGCTGAATCGGGTTGTTGTAGTGCCATTTCGATGATGGTTATGGATGCTGAGGAGTGGCGTTGTCGCTGTGAGTAGAAGCTTGAGATGCTGGTTAATGACAGTAGACGGTGACTGAGGCCAATTATCGATGGGTATAGCTGCAGTTACGATGTAACATGAAGTTGCAATGGCGATTCAGGGGGATGGTAAATGGTTCAGGAAAGGTGCAGTTCGAAGAGATCGAGCTAAGGGATGGATGCTAAGGGACGCTGGAGCTGTTCAGAAGCTCGTACGGATGAATGGATGGAGGCAGGTGAGATGGATGGTGTTCGAAATGGAGACTTAAGGGCTGGTGGTTTGTAGTCGACAGATAGCCGGGAGATAGACGCACCGGAGGTGGAGTTGTTTTCTGTTCCAGGAGCACAAGTACATCTGATGAAGTTTAACAATGGAAAGAATTTAAATGGTCTGGGCTGCTGCCTTGAAGGTGCGTACGACAGGCCTATGAAGAAATGATTTGGGCTTCTAACAGTTGCTGCACAAGCCCAATATCTATTCTACACGGCCATAATTTGGTGGCCAAGGGGTTTCGGAAATACTTGGCCAGGGTTTTGCAACCTGCTTTGGTCCGGGGTTTGATACACGGGACACTTTCCTATTTTTTCTAGGTTTCCTAGTTTTCTTTAGGAGGAGGTTACAAAACTCTATATATAGAGAACCCTAGGAAGAATTTTGGATACATCATATATCTTCTTGACAAGTATCTTCTTTTCACCGTTTTTCTACCCCTTAGGGGGGAGAACTATCTCTTTTATATTGTAAGGATGAATTCAAAGTTCTAATTGTGAAGCTCAATTATTTGCAAGTTTGTTTCAAGTTTTAAATTAATTCATTGTGGATTGTTTTTACCATATTGAAGGTTTATGATTGGTTCTTAGATTGGTTTGGGTGCGCAACTAGATTAGTTTATTAATCACTCTAATGCTAGTAGAGAGGTGAGTCGACCCGTAATTGTCTCTTATCTCCTACACAAGTAGAAATCGAAAGACCTTACGGAGGGATTCTGTGGATCAATTGCGAGTAAAGACAACACCAGTAAGTGGACCGAGCGTACCGAGTTTAACTGCTGGGATCAAACCTAAATTCACAAATATTAATGCGTTCTGGGAATTACATCTTGTAGTCGAGCGCTTCCGTGTCAAGGTGGTTCTTTTGAATAGAATCCGGTAGTCGAGCGCTTCCGTATCCGGTGATATAAGGAGTTTTGGGGGATTGCTAAGCGTACCTGCTTTCCTACGGTTGGTGACAATTGTTTCTAACAAGAGATAAACGGGTACAATGTTGAGTTAACGGTTAGTAACTGCGAAGGATTTCTTCAATATCTTTTCCTTTTTATCCTTCTTTATTATTTTCGCCGATTTAGATAACATAACAATTGCATTACTCTTCGTGGGAACGATCTCTTACTACCGCTATATTATATTTAATTAGTGGGAAATATATTTTTATTTTGTTGAGTAAACGACGCTCACCACTGATCTTCAGGATCCTGCCTTTGAGAAAATCCAGCCGATGAAAGATTTTTATCTTGACCCTTTTATAGAGCCTGAACCCGAACCACAACTAGATGTAGTTGTCTTAAACAAAATAGATAAGGGTGTGTTGGATATCTTCCTGGTCTGTTGCAGTCTCCTCTTCTTATGGGTAACAATTTTTGATCCAGATGACCCACAATTATTCCGGCTACTACTGTATGATTCTATGAGGTGACTGATTCTTCCAATGTCTGGCTGAAGACTTTAAACTTAGCACTTCTTGGGAGGTAACCCAATATTCTTGCAACACGGAAATATCTTTCCTTACTCTTTTTATTCAAGTGGTAACAATTTCTCCTTGTTCATGCTTTTAATTTCATCTTTAGAACATTGAGGACAATGTTAGATTTAAGTTTGGGGGTGAGGAAGAACTTTTTAGTTGCACTTTTGAAACTTCTAGTGTCACATGGTATCCAGTTAGCTAAGTTTACATACTGTTTCTCACCAATAAGATAGAAATTGGAATGCTAGGGATAACAACCTATTGAGACATTAGAGAAAAAGACATTGAGATCCTTGAAATTCAGGAGAGAAGTTGTTCCTTTTAGAGGGTAACCGTGATGGACCTAACCATCCATGATGGAAAGGCAAGTAGGTCAGGAAATGCCAGAAAGACAAACCAACCTCACAATGTAGTCTTAGTTACTGGATTACAACTCTCTCTCAGTAGAAACTTATCATCATCAACAAACGGAGCGACATCAAAATCTATGAAGAAAGTGAAAGACGTTTAAGATTTAGTCAAGGGTTACAAGAAGTTATAAGAGCAAGAAAAATCAAACGATATAAGTTGTTGAAGTTCATGATACTGAGACCAAGTGTTAAAGTCCTTCTCTCATGGCCATGTAAAATTTTGTCTTGTAATTTTTGTTTCAAAAAAAAAAAAATGAAAAAAAAAATGAAAAAAAAAATGAAAAGAAAAGAAAATAGAAAAAGAAATAAAAATATAGAAAAAATCATCATTACATTTTGTTTTTTTTCAATAAGGCCATAGGGAAGTAGAAATTTTTATGTCGAGCAAGAAATCGAAGAGAAGAGTTAATTGTCAAGGTTCTACGAGTTTCAAGAATTTATCATCAACAGTTGAAGACCGAAGAAGACGTTGTTTCTACTGAGCACTATGAGAGAGTCGAAGAGAGATGCATTTGGTTGCTTTGTTAGTCCGCTTTCAATCTGACAAAAAATCTTTCCAGCACTGGTTCAACTCATCACACTTAATTAGTCCAGCTGTGTAGAAGATGTCCCTCTCATTTTTTTTCTCTCTCCTAATCCTATCCAGCTGTAAATCAGCGGACGCATATTACAATGTTTATCTAGCTGTGTAACGGATATCTCTTTATCTAGCAGTGTTGCGGATGTGTATCCCCTTTTCCTCAGTCAGCTTTAGAGATGACACCTTTAATTTTCTGGCATTCTGGTTACTTGGAGATAGGTTGAGAATATGTATGTCCTCATAGCTCTTTGGATACTTGTGACCAATTAGAAGTACATGTTTTGTGGGTACACCTCTGGTAAACCCTCCGGAGACAACACTCCGCCGCTAGGGCCACCTAGCGGTTTAACAACTTGCTTCACGTGCTAAGTGTAGTCATTTTATTTTAGATTTTCTCGGGACTAGCAAATAATAAGTTTGGGGATATTTGATAGACACGTTTTTGTGTCTGATTTGTTCTCAGTGTCTCTATTGTTAGTCTCGATTTTTGTACTAATTTTGGTGTTTTTATGTTTGTTTAGGTGTTTCCGGAGAAATACTTTTGTGTGGAAAAAGTTGCTCGAAAAGTGCTTTTTGGATCCCCGGAGAAAAGTGATAAAGGCACCCTCACTTTGGGATAAGGGCACCCCAGGTACCCCGGCTGATAAAGGCGCCCCTTTTTTGGATCGGGGCACTTCATCCTCTCCAATTCAAATTCTGAGTTTTGGCTGGAATTTGGAGTTCATAAATGGCAGAATTAGGGTTTTCATTTTGAGCTTGTTTCAGCGAGACTAAAGAGCTTAAAATGTTTGGGAATCTTCCTTTGAGCCTAACAGGGTTGTTTTGGGTCTTTGGTTCAATGGATTTTGGCTAGAACTCGAGTTAGAAGAAATCAGGGAGTAAAGCTGGCTAAATTAGAGCTGGAGTTTTTACGCTACACAGTGTGACTCAACGGCTCAGATTGATTGGGTTTGTTCCTCTTGGCGAAACAGGGATGGTATGGTCGACGATTTAGATTAGAAGTGGTTGAATACGTGGATTTTCCACACAACAAGGAGTACGTGGCCGGAATATGATATTCACGGGATTCTGTTGGTAGTTTGGAAGTTGGAGCGAGTCTACAGTGGTGTCATCACATTCTGGAACCTGTTTCAATCAGTTTGGAGCGTGTATTCAACAACTAGCTGCGTGAGAAGTTAAAACATGGAAGAAAACCTCGTATCTTGCATGAAAATAATATCGAGTTAAGATGATATTTTGGGAGTTATTACAAGGATTGGATCATCCCTATTGAGTATAAATAGACTCTTGGGGTAGCATAGAAAGGTATGGAGAGTTTTGGTGAGGTATAGAACATCACAGAGTCGAGAAATTCACGTTGTAGAGAAAAACTTTCTGCTGCTGCTGGAAGAACACGAAGAACATAAGACTCTTCGGGACAGTCGTTCATGCCAACAGCTACAACGACACAAGAAGGGCGTCGCAGAGCTACAGTTACAGAAACAGTAACAGTAACATTTTATCGTTCTCTGTAACATTGTTTAATTTGCAACGATTATAAACGTTGCAAACACCCGGTTTTAACCATTTTCTCTATATTTCATCCTTGTAAACACCTATTTGAGCAATGAAAAATTCCTTTGAGTGTGTTTTCATAATGCGGAGCTAGAACCCATCACTGGGACAATGGAGGAAGCAACTTTTCATGATTGTGGTAAATGAATTAATTCTTTATATGACTTTTTGCATATATTTAATTGCTTTATGATTTCTATTAATTATTTGTTATTTTGTCTGATGTCGCATGCTTGGTTTTAATTACTTTTGATGCGTCATGCTTACGACTTACAGATAATGTTTTATGAAATCTATTTTTGGCAAAGAATTAGAGTCACAACTTCTTTTGTTTGAGCTATATTGTATAGAGTTAATGACTGAACCACAAGAATATGAAAAGTAGTGAAATCCTGCGTCCTAGTATCTCTTCATCACGTGAAAATTTTGTATATATATTTTTATCTTATCTTCGTTTTATTAAATCTAAAATTCTCTGCTTTCACAAGTCTCAAGAACCTTCTTACTACAACATCATTGAAAATACCATCACTTCTTTGTCCAGAACCAGGCTCAAATGGTCCCACAATATCTAATCCCCATTTCCCAAAAGGCCGTACACTTGTTGAAGATGACAATGGCGCTCCTGGTGCATGTATCTTCTTTCCATATCGCTGGCAATCTTCGCAACGTCTTGAGAGTTGCTTTGCATCTTCATGCATATATGTCCAGTAATAGCCTTGCATTTTTGTTCTATATGCCAAAGATCTTCCTCCACTATGATTACCAGCATCCCCACTATGCAACATCTTTAACACCTTTTGTCCTTCTTCCCTCATCAAACATCTTAGCGATGGTCCACTAAAAGATCTGCGATATAATACTCCATCTCTTAGATCATAGTTGGTTACCCTACTTTTTAATTTATGTGCCTCTAATCAATTTCTTGGAATTTCTCCTCTCGCCAAGTATGCATGAAGATATGCTTGCCAATCTGTAACGTTGATCTTTGATTCTCCCTTGCCAGCTTCTACCATCATCACATCTATCTCTTCTTCTTCCTTGTTTATCAACGGTAATAAAAGTGTTTGAATTTTTATGCATCTCGCAGTTGGATTTGTCATCATGCTGGATATGAAAGCAAAAGCATCTGCAAGTCTATTATCTTTCCTTGATATGTGTCTCCATTTTATTTTTGGAATTCTCGCAGACAATTCTTCAACAAGTCATTTGTATTTTCTCAAGGATGGTTTATTTTTTGTGTATTCTTCTTTTATTTGACGAATAACCAATTGTGAATCGCTGGTGATTCTAGCATTTTCCAACTTCATTTCTACCGCAAATTTTAAAGCATGAATCACGGCCTCATATTCTGTCTCATTATTAGTGGATGCAAATTCCAATCTAAATGAAAAAGCTGTTTTTTCTCCTTATGGAGAAATAAAAATAACTCCAATCTCATTTCCTTCTCCATTTGATGATCCATCCACCAATATCTCCCATCTGTCGGGTTCTGTTAATAGTTCTTTTGGATCTCCATGTTCCTCTTCTATATCCATCACCTCTTCCACGACTTCATCATCTTCTAAAGAAAATTCAGCTAAGAAATCTGCGATAACTTGTGACTTTGGCGAGAATAAAATTTCATATTAGATATCAAAGTGTCCTACTTGTGCATTCCATCTCTCAACTCTGCCTGATCTTTTTGAATTTTTGATTACTGACTCAATTGTCACTTTTGTTAACACTTTGACCTTATGTGCTTGAAAGTAGATGCGAAGCTTAAAAGTTGCATGCACCAACGCTAGAATTAGTTTCTCAATCTTTGAATAATTTCTCTCTGCAGAATTGAATGTTTTGCTGATGTAATATATTGGTTTTTCTACCCCTGCATCTACTCGTAGCAACACATCACTTAGCGCATATGTGGTTGTTGCGAGATAAATCAATAGTTCTTCTCCCGGTTCAGCTTTATGTAAGATAGTTATGTTCATTAAATGTTCTTTTATTCCTTGAAAAGCCTTTTCACATTCATCTGTCCACTTGAATTTTGTTCCCTTCTTGAGTATATCGAAAAAGTGTTTTCACTTGTCTGAAGATCGCGAGATGAATCTTTTTAGCGAGGCTAAGAGTCCATTCAATTTTTTCACATCTTTTACCATCGCAGGCGTAGGCATATCGCGAATTTCTTGCACTTTTGTTGGATCAACTTGTATTCCTTCTTTTGAAACAATATACCCCAAAGGTTTTCTTGAAGTTACTCCAAAAGTACATTTGTCAGGATTCACTTTGATATTAAATTGTCTCATTTGATCAAAAATCTCTTTGAAATCTTGCACATTATTCTCAGCTTCTTTACTTTTAATCGGCATATCATCTACATATACTTCTAATATTTTGTGGATCCACTTTGCAAACACCTTCTCCACCATTCTCTGATATGTTGCACCAGCATTTCGTAAGCCAAAGGGCATCTTTGTATAAAAATATAATCCTCTTGGAGCAAAAAATTCGGTATGCTCTTGATCTTCTTCAGCGAGAGGGATTTGATTATATCCTTTATATCCATCCAATGAAGATATTCTAGCATTTCCCGCTGCTGATTCGACCATTTGTGGGATATCTGGTAATGGAAAACTATCTTTAGGACAAGCTTTGTTTAAATCAGTAAAGTCTATGCAAATTCTTATCCCCTTGTTCTTCTTTGGGACCACCACCATATTTGCAATCCACTCTGGATATTTTTCTTTCCTTATAATTCTTGCATCAAGCATTTTCTGTAGTTCTTCTTCTATTTGGGAATGGTATGTTATTGCGATTTTCCTTATTCTTTGTTTGAATGGTCTTACATCTTTGTTGATTTCTAATTTATGACATGATATTGAGAGATCTATCCCTGGCATTTCATCCATGCTCCACGCGAAGATGTCTTTATATTCTCGCAAAAGATTTATACTTCTTTCTTCCTCCTCTGCCTCCATTTTAGTCCCAATTCTCAATATTTTAGGCTCTTCTTTACTCCCAATATTTACTTCCTTTGTTGGTTCTGCTGCAGTGTAACTGGATTCAGGTTCTCCCATTGGTGTTGGTGCTTTCATGACTCTCGCGAGTTCATCTCCTTCTCGCGAAATTTCGCTGGGTATTCCTTTTCCTTCTTTTGCTCTTATCATGTAAACTTTAAATTCTTCTTCCTTCTTTATTTCTCTCGCCAATTGTCTGCGATTTTTCCACAGCTTTGGATGCTCTTCACAATTTCTCACTTCAATTTGGTAACACAGCTTCGCAAAATCAGTATCTCCTCTAATTTCTCCAATTCCACTGGGCATAGGGAATTTTATGCATTGATGCAATGTTGATGCTACAGCCTTGATTAAATGTATCCATGGTCTTCCCAATATCATGTTATATGGTTATTCCACGTCTACCACACATAATGTTACTTGTGTTTCAATCTCTCCTAGCAGAATTTGTACCACTATTTCACCTTTAGGTTTTGTTAAAGATATTCCAAAGCCATGAATATGATATGTTGAACAAGACATTTCTTCATCCTTATATCCCATTTTCTTAAAAGTATGATAAAATATTATATCCACAGAACTTCCTTCATCCACCAAAGTTCTATTCATAGCCCACTCTTCTACAGATCTTATTGATTCTTCCTTTCTCATTGGTATGGTGGATACCGTGATTACCAAAGGAGATGTATGACTTAGATTTACTTCTGGTACTTCTGCTGCTATAAATGTGATCTCCTGCTTTTCCCAATATTTCAATGATGATATTTTCTCTACCGTCATAATATTCCTCCATTAGAAATTACGTTTATGTATCTTTCCCTTAATATTTTCATGAAATCTATCAATCATTGTTCGTGTTACCATTTCATACTCCAATTTTCTACAATCCTCTTTGATTATGATCATTCTTCCTTCAATTATTTCACCGATTTGCTTAATGATTTTCTTAATCTTGAACAAGTCTTATCTTCTTCTTCACTTTTTCTGTGATTTTCGTTAATTCAATCCCTGTTTCGGGCGCAAAAATGTAGTTGCAGGAAATCCTACACTACACCCTTGTTAAGAATTTATGATATCAACTCAAATTTGAAGATTAAAACGACACTTTATTCTTTATTTTTCAGAAATGTTACAAGGAATGTAAGAACTCAAGAATACAACCTTTCTCTTGGAGTTTCTCTCTCCTTAAGACTCTCTCAACTCTCAAAAATACATCATCCTTCTCTGAATCTATTGGAACCCTTTATATAGGAAATGACATAATGGATGACAGCTAAGTTTTCCTCTTATTTCGGATTTACTCTGCGATCATATCGTGAGAGTCTTAATATTGGTTCTCGCAAGTTTTGTAACCATCACAGAACAATCATGTTCTTCTCGTGTTTCTTCAATCATCAGCCATTACGTCACTCTTTTGTATTAACCGCCAAGTGTTGTTGAAGAGCTTGCGATGACGCTCGCAAATAAGTGTTTTTAATCTCGCAGAGAAGTGTTGTAGCGATATTATGATCCTATAAATATAATAAAAAGTAATTAGTCATTCACTTTCACTTGATCCCTCCTCCGACGTGGTTTCCAAAAACTCATCCAAATCATCCCTTGCCTGAGGTTCCACAACTTGTTCAATAACTCTAGATTTTTTACCTCGACCGCTGCCACCTTGAGTTGGAGCCTTTTTACCTCCACCACGCCCACCTCGAGCACTTGTTCCAACACGGATAATTTTTGCACTTGGTCCAGTTCCTCGAACTTTTTCACCTCAACCACCTCGAGCACTTGTTTCACCTTTTACACCTCGACCACCTCGAGCACTTGTTCCACCTTTTTCACCTCTACCACCTCAGCCGACTTTTAGTTTCTTAGATTGAACTTGGTCATGGGGGGGAGTATCCGAGTCGTCGCTAGAAGAAGGAGACCTTGCCATTTTAGAACTCCTTGGTGCTTCATCAGGATATAAACCTCCTTTCTCAGGGATAATTATGCCTCTAACTCGATTCCGCATTAATCTTAGTTCAGCTACCGTTATATCCTCACCAAAATTAATCATACAACTGATGTCATTGGCCACATAATTAACTCGGTACACTTATTTTTCATATAAAACACACATACTCCCATTATTCATATATAATTAAAAAAAACATCATATACAAACATAATTAGTAGTATACGTACCACCATCTTCTCCCAATCATGTTCTTCATTCCTTGATGTCTTTGAACTCTGTTTCTCTGCATTATTGAAATGTATTTGCACCTCCGGATCCAAATTTTCCACATAAGGATGAGCCCACTCTCCATACCATTCCATGTAATTCGCATCCGCTTGGGAAGTACCATGTTCTGCTTCAAGGAGTCTTCTACTCATTTGGTTTACTTCTTCGGAACGAGCATTCCAATGGCCGATCGCCGGTGCATTTTCATAGTTCAATTTCACCTGTTTGTCCTTAAATTGGGAGGTGGCTATGCTCAGTCTAAAACGACTCTCTTCAGGCACAATTTTCTGGACAATACCGATTTGGCGGACCGTTCTACGATGATCTAAAATGACGAACCCGGTTGCATGAAACAAAGGTTCCGTATAGGTTGCCACATCAGAAAATAATCTATCACCAACTTCCTCTTCTCCATCCTCAAAAGGTTTCAAATATGGATCAAAACCACATCTTCAATTGTCAAAGCATCCAATTTTTTCCTCATGTCGACCATTTCCGTCTCTTTAGCCTTGTGTTGGGTCCCTCCAAAGGGGTATCTCCCTCCTGTAGGTTTATCTAGAGGCAAATATGTATTCCGAGCATGCCTAAAGATTTTAAAATGTTCGTAAACCCATGACTACGGCAAAAAATTAAAAAATTAGTTTATAAATAAGTTATTACACACAAATCGATATATAAAAGTAAAACAAATAAACTTTGTTACATTAAAACAAAAAGATACCTGGATAAGAGCAACACATCCCGTAATTTATGTTTCATTCCATATAGAAGCTTTGCAAAGACAATCCAACACATCAGCAAGGAGGGAGATGGCCCACGAGTACCTAGGTACCTCGTTTGTTTCCTTATCGAGACAGAGAGTCTTCAACCACTGCAAGTAACATTCATTTACCTTATTGCTTGAGAAATCGGGGAAAAGGACGGTCCCAAGAGCATGCAACAAGTAAGCTATAGCCGTATGTATAGCTCTTTCTGCGTCCATCACAACCAATCCACTATCCGTCTTGCGTTTAGAATCCCCAAACTGTGTCCTCATATGACCCAAATTAATCTTCCTTGACATATTAACTACTTCAGCAATTTCGCGCGGTGCGCTAAATTTACTTTTAGATCTAGGAGGTGCTCCATACCCTATCTAAAACTATTCTTCCGCTTCATCTTTACCCTACCCAAGACAGTTCTTTGCCAAGGCACAAAGCTCATCAAAAGGCATGGAATTGTTGAAACCCTCAAACACTGCCTTTCCTTCCAAAGATAGACCAGTGATTTTCTTTGCGTCAACCGGAGTGATAGTCATCTCGCCGAATGGGAGGTGAAAAGTCATGGTTTCGGGCCAAAATCTTTCTCTAAAACCACAAAATGTCACAACATCATATGTCTTCTGCAAAGCATCGATTCCAGACCATAACCCCGAAACTTTTACCAAAGCTATCCCATCTGGATGCTCATCGTCCAACGACCAAAACTTTCCTTGTTGGTGCTTTAGTTTAGAGACTGCTTTATCCGGAAACTACAAAAAGAAAAAATTGGTTGTAAAATTAATAATCCATAACAAAATAAATATAACATATATGTAATTTTATTTATTACCTTTGTGCCACAAAGCCTAGCAGCCCATGAAGAAGTGTAGCCAATCAAGATGGAACGATATCTTGGCTCACCCCAAGGTCTCCCATTCCTCTTGGGAGGTAAAGCCTCCATACCATCAATTACTTATCTTGGCGTTGTGCTAGGTTTATACTTCTTATTTCCATACTTCTTGTGCTCCTCTTTTTCCTCCTCAACTACAGATTTACCTTTATCAATAGAAGCACCACTAGAAGTGCCAACTTCAGTACCTCCGGTAACAACAACTACACCTTCATTTCCACCACCACTAGAAGTGCCAACAACATAAGTAACATAAACTTGAGTTCCTTCAGTAACAACAACTTTAGTTCCTCCAGAAACTCCAACTTCAGTACCTTCAGTGACTTCAAATCCATCTCCACCACCTTCATGTGCTCCAGCAGTCACAACTCCACTTGCTTTCCTTGCGTCTGCACCTAATGGTATTGCGTGACGAGGTTGCGGAGTCGGGTTACTACGAGGTGTTACTTCTTGGGATCTTTTCTTCTTCTTTTATTTTCATATGTTCCTTGACAAGGCAAAAAAACCAAAAGAATATAAGCAATACGTTTGGGAAAATTTGATAGAACCAAAATGAAAAAGCTAATACGGCTATGAAAATTGGACAGTCCAAGACGCAAAATATATTACGGATGGGAAAATAGCAATCGACCAAGCCAAAAACAAAATTACGGATGGAAAACCTATACGTTGGTATATTTCTACTTCACTACTCATCACAGGCCAAACACACGGCTAGGAAAGTTGGATTGTCCAAGATGCAACAAATATTACGGATGGGAACATAGTAATTGACCAAGACGAAAAACAATTACGTCTAGGAAACCTATATGTTTGAATATTGCTAGTTCACTACTCAACACAGGCCAAAAATACGGCTAGGAAATTCCAAGCCGTAATATATAAACGTCTAGGAAACTGAAAATTCTGGTTAGGAAATAAATATACGGATGTAAAAAACCTACACGTAAAGATACAACTGCTAAAAAAATTATGAACACATGAGAATATACGGCTAAGAATATTCTAGCCGTATACAGCTAGTTACAGATATGAATGCTCCATATCGTACACGGCGATTTGGTTACGGCTGAGAGTTCTTATATATCCCAACCGTGTAATTTATAAACGGCTGGGAAATTATTAATTCCCAAATGTGATACATATTTACGGCTGGGAACCAAAGACCTCTCAGCCCTAAGCATTTTCAGAAACCGTTTTTTCATACCTAAAGTTTTCGAAACCAACTGAGTAATCAACGAAACGCTTAAAAAAAGACTGGGTTTTTCAATTCATACCTTATTGCTGTCATATCAGGAGACTCGGAGGCTGCTGGAACTCCTTCATTCACTTCCTCTTGATCTTCAGTTGATGAAGTTGCTTTCTCTGCTTCAGTAGGAGGTTGATTCGACGAAGAATCACCTAGATTTTCCTTATCTTTCATGGTTTTATAGAATGAGTTTAATCGACGATGATTTTTTTTTGAATCGACGATTAATCAAAATTTTCGATGGAAGAAGAAAAGAAGAAGAAGGAAATAATATGAGAAGAAGAAGAGGAAGAAGAAATTAAAATTGGGCGGTTTTTTTTCTTCTTTTAAAGCCTCTTCAGTTTTTTTTTTAATTATTTTTTTAATTAGATTAGGTAGTTAATGAGACGGTATAAGGGGAATAAATTAAAATTATGAAGGGTATTTTAGAACTTTTACATAAATCTGATCTCCCCTATAACATTTAGGCTCCACTTAGTAAATTAGCCCCTAAAAACTCTTCCCTAGAGCCCCAATAATAGGATTCTTTAAAAACTCTTCAAGAACTATGTGGTTACCAAATTTACGCTCTCACAAATTTTGTATTTGTTGGGTCCCAAAATATTCAGCCGGGATGAAATGGTCTTCGTTTCTATGTTTGAGGCTATTTTGGAAAGAAAACGGTTTTCGTGCGGTTTTTCACATAGTCCTTCTGTTTTTCCTTTCAAACACTGCAAAAATATATAAAACTATGAACTACCTCAGTGGTTAGATCGCATCATTGACAACAATGTTTCATACTTGGTCAGATGTACCGTCTGACATTATATTTGGGTTGTTAGGCTGCCAACTAGTACCCGATTATCCGGAACCGAAACGGACTCGAATGTATCGATTCCGGGTCTTGAAATCGTACTCAATAGAAAAATCATTCCCGACCCGTTAGGAACCCATAAGCTTTCAGGTCCTAACGGGTATTACCCGTTGGGTATCGAGTATCCGGATATTTATTGTTTGCATGTTGATTTTACTTAACATGGCAAGATTTTGTATAATTTCGCGTAAATATTTTTCATTTTCCTTTATTTTCTTACTTTTGACGTTAATTAGAACATTTACATATATATATATATATATATAATAGTAATTTTATATGAAAAGTTATTAGAATCAAGCTAATATAACAAAATAAAAATAAATTATTTAAAAAGATATAGTTGATTTTAGAGGACCCGATAAATACACGGACCCAACGGGTACTTAAGATTTTTATCGGGTCCGGTTCAGAGTCCATTAATTTAGGAACCGGACCCGGAACCGATTAAAATTAACGGTTCCTGTTCGATAGGACTCGTTGGCACCCCTATAGGATGACTACTATGGAATGTTCCCCCTACCACATCTACGGTGATTCCATGTAGGATAGGGGAACACCTAAATATACAGATAAGGGAGGGAAAATAGGAATATAGGAGGATATAATCCTCGTCCAAGAGTATTTTATTTATATAAAATACTAAAAAAATAATAAAAATACATCATATTAGATTTTTCTTATAAAAAGTAAATAAGTGATTCTCGTTTTTTTTTTTTCCAGCGAGGATTTCATCCTCACTTGTGTTAATCTTCCCTTTAACCTTTCTTAATTTCCAGAATAGAGAACATGAACAAAACATTAGACCACACTCTAAGGTCACTCTCATCATATGAGAATCGTCCATAATAGTCAGCCTTAAGACAATCCTATTATACCCCGAGAAAGTATTGGATTTTTTTTCTCCTGGAATTCTCTTCTAGGGTTATATGGATTTCTTTGGGATGATGCATAGATTACCTTGTTAGCAACCAAATTGACCTATCATTTTTTTTTGTATTTTTTTCTCCTGGAATTCTGTTATAGGGTTATATGGATTTCTTTGGGATGAAGCATAGCTTACCTTGTTAACAACCATATTGACCTATATATAAAAAAAAAATCGATAAAGAACTTGATGTAAATAAATTTTAACATTGAAAACCATCACTTAATGACTTTACGGTTGTATTATTCTGAAGTGAACCTTGCTTCGTAGGTTTTGATAAACATAAACATCAGAAAGAGCAATCTTATTAGTTGATTAGATCAATGAGCACAACAGATGTTACAAAGCTAACAAGGAAATAAAGATATACATAATAAAAGAAAATATACATAATAAAGATGAAATACATGCAATATAACTAAAATTATGGGGTGAATTTATAGTATAATATAGTATTTTAACACCCCCTTCAAACTCAAGATGTCCTGGAAGTATTGATTTTGAATATCAAGAGCTGGAGACGATAAGAAGGATGTGATTTCGCAAAAAGATTGGCTATTTGAAACTCTGAATTGACAAATGGCAACACAATAGTTCCTTACTTAAAATGATGTCGCGTAAAGTGACAATCAATTTCAATGTGCTTAGAGCGCTCATGGAAAACATCATTATGAGAAATGTTAATGGCATCTTTGTTATCACATAAAAGAGGCGTGGGTTCAGAGGAGGGAACTCACATGTCACCAAGAAGCCATCGTAACCAAACAATCTCAGAAGTAGTGTGAGCAAGATCTCGATATTTATCTCCATCACTAGAACAAGAAACTACTATTTGTTTCTTACTTCGCCATGTAATAAGAGAATCACCAAGAAACATACAATAACTTGTGGTGGAATGAGGATCTAGAATATCACCTGCCCAATCAGAATCGAAATATGCACGAGGACGAAGATCAGATGTAGATGATAAATGTAATCCTTGATACAAAGTACCTTTGATGTACCATAAAATATGAAGAACAACAGCCAAGTTTGTTGATCTTGGAGATGACATGAATTGGCTGACAATATGAACTGCATGACTGATGTCTTGTCGTGTAATAATATGATAGTTAAGAATGCCTACTAGTTGACGATATAATGTAGGATTGGACAAAGCCTGTCCATCAATACAGTTGAGTTTTACACTCAGTTCAAGTGGTGTGTCGAAAGTTTTGTTGTCGGTTAAACCAGCACGCTGAAGAATGTCAGTAGCATACTTCACTTGAGAGATAAAGTATCCACTAGATGACTTATCAACTTCAATACCTAGAAAATATCTTAGAAAACCAAGGTCTTTCATTTCAAAACAAGAGCTGAGATGAAGCTTTAAAGCACTGATACCTTCCAAGTCATTACCTGTGATGACCATGTCATCTACGTATAAGAAAAGAATGATCATTTCCCTTTCAGTCTTCCGGATAAACATAGATGAGTCATATGCACTCTGAGTGAATCCATATTGGAGAATAGCTTTGGAGAATTTCTCAAACCAAGCATGAGGTGCTTGTTTAAGTTCACACAATATTTTTTTTCGAAGTTCACACACTTGATATGGAGAATGAGATAATTCCGGTGGTGGTTTCATATAGACTTATTCTTGAAGGTATCCATGGAGAAAGGAATTCTTAACATCCATTTGATGAAGATACCTATTACTAGCAGAAGCAATAGCAAGAATAGTACGTATTGTGGTTATAAGAGCAACATGAGACAATGTCTCTTCATAATCGATACCATCCTCTTGAGTGTAACCTTGATAAACTAGACGAGATTTATAGCGATTTATTTTTCCATCTGAGGTAGTCTTTAGCTTGTATACCCATTTACTTCCAACAACATATTTTCTCGGTGGTAGGTCTACCATGTTCCATGTATTAGCGTTCCTATGTGTAGTCAATTCTTCTCCCCTAGAATTTTTCCAGAATGGATTTTATGATGCTTCCCTATATGAATTAGGCTCATGAAGAGGTAAGATAGTAGATAAATAACAGTGATAATCAGAAAACTTAGTTGGTGGATGTCAAACACGAGGAGGAAAAATAAATGCATCAGAAACTATATTTTCTTTGAAAGAAACAATATCCGTACTATGTGGAGGAGGATCATAGGTAGAAGATGAAATTGCTGAAGGTGATGCGGTATCAAGAATAAAGGAAAATGTGCCAATATAAGTATCAGGAACACTAATAGTTGTAGATTCAGAGGAATCTTCAAACGAATTTATGTATGTGAAAATTTCATAGGATGATGACTTATTATTTGGAAGGGGACAAAATTGTATCTTCTCCCAAAATGTAACATAGCGAGAGATATGCAATTTCAGACTTTCTGGATCATAGCATCGATATCCTTTATGTTGAAAATCGTACCTTAAGAAGACGCAAATAACATTCTTTTAACTCAATTTATTATGTTCTCGCTCGGGTAGAAGTAAAAAATAGGTTGACTCAAAAGTATGAAGCTCAGAGTAATCATGTAAATATACATAAAGGCGTTCATATGGAGAAACTTTTCCAATAATTACGGTTGGTATCATATTTATCGTATAAACAATAGTAAGAGCGGATTCCCCTCAAAAGTTAGAAGGAACGGATGAAGAAATCAATTGTGTACGAGCAATTTCGATAATATGACAGTGTTTTCTCTCTGCAATACCATTTTGTTGTAGAGTTTTAGTACAAGATAACTGGAGTAAAGTACCTTCTAATTTTATAAAATTTGTAGTTGGGTCTGATATATATACTCTCCTGCTTGATCGTCACGGAAGATCTTAATAGCTTTTGAGAATTAGGTTTTCATTATGGTATCAAATTCAATGTATATTTTCAAGAACTCCGATCTTGAATGAAATAAATAGATCCATGTATAACGAGAATAGTCATCGACAAATATAACATAATACAAACATCAGAATGAACAAGATCAAAAGGTGTTGCAGAAGAAGTCCTGCTTTGACTGAAAGAGAGATCATGTTTTTTTTCCAACTTACAATAAATGCAATAGGGTTCTTTATCTAATTTTGTGCTTCCTAAAAAACCTTTGTTGATCATGTAAGAAAGACGAGGTAATGAAACGTGTCCTAATCGAGAATGCCAAGACATAAAAGAAGATGAACTATGTGTGGATGCAGTAAGAAAGGATGTACCTTACTGTTTGGGTATCTGTATTATGTCGAGGAGAAATAACCGTCCAAATCTACGTCATATTCCAACTTGTTTTCTTGTTAAGAGATCCAGAATAACACAACCATATACTGAAAGTTCAGTGTCAAAACCTTGAATACATATTTGTCATGGTGATATAAGATTCATTGTGATCTTGGGAACAAGTAAAACATCGGGAACATTAATTTATTTTGCAACTTTTACAACACCAATATGACTAGAATGAAGACCCGTTCCATCTGGTGTATGGATTTTCGGCGAAGTAATTGGAATTAAATGTTCGAAATGACGTGAATCAAGTAGCCAACCAGTTAAAAAATCTGTTGGAGGAACTGAAAGAACAGAAGAAACAGTTGGCTACTTGATTCACGTCATTTCGAACATTTAATTGGAAAAAATTTAGTGCCAGAATATTTGCAATCCTTTCAAATATGTTGATGATACAAAAAATAGTATTCTGGCACTAAACTTTTTGTAATGGATTGCAAAAAGATAACGAGGAGGATTGGATTTGTTTGGTACACTTGATAGAAAAGAAGATCTAAGTTGGATGCATATGTCTAAAGTTGGATTGTCTTTGGCTATGATGCCATGATAAACATAGGCATCATAAAGAGCAATCTTATTAGTTGATTCGATCAATGGTCACAACCTATTTTATACAGATGTTACAAAGATAACAAGGAAATAAAGATATACACAATAAAGACAAAATATACATACTAAAGAGGAAATACATGCAATATAACTACAATTATGGGGAGAATATAGAGTATAGTATAATATTTTAACAGGTTTCACTTTAGATGACATAGTTGTAAATTGTAAATAAAAACATTTCCAAATTTCGTAGTGTTGTCGGGTGAGGGTGGTGTGGTGTGAACCTTGTTTTCTTGTTTGAGGTTTCTCGTTTTTAGCAGTATGTTGTTGATGGTTGGGAGATATTTCTTACCTCCTTGTGTTGTTGTCTTCTGTATCTTCTTTTTTCTATTTAAGAGCATCTCCAATGCTAGGGGTGAAGGTAATCCTAGGTGGAGTCCTATTAATACATTTTTATTGTGGGTCATTACTATGTGGATTATTTTATTTTTTAAGTTATACTTTCTACCTAAAATTTTATCTCCAATGTCAAGGTATTATTACCATAAAACTTAGAGAAAAATTAGCTTTTGAATAAAGAATTGATGATATGTCAAAAAACCTTGGGTCATGGAGAAGGTAAAGATATGACTTTCTCCTTTACCCTTTCATATGAGATGACATCAATGTCATGCATTTATTTTGAATAAAATTTCTTTCCACCGAGCAAAAAAATAAATAAACGACAATGCTACACGGCGCCCCACTTACCGCCCATGCTGAGGTGGCTAGCTGATGTGTTATCAAATCACATGAAAGTTTCTCTGTTGGATTCTCTCTCTCTTTTGTTTTTCTCTATCCAACTTCTTCGATTCTATATTTACCTTCTTCCTCAGACATGAGTCTAAAGTCTTTTGATTTACTGTAAATTTCTAACCAAAATCTTGGTCAGTTTCTACTTTCAAGGCAGACTAAACTTAACATTTCAAGATTATCTATCAATTTGGATTTGTAAATTGTTTTTTCCTTCATCAGATTTGTATTAATGATACGGAAAACAAAATCCCAAAATTGTCAATTGAATCTGATCTCAACATAACGGAAGATCTATCACATTATCACTTAAATTAATTAATCAATTTCATGATTAACTATGATCCTGAATGAAATTTTGAAGAAAGATTGGAAGGAAATGAAAATCTAAAAATCAAATATTATTCAATACTTTATCATCTGCATCAAAATAAACTAGCATACCAACAAAAAAAAAATCTGTATTTTTAATTTTTGAAAGCAATCTGCATCTGAGTTGATAGATGCATATTCACAAACCCAATTGAGTTTCTACAAGAACAAACATAATTTTCACTTCAAGTTTCCATTAACTTTAATGGGTAGAAATATGCTAGGAATTAGTTTACTTCCCATTTAAAGTTTGAGAGTGGAGGAAGAACAAGATAAGAGCAATTCCTATGGCAATGGCCAAAAACCAAAGTTTGTTGAGCCACGTGGATGGTCAAATACGATTATCCACTATGGAAAACTATTGGGCGACCGAGTAGTAAACGCGCGACAGGTATAATGACGCGGGAAATCTCCATCCAAACGCTGGCATTGTGCATAATGGCGCGGGCGATGGCTCCCTGAACGCCAACGTTTGGCATAAAATCTCCAACGGCGACGACAACTTTCCAACGGATACTTCCCACTTCTATAAATAGACTCGAATTTGATATCACTAATACACAATAATCTTTCATCCGATCAATCTTTTTTTAATTCGATTACTCTCAATTTCCAATCATGGATTCTGATTCTTCTGAGGAGGATATGGAGATGGATTACATGTTGTATGAAGAAGATGAAGAAATGTGTATAGAGTTTTTGAACCAAATGGATGAAGATGCAGATCAAGATATAAAAAGACGAAATTTTATTCTGCAATTACAAACTGGGATCATACCAAAGCCTTTAGAGCCAAATGAAGTTGCAACTAGAAGATGGACATGGCGGAATCGACATTTTTACCACGAAAAGTTGATGCATGATTATTTTAAACATGAATGTGTGTATTCTGAATAGAATTTGCAGGGACGATTCCGCATGGGCCGCAACTTGACACAAAGGATTATTGCCGAGATTTGTCAGGTACAACCTTTATTTAATTATTAGTATGATACACAAAATATACGAGGATTTAGTCCCGAACAAAAGGTCACAACGGCCCTCCGTATACTATGTTACGGGGTACCAGCGGATTCCACGGATGATTACATTCGTATTGGGAAAACAACCGCCTTTAGGTATCTCGAACTGTTTTGTGAAACAATAGTCGAGCATTTTGGTCTAACCTTTTTAAGAAAGCCTACTCTGGAAGATGTTCAAAGAATAACTACATAAAACACCGAGAGGGGTTTTCCAGTAATGTTTGGTAGTCTTGACTGCATGCACTGGACGTGGCATGCATGTCCGGTAGAATGGGCAGGCCAATATAAGGGTCATTATCCAAAACCAACTGTAATTTTAGAAGCTTTAGCTAGCTACGATTGTTGTTTTTGGAATGCTTATTTTGGACTCCCAGGTTCAAATAACGATCTCAACGTTTTATATAAGTCACCATTGTTTGAAGATCTTAAGAATGGGATCGCGCCGCACTATAATTTCACTATCAACGGTAATCACTACAATCAAGGTTATTATCTAGCAGACTAAATCTATCCAGAATGGTCAACTATATTTCAAGCTTATAAACATGTAGGCCATGGTTCGACGACTTCGAAGGATATGCAGTACTTTAACACACAACAAATGGCATGTAGAAAGGATGTTGAACGCGCTTTTGGAATATTGAAAAGGAAGTTTGCCATCACAGCTGGGCCGGCAAGCTTTTTTGATATTCAAGAAATGAACAAAATTATGCTGACTTGTATTATTCTGCATAATATGGTCATTGAAGAAACCAGGCGTGACCCAACCTGGACTAGTTTTGAAGATGAAGATTTGAGGCCGAATCTTGTGGTGGAGCATGGTCGTCCAGCAAGAGAATATAGACTTGTCACTTACAGACTCCACAATCAGGAAATCTATGCACAACTAAGACAAGATTTAACAAAGCACCTTTGGGATGTAAAAGGTGTAACAGACGATGCGGGAGGGCGAGGAAGGGGAAGAAGAGGGAGAGGCAGATGATTAATAAGTTTTTCAATTTAAAAATTGTTGTTTATTTTAATTAATATATTTTTTAATTTAAAAGTAGTTATTAA
Organism: Papaver bracteatum; assembly: GCA_023529315.1. Lineage (NCBI taxonomy): Eukaryota > Viridiplantae > Streptophyta > Magnoliopsida > Ranunculales > Papaveraceae > Papaver > Papaver bracteatum. Next base: position 1,021,077 of record JAJJWX010000778.1, on the reverse strand, counting down.
GATTTAGAATTGATGTAATTATAAAAGTAATTTTAGTTAAACTAAACTAACGTGTTATTAGCAAGACTGAATTATAAAAGTAATTTTAATTCATGCATTATCAAGATTGAATTCCTCTTCGTTTTCTTCTGAGGCATCACCTTCGTCTGCAACATTCACAATTGAATCGGCCCGATCTTTATCGGCCTGGACTTGTTCGTCCTGTACTTGATCCATTTGCGTATTCCATGTAGCATATTGTCGTTCATTCATTTTGCCAGTGTCCATGTTGAGTAACTTGTTTAGATTATAATCCCTGTAGTGTTGTTCTCGCGAAAGACGAGCTTTCCGTTGATTTTATAAAGCAATGACACGCCCCCTCACTCTATCTTCCTCCATCCGCATCTCCATTTGCTTGTGATCAGCATAGTTGAACTCGTTTGAACCTCCTTTTGCTGCTCATTGGGCTGAGTCTCTCACTGCTTTTGAAACTTTCACACCACCTCCTCTTCTTCTCTTGCCGTTGGTGTTAACATCTAGATTACTATTGTGTTGAACCTGACTACTTGGAGTTCCATCAGGCGAGGAAGCAGGCCCTCCATTCTGAAAATCCTGCGAGATTGGACCATGTGGTGATCCTTCAGGCACTTGATGACCTTCCATCAAGTATGGGTTAAACTTGTTAAGCACCCTCAAAATGGTGAAACAACTTTCATATTGGAAGATTGAACATTTGTGGGATCTTTGCCACTCTTCCCGACATCTTCGTTCCACATATGTTTCGCTTTCACCACTTCTTTAGTTGTTCCACATTTGAGTGATAATAGCTACATATTCACTAATGGATGCTGCAATTGTGCAAAAACGATGACATAACCCATCCACATCACGAGCATATTTGTTACCGGTTTCTTTGCAAAAATTTGTTAAAATTTTACCGTAAAAAGAGTTTTTTTCTTGACTGCAACCATTAATATTATCTACTGTGTATAATACATAATTTCTGCAAAGTGACTCGTCTTCATCCATTGTATACTTCCACTACACCATTTTAAGGTATTAGCAACCTACCATAGATGTTGCTAAACAGGGTCGCAAAAGGCATTTGCTGTTGCTAAACACGGTGTCGCAATTTTTCGCAACGGCATAGGCTTTGTTGCGAACCTCGGTCAGCAACGGAAATTCGCAACGGCGCTTGCCGTTGCTAATTTTTTTATTAGCAACAACAGGATGTTGTTGCTAATCTGTTGCTAATTACATGATTACCCTTACCCGGAACTAGATATTGTTGGTTCTGGTTTTAATTTATTGGTTCTAGTTCTAATTTAGCAACAGACCACTGAGGTTGCTAATTTTTTGCAACCTCAAAAAAAAAGGTCAAGTCTATGTTTGTTGACCTAGTAAAAATTCATTACCCCCCATTCCCCCCCCTGTAATTACCCAATTCCCTATTTTCAACATCCACACATATATACAAACTACAATAGCAATACAAAAGTGATCCAAATGTAGTTGAGAATCACTACTAGTAATATTATTATAAAAGAAAGAATTCTTCAATTGATACAAATGTAAGTAAACTTATGTATGTTGTTACTAGTCTGACATACAATATTCGATCTATGATACAAATGTACACAAGTAAACTTATGTATGTTATGACTGACATACAATATTCGATATGTGTTGATGTTTATAAATGGATGGATAACCTAGTTTGTATCAACTGATCGAGGCATTGAAAAACAGGGAAAAAAAGACTAAATATCACCAGAAGTGTCACCAGACTTCGCTAGCTTGATTAAACAATCTCCTCAGCAAAGATTCAACTGCTTCTAAAATATCACCAGAGTACTGCTTTTTGACTTAAGCCCAAATACCTGCATAATAACCAATTTGATGTTTCAGTACTGCTCATTGACATCCTGTCCACATTAAGAAATCTGTTATTACGTAATGAATAATGGGAAAGAAAAAACCCTTTAATATCTAAACCAGAAAACATGTCCAAGACATGTAAGTAAACACCTGTGATCCAATTTTTCCTGGCAGCGACTGTAATGCCTCTTCCCCAAATCCTAATGAATCTCTGAATAATTACCAGCTACTCCGTAAGAGAACCACAATAAAGAGGATACACGAGGGGAAGTGGATATCTCGTCTAACCCCAGAGTAACGGTGGAAATAATTTTTTTGGGCTCACCTATAATTAACTATGAGCAAGCTGCAACCCAATGTAGACAGGAACAGGTAATTTTTACTGAAGTTAGACAACAAGATAGAATGCGGTCCACCATGAAGGATTACAATCAATGGATCACATGCACCACTTTTCCTGGTTTTAGAAGAAACACATATGGCTTCATAGGGTGTCCTGACACCTGAAATGAATTGAATACATTTATGAATATTGATGCTACTTCCATCTGCCGCAACAAAACATATTAACACTTGAAAGTATCTTTCTTGCATATGTGAAAATATCCGAGTTACATTATTTATTGTTGGTGAATTCCAATAAATTACGGTCTGGAAGGTCTACAGAAGCATCGTGAACCGGAATCTTCATTATACTGAACTAGAGAGATGACATCATAGATCTAACATATACCATATTTTTTGGAATCAGAGGTATGTCAACTTAAGAAGGAAACAAAATTAGGTGGTAGTACATCTAACATAATAGAAGCATGCAAACGGATGTCGCAAAAACAAAGAAAATGTACATTCCTTAGTACACTCTCTATGTACATTCCTTAGCACTTGAATTAGGAATAACTCGGGACACTCTCCCACTATGCAGGAAATATGGATATATTTTTCAAATAATGAAATATAAGGGAACACTGTTTGAATGGAGCGGAACATGAAAGCTATGGTTACCTCAATACATCGACATAAATTATTACTCGACTGTTGCGCTAGTAAGAAGAACCATTGTATGTCCATCGGAAAGCCACAGGTTACAGAGGAACCTTGAACGGTGATGTCCTGGAAAGCAATCCTCTTCGGCACACTGTACAACGGGGACCTAAAAAACAAAGAAAATGTACATTCCTTAGTACACTCTCTTGAATTTTTGACCCCCGGGTCTAAATGAGCATCCATTTCATTACACTATATCTAACAATCTTAAAAAATAAAACAAAGTGAAGTTAATGCATAAGAAAGAACAGCTTACCACGTCAACAAATTTAATAGATACATGAGGCTTCCTGTCAGTAGGCCAATCAATTCTGTGGAGTGACTCAGTAGCAGAATGTATCCCAGTGTCCACAACACTTTTTGCAGACAAAAAAACAAGAGACTTCCCATCTGGCCTGTAAACCAAATATATACCCCTCAGCGCTTTCAAAATCGTTTCGATGTCCAACACTTATTTTCTCAATATACCAAATTAAGTTGGACAGTAACAAAACAAACATTGGAGATCATCATATAGTGCACCTGAATCGGGAAAGGAATGCACTAGTTATGCCTTGAGTAAGATTGATGGCTGCAGTCTTATCTTCAGTTCTGTCACCTCTGGAACATAATAAGCTTCTGATCACAATCTAAACAACAAGAGGCCAGCTAACTTAAAACTAGAACCATGACGGATGAAAGATATCTAGATAGAAACTGGAACCTACTTGGTTTCAAGTTTATCAGTTTCTGATTTGTGAACTGATGCTTTAACTATGTATAGAGCACATGGCCTAATATCACCGTGTTTCATTCCAAGCTTTCTCACAATATTTTCAGATCCACGGTCTGATGGCCACCCCAAAAAAACCAAATACTGGTTCAAATCATCATTCTTAGGCGCCCATACAACTTGTCCTACACTTAATTTCATTGAAATTAGGAAAACGTGAATTTCATCATAACCAAACATGCATGTAATGACAAGTTAAAGCGTTGACAAGAAAGATGTCAGACCTGACAATATTGACAACAGATAGTCCCAAACGCCTTTTCCCCGAATAGGCTTCACCCCATTCTCTCTACTAATATGATTTTATTCTCGAGATTGCAAAGATTCCAAATAACCCTTGCTTGTAACATGTTCAAATTAAGTCCATATGTCACTGCTAAACCCGCAACACCTTTAAAATAGAATAGAAATAAAAGAATGTGATGTTCTTCCAGTAGTATGCCAAGCAACTTGAAAAGAAATCTTTTAAAGATTCATATAGAAACTATCTACCTGGATCTATTACTCCATGTGGTATGGAGATCAAGAAAACCAATGAGAAATCAAATGTAACGGATGACAACATGTCCAAGTGAAAGATTAGCCACTCCATTGCAGCAGCATTATAAAATTTAGGTCGGGAATAAGCATCTGTCAACTTCAGGTTCGTGACCATAAATCTTGATTCATGACTGAAACTTCTTATGTTTGTCGATCCTAATATAGTTTCAGCAAAATGTTGAATGACTGGAGCTTTGCAGACCCCAACTAGATGAGCTAGTTCTCATGCCCTGGATATGTAATATTGCTGGCAGAATTTTTTTAACTTGTAAGTATATGCTTGTGCAGGAGAACATTGAAAACATGCAATGTTATTAGACATTTGATACTCATAAATGACTGTAGTATGACTTCAAATCGTCATATGCGAGAATATTTTATTTTCGAAAAAGATGGAAAGTTGGCTTACTTGGTACCAAATGCATAGCGCAATTACGGGGATAAAAATAATGAATACCTGCCATGCAACTTGTGACATTACTGCAATTATCCCTAGAAGTTGTATTACTGAAAAGGCAAGCCCTCCAATTTGATATGAAATGTTCATATCCACTGCACTTTGATCTGTAAAATCCTGGAGAAGGCACCATCGGTTACTTTTTGAATTCTATAACTTTAAAATCATCAAAAGAACATAAATCCGGGAATAGAAGGAAAGAACAAAAACAATTGTTTATGTTTACTCACTCTGTTTAATATCCTTCCACTCGGGGTGGAATCAAAAAAAACATGGCCGCTCGAAAAATACGCAGATGCATTTTGTTAAAGAGCAGAGTTGCAGTCTTGTACCTAGAAGTTACAAGAAGAGTGTCCCTCACAAGAATGCAAAGGGAGCTTCCTAAATCCAACACAACGTATATAAGGATGAGAGTGGAGCCTTTAACCATAGGTTCTACATCCTTTGATATCGGGGTCGCCCAAGCCATCCAGTAGTTTCTCCCAATTTGAAGGAACTGGAAAATAACCTGCGCTAGCAGTATAAATGGTACAAGTGCTCCTCCATATGAAGTGGTAATATATTTCCAATACACCCAAAAACTAACTTTCCCTTTGTCTCTTCGAAATCTCCTTGCCCTTTCCATCTATTGCAGTCCTTCTCCGTAGAACCTCTTTTCTTGTAGCCGAGTCCATCAAACACTGGCTTGGATGGACATGGATCCTCATCACCATAAGCGATGAGAGTTTCATCTGATCTCCATGAAATTCCCTCAAACCTATGAAGCAAACAAGAAATAAATCACAATGTTTTCTTTCAAATTCTAACTAAAACACCACTCATAAACATAAAAACCGACACTAGAAACTACCATCCATCGGTATATACTGAGCCATGAACCGATTTTGGGACATGTATTTCCTTTTCCACCTGAGATGGTCCCCATATTTCAAAATGTGTTGGACTATCATTTTACTGATTCCGTATGACAAGCATTTTCTGTCCTGACGGTGATGGAACAATTGCTGATACACCTAACATTTCAACAGGGAATAACATCCATTGAAGTTGGCAGACCCGTCACTTTGTTTTGCAATATGAGATGATAGAATAAGAGTCCGCTTACTGTTTCCTAAGAGATTTGGTTGGCTTATCGAAAATATTGCCTGAGAACTACCTTCTGCAGTACAAACAAATAGTATTACTAAGATAAAATGTGCAGCTACAAGAGTTATATCACACCGATGGCGACAGAGAAGTGAATTTGTTACCATTCTATGATTTAAAGACCCATGCCTTTTCGATGGTAGGTAAGGATGCAAATTCATTCAAAAATGTAGATTGGGAAGCAAATTCTTCCTTATTTGTCACAAGACATAAACATACACTCAACGAAGAGTGAACGAGATACAAGTAGCTTTTCAGAATCACCACTAGGACTATCTATCATGTTCTGTTATCATGTGCAGCAAACACCCAAATCTCAGAATTCTATTATCATCCAAAATCAAAACAACTTCACAAAAACAATATTGAAGTACAATCAAAACACATCACTACTAGTTCATAGAAATAGTAATCATATAACTATAGCAAACCATAAAACATAAATTAAACCCTAAACTGCAAATATATCAAAACCCCTAAAACAACTTAACATAAAACAATAAATTAAACTTATACCTTCTATGTTCTTGAGTTCTTCAAAGTAGTTCACCTCTTCAACCTTGACAAACCATAAAATGGAAAAATAAAATCGTGTTAGATTCACATATGAAACCTTTAAATCGAGAGAAAAGAAATCGAAAAACTGAAATCGAAATCAACATATTGTAGATGAAACCCTAAAATTGATAAACAGAAATTGAAAAACTAAAATCAAAATTCCTAAAATTGAAAAAAAGATTCAGAGATGAACCCTAAAATCGATAGACTAAAATGAAAAACAGAAAATAAAAAAACAGACCTGAAATCAAATTCCAATCGTGAAACCCTAGAATCGATTAACTGAAATCGAGAAACTAATACTGATAAATACTTACCAGATCGAATACAAGACTGCTACTGAAGATCGTCAGTTGTTATCAAGGGGAGAAAATATCTTCGGGAGCATAAAAAGAAAGAGGGTGAAATGAAAATGGCTTGAGAAAATTCTAAGTATAATCTTTGGCTGAGAGGGAGTAGTAGAGTAGATAAGGATGAAAGGGTGAAAAAATATAGAAGAGGAGTGACCAAACTTTGACTTGGGCGTAAACAAATGTCAAAGTGTTCCCGACCACACGCGTGCTTCGCATGCATGAACACACTGCCATTGCTATTCGCAACCATATATATGTTGTCGCTACATTCGAAACAGAAATCTGCCGTTGCGAAAATATAGCAACGAAAAATAGCAACAGAAATTTATCAACTACGCTACTGCTGTTGTTATTCTGGGTTGCTATATCCTTAAAATGGTGTAGTGTTCGGACCACGAATTCTTGTGCTCTTTTGTTGTGATTGTCGTGGTATTTGTTGTTATGACGATGACATATTTGTGAAACTGAATTGATATGAGTAGTTTTGTTTGTAAGGTTGAGGAAGGTGTGAGTAAAAGCCTGAAGACGAAACGAATTTATAGGGGAAGGGAAGTAGGATGGGAAAAACTGGGGGCGTTCTCACTATGAACTCGGCGACATCAGACAACTCGCTGGCGCCAAGTTCACTAACGCGCGCTATGGAGGAAATATCTGGCGTCAGCTCTGATGTTGCCCGAGTTATTAGTCATGGCGCGCGCCATTTCACCAGACGCGCGCCTACTGGAGTGTCTCAGTGTTCAAATGAACATATTTGTTCATTTGAACATCTATTTTCTTGGTTTGTTCATCCCATAATGGAATCAAAATGAACAAACTCTAGATTTGTTCATCCCACAGTAACTGACCTAAGAGGGGGAACACAAACAAATGAATGATAGAAACCAGAGATTAAAAACTTTAATAAGAACTAGTTTAGTTTTCATTTTACAGGGTTCTTAGAATCTCCAGGATACAAGGAAACATAAAAAAGTGAATGAATGAGAGAGAGAAGAATTCACGTGATTTAATAGGTGGCTTCAATTTTTGTACAACTCATTTAGCCATGTCAGATGGGCGGAGACTAGGGCGCTGAGCGGGGCATAGAAAATCATTTTACCCCGGATTCTTTCGAGATTCTCTCATGCAGGTTAATCATTTCAACCCTTCTAAAGGTACCGCCCTTCTAAACAAACCCAAAACAATATCCCTTTTTTCTTTCACATTTTTTTGTTGTGGGTCCCGGTGGGGCGGCGGAGGATAACAGGGGGTCCCGCCATTATTTTTGATTTTGTGTTTGGTCGTTTTGGCGTCGTTTACTTTAGGCGGTACGCCAAGAATTTTTGTAATCATTTTCACATATATAATAGTCAAAAACTTTCGCACATTATATTTACACAAAATTCCAAAATTAATAATTCCTAGATGAAATGAACATGTAAAATTTGATATTGTTTATATGGACAAATATGTAAAAATATCCAGGATGTAAACAGTTTTATCTTATCCATGTTCAAATATTTTTTCTTACTTTTAATTTGCATCAGAATATATCCAATTTCATCATCACTATTTTTTAAGTTTAAGCCAGGATGATTCCAAGTTCATTTTTAATATTTTTTGTGTCCATTTTACCCGTACTAATTTTTATTCGTCCATTAAAAATATATTTTAAAAATATTTGGACAAATGACCAATTTTCCGTTATATTTGTGACACGTTTCATATATCAACACCAAATCACCGACAATATCAAACAAAAACATAAGACCTAATCACCAACATTAGACTTTCCACCAAACGTACGATATCTTTATTTTGCATCTTTCCAGCATACGCGGATAGTTCTGCATTGTCCGATCTCTTTCTCCTTTTTTTCTTGCATTGTCCGATGACTCCGATCTCTTTCTCCTTTTTCTAAAGTATATAGTAGCCACAGCTAAAATTCAACTGACTTTACATTTCTTATCTTTTCATACCAACACACAACTGCAAAAACTCGAATCGTGCACATTCTCGATTATTTGACTTAATTCAATAGTGCCAAATGAATATACAATAATAATAAAAAAATGTTTCACGTGGCTGAGTGGAACCACAATATTTCCTTAGTATCTGAACTTTCATAGAAAAATCTCCCCGATCATCAATTCGCCTATATAAACCCCTCCGTTCACTCTATTTCACTTCACAACTTGCAAAGGAAACAAAAACAAGTATCAGTACTTGCTCCAAGGCTGTGCTTGTTTTCATTCTTCTTCCTCTTAGGCATCCAACAAAATCCTTCCGTTCTTACTCGCAAACCAACCTCATCATCGATACCTGAACATCACCTCTCTTTTTCTATCTCGAAATGGGTAGTCTTCACACCGAAGATGTTCTTGAAAACAGTTCAGCTTTCGGTGTAACAAATCCATTAGACCCAGAAGAGTTCAGGAGACAAGGTCATATGATAATCGACTACTTAGCCGATTATTATAGAGATGTCGAGAAGTATCCCGTTCGAAGTCAAGTAGAACCGGGTTATCTGCGTAAACGATTACCTGAAACAGCTCCATACAATCCAGAATCAGTCGAAGCAATTCTTCAAGATGTGACAACTGAGATTATTCCAGGATTGACACATTGGCAAAGTCCTAATTACTATGCTTATTTTCCTTCGAGTGGTTCCGTTGCCGGATTCCTCGGGGAAATGCTTAGTACTGGTTTTAATGTTGTTGGTTTTAACTGGATGTCTTCACCTGCTGCTACAGAACTCGAAAGTATTGTTATGGATTGGTTCGGGAAAATGCTTAACCTTCCAGAATCATTCTTGTTCTCTGGTAGTGGTGGTGGAGTTTTACAGGGAACTACTTGTGAAGCAATCTTGTGTACATTAACAGCTGCTAGAGACAGAAAGTTAAACAAAATTGGTCGTGAACATATCGGAAGGCTAGTTGTTTATGGATCTGATCAAACTCACTGTGCACTACAAAAAGCTGCTCAGGTCGCAGGAATTAACCCAAAGAACTTCCGTGCTGTTAAAACGTTTAAAGCTAATTCATTCGGATTGGCAGCTGCTACCCTAAGAGAAGTAATTCTTGAAGACATTGAAGCTGGGTTGATCCCACTTTTTGTATGTCCCACGGTTGGAACTACATCATCTACTGCAGTGGATCCGATCGGTCCTATCTGTGAAGTGGCTAAGGAATACGAAATGTGGGTTCACATAGACGCAGCTTACGCTGGAAGTGCATGCATCTGCCCTGAGTTTAGACACTTCATCGACGGAGTTGAGGAGGCTGATTCATTCAGTCTCAATGCACATAAATGGTTTTTCACAACTTTGGATTGTTGCTGCCTCTGGGTTAAAGATCCAAGTGCGCTTGTTAAAGCCCTTTCCACAAATCCTGAATACTTGAAAAACAAAGCTACAGAGTCAAGACAAGTTGTTGACTACAAAGACTGGCAAATCGCACTCAGTCGCCGATTCCGATCTTTGAAACTTTGGATGGTTTTACGTAGCTATGGTGTAACTAATTTGAGAAATTTCTTAAGGAGTCATGTTAAAATGGCTAAGACATTCGAGGGTCTTATCGGTATGGATGGGAGATTCGAAATTACTGTGCCTAGGACTTTTGCCATGGTTTGCTTTCGACTTTTACCGCCAACAACCACAAAGGTGTACGACAATGGGGTTCTCCAGAATGGAAACGGGGTCGTTGCACTACGTAACGAAAATGAAACATTAGTTCTTGCTAATAAGCTTAATCAGGTTTATTTGGAGACAGTCAATGCAACGGGAAGCATTTATATGACTCATGCCGTCGTTGGCGGTGTCTACATGATTCGGTTTGCAGTTGGTTCAACCTTAGCAGAGGAACGCCATGTTATTCATGCATGGAAGGTTTTGCAAGAGCATGCAGATCTGATTCTTGGCAAGTTCAGTGAAGCAGATTTTTCAAGTTAGTAATATTACATATTTTGTGATATCAGATCAGAATGCATTTGATGATGAATGGTGGCAAGTTGAGATTAAAAGAAATATATATAAAAAAAGATGAAAAAAGGCCCTCAGAGGTGACTATTAATTAAAAAATAAAATAAATAAAAAATAAATAAAATCGTTCCCGATCATCCATAATGCTGGAATAAAGATGAAAAAACAAAAAACAAAATAAAATGAATGAAAGAAGAGTGAGAATAATCTTGATTTGGATCCATTTTTATTTTAGTTTTTTAGTTCATTGTTCAATTTTTTTTTTAATGAATTAAATTTTTTTTTTTTGAAGCATTTTTAATAAATTAATGTTCAATATATATATCGCTTTTATGTCGATAGTAACGAATTTGTTTAACAGTAATTGAAATATCATTTATGTTTTATAATAATTGTGAATTGGTCTAATGTTATTATGTAAATGAAATATCATTTATGTTTTAGGATAACTGTGATTTTTTTTTCCCCGTTTTTTTGAAGCAATTGTGAATTGGTACAATGTTAATTAATACTAGTACAACTGATGTCACGGTGGGAGGGCTAATCGAAGAAGAACCTAAAAATGGGGTATGGACGATTACTTTCGCTCTGTTTAGAAAAAAGTGATATTTTCGCTTTGTTTCGGAAAAAGTATCACTTTTCCCGAAATGGAATGTGAAAGTATCATTTTTTTCTAAAACGGAAAATTAGTCGATCCATAAAGCAAAATATGATTATGTGTTATGCATCATTTGTGGTGGTTTGCATAATGACTATGCATTCAATTTTCGTGAATTGTAACTAAAAATGAAAGTATCACTTTTTTTGAAACGGAGGATGTACATCGGTTTATTAGTTGCAACGGAAAATTAGTTGATGCATAAACCAAAATATAACCACATAAAGTATTATGTAACCTTTGTGGTGGTTTGAATAATTGATGTACATTTAATTTTTTAAAATTGTGCCTAAAATGATAAATATATCTGAATTTTTCGTAAAAACTCTAAATTTGATAATATGTTATGCATCTTTTGTGGTGTTTTTTTTTTAATTATCTTTCCAACTAGATAAAATTTGTAAAATTTTAAAGCACGGATTTTTAAATATATTATATTAAAGTTTGTTTTCCAATTATACCCCTGAAAAAATAGGATACATAAAGAGTTATAGTAGTTTGACTAAAAGGGAGGGATAATTGTGCCAAGTGAAAAAGACCAACCATGGACACCAAATCCAATCTTTTTTGTGTCAGTTGATGACTTACAATTTACAAAAAGATGACCATATAAAAATTCTTCATCGCTTCGCTCGGTCGGCCCAGTTAGATGTTATACTTATATTATTGCAAGTCACCTTGTAGGGGCTATTTATATGCAAGCAAATATGCAATGATCGGTAGGTGGATGTAGATACAAGATGCAACCATATTACAACGAGTAGTTTGAGACTTGAGTTTCACATACATTTTGATACTTTTCCCATATAGTAAAACACTTGAACTAAAAGTATATACTCTCTGATTTATTTGTATTTTCCACATCTTATAGGCAATCCCGACTCCACCATCACTGATCTTGGTCATCCAATCATTTTGGACCGCAGGTGAAAACATGTAACACATGCATTTTGCAACTTGCATCCGATTGATGGGATTGTTTTTATGACTTGGAAGGCAACCATTGTTTATTTTGAAGTACCAGATACATTCATGCATGTATTTAATGGAATTGATCGACAAGCATATTATAGTTGAACTATGGTAGGTCTCTATAGTGCCAGACAAATATACAGTTGTAGCTGCTCGACGAAAGAAAGTCTAGCTTGGGTCCAGTTATTTATCATCACATGCCTCATCTCTGCCGGACCCAAGCTAGACACTAAAATTCAGTGTGGATGATGATACAGGGGGCCAAGCTAGACTAGATGAAGAAAGTGCTTGGTCAATATCTCTGCCGGTTGTGTGCGCAACACTGCATAACTAGAAATAATTCAGTGGTATCCCACCTGACCTCCTAAGTTGAAGGAGAGTTCCGACTCCATCCATCAAGGGTGGATCTCTTTGATGTTGTCTTCAGAACTAGCACACAAAGTTATATGGGTTCATGTGGTTTCGAAATATCACCACTACTGTTGAAATTTGGACTTTAGATACTTAAAATTTAATTTGAGCCAATTTGAATTTGATTTTCTTCATCCATAATTGTTGGCTACTGGCTAGCACCTCCCATCCCCACCATATTTCGTGATCGTTGAGCATCAGTTAAATTATGCTATTACCTTCGTCCCATTATAGTTGATAGAATAATAGTTCTGTAATTTAACCACAACACTTTTCATTTATTCTGGTTATTTTTGGAACATTTGTTTTTGTTGCAAATCAAACCTCATTGTGTGAAATAATTTTAGTCCTGGGCTGAAACACTTATGAGCAAGTAGAGACAGTTTGCCTCTTGTTTTAATTAGCTACTCCGTCTGTCTTTTTTTATCTGTCCTAATTTCTACTTTGGTATGTCTCTTTTTATCTGCCCGCTCTGTTTATAGACATACTTTTCCCTTAAACTATCAAATATACCCTTTATTTTTATAATTATAAAATTATTTTTAATATAAACTTAATTTTAATCATAAATATTATCACCATATATAAGGAAAAAATCCATTCAATATTTTTTTGTATTAATTGTCATTCCTTTTTTAAATGAAAACGTTTATGAGTAGTTACAAAATTCCTAATACTTCTATATATTCTTACATTACCTTTTCATCTACCTTTGGTAATAACTTAACATTAAATAGGCTAGTCAAGGGCTAGTCATGACATTTTATAGGATTTCCTTATTATTTTGACAAAGTCAATTAGGACTGTTATTTTGAGACGGAGGGAGTATATGATAAAAAAATTACCAAATATCTCTGGCACAGTCGCACTCCTTATTTTGTTCATTGTTTACCTAATTTTGTTTCGGCACTTTTATAACTATACCGGTAGAGGTGTAAAACGTGTTGGTCCAGTAAAGCCCACGAAATCACGTGCTTAGCGTGCTATGTGTTGTGATGTGTTATGCCAGAGATTATGACATGTCGTTCTAGAAGGCGTCCTGTGCTGGGCTGTGCTAGAAAAATAAATGTGTTGTGCCGTGCTGTGCAGGGCACATTTATTTTATATTTTCCAATATAAATGTTTCCTAAATATTTAAGTATTATATGTGTTATTATGAAAATAAGTCAACATAACGATGATAAAGTGCTGATAATTGGCTAGAATTAAAGTTTTTGTGTGAAATGTACACAAAATGTTATGTATTGTGCCATGTTTTGTAGTATTTTATACATATTATGACGTGCTTTCTTAACGTGTTGTGTTGTGCTGTGCCACGTGCTTATCCGTGCCGCGTGCTGGACAGGGCTACTGTGCCGATTAATCAAACCAACACGTCCGATTTAACTAACGTGATGTGCTAGGCTAAGTCACGTGTTGAGCTGGGATGTGCTCAAATTTTAGCATGATGTGATGTGCTCGTGCTGGCACAACCCAATTTACAGTTTACACCTCCAAATACCGGCATCGCCATTGCCTTTGGCTTATAAATGACAACACTTTACATATGCATTTGGCCTCTACGTAAGCAATGACTGGTGGGATTGCTTACCTGCCTTGGAATGCAGTTACTATTGTTTATTGTGGGCAAGTCAATTAAAAATGAAGTTAAGTACAGGTTTTTCTAAGAGAATTTTGATCAACAAGCAGGAACACTTGAATTATATATGCTTGGTTCTGTAATTGCCGACGTCGACATTCAGTCTACGGTTGCAGCTGCTCGACGAAGAAAGTCTGGCTTGGGTCCCCGTATTTATCATCACGTGATTCAAATGTCTTGTACTAATATCTAACAATACAATATAGTGTTGATACGAAGAAAATGCATTGTATCTAGTCATAATCACTGTTGGATACACAGCTATTCGAAGAAATCAGGCGCAAATAAACAGCTACCTCAGTAAATTGTGACATTGACAGCGAAGTTTGACACTCGTCAGAATTAGCCCAACGATACCGTGCGAGAATATTTTTAGAACAACCTTTCTAGACGAAGTAAAAATTTGGACTTTAAAGTTGGTTGTTAAACTAATGATGAAGCCAATAATAATCTTATGTCTTTAATTAAGGACTTTAGCCAGGCTTCGGGACAAATGATAAATTTTGAAAAGTCAGCATGTTTTTTTAGTAAGAATGTGCACCTTGATCATTGTGTATCACTCATTAGAGCACTCAATGTTAGGAAAGTGGAACTGAATGAGAAATACCTTGGTATTCCTCTTTTCCATGGCAGATCGAGAGTCTAGACTTGTGCTCCTCTAGTGGATCAGTTTGATAAAAGGCTAGCTAAATGGAAAGGAATCCATCTTAATCAAGCTGGAAGATCCATATTAGTTAACCATGTGCTTAATTCAACTCCTACTTGCACTATGAACTCTTTTCTCCTTCCTGATAGCACCATCCAAAAAATGGAAAACTCTCAAAGAGATTTCTGGTGGGGTAAGAGTTCTCATGGAGGTATATATATTAGAGGCTGGGGTAGAATCTGCACCCACAAGTCTCAAGGTGGAATGGGTTTTCGAAAACTTAAACAAATGAATGTAGCTCTTTTAACCAAAACTGCTTGGAACCTCATTCATTCTTCTACTGAGTTGTGGGCAATCATTCTAAAGTGTAAGTATTTTAGTAATTGCCATCCCTTGCATTACAAAAAAAAAAAACAGTAAGCCTTCCTGGGTTTGGACTAGTATTTTTGTAGGCCTAGAGGTTCTTAAAAAGCACTCTATTTGGGAGGTTAGAACTGGTGAACAGATTAGTGCTTTCAATGACAATTGGATTTGCAATGCTTCATCTCCTTTGTGCATCTCTTATGCTAACCCTAATTACTCTGTAGCTCAATTCATAGATCAAACCAATAACAGTTGGAACACAAATCTGGTAGAAGCTTACTTCACTAGTGATAACTGCCGAACAATCATGAGAACAAGAATTCCTCTTACTGGCCATGATAGATTAATTTGGCCTTATACCAAGGATGGAACTCTTACTGTTAAGTCTGTCTACAGGGCAATTACTAGTGTTTCTGCGAATTCCACTTCGGTTAGTAATCTTTCTTATTTCTATAAGAAGTTATGGAGTATGCCAGCTTTGCATAAGTTTCAAATATTCATATGGAAATGCTTTGAGGATATCCTACCATCTAAATGTAGACTTGCTTTTTATCGTCCTAATCAAAACACTTACTGCAGCATGTGTAATGACATTCATCATGAATTGACAGAGCATATAATTCTTTGCTATAGGTTTTCTAGATCCGTATGGGCTAATGTATCTTATGGAAACTTAGTTCTGTGTGATTCTGGGACAAACATATCTATTTATGATTGGATCAGGAAATGGCTAGATGGTAAGTATAGTCCAGACCAAATCTGTCATGTTTTCACTACTGCATGGTGCATATGGAAAAAAAGGTGCAATAATGTTTTTCAAGATAAACAGGTTAATCATACAAATGTAGCTAGATTTTCCTGTAGATTATCAAATGAGACTGTGGGCGCTATGTCAAATCAAAATACCGCTAACCAACAACATGCATCACTCACGGAAGATGCAACTGATGGTTTGGGAAATATTTCTAAGGACTCAATGATAGTTTATGTTGATGGCTCATTTTATAAAAACTCACACACTTCTGGTATTGGTATCATTTTAAAAGATGCAGAGGGTAATTTCAATGGCTTCAAAACCATCTCAGGCCTAGCTAATGATGCAGAGGAAGCAGAAAGCATGGCAAAGACTTATAAGAAAGCATGGCAAAGACTGAAGCAAAATGGATGAAGACTCTGAATCACTCAAAGATCTTTATAAAAGGAGATGCCAAGAATGTAATCTCCTATTTAAATAAAAGTTCTAACCAGATTAGCTGGTCTAGCTCCTCTATTTTAGATGATTGTCTTTTCTTAGCGGAATCCTTTTCTTTCTATAACTTTATTTATGTTAAAAGAGTCCTGAATGGCTTAGCAGATAAGGCAGCCAAATTTAGTAGAAAGTATGCTGTAACAGGTGAATGGGGAGACACACCTCCTCATTTCATCCTTTAAACTCTGTACTGGATTTTCTACTCAATATATTCCTTTTTCCTAGAAAAAAAAAAAACTAATGATGAAGCGGGCTTACACAGTTAACAAACATATCACGGATATTTTTATTCTAGTCGGTTATATTTGGACTAGTGCTAGAAGCACCGCATTGCTGCTCTAGCATTTGGATGTGTACCGTTAAAGTGATCCCATTTTTAGTTGTTTCTGTGTGTACAATTCCATACCTGTGAGGAAGCCCGAATTCAAACAAGCATTTCCGATTCAACATTGCTGGTTCGCCCCTATCACTCATATGACCAACACCAAATCACCAATGACAACACCAAAACACCAGCACTATTAGACTTGACACCAGACCTTCAATATTTATTTCCAGCAATTTACTTGCATTTATAAAGTATATGTGAAATGTACCAACTGATCATGGGTTCCTTTATTTAGCTCATACGACACTTCTCTGCATTGTTTCTCTCTTTATATATCCCCACAACTAGCCACATCTGAAATCCAACTGACTTCACTTTTCATGCCTCTTTGTTAGCTATAAAATCAGAAAAACATTCGACCATTTTGTATCATCTAATTAGGTTTTCATATCTCTTTGTCAACTCACAAGTTAATATCACCGGCGGAACTGGACTTTGGTTATGGGGAGGACTGGACTTTTTTCTTGGGCTGGCTTAAGGGTAAAATTCACAAACATATTATGGCCTAACTCAAAAAGGGATATGAAAAAAATGTCTTTTTGTATTGTTGGGTCTGGCTTAAGCAAGCCCCAGTCCAAGGATAGTTCCGCTCGTGGTTAATATACACTGATGGATGTTTACCCACGGCATCCGATAACCAATATTGTGCAGAGCTTGATTTCTCTCTAACTGTTCTTATTCTTTTAGATATGAAATCGTCAACGAGGAATAACCATGAAAATTATTTGTAGGAAATCAAGTCTAACCATGACTATGATTAGAAGCCGTACACTATTACTTAGTATTCAAGTTTTGAGTTTCTAGAAGTTATTCTGTTTAGGAATGACTTGTGTTTCAAGTTGAGTTTGTTCTAGAAGTTTTATTTATTTAGGAGTTTAAGTTTAGGTATGTTTTAGTTTTTCCTGTTTTAGAAATCTCGGTGATATTGAGTTGTATAAATAGGCTATGAAGCCATGAAGTAAAGTACACCAGAATTATTAAGGGCTTTTTACAAAAATAAGCCTCTTTTTTTTATGGTTTACAAAACTAGGCCAGTTTTTTTTATTTCTTACAAAACTAGGCTAGTTTTGACCAAAAACGGTGGATGGAAAGTTATCCTAGTTAAGTGGACCTAAAAAGACCTAATAGTCCTTTGAATTGATGATTTAATTTTGTTTGCAACCACCACTCAACACCTGCTTGATATCAACAACATGACCATAGAAATCTAGCCTCAAAACCATCTCCATCTTGCACACAGACTCAATTTCCATCAGCTTCACATACACTAACCCAAAACACCAGCGACAACCATGCTGCACAATCATCAATTGATGCCTGAAGCACCAGACCAAGGCATACAACTACCAATTTTCCTTTCATAAATCACCACCAAGATCAACCACAAACATCTTCTACTGCAATCACCACCTGTAGTTCCACAAAAACCATTCTGCACATTCACTGAGTTTGTAAACTCAGCTTCAAAACCATGTCTCAGCTAACCACAAATCAAATCCCAGTTCTAACACTCAGCTCATACATTCTATTTCTTCCTTGCTTGCAGAACCAGCTTTAGCTTTAGCAGCTCCACCTAAACTTACTACTGCAACACAGATTACATCTTCTTCACTGACTTATCGGCTTGGAGTTGATGTTTAAATCCAACTAAACTTCCCAGATTTTGTAATTCTTTGTCTTTCACTTCAAATCCTCTTCATTCAACCCACAATAATCAACGTCAGTAGTTCACCTTCCTTAGTTATTTCTCGGCTAAAACTTCATTCACAGACCAATCTCGACCAGCCATAGGGATTCATACCTTGCAGGCTTGAACTCTTGGCAGCAGGACCTTGGTTTACTGCCTCGTCTTATAGTTCAGCTAGAACTTGACCACAAGGCCACTTTGACTCGAACCACAAAATCCATGGCAAACTAGGCAGAACTAAACTGGTTTAAGCCTTTATACAAACAACTTGTGTGCAGTTTATTGGTGCTTCACAGATTAACTCCATCTTGATTTCTAAGATCATTTCTATCTCTTTCCCTGCACAATAAAAGTATTGATCAAACCAATATCTTCGAAGCATTCATAAATCTTCATAGATAACCACCAAAACTTGATGGAAGTAGATTGACTTCTCTAGATGGTTTCTATTGATCAAATCTTTATTAAATCTTCTCATAACTCGTTGTATACTCTAATATAGTGAGAACCCAACTCATAATTCCTCACAGACTCTTCAAAAACCTCTTTCATTTTCACCATTCAGCCATAAATTCAATGGCAAGTATGCTTGTTTCTTCCCTTTATTTATCTTAATAACTATGTTTATACTGGCATAAAATTCTTATCCAAATCATCAAATAACTCAGACCCAAACTCCATAACTTTGATTAGAACTTGATTTTGTGGAGTTATACCATGGAATTACAGAAAAGAAGCATTGTTGATTAGGGTTTTGAAGATGGTGGGATTCGTCTTGCAGTGGATATTTGAGCTTATGCCATGGAATTACAGAGAAGAAGGATAGTCTGTTTCCACTATTGTTCGAGAAGATACTGAGATTAATCAAGATTTTTAATTAATTTTGAATCTGTGATGATTTAGGGTTTACATGAAGAAACAATTGCAGGTGATTTTGGGTTCTGTTGAATTCGAGAAATAAGTTTTGGAAGTTGAGAAGAAGTGGTAAGAAGCTGCTGTTGATCCGAGGAAAAGGGTGAGATACTGAGATTGTTTTGGAGCTAGCGATGTTGAAGAACACAACACCGATAAAGAAAATAGAAGGAGAGAATCGATGGGTTTTGAGAGAATTTGAAGATAAAGGGCATATTCGTAATGTCATCAGCTGCAGGATATCTCGCGTTAAGATAATTTGACGATATATTGACCAGTCAACACGAGATATTAACTGAGATAATGAAAATGGATGGAATCGGTTTGAGAGGCTTATATTTGTAAGAAATAAAAAAGAGACCTAGAAACGAAAGTGAGGGTCCAGAACAGGCCTACTTCTGTATATAATCGCTTGTTATGTTTCTTTCATAAGTCTTTGTATATCATATATCTATATCTGGTATCAGAGTGATCTGATCTTAGGTTTGTGGTTTAATCAAAGAAGAAGAAGATGACGACTAACTTGAGTTCAATCAAGGTTCCAGTTTTTTATGGCAAGAATTTTGAGTATTGGAGAATACAGATGGAAAATATTTTTACATATCAAGAAGTTTGGGATGTTATGAATATTGGTTATGAAGAAACAGCAGCAGGAGAAGTGGTTAAAGCAGCTCAACAGGCTATTTTAACTAAAAACATAAACAATAAATCTAAAGCTACATATATTCTAAGGTATACATGAATCCATCATGGATAGAGTTGTGTACATCAAAGAAGTTAAGAAGTCTTGGGACTGTTTAACAAGTTATTATAAAGGTTCTGACAAAGTAAAAAAAGGTGAGATTGCAAACCCTAAAAAGAAAATATGTTTTGTTACAGATGGACTCAACTGAGTTGATAACAAATTTTTTCTCAAGAACATTGAGTCTTGTTAATGAGATGAAGGCTAATGGAGATATGAATGAAGATACCACTATTATAAAGAAAATATTGCGCAGTTTTCCAAAAAAAATTTGAAGCAAAGGTAACTGTGGTTGAAGAATGTAACACAATTTCAAATTTGAACATTTAAGATGTATTGTGTTCACTGCAAGCTTATGAAAAAAGTATATTAGAAAATATAATTGTAAAACCAGTTGAAGAAGATTTACAAAGTCAAACAAACTGGAATAGTGAAACTAGTTCAAGAAGATTTCAAGATAATACAGAAAGAAGACTTGTTATAGATCTAGACTCTGCTGCTTTAACTGTCAAAACTTTGGTCACTTTAAAAGTGAATGCACTGAGCCAATACAGAAGAATACTTTTTACAATAACAGAGTTGGTGTCTACAATAATAAAGCTAGAGGGTATAATAACAAAATTGGTAACAACAACAATAAAGAAAACATGGCAGAAGAACAAGAAGATGATCAAGAAACTCTTTTGCTAGCCTGTCACTCTGGTGAAGAACAACCTCATGAATAATGGTATTTGGATACATGATGCAGCAACCATATGTGTGGAAAGAAAGAATTATTCGTAAACCTTGATGAGTTCGTGCGATCCATTGTTAAGTTTGGGAATAACTCAACAGTTTCAGTTATTGGAAAAAGAAGGATAGGAATTAGACTCAATAATGGTACAAAATCATACATAGTGGATGTATTTGATGTGCCAAATTTGCATCAAAATCTATTAAGTATGTGACAACTTTCAGAAAGAGAGGGTTCTCTATGAATATTTATAATGGAGTTTGCACAACTAAAGATAGAAGAAAGAGATTGATTGTTAGAGTTCAAATGACCAAGAATAGACTGTTTCCTTTACAGATTCAACATCAAGTAGAGAGATGTTATAATGCTTCTTTTGATGATGATTCTTGGTTATGGCACATAAGATTGGGACATGTAAACTTCAACAGTTTACAAGTTCTTGCTAAAAAGGAGATGGTCTCAGGGTTACCAACTATTGAGTCTCCTGAATCAAGATGTGAAGATTGTATATTTGGAAAGCAACACATAGATCCATTTCCCATTGGATAAGCATGAAGAGAAGAACAATTATTGGAACTTGTTCATAGTGATTTATGTGGACCAATTGAAGTAGAATCTCGTGGTGGAAACAAATTTTTATTAGCTTTGTTGATGATTTTAGTAGAAAGGATGGGTTTATTAATTAAAACAAAAGAATGATGCTTTTCTAGCTTTCAAGAGCTTTAAAGCATACGCTTAAAGACAAAGTGGTAACAATATCAAAACATTATGTACAGATAGAGGTACTGAATATATTATGGTTGATTATTTTATGAAAGAACATGGTATACAATAAAATGGTGTAGCTGAAAGGAAAAATCGTACTATTATGGAGATGGTACGTACAATAAGGAAGCCAAAGAATTTACCTAAGAACTATTGGGCAGAAGCTGTTGGTATGACACCTGAGGAAGCATGGAGTGGAATAAAACCTAGTATGAGACATCTTAAGGTATTTGGTTGCATAGCATATGCATATATACCTAAAGAAATACGTAAGAAACTTGATGACAAAAGTGAAAAGTGTATTTTCGTTGGTTACAACAATGCAACCAAAGGCTATAAATTATTGAATCCAGAAACAGGAAAGATGGTAATAAGTAGAGATGTGATTTTTGAAGAAGAAGCTAAGTGGGAATGGAACTCAGAGTATCAAAAAGAGTTGTTAATGAAACACCATTAGTTGAGGAAGAATAAGAAATACTAGTTGAAGTGGTTGAAGATGAAGAAAGAGTTGATACAAATTTGCAGCAAGAAACAATACCAGTATGTAATCGTACTGTGCCAGCTCATTTAAATGATTATGTTATTACTAGAGATGATGAAGAAGATGAAGAACTAGTGAATTTTTCTTTATTTGGATATTGTGATCCAGTTGAGTTTGAAGATGCCTCAAAGAATCAAGGGTGGAGACAAGCTATGGATGATGAAATAGAAGCAATTGAAAAGAATAACACATGAAAGCTTACTTCTCTTCCAACAGGAAAGAAAGCCACTGGAGTTAAATGGGTTTATAAAACAAAGTGTAGACCATATGTTAAGATAAAACGTCAAAAACCAGGTATTAATTATTTTGAAGTTTTTGTACCTATTGCATGGTTAGATACTATCAGGATGATCTTTGCTTTAGCAACACAAAATCAGTGGAAGATTTTTCAGATGGATGTGAAGTCACCTTTCTTAAATGGAGTGTTAGTAGAGGAAGTTTACATTGATCAACCAGCTGGTTATATTAAAAAAGGGAAAGATAATCAAGTTTACAAGCTAAACAAAGCATTGTATGGGTTGTAGCAAGCACCACGTACTTGGTATACAAGGATTGATACATATTTTCTTGAAAAAGGTTTTGAGAAATGTCCATATGAACATACTTTGTATGTGAAGTCAGATGCTCAAGGTAATCAAATTATAGTTTGTCTCTATGTTGATGATATTATCTTCACAAGAAACAATGCTGAGATGATTAATGAATTCAGGGAGGCCATGATCATGGAATTTGAGATGGCAGCTTTGGGTTTGATGACATATTTTCTTGGTCTTGAAGTCTTACAGTCTGATAAAGGAATTTTTGTGTCACAACAAAGGTATGCAAAGACGTTACTAGAACGTTTCAAGTTGAGTAACTGTAAAGCAATTAGAACTCTAGTAGAAGAAAGGCTGAAGTTAGAAAAAAAAGGAAAGATAGAATGTGTTAATCCTACATATTTCAAACAACTTGCAGGAAGTCTAAGGTATTTGACCTCTACAAGACCTGATATTGTATATGGAGTTGGTCTTGTTAGTATGTTCATGGAAACACCGCATCAATCTCATTTGCAAGCTGCAAAACTTATCTTAAAATATGTGAAAGGTACAATTAATCAAGGAATTTTTTATAGCATTTAAAAAAAAGCAGAATTGGTAGGTTACATTGACAGTGATTGGGCAGGTGATAATGATTGGCTTTCGGGATTACCTATATGTAATATAACCGCAATCGTACGGTGTCTAGCTAGTAGACAGAGGCAAGTACGGGTCGAACCCACAGGGAGCGGTGGAAATATCAATAATCAATATTCTCAATCAATTAACCAGAAATATTTTTTATGGATTTTAAGAATGGAAAATGAAATAATAAAATTAAACTAAACTAATAAAAGAAATCCAAAGGAAGAATCTGTAACCATGGTTTTAATATCCACCACTATTTCTATTCAATTACCGAAATGAAACATAATTATGAGTATATGTTTATCTTCCGTTTTATCGACATCACCTATTATATTTATTATAATCGCACATATCACTGGGACACCCTAAGCATGACACATCAAAAGTTTAAACCTAAGCATGCACCATCAAATTGCGTTAGCGAGAAAATAATACGAAACTGAATTTTAGTTCACAAATATTATTTGGCTATCCTAAGCATAACCCATCAAAGATATTAACCCAAGCATGGACTATCAAACAATGAGACAAATATAATTGCAAAACTACCGATTACACACATAAGGTTTTGAACCCGGTAAAGCAACAACTCATGTTTTCAATTAATCGATAAACAATAATCAATAATCAATAATTAGTCTATTCAAATCATAATAGTCTTTGCTCAATTAATCAATTCAAAATAGCCAATACTCCAAGTGGTTTCTACCATAAACCCTAGCCACAAAGTTTAGCAACACATGGAAATGGATTTCTAAAAATCCATCAAAATAAATTAAAAGAGAAAGATAAATTAAATTGTTATTGTCGTCGTCACCCGGCAATCGATCCTCTTCTTTTCCCTTCTTCCTAGTAGCCGCACCTCCAGTAGCTGCCTCCAGTGTCGACCTCCTCCTTTTCTTTTTCCTTTTTCTCTTCTCGCCTTATAACGTGCTCTAGTTCCAGGTCTTCTAATTGGATGTACGGGCATGCACAATGGCCCAATTCAATTACCGAGTCCAACTTCTAAATTCCGATAACAAGGTCTTCTAATTGGATGTACACTACTCAGCCTGCCCACTACTCAGTTTATTTGCTGCCATCTTCTTCCATACTGGTCATCATTGCATCTGCCAACGACCACAACAATTTCGGAATACCTATGTTTCACATACACGGACACGAGACACGGTTACGACACGACACGGTTACGTAGACACGTCAAATCTCAAAAAAGCTGGTTACGGCGACACGTTATATATATTACACATATCATTAAATTGAGATTGTACACTAATCGGCTCAACATAGTAATTATTCTTATTTTCAGAATACTTATTTACTAATAAATTAAAATTAATAATAATGAAATTAAGATCAAGTTTTTCATAAATATTGTTTATATTTGATAAAAAGAGGAATAAATTAGCTTCACGCCTAGTTTATTTTGATTTTCCAAACCAAAATTAATCATTCATGGTGTGTCCGGAAGTGTCCAAATAGTGTCTGCAAAGTATCAATTGTCAATTTCTACGGGACATATGATGTGGCGTGTCCATCGCATGTCGGGAAGTGTCGTAACCGTGTCGTGTCCAATTATGTGTCCGACACGGTTACGGCATCTTTCTAGGTGTGTCCGTGCAACATAGCGGAATACAGATTCCCATTACCTCTCTTCCGTGACACCTAAGCCGTTCTTGTTCTCTGCCATTTCAAGCACCGCCGACTTCCAGCTCTCGACTCTATATTCAGGCCATTAACAACTCCGGTCATAGCACCTGCTCCCATTCAAACCACATCACCACTATCGACCAAAGTACCAACAACTTTCTCCATCACTTTCTCGATTTTTCTGTAGCCTGAATACTCGCCATTAGCCACCAAATAATGCCACTGTCACCAGCTCGTTGTCTCGTTACCATTGCAGCAGCAACATCTCCCTTTTTCCATTAGTTCTTGTTTCAGAAACCCATTGTAGTTGCCAACCTGAGCCATAAATCCATCACTGTTATCTCCATTCAGGTCCTCGATCTCCAAAATAAACTCACAACCCCAGACTCCATCGATCACAACAGCAACCCCCTCTTTTGTCCATATAAATCTCTGACCAACGGACCACCCAAGGCGAACTACAATAGCATCAGTTACAAACAAATCCCGTTGTGGGTAATCAAGACACCAACAGTAAATTCATAGCTTGGGTATCTTTAATGCCCAAACCCCTCCATCTTCTTCTCTTCGTCGATGCAAGACCTCCATTGACAGAAACCAACTTTCCTCCAGCGACTTCACGGCTTGAACCATTGGAATTACAACACCAGTTCCCATTCCCGGCTGAATATGACCATTTCAGTCGACCTTAATCTCCTTGTTGTTGTATCTCAGGAACTGTAATAGTTGCCTCACAATCCCCATTAACCAAATATTCATTTCCGTTGCATCTTCCCTTCAGTTCATTTCTCAATCACCACCGTGTGCACTGCAGCCCTGTAAATCCATCACAAACAACACCAGCTACAACTCCACTCTGAATTTGTCTTCAGTTGACACGAAATCGCACCATTACTTCTCCAATTGATATGTTGAGAACAAACCCAAAGTGGACAGCAGCTGCTTGGAAAGATGACTTGAATTGAACCAGAAAACTACACGAACTGAAATATGGGGGAAGAAGCTTGACATGTCGTCCACTATCTTTCCTCTACTCAACATCACTTTACATGGATGCCCACAATTAACTGTCTTTCTTTCATGCCGTGGGATGCCTTGATCATTTTTGTGGTAAATGCTCTTCTTTAGTTGTTCATTCTTTCGCACCACCGAATTCATTTGTACTTTCTACAAAAGCACTAAAATAACTTTATTAGCCAAAATATCGAGTCCTAACTAATATAAATATGGGTATCAAACGAAGCACTTACGTGCTTATCAGATACTGAAGAAAGAAAAAGCACTTCAGGGTTTGTTTTTTATATGGGATCAGGGTGTTTTTATTGGTCATCAAAGAAGCAACAGGTGGTTGCTTTATCTACAGCAGAAGCAGAAGCAGAATATATTTGCTGCAACTTCTTGTGCCACTCAATCTGTGTTGTTAAGAAGAATTAATGTTAAGTTCATTGAATCATGAGCAGATGAATCTAACAAGAAATGTATATGATAATAATTCAGTTATTGCCCTCACAGGGAATCCTTTCTTTCATGGAAGAAGCAAACATATTGATATAAAATATCACTATATTCGTGAGTTAGTTAAAACTTAAGAAGTGGTTGTGAATTTCTCTCCAAGTTCTGAACAAGTTGCATATATCTTTACAAAACCTTTGAAAGCTGATACATTTGAGAATTTAAGTGAAAGACTTGGAATGACTAGTCAGCATAGTCTTGATTTGAGGGAGGCTGTAGGAAATCAATTCTAACCAAGACGATGATTAGAAGCCGTACACTGTTACTTTGTATTCAAGTTTTGAGTTTCTAGAAGTTATTCTGTTTAGGAAAGACTTGTGTTTCAAGTTGAGTTTGTTGTAGAAGTTTGCTTTATTTAGGAGTTTGAGTTTGTTTAGGTATGTTTTAGCTTTTCCTGTTTTAGAACTACCAGCGATATTGAGTTGTATAAATAGGCTATGATGCCAAAATGTAAAGTACACCAGATTATTAATTAAAACAAGTTGTTAAGAATTCTCTCTTGTTATGTTTCTTTCATAAGTCTTCGTATATCAGATATTTACATTATTTGACCACATCAGATTCCTCCACCTCGTCATCATCTATACTACTATCAGAATTCCTATAGTTTGTATTTTTGATACGGTATTTCCCGTATGTATGGCAGAACCTTATGAAATTTTTAATAAAATAGCTAGCTAAGCTAGGACAGGAATCTTAATTTGTTCTGGCCTTATATTTACGTTTTTATGGATCAGTTTTGTCTGATCTGCCTATATATAATGGCAGAGATTGTGTCTTTCTTATTGTATAAACGAGGTTTATGCATGAACCACCATTTCCATTTCTAGAACAATCTGGCATGAACTAGACATATCTTTGGTCAAGAAAAACAACTAAGATTAGAATAAGATTTTAGCAAGCAGAATTTGAATTGTAAACTCATTTATGTTTCCTATTTCACTTACCCTATATTCTAGCTATGAATAGCCATTCTTAGTTGGATGTAACGAGAGACAAGAATAAATACAATTGGAGATAGAACTCTCATGCTATCTTTCCATCTTTCTTTCATTCTTCTATTATTTTCTTATATTAGCAATTCTAGTAAGTAAACGGGTAATAATATAACACGTTATCAGCACGAATTGCTCTGCGGTAATCGGAGTGGGGCTGACGATACGGAGAAAGGGATAATTCTCTTCAACCCTTGCATATTTAATTTAACTATTTCTAAGTGGTTTTATGCATACGATTTTTATTATGTCTAACTTTGTTTCCTATTTTTATTAGAAATTGTTAAAGAGAGAGTTAGACATATTACCGTATTTTTATGTGCTATTCGGAGCACTTGAAATAAACGGTATATGAAGAGATATCCAAAATAGGTACGTATTAAGAAAACCTCATATTTGTGGTGCTTTTTCCGAATTTACCCAAATATTTGAGTTTTGCAGCGTTTTATTATTTTCCTCCTTATCCAACCAACGGAAGGTTTTTCCGTGTCCTCTTGGACAGCGTAAAGGATAAAATTACCTTTGTTGGTACACCAATTATTTTTGGTGTTAATGGTTTTAATATCGACATAGCAAGGAATTGTTGCATCCTTGGGGATAGAAATTTTTTAATATTCCTTTGCCATAATAATCTCCAGAATTCAAAGTCGTTCCACTTGACGCTGGAATGCGATGAAAAATGGACACTGGGCTAACACAGTTAGCCAGTCTCTATCTGCGGTCTTTGAAATGAGCTGCAATTGATATTGAGACAATTTCTTTTAAGAAATAAAGAATATGTTCATATTTCAACTTTGATAAATTAATATTTCGTCAAGCCCAATTGACGAAATTGGAGAATTATCAGTATTATGTTAGAACCGTTTCACCATTGCTATTTTTGGAAAAATATTCGGCTTGATTTTAGAGAAGATATATGCAGCGTATATAATATAGTGGTGAGCAATAAGGAGAGCTGCATATTTTGCGCCCTTATGTGTTCCTGCTAGTTTTAAAGCATGCATTATATGCGCCTATATATTATATGCATCGGCGATCTTTAAAGAGCCAGTGCTTAATTTGCACTTTGTATATGTTGTGTCAACAACATCGAGTGCTGCAAATGTTAACTGCGCCTCGTAGATATATAAACGTCGAGAGATAATGAGTGTTGCAAATTTGTAAATGGTATTTAAAGTTAATATCATGTCTTCTCGTCGCCTGAGCTATTACCTAAAATTTTGAATTTGGTGAATTAAATTTGCAATAGTACCTATGCAAATAAGTTTAAAATATTTGGCAAAGAAGGAAAATACAATTGTGGTAGGCATATTTTTGAATATGGGAACCACAATAGTTCTCAAGTTTTAAGAACCTGATAAACCTCGTACTACCAGAAGTGGAGAAATACGGGACGATATCATAATGATTGGTTTGAATAAGCCATATTTGATCCTGGAAGAGCTCTGCTATCATTGTGACATTAAAGATGCATTACGTGCACCTGAAGTGCCGTTCATTGTTTTAAATATCTATCGGTCATTTTGGCAGGACTTGTACTGATATTGAGATAGTGTCTATAGTCACAAAATTTGTTTATAGTTTACTGTTAATTTTACATGAAAATGTAAATTATTTAATTTATTCTAGCTGGACAGTAAATGAGAGAGGAAACCTGATCAGTCACCTCTCCTGGGCTGCATGTTATTGTTATTTTTCTGCACCCAGTTGCTCCCTTAATAGGAAGAGTAATGCGGAACTGGATGTTCTGTTGATGAGACATTTCCTCCTAAGGGTCAGGGAGAGAATCGTCGACGATATTGGTTAAATCCAATCGTGTCTCATCTAAATTCTCACACCGATAAATGCCTGAGGTGTTGGAGATTACTATGTTGGTAGGTTTAGCAAAAGTACGCTTGCTTGATTCGGCATATATTAAAGTCCTTGCAAGGCTTGCCATGTAATCGCAACTATTATTTCGTCTGAAAATATGCTTACATGCATAAACGAAAAACCTCTAGTTAGAGGTATGCCAATCTAATTAGATAACATTCATATTCTCTTTGAGTTATGAGTTGATATCTCTCCTGACGAGGAGAACATCCGTAAAAGATGCATTTATATCTGATGGCGAGGAATATCCTCATGTTGAAACTTGGTACCAATGGATTATGATATCCTCATACTCTGGAGAATGATGTAAGATCGTTTATTAACTGATTAATAACTTGGTTGTCGTTAATACTCAGAGTAGCTACTGAAATCGTTGTGGATAGATATCTCCTTTACAAAGGAAATATCGACAAAGTTCATATGATTGGAAAATATGGATCTCAGTCCATATTGAGTTGTTCTCTCACTCGTATTTACTCTTAGGACCTCGGTCATAGCATCCACGAATTTTGGTTCGAAATTTGATGCTTATAAGAAAGTGTGATAAGAGAACTAAGGTCGCTTGTTGTATAACGCCAACCTTGACAACGATTTTCCGCAGATACTAACCAGGTTGATGGAAGTATGGTATGGTAGTCATAAATGACTCGACATCTCACCTGGTGGGAACTGTGTATCGATACTCATATAGATTTTGAGTGAAACTCTAGCTTGTCAGTCGTTAATATTGTATCATCCTAGTTATGCTTAGGGCATTGATGGTTTGATGTTCTTGTGCATTTTGAACTTATTACTCATGAAATCATTGTCATGTTTTGTGTTTAAGACGTGATATATTCCACTGTTGTTATTATTCTACTACAAGATTTGCAAATTTGATGAGAAAGTCTTCCTGCCGTTAGGGGAAGGAAAGGTTATCGCCTGAAAAACGGCGTGAAGTATAATGGTTTGTACAAAGATAAACAAGGATGCATCTTATCTGGATGTTTTCAACAATGAAAGACATGCAAAAAATTTGATATCTTCAGGAATTGCAAATCAAGTTGCTTCACGAGAAGCTATGAGTGTAGTATCTAGTGTGTCATTTAAAACACACCTTGAGCGTGGATATACTAGTTGATTTAAAATATTCTGCACCTCCTGAAAGGAAGATCCAGTCATAATAACTGAAAGATAGTGCTCTCAAAGAGACTATTAGTGGAAGATCTAATTTCTCTGAATATAGTTCTCTTAATAAGAGAATGTCTCTGCAAAGCCCGTGGAACCTCAAAATGAGAGGATTTCCTTAAGGCATGCATGAAATAGAGAATTTTTTGATAGTAATCCAATGATTATTGATGATATAATCAAAGTATCCACTGATACTGCCATAGATGATGTTGGTGTTGAACCACTCTCTATAAAAATGTCATCAAAGGAATGATTGGTTAAATTCAGGAAGAATAATAATTTCTCATAAAATGCGTAGTTATGGTACTGCAACCAGAACACTCGATAATGTGAGCTACTCTTGGCCACATACAAGTGTTTGCAATTCCGACACCCGATAATGTAACCCCTAGTGGCTACAGGTGGGTGTATGTGCATAGTGAGAAAAATAAAGTCAACAAATGGCACAAAGTCTTTTACAGGAACCTGAGATGGATTT
This sequence comes from Papaver bracteatum, assembly GCA_023529315.1. Taxonomy (NCBI): domain Eukaryota; kingdom Viridiplantae; phylum Streptophyta; class Magnoliopsida; order Ranunculales; family Papaveraceae; genus Papaver; species Papaver bracteatum. The sequence goes on along the minus strand of JAJJWX010000778.1, from coordinate 989,846 downwards.
CTTTGTAACATATTCCCTATTATGGATGAAACTACCTCTTTGGTATTTGTCTGGCAGTCTTTTAAGGACTCGACGTGCATATAGAGGATGTGGTTATTGTGAACCTGTATGAAGTACAGATAAATGCAAATAAATTCCTGAAGGTTTTTACCTATCAGTAGAATTACCATGTCATATGCATTTGCCCTATAAAGACGAACAAGGTCAATCGTCTAAGTGAATGCTTATTATCCAGGGATATGTGGACCATCTTATGTGCTCATATACTATGCATTTACTAGATTTGATTCATACAACATCTAGCTTATTGGAACTTCTGAAGAATTCTCCAAAGCACAAAAATACTTAAAACAGAAGTTCGAGATAAGATTCTCGGTAAAACAAGGTCTCAATCTGTGGATTGAGTATTATAGCTGTAAGTCCATTAATTTCATCAACCTTAAAGGTTTAGACATATTTAAATGGACGATCTTGCATAACTGCAGTCATTCGATCTATTACTTACAAGATTGATCGATTTGCATCTCAATAATAGAGATATATCACTTTGTGGTTTGTATTACACAAAGATGTGTAAATGGTATATTTGCTAAAATATGCTATAGATACCTGACATTGGATTTGTGGTAAACACGTAAGTCTGGTTCTACCCAACACCAATATCGAGACATTGTTCCGAAGAAAGTCTCCCCTCATCTTCGTGGTACCATTAAGCTTGATCTTTTGCTTAAAAGATCGCTAGATGTCTCTCACAGAGAAAAGTTAATCAGACTGTTTAAGTTTTTGATTTTGGAAGGTTTGTTAAAGCAGCTAAAATATTTTCCTAGATAAAGTCTGGTTGTAGAGGATGCTCGTTTATCCTCCGATCGATTATGATTGTTCAGACAAAGCTAGTGGAGAATATATAAAGGCTGGCACATCCAGATGATCATTAAGAAATTTCACAGAGGAAAATCATTCTGGTTTTCTCAACTAAAGGAAGCTGGAGCTGCTGAAGACTTTAAATGGTGGTTCGGAAATCTAAGAAGCACTACTGGGCATAATGATCAACCGGCTATGGATATTAGGCATGTTGGACATTACTCCGTGTACTCTTTTTCCTTAGTCAAGGTTTTGTCCCACTAGGTTTTCCTTTTCAAGGTTTTAATGAGGCATGCGAGTCCACTACTATCCGCAGTTCACATTGTTGTACTCTTTTTCCTTAGTTCTGGTTTTTATCCCTCTGGATTTTTCCAGACAAGGTTTTAACGAGGCAACATCTGCAGATTTATCATTGTTCTGAGGACTCATATTTTCCTACATTCAGGTTTTGTCCCTCTGGGTTTTCCTGACAAGATTTTTAATGAGATACCACTTAGAACGATGATCATCATCTAAAAGGATGTGTATTCGTAGAAATTTTTGACAGGAATCAGTGTTAAGATTATCACACTTTACTCTTAAGTCAGGTTTTTACCACCGATGCTTTTTCCTGATAAGTTCTACACGAAGACAGACTAGATACATTGATATTATTGTTATGCACTCCCGGCGTTCAGGTTTTGTTCTAGATGGTTTTCCTGGCGCATCTTTAACAACGGTAGAAAATTCATGGCGACCGTCATCACTTTAAAGTTACCAGTGTTGTACTCTTTTTTCTTCGACCAGTTATTGGCCCCATTGGATTTTTTTGTCAAGGTTTTAACGAGGAAGCATAAACGTGTCCAACACCATCGTCGGGCGACATAAGTTGTACTCTTTTATTCTAATATGGTTTTGTCCCATGTGGTTTTTCCAAACGAGGTTTTTAAAGATTGCTGAATGTCTCCCACAGAGAAAATCTAATCAGACTATTTAAATTTTGATTCTTGACAAGTTTGTTAAAGCAGGTCAACATTTTCCTAGCTAATAGTCTCGTAATAGAGGATACTTGCGATTCCTCCGACCTATCACGGTTGTCCAGACTAAGCAAGTAGAGAATAAAGGCTAGAACAATCAGATGATCATTAGGAAATTTCACTAAGATACATCAGATCAAGTTTTTAAAATAAAGGAAGTTGAAGCTACTAAACCAATTAGAAGATGGCTCGCGATCTCTATGCAATTGAAGAATGATCAACCGAGACGGCTACTAATCAGGGGGAATAAAAAGACACATAAAACTATGGATATAGGGCACATTAGCCATGTACTTTTTTTCCTTAGTCAAGGTTTTGTCCCACTGGGTTTTCCTTGTCAAGGTTTTAATGAGGCATGTGAGTCCACTGCTATCCGCAGTTCGATGTGTTATATTATTTTTCCTTCGTCCTGGTTTTTATCCCTCTGCATTTTTACGGGCAAGGTTTTAACGAGGCAACATCTGCGAGTTTATCATAGTTCTGAGAACTCATATTTTCCTACATTCAGGTTTTGTCCCTCTGGATTTTCCTGACGAGGTTTTTAATGAGATAACAATCTTAGAACGGTGATCACCATCTAACGAGATGCATATCCATTGAGATTCTTGAGATGTGGTGCTCAGGTTTTTGTCCCAAGTGTTTTTCCTAGCGCAGGAACTCAGGTTTTGTCCTAAATGGTTGACGCAAATTTGACAGAAGAAGTATTTCATGGCAGTGATCAACCTCACTCCAATTTTTTTATCCCAGTTGGATTTTTTTTGTCAAGGTTTTAACGAGGCAGCATAAGCATATACAACACCATCGTTGGGGACATACATTATTCTACTCTTTCCTCTAATCTGGTTTTATCCCATGTGGTTTTTCCAAACGAGGTTTTTAATGAGGAAATATTTACATCGACGACGACATCAATTTGAATTATAAGCGTTCAGGTTTTGTCCCAAATGGTTTTCCTGACGCAGACGTGTATGGTTTTGTCCCAAGTGGTTTTTCCTGATACAAATTTTGGCGGAAATCATGGGAATGACCAATCTCACTCCAAGTTCAAGTTTTTTTCCTAAATAGTTTTCTAGTAAAACTTGACAAGAAAACATTTATTAGAAATGATGGTCCAAGGGGGAGTATTGCATAAACAAGGTTTATGCATGAACCACCATTTCCATTTGTAGAACAATCTGGCATGAACTAGACATATCTTTGGTCAAGAAAAACAACTAAGATTAGAATAAGATTTTAGCAAGCAAAATTTGAATTGTAAACTCATTTATGTTTCCTATTTCACCTACCCTATATTGTGGCTATAAATCTCCATTTTTAGTTGGATGTAACGAGAGACAAGAAGAAATACAATTGGAGATAGAACTCTCATGCTATCCTTCCATCTTTATTTCATTCTTCTATTATTTGCTTATATTAGCAATTCTATTAAGTAAACAGGTAATAATATAACATTTCTCATTTTATTAATAAAAATGATCTCATGCTTTTTCTATCTCTCGGAGATATTCTTTCAAACTTCACGAGTCATGCGCTGATGAGCATACTGGAACTGTGTCATAAAAGATAGTGTCATACCTCACTTGTTTAGGGAAGCCACTTATCATTGTCCCGTGTTATAGCTTTGGGGAATCCTTAGCCATATGATTAGTAGAAAATATGTATTGTTGGAATGTGCTTCGCACGTATTCCTTTTTGAGTTGTAATTCGGTCCTTTTAAGGACAAACCTGATGTATTACCTAGGTATGAAAAAGAATAATCAAAATTTTCTTTTCTATCCCAAATTTATGTTCTCCCCAGTCTAATCTCTATCCTTAGAGATTCTGAGTTGTTTCTGTGCTAATTTGTAGTATAGATCACTACAAATGGTATCAGAGCACTCTTTCCTGAGTGACCTGGTTATAATGGAGAATCAAAAATAATTTGATGATCTAACTAAGAAGGTTAATCCTTTGATGAGTATTCAAAAAGGCTTAGTTAGGGAATTCAAAGATAATTGCAACAATCCTTCACCATAGCTTATCACTAGCATTAAGAATTTATCTGCTGAATTGAAGGCTGTACAGGATCATTTGAGCAAAGTGAAAATCGATGAAGGCTTTCCGGAACCCTCATCTGGATTCACACCCAAAATCGATGCCGGTGAAGGACCGTCTGCTAAATCAAAAACATTGAGTGATTTCACTCATCATTCTTCAAATCTACCAACAACAGCAGAAGGTAATGGTAGATCTGAAACCAACACCTATTTATATATTAACGATGGGGATGGTACTTTAGGTGAAGCTCATATATACCTGAGGAACTCGATGTTTCTGTATTACCAAGAAGGTAAGCCTTTCATTCCTAGTGCTAAATTTGTGGTGCAATTTTAAGTTAAAAGAGATGCAACTTCTTAGTTAAATGATTTCAATACGTTCAATCTGAATTTTAATGATGAACTTCAGCAATTTGGGGGGTACAGTTGGTAACCTTGATCAATTTACTTCTTACCTATTCAGATCATTCAAGGTAACATCCATCTTATTCATATCTGGAATTACTTCTATATATGTTGTTTTACCTAGTTCTGATTCTGGATGTGTGTTATTTAATCGCGGGAAATATATTAAAGCTATTGAAAGGTATCCTTATGATGTTAGAAGAAGTTCTAAGCTCAGTTTTGATATGCTTACTTCTTGCTTGGTTAATTTTTATGGGTCAATTCTAATGGATGATTATGATGGGAAATGTTTTAATGAGCTGGTCTGTAAACATGGGTACTGGTAAAATTTGATGTTCAGTGAAACAATTTATGGTATAGTAACTAAAATTGGCATTACTGGTACTGCTCGGATATTATTTATTAAAATACCTGACAGTGTAGATTGGAGTTTGAGCTATGGCAGAGCTGATTTTCTTCTTCAACTTCAAAGGGGTAAGGAGACTTACAATTCTTCTGTTGATAAATGTCATTTCCTTAATTTCGATTCTACTCGCATTGTGTTTGATCTTGGGAAAGAGGTCAGCCTTATTATATGGGATTCTTATTTTACCAAACTTGATTCTAAGCTTGAGTATCGAACTAAATTCTACGAATTCAATATTATTCGTGTTGGCTAAACCTAGAAAAATGCTTCTATTGAGTATTATTTGTTTAAAATGGACATTGTGTGTTTCTTATCACGCTTGTTTCAACTTTACCGGTAAAGTATTTGTTTATGAAACAGAAATTGAAATCATTAAGGGATACTCTTATGTTGTTACAAGTAATTCTTGTTCAGGGGTAATTGAATGTTCACTTTTAATGGTTTATTGCCATGAGAATTTTGTTTCTGAACTTGTTTATCATGGGATCTGTTAAGTGCACATTCAAGCTTCTTCTTATTATGTGTTGATCCTTCTGTGGATGCCAATGGGTAAAATTCAAAAAGTTATCTACGGGTTAAGAAAATGACTGAGAGAACTAGAGTTTTGTTCCTCTTATGGGAGAGAATGGAAAAAAATGTGATTCCACATAAACGGTATTCTCAAATACTTGGTAAAATGGGAGAAAAATTTTCTCGACTGCAACTACAATTTAGTTTGGTTGATGTTGAAGTTATTCATCTAGAATATGGAATTGATCTTCAAGAGCAATTGGAAGCTTATATGCCAGCAGATAAGCTTTTCAGCCAAGTGACTGAAATATTTACAGTAAAAGGTGATATCTATTGGCTCCTTTAATGTACTTGATGAGTGCCAAATATTGCATATTCATACACCTTTTCATTGGCACTTAACTCATCTTTCGCGCTTCAAAGTCATATATTATCCCAAATTCTGCATTCTTACCATCTTCAAGAATAAATATTTGTATTAATTAATTTTGTGTTTTTAAGTACTAAATAAAGCTTGGAAGAATTGAGAAGATAAAAGAGAAGAAAGTTGGAAGCATTGCAACCCGCTCGCGCATCAGTAGCAACCTGTTTACAAATTCATGGGATTAAACAACCCATGATCCAAAACCCAAGACCCAAATCCATTTCCACCTCACCCCCATTGGATTCTTTCCAAAACATCCACCTCACCCCCATTGTAAAACATCCACCTCCATTGTATTCTATCCATCAATTAAGAAAACATGTTTTGTTTAATTGTTGAGTGGTTTCTCAAGAATTTCGAATCCCAAGTGTGAGAGAATTTTTGTGTATAAATAGAGAGGGTTGTTGTGTTGAAAACTCATCCAAGAATAGCTTGTTCATGTTAGTTTATCAAATTTCAATTTTGTTGTAATGTTCTTCATGTTCTAATTTCATTTACTAGGGTTTAGATGAAGCCCTAATCTCATTGGTATGTATTCATATCTTGTATCTTGTTCTTGAAAGTTTAGAATTGTTTAAAGATATAATTTAATCCAAGTTTGTCAACATCTTGCTCTCACAATGTATGCCATGTATCCATTGTAGTTAGAATATCTCTATGTTGATTATGCTACAACTCATGCTTAACCAAATATTGATCTTTAGATTAGTTGTGCTTAATTAGACAATTAATGCTTTGGAGAAATACTTTAGTTGTGATTAAATTATCCATTGGAGAAACACCTTAGTTATACGGTAGACTTGAATCTACTATAAGGACAAGAATAATATTACAAGTTGAATGCATATCATAGGTTATTGGTGGATTTGAATACCCTAGTATCCATATTATCATTGTTTACATATTTTGCTATTTGCATCTTTTACTTTTATTATTTCAGTCACTTGAAAATCATATCGTCGTATCGACAAAATCAAACCCCTTTTGGTTACTCTCTGAATCAGGATTTAGAATCAACTTCTACACTCACCAAGTCTCTGTGGTTCGACCTGTGCTTGCCCTGTGTTGCTTGTCGACATTGTGCACTTGCAGTTTATACATAGTTGTAGGTATCATTCCGAGCCTACCAGTACTCTTATGATGATTGTTAGAATTTCATAAAGTTGTCTTATTATTCGGGAAAGGGGTATACAACTTCAACGAGGTTTACCTACGGCTACAAGGGTCCTTTATGATTACTTGCTGAAGATTAGTATGATCATAACTGAAAAAGGAGATGTGTCACTAAATTTTTTACTAGAGCTTAAATATTTTTTCATGCTTCTTTTGTCGATGCTCACAATTGAAAGCAGATTAGTTTCTTTGTTGATCCAGAACTGTCCAACTACGCCTTATGAAGTTTTTCAAATCACTCAAGTTTCACGACAAAATGTAACAGAAGTTCAGTACCCATATGGGCTTGTCTTTCCCAACTTTTATTTTGTTCAATATCTAGCTTGTCACAGCCAGTGGTGGGGAATTTCAGGTGCTACTGTTGAGACCAATATTGAATTAAATTTGATGATATACTTGAAATGGGAATCCAATTAGTTGTGTACGGGAATTTGGGGTACAAGAATTCTTCTTCCTGTGAGTTTTTCTGGTCAGGTGGCTGTTACAAACAAGTCTGTGAGATTGCAAGGTAGGCCCATGGTGATTCAAATTCTAAATGTATTGATGCGGGATGATTACTTGAGGTGGAAGGTTACAACAAGCTGTTATGCTAAGCTCAACTATGTACTAGAGAGATGGGAGTTCATAGACAAACTCGAGAAGAATTTTAGATTGTCATAATATGTTGTAAAAGGTGTGGGATTCCAGGCAATGATTTTTGAATCTACAGGTTCAGGGAGTATGGGAAATGTTAGCTGGAATAGGTTGAGCTCTGTTTTAGGCTTAACAACATCTTACTCCCTCCTTTACAACAACATAATTATGAGTGCTTTATGTTATAAACCTGAGTTTGAGAAGATCAGTGATGTTAGCATTCGACAATTATTCTGCTTTTCGGGAAGAAGTATTGACAAGAATATGGAAGTGGGTACTTGGATATTTAACAAGAAAAAACCGCATTTACAAGAACCTTTAGCTCGTAAGCAACACTACTAGGTAATGAAGCTCTCCACCTCTAATGGCACATCACTACAGGGAAAATAATAAGTTGTCAACTCCACGTTATTAACAAGTGCATTACAGAAAATCTCAGTTCACCTTGCACCTTCAATTCCTGATTCAGTTGAAGGTCACATCAACAGATTAATTATGCACGGACTGCACAAACTTGAGCTGAATACTTCATGTGTTGAGAAAGATAACAAGATTGAGATGATTCACAACGATTAATAAGACATTTTCTCAATAAGGAATGGGAACGAGAAGTTTTCTGTGCTACAAGACAACCTAAAGACTCATGTTGAGAGCTCAACTGGAAGTGAAGTAAGGGATCTGATTCACGGTGGTACTCGTATAACCATTTGCAAAGATATTTTGGGGTTGTTACTCATGGCTGTGAGTGATGTCTTTACTAGCATTTACCAAAGAGTTAGTTCTGAAAATACCAGGTATATTCTCTTTACAGAAGTAAGCTCAGAATACTTAAGTGAATCGGTCATTTTTGAAGGTAGAGCATCAACTAATTTGGAATGGAAACTACAACTAAGCTTGATGCTTGTTGTTCAGATGAATGGCTTCAGCTTTTCAGGCACCTAGGTGTTAAGGTTTGCAAAGTTCATATTTCTTATTATAATCAAGATGGGACTACAGGTCTGCAAGATATGTGCTCCTTGTGGTCAAGATCATTTCATATCCTTGAGGACAAGGATAATTTGAAGGAGTGAGATTTGTCATAAAAGTCAATGGCAGACCTCACTAGCTTATTTTTTAGGTCAGCCACTTATCATTGTCCCGTGTTATAGCTTTGGGGAAGCCTTAGCCATAGGATTAGTAGAAAATATGTATTGTTGGCACGTGCTTCGCACGTATTGCTTGTTGAGTTGTAATTCAGTCTTTTTAAGGACAAACTTGATGTATTGGCTAGGTATGAAAAAGAATAATCAAAATTTGCTTTTCTCTTCCAAATTTTTGTTCTCCCCAGCTTAATCTCTATCCTTAGAGATTCTAAGTTGTTTCCGTACTAATTTGTAGTGTAGATCATTACAAACTGAAGGTCACCGTGTACAAGGTAGACAAAAATTTGTGTGAAGCTCTGCTTTCTCAATCAACACCACCAGCATTACAACCGCTCCGCCATTGTCGACCATAAATATGTTACGAATCGTTGCTAAATCTGTTGGTATTTTTTATTCCACACTGTTTTTAATGTCCCAAAATGGATTTGGGACTCGGATTTTATATTTGAAAGCTACAAATTACAATCCAACGGCGTATATACAGCCTCAGACAGTACCATTCATTTCGTTAACACGTGGAATCAGTACTTTGTTCCCTCCGCCATAATTCCCCATGTTTGTAGCTCTTACTGACTGTTACTCAATCCCTAAATAGAATTCCAATTTTCTGCTCACAAAAGCTCAAACTGAAGTTTCATATGTCAAGCATTCCTGTTCCGGAGGAGATTCTTGTGAACATCTTTTTAAGGTTACCATTTAAGGCCATATCACTATGTAGGTGTGTATGCAAACTCTGGTACACTTTACTCTCCAACCCTAGTTTTGTCAAAACTCATTATGATCTTTCTATTGAAAAGAATTATCCTAATACCATTCTTAGAGCAGATGTCAACGGTAAACACGTAATCTACTCTATGAATTATGACCCGTTATCATCATCTTTATCAGCATCTAGATGTGAAATACATTACCCGTTCGAAACTAAAGGTAAAGTTGAGATTTTGGGTTCTTCTAATGGTTTATTATGCATTCATGTTGGTGAGTATTTTGATGAGAGTACCATTTGTATTTGGAATCCAACAACTAAAGAATATAAGAGAGTACCCAAATCGCCAAATGGTCAGTTTCCGTCTGACTTAATAATGCATGATTTTATGAATGCGTATGGGTTTTGTTATGATTGTAGGATTGCTGATTATAAGTTTATTAAAGTTGTGGGCTTTATTGGAGTTCCAAGTAGGTCGGGAGTGCAGGTTTATAAACTAGGATCAGATTCATGGAGTATTCATCGGTTCATACCTTACTATTTTCCGTGCAATACAAGGCGTTCGGATATTACTGTTCATGAATCTCTACATTGGTTAGCCAGGCCAGGAGTTGAAAGCTATTTGCAAGAAAGTCCTGATGTTATTGTTTCTTTTAATATTTGTGAGGAAAGATTTGATGCTTTGGCTTTCCCAGCAGCTGTGGAAAGTGAGAATGTAATCAAGGAACAAGAACTTGGAGCGCTAGATGGGTGTCTCTGTTTACTTCTTCAGGACCCTAATTGTCGTGTTGATTTATGGGTAATGAGGGAATATGGTGTGAGAGAATCTTGGTCTATACTTTTCACTACTACTCATGATTTGGTTGTAGATCATCATATTCGCAGTAATTTTCTGGTGTACTCATTTGAGAATGGTGAAGTTTTGTTGGCATATTTTGATGGTTTCATTTTATATAATCCCAGATGTGATAGAGCTAAAACTGTGACGATTCCTGGCATTCGTGGATCGGGTGAAGTAGGGAGGTATTTAACGAGCTTATTTTCACTCAACTCACGTACTTATGTTGGGGAAGATGATAGAATCGAAGATTAGTTTCTGCGTTAAGGGAGATGCATGCGGTATGGTTGTTTGCAGTCAGTTAGAGTCCTAAATGTTCTCTAAGATGCGCCTTTTTTTTTTTTTAATTTGAAAGAAGTAATGTGAATGTGAATAAGTACTAGGAGCTAGTTCGACTTACTACCTAGTTTTTCCCTGTATATAAGTGCATCTCTTTTATGTTAGTTTATATCCCCTGTATCCATCCAATATGTGTATATCTCTTTTGTGTTTTAATGTATTGCCATTTATTTGCAGTAAATATGAGTTTGCTTGAAGAGAGTTCACTAAAATATTGTCCCCGGCCGGTTCATGGTAAACTAGATGCTAATATTCGAAAACACCATCTGTGGGCAAAGGGAATCGCTGCCTAAACACATTGGTAGGACCATGCTTTTGGGCTTGTAACGGTTTGATCATAATACAATCGTTTTCGGTTACTTATCATGGAAATTTTGTGTTAACCGAATGATACGCCAATTACTTGTGAATAAACCAACAAACATATGTATCCACATATATAATTCATTCTCTCACAACTATAATCTGGGAGGGGTAAACTTTTAGTGTGGAAGTGTGGTTTATGCTTAAGCCTGCCATTAGCTATGTTTGGAGAATTAAAAGCAAAAAAATTCAAAAAAAAAAAAGTGAGGGTAATTGAGTTGGCTTTGCATTAACCCTGAGGTGTAAGATTTTGTTGTCTTAATTCAGCTTTTACTTATTACAAGCCTTTGGTGTGTACCATTAGTACAAGGGGCTGCTCTAGTAATGTACATGGATGCTAAATTTTACTGACCGAAAGCACTGATGCATTTGTCGGATGAATTTCTTATATTCTACAGTTTATCTTTGTGCATATTCTCCCGGAAAACCTCTCCTCCTTGTATAAAGGTGATGTTACAACATAACAGTGCACCTCTTTTGATACTTTTATGTAAATCAAATTGTGATTTGTTTTTCTTTTATAAAATCGTTTTTTTTCCTTCCTGTTCAAAACAAAAATTGTTTTATAAACTATTGCTCTGTTTGACTGTTTGTCTTCTATCAGATGACCGAGTATAAAATTGTTAAAAGAAATTTATTAGAACAGGGAGTTCAAGAATAACAATAAGCCAGGAATATGAACCAAATAATTGTTAATAATCGTATTGTGAAAACTACAAGTGAGACCCATTCTCACATTTTTCCATTATGAAACCCACGCCCCAAAACTTCACGCCAAAGCACCCATTTTTGGGGAAAAAATTATTCTCACACCCAAAATAAAAAAAAATTGGTTTCTTCGTTTTTTTGTTTCTTCTTCAAGCGAATTTCTTCTTCAATTGTTTTGTTGCTATATGGAGCGATCTGAAATATTAGAAGATCTATCATCACTAATCAACTGGGAATAGAAACTTTTCTTCATATCTCTATCACTTTTGCTCTTAACATTCGGATCTATAAGTTTTGATAAAAATCTCTCATGAAAATCTAGATTTGATTTTCACAAAAATCAGAAATTTCTTTCAAAATCTTCTTTGAAAACAAGTTTTATCTATCGATCAATGGTTTCCAAACCTTTTTTACAAACCCAATTAGGATTTGTTCTAAAAACGCAAAATAGGGATTTCTAGCTTGATTTAGTTTTCCCCAGAATGAAACTCATTGAACGATGGTTTAGTCCTTGGATTTAGAAGTCGTGACATAAACGGAGTTTGGTGGGTTCATGGATGTTTGCAGTGGACTAGTGGGTTTCGAATTCTTGAGATGATGGTGGATTGAATAGCATCAACTACAAGCAAGGGGGCAGATGGAGTTCAAGATGTTCTCCGAGAATCAGAGGCATCAGGCGTTGATTAATGAGAAGATGAAAATGTTTTAGAGCTTATAAATGACTATAAATGAATGGGTTTGTTTTATATTTAAATTTCTCCTCAGGGGAAGGAGATGCGTATGGGTTTAGGAATGACAGAAGCTTGAATTTGTATCATCATTAAAATACACACTAAGTGTTTGCTAAATGGCACAACGACACGCTTCGCAACAACCACTATTGTTCCCCTGAACCAAGCCTTACCATCAGCTATCCATGGTTCTGGTGAGTGCTTGAAAAGTCTTAGAAGATTAGGTTTGCAGGGTATTCATGTACATCGAAAATATATTAGTATGGTCATTTTCACAGTCTCCATAATATTTATTGCACTTTTTTTCCAATAAGGGTAATATGGTCATTTTCACAGTCTGTAAAAATTACTTTACTTATTTCCTATAAGGGTAGTATAGTCATTTTCACAGTCTTCGAAAGAAGCAGATATTTTTGTTGTGGTTTTGTCGAGAAAATCGAGAGAAAAGGTTGGTATTTGTCCAAGTCAAATGTCCTACAAAGTCATGACTTATTGACTTGGTCTTGATCCTTTTTTCTAATATTAAGAAAATTAAAATTAAAAATTAAAATAAATTTTGATATTTAGAAATTAAATAAAATTGTTATTTTGTATAACTGTTGCGAAAGTAATGACAATCAAATTGTAAAAGTGATTAATTCGGGGTTGTTTTAGATGTGGTGGAATTTTTGGGTGGAAACATCATTTCAGATTATAATTGTGATTGTCTGGATAATTGTCAACAAATATAAATGTGACTAATAAAAAAATTAAATATTCAGATTTATTATCACGATTACGAAATTTAGCAACAATTATAATTGTTGCAGTACTTATCACAGGTGTATCAGTAACTGAAAAATAAACCGTGACAAGTTACACTGTGAGAAAGTCCTAGAAATGGTGTAATGAACCTGTCTCCGCCCCTGTCTATACTAGTATCAAGAATGCATACAGTTTGTATTTTTTTTTTTTTGAAGCATATACAGTTTGTATTTTTGATACGGTATGTCCCGTATGTATGGCAGAACCTTATGAAAGTTTAATAGAATAGCTGAACTAGGACAAAAATCTTAATTTGTTCTGGCCTTGTCTTTATATGCATTTCTGTGGATCCGTTTTGTCTGATCTGCCTATATTATGGCAGAGATTGTATCTTTCTCATTTTATTAATAAAAATGATCTCAGACTTTTTCTATCTCTATGAGATATTCTTTCAAACGTGGAGTATTTAGGAAAAGGGAATATACTTGTTTATTCTTATTATTTTGTGATTTAGTATTATTATTTAGCAAATAATATTTTAAATAATAATAATAATTATTTTTTTTATTTTCTATTTTTTTAAATTAACCAATCATTTCAAAAAGCTGGAAGGGAGTCTAGTCACCAGTTGGGCACCAACACCCTTCTGAATGACAATGCCTAGCCTATGAATATTTTAATTAATTATAATATTTTCGTTTTTATTATTTAGGTAATTTTTAGAAGTATCTAATAGTATTCATTTTAGTATTTTATTAGTTTAGAAAATATCTATTATATTAGGGAATAAGTATTTTGATAATTTATTTATGAAATATTTGATTATTTGGAATGGAGTTATCTATATAAGAGCTCCATGTATTTGTATTTGGGGAAAAGATTTTGATTAATGAAGATTTGTATTTGTTTTTCTTTGAGAGTGGTATCTCGAAAACACGTGGTTTTAGTATTATTTCTATTCAACGCTTCCGCACTGCATCAGTTGGTTCAGGGATATAGGCAACGCTCCTTCATCATGTTTCGAGGAAGAGATAATGGTGTTGTTCGAAGAGCCGCTCTCAACGATGAGAAAGAGCAAGCGGTAATAGATGATCTAGAACGGAAGGTTAAGGCGCTCACAATCCAATTAGCTGAAAAGCATCATCAGCAAGAGCCCCATCATAGTCCTAGCCTACATAGAGTGGAGGAAGTGACCGGTGATGAACAAGAAAACCTCCTTAGCGACAAGGAGAAAGGATTTCAAGGAGTTGCACATAACCCGCGAGATTCGTTGGAGTCCAGGTTAAAAGCTTGATATCCAAAGATTTGATGATATTTTTTATTTGTCAGTAATTGAAAAATATCAGCTTTTCGTGGATTGGAATTCACCACCAATTTATGATATTTATCCTGATGATGATATCATGTTACGTCAAAGAGTCATGAGCTGATGAGCATAATGGAACTGAAGGTCACCGTGTACAAGGTAGACAAAAAATTATGTGCAAGGCTACAAGCTCTACCTTTCCCAATCAACACCACCAGCATTACAACCGCTCCACCCTATATTGTCGACCATAAATATGTTTTGATTCTTTGGTAACTAAAATTACAAATCTGTTGGTATTTTTTATCCCGCACTGTTAATAATGTCCCAAAAAAAAAAAAACTCTTCATTATCATCTTGCTCAGATTTGGTCTTTTTGGACTAGATCTGAGCAAGGATTATTGTTTTTCTTAGTTTTAATAGAATAAGATGTTGTTTTTTAATTTATGGTGTCTTTTGACACATTTCTTCACCATTTTGGTGATTTTATCTTCGCTTTTTTGGGCGATCTTTTCTTCGCTTTGAGAGCGATTATTTCTTCACTTTGATGGTGATTTGTTCAATCTTTGTTGGTTGTTTCATGGCTTGTTATTCTAGATTCGAGAACATCGGCGATTCAACACGGCACAACTTTGAGTTCATCTTCAACAAAAGGGATTTAGGGCATCCGGGTTTTTCGTTCACATATACAAGATTAAGGGCTTATCACTCCTTTGTTTTTGGAGCATCTCTTGTTATAGAAGACAAGCATTCAAAATGGTCGGAATTGATTCCGGATTATACCATCTTTTCTCTCTACTTTTCATATAAAAATTGGGTACCTTTACGGTATTTTGCTCTTTCTCTTCGCGAATTACATGTAATTGGTATCTTTATTTGTATTTGGGTTTTAAATTTCTTGTATTTTGATGTTCTTTTTCTTGTAAACAATCATATAATCACCTTTTTGGATTGAATGAAATGTGGTCTGATTGTTGATAAAAAAAAAAAAATGTCCCAAAATGGATTTGGGACTCGAATTTTATATTCGAAAGCTACAAATTACAATCCAACGGTGTATATACAGCCTCAGACAGTACCATTCATTTCGTTAACACGTGGAATCAGTACTTTGTTCCCTCCGCCATAATTTCCCTTTTTTTTGTAGACTGTCAATTTTCAGCTCATAGAAGCTCAAACTGAAGTTTCATCATGTCAAGCATTCCTGTTCCGGAGGAGATTCTTGTGAACATCCTTTTAAGGTTACCATTCAAGGCTATATCACTATGTAGGTGCGTATGCAAACTCTGGTACACTTTACTCTCCAACCCTAGTTTTGTCAAAACTCATTATGATCTTTCTATTGAAAAGAATTATCCTAATACCATTCTTAGAGCAGATGTCAACGGTAAACACGTAATCTACTCTATGAATTATGATCCGTTATCATCATGTTTATCAGCATCTAGATGTGAGATACATTACCCGTTCGAAACTAAAGGTAAAGTTGAGATTTTGGGTTCTTCTAATGGTTTATTATGCATTCATGTTGGTGAGTATTTTGATGAGAGTACCATTTGTATTTGGAATCCAACAACTAAAGAATATAAGAGAGTACCCAAATCGCCAAATGGTCAGTTTCCGTCTGACTTAATAATGCATGATTTTATGAATGCGTATGGGTTTTGTTATGATTGTAGGATTGATGATTATAAGTTTATTAAAGTTGTGGGCTTAATCGGAGTTCCAAGTAGGTCGGGAGTGCAGGTTTATAAACTAGGATCAGACTCGTGGAGTATTCATCGATTCATACCTTACTATTTTCCGTGTAATACAAGGCGTTCGGGTATTACTGTTCGTGAATCTCTTCATTGGTTAGCCAGGCCAGGAGTTGAAAGCTATTTGCAAGAAAGTCCTGATGTTATTGTTTCTTTTAATATTTGTGAGGAAAGATTTGATGCTTTGGCTTTCCCAGCAGCTGTGGAAAGTGAGAATGTAATCAAGGAACAAGAACTTGGAGCGCTAGATGGGTGTCTCTGTTTACTTCTTCAGGACCCTAATTGTCGTGTTGATTTATGGGTAATGAGGGAATATGGTGTGAGAGAATCTTGGTCTATACTTTTCACTACTACTCATGATTTGGTTGTAGATCATCATATTCGCAGTAATTTTCTGGTGTACTCATTTGAGAATGGTGAAGTTTTGTTGGCATATTTTGATGGTTTCATTTTATATAATCCCAGATGTGATAGAGCTAAAACTGTGACGATTCCTGGCATTCGTGGATCGGGTGAAGTAGAGAGGTATTTAACGAGCTTATTTTCACTCAACTCACGTACTTATGTTGGGGAAGATGATAGAATCGAAGATTAGTTTCTGCGTTAAGGGAGATGCATGCGGTATGGTTGTTTGCAGTCAGTTAGAGTCCTAAATGTTCTCTAAGATGCGCCTTTATTTTTTTTTTAATTTGAAAGAAGTAATGTGAATGTGAATAAGTACTAGGAGCTAGTTCGACTTACTACCTAGTTTTTCCCTGTATATAAGTGCATCTCTTTTATGTTAGTTTATATCCCCTGTATCCATCCAATATGTGTATATCTCTTTTGTGTTTTAATGTATTGCCATTTATTTGCAGTAAATATGAGTTTGCTTGAAGAGAGTTCACTAAAATATTGTCCCCGGCCGGTTCATGGTAAACTAGATGCTAATATTCGAAAACACCATCTGTGGGCAAAGGGAATCGCTGCCTAAACACATTGGTAGGACCATGCTTTTGGGCTTGTAACGGTTTGATCATAATACAATCGTTTTC
This sequence comes from Papaver bracteatum, assembly GCA_023529315.1. Lineage (NCBI taxonomy): Eukaryota > Viridiplantae > Streptophyta > Magnoliopsida > Ranunculales > Papaveraceae > Papaver > Papaver bracteatum. Next base: position 972,714 of record JAJJWX010000778.1, on the reverse strand, counting down.
GGTTACTTATCATGGAAATTTTGTGTTAACCGAATGATACGCCAATTACTTGTGAATAAACCAACAAACATATGTATCCACATATATAATTCATTCTCTCACAACTATAATCTGGGAGGGGTAAACTTTTAGTGTGGAAGTGTGGTTTATGCTTAAGCCTGCCATTAGCTATGTTTGGAGAATTAAAAGCAAAAAAATTCAAAAAAAAAAAAAGTGAGGGTAATTGAGTTGGCTTTGCATTAACCCTGAGGTGTAAGATTTTGTTGTCTTAATTCAGCTTTTACTTATTACAAGCCTTTGGTGTGTACCATTAGTACAAGGGGCTGCTCTAGTAATGTACATGGATGCTAAATTTTACTGACCGAAAGCACTGATGCATTTGTCGGATGAATTTCTTATATTCTACAGTTTATCTTTGTGCATATTCTCCCGGAAAACCTCTTTCACTATCTCAATGTAAGGCTCTCCTCCTTGTATAAAGGTGATGTTACAACATAACAGTGCACCTCTTTTGATACTTTTATGTAAATCAAATTGTGATTTGTTTTTCTTTTATAAAATCGTTTTTTTTCCTTCCTGTTCAAAACAAAAATTGTTTTATAAACTATTGCTCTGTTTGACTGTTTGTCTTCTATCAGATGACCGAGTATAAAATTGTTAAAAGAAATTTATTAGAACAGGGAGTTCAAGAATAACAATAAGCCAGGAATATGAACCAAATAATTGTTAATAATCGTATTGTGAAAACTACAGTGAGACCCATTCTCACAGATTTTTCCACTATGAAACCCACGCTCCCAAAACTTCACGCGCGCACCCATTTTTTGGGAAAAAATTATTCTCACACCCAAAATAAAAAAAAAAATGGTTTCTTCGTTTTTTTGTTTCTTCTTCAAGCGAATTTCTTCTTCAATTGTTTTGTTGCTATATGGAGCGATCTGAAATATTAGAAGATCTATCATCACTAATCAACTGAGAATAGAAACTTTTCTTCATATCTCTATCACTTTTGCTCTTAACATTCAGATCTATAAGTTTTGATAAAAATCTCTCATGAAAATCTAGATTTGATTTTCACAAAAATCAGAAATTTCTTTCAAAATCTTCTTTGAAAACAAGTTTTATCTATCGATCAATGGTTTCCAAACCTTTTTTTACAAACCCAATTAGGGATTTGTTCTAAAAACGCAAAAATAGGGATTTCTAGCTTGATTTAGTTTTCCCCTGAGAATGAAACTCATTGAACGATGGTTTAGTCCTTGGATTTAGAAGTCGTGACATAAACGGAGTTTGGTGGGTTCATGGATGTTTGCAGTGGACTAGTGGGTTTCGAATTCTTGAGATGATGGTGGATTGAATAGCATCAACTACAAGCAAGGGGGCAGATGGAGTTCAAGATGTTCTCCGAGAATCAGAGGCATCAGGCGTTGATTAATGAGAAGATGAAAATGTTTTAGAGCTTATAAATGACTATAAATGAATGGGTTTGTTTCATATTTAAATTTCTCTGCAGGGAAGGAGATGCGTATGGGTTTAGGAATGACAGGAAGCTTGAATTTGTATCATCATTAAAATACACACTAAGTGTTTGCTAAATGGCCTGAATGACCTGTTCTGCAACAACCACTATTGTTCCCCTGAACCAAGCCTTACCATCAGCTATCCATGGTTCTGGTGAGTGCTTGAAAAGTCTTAGAAGATTAGGTTTGCAAGGTATTCATGTACATCGAAAATATATTAGATTTTTTGTTTTTTTTTTCTTATGGATGTATTGGTGTTGGTGTAGGTCATAATTGTTGAATAATTTGTTATGCAGCTATGAAAATGGATGCATAACCGGTTATGCATCTACGAAAGTTGTTGCATAACTTGTTATGCAGTCCGGAGAACGGTTGCATAACACGTTATGCACCTACTTTTTTTCTTAGTATCGAAACCAACAAAAAATAAGGTTGCATAACTTGTCATGCACCTATAATAATATCTGCATAACATGTTATGCAGTCGTTAAAATGGATGCATAACCTGTTATGCATCCGAAAATATGACTGCATAATGCATCGAGAAAATTGTTGCACAATCTTTTATGCATCGAGAAAATAGATGCATAATCTGATATGCATACTGCATTATGCATCAATTTTTTTTATGTACGCACTAAAATCAACCAAAACAATGGTTACATAACTTGTTATAAATGCATAACGTTGTTATCCAAATGCACAATTTGTTATGCAGTCGAGAAAATGGTTGCATAATTCGTTATGCGTCTGCAGAATGTGTTATGCATCGTTTTTGGTGACTGCATAATGGTTATGTATCAAGTTTTCTAAAATTTTCCCTAAAATGAGGATCACCTCCGATTTTTTCGTGAAAAACAAAAATTTGATATTCTTGTTTGTACTCGTTGCGTAGCTCTTTTAAAAAAAAATTCAACGATATAAAATTTGTAAAATTCTAAGGCGCGGATTTTTAGATATGTTATGTCCAAGTTGCGCTTCCAATTATACCCCTGACAAATTAGGCTGCATAACGAGTTATGCCTGAAAAGATAGTATGCATAACGAGTTATGTATTGATTCCCTAATAATTTCATATAATTATGGGTGTGACAGTACCAAATGTAGGATCAGAATATTGTTACAACAATATTCCTGTGAAATAAACAACAGATCTGCGATACATCAATAATAAACAACGGTTCTGCGATACATCAATGATATTCTGCGAAACATCTCAAGGTGACGTAAGGAATGACATATCGGATGAAAACGACAGAAACATGAGAAGAGCGTGACATTTTTGCGATGAATCGATAAAACCTACGAAATATTAAGGCGGTGCCACCTGCGATTTATCGCAGGAACCTAGATCCGAAATTAAAGGGAATCTTAGATGTAAATGAGCTGTCATGAGTCAGAATCCACTATGTAAATGCCTATATAAAGGAAATGAATAGTTCCAGAGAGGGGGTTGAATTTTTAAGGGCTAGGAAGGTTTTTAGGAGAGAGAAAATCTTTATCAAGTGTTCTGTGTTCTTGATTCTTGTAAAATTCCTTAAGATCATATTAATGAAAAAGTGTCTTTAATCTTCAAATTATGTCATAAATATTGATAAATTCTTGAATAGGGTGTAGTGTGGGAATTCCTGCAACTACATTTTGGCGCCCAGAAACAGGGAGAATCAATTTGAGAAATTTCAAATTACAGCTTGAAGATTTTAAGAAATTATTAGAATTGAAGAAATGGCTAGAAGGAGAAGAAATACATCAGAACCACCAACAACAGTGAGAAGAAGTAAAAGAATTGCAGGGGAAGGAACAAGTGAATTGGAAGGATCTTTAAGGGTCAGATCGGGAAGAAGTAGAGTGAGAAATGGAGCAGAAAATTCAATACAACCACCGAATCAACAAACACGAGCACAAGATAGAAATGTGGATTATGATAGAGTAAGTGTGCATACTTGGAGGTCGGATTCGATAGAAGAAGCGGAAAATCAAGAAGAGGAAAGAAATCAAGAAAGGGAGGGAGGACTAATTCATGAAGAGCATGAAGTAGTAGATGATTTGAGACAAAGGATACAGGAAGAAATAAGATTAGAGGCAGAAGAACGTGCCAATCTTACAAGGAAAAATCATGAATTAAGAATGGAAAATTTGAGGTTGCAAAATAGAAGATCGAGAAGTAGCATGAGATCAAATTCAAGATCATATAGAGGAGAAACAAGACAAAATCTCCCTATACAAAATATTGGCGAGAATTTGATAAATGATCGTTATATTCCACGCGGTGAAACTTTAGACATTAGACATAATCAGGATGAGGGAGAAAATCAAGAAGAGAGAAGGATAATGTTACGTGATGAAGAGATTCGAAGAAATCGCAGAATAATCGAAGATGATATTGAGAGGCATTATATTGAGCAAGTACATTTAGCGGGAGAAAGAGAGAGATTGCAAGCAGAAGAACAAGAAATTCAAACAACGTTGCGTCAGAATAATCATGATAATCGAGAAAGACGACGTGTGCAAAATCGTAATAATGATAATCTCAATGAGGAATATGAGAGAATTCGCAGAGACATAGAAAGGAAACGAAGAGAAACAGTAAGGGATGAGGAAATCCGCGGAGAAGAGAATGAAAGACAAATTAACTTGCAAGAAGAAGAAAATCGCAGAAGAAGGCAAAACCAAGATGTTGGAGAAGAAGCGCGAAACATCGCAAGACAAGAAAGGCATGAACGCAGACGAAGAGAGGCTGCGTTGAAAAGGCCAATGGAGCAAAATTCTGATAGGAATGAACAAATCTTACGAGAATTAGCAGAAATGAGAGGAATGATAAATAACAGAAGAGAAGGAGGAAGAATACAACTTGATGAGGCAATCGAAGAAGCTGCGAAAACTCCATTTACTCAAGAGGTACAATTAGGAGGGATACCTCCAAAATGAAATTTACCGGTGTTGACCAGTATATTTGATGGGACTACGTGTGATGTCCAACATATCAAAGCTTATATCCGATGTATGCTACAATGGGAGAACCATGATGTCGTTTTGTGCAAATATTTTGCGTCAAGTTTAACTGGCGAAGCACTGAAGTGGTTCGAAAGTCTTCCCAAGAATACAATAACTTCGTTCATGCACTTGCAAACTATTTTCTTAGGAGCATACATCAGCAATAACTTTACGCGACCTGGAATTGAAGATGTGTTTGGATTGAAACAGAGAGTTGGTGAGAGTTTAAAGCATTTAACGATAAGATGGAGGACAATGTGTAGTAAAATGGCAGGAAGAGTAGATGAAAGATATCTCATTTTTTCCTTCATAAATGATATGTTTGCGACGAATCTATTATACATCCAGGTCTTCAGAGTTAAAAACACAATCACCATGACAGAACTGCGAGAATTGCAAGAAGAATATATCGCTTTGGAGGAAAAACAAAATGAGATGGAGTCTTATCCAATTCTCGCAGGCACAAAATTTAGCCATGACAAATGGAAGTTTGTTACCAAGGATGATTAATACAGTAGCAAGTACTTCCCAAAATCCGCGAGAGAAAATGGAGACTGATAATCAACATAAGATAGTAGCAATGGGGAGTAGAGATCAGGAGGAATTGGAAAAGAAGAGAAATTTTTATAATTGCAATAATAATAATAAGGTCCCAAGGTTTGATCAACCGCAGGAGACTTATGGTGGACAGAGGCAGAATTATTCAAGAGAGCAAAGAGGTCAGAGGAATATGTGGGAAGACATCAAATTGCCACCTTTAAATACCGGTATAGACAAGATTTGGGAAGCGATTATTTTGATGGAGAATATACCCTCACCCTGGAACATGGGGAAAGAACCACATCCCAACAACCAAAATCAATAATTTTGTCATTATCATCATTTTCATGGTCATTCTGTGCATAATTGTAGAAATGTAAAAAGAATTATTTTGCGAATGATTGAATAGGGGAAATTAAATCATTTTCTAGCAAGATATTTACAACCGCAGCAATTGCCGCAAGCACCAGAAATTCGCAGAGTTAATGTTACAAAAGAAGCCGAAATATCTGTCATTGAAGTAGGAGCTACAACAAAAAATCTATTTTGCAATTCAATTGTACATTCGCAGAAAACGATAGAGGATTTCCATGACAATGTGTTAAGCATAGTATTTGCAAGAGATATAGAGGGAAGAGAGGTGATGAATATTGCGAAGATTTCTCCGTTAGAAGAATGGCAGAAACAAGTTGTTTTTTTTACTGCAGAAGAGATACCAGAGCCTGGGAAGATGCATGACAACCCATTGGTGGTGAAGTTAGAGATAAATCCAAAATACAGAGAAGAATGAGAAGAAGAAGAAGATGGTGACGCAACAAGTGATTCTTGGGTAGACATTTTATTTTATCATACTTATCGCACAATGGGTGGAAGAGATGATGAGTTAATCCCTTCAACTTACAAGATCTATGGTTTTAATGGCACTGCAAACAAGCCAAAAGGAGAAATTACTATGGAAATTCCGTTGAACAAGATATCTTCAAAAATCAAGTTTTGCGTAGTGGATATAGAATCTCCTTACAATGCCTTAATTGGAAGACCATGGCTCCATGGGATCTTGGGCATAGCATCAACTTATCATCAATGCATAAAGTTTCCACATCCTCATGGTATTGGGATAATTAAAGGTGATTGGTTTGAAGGAAAAAAGTGTTATGAAGTTGACATTAATACCTGCGAAGAAAGAAACGCCCGAAATCGTAATTTGCAACATAACAGGAGGCAAACTCAGAGAGCTGAAAAATTGATGGTGGACAATATAGAGTTGCGGGGAAAGGATATATTACAAGAATAGTTTGTCCCAAAAGAATCAATGGTGATTAATCATGAGAATATGGGAAAAAGTTGAAATCTTCATTCTTTGTAGGAGAACAAACAAGTATAAGGTGTTGCGATAAATCAAGTATCAAGAAATTGCAAATAATCATTCGTCACAGAAGAAAATAAGTGCAACAGTATCATGTTGCGAACAATCGAAAAACGAGAACAGCAAAAAATGTGCACACAGAATATTAAAAGAAAAACTTTGTTCAAAAATAAGAATTTTTCTATTAAAAGAAAAAGATGATGATTTTGAATCATATAAGAATTTTTAATACAAATGCATAAGACAGGCGCAAATTGCCTAAAAACATATAAGAATGGGACGAACCTTTATGGCGTACACCTTAGTTTGCGGATTCTATTCCGTAAGAGGCAATGTCCTTAAAGTGCGTCATAAGGGGGGTATCTCTTTGCATGGCTATGGGAAAGGCTATACCTCTGCTGGAACCTAGTCATGGAGATTTGGGATTATAGAAAATCCATCCGGGAAAGATAACTTGGATTCCAAACTATATAAGGTTATACCCTGGTTGGGCGCCCGAGAGTTTCTCCTAAGGAATGCAAAGTATGATCAAGGCGTCGAGGTACACGGTTGAGCTGTGGGTGCCCGGGATGGATGAACCTACCCTGGACATCCACAGCAAGTCTTCGCTTACGATGTGTTCGGCCCAAAGAAAACCCCACTTAGGGTGCAGTCTTGTAACTATAAGCCATATAAGGCATAAAGGACAAGGCTACGAAAACAACTGGTTGTTGGCAGAACCGGATGGGAAAGTGCTAGTCTTGTATGGCCGATGTATAATCCTTGAAGGGGCAAACTGGGGGAGAGATAAGGGCGATACCCTCCATTAGGGAGTTGTGTATCAAAAAAGACGGCAATGTCATGGGACTTTATAATCGCAAGAATATTTAGGCCCGTCATATTGTCGCGTGACACAGACAACAATGTCATGGGACTTTATATTCGCAAGAATATTTAGGCCCGTCATATTGCCGCGTGACTATCCAAAAAGCCTAAAGAGAAAGGTTAAGATGAGATCAATGGGTTTTTGCGATAAGATCAAAAGATGAGATAAATAAAATCAATAATAAGAGGATATAAATCGCAAAGACGTCCTGCGATTTCATCGAAAAGACGACAATGTCATAAATCTTAAAAAGCAAAGAGAGATTAATCTCACAAGAAGGCTTAGATTTATCATATTGTCGCAGAGATTAAAATTAAATGATAAGGCAAGATCAATGGATATTATTACATGTAAAAGTAAGAATGTCCTGCGATCTTGTCGCATAAAAGTGGCATAATAAGACCTTTAACTAGGAAGGCGAAATAAGACCACAAGAGAGATTATATCTGCGAAGCATATAACAGATTTTTCGCAGAAATATTTTCAATAATTCATTTATCATATTGCAGATTAATAACAAGAGGCAAGTATTGGAATGATGCATAGAATGGTAAAAATTGTTATTCATCATTATATGATAAATTCATATAAATAACAGACAGATAGAGGCAAATAATTTATATATTGAAAGACATCAGGAGCTACAAATAATTTGTAGAAAGAATATTACAATTTGTCGCAGATAATTGTCGCAAGAAAGAAAGAGATAAATACAGGAGAAGATCAAAAAGAAAAAACAAAACTATTGAGATTTATCTTCATCATTATCTTCATCTTCGTCTTCATTATCTTCGTCATTAGTTCCTTCTTCATCTTCGCTTTCATTCTCATCTATATCAGCCTCACTGTCAGAAATAACTGGTACTTCAGAACTGGCTGGAATATTATCCAAGAGACAAGGATATAGACTAAGAGGAAGATCATTATCTTTACAAACTTTCTCAATAGCATTATTGCGAACGGTGAGAAGATTACTACGCAAATTGGAGTTGGATATCTTTATTTTCTCTCGCAGTCTAGAGATTTTATCATTACGGGAAGCAAGATTTTTCGCAAGACCACTTTTTTCTTCTTCAAGTTCTGCTATCCTTGTGGAATATTTTTCTTCATATTCTGCGATAATACAGCAACAAATTAGAAAATTGTTGAAAATCTACAAGAAATATAAATATGTTAGAGGAGCAATAAATAACCTTCTCTTTCATGAATCATTTCTTGTATCAAGGTTGCTTGCTCGGTATGAAGACTGACATCTATCACTAAATTTTTCCTAGCATTATCGAGAATTGTCGCAGCCCATGTGAATTCATCATCACTTTGAATGAGAAGATGGGAACGAATTTGTTCTTCTCTTTTAAGAAGGTTAATATTTTCATTCTTAAGCCTATCTCTCTCAAGTTCAGTGTCAATAAGGGTATTGCGGAATTTTGATAGAGCTTCAGCACCCTGAAGAGTAATGCGCTCTTTATCCTTCTCGAGTTCGTTTTTCTTGGCTTTTAAGACTTTGATTTTTTCTCTAAACTCATCTCTGCAAGTCTTTAAACTATTGGACATACTCAAGGTAGATCTATAGTCCATTCTCATAAGGGAAACATGATGTTTAAGCTCATCAAGGGACAGAGTATTAATTTTTTTCGTCTGAATAATTATTTAAAGCGTCATTAAGACGCTGAAGAAGAGTGGTTTCATCTATGGGTTCATCAAAAGAATTGAGAATAAGAGCTTCATCAGTAAGATTATAGGCATCTGCAAAATGGTTGCTCAAATAAGCTATAAAATAGCGAGAATGAAGAAAAGTAAAAATAAAAAAATTAAAGAATGGTAAAAAAAGATTTATACCAATAACTTGTTTGCAGAACTTCTCCTTGTCAACTAATTTCTGTTGAAGAACTTCAACTTCTACTTCAAGCGATTTGTTTTTATTAAGGAGCTCAGTATTTCCAGATACTTCCAATTGCTTGCATTTTTCACGAAGAAGGGATATTTCAGCTTCATATTGTTTATTTTTCTCACGAAGTTTCGTAGATTCAGATTGTGAATCAGTAAGCCTTTTTTGCGATGTTGATAATCTATTCTCTAATTATGAAGCAACAGAAAAAGAAGTTCTAGCAGTCTGCGACAGAAAAGAAAAAATAAGTGAGGATAAGTAAAAGATCTTCGATACTCATGATAAATGTAAAATTTACTACAAGAAAAATAAAGGAAAGGGGCATACCAGCGAATATAACGCGTGAAGAAAACTTGGGTCGATAAATCTTGAGACTCCTTTAAGATCTTTATTATTAGTCAAGATCGAAGCATCGCAGATTTTCGAGAGATAATCGCAAGTACGAGTGATATCATCCTCACCAACACCTTGCATGGGGTTCCTAAAAATATTTGACAATTGATCCATTGGAGTCTCAAGTTGAGAGAAACCCATCGCAGATCTAATTCTTGTGGAAGAAAAATGTGTTGAAGTGCCCACAGTGACGTCATGGTTTACCCCATCATTTTCTTCAAGTTCATTATCTTTTTCAGCGATAATAGAAGTCTCTCTAAGTGGAAGAAGTGGTTGAGTTTTTCTTCTCTTCTCTGGAGGACCGTCTGTGGTTTGATTTTTATTGCGGCGAGGGGAAGCACCAGAATTTTCATTTGGAGTTAATACTTTTTTGCCTTTATCTTTGGCTTCAACCATCGCGACAAATGGAATTTCCTTGAAAACAATCACACATAAAGATAAGAAACAGGGGCAACAATATATTGTTAAGGGTTATAAAAGAATGTTTCTTACTTCATCTGTGAAGGTTTTCAAAATTTGTAGGAGATTGGGATTCCCAGTACTGGCGTAACTAGCCTTCATTTTTTCAATATGATAAAAGATATTTCAATAATTAGTAAGAATAATATATTTATCTAAATTTGTGAATAATGATAAACTTTGCGAGATATACCTCAAATTTTTTCAGGCCAATTAAAAACCCAAGGACGATACGACGCAAGATTCGAAAGATTCGCAGGAATATCAAGAGTGCCAAAAATATATGGACCTTCAAGGAGGAGAGGAAATTTGCACCACTTGTCATCTTTTGAGAAGCGTGGACCTTGGTTTCTACTTGAATGATAATCTATATCTTGCATAAGAATTTTATCTTTCGCAACTTTTTTATCCTTATTTAAACGAACGGCCCAACACGTGATCTCTTTCTTCATGGGAATTACTTGATAATTCGCAAAGAAATTCTCCACGGTATATTTCGATGGAATAATTGGGATATCTTCAAAATCAGGATGTTTCGCAGAATCAGGATAGCGAGATCCTTTACCAGCTCCACGGGAGGCATATTCAAGAATGAGACGAATACAATCTCCACTTAACTGGTAGATTGCTCGTGAAAGTTTAGCATGAGAAATAATTTTATAAAAAAGAGGGAGTTCTGGGTCATAAAGAGGGATAAGAAGGCCAGCTTCTAATTGACCTAGCGAAATAAGGATCTTCTCATTAGAAGAAGGAAATCTTGAAGCTAGATCAATGGAGAGATCAGAGTCTGAAGATTGACCAGGGATCTCAGAAAGTGCAAAACCTAAAGTTTGAAGTTTTTGCTGGTGTTTTTTGAAAGTGGGTTGACCTAATTTTTTAGCAGGGGCCATTTTTTAGAATGGGAATGATGATTTAGATGAAGAAGAATAAAGAAATAAAATTGAAACAGTAATAGATCCGGAATTTGCGGAAGAAGATGAAGAACAGTAGAGTTGCAGAGAAGAAGTAAAAAAGAAAAGAAAAAAGAGAGAGTAAAAAGAAGAGGGGAGATTAGCGAAGAAGATATTTATAAGAAAAGAAGATTCTCGAGAACATCAATGCATTTAATGAAGAAAATACATGAATGGTCAGAATTCAACGGTTGAAAAAAGACGTGTCAAGGGATAAATGAGAGAAAAAACACGCGTAGAATATCTAGCGATGATGCAGAGACGTGTCAGAATGAAGGGAATGTGAAAAGACAAGGAGTTGCGGAAAATCAAGAAACTTAAGTTCTCATGATCTTTATCTTCTTCGCAGAAAAGATATGAGAAGAGGCAAGATGTAGGATCAGAATATTGTTACAACAATATTCCTGTGAAATAAACAACAGATCTGCGATACATCAATAATAAACAACGGTTCTGCGATACATCAATGATATTCTGCGAAACATCTCAAGGTGACGTAAGGAATGACATATCGGATGAAAACGACAGAAACATGAGAAGAGCGTGACATTTTTGCGATGAATCGATAAAACCTACGAAATATTAAGGCGGTGCCACCTGCGATTTATCGCAGGAACCTAGATCCGAAATTAAAGGGAATCTTAGATGTAAATGAGCTGTCATGAGCTGTAATCCACTATGTAAATGCCTATATAAAGGAAATGAATAGTTCCAGAGAGGGGGTTGAATTTTTAAGGGCTAGGAAGGTTTTTAGGAGAGAGAAAATCTTTATCAAGTGTTCTGTGTTCTTGATTCTTGTAAAATTCCTTAAGATCATATTAATGAAAAAGTGTCTTTAATCTTCAAATTATGTCATAAATATTGATAAATTCTTGAATAGGGTGTAGTGTGGGAATTCCTGCAACTACACCAAAAATTAATTGTGGGTTTGATAATGAGAATATTTTTTTTTTTGGGTCTCCCCCTAATTTCCCCAATCGTATTTTCTTTGCCATGCCCATTTGGTTGAACCACCATCCAAGCCTTATTTCCTTCTTCAACAGCCACAATATGGCCTTCATAATAAGAATGTTGGGAACCCTCATTGTGAATCATTATTATTTCCACTGATATTCCGAATTTTCTTTCTAATTCACTTTTGACTCTCATGGTTCTGGAAAACTTGTGGGGGAAGAAAGGGGAAGACATCTAGCATTCTCGGTACTTGAACTTCGAAACTATGATGTCAGCAACAGCCTCTAGTTGCAAAATAGGACCTCTGAAATTTCTTTCAAGAATTTCCTTTCCCCTGCCACCTTATTTTGACATCGAAAGAAATGTAATACTCCCACACCCGAAAGAAATGTGAATTGTCCAGGAAGCTCTTCCGTTATACATACCTCTTGTCCTCCGCAATTCCACCATTGACACCACGGACCACGGTCGTCACTCGTTCAGTATCAAACTATCAGCGTATCCGTGATACAAAAACATTGGGCTTTGTCTATTCAGCCCATCTGAATTTCAGGTGGGTTAATCACCACTAAAGCATATTGCTGGTTCACTCACCTATATCACATGTCATATGATCAACACTAAAGCACCGATGACAACACCAAAACACGAACACCACTTGCCATGACACCAAACCTTCAATATTTTATTTCGCATCTTTCCAGCAATTTATTTACGATTAAGACTATGCATGAAGTGCAAACTGATCAGGAGTGCCTATTTTAGCTCATCCACATGACACTTTTCTGCATGGTCCCGTCTCTTTCCTTCTTTAAATATCCCAGAAATTAGCCACAGCTGAAATTCAACCGACTTCATTTTTCATGTCTCTTTATTAAGTATTAACTATAAAATGAGCATAACATTTCGATCATTTGGTATCTCCTAATTTTTCATCTCTCTTTCTATCACTCTCAACTCATAAGTTGATATAATGGCTGTTCATCCTTCGCCATCGGACAACCAATATTGTGAGGAGCTTGATTTCTCTCTAAGATTTCTTACTCTTTTAGATACAGAATCATCTACAAGGACTACTGATAATGATAATTATTCAACAACATCGGATTCCTCCACCTCTTCATCATCTCTAATAGTGGTCGTAATGAGAATGCCTATACTACCTCTTGAGGATTTGGAGTAGGTTAGAAATGTCAATTTATTCTGCTTTTGTGTTTACATTTCTAGTTAATTACTTTTTGTGTGATGGCAGCTATATTGTATCTTTCCCATTTTAATGATCAATGAAATTAGATGCATTTTTTATCCTGGCGAGATTGGGGTATACCCAGATTAATTGGGGTATACCCAATAAGACAAAATAAGGTCATTATGAAGTAAAACCAAGTCGCCATTTATCCTTGTATTTTCTAAATGGCTAATATGCCCTTGGTTAATTAACACTAAAATTCTGATTAGGTTAATTAATTGAGTTTAGATTAAAATTTTGAAATTATGAATTCACTAAATTAAACCTTTCATCCCTCTTATGATTTCGATTTCGATCAAAAAAATTTGGTTTTGAAAATGCACAAGGCCGGCAAGGTCATGATTTGAATAAGGTGCCGGTCGTAGGTTGGCCGGTAGGGTCAACTTTGAATAAGATGCCGACCTTACGACCGCTGGCATTGTCTCGGTTGAAGAACACACCGAGTATATTTTTATACATTTTGGTCATCCACTGGCCGGCAAGGTATAAAATATATAAACTGCCGACCAATATGTGGCCGGCATGGTAATAACCATTCACCTAGCCGACCAAAACACATCCGGCATGGTTGTATTAAATAATGATGCGGCTATAACTAAAAAAATATCAAGTTTCTGATGCCTACAGTCGGCAAGGTCCAAGTACAATACAATTCCGCTACAAATTAGCCTACAGGTATTTGTTAGTATACCATGCCTACCCCGGTTATTGTCCGCATGATCGCATAAGGCTCTGATAAAAAGTCGGCAGGTTATTCATCCTACGACTATGCCGGCGGTTTAATGGTCGGCATGTTGTTCAACTATCGACCTTGCCGGCCAAAAACATGAAAATTATAATTTTCGGTTTCTAACCTAATCTAGCAATCATATAACGCAAAACAATAATGGGTTTGAGTTTATAAATCACTTACAATCTTCTTTTCGCCGGCAACATTCTCACGGATTGGATTTTTGGGTTTGCGACTTCCAATTTTTTCCTTACCTTTTGCTTTCGATTTGGGTCTTCTAATGTTACATGTTGAATCTCTCTTGCTACCGGATCGTTTAGAATCAACCACTTTTTGTAGAAAATCAAAATTCAAAATTTTGGTTGATTTTAGGTTTTTGGAATGAAAGAGAAGAGGAGAGGGATTAAAGAAGAAGGATTAGAGGAAGATTAATAAGTTTTTAGTTTTTAAGTTTAGGGTTTAGTTTTAGGTTTATTAGTGTAGGGGTATTAAAGTAACTTTACCACATTTTGGCCTCCCCTTAATAAGTGCACATGTCCATTTAAATTTGGATATACCCCAATCTCGCCAGGTTTTTTTATCTCGTATCCTTGCATACAAGTTCACAAATCAAAGAAATATTTTTTACATTGTTATGAATTTGCAAAGAAGTATTTTTTTTTTTTTTTTGAGAGAGATTTAATTTTATTGTTTCTAGGAAGGGTCATTCATCTTCTACCTTGAGAAAATAAAAAATTAGTTATTCTAAGGTAACCCGAAAAGTCAAATACAACTTTTCCCCCTTTTGCTTTGATTTTTTTCCGTTAATTGGTTATATTTTTGTTAGAGAAAATGAGTTTAATCTGGTTTTTATAGGCATGGTTTGGAATTGATCTTGTGACTTATGAGCCACTAAGAGCAACTTCTCATTTATGAATGAAATATGACCTTTAGTCCCACATTGGGTATAATAAAGGTGATGTCCTCCATATATCATGAGTATCTTAGTTACCTATATGGGTAGGCGTCAGGCGGGTTTGTGCCTACACCTGAATATATGGTCCAGTCAAGGTTATGGCCAAGTCAAGGTCAACCACGAATATATTCATTTAGGCCAAGTCAAGGTCAACCACGAATATATTCATTTAGGCCAAAATTATTTTTAATTGGTAAACTATGAACGGTCCGACAGGTAAGCATAATGATTGTGTGTTACAGGCCAAAATACGAATATATTCATTTAGGCCAAAATTATTTTTAATTGGTCAACTATGAACGGTCCGACAGGTAAGCATAATGATTGTGTGTTACAGTGTTGCAGGCCAAGTCAGTGTTCAGCCATAACGACGCAATGCAAGCCATAATAGCACAATGCAAAAGCCATAATGGCGCTATACTGTATAGAACGTCAAGCACTAAGATAGTGACACCCTGCAGGGACAGTGAAGCGTAAAGGTAGCGCTACACTGTAAACATTTTTGGATAAGTAATGAAGCTATCGGTCGACACAATGAAGCTTCATTGAGGGATTGGCAAGACATGGACAAAGTTGACAGATGCAACATGCGATGTTGGCATTAAGGCATCCGTGGAATTGAGTTATCCCAAACTCAAGGATGATGCAAGAAGGTAGAATAGACCAATAGTTGGTCTATGGCATTAGTTCAAGGATGACCAAAGCTTGAATAGTGCAAATAAGTTATTAATGCAAGAGTGGCATTGTTATTGTCAAGCAAAATGGATAAGTCAAGCATATGACGCCATGAGTAACTATAATGAGTTTAAGGAATTGGCCTTGATGATTGAAGAACAAGGATGGTTTGTACATTAGATTAGAGTAAGAAGTTCTAAGGGCCAAGACGGCTGAGCAAATAAATCAAGGCTAAATTCAGTAAACTGCAACAGTTGTGCAATACATCTCAAGTGACGGTTATAAGTTGGTTACGAGCTTCACAAACATGCCAATGACGCTAGATGAAGTAAAACGGTTATAAAGGAGTTTATGAGTGTAGGAGAACGTTCCTAAATGCTAGAGAACATGTGTTGGAAAATGGCGTCAGTTTAGAGAGAAACTGGCCAAGGTGGCACTTTATAGGCGGTTATGGAACTTCTTCATGGGACAGATGGATATGGAACTGCAACGGTTGTGCACGGTTTTTTCCAAGTAAAGTTGTTGTATAGATAATCCTAAGGCATGGAAAATTCGGCAGGATTACAAAGAAGAAAGTTTTGTAGACATGTAGTCTCATACTTGAGAGAATAAGGCATTAACAAGAGGGTGCACTAGTGGAAAACAGCCGATTTAAGATAGTCATATAGTGTCGTTCTAACCAGTTAAACGGCACTTTCAAACCGCTGTTGAAAGTGCCGTAGGTTTAGTGTCTTTTTCTGGAACGACACTATCTGGTTGCCTTTTAATTACGATGCTTTCAAAGCGCCGCTATGCACGACATCTGTACGACGTCGTTGATTTGATATTTTTTTTGTATTGAAAATAAGTCATATCTGGATGACTCCGTTTATTCTGACTGGGATGAAATAGTTCTGATTCAAATTGCACTGAAATTCAAATGAAATTACTAAAATTCTCAAATTCAAATGACAATTAATATTAAAATACTAAAATTCAAATTCCAAATAAAACTTGAATCATCTAATACCAAATGTCAACTATATTACATTGAACTGTGCTCATAAATTTAGTCCGAAATCATTAAAAAAAAGGATTCTTATTAAGATTTCTTAAAGAGAAGCGATACAACAATTCCTAAAAATTTCAACCACAATTTCAGTCATTAGGACCTTGGCACCAGCTTGCTTGAGAGAAGATCCTGTAGAAGCACAACCCTTTTCAATATTTCCTTATCCAGTAGTAACAATGAAGCTAACTATTACAGGGAAAATGGTAACAATTAGTAAAATTGTATATTTGAAATGAAGTTTATATTTTACATAAGAATTTTCGCCAAGTTCAGTTTCCAAACTAAATTTTACTAAATTTTTTACCTTTCTAGTTAACATCTCCTACAACACAATTGTGAAACTGAAAATGTTCGCCTTTTGATCGTAAGGCTTTGCTCTATGACCTACATTTTGTGGTTGCGACGTAAACTTAGTTATCCAAATTTTTAATGCCTATCTGCTAGGGTCTTAATCATAATTTACATAGAAACCAACATGGAGGATACAGGTGAATGTCTAAATGTTAGAAATTTGAAAAACACAATGTAGTAAATTATGTTTCTTTCTGGAAAGACTTAGAAGGTTACGAGTCTTATGACTATTGCATAAAACTAGAAGAGAACACTAACAATGCTTACCTTAGGAGCCATCCCAAATTATGTTCCACTCTCCGCAGTCATCACTTTAGATTCATCTTGCACCCTTGCAACTTAAAATTCAACAACATTCTGATCTGCACAATCCAGTATCAGTAAGAGTACTTTCCAAAAACTAAAACAAATAGACAAGTGTAAATCTGATGGATAAAATATACGAAGGCATAACTACCTCTCTTAAAAGGAGGATATCTTCCAAGTCCTGGTGTAGAATTTGCAGCAGCAGTAACTATATCTACCAATTCACAATGCACATGTTCCATAAGTTACCAAGAAGTAAGAGAGATAGGATAGAAAGAGAGAAGGGTCTATTACAGAAAAATATAGATTAACAAATAAGAAGAACAAACCCACTCTGACATATTACCTCATCTACACAAAGACGTGATGGTTTTTTAGCTAGTTCGAGCACAATTTTTATCAAGGATCTCAACCCTTTCTCTGGAGATATAAGATATGGTTGATAACCATCAGCTTCTAGGATAATCTGTGGCAGGAATTGTAAGATAAAACGGAGAAAAGTTAAAATAAATCAAGAATTTCATATAAAGTCAAAACCACAGGTTAAACGTTACCCTTTTGACTTTTTTGAGGTCAAAATGTCTGTCCAATGGTAATTGCTTGATCCTATTAGGGAATCTCGTGTAGCTTCTTAACTTTATCCATCGAAGCCACTTTATCTTCAACCTTAATAGCTTTTTCATCAGTTATTCCTTTGAAGACATCAATCGCTACCAGGTAGATTCAGAACTATATAAAAACAACAGAGTCGGTGGCCTTGACGATAACCTCAAACCCAGAAATTGAGTTAGTGACATTCACCTTGATTATCATTTCAGTTTCTCAGCAAGATCTTCAAAGCTGGTCCCTCCCATTCTACATGCAATGATAAGCTGGAAAATAACATATGGTAAGAGAATTAGAAGACATCTCGTCAACCTAATCCATCATTTTACAAAGAAGTGGTAGCACAGTAAATGGCCAAATCGTAAAATGAATATCATAATCAATAACGGTGACACAACATTAACATGGAGGGCCAAACAAATAAACCTGAACAGATGGTTTATGGTTTTACCGAAATCACTCATGCCAAAAATACTAAGCAGAAAGCCATTGGTATGGTTTCATTTCCTTCATGCCCAAAAGGTTAAGTTTGATACGTAGAAATCAAACACGAGATCGTAAAATGAAGAAAAAGACTAACCATATCAAATATATAATGAGCATAAGTAGGGCAGTAGCATCAGATGGAATTTTTGAAAAAAAAATGTAATCATCAAACCATAAACTAGGAACCAGTAGCACTAGTTCGATGCATTTTAAGAATTTTCTTATAAAAAGAAAACATTAGGATAGGTGTTGGTCAGGTGCTAACTAAATGTATGCATAAAACATCAAAACAAAAATTGAAACTCCATTTGTAAGCCATTGTTTCTTTCAGAACAAGTACTAGCAAAAAGGTGACAACGTGCAAAACCAATTAAGATTCATTTCTTATTTAATACAAAGTAATCATAAAACAAAGAAGTTTAAAGGAAAAATTCGTTATACAAAATGGGTAAGAAAAACAAAGGCTAATATTGTAAGTAACATTTTAGTTGCAAAGCATTCATGGCCGACCAACATTAGATCAAGATTTAAATCAGGAAGGCAAAATAGATTTGTTCAAGGACTCATTTCGAAGACTAGCTCAGTGGGTCATTTTAGCAAACAGGGCATGCATTGATAGTTTAAACCCAAAAAAATTGAAAGTAAAATCGGTTAACTCTTAATACCGGTTTGGTGAAGCTAAAAAGTTCATGGATTAAACATGGAAAGAAATCAGGATACTTTCCATACAAAATTGGTTTTCATAAACTAAGAGAGGAACCCCATTTAAACATTTTATCAAATAAGTTAAAAGCCATCATGAAAACCATTTTCCACTTAATATCGCATCAAAAATTCAGGACTTGTGCAAAACAAAAACATATCAAACTCTTCAATGTTTAAATTCTTACCTAAGAACAACATGCAGTATCGTAATGTAAAAATTGTAGTGATTAAACACAGGGAATAAACAAGATTTCAAATCCATCTGCAGAATTTTGAAATAAAAAATTGAAGAGAAAGAAACCCCTACTCAAATACCGATTAAAAGACACAATTGAAATTGTAGATAAAAAGAATAGAAAAACCCACTACCTATACCGTGATACAAACTTCAATCCGAAAGTGGATGACGGGTTCTGCCTTGTATTCAATTTCGATATAACGAAGTTCTCCTCCTCGCTCATGGTGGTGGTGAAGCTGCAGTACAAATGGGAAGAGAAGAAGGTAGTGGTCGTAAAACATGATAAACAAAAACCCAGACCCTAAAACATGATATAAACAAAACTCATAAGTAATCTTCAAACAAAAACACCCAAAATAAAATCAAATTCAACAAACAATCTCTATAAATTACAACAATTGACACTTTAATGTCTCTTACCAAGTATAGTTAGATGAAGATGACTCATCTAGTACTTGATTGAAGAAGAAAACGAAACTTTCCGTTCATGGAAAAGAAAAAATCATTAGAAATTAATACTAAACAAAACCCCTGTACAAAATCAGAGTTTATGAGAAGAAAAAAAAAGGCTAGCAAAATTAGTTCTTACCTGTATAAGAAGCACCTTCCATTATCAAAAAAATCTATAAACAAAACCAAAAACCCCAAAAATTAATTTCATAAAAGTCATATCTTAAAAACAAAAAACAAAAAATCCCTAAATTTATTAAGCATTATAAATCAAAGAGAGAAAGTGATTATACCTTTTTCTATATGAGAATTCACGGATCTAGATAATACCAGAGCTGAACAAGAATCATCAAATACATGGAGTAGATCTGTTAATTGGTTTGGTTCATGAAGATCTGTTGGTTTATGTGAAATAGCAGATGGATTTGTGAGATGCAGAGCAAAGGATTTTGGTTCATAAAGATCGCTTCGTGAAATAGCAGATGGATTTGAGGGATACAAAAAAATTTTGGAGTAAAGTTTTGGCTGTGAAGAGTTCGGGAGAGAAGAAAAAAAAAAGCGGCAGAAGAAGAAGAAGGAAAAGAAGATAAGATATGCTAGGAATTTCTAGGTGAGAGAAAAGGGGAATCATAGCCGTTAGATTAGTTAGATTTCTCAATCCCAAAAGGCATTAAAAAATCTATTATAGAAACAATACCATATGTATTGTCGCTGTGGAAGTCAACAAAAGTCCAGCCACTACGACAACTTAACTTTGGTCAGCATCAAAATCATTTGTGTCGTTCTAAAAGTCAACAAAAGTCCAACTACAACGACAACTTGACTTTAGGAAACAACACATTCGACTTGTGGTGGTTTTGAGACATTAGGTATTTGTGTCGTTACATTACGTCTTAATAGCCTCTTTTCCACTAGTGGTGATGTCCTGTTTAGTCCATGTGATTGACTGTTTGATGTAACACTAGTGGATATTGGGTTTTAAACAACTTCCTAGGCTTTAGTAAAACGACTTTCTTGAGCTAGTGGTAACTATAGGTGCTGTCAAAAAAAGTAGTACTTTAAAAAAAAAAAAAAAAACCTGTTTCAGCCACAGTCGTAATACAAGGGGGCATTTTTGTTATGAAATAATGCTCTCTAATAGAGTAAAAGAACTACTGTTGTAGCAACTAGTTTCTATAGGCCCGGTTTTACGCTATAAAATCTCTCTTCAGTTCTTATCTCGTTCACCTACACCTACCTTATCTCGGTCTGCAGTATGCTACTTCGGTCGCCCCCTTCACTTCTTCGTTTTACTTCTCTCTCTCTCACAACTTAATCACGTTTCATAAGATTTTTTTCTCTCAATCATAACAATAAGTCTCTTATGAATCTGTATTAGGTTTTTCTTCTCTTCTTCTTCAAAGAGATTCGTCACAGACAAATCTGTAACGGATATATTTCTCACAGAGAAATCTGTTTTGAGGTTTTTTTTTGTAATGGATAGATTTTACCTACGGGTTTTATTTAGTTTCTGTTTTTTGATTCTGAATCGATCTGTTGACGAATTGGAAATACAATCTGTTTAAAAATTAGGAAAAGATTGAGAAGTTATACTAGATCTGTTCAGAAATTAGGAAAAGATTGACGAAGTGAAATTTTCGAGAAATTTTTTGGAGTTTTGGAATTTCAAATCGAATGTTTTCCATGATTGAGCTCAGTTTAGTTAGGAATTAAAGTTTTGCTTCTTCGCATTAGAGTTTGATTCAGTCAATTTCAACGTTAAGCATGAAAAACGTCTTCATAATAATTCTCTTGGATTTGAGTTTCACTGGATTATTTCGGTAAATCTGAATTTAACTTTCAATCTTAAGTGTTCAGATTCAGAAATAGTTTTGTTTCTTTGATTTCCCCTCTTTTTTCGGATCTATTGAACTTCTTTGATCATCACTGTTTCAATTTCTCATTAACTCAACGTTTTTTTTAATTACAGGTTTGAAGAGCTTGTTTTGGGGTTTTTCAAATCCCCTTGAAACGATAAATTTTAGTAACGAAATTGATGTGATTTTTGTATTTTGAGATTGATTTTGCCATCGGGTCCTCAACAACAGCAACATCCACAACAAAAACAACCCTCTCAGCCAAATCAGTCACAAGAGCATTACAATCACCAATTTCCACCAACAAGGATCCAACAACAACCTTCATCACATCCAGCATTGGCTTCGACAGGTTTAGCACCAGGAAGCGTGAAAATTTCTACTACATCACCATCTGGAGTTAACAACTCGCCATTTAGTGCAGATCCTGGGGAAACAAGTAACCAGATTCTCAGTAAGAGAAGCATCCACGAGTTAATAACTCAGGTGAGTAATTCATGTTCTTAATCTTATTTACAGGAGGTCTGGTCATCAACTCTTTGTACTTCTAAAGGTCAATGGGTTTTGTATTAATCTACTTGTGTGACTATGATAGTTCCTAAGTTCTTAATAACCAGGAAATTTGGTACAGATTGATCCATCAGAGAAGGTTGATCCGGAGGTTGAAGACATTCTGGTGGATATTGCATAGGATTTCGTCGAGTCGGTAAGTTGATTGAATAGCTATTTTTTAATAGATACTTGGGGTCATTAAGATTTCCTGTATCAAAACTCTATGGGAGATTGAATACCTATTTTTTAATAGATGCTTTGACGCATTTTCTTTTTCAGTTTTGAAAATTGTGTAATGTGATTGTTGATACAGGACATCAATTTGGAAAAGGATTCATTAGCATTAATGGGTCGTATAGATTTGCGAAAAGCTCATGCTTCCGGTCATTCCATGGGTAAGAAAATCCTTTTCCATCCTATTTCAGTTCACTAGCTTGGTTTGGGCGTCTAATATTAGGTATTGTTCTTAAAGTTGTTTCA
Organism: Papaver bracteatum; assembly: GCA_023529315.1. NCBI lineage: Eukaryota > Viridiplantae > Streptophyta > Magnoliopsida > Ranunculales > Papaveraceae > Papaver > Papaver bracteatum. The sequence continues at coordinate 950,095 of JAJJWX010000778.1, read as the reverse complement.
TGTTGTATGTTTTGAAGTTTCTTAATCATGTTCTTTGTTTCATGAGAAGGATTTGTTTTTCCCAATTAGTGAACCTCAAACTCTAAAGTGTAATATAGCTTTAACCCTTGTTTTCGGACAACCTGAACTACAGCCTGTTGTCTGCGAAACTGTCGTCAATGGGCAGGGATTTAGAGGGTACTTCCTTGACAGGAAATGTCCATCTATGTCTCCTCTATATCTTGTTAAAAGGGCTTAGTGTTTTGACTGATCGTTTAGGATTTACGGCCTTCAACGTCCAGTATGGCAGGAATGAAAACTGTAGGTTTGCAGTTCTGTGACCATTTTAGCACACTCGTTTCACAGACTAAATGAACTCCAAATCTAGATTTTTAAGATGATTATGAAAGAGGGTTCTTTCTACTTTCTAAATTGGGGTCAATCTATAAATTCCGACTTCTAACGAATCCTATGGAGCCTCGCCAATGCAGCTCGTCTGAGACGTTAGTTTTGCGATGTTTCTGTCCAGTTTTTGTGGTATTATAGAGACTCTTAGTATAGATTTTTGTAAGTCTTATCACTTTAATTCATAGTCTGCATTTGTAGTGTGCATTTACAATTGTTGGCTTGGATAAATTAGCAGAAATGTGGACTAGGTACTGACACATTTTGATGTCCAAATAAATTGGTTCTAGCCCCATGTGCCCCACGTAAGTTCTTTGAATTCACAAGAGTTAATCTAGCTAGGTGTGGATGTGAATACTAAACCATTTTTATCTTATGTAGTGTAGGCTGTTCATTTCTTGATGGGGTTCTTTAATAGCAATATCCAAGTGATTATTTGTGTGGTGGAATTTTAAATGTGTACTATACCGTAATGCTTGCCCGTACGAAATACACTTGTGCATGTTTTGATCTTAGACACCAGGTGAATGTATACATGGAATTTGTTATGAATGACCTTTTGATTTTTGGTGGATATATTTGTATGTCACACATTTCATGTCTTATTATTGTTAACCTAGTAGTCCTTATCCATGTACACACAAGAACCACCAAGAAAGGGTTTTCAATCTTTTTGCAAGATTTTGACTGCTTCTGATACTAGTACTCATGGGTGGTTCTCCGTTATTCAGAAACATGCTAATTAAAGTTTACCTCCGTTAGTAAGACTTGTTTCATTTCATTTTCACTCTTATGTTTTTGGTTTTTGTTTAATCTGGATCTAATTCTACGAGTTCTGTTTTCACATTCTATAGGATATGACCCAAGCGACACCAACTCAGGAATTGATTGCAAAGTATCTTCATATTTTCCAAGATCGGGATGGCAAACAACGTCTATTACAACAGATTGCTTACTGTAACATGGCAGGTATCTATTACATATACTCCAAATACATTTCCTTTCCCTTTCTCCCTTTTCCCTTCTACTTGCTATATTATAAGTGCAAATTAACCAGGGATATCTTGTGACGTTGTAGTTTATGGAAGAAGAAACAAAGAAACACAGTTCCAATATTCAGAAGGTAAGCTAAAGAAGCTCGAACTGTTTTGCGTGGTTTAGACTAGTTCCTTCAACACTCAATAAGTTTGTTGCAAAATTTCTAAACAAGTTCTAAAATGATTTTTCTAATTATTATTGTTGGTGTAATGAATGTAAATTAGTGTTTAGGAATTCTCTTAAGTTCTAAGTCAATGACTGTCTTACAAACATTTTTTTTTTTTTTTTTGCAGCTTGGGGCTGCAACTTTGGACCTGATTAGAGCTAGTTTTTCAGAAGATGAAGACATAGATGGTGAAGTCTTTACATTCATGTTTTGAAATTTTATGGTTGTAAAGCTTGTAACAGGAACATGGGTTAAGGTTTTCCAACTTAGTGTTAGATATTTTTTTCAGACTTGGAACTCGCAGTATTTAGTTGAAATTGTAAAATGAATTCACTTTCAGTACCAATTGAGTTTTAAAGTCCTATCAATTTAATTTTGTGAAATTCGGTTTTAAAGTCATTATTAATTGTGATTCAGCTTTTAGTTTTTGATTCAGTCGAATCAGCTTTGGATTCAGCTGAATCAAAAAAAAAAAAATTTATGAAATATCTCAATAAAAACTACTATGTTTGTCAGTAGTCTTTAGTAACTGTTAAGAACAGTAGTTTTTTTAAAGAAATCAACCTTTGCCAGAAACAGTCGTTTTGGAAAAAACTACTTCTAGATTCCAACTGATGGAAACAGTCGTTTTTAGTGATATTACTTCTTGTCCTGGTAGTGGTTTTACTTCCATTTTCCGCTAGTGTAATCTTACTTTAGTGCAATAAAATGGGTTTGTTGCAATATTCTTTGTGTTCATTTTGTTGCTGATTTGTGTGAGAATTTTTTAAGTACATGGCAAAACCTCTTATGCTTATGGGGGCATGAAGAGTTAGAGAGAAAAAAGAAATACTTTCGTTGTGCAAAGCCATTAGAGTGAAGGCATATGCGTACTTTGATGCAAGTATGCAAGGCTGAGTACTTGTGGGTGAAGTTGATTCACTAAACCAAAATTATTGTCGGTCATGTCCCATGGAAATTTTAGACGATTAAATGGGCGTGTGACAGCAGGTATCAGAGCCGTGCTTTGGAACACAGTTCTTGATTTTTCTCTCTTTTACTCAAGTTAGTGTCATTTGTTTGTTGAATTCAGTGAAGGAATTGTTTGGGTTTCACTAGTATGAAGACTAGAAGAAGTTGGACTTATGTGGAATGATCAATTGGAATGAAATTTGAAGCTTGAAGTAGCAATAGGCCATGAAATTTTATGACAAAGGTGTCAAAATTCCTGCCCAAAGTGTTAGACGAACATGCGAGAATCATTGGAAACTTGGTTTTCAAGTGATTGCATGACAAAACTGAAGAGTATGCTGCTGTAACACCCCAAGTTCCGGATCAGGGTCAAACCCATATAGAGATCCGAACTCAAAGCGTTACGGGTAGGAAAGAGACTTATGCATATATTTCTCTTACTTAAATTTATTTAAGTTCTTACAACAACATAACTTAGCCTTTCTAATAAGAGTTACACATATGAAACACAAATTAATGAATTTGACTTTACTAGAAATATTTAAAAACATTTTAGTTCATATTTACATTTCAAACAATTTTAAGAAAACAACGCAATCACTAAGAGAACATACAACAAGAGACTTTGCACAATTTCGAGGATTCAACTATATGTTCAATTAACAATCTCACAATATCAATGGTATTTCAAAAAAATAATCCAATTTACGATTCAATACATCATTGATAACAACATAATTCATCCATTTGAATTTTACACATCAATTCACAATTCATCCATTTAAGTTTCAACGCATGAGTTCATAACACCAATTATGTTTCCAACGAATCATTTAATCTAGATTTCAACACATGATTCACAAATTAATATTGTCACAAAAAGTCATGAGTTTACAATACCAAAATAATTGTAAAAAATTCATTCATCAATGATTCAACACATTTATTCATGTATTAATATAGTCACATAGAAACCATGAGTTCACGGTACGAAAACCTTGGTACATACTCCCACCTATCTTTTGTCGGCACAGCAGCCTCCATTGATGGTCATGAACAAAAGTTCCTATGGGGATCATACCCATATGATATCGGGGATCATTACCCATTTCATTCACGGTACATAAACCTTGGTTCGTAATCCATCTATCCTTTATCGGCACGGACAGCCGCCATCGATGGTCGGGAAACACAAGTTCCCATGGGGATCATTACCCATTTAACTCTCGAGGATCATTACCCGCCGTTAGCATGAAACATGTTCCATATAACGGTAAAATATGAACTCACTTCCTTTTGAAGATATTTTTCACAAACGACACAAGCAACCATGGCTTAACAACATGAATTTGATTCAAGCATTTAATCAAACACACTAACTGCAGACATTTTACATCATGTGTTTCAGATGATAACTTTATCTGATCTACCTTAACATTTTAACTAACATTACTCACACCATCATGTATAACATATCCAAATTTCACATGAAACTAACGGCTCAATAAAAAGATATAGACTTTACAAACATATTACAAAATCTAAGCAGCTAACATCATTTTACCAAAATATTCACCATAAATTCATATTAGTCTCAAATTAATCAAATCCAAAGCACAATTAAATATAATACATTTATCTACAACTTTTGTTAAGACTTCAAATAAAGTTAACATCCTTAAGAGTTAAGACTACCTAAGAACATCAAAACTACAGGAAAACGAAACTGTCCAGAATTTTAGAAACTATCACCCAAATATAAACGAACATTCAACGGTGAATTGGTGGTGTATGGTTCTCAAAATTTAACCATAGGTACCTAATCATGTTATCTAACAATTGGAAAATCTTGATCATCATTGGGAGATTATTTTTTTTTTAGTTCTTACAACAACATAACTTAGCCTTTTTAACAAGAGTTTACACATATGAAACATGAATTGATGAATTTGAATTTACTAGAAATCTGTAAAAACATTTTAGTTCAAATTTACATTTCAAACAATTTTAAGAAAACAATGCAATCACTAATCTACTCATTCCTAGCCTCTATTGCGCAACTCTAATAATTCTGCAAGGAATGTCAATTGGGTGAGATGACAGCTCAATAGAATGCACCCCCATTCTCTAAAGATGTGAACATAAATATCAATCAATCAAAGAGAACATACAACAAGAGACTTTGCATAACTTCGAGGATTCAACTATTAACATGCTCACAATATCAATAGTATTTCAAACAAATAATCCAATTTACGATTCAATACATCATTGATAACAACACAATTCATCCATTTGAATTTTACACATCAATTAGAAATTCATCCATTTAAGTTTAAACGCATGAGTTTATAACACCAATTATGTTTCCGAAAAACCAGTTAATCTACATTTCAACACATGATTCACAAATTAATATTGTCACAACAAACCATGAGTTCATAACACCAATTATGTTTCCAACGAATCATTATCTAGATTTCAACACATGATTCACAAATTAATATTGTCACAAAAAGTCATGAGTTTACAATACCAAAATAATTGTAAACAAGTCATTCATCAATGATTCAACACATGTATTCATGTATTAATATAGTCACATAGAAACCATGAGTTCACGGTACGAAAACCTTGGTACATACTCCCACCTATCTTTTGTCGGCACAGCAGCCTCCATTGATGGTCAGAAACAAAAGTTCCTATGGGGATCATACCCATATGCTATCGGGGATCATTAACCGTTTCATTCACGGTACATAAACCTTGGTTCGTACATCCACCTATCCTTTATCGGCACAGACAGCCGCCATCGATAGTCGGGAAACATAAGTTCCCATGGGGATCATTACTCATTTAACTCTCGAGGATCATTACCCGCCGTTGGCATAAAACATGTTCCATATAATGGTAAAATATGAACTCATTTCCTTTTGAAAATCATTTTCACAAACAACACAAGCAACCATGGATTAACAACATGAATTTCATTCAAGCATTTAATCAAATAAACTAACTGCAGCCATTTTACATCATGTGTTTCAGATGATAACTTTGTCCGACCTACCTAAGTATTTTAGTGTACATTTCTGACACCATCATGAATAACATATCCAATTTTCACATGAAACTAACGGCTCAATCAAAAGATATTTATTTTACAAACGCATTACAATATCTAGGCAGATAACAGCATTTTACCAAAATATTCACCATAAATTCATATTAGACTCAAATTAAGCAAACCCAAATCACAACTAAATATAATACATTTATATACAACTTTTGTTAAGATCTCAAATAAAGTTAACATCCTTAAGACTACCTAAGAGCATCAAAATGAAACTGTCAAGAATTTTAGAAATTATCACCCAAATCTAAATGAACAATCAACGGTGAATTTGTGGTGTATGGTTCTCAAAATTTAACAATAGGTACCTAATCATGTTATCTAACAATTGGAAAATCTTGATCATCATTAGGAGATATATATTTGTGTGATTAAATTACTAAAACCCAACAATACAAAATCATACAAAATAAACACCCTAAGAAAACACCAAAAGAGAAACGGGTTTCACATTTTACCTTTAATTAGCTACAATCTCCTCTATATTATCCATATCCTTCTTTTCTAAAAACTCTAGCTCTATCTCGTTCTCCTTGTCATTCTTTTCCAAATCTAAAATTATTTCTTACTATTATTTTTTTTAACTATTTTTTTTATCTTTTCATTTTCCCTTAATATTGATTATTTTATTTCTACCCTAAATTGTAGACTTTCTAGTTTAATCCACCCACCTAGGCTAAGGCTAAAGGAAAACAAACTAAGCCACAGGTTAACTAATCCCGGTATAACCCGACCTGAAATAATAGCTAAAAATACAGGGAATTACAGCTGATTTCCATGGTGCAAGTCAGGTGTTTAAAGTCCATATTTCTCACAATTATGCCAATATTACGCATTTGGAATGCATATCTTTGTGGTGTTATCAGTAGCGAGAAGATTACAAGTTGTAATGGGAATTTTGCGAAAATTCCTGAATGCAAAGAAGTTGTTGGCCTTTGCATTGGCAAAGTAGATGGAGAACCTGTCTATGCGATAGATTGAAGGTGTTTTCATCGTAGACGGTTGGTTGAAGATTAAAGTAACCTTTCTTGATTGCATGTACCTTGGTGGAAATGCAAAGTCTGGTTGTGAACCAACATTTTTATGGCAATGTGATGCCATAAAAGAAGAATTGGATGACCAATTCTTGTCTAGCATAAAGATTATGGAAAGGATGAAGAAATAAACGTAAGTTAGAGAAAAAATGACACACCACGGTCTTGTGTTTGCAAAGAGTTATTCATTGATGCTAGATGTGCACAAGGAGTATGTTTTCACCTGGTTTATGAGTGGGATCAATATGCTTGGACAAGGTTGTCCAAAGACCTTCATTTGATCATAACCACAAGTGGATGTTCGACTACAAATCAACAATTGTTGCTACTGAAGTTGATTTTGAAGAAGGGGAAAGACAAGAGTAACCAAATATGTATGGGCAGTAAAAATGAGTTCCAAGTTTGAAGAAGAATGCGGCATTCTTGCTTCATGGAACGTGGGAAATGGTGCCTCGTTTGCAAGGACTATGGCCTTGTTGAGATTTTCCAAAGGAATTTTTCCGCGAAAGTCATTGAGTGATATAACTTTGCTGAGCTCAATGGTGATGCTTAGAATCACCAAGTTAAGTCTGTTCCAATTGTGCAAATGTGAACAAGTTTGTGTCAGGATTTGGATGCTAATTGGCATAGCAGGTATACAACAGTAGCATGCACCAAATGGGATTTGGGCATGGCCAAGATGCATAATGCGTTTGGAGGTACAAGTGAGGCCAAATTGTGGATGCGGGAAAGATAAGGAAAAAGTAGTAGTGATGCATGAGAATGGCATGAGGTCAGTTTTGGAGAAATCTTAATGAAAGTTAAAGCAACATGATATAGCATCAGTTTGAAGGAGTATTCAACTAAGTGTCAATTATATTATACTTCTTTACGAGAGTTGCATAAGAACGTTGATAAGTAGAAGAGTGCATGTGGAAAAGTGAATTTCTACATTGGGGATAGTAGGTGCTATATCGCTTCCTTTGTTACTTAGAAGCGAAGATGAAGTCAGTATTGCAAGGTTTGTTAGGTCTTACAAGTTGCAATCATTTTGCGCGAGTATTTGCTCAAGTATTTGCTCAAGTTTGAGTATACTTTCAGTTTGGGTCGAGTGGACCTTGGTGTTGTGAATTGTCTCTCTATATAAGGTAGTAGTGAATGAGGATATTTGATATGAGAGTTCTTATCTCTTTCGTTCAAAGTAAAGCTAGTTTACGTGGAAGATGCTACATAGCATATTAATCCAAAATAAGCAATAGAAGATGCTGAAAGTGAAAGGAGCGAATAAAGTTGGTGGAATAATCGAGTTTGTTGTTGAGAGTTATGTGGAAGTGCGACGATATTTGGCAGCGATGGATAGGAGTAACGCATCAAGAATGAAGATGTGAGTCCATCAAGTATATGAGTTAAGAGTAACTCATAGTTAGGAAGAACATGGTGTTGTTTTTCCGCCACATTAAAGCGTAGCAGTTTGAAAAGCAAGTGATGCTTAAATTGCTGGTTTCAAAGGAGCGTGAAGAGGATACCTGGTCCAACTTTACGGTGGATGTCCTTGGTATCCTAAGTCATGACTATATCAAAGTCATGCATATCAATCAAAGTGTAGCGATAATGCAAGCCAAGAACAACATGGTGCTGGTTCTTTGGCATACAAATGATGCAAGTCCAAGAAGGTGAAGTTTGCAATATGATTTGATGGTCAAGGAAATTCAGTATTTCATGGTAAGGGGAGGCCACAATCCGAATCCTTAAAAAGGGGAAACTATATGCGAGTTAGACTCGGTTTGACTCATTGAGTTAACTAAACCCGTTTATCTCTAACCTACCCTCTCTCGTAGAGTTATCTTAACTACCATGGTTAGGTTGGGTTAGGTTAGGCTAATTTTTAGCAAGATATCTAGAATGAAAGAGAGCATTCTTCCACTGGTTTGAGTAACTCATCGATAATTTTTTCATGTTCTTGTCTCAATCTTGTGTCAATAATGTTAACTGGTAACTCAGCCTCGACCAAGATCTCACATCCTGGTCTCCCACGAAGCTTATCCTCCTGCAAATAAAAAAAATAAAAAACGATGTTAACAGTCCGAACATCAAACTTATAATTGGTCTGGCAAGTGATAAAAGAAAAGTTGGCTATCAAATTGGCGGTAAATTTAGCTTCTGAAAAGGACATACGCTTACTTTCCCTGGATCTTTAATCGAACCTTTTCCTTTAATGTACACACGTCACCAGTTGAAGCTTACACCAATTTTTAGAACATGAAAAATTGAACTAATATTCATAAAAAAAAACCTAGTTTTAGAGAGTTTGATTTGAAAATGCAAGAACTTATGAAACAAATCAAAGTGAAATGTAATAAAATGCTCAACACCACACCACCGTACATTTGGATAATCATCTACCGGAATTTCCAAGCATAACTATCTAACGAAATTCCCAAGCACAAGAATCTTTTCTTAACAATGTATGAACTCGGGATATTCAGTGCCCCTTGACAATCCATCGTCATCCCCTTAATCTCTCTCTGAGTGAAGTAAATATGTTAGTCTCTAGTAATTACTATTGTTATTATATTCTGATAGATTTCAAATGCACATAAATGTAAAGTTATTTTAGCAGGTAGGAACGATAGCATCAATTATTGTTCCACAACTCAAACTGTAGAAAGATACACTCTCACTTAGAATCGGCTGAAACACGATATAAGTTTATATGCATAGTGTAGTATAAACTAGATCTTAACCCGTGCCGTAACGGCACGTGATGTTTTGTCTCTAATACGATATTGTTCACATTCCTCTTGCTTTATTTTATTCGCGAGTAATTATTTTGATATTCAAATAAGTTTTGGGAAACAAAATGGGTTATCTGATCTTTTTATTTTTTACTTAAGCATGTTATTCCAATTTATTATCTGGACGGAGTAATAATACATGAAAATAAAATAAAAAATACAGTAAATAAAATAAAAAATAAAAAATTTCCCCATTTATTGTTCCATCATACCATAATTTCAAACTTCAAAAAGAATATTTCATCTAACAGTACATATACCTAAACTGTCAATCCAACTCCATGATGTTTATGAATACATTTGTTCCGAAATTATTGATAACTAAGGCTCTAAGGAGTGAAGCAAAAACCCATAATATTTTCCCTACTATAAAGAATATTTCATCTAACAGTAAATATACTTGAACTTCCAATCCAACTCCATGATGTTTATGAATACATTTGTTCCGAAATTATTGATAACTAAGGCTCTAAGGAGTGAAGCAAAAACCCATAATATTTTCCCTACTATAGATAAACACTATTTATTTATTTTTGCAAATGTGAGAGTTATAAAAATGAAGAATCCTTGGCTATTGGAAGGCTGACATATACACATGTGAGTTGAAAAAATAAACTTATAATAGTAAATCAAAACATGTGTAACATTCTTTCTCAATCACATTGATAACATAAAATTGAAGAAATTCGTGGATAAAAAGATTTCACACCAACTATGCTAAGTAGTGCATGAATGACGTTCTCACATCCAGTGTTACTCAAGTAATTTGAAGTGAGCATAGTCATATTGATATTTGTATCTACATAAATTCAACTAACCTTTCGAAGAAAAATTATTAGTTTCAAGGTAGAGCCGACACAAACTTCTGTCATCTTCAATGTATACAACACACATTGGGTTTAATCGGCCTTGAGATTAAACAAATACCCCAACATTAGTCAAATAATGTCTACAAATACGGGATCGAAACAAAGTGCTAATGGGAAAAAAGTGAGACTAACATCAGTTCTACAAATAAAATACCCTATATGTATCAAAGTTTGTTAACCAAACATGTATTCAAATTAAAAAGTCATCAACTTAACACAAAAATATATAAGAACCCAAGTTAAATCAATACTTGCATAAACAAAACTTATAAGAGAATTTTGTAATTATTAAATACCTTTAAAATCACTATTAGAGATATAATTGCATGCCTCGTTAAAAACTACGGTAGGACGAAATCACCAGATTAATCTGTAGAAATTTCACTGGATATGTAGTAATTCAGAAAAGTTTACACTGGTAGTGATGCGTTCCATCTAAGCGTTGTTCGATTGATTATTTTTTTAGAAGGTTTCGGTTTTCATTGGAGAAACCGAGAGGGAGTGTTTCATTATATTCATTATCATTCAGAAATCCAAGACCAACTCTCCCTCTGCTTACGGGATCTCAATACAACCTTAGATTTATCTATTGACTGAGAAACCTTGATACTAAATATGTAGTTTTTAGTGTTATTTATTATATAACGTGACATCCAAATGTTTTTTTCTTCTTCTTAATTTTCATGTATTTTAACCGAGTTTATATTAGCATTAAGACGATCAACCACATTTCTAATTTATAGTGTTATCCTTTGGTAGCAGCACATAGTTAACATAGTCAATTACTACTCATCAAAACCTACCAAGATTACACAAACCACCAGATATCACTTCTTTCTCCACCACCACCATTTTCCATCCCTCGTAGAATATTGGGCACACTTATAACTTTTAATCCCACACGTCATGTATAAAGTTTATATTTAACAAACTTAGGTCGTCAATTAATTTATTCAACTATATGTTTTTTGTTAATACTGAAATGTATACGAACGGTTACCAAAGATAGCAGTGGTACCAAAAACAACCATTTTGTCTTATATGATTTGGTATCATCCCAAAAGTATTTGTTATCCGCCTTTTTTGATAGCGTCAAAAACAACCAACTATACTTTTCACAATAAAATGTTACCCGTCATGTAATTTTTTTTATTATTTTTGATTCAAAAAGAAAAAACCAATACCACCACCATTAAAACCATCCAGCGCCACTATTTCTTCCACCAAAACTAATGTTACCGCCTCCACCACTTAGTAACACCTTCCACCGCTTCCACCACTTACTTCTTCCTCTACTACCACCACCACCACTAATATCTATTGAAATAATTTTTGTCAAAATTATTATTTATTGATGGAGATATGTATTAATATTAATTAAGGGATATTTATGATGTAAAATTAATAAATCATTTATCATGAGAAATTAATGAAACATCAATTAATAAAACACTTATACTAATTAATAGTTAAGTTGAACAAAAAACCACTGTTGATTTATCTTTTCTATCAATTCCAACCAAGGTGGGACAATGGTTAGAGACCACTCTTATGACACAATAGGTCATGAGTTCGAACCTCCTCATTATAATTTTTGAAAATCCATATCTTGACTTGAATATTCATTTTTAATTCATAATATTGGAATGATGGCACGGAGAATTACAGCTTTTGATTTATCTTTGCCAAGGATAAATCCTGACCACCACTCAGATAGGCAAAGTTAGCTAAACTCTGTTTTATACTATTGACTTATCTATGTAGAAAACCCAAATGTCCATATAAATAAAAACTCAATAAGTTTGCTTTTGTAATATAAAATTAACTGGGTAGAGGAAATCCTCCTAGAATTTTTAGTATGCAGACTGATTTAGCTATAACTTAACGTAACTATATTAAATCTGAGTAATTAATCAAGAAATCCCACCCCCACCACCATTAATCAAAATTCATCTATTTGAGAACCGCCTCTTTTAAAATACACCACCATGAGAACCACAAATTAATTATCGAACTAGCACTACGCTTTCACACAAAGACCACATTCTTTCCCTCACACTCCCGGTATAACCGATTACTGTTCTCTCAATCGAGGACTAAAAATAAATGGAACAAAGTACAAACTTTCAAAACAGTGAACATAACTCAAATCAAGAAATTAACTGAAAATTAGCATGCAAAGAGTTATAGATTAATAAGAAGAAAACTGATAAAGGGTACTCTGTAGTTTGTGCTAAGGAAGTAGAATATAGGTGTAGCCATTTAGGTCACCTATAAATTCTATCAACACCAATTGTAATTTCTAACAAATATGTTTTTACTGAGTCGACTTCACAAACACCTTACATGCAAACAATCATTTAACTTTGGAATTGCAGTAATACAAAAGTAGGAATTGAAGAATAGAAAAAAATCTACAATAAACAGAACTGTAAACACAAGCAATTTGAACTGAGGCGAGAGATTAAAATCTAACTTTAAAGCACTGAGAAAAATGTTCAAAGAGTGAGAGAGAAGAAGAAGAGGAGGAGGTGTGGATTAGGATTAGCTACATGGTGATTTAGTGTTGTCAGTTCTCAGGCTTCTTCTGGCGTTTGGGGATTTCAGTTTTTCCCTTTCTTCCCAATCAAGATGGATGGTGTTTAATCATTGCAACCGAGATAGGAGGGTATATTTGGTAAGAAACGGAACTGATAACTCAGCGGGTCCACTGAGTCACAGTCGCACATGGTTACACCTTATTTCCGAATTCAACTTTTTTTGCACCTTTAGCTAGAATACTTAATTTCCTTGACCTTCGCTCATTGTTTTACGTAACCTAACCTGGTGCTTTTGACTTAGGAAGACAATTATTTACTTAATGAAAATAGTTTTGTAACTTATGTCAATATTATGATAGAATATTTTCTAAACGTTTTCTAATTAATTTCCGCCATAATGTTTGACTATATGCAGTGGTTTAGGTAAGGCGTATCGTCGAAGTTTTTTTTATAATAAAAAATGAATAGAAATGAAGTTAAGTACAGGCCTCCTGTCTAAGAGAATCGATCAACAAGCAGGTACTCTTCTTCTTCAAAAAAAAGCAGGTACTCTTGAATTACGCTTGGTTTGTAATTGCGGAGGTCGACATTCAGTCTACTGTTGTAGCTACTCGACGAAGAAAGTCTGGCTTGGGTCCCCGAATTTATCATCACATGTCTTGTACGGTTCTCTACAATTTAGTGTGGATGAATAAAATACATTGCAGCTAGACATATTCGAAGTTGAAATTCTCTCTTCTCTCTCACCTCTCGAAAACTAGAGAAAAACCCATCAACTTCTTCTTCTTTTTTTGCTCAGATTTAGTCCTTTAGGAGCTAGATCTGAGCAAAGCTTTCTTGTTTTTAGTTATTTTTGTTGTTTTTCAATAATTTCTTCGCTATTTGAGCGATTTTTATCTTCGCCATTTGGGCGATTTTATCTACACTTTTATAGTGTTTCTTTCTGACGATTTGTTCTTGTTTGGTTTTTTTGATAAAAATACATCGGCGATTAAATAAAGATGGCGAAGATCAATTTCTTCTTCATCGAAAAAATAGATCTTGTGTTCTAAGTTAGTTGCACATGAAGAATTTTTGGGCATATCACTCCTCTATCATAGGAGCATCTCTTTTTTAAGAAGAAAAAATCTATCAAAATGGTCGAATTATGGATTCGTATGCCATTCCTTCTCCAATCTCATAGTACAAGATTTGGATGCTATCGTGGTAGATTGCTCTTTCTCTTCGCGATTTATTTACGTTTTGTATCTTTCTTTGTATTTTTTTCATGTTATGATGTACTTGTTTCTCTTTAAAACCATCATGTAAATGTTTCTTATGGAATGAAATACTTGTGGTTTGATGATAAAAAAAAAAAAAAAAGTTGAAATTCTAGTTTTACTAGTTGGCCATTCTGACACAAACCGCTGAAACTTTGGAAGCAATCAAACAAAAATATACAGCTACCTCAGTGGCCAAACTGTGAGATTGACAGCGAAGCTTGACACTTGTCAGAATTATCCCAATAACACCGTGTGACAATATCTAAATAACAATCATCCTACACCCAAATCCAAATCTAAAATCTTTTCCAGTAATAAGTACCGGGTCGACTAGAGAAAACACTAGGTTAGGTTGCGTAAATCTCCTAAAAGTCGACATAGGTTTTACGCCGGCCTGTCCAAGCCTTGCACAACTTGCACTACGACAAGCAAAAATACTTGACGCTACCCGCGTCGTGATTGTTTTTGTTTTTGGACCAGATGGACAGTGATCACCGTGCTAATGGGATTACGAATTCTCAACCATTAATGCGGATATACTTACACCATGTCCCGGTTGCGGAAGCTACGGGGTGTTTCTCCTTCACAATCCTGCCAACTGCAGCGCTACAGGGGGATCCCCCTTCAAAAACTGCATGGTTGCTTTTACGTGTTCGCTGATTGTGTTGTAAAGAAATTTAATAGAAAATAAAGGAGAGGGATTGTTAGTCTACATACCTGAAACCCACCTCTTCCACGCGTATTGCCGCCTTCCATGTCCGTCTGTCTAGGAAATATTTCGGATTATTTCTCCAAATGCAAAATAGATCATTTATCCAAATATTTTTAAAACATGGTTATAGTGGACGAGTAAAAAAAAAATTGGGTGAAATTGACAATTTTATTTAGCAAGGATGAAACTGGATTCATCCTGGCTTAAACTTAAAAAATAGCGAGGATGAAACTAGATGCATTCTGATGTAAATTAAAAATAAGAAAAAGTATTTTAAAATGGGTAGAATGAAACTGGTTACATCCTGGCTATATTTATATTTTTGTCCATTTAAACAGTATCAAAATCTAGACGTCTTTTTCACCCAGAAATTTTTGATTTTGTTCTTTTTAACCAATTTTGTATTCTCCAGAACATTTTGGATCATTTCTCCCGCATTTTGGGGTCGTTAGTCTACAATCATCCTACACCCATCCAAGCAAATATTTCGGATTATTTCTCCTAAACATTTTGCTAGAATTATTTCGCATGAGATATTTTTTAAAATGCAACTTGAAGTTGGTTGGTGAAAACAATGAAGCGAAAAACAGTGGGCTTACACAATTAACGACCACACTTACACCGTTACACGTAGAATTTCTTTATTTTGTAAGTTACACGTAGAATTTCTTTCTAAGTCTCTTTCAGGTGGGTTAATCATTTTATTATATCTGGACTAGTCTTAAAACCTTATTCGACATTCCTGGGTTCACCCCTATCAAATAATCTTTCTCGTTGTATTAATAAAAATGATCGCAGACATCTTCTATCTCTCAGAGATGTTCTTTCAAACCTCATGATCCATGAGCATAATGGAACTTAAGCTCACCGTATAGAAGGTAGACAAAAATTCCTGCGCGAACCATGAATATAATTGGCGGCTCTGCCGTTGCTCAATCAACACCACCAGCATTTCCCTACATTGTCGACCATAAATATGTTATGATCTTTTGCTAAATAAAATTACAAATTAACTGGTAACTTTTACTCCACACTGTTAATGACCCAAAATGGGTTTGGGGCTCGGATTTTATAATTGAAAGCTACAATTTACAATCCAACGGTGTATATACAGCCTCAGACAATACCATTCATTTCGTTAACACGGGGAATCAGTGCTTCGTTCCCTCCGCCTTAATTTCCCTTTTTATTACTCCTTCCGTCCTAATTTACTTGCCAAAATTGAGTTTTGCAAAAACTTGAAAGAAATTCAAATTACTTCTACATACACCATCAATTTTCCAAATTACTTGTTTCATATATAAATTTTGATATCCTAGTTTTTGTTTCTTTCTTGATAATTAGAAAAATTTAGTGGAAAATATAAAAAATATTGGTACAAATTTGCTAAAAAAACTCAATTTTGGCAAGTAAAGTAGGACGGAGGGAGTAGTAGCTCCTACCGACTGTTACTTAACCCTAAGGCAGGGACGAACCCCAAGATTTTTTTTTAGGTAGGGCTGGAATGGCAATAATTTGCATGGCGGCCGAAGGACACGACAAATTTTTCTGAACAATAAGCCTGATTAATAACTAATTCCAGTTCACTTATAGCATGCTAGATAGATAGACAAATAAAAAATAATAACAAGATGTGATTATATCTCTCATATATCAACCTCTAAATTCACCGTCCAAGGGAAAGAAGTCTCTTCCGATTTCGACTGTCGGTGGAGTGGGACACTATATCTCTCATATATCAACCACTCACAAGCAGAAAACTTTCTTTTTCTCTTTTAAGCGTACACGTATCAAGTTTTGAATATGGGCTAACTCCGTTTTAGTGTTGGGATAATTCCAAAACTAGGCTAAACATGTGTACTAAAAAAAATTGTTCATCAAATCTAGGGACGGGCTATAGCCCGGGTTAGCCCCTTGCTAGGACCGTCCCTGCCCTAAGGTAATCAATTCAATCCTATATACACACTCAATTTTCTGCTCACAGAAGCTCAAACTGAAGTTTCATCATGTCAAGCATTCATGTTCCGGAGGAGATTCTTGTGAACATCTTTTTAAGGTTACCATTTAAGGCCATATCACTATGTATGTGTGTATGTAAACTCTGGTACACTTTACTCTCCAACCCTAGTTTTGTCAAAACTCATTATGATCTTTCTATTGAAAAGAAATATCCTAATACCATTCTTAGAGCAGATGTCAACGGTAAACACGTAATCTACTCTATGAATTATGACCAGTTATCATCATCTTTATCAGCAGCTAGATGTGAAATACACTCCCCGTTCGAAACTAAAGGTAAAGTTGAGATTTTGGGTTCTTCTAATGGTTTATTATGCATTCATGTTGGTGAGTATTTTGATGAGAGTACCATTTGTATTTGGAATCCAACAACTAAATAATATAAGAGAGTAGCCAAATCGCCAAATAATCAGTTTCCATGTGATTTAATTATTCGTGATTTTACGAATGCATATGGGTTTTGCTATGATTTAATTATAAGTTTCCCTGATCATCCTTGCATTTAAACAAACATCTTGTCTGCATCTTCTGTAACAGTTGCTTCCATGGATGTGCTGTTGAGTATCGATGGGAAAGCTAATGGTTATAGTTGAATGAGACGCACATGGCAGCAATGGAAAGTTCAGGGAGATGAGTAGATGAAGATGGTCGAGCTTGAGAGAACACGAGCAATGGCAGAAGATGAATAAAGAAAGCTCGAGAACA
This sequence comes from Papaver bracteatum, assembly GCA_023529315.1. Classification (NCBI taxonomy): domain Eukaryota; kingdom Viridiplantae; phylum Streptophyta; class Magnoliopsida; order Ranunculales; family Papaveraceae; genus Papaver; species Papaver bracteatum. The sequence continues at coordinate 932,511 of JAJJWX010000778.1, read as the reverse complement.
TGCAGTTGAATGGTTCTCAGTGGTGCTATTGAGAGAATGACGAAGTCAGTGAAGATACTGCTGCTTTAGAGTTCGAGAAGGAAGAAACATGGAAGATACGGTGGTTGTTGTTTGCGGTGTTTCGCCGGGACAATGATGATACTGTTGGAGCTCGATAACGGAGGCTGTGATGAGACTGCATACATGAAGGACGACGAGACGGAGAATGTTGTTGCTTCCACTCCCAGCAATGATGATGATGCTGCCAACAGATGAAGGAATGAAATGGGTTTAGCAATAAGAGTGGATTGAGGTGTTGCTGCTGTAATGAATTCTTCCACCGATGGAGATTCGAACAAGTGCTGAATTAACCGTTGAAGGAAGAAGAACATGATGTTGTGTTGAGAGAAACATAATGTTTCCATGATGATACACGATGGTCGATGGAGTTGGAGATCGATAGTCGCGCATGCAGCAGAAAGCAAAAAAGGAGAGTGCCAGTGAGAAAGTTCCTTTTAACTCTCTTTTCATGATGTGACCGACACACCAAACGTTCATCTCACTGGAAGACAAGAAAAAAAAAATAGGTGACCAACTTCCCACCGAGACAACACATGGGCTGTTAAAAAAAAATGTTGGGATGGCAAATGCCGTGGAACCTGAAAAAAAAAATCGAAACAAAGAAGAAGTTGAAGGTGATTTGAAGATGGGCTGAAATCCTCAAAGAAAATAGAGAATATGCAGACAAGATGTTTGTTTAAATGCAAGGATGATCAGGGAAACATAAGTGTGACAATAATTGTCACAGCGTTGCAAATCTGTTACGAATTCAGAAATGTGGCAAATCTGGATAGCGTGGCAAAATTGTAACAGCAATATAACAAGAAGAAGAATAGTTAGAGCTTGTGGCAGAATCTTGACGAAATGAAAGATTGTGAGAGAATCTTAAAAAATCAAAGAAGTGTGATGGTTTTTGCAACAAAAGCATGACCGGAACAAAAGAATAAGAGAAGAAGAAAAAAAAAAGATTGTGAATAAATGGAAGCAATCACCAAGTGGTGATGAGATAGAGAACAACAAAAGTGGGTGAAAATCCTATGAGTTGTCTAAAGAGTACAAGAAGTATTTTACTGAAACGAAGAGGACCGCAATGTCCCTAAACTACGATGGAACCCGTATGTTCTAAAACTACGAAGAGGATCGAAATGTCCCTAAACTATGAAGAGGACCTAAACGTCCCTAAACTATGAAGAGGACCGAAACGTCCCTAAACTATAAAGGGACCTGAAACGGAGTTAGCTAGAATTAGATCGGAAGATCAAGTAGCTGATATTTTAACTAAAACAGTTCCAAGTAAGGTATTTCTGAAGTTTGTTGGCAAGCTAGGCATGAGCGACATATATGCACCAGCTTGAGGGGGAGTGTTTAATTATAATCTTCACCTACCACTTCACCTACCCCTTTACCTACCACTTCACCTACCCCTTTGTACTCTATATATATTCACATCTCTTTGTAAAATAATAAAAATCAAAAAAATATCAAATAGATTGTATTCCACCAAGATTAATATCAATGTAGTCTTTTAGGCTTTCGCGTTTATGTTCTCCTCTCTCTTGTTCGATCTTTAACATGGTATCAGAGCGAGGTTAGATGAAGAGAGAGGAGAGGAAGAGAGTTATAAAAACTCAGAAGATTCATGGTTGTTAGTGTTTAAGTTCTCGTTGTGGTGTTGAGTACAAAAGTTTTAAAATAATTTGTGCGCAGTTTGATTGTGAAGGAGGTGTAAGGTCTACTGCCGAAAGAATCGTTACATATCAAGTTTTTTGTTCGTGTGGGTCAGCAGAATCTAGAGATACAGAAAATAAAATAAAATAAAAGAAGGTGCGAGTGTTGCTGCGGCTATGTGTGTTGGATTTCACCACCCAAGTAAGTGCACATGTGGAACTAGGTTTCTTTAGAGACACACAAACGTGGTGTTGGAAGATTTTTAACAAGGATCAAAATATCTGCTTGAAATCAATACAGAAACATGGGTATGACCTAAGGAAGATAGCTGCAGTCAAGATATGGAAGGAACTCTCGCTCGAGTTGGATCTATTTTGGAAGAGTTACGATGCAAAAAAAAAAAAAAAAAGGGAAGGAGGTTGAACTGTGGTGACTTCCGACAATGATGAGCTCGGGCTGATGATGATAGAGTAGATCGAGATTGAAACAAATGGAGAATGGGTTTGCTGTCGATAGTGAAAGATGATAGTGGTGTTGCTACGTTCATGGAGTTATACGAGCTTGGTAGTTGAACGGAGAAGCTATGGTGTTCTGGGATAAGTTCAGAGATCGTGATGGATTTCGCTGTGCTGGTAAAAATGGCAGTAACGTTGTCGATGGAACAATCATGAACTCGTGATACTGTTGGTCGATATTGGTGGAACAGGTGTTGATGTTGCTGTAAAAATGACGATGAAACTCGTGCTTGGCAGTGACGATGGAATATAGGGGAAGCTGTTGGACAAGGCTCGATGGTGACTGAGTTCAGGATGAAAGAATGCTCGGTAATGGAGTCTTGCAGATAAGCAGCAAAGAATAAACAACCACAAGAGATGGTGACGGCATCGGGTTCGAAAAACTTCAGTGACACGGAAGAAAAATATCAACTGAAGAATGGTGCTGTGTTGGAGGTTTGTGGCATGAAGATGGCGCTGTAACGGTTGCTGCCATGGATGTGCTGTTGAGTATCGATGGGAAAGCTAATGGTTATAGTTGAATGAGACGGACATGGCAGCAATGGCAAGTTCAGGGAGATGAGTAGATGAAGATGGTCGAGCTTGAGAGAACACGAGCAATGTCAGAAGATGAATAAAGAAAGCTCGATAACATGCAGTTGAATGGTTCTCAGTGGTGTTATTGAGAGAATGACGAAGTCAGTGAAGGTACTGCTTCTTTAGAGTTCGAGAAGGAAGAAACATGGAAGATACGGTGGTTGTTGTTTCCGGTGTTTCGCCGGGACAATGATGATACTGTTGGAGCTCGATAATGGAGGCTGTGATGAGACTGCATACATGAAGGACGACGAGACGGAGAATGCTGTTGCTGCCACTCCCAGCAATGATGATGATGCTGCCAACAGATGAAGGAATGAAATGAGTTGAGCAATAAGAGTGGATTGAGGTGTTGCTGCTGTAATGAATTCTTCCACCGATGGAGATTCGAACAAGTGCTGAATTAACCATTGAAGGGAGAAGAACATGATGCTGTGTCGAGAGAAACAGAATGTTTCCATGATGATACACGGTGGTCGATGGAGTTGGAGATCGATAGTCGCGCATGCAGCAGAAAGCAAAAAAGGAGAGTGCCAGTGAGAAAGTGCCATTCAACTCTCTTTTCATGATGTGACCGACACACCAAACGTCCATCTCACTGGCAGACAAGAAAAAAAAAGGTGACCAACTTCCCACCGAGACAACACATGGGCTGTTAAAAAAAATGTTGGGATGGCAAATGTCGTGGAACCTGAAAAAAAAATCGAAACAAAGAAGAAGTTGAAGGTGATTTGAAGATGGGCTGAAATCCTCAAAGAAAATAGAGAATATGCAGACAAGATGTTTGTTTAAATGCAAGGATGATCAGGGAAACATAAGTGTGACAATAATTGTCACAGCGTTGCAAATCTGTTACGAATTCAGAAATGTGGCAAATCTGGATAGCGTGGCAAAATTGTAACAACAATATAACAAGAAGAAGAATAGTTAGAGCTTGTGGCAGAATCTTGACGAAATGAAAGATTGTGAGAGAATCTTAAAAAATCAAAGAAGTGTGATGGTTTTTGCAACAAAAGCATGACCGGAACAAAATAATAAGAGAAGAAGAAAAAAAAAAGATTGTGAATAAATGGAAGCAATCACCAAGTGGTGATGAGATAGAGAACAACAAAAGTGGGTGAAAATCCTATGAGTTGTCTAAAGAGTACAAGAAGTATTTTACTGAAACGAAGAGGACCGCAATGTCCCTAAACTACGATGGAACCCGTATGTTCTAAAACTACGAAGAGGATCGAAATGTCCCTAAACTATGAAGAGGACCTAAACGTCCCTAAACTATGAAGAGGACCGAAACGTCCCTAAACTATAAAGGGGACTGAAACGGAGTTAGCTAGAATTAGATCGGAAGATCAAGTAGCTGATATTTTAACTAAAACAGTTCCAAGTAAGGTATTTCTGAAGTTTGTTGGCAAGCTAGGCATGAGCGACATATATGCACCGGCTTGAGGGGGAGTGTTTAATTATAATCTTCACCTACCACTTCACCTACCCCTTTACCTACCACTTCACCTACCCCTTTGTACTCTATATATATTCACATCTCTTTGTAAAATAATAAAAATCAAAAAAATATCAAATAGATTGTATTCCACCAAGATTAATATCAATGTAGTCTTTTAGGCTTTCGCGTTTATGTTCTCCTCTCTCTTGTTCGATCTTTAACATGGTATCAGAGCGAGGTTAGATGAAGAGAGAGGAGAGGAAGAGAGTTATAAAAACTCAGAAGATTCATGGTTGTTAGTGTTTAAGTTCTCGTTGTGGTGTTGAGTACAAAAGTTTTAAAATAATTTGTGCGCAGTTTGATTGTGAAGGAGGTGTAAGGTCTACTGCCGTAAGAATCGTTACATATCAAGTTTTTTGTTCGTGTGGGTCAGCAGAATCTAGAGATACAGAAAATAAAAGAAAAGAAAAGAAGGTGCGAGTGTTGCTGCAGCTATGTGTGTTGGATTTCACCACCCAAGTAAGTGCACATGTGGAACTAGGTTTCTTTAGAGACACACAAACGTGGTGTTGGAAGCTGTTTAACAAGGATCAAAACATCTGCTTGAAATCAATACAGAAACATGGGTATGACCTAAGGAAGATAGCTGCAGTCAAGATATGGAAGGAACTCTCGCTCGAGTTGGATCTATTTTGGAAGAGTTACGATGCAAAAAAAAAAAAAAATAAGGGAAGGAGGTTGAACTGTGGTGACTTCCGACAATGATGAGCTCGGGCTGATGATGATAGAGTAGATCGAGATTGAAACAAATGGAGAACGGGTTTATTGTCGATAGTGAAAGATAATAGTGGTGTTGCTACGTTCATGGAGTTATACGAGCTTGGTAGTTGAACGGAGAACCTATGGTGTTCTGGGATAAGTTCAGAGATCGTGATGGATTTATTTGTCTTTGGTAAAAATGGCAGTAACGTTGTCGATGGAACAATCATGAACTCGTGATACTGTTGGTCGATATTGGTGGAACTGGTGTTGATGCTGCTGTAAAAATGACGATGAAACTCGTGCTTGGCAGTGACGATGGAATATAGGGGAAGCTGTTGGACAAGGCTCGATGGTGACTGAGTTCAGGATGAAAGAATGCTCGGTAATGGAGTCTTGCAGATAAGCAGCAAAGAAGAAACAACCACAAGAGATGGTGACGGCATCGGGTTCGAACAACTTCAGTGACAGGGAAGAAAAATATCAACTGAAGAATGGTGCTGTGTTGGAGGTTTGTGGCATGAAGATGGCGCTGTAACGGTTGCTGCCATGGATGTGATGTTGAGTATCGATGGGAAATATAATGGTTATAGTTGAATGAGACGGACATGGCAGCAATGGCAAGTTCAGGGAGATGAGTAGATGAAGATGGTCGAGCTTGAGAGAACACGAGCAATGTCAGAAGATGAATAAAGAAAGCTCGATAACATGCAGTTGAATGGTTCTCAGTGGTGTTATTGAGAGAATGACGAAGTCAGTGAAGGTACTGCTTCTTTAGAGTTCGAGAAGGAAGAAACATGGAAGATACGGTGGTTGTTGTTTCCGGTGTTTCGCCGGGACAATGATGATACTGTTGGAGCTCGATAACGGAGGCTGTGATGAGACTGCATACATGAAGGACGACGAGACGGAGAATGCTGTTGCTGCCACTCCCAGCAATGATGATGATGCTGCCAACAGATGAAGGAATGAAATGAGTTGAGCAATAAGAGTGGATTGAGGTGTTGCTGCTGTAATGAATTCTTCCACCGATGGAGATTCGAACAAGTCTTTGAATTAACCATTGAAGGGAGAAGAACATGATGCTGTGTCGAGAGAAACAGAATGTTTCCATGATGATACACGGTGGTCGATGGAGTTGGAGATCGATAGTCGCGCATGCAGCAGAAAGCAAAAAAGGAGAGTGCCAGTGAGAAAGTGCCATTCAACTCTCTTTTCATGATGTGACCGACACACCAAACGTCCATCTCACTGGCAGACAAGAAAAAAAAAAGGTGACCAACTTCCCACCGAGACAACACATGGGCTGTTAAAAAAAATGTTGGGATGGCAAATGTCGTGGAACCTGGAAAAAAAAATCGAAACAAAGAAGAAGTTGAAGGTGATTTGAAGATGGGCTGAAATCCTCAAAGAAAATAGAGAATATGCAGACAAGATGTTTGTTTAAATGCAAGGATGATCAGGGAAACATAAGTGTGACAATAATTGTCACAGCGTTGCAAATCTATTCTTAATTCTTAAATGTGGCAAATCTGGATAGCGTGGCAAAATTGTAACAGCAATATAACAAGAAGAAGAATAGTTAGAGCTTGTGGCAGAAGCTTGACGAAATGAAAGATTGTGAGAGAATCTTAAAAATCAAAGAAGTGTGATGGTTTTTGCAACAAAAGCATGACCGGAACAAAAGAATAAGAGAAGAAGAAAAAAAAAGATTGTGAAGAAATGGAAGCAATCACCAAGTAGTGATGAGATAGAGAACAACAAAACTGGGTGAAAATCCTATGAGTTGTCTAAAGAGTACAAGAAGTATTTTATTGAAACGAAGAGGACCGCAATGTCCCTAAACTACGATGGAACCCGTATGTTCTAAAACTACGAAGAGGATCGAAATATACCTAAACTATGAAGAGGACTGAAACGTCCCTAAACTATGAAGAGGACCGAAACGTCCCTAAACTATAAAGGGGACTGAAACGGAGTTAGCTAGAATTAGATCGGAAGATCAAGTAGCTGATATTTTAACTAAAACAGTTCCAAGTAAGGTATTTCTGAAGTTTGTTGGCAAGCTAGGCATGAGCGACATATATGCACCAGCTTGAGGGGGTGTTGAATTCTAATCTTCACCTACCACTTCACCTACCACTTCACCTACCCCTTTACCTATCACTTCACCTACCCCTTTGTACTCTATATATATTCACATCTCTTTGTAAAAGAATAAAAATCAAAAAAATATCAAATAGATTGTATTCCACCAAGATTAATATCAATGTAGTCTTTTAGGCTTCCGCGTTTATGTTCTCCTCTCTCTTGTTTGATCTTTAACATATTTGGTTGTGAACCATCATATTCGCAGTAATTTTCTGGTATACTCATTTGAGAATGGTGAAGTTTTGTTGGCATATTTTGATGGTTTCATTTTATATAATCCAAGCTGTGATAGAGCTAAAACTGTGACGATTCCTGGCATTCGTGGATCGGGTGAAGTAGAGAGGCATTTAACGAGCTTATTTTCACTCAACTCACGTACTTATGTTGGGGAAGATGATAGAATCGAGGACTAGCTAGTTAAGGGGACCGGATATAGTTCGAAGTCAGTTAGGTATAAAATGTTTGCTAAGAAACTTGTTTTTAATTTGTAAGAAGTAATGTGAATGTGAATTAAGTAGGAGCAGATCAGACTTACATACTACCTAGTTTATTCCCTGTATCCATCTTACATCTGCATCTCTTTTATGTTATAATATATTGCGATTTTGTTATGTGCATATGGGAGCTTGCCTCTCCTTTTTTTTTTTTCCTGGTAAACATTCTTTTATTTTGCAGCGAATTTGAATTTTCTTGAAGAAATTCAGTAATTTTTTGCCACCAAGTCATGGGAAAGTAGCTGCTAATATTCGAAAACACCATCTGCGGGCACCGGGCACCGCTGCATAAACACAAAGGTACCACCATGCTTTGGGGCTTTGTAAGGGTTTGAACATAATACAATCGTTTTTTTTTTTACTTATCATGGAATTTTTATGTCAACGAAATGATACCCCAAATTTCCAATTACTTGTGAATAAACTAACAGACCCGTATATATAACTCAATTCTTTTAGGTTTCAAACTCCGCACAACTATAATTAGGGAGTGGTAAACATTTTATGTGGAAGTGTATTGTTTATGCTAAACCTTGTTATTAGCTAGCTAGTATATATTAGATTTTTTTTTTTGAAGCATGCTAGTATATATTAGATGTTTGGAGAATTAAAAGCAAAAGAACAAAAAAGAATGAGATGTAGAGGAAATTGAGTTTGTTTTACATTAATCCTGCAAATAAAATTTTGCTATGAAACTTTGCAGCAATTGCAAGCCTTCAGCAAGTGCTAAAAGTATGGGGAAGCAGGGACGGGCCTAGCAAGGGGCTAACCCGGGCTATAGCCCGTCCCAAATTTTGGTCCAACAAAAATTTTGTATACAAAGTTTGGGTGAACAAGTATCCAGCCCACCCAAAATCAGAATTTGGTAGTGTAGTTTTTAGCCCAAGTAATTTTTAGCCCATAACAAGATAGATTTTAAACCAAAATTTAGTTTAAAGTATGAATTCTTTTCTTCTCTCCTCACTTATTTCTCATTTTTCTTATATAAATTATAATTTATTTTCTCTAATCATGTTTTTATTATGAATCTTGTTCATGTTGATCTTTATTTATCTAGTCTCGACTCTCGTATAGCAAAATCTCGATTTTCCACTGGTTGTGCGGCTTGTTCCAATTCGGCCGCATTGGAATTGAATGGTATTTTAGCCCTACCCAACAAAGATATCTAGGTCCGTCCTTGTGGGGAAGGGGCCAACATTGTAAATAATAGAGGGCAATGTTACAACCAAACTGTATCTCTTTGGATACTTTATATAAATCAAATTATGATTTGATTTTTCTGTTACAAGTCTTTTTATGTCCAAAACAAAAAAATGTTATACTTGTACAACCGTTGTCACCGTGGGAGGGCCGACCGAAGAAGAATCTGAAGATGGGGTTTGTCCGCGACTACTTTCACATTCCGTTTCAGGAAAAATGATCTTTTCTCCCCGTTTAGGAAAAAGTGATAATTTTGCCCCGTTTCAGAAAAAATGATGCTTTCGCTCTGTTCCAGAAAAATGATCAATTTTTCTGAAACTGGGCGAATGTATCACTTTTCCCTAAACAAAATCCTCCGGTCGGTCGGCCCAATAAGGGAAGTTGCAGTAATGGTAGGAATAAATAAGAAAATTTCTGCAGCATCAGCTAGAGCTCACACAAGAAAAAGGAAGCAGAAAACTGGACTCCAACTTCCAATTGGTGGGTCTTTCATCTTTCTGAGTTTTTTCTTCTTAAACGGTTTCTTGCAATGTAGATCAAATCACTTTATTGCAAAAGTTTTCTTGACAAAGGGTATGCGCTAGCTACTAATTCTTCTATAAAATACGACTTGAACTGAATATTTTGTAATGATTTGTAATGTTCAGGGATGTGTAAGAAGATATCACTAGTCGTGTTAATGGTGTTTGTTGCATTTGCTTATCAAGCAATTCAACCTCCAGCACCAAAGATTTGTGGATCTCTAGATGGCCCGCCAATTACGGCACCTAGAGTCAAACTCAGTGATGGGAGACATTTAGCCTACAAAGAACATGGAGTTCCAAAAGATGAAGCCAAATATAAGATTGTTTACATTCATGGATTTGATTCCTTCAGACTTAATCCAATGCCCTTATCTCAAGTACTTTTCTGTTTTTCTTTTGTTTTTTTTCTTTTGAGTTTAGCTCTTTGTTTGGTTGACTAAGGGTGTGAGTAATAACAGGAATTGGCTGAAGAATTGGGGATATATATGGTGTCTTTTCATAGAGCTGGGTATGGAGAAAGTGATCCGAATCCGAAACTTACAGATAAGAGTACTGCTTTAGATGTGGAAGAGCTTGCTGACCAGTTGGGTCTAGGATCCAAATTCTGCGTAATTGGATTTTCCATGGGAGGTCAGGCGACTTGGGGCTGCCTCAAATACATCCCTCACCGGTATGCTTTCTCCAAGTTCAACTTTGCACCTTCAATATTATCTTTATTAAGCTTCATCTGCTGGATAACATTTGTTGCACTTGATATGCAGCACTTTATGCAAAAGGGAAGGTTAATTAGTATTGTTTAGCACCTAACATGTGTATATCTAGTTTGAATGGGTCTCAAATAAGAATACAAGATATCCTTGGAGTACTTGCAGGTTAGCAGGAGCAGCACTAATCGCTCCAGTAGTTAATTACTGGTGGCCTGGGTTTCCTGCCAGAAGTGGTTTCCTGGTTCAAGTGTTGTATCTCGCGTCATTGAAGCAGGATCTTATTCCCAGGCTTTTAGCTATGTACTGCCCCATTTTGAAGTGGTTTCCTGGTTCAAGTGTTGTATCTCAGTCCACCTATGTCATTGATATATTTTCCAAGCAGGATATAGAGCTTATTCTTAGTAGAGGCCAGGCTTTTAGCCGGAGACAGGGTATGTACTTCCCAATGAAACCTTTCAATCATGTCAGAATCTTTTTTTATGTTTACATCTAGAATGTATGTTCTTACATTTCAACGTTCGATTACTTGTTTCCTCAGACACAGATCCTCACCTATGGCATGGAGATGAAGATTTACTTGTACAAGTTTGTCTGCAACAAATTCTCATAGCTATCCATTCCATAAAGAGTGTCTGCCAAAGCTCCCATGGATTCATCCCTTAATTCTACCACGACACCATAGGGAGGGACAAAGATTAGTTGTCTCATTGGTGCCTTCATGGGATTTATTCACTTGTTCCCCTACGCTGATGGATTTTACAAAGTCTATCGAATAATACCGATGCTTCTTCAGATGGTGGAATACTCAGAAGTGGTTTCCTGGTTCAAGTGTTGTATCTCGCGTCATTGATATATTTTCCAAGCAGGATATAGAGCTTATTCCCAGGCTTTTAGCCGGAGACAGGGTATGTACTTCCCATGAAACCTTTCAATCATGTCAGAATCTTTATACATAGAATGTATGTTCTTACATTTTGATTACTTGTTTCCTCAGACACAGATAACGCAGCAAGGTGAATCCGTGTCACTTTTCAGCGACATGAATGTTGCTTTCGGAGGTTATACTTTTGATCCTATGGATCTTGAGAATCCCTTTAGTAACAATGAAGGTACAGTCCACCTATGGCATGGAGATGAAGATTTACTTGTACAAGTTTGTCTGCAACGCTATATTATAGAAAAGCTCCCATGGATTCAGTACCACGAGTTAGCAGGTGCAGGACACTTGTTCCCCTACGCTGATGGTATGAATGATGCCATCGTAAAGTCACTCGTACTGGGAGAGAAGAAGTAGGACTAGATGAACTCTTCTACTTGTTAATATTTGGTTGAAACTGCATGATATATTTTCTGAACCACTTATCTTCTCCTTTTTATATTTGGTTGTAACAATTAAACTTGTTTTCAAGTTGTAGTTATGAATCTTATGATGATATGATTTGCCCAGATGATACAAGACAGGGTAAAGTACCCACATTTGACATCCGTCAAACTCGATCCGACTTTGTATGGAAAGCATTCATCAGGTCAAACGTTAATTAATCCCATAAAAGAGGTAAACATAAATAAAAATAGAGCAAGATACCCGCAACAATAGAAACTGGTTGGCTCACAGTAAATTTCTAACAATCGAATTCCTTATAAAGATTGAACTAGCAAAGATGTTTCTAACAAATTCTTTTTCCGCTTGTTTCAAAAATGGGTTTATCCTTGAAAAGCTACCACAATGCATCCCTTCTAATCAGTTTGTTTATACTTATCATTTCTTCATTACTTGATCACGCACACGCCAGAATAATCCAGGTAGGCACCTGCGATTATTCTCAAGGAAGTTGGGTTGTTGATGCATCATATCCTCTTTATGATTCATCTAAATGTCCATTCATCTCTGAAGGATTCGATTGTGTAGATAATGGTCGACCTAACAAAGATTACCTCAAGTACAAATGGAGCCCAACTGGATGTCCTGCACCTAAGTATATATATAACCTCTCTAGTTATTCTTTTCTTTTATGTGTATATATAAATAGTTCAATGATGCTGGAGTTTTTAATGATACCAGGTTTGATGGCCAAGATTTAGTCAAGAGAGTTAAGGGTAAAAAGATCATGTTTGTTGGTGACTCAGTCAGTCAAAACCAGTGGCAGTCTTTTAGTTGTCTGATTCATGCAGCTATCCCGAATGCAAAATATGCCATTAACTATGGAGAAAAGATGTCGTCCATCAATTTTACGGTTAGTAGAGACCCTTCTCTGGAAACACCCTACACCACATTTTGTTAATTAAGGTTATTACTCGTACTTCCACTCCGAGACAAGTCCGGATCTCTGGTGGCTAGCTCAAACCTCTTCCACATCATTGTTCTATATGATGCATATAACCAAATCTCCTCTCCTCTCCTTTTTGAATTTGCACATGCAGGATCCTGAATATGACATATCTTCAATTTTTAATCAAAAACCATTCTTTGTTGAGCTTGAGGAAAAACCTGAACGGGTTCTAAAGATCGACACCATTAGCACTAGTGATGTATGGAAAGAAGTAGATATTCTGGTCTTCAACAGTTGGCATTGGTGGCATCACACTTTGGAAGATTACAACGATAAGAAATTTCCATGGAAATATCTCATTCCTTATATATCGAGGTTAAATTCAGATTTCTTACCAGTTTTTTGGGGTTTTGTTTGAAGTTGGGATAAAATCCAGGAAGGAGCACAGACTTACAAAGATATAGATGATCGTATGGAAGCTTTTAAAAAAGGATTAACTACATGGTCAAACTGGGTTGACAAGAACATTGACCCCAAGAAAACTCAAGTTTTCTATCAAGGAATTTCTCCTGCTCATCTCAAGTAAGTTTGCCGCAATTTAACAGAAAGCCTTCATTTGGAAAAAAAGTTTGCTCTAGCAGCTGCTAGAGCCCTTGGATGGTGAATCCAACGGTGGTGGTTCCCAGTTCAGTTTTTTACTCCAAAGGCAAAAATGAAATTTCCATCATAAACCACCACCACCCTTAGATTCACCCATCCAAGGGCTCTAGCAGCCGCTAGAGCATAGGTACTCAAGGCTATACCTACTTGCAACTATTTTTTTTTTCTTCTTTTGTAGTGGCGACGAGTGGGGTTTTCCTAAAACGACTTGCGCAGACCACACAACACCAATTACTGGTAGCAAATTTCCTGGAGCTCCGGAACCTGGAGTGCCTGTACTCAAGGAATTATTAAGTAAGATGTCGACTCCTGTCACTTTATTGGACGTGACAACCATGTCGCAGCTAAGAATAGATGCTCATCCATCAAAATACGCGAATAAAGCTGGAACGGCTCACGATTGCGGCCATTGGTGTGTGGGTGGTGTAACAGATACTTGGAATACTCTTCTTTATGCGTCACTCGCTCCGGCAGCGAAATAAGATTTCATAGTAACCATAAGAATGCATTTATATATATATATATATGCTTCTTCTTGGTTTCCTTCTTCTTCTTTTGTTTTTACTTTGTACTTGATTATTCTTCAACCTCGGGCGATTATTGCGAACTCCTTCATAGGAATGCAAACACCTGTAAGAGTTGTTATGAAAGTTAAATTTGGGAGAGCTCATTGTAATTAGCGGCACAAATATGTGCCATTTTCACGATAATGAATCGAACATTAGTTAATTTGTTTTATAGTACTGTACACCCCATATCGAATGTAGTACTATGGTTTATGTGTTGGGGGAGGCTTACGAAATCCGAGCCGCTATGCGCAATACGAAACCTATACAAGCAATGATATACAAATGCGGAATAACAACAAACTACGCAATATGGAAACAATCACACAACACCGACAATTACGTGGAAAAAAACCCTCCAAGGTGAAGGGTAAAAAACCACGGGCAAATCTTCCACTATAACAATAATGGGTTACACACAATTCTCCCAATTTGGGGATACACTCTACTTCAAGGTGCATATATCACTTGGATACCAATTTGCCTAATTACACTCACCCCTAAGGATGGATCAACAATTCATTCACCAAATAGATAATAGACACTATCAATTTGACAATAGCAAGAGATTTAGAAACTTACTACTAGGGTTTGAACAAACCCTAGATTTTTCCCCTTTGAAGAGATGTGGAAATTGATAGCTCAATCTTCCCCACAACAACCAAAAGATCCTTACACAAGAACCCTTTCTCCTTCTCTTCAAGATAACACCAATCTCACCAAAAATGGTGGCTTAACCTTTCTCCCTCACTATCTCTCTTTTTATTCTTCCTCTTTTTCTCTCACGAACAAAAAATGAAGAAATGAAATGAATCGAGTCTCCTGGATGTTTTGCTTCCAAAACATATACTAACAAAGCACTTGTTAGTTGACTCCCTTAATTTGTTAAGGGGATAACCACATGTTGGACCATAAGTTGTGATAGGCCCAACAATCTCTCCCTCACGACTTATGGCAAGGTACCCGTCACCACCAAACCTGCCCTGCTGCAGAAATACACATGCTTGTATTTTGGTAGCGAGTTTGTCATCATATCAGAACCATTGTCATCTGTATGGATCTTCTCAATATACAAGACCTTCTCCTCGAGAACTTCTTGTATCCACTGATACCTAATATTGATGTGCTTGGACCTCGAGTGAAAACTCGAATTCTTGCTGAGATGGATGGCACTCTGGATGTCACCGTAAATGATGAACCTTTGTTGCTTCACACCGAGTTCTCTAACAAACCTCTTCATCCATATCATCTCCTTGCAACTCTCTGTAGCTGCAATGTACTCTGCCTCTGTAGTAGACAATGCCACACATTTTTGTAACTTGGATTGCCAAGACACAGCTCCCCCTGCATAGGTAAATAAGTAACCTGATGTAGATTTGAGACTGTCTTGATAACCTGCCAAATCTGAATCTGTGTAACCAACTAACTCTGGCTTGTCACCTCCATAGCACAAACACATATTAGAAGTACCCCTTAAATACCGTAGTATCCATTTCACTGCTTCCCAATACTCCATAGCAGTATTTTATAGAAATCTTCTTACCACTCCAACTACATGAGCTATATCCGGCCTTGTACACACCATTGCATACATCAAACTACCAACTGCGGACGCATAAGGAATTTTCTCCATCTTCTGTTTCTCAACATCATTCACAGGACATTGATCACGAGTTAACTTAAAATGGTTTGCAAGTGGACAACTTACCGGCTCAGCCTTTTCCATGTTGAATCTTTGCAACACCTTCTCAATGTAGCTTTCTTGTGATAGACACAACTTCCTCGCTTTCCTATCACGAGTGATCTCCATGCCAAGAATATGCTTTGCTGCACCCAAGTCTTTCATAGCAAAAGACTTGCTCAGATCTGACTTCAACCTGTCAATATTTTTCTTATCTTTGCCAACAATAAGCATGTCATCAACATATAGCAAAAGAGTAAGAAAATCACCATCAGCAAATTTTTGAATGAATACACAATGATCTGAAGCTGTCCTCTTGTACCCATGTTCCTTCATGAACGATTCAAACTTCTTGTACCATCTTCTTGGAGCTTACTTCAAACCATATAGACTATTCTTTATCTTGCACACCATGTGCTCTTTGTCTTTGACTTCAAAACCCTCGGGTTGTGCCATATACACATCTTCCTCCAACTCACCGTGAAGAAATGATGTCTTGACATCTAGTTGTTCTATCTCAAGATCCAAACTAGCGGATATTGCCAAGACAACCCGAATAGAAGAAAATCTCATCACCGGTGAGAAAATCTCGTCAAAGTCAACACCCTTTCTCTGCTCATAACCCTTCACAACTAAGCGTGCTTTGTACCTTGGTTGTGAGTTACCATCTTCAGTCTTGATTTTGTACACCCACTTGTTCTTCAGAACTTTCTGGTTCTCAGGCTTGTCAACCAAATCAAAAGTGTCATTCTCATCTAAAGAGCCAACCTCTTCTTTCATGGATTTCAACCACTTCTGAATTTCAGTAACACTAAGAGATTCTTCATAAGACTCTGGTTCACCTGCATCTGTGAGCATCACATACTCATGTGGTGTATACTTTGTTGAAGGTAATCTGGTCCTGATGGATCTTCTCAACTCAGCTTCTAGTTGTTGTTGTTGTTGCACTTCTTGCTCAACATCACCCACGGGAACATCTTCATGAGCTTCATCTTCATTGCCATTACCATCAACATCATCATCATGTTGTTCAAGAGTAAGAACAACTGGATTTGGATCCAAGTTCATATCATCTTGAAGCTTTGGAATCTCAATCTTCTCAAAGTATTCAATAGTCTGATCTTCAAGGAATACTGCATCCCTACTTGTGATAACCTTCTTCTCAACTGGATCCCAAAATCTGTAACCAAACTTCTCTGTTCCATAGCCTAGGAACACACACTACTTTGCTTTGTCATCAAGCTTTGATCTCTGATCTTTTGGGATATGAACAAATGACCTGCAACCAAACACTTTCAAGTGATCATAAGTAGGCTCTTTGTCTCTCCATACCTTTTCTGTTACTTCTCCATCTAGCGGTCTTGAAGGAGATCGATTGATCAAATACACAGAAGTATTCATTTCTTCACCCCAGAAATGTTTCTACAACTTGGAATGAGATAACATGCACTTGATTCTCTCAAGAATAGTGAGGTTCATCCTCTCTGCAACACCATTATGTTGTGGAGTCTTCGGTACTGATTGTTCATGACGTATACCCATGCTCTTGTAATACACTTCAAGTGGTCCGATGTAATCTCCCCCGTTTTCAGAATGAAGGCACTTCAAGGTTCTACCTATTTCTCTTTCCACCATGTTGTGAAACATCTTGAACACAGGAACAACATCATCTTTGGTCTTGATTGCATATGACCAAACCTTCCTTGAAGCATCATCTATGAAAGTAACAAAATAAACAGCACCACCAAGTGTTTTGACCCTTAAAGGTGCATATACATCAGAATGAACAAAATCAATAATACCAGAATTGCGCTTGGGTAAAGCTTTATGAAAGGAAACTCTAGTTTGTTTACCAACTAAACAATGAGTACACTTAACCAATTGCATACCTTTGGCATTTGGAAAAACTTGTCTTTTGGTGAGGATTTGAATTCCCTTCTCACTAAGATGACCAAGTCTTCTATGCCACAGCTCGGAGATTGAATCTTTGTCAACAGCATTCAACTCACCTTTCAACACCTTCAATTGTGTCTTGTACAATGTGACACACTTATTTCCTCTTGCAATAACCATGGAGCCCTTGCTTAGCTTCCATTTTCCATCACCCAAGTGATTGTTGTACCCTTCATCATCTAACACTCCTGGTGACATTAGATTCAAACGAAGATCTGGTACATGTCGCACATTTCTGAGAATCAATGTACATCCAACACTGGTCTCAACCTTCACATCACCCATTCCTACAATTTTCGCAACACCACTGTTGCCCATTCTGATTGAACCAAAGTCACCAGCCTTGTAGGAGGTAAATACATCTTCATGAGGAGTAGCATGATAAGATGCACCTGAATCAACTATCCATTCTGAATCAGAACCAGCAAAACTCACACAAACATCATTACAATCTTAGAATACAATGATATCATCATTTTTCACAGTATCTGCAACACCATTGTCTTGGTTATCATTTCCTTTCCCCTTCTTGTGTTCTTGCTTCGGATTTCTGCATTCATTTGAATAATGACCTCTAATATGACAGTTCCAACATTCAACTTCCTTTCTAGACTTTGATTTACCCCTTGACTTGCTACGGCCAACTTGTCTTCTGTCTTTTCTTCTACCCCGATTTTCTGTCACAAGAGCTACTGAATGAGATGAGTCTAATGACCTTCTTCTAACTTCTTCACTCAGCAAACTATTAGTTACAACAGTCATGTTCAACTTCTTGTCTGGAGCAGAATAACTGAGACAATTCCTCAATGGCTCCCAACTGTCTGGTAAAGTATTTAACAACAAATAAGCTTGAACCTTTTTAGAAATTTTGAGATCCATAGATGTAAGCTGATTCATGATGCCCTTCATTTCATTTAAATGTTGCGCCATTGAACTCCCTTCCTTGTAACACAGCTTTCCAAGCCTTTTGAATAGAAGAGCTTTTTCACAAGGAGACTGCTGATCATATATCTCCTCTAACTTTTTCCACAAAGAATATGCTAGTGTCTCACTATCCACATGATGAAAAATACCATCATCAATCCACTGACGAATAAAACCGACTTCTTTTCGATTAGTAACCTTCCAATCGCCTTCACTTGTCGTCTCAGGCTTTACTCCCTTAGTCTCTATTGGACCATAGATATATTTACAATATAACCAGTCTTCCATCTTCGCCTTCCATATCACAAAGTTCTCACCGGTCAAATTGACCATTCTATTACTAGTGCTATCTTCCGCCATTGCACAGGATTAGCTCAACCCAAAAGCTCTGATACCACTTGTTGGGCGAGGCTTACGAAATCCGAGCCGCTATGCGCAATACGAAACCTATACAAGCAATGATATACAAATGCGGAATAACAACAAACTACGCAATATGGAAACAATCACACAACACCGACAATTACGTGGAAAAAACCCCTCCAAGGTGAAGGTTAAAAATCACGGGCAAATCTTCCACAATAACAATAATGGGTTACACACAATTCTCCCAATTTGGGGATACACTCTACTTCAAGGTGCATATAGCACTTGGATACCAATTTGCCTAATTACACTCACCCCTAAGGATGGATCAACAATTCATTCACCAAATAGATAATAGACACTATCAATTTGACAATAGCAAGAGATTTATAAACTTAATACTAGGGTTTGAACAAACCCTAGATTTTTCCCCCTTTGAAGAGATGTGGAAATTGATAGCTCAATCTTCCCCACAACAACCAAAAGATCCTTACACAAGAACCCTTTCTCCTTCTCTTCAAGATAACACCAATCTCACCAAAAATGGTGGCTTAACCTTTCTCCCTCACTCTCTCTCTTTTTCTTCTTCCTCTTTTTCTCTCACGAACAAAAAATGAAGAAATGAAATGAATCGAGTCTCCTGGATGTTTTGCTTCCAAAACATATACTAACAAAGCACTTGTTAGTTGACTCCCTTAATTTGTTAAGGTGATAACCACATGTTGGACCATAAGTTGTGATAGGCCCAACACTATGGGGACAAGATTCCAACGGACCTAACCCCAATATTTTTTTGAAGGAAAGATATGGGCATGAACAACCCATAATTTATTAAATTACCTCGTCAAAACTGATGTTTGAAGGGATACATAATAGTGGGGAATCAACATTTCAGGAATCATGATAACAACATTATCAATTACATCAGTAGGAAACAAAAAAAGATAACTAGTACTAAATTTACAGATTAGGAACATAAAAAAATGAAAAATCGAAATTGAAACTGCAACTGCAACTTTCTTCCATATTCCTTACATCATCAATCTCTTCGAAATATAAATCAGTTATTTATTTTCCAAATTAAATGAATAAATAAAACATTTACAATTCCTTAAATCACAATAAATATGTTTTCCTTCTTTTCCATTTTTTTTTCCATTTTTTTTCACATAATAAATTCTAATTTTAATTTAATTACTGAACTTTCTCTACACTAGAACACCGCTGCCACGGTAGGAATGGTCGACCGAAAAAACCGAAACACCGCTAGATCGTAAAAGATTTTTTTTTTACGGTGGATGACATGAACCTATGTCATGATGGCACGGATTTTAGTGGCGGTGGTGTTGGGATATCACGGTAGGGTGGTCCATGAAGAACTGGACCTTAGAGCGTCTGCCGCGGACGACCAAGAGTAAAAATTTGGTCTTTAACAGAGACGCAGTGGGACGGAGTAAAGACTAAATCCCCGACCATACCAAATTTCCAGACTATATTTGGTCCGCGACCAAGACTAAACCCAAATATAGTCGGGCGTTGATAAAGTTTACGCCCCACCACATGCGTTAGTAAAGTTTACGCCCCACATTGGGCGTTGATAAAGTTTACGCCTCACACGGCGCGTTTATAAAGTCCCCGCCCCATTTTTTTTTTATTTAAAACATTTATCATGGGGCGTTAACTATACAAACGCCCCATTTTTTTTTTTTTTTTAAAACAAATGTTTGGGGCGGTTACTATACCCCGCCCCATATAGTTTAATTTATTTTTTTTCGTGAACAGTAGAAAACAAACATCAGGCGTTAACTATACAAACGCCCCTTCTCCCGGCGCAAACTTTATGAACGTCCCACCGCGCGTAAACTATATCAGCGCCCCACACCGAGCGTAAGCTTTACCAACGTCCCACACCGAGCGTAATCTTTACCAACGCTCGACCAAATTTACTTGCCCCCTACTGCGTCACTCAAGGTACTAAACCCATATATAATCTTTTTTTATGGTCTTTGGTTTTGGTCGTACCGCTGCAGACGCTCTTATGTCTGTAACACCTGACTAAATTGGTTCTGATCTAGTAGTCGTTGCAAAGGATGTGAGATCAGCAAATAACATCTTTGCTCCTCAGCCTCCTCTCTGGACCACAGCCCGACGTCACATTTTACTTTCTTCGACACATTTTAGTACCACATATCAACTGAAACCTATATGCTACACGTGTCTAGGGTATTTTCGGCAACTCAGTTTATTCCTTTGATAACCCTATCTGCTTCACAGTCTTTCTGCGCTCCTTTTTCTTTTTTTATACTCCACTTCCACAGTTAACATCATCCACAGCAACAAATCCGCGTATATGATTGTATTTTTGGTTTTGTTGTAATTTCATTAATTCATCTGATATCTTGTTATTTGATTGGTATCTTGGAAGTTTAAGATTAATGGGATTTTTCAATTTTCTCATATGAACGGGTTTGAAGATAATAATAGATTTTGTAGATTTTGTATGAATTGTGAGAAATTGAAGGAGGTAGAGGAGGAAGGTGGTGGTGAAAACAATGAATTTGTCTACGACGGTGGTGATGGTGGTAGGTGATTAAGGAATGAATGATGCAATTATATATGACGTTATTTGATGGTGGTGGTGGCTACGGTGGAGGTGATGGTGGTGGCTACGGTGGAGGTGATGATGTTAGTGGTGAAGGGTCAAATCTGAATGATGTTGAAGAAGTGACAGAGAGTATCAATTAATGTTTGTGATTGTGGCGGCGGCAGAGGTGGTTGTGTTGAATTCGTTGATGGTGTTGCAGGAATATAATGGTGGGATGGTGTTTTGCTGGAATTAATGGCGGAGCTGTTGGTGGTGGTGGAGCTGGAGGCGGTGGTAGGTGAAGAGATAAGCTGATGTCACTAGAGGTGGCGGCGGAGCTGCTGGCGATTGTGGAGTTTCTGGCGGTGGCACTATTGTGGGTGTTCGTGTATCGGCAAAGGTGATGATGCTGGACAGTGGTAAGGTGAAAATAAATAAAGGTGGGGATGATGAAGGAAATGGGTTTTAAGTACAAGGGTATTCTAGTCATTTAATGTGTGACGGTTGTACGGTTGAATAAAAAAAAAAAGGTTTCAATCGACAAAAATGTGGTCATGAAAGTGATTCCTTCCCTACGGGTCTTTCGGGCCTTCCGGTCGGTCGGCTCAGTAAACGGTTGCTCTGTTTGACTGTTTGTCTTCTATAAAATGACACCATATATCTGGGGAATAAATGATTGGAAATATGGGTTTATTTGCGCCCTTGTCCATGCCCAATATATTTGAACTTTGAACCACCATCCAAGCCTTGTTTCTTTCTTAACTGCCACAATAAGGCCTTCAAATAAGAATTTTGAAAACCCTCTTTGGTGAATCTTTATTATTTCCACTAGTACTCCTGGTTTTATTTCTACTTCGCTTCTGACTCGTACACTAGGATATGACCCGTGCCGTAACGGCCCGGGTTTTGGTGTGTTGTGAAAAATGGAGATCTCTAATTTGTCATTCTTGTTACTTGTACTGGTAGCTCCCAATTGATATGTGGTACTTGGTAGTATGTGGTATTTGTTTTTCTTATGAATTTATAATGCCATTGTCATAAGGCGTCTGATTAGAAATTTGTTAGCACTCATCTAAATAGTGTATATTTAACATATTATTCTGATTGGTTAATTAGTATAAATTCACACTCGTCTAATTTTGATAGTACAAAATGATTTTACTTAACCTAAATGCGGCAAAGGGATGTCGGGCTTAGACGAAAGGGCTGTCCGGCTTAGATGAATGCCAGCAATTAGACTGAATCCCTCATTTGGAGCCAATCAAATTGCAAATAAATAACAGGCTCAATTTTTTTTTAGAATGTATCGTATTTTTCAGTGTGTTTCATTGGTCATTTGAAAACCACCGATGGAAAAGTATATATATATACATACATCAAGAAGTATCATCCAACATTACACTTACTTATGTACGCACTGCACAGTAATTTATATTTTCTTTTTAAACACAACTTTATTAAAAATGAAAAGAAATGAATACAAAATTCCCGAAAGATCAAAGAAAACCAATAATCAACATCTAAAAACTAAAAATAAGGACAACATGTTCAGCCAATAGGTAAAAACTACATAATGGAAAATGGTCCCATATACATCAAACATTTCTATTCTAAGGGATGTCACGAACACTGCACAGTAATTTGAGACATAACTTGAGTTAAGAATCGACACTCAGGAAAAAATGTATAGTTAAGAATCCACACTCAGGAAAAAATATATATCCACATTTTGATTAAGTCACCTTTTGTCACCACTCATACAATCGCAAGCCTGCGATTGGGAAGATTACCACCATTGTTGAACTGCATCCAGCTTGACAACATCAGTTCATAACAGACAGTACAAAGGTAAAATGAAGATAACAGAGAAAAGGGGCATCCCTCAATGTTTCAACTCTAAATCATGTCAGAAATGATAAATAAACCTTTAATATATGGTTATTTTAATATGCTATTAATTGCCTTAAGTTACCCAATAACTATTATATTTGCACTCCAAATTAGAATTAATGCACAATGGCAATCGAGGGAAATGAGATATAGCATTCAACCCCGTAAAGCATATACCTCTAGGGAAGGAAGCCTATTACGCTCGCCTATAATGCTACAGAAACCACCTTGGGGTTTAGGGAAGAAGGCGTCCACATATATACATATACTACACTGCCATTATTGAACAACAAAAAATCTAGGAAATACTTGGTGTCAAGCCTCCTAAAGTAGCTTCAAGAATGGGCTCGCGGCTAGAAACAATATTAGGAAGAAACAAAAACAAATGACAAATCCATTGCAAAGGCTTCACGACAATGACACCCCTAAAAACACAATACCCCAGTCACAGAAACACAATAACCGACATACAATGTGGAATGAATAATTATTTTCATGTCATATTTGATGACAACGATTGATTAGTAGAAAAATACATACATCTCCCCAGATTTTATTCCACCGGTCGGCCAAGATCTGCAAAAAGAAAAATGATGAGAAATTCATCGGTTTTTCCATGTTGGTGGGCAGGGCCGAGCTTCCAAGTCTTAAGTCGGTAGAGGCAATAACCAATTGCAAGCCCCTTCCACCTCTAACTTCAACTTCAGTAATATAAGGGTTTGCAACTAAAGGATTTTTACTGGTGATTTACTCAGACTACCAAAATTTATTGAAGTGTGTCGAGTGATTTGAAATATAACACAGAAACGAAGTTCATTTTAACCATTTATAAATAACATCGGCAATAGTTAAAGTGGGTAAATCGAATCATACCTGCGTACAAAAATAAGCTAATGTATGTCGTTGACCATTTCATATGTAACTGGGCATCAATGAACTTTCCACCAGCTAGATTGTTGAAAAATCTTATACATCACTGACATCACCTCTTATAAATCACTGATGTCACTGCGTTATGCTCTGACAAACATAATCTAACGAAAATTAAACCTCAAATATGGAAAAAGTATGTGTCTTTGCGACTCAATTTAGGAACCTTGAAGGACTCCACATTATCATTCTCTAAAATGGTTATCATAAACTTGCTTACGGAATCATAGTTGTATCAAGTATTTTTAACCCGGTTAATCGATGATTTTTACTCCACTAAAACTCAAGAACTAAAATTCTAAGAAATCTATGTAGGATTAAAGATTAAGAGAAATGATACAAAAATTCTCAAATTGAAGCAAACACAGAGATAAACTTACCTGGTTGAGAGGATTAATGTGAGATTCTTCTTCTCATAAAATGAGGATTAAGAGAGAGTGGCGACAATCGGTTTCATTGAGAGGAAAAGAAACGTTTTGACATTGAATGATAATACTAACTCTGTCGATGTAACCGATGATAATAAATCTGCCGATTTTGGGTAACGCATAAAGAATTTGATCTACGACGTTGGATGAGGGCGGAGAAAAAGGGTACATTCTGAACCACGATTTATCTGTTTCATTTTTTCTATATTTTTGAGAAGTGGAAGCCGTTGATGAATTAAAAAACTCCATTATGAGCCGTCGGATGGTTCAAAAACTATTTGTTTTTGTAAGATAGATACGTCAGGATAAATTTTGGGAAACAAAGTGGAAGACATCTATCATTTTAAGTACTTAAACTTCATGTTAGTAACAGCCTCTAGTTGTCAAGAATTTCCTTACCCTTGCCGCCTTAATTACTTTGACACCAGAAAGAAATTTAATCATCCTACCACCATAATCTAGTGTCCAAAAGGCTCTTCCGTTATACCTCTTGTCCTCCGTAGACCGTAGTTTCACCATTGACACCACGGTCACTCGGTCAATACCAGTGTATATCCCTACAACAAAAAATTGGGCTTTTATCTATCTAAAATAAAGTTAGAGATTTTCATGTGAGACCAGTTACACTTTCAGCCCTTCTGAATTTCAGGTGGGTTATTTTCTCACTTGGAAATCTTTGATGTTACCTTTGTTTAAAAATTCCAAGTTCTCAAATATGTAGATGGAAGTTTTCCTGTCCTCCAATGTACATCAATCGCACAAGAGCTAATGATGATGTGATTAATCCACAATATTCAACGTGGCAAGTCAAGACTCTACACTAATACTATGGATTCAGTCAACTATCTCAGATTCTGTGATTTGCTATGTTGCTGGTGCTGATACTTCAGCTGGTTTATGGAGGCAATCAATGCTAGGTTTGCTCAAACATCATACTCATGCTATTCGATTGAGGACCAAGCTCCAAACAATGAAGATGACTCGGATCTGTCTCCAATTTTTTGGTTGAAATCAAGAAACGCAAGATCAACTAGCTGCTGCTGGCTGTCCTGTATCTGACAATGAGTTGGTGGTAAGCATTCTTTCTGGCTTGTCTTCTGATTATGCATCTTTTGCTACATCAATTAGAATCCCACTCTCCGATTCTGACAAGAATTGCACAATTTACTTCTCAGTGAAGAGATAGTTATTGCTACTAATAGATCTACTTATGATGCAAAGCTTTTGCTTCTAATTACTATCCTAGAGGAGGATTTAGGGGTGCTAACTTTTCAAGAAGTAATTCTTCAAGAAGTCATAGAGGAGGATTTAGAGGTGGTAGATTTCCTAATCCCGCTATCTTCTCAAGAAATGGTTCTGGAGAGGATATTCCAACTCGATGAGCAGCCATGTTGTGCAACATCAAAGGTCATCTGGCACCTAATTGCACTCAAAGGTTAAACTTCTCATATCAAGGAAGACAACCTCCTTCAAATCTAAGTGCAATGCTTACAGCTGCTGATATTTTTGATGATGAATGGTATGTCAGATAGTGGTGCCAATCAACATATTACATCCGATCCAGCTACACTCACTGAATCTACTCCTTTTGAGGGCTCCAGGAGATAACTACAGCAAATGGTCAAGGTATGCATATTACAGATTTAGGTGCATCTAGTAAAACTGCTAATGATCACTCTTTCAATCTTAATAACATTCTCCTTGTCCCAAATGCTTCTCATAATCTACTTTCTCAGTTCACAAATTTACCTCTGATAATCACTTTGTGAAATAACTTTCTCCTCCAATGGTTTCATTGTGAAGGATTTGAACTCTGGGAGGATTCTTTTACAAGGACCACATAAAAATGGTCTCTATCCTATCAAGTTTACTTCAACCACTTCAACCCTCTCCACTCAAGCTCTCTCACTCAAGCTCCTGACATTCTCACTCTTCATAGAAGACTTGGTCATCCATCATTTCAAACAATTCAGAAACTTAAGCAGCAACTTGACATTTGCAAGTCTACCAGTCAGCCTTTCTTTTGTAATGACTGCAAAATCTGTAGAAGTCAGAAACTACCTTTTCAAAATGTCTTGTAACTCAGCCTCTCAACCTCTAGAATTGTTACATATGGATCTATGGGGTCCTTGCTCAGTTGCTTCTATTTCAGGGTCATATTACTATGCTAATATTGTAGATGACTACTCTAAATTATGTTGGATTTTTCCCTTAATCAATAAATCTGACTTCAAAAATGTTTTTACTGCATTTGTTGCTTATGTGGAAAATTTCTTCTCCTTAACTGTCAAATGTGTTAGAACTGATGGAGGAGGAGAGTTTGTAAACACTTTACTTGCTGAATATTTTCTATCCAAAGGATTACTCATGAAATAACTTGTCCAAATACCTGAACAAAATGGAGTAGCTGAAGTTAAGCATAAACACATACTAGGTGTTGCTAGAACCTTGTTCCATCAGTCTGGCCTACCATTCAAATTTTGGGTAGATGTCTTTCATACAGCTAACTATCTCATCAATAGACTTCCAGCAAGGTCAATTGGCTATGTCTCTCCTTTTGAATTTCTATTTCACAAAAAAACCAGACTACTCATTTCTTAAAGTTTTTGGTTGTGCTTGTTTCCCATGGTTAAAACCTTACACCAAAACTAAGCTTGAGCCTAGAAGCAAGCAGTGTATTTTCCTTGGTTACAGTCAGTCTCATAAAGGTTACAAATGTCTTGATCCTATTACTGATAAAATTTACATTTCTAGACATGTTCAATTCAATGAAGCTGATTTTCCATACATTTCTTTAGTTTCATCCACTTTATGTAGCAATACAGTAACTCCACCTACAGAATTTCATTTTCCATCTGTTCCCTCAGTATCTACCACTCCATCTATCACTGTCACTTCCAATTCACATGCTAATGTTGTTCCAAATTCCATTACTCCTCCACTATCACATTCCATTCCTGTAAATGATCATAGCATGATTACTAGAGGTAAGAATGGCTACTCAAACCAAAGTCATACTTTGCCACAAAACATCCCATGCCCGCTGCATTACTATATGACACATCTATTCCTCGCTAATATTAGACAAGCAAAGCAAAGTTCAGTATGGCTTCCTGCTCTCAATAATGAATACTCTATCTGCAAAATGCTGGTACATGGTCTCTTGTTGACCCCTCTCCTGATCAAAATGTTGTTGGCGTAAATGGGTGTTCAAAGTGAAGCGAATCCTGATGGTACCATAGACAAACACAAAGCAAGACTAGTAGCCAAAGGCTTTCATCAACAAGAAGGTATTGACTTTGCTGACACTTTTAGTCCTGTATAAAACCAACAACCATTAGAATTGTTCTTTCAATGGCTGTTCAATACAATGGAAAATACATCAATTAGATGTAAGTAATGCTTTTCTTCATGGAGCTTTAAAAGAGATAGTGTTTATGAGTCAGCCTCCTGGTTTTGTTGACCCTAATAAGCCACATCATGTTTGTCTTCTACATAAATCAATCTATGGCTTGAAACAGGCACCTAGAGTATGGTATGACACTCTCAAAACTGCTTTTACTGAGTTGCAGTTTGTTCCTTCAAAAGATCGATACTTCATTATTTGTGCATAAGCAGGGTGATCAGATTTCAGTGGCTCTAGTATATGTTGATGATATTCTTCACTGGTTCCAACACAGTTTTTCTTCAATCTGTTATCTCTAAACTTCAACAACAATTTCCAATTAAAGATTTAGGAGATGTCCACTATTTTTGGGTCTTGAGGTGCAGAGAACGGTGATGTTTTATTTCTCATCAGACCAAATATGCTATTGATCTACTCAGAGAACTAACATGGAGGAGTAAAACCATGTAGCACACCTATTGCAGCTAATATCAAATTGTCTAAATCTGATGGTACTTTACTTGAGAATCCAACTGAGTATAGGTCTATTGTTGGAGCTTTGCACTATCTTACTTGACAAGACCAGAAATCTCTTATGCAAAGGAACCGGGTATGTCAACATCTGCAACATCCAACCACTTCACATCTTGCTGCTGCCAAAAGAATCTTAAGATATATCAAAGGAAATATCATGTCATGGAATTGCATTTAGCAAGGGTACATCATTTCTTCTTGGTTTCTCTGACATCTTTGATCAATGGCAATATAGATGATAGAATCATTTTATATCTCGAGTCCTTGACCAGTCTCTTTGGACGTTGCTGGTTCACCTCTATCGCATGCCATATGATCAACATAAAATCACCAATGACAACACCAAAGCACCAACACTAGTAGACATGACACCAAAACTTCAATATTTTATTTCGCACCTGTCCAGCAATTTACTTACACTTAAATCTATGCATTCTGCGTCCCGTCTCTTTCTCTCTTTAAATATTCCAGCAATTAGCCACAGCTGAAATTCAACTGATCAATTTTCATATCTCTTTGTTAACTATCATAGCAATTCGACCATCTGCTATCTCCTAAGTTTTCATATCACTCTTTATCTCTCTCAACGCCTAAGTTGATATACGCTAATGGCTGTTTACCCATTGCCATCAGACAACCAATATTGTGCAGAGCTTGATTTCTCTCTAGGTTTTCTCACTCTTTTAGATATGGAATCATCAACAAGGAATGATCATGATAATTCTTCAACAACATCGGAT
The DNA here is from genome assembly GCA_023529315.1 of Papaver bracteatum. NCBI lineage: Eukaryota > Viridiplantae > Streptophyta > Magnoliopsida > Ranunculales > Papaveraceae > Papaver > Papaver bracteatum. Next base: position 903,526 of record JAJJWX010000778.1, on the reverse strand, counting down.
TCCTCCACCTCTTCATCATCTATAATAGAGGTCGTAATGAGCATGCCTATGATTACTGTGGAACTCCCACATGAGAATACAGAGTAGTATAGAAATATCAATTTGTTCAGCCTTGTGTTTACATTTCTATAGTTAATCACTTTCCGTGACCGTGCATATGGCAGCTATATATTGTTGTATCCTTCTCATTTTCGTCTTTTTTTTTTCTCTCATTTTTATGGATCAAATGAAAAGGTCATCTTAGATATTTTCTATCTCATTTTTCCAGAATGCGTTGGGAATCTCGGTAAGGTTCCCCATTTTAAAGTTACAAATTACCAGGAGTAATTCTTCCCGGGCCCATAAAAACCTTAAAATCGGCTTCTCTCGCACACGAAGAGTGGGCCCTCCATTTAAGAGGTTACTTTTGTTTTTACTCCTTCCGTTTCGAAATAATTGACAGATTTGTGTGTAAAATTACACACAAACCTGGCAAATATTTTGAAACGGAGGGAGTACTTTGTTTTTCCCATGGTTCACCAACAATTTTTTAACACTGCTTAATTGGGGGCCTAAAAAATAATTAGGGGCCTCACAATACAGGATAAAAAGGGTAATTAAAACCCAAATTAGTTACTCCTTATCCCAAATTCTTTTTAATGGCTACACTACCCAAAATGATTAGTGTTAATAATTAGTTAAGTTAAGTTAATGTTAATCAATGTGTCTGAGTTAAAATCAGATTTAAAATTTAAAATTTGGGAAAAAAATAAAAGTTGAGTTTTTGTGTGTTGAGAAGAAGAAGAGGAGTTTTTATTAGATACTATAAATGTCAAATGAGAAACGTGTAAGAATATTATTGAATAAGGTGAAGGTTACAAGTGACATGATTAGTCTTTAAATAGACCAATCATTACAGCTGTAGTGTCATTACATACACACAAACTATCTACACAAGCCCAACACAAATAAGTCAAGTCAACAGAACATGACTTGACATTTACAGTATCTAATATACCCCCTCAAATTGTTAGGGGCTGACAAGACAAGAACAGTTTGAAAACTGAGAAAAGAAAAAGCAGTATCTAATTACAGTATCCTGCCACAGAAGTGAACTAAGTAACAACAGAGACTAAACTTGAAACTGAACTTGCAGGAACAACAGAACATGACTTGTCGGTAGAGCTTGCAACACCCTGTGGATTGTAGACTAGTAAGGACTGCAACAATCTTGTAAAAGTAGGTGAACAGAGCCCCTTGGTAAACAAATCAGCCAGCTGGAGTTCACTTGAAATATGCTAAAGCTTTAGAAAACCACTTTCCACCAATTCCCTGAAAGTATGATACTGTATCTCTATGTGCTTTGTCCTAGCATGAAAAATAGGATTAGATGCTAATGCCAAAGCACTGGTATTATCACACAAAAGTAAAGGTGAACTTGCAACAGAAATAATTCAAGTCAACAGAACATGACTTGACATTTAAAGTATCTAATATACCCCCTCAAACTGTTAGGGGATGACAAGACAAGAACAGTTTGAAAACTGAGAAAAGAAAAAGTTGTATATAATTACAGTATCCTGCCACATAAGTGAACTAAGTAACAACAGAGACTAAAATTGTAAATGAACTTGCAGGAACAACAGAACATGACTTGTCAGTAGAGCTTGCAACACCCTGTGGACTGTAGACTAGTAAGGACTGCAACAATCTTGTAAAAGTAGGTGAACAGAGCCCCTTGGTAAACAAATCAGCTAGCTGGAGTTCACTTGAAATATGCTGAAGCTTTAGAAAACCACTTTCCACCAATACCCTGAAAGTATGATATTGTATCTCTATGTGCTTTGTCCTAGCATGAAAAACAGGATTAGATGCTAATGCCAAAGCACTGGTATTATCACACAAAAGTAAAGGTGAACTTGCAACAGAAATATGAAGCTCAGATAGTAAGTCTATAAGCCACTTTAGTTCAGCTGATGCAACAGATAAAGTTTTATATTCTTCCTCAGCAGAAGACTTAGAAACAATAGGTTGTTTCTTAGAAGACCAAGAAACCAAATTAGAGCCCAAAAACACAGCATAGCCTGAGGTAAACCTCCTTGTATATGGACACCCAGCCCAGTCAGAATCAGTATATGCAGTTAATGTTGTCAAACTTCTCTTCTTTAAAGTAATACCAACACCAAGTGTGCCCTTCAAATACCTCAGAATTCTTTTGACTAGCTGTAGATGCACATTTGTAGGTTTATGCATGAACTGTGACACATAGCTTACAGCAAAGCAAATGTCCGGCCTAGTAACTGTTAAGTACTGTAAGCTACCTATAACAGTTCTATACTCAGTAATATTGTCCAAGACTGTACCATCATGTAAAGAAACTCTTGGACCTTTGACAACTGGTGTATCACAAGACTTTCAATCCAACATATTAGTTTTAGACAATAAATCCAATATATACTTTTTCGGAGTTAAAACAAGAGAATCATTACTCCTAACTGCTTCAATACCAAGGAAATAACCCAGACTGCCAAGTTCCTTCATTGCAAATTCTTGTTTCAGAGAAGAAATTAAGGAATCAATCATCATAGCTGAGCTTCCAGTTAACAAAATATCATCCACATAAAGTAATAAAACAAGCATCCCAGACTGAGAATGAAGTACAAACATAGAATTATCTGAGATAGATTTCTTGAAACCATAAGCCACCAAAAAAGTACTAAATCTATGAAACCAAGCTCTTGGAGCTTGTTTCAACCCATATAAGCTCTTTTTGAGATGAAAAACATAATCAGGTGGATATTCAGGATTGATAAACCCTTGTGGATGAGACATGTACACATACTCATCTAAGTAGCCATGTAAGAAGGCATTACTCACATCCAACTGTCTTATTTTCCAATTATAAGTGATAGCCATACACAAAACAACTCTTATTGTTGTACACTTGACCACTGGACTGAATATATCATTAAAATCAATACCATATTGTTGATTATAGCCTTTTGATACTAGTCTAGACTTAATTCTATCAACAGTCCCATATGGTTTTCATAGATAACTACCAGTCAGGATGCTGCATTGCTTGCTTAAAATTCTTAGGCTCAGACTCTGTAGTTAATAAAGATGTATATGCAGATGCCTTTTTGTGCTCTTGTAATCATAGAATGAGAAGGAGAAGAAACAAAAAAATCAGTGGGTAAAGATTTAGAATTCTCAGTTGGTAAAGAATAGATTGTAGCTTACTCAGATGATGAAGAAACATGACAAGAAAAATAAAACTGTGTTTCATCAAAAACAACATGCCTTGAAATATGTAACTTCTTAGTTACAGGATTATAACACCTATAACCTTTATGAAGAGTACTATAGCCCAAAAAGACACATTTTGCAGATTTTGGAGAAAGCTTATCAACTCTTGTATGAGATAACAAAGGATAACATATGGACCCAAATTTTTTGAGAAAAGAATAATCTGGGACAGAACCAAACAAGACTTCAAAAGGTGATTTATAATCCAGAATTCTACTAGGAGTTCTGTTAATTAAGTAAGTGGCAGTTAAAAAGGTATCATACCACATTTCTTTAGGACAAAAAGAGTTAAACAAGAGAGTATTCCCCATCTCTGTAATATGCCTATGTTTTCTTTCAGCCAAACCATTCTGTTTTGGAGTTTTGGGACACGAAATTCTAGTAAGAATACCACATTTATCTAGAAAAACTTTAAAAGACCCTTTAACAAGTTCAGCAGCCCCATCAACTTGAAAAGAAAGAATTTTTGTTGAAAACTGATTCTCAGTATGGTTTTTAAAATGTGTAAAGCATTGACTAGCATCAGATTTCAGCCCCATTGGATAAATCCAATGAAACCTACTATAATCATTTATGAACAGAATGTAGTACCTATAACCATTGAGAGAAGGAACAGTAGGACCCCAGACATCACAACGTATAAGTGACAAAGGTTGAGTAGCATGAGAATTAGAAAATTGAAAAGGCAACTTCTTACTTTTAGCAAGTTGACAAGGGTGACAAAGAGATGTAAAATGTGGAGTTGTTAAAACAATCTATTTGAAAGAATGTAGTTTTTGAAAGATATAACTAGAAGGATGACCTAGTCTATCATGCCACACTTGAGAAGAAGCAGACACAGTGGTTGCCAAAGAAAGAGCATTAGAAAAAGAATTTCTAGATAAAAAAGAATGTTGAACATGATACAAATTGTTCACTACAGGGCCATGAGCAAGCAAAGCATGTGTAAACAAATCTATTATCCCATAACCATAGGGTGTAAGTTTAAATTAGCAGGAATTGTCTCTTGTAAACTTAGCAACTGATAACAAACTATGTTTCATATCTGGAACTAGTAGAACAGAATCAATCCTAAACCTAGCCTTAGGTGTTTGAATAGTAGAAGTTCTTGTGGATGAAATAACAAGATACTTACCATTGCCTACTTGGACTTTGTCCTTGCCCTTGTAAGTGGAAGTATGTTGCAAAATAGCTTCATCACTAGTAATATGAGCAGTTGCACCCGAATCAGCTAGCCATTGAGGTGCTTCATAAGTAGAAACAGAATGATCAAAAGACTGTTCTTCACCAATAGAAGCAATAGCGTGTTGAGTACCATGACCTGCACCACCAGTTGTTGGAGGATAATATCTGAAGTAACACCTGCTTTCATAGTGACCTTTCTTTCTGCAGATTTGACACTCTATCTGAGAAAAATCTCTTCTTCCACCCCCATTATATGAACCAGAAGAACTAGCTTGAGAATAGGAACTCTGACCATTCTTGAAAGTTGAAGCATTCTTGAAATAATTTGAACCCTATGAATTCTGTGACCTGTTCTTCCCATTATTTCCAGAATTCATATTTCTACTAAACATAGCAGAATGTTGTTGATCATCAAATATTGAAGCAGATTCTTATTGTTGACCAAGAACCCATTGTTCATGATTTAACAGTCTAGGTTTTAACTCAGCAAAAGTAAAGGGAACATCCCTATTTTGAGCAGCAACCACAAAACTATCAAACTCTCTACCAAGACCATTCAGAAAAGTCATAACAAGATCTGAGTTACTAACTCTTTCTCCTATTGCAGCTAAATTATCAACAATAGTTTTAACATTCTGAAGATATACAAGAATAGTCATATTCCCCTTTTTAAGATTATGAAGCTGATTCTTTAACAAATTCTTCCTTGCCATAAATTGACTTTGAAAATTCACTTCTAGGAATGACCAAATCTCCCTAGCAGTAACTAAACCCAAAACATCACCAGAAATCGTATCAGTAAAAGTAGCCTTCATACAACTGGTGAGAAAACAATCCATCTTCCTCCAACGAACCCATTGTGAATTCAATGACAAAACACCATTATTATTATTTTGTTTCACTGGTTCTTGCACATCACCATTAAAAAAACCAAACAAATCTGTAGAAATCAACACAGACTCCATTTGATCTTTCCAGAGGAGAAAATTGTTTGGACCCAATTTAGTAGACACAAAATTAGAAATGTTGGTAAAGGGAAAAACAAATTCAGAAGAATTACCCAAATCTCGAGCAGCGGAATTCATCTTCTTTCTTCTTGTATACACAATTACAGAATCTGTCATGAACAAAGAAAAACCCTCAAAGTTGAGAAGATCTCCCAATTACAGTATCGACAATATTGAGAAAAAAATCTGAGGTGAATCAGATTAAAAATGTTGTTGAAAGAAATCGAACCAAAAAATTTGTTGAACAAGATATGTTGATTCAGAAATTTGTTGAAATTTTTTGATTTGAAGAATTTTAGGTATTGTAGTTAGAAAAATTGTTGTCTCAGGATCGATGTGTCTGATACCATGAGAAACGGGTAAGAATATTATTGAATAAGGTGAAGGTTACAAGTGACATGATTAGTCTTTAAATAGACCAATCATTACAGCTGTAGTGTCATTACAGACACACAAACTATCTACACAAGCACAACACAAATAAGTCAAGTCAACAGAACATGACTTGACATTTACAATATCTAATAGTTTTTGGGCGAAATCTTAGGGCTCTTAGATGTGCTATTTAATGTTTGGTACCCGGTAAATGTCCAACACATTACTTTGTACCCAACATTTCAAATATTAAGGAATGATACCTGGACCAACAACTGACCGTTAAGTCAAACCATTGACTTAACAAAAGAACGCGCAATTGGGGGATACTTTTATTAATTGGGGGATATGAATTACTTCCCCCAACCCATTGTGTGTGCTAAGGGGTGACTTTTGGGGGCGAAAATACTAAAACACCCTTCCTCAAAATAAAAATAAAAAAACTTAAAATAAAAAAACAAAAAACAAAATCATATCCCCCATTTTCATCTCAACTTCTTATTAATCTTTTTAGGGTTAAAATTTTAATCTTTCAAATTCTAAATTTTCCCCACTTCCTTTCAAATTCTCTTCTCCTTCTCTGCCGGAAGTGATGAAGAACATGCCGGAAATGATAAAGAACATGCCGGAAATGATGAAGACCACGCCGGAAATGATGAAGAACATGTCGGAAATGATGAAGGTCACGCCGGAAGTGATGAAGACCATGTCGGAAGTGATGAAGAACATGTCGGAAATGATGAAGGTCACGCCGGAAGTGATGAAGAATGTGCCGTCATAGAAATTTAGGATGAAGACCACGCCGGTACTAAGTTCCGGCATGGTTATTTAGGATGAATACCACGCCGGTACTGAGTTCCGGCATGCTCGAAAATTAGACTATCCATGCCGGTAGTCAAGTGAAAAAAAAAATCAATCTTCTGGATACTTTTATTCGTGTTCCGGCATGGTTATTTAGGATGAAGACCACACCGGTACTGAGTTCCGGCATGCTCGAAAATTAGACTATCCATGCCGGTAGTCAAGTGAAAAAAAAATCAATCTTCTGGATACTTTTCTTCATGTTCCGGCATGGTTATTTAGGATGAAGACCACGCCGGTACTGAGTTCCGGCATGCTCGAAAATTAATCTATCCATGCCGTTATAAATTGAATATCACTTACATCTTGATATTTCTCTTTGTTGTATACGCGTGTAGACGAGCATAAATCAATGACAGCTTTTATGTGTCTTGATGGATGTTTACTGGCCAATGAAGATTTATCTAAAAGTCTCTTTTCAAGCTGTCACTTCTTGAAATATTGAACTTATTTCAAACTGATAATCAAAGGAATTTCACTTTTGAGTCTTTCAGCCTTTAAACAGTTTGCATACACTCATTGGAGCAGCAGTGGTCAGTCGGTATATCATTTTAAGCCCAAAGTTATCAAGTTAATCCACCCCTTACTTGACACATGATTTTGTTTCAGAAAAAATAAATGAATTTTAACGTATGGTGAAACTCTAGTAGCGGTTGATAAAGGGAAACGACTTGATTTATCACCTGGTAAACTGTCAACTCCTTTGATTATGTAATTCACAATCTTGGAGGCTGGAAACGTGGCTTACTAAAGGTAGCGTGTATTTTGTTGTGATCCCTAGGATGTGAGTTGAAATTGTTAGTGTTGGTCGCTTATCTGATTGCCCCCTCCATCCCCGTTGGAAATGATTGGAAGCTAGGATTCTCATTGCCAGGCATGCTATCTGAACTCAATGTTGTTCCGCTTTAAATGCACGAGGTAGTTATGCAGAGCTCAAAATTCCGATTACACTGTTCTTCGTTAATAATTTCCATTATCTGATCACAAGTTACAAGCAAGTATGGTCCTACCGTGATTCTTAATGCATAAATCCCAGATTATGTCACAAGCTACCAGTATTCCAACACTTGTGAGATTTTTTTTTTTTTCTTTTTTCTTTGGTAAAGAGAATTAAACATCCTAAAACGATTTCTACTGAATATCAATAATATGTGTATTATTGTATACGCGAATAATATGTGTATTATTGTATACGCGTGTAGACGAGTTAATAAACTACATTCCTGGAGTTTCGCCCATAATATTAGCTGACATCAGTGACATGTCAGCGTCACATCTCTCAAACGAGCCTTTATTTTGGAAGCTGTCTCTGCAGTTCGTAAAACACACTGTCTTCTTCTTACTACCTACCATGAGTTAGAGCCTCAAGTTACAAAAGCTTTAATGGAAGTACTTCCCGTACCTGTGTAGCCTGTTGGCCCATCAATACCTCTCCCTATGCCACTGGAAGAGGAACCTGAGCTGTGTATGAAAGCTGTATGTGCTCTCTATCGACACCATATATCGGAAAACGAAACGTCAGCCAATGGCTACCCCCGAACCCCCGGATTGTGGCAAACAATTTATGAAAATTGCCAGCAAATGCCGGCATGGTTGTTTGGTTGAATACCATGCCGGAAGCGAGCTGTTTCAGCTACAACAATGGTGGATTCAAAGTAAAAAAATCAAATTGTCAACTCTTAGCGGCAATTCTCTCATCACAATCATCTTCCATTTTCAAAAAAAAATTTCCACTCAATTTTTTTTTCCTCTCCTTCTACTCCTCACTCACACAAATTAAAATAAAAACACACACTAATCTATCCCCCAAATACTTAAGAATTTACTAATTATTATTAACCACTAAACATGATTAGTGAGGGCTAGATTAGGAATTAAAAAAATAATTACATAGGGGTAACCCAGAATTGCTATTGGGACACCGTTTTTGTCTTGTAGCTATATCCCCCAATTAATAAAAGTATCCCCCAATTGCCCGTTCTAACAAAACAATAATTATTTTTAATGATAATATTATCATTTTTGAAAGAAGCCTATTATTGAGGCGTCACATTCCAATAGAGGGGCGTCACCTAATAAGACAAAAACGGATCACACATAAGTAATATCAAAAACCCCTTATCTAAAATAATTTTATAATGACTAAACAAACCCTTATGTGGTTAGGCTAATGATAAACTAATAAATAGATTGATAAGATTTTTTATATAATTAGTAATAAGAAATCATATTAAGTGATTTTGGTGGGAAGAAAAAGTTGAAAAAAATGAGAAACTTTGGAGATTTTTTTCTAAGTAAAACCCTAGATTTTAAATCACCCAAACAATGTTCTTTTTATTTCTCAAAATTGATGAAAAAAATTAAAAAACATTGATTTTTTTAGCTTTTCAGAGCGGTTTACGGTTGGGTTTTTCCTTCGTAGCCAACCGTAAGACAAATTTACGGTTAGGTGATGATGAACTCCTAACCGTAACTAGGTAAAATTAGGAAAACCCAATTTTAAACCAGTTACGGCTGGGTTTTTTGGGTCGAAACCCAACTCAGAAATCGATTCTGGTTTGAGTTTTTTGATCGAACCTAATCGTAAATCGATTCTGGTTGGTTTTTTTTTTGGTCGAACCTAACTCAGAAATCGATTCTGGTGAGTTTTTTTTTTGTCGAACCAATTGTAAAAACGATTCTGCTTGGGTTTTGTTGAGGAAAACCCAACCGTAACTGGTTCTGAAACCTAATTTTTTTCTAAGATTTCAATCTATCTAACTATTTCAGATGCAATTGGTTGTTGATTACCATCACTTCTATCAATATGCTTCTTCCGCACCTTTAATAGAGAATTCAATCGAAGATTTTAAGTTTTTCGAACCGTCGATTGATCGAAGATGGTGAAATGATTTTGATTGAAAAAAAAAAAGAGGGGATGATTTATGGTTGATGAAGGAGAGGAAGTTAAGAAGAAGAAGAAGAAGAAGAAGAGGAGGAGGAGGAGGAGGAGGAGGAGGAGGAGGAGGAGATCTTTGAATGAGAATTAGGTTTTGATTTTAGTTTTAGGTTTAGGTTTTAGGTTTAGTCAAAGAGTAATCTAGACATTTTGTATTGAATCAAGAATACCCCATAACCAATTTTTTGGTCACTAGAAATCCAAGTGAAGTTGGAATGTGACGCCCCAATAATAACCTTCTTTTGAAAACCCATATATACCCTCAAATCCGACGGTCTTAAAAATATATGGATATACCTTTTCTTCGAAATAGTCTCCAGCTCTCCACCTCCCTCTTCCTCGTCTTCTCCCTGTGTTCCTCAAAATCTCCGGCGCTGCTAGTCTTCTATTACTATAACTTGAGAAAAAAAATCAGTACTTGTTACAAAAAAGTAATTAAAGAAATCCCATCTTTATTCTTCTTCTTTCGTTCTTGTTTTGTTTTTTTTCTTCTTCTTGAAACACTAATAAAATCACAAATTTCAATTGGAATTTGGTTATGTATTTGGTGGATTTGATCTTTCAATTGGAGTCGTTTCGAAAAGTGGTTATGGTTCCAATTTCAGATTGGGAAGAACCTAACTCTGAGATTGAAGCTACAGGGGGTATGATCAATTAATTTGATTTCTTGGGGGTTTTGCAGCAGTGATACTATGTTGATGGTGATTCATTGGGGTGTATTATAGAGCAGTATCAGGTGGCTGATTGAGGATGATTTAGAGTTTGAGAAGAGTATGGAACAATGGGTTCTAAGTGTTTTTTTATCGATTTGAATTCAAGTTTGGTGGTGATTTGGGTAAACATCTCTTGGCCTGAATTTCAATTGAAGAAATGAAGTTTTGATGCCGGAAAGAGAGGGGATATGGTGATGTTGGTGTTTCTAGCTAGAAATTGATGGGAGTAGATGAAAGACAAACTACTGCGAATGTCGAGAACATGGAAATGTGACCAAAAGTTAGAAGTTGGTGTTGTGGATTATGAGAAGAAGATTGTTTGTGTTATGTTTGGATTGATTGCGGATAGAAGATGTGCAATAAGATGTTACAGAAAAGTGTTTGAAATTTGAAGAAATTTTGTTGCCATGGATGGTATGAGAAGAGTGAGCTGCAAATCATGGAAGTTTTCGGTGCAATATTCTTAAAGAACAGATGGGTTGGTAATGGTGGTGGTCATGATGGAAAAAGAGATATTTTTCCCTTTAGGGGATAATCGTAATTCGTAAAGCACAATAATAATTTAACACAAAATTACAAAATTAGTGATAAAACCCCTAGGTGAACAAACTAGTAATAAGAAAAAACCAGTCATATTATTTCTACCAAATAAAAACCGTTTCAAATAAAATTGGGACAAAAACCCCAACTCAAATAATAATAATTAAATTTAGTTTTTGTTACTTTAGAAAAACCCAAATATGCCCTTTCGACCTTTTCTTCTTCTTTTTCTCCGATTTCTTTTTTCTTTTTTTCCTTTTTCTTTCATCTCCTTCTCCCACCAGCAGCAACAATGGATCTCCACGAACACCAAATTTTTTCTTCAATCTTTTTTTTTTTTTCTTCCTTTTCCGACTTCTAATCCTCCTTAAATTCTTCTCACTTTGTTTTTACATTTGATGAGATGGAGATCTGGATTGAGCTCGAATCGCTTAGGGTTTGTGTTGAATTTGTTGTGATTCAACTGGTATTGGTTTTAATTCGAGTTCTAGAGAGGAGATTGAAAAGAGTATGAACTGAATTAGGGTTCTACAAGAATCACTTGTATTTGATCGATCTCTTTATCAAATACAAGAGATCGTTGGAATTCAATCATGGTTTTTCGGCTACTATGTTAAAGATGTTGATTCAGCTTGTATTTGATCGATCTCTTTCAAGTAAGCTCCTTTACTTCTACTAGTGTGTTAAAGATGTTGATTAAACTTGGTCTGTTTTTAGTTCCATTCAGAAAAAACTTAACCAATTCTTTCAAATACTATGATTAGTACTTATGTTGATTCTCGATTGTTTAAATGGTCTTGATCGAATTGTTTTTGAAAATGCTGGTTATGGGTTTTGTTCCTAATGAATTTACTTACCCATTTGTTCTTAAGTCATGTTCATCTCTGAATTTAGTTGAAGCTGGACGACAAATTCATGGGTTTTTTATTGTTAATGGATATGAGCATGATGTTTTTGCAATTAGTGCCTTACTGGATTTTTATGTTAAATGTGGTTGTTTTTGGGATGCTTGTAAACTGTTTGATAGAGTTCCTGAGAGAAATGAAGTTACTTGGAATTCAATGGTGTTTGGGTATGCTCAAAATGGGTATTGGAATCATGCTTTGGAGGCTTTAGAACTTATGGGAAAATCTGGAATTTAGGTGGAAGTAAGTAGTTGGAACTCAATCATGCTTGCTTAATTTGAAATTACTCCATGGCTTTGCAACTAGGCAGAAAGAAATTACAGGTTTGGATTCAGTTGACAATGAGAGATTAAGCTATTCAATTGCTTCTGGTTATGCCTATCATGGTTGTATAGAATATGCATCTGAATTATTTGATTTGATCTCCTTGAAAACTTCTCCATTGTGGATTTCTATGATTTCTGTGTTTGGTGTAAGAATATGAGTTCATATTGTGATGCCTAAGCTAGAATAATTGTTAAAAGTGGGTTTTAACATTGTCATGATGTAGTGTAGAACTGTTAACTTAATAGTGAAGTCTAATCGACACATGTTAGCTTGATTTTTGAAGGAAGTAGTCCGTGTTCAGTTATGTTTTGCTTTTGTTTGTATTGCTTACATTGATGTTCAGCCCTACTATGTGTTTTATGTGGAGCATGGTTACTAGGATACATGATGTAGTGTAAGCATTCTTGTAATTATATTATATACATACACCTTTGACAAAATCTATCATTAGAGCTGGGAAGTTGAATACAAACAAAGTATGTTCAATCTTCAAACGACTAATTAAAATGTGTTTGTTGATTTCAGGAAACATTCGAGTTCCTTGAACTTTCAAAAGTTCATGGGATGGCCAAGGTTATGGGGGTGCTTACATATCTTGATACCTTGGTAGACCAATTCCAGACTGAGATATGCAAAAGAGCATAGGTGTGATAGGTGATTTTTGGAATTTGGAAGAAGACCGGTAATATGATAGTGGTGTTGAACTAGGGTAATTGTGAAACAGCTTATGGATTAGTTGGAATGATTTTTGCCTAGTTTATTTTGGTTTGGTTTCATCATTGAAGCTGTGTTGGTGAAATGACAATACGTAGAAAAATTATGAAACCTAATTAGGTTTCATCTAGTTTTGGTGAAACCTTTTTTGGTTTCATCATTGAAGCTGTGTTGGTGAAATGACAATATGTGAAAAATGATGAAACCTAATTAGGTTTCATCTAGTTTTGGTGAAACCAATTTTGGTTTCATCATTTTTCCTGTTTGGTTTCACCATTTTTCCTGTTTGGTTTCATCATTTTTTTCTGTTTGGTTTTATCATTTTTTTTCTGTTTGGTTTCATCATTTTTTTATGTTTGGTTTCATCATTTTTTTAAGTTTGGTTGAATATTGATCAATGAAATTCATTTTTTTTGGCAGTGGCGGCTGGTTGGTGGTGGTGGTCGGTGATAAAGGTGGTCTTTGCTTTCGGCGACGATAGTTGGTGGTGGTACTTGTGGTGGTTGGTCGCTCGGGCGGGTGTTGGCGGTGGTGCCGACCGGTAGCGGTGGGGTAGCGGTGGTGATGCAATTGCTCGATTATTGGTGGTGGTGGTGCTAGTGGTGTGGCGGATTTGAGCCAAGGAGTAGTTGAAGTTGCGGAAAGAACGAGCCAAGGAGCAATTGCGGTCGATCGAAACCAATTATGGTTTCATCGTATTTATGATGAAACCAATTTCGGTTTCATCTATTTTTTCCAATTTTGGTTCCATCATTTTTTCAGTTTGGTTACATCATTTTTCACGAGAAATTATTTGCACGCGAAATTTTGGTTCCATCATTTTTTTCAGTTTGGTTTCATCATTTTTTTCTCATTTTCAATTTGGTTGCATCATTTTTTCTCATTTTGCTGAACATTGATCAATCAAATTAATTGTTTGTGGTGGCGGCGGTTGTTTGGTGGGGGTGGTCGGTGATAATGATGGTGTTTCTCGGTGACGGTGGTGGTCGTATGTGGTTGTGGTCGTTGGATGCGGTGGTGGTGGCGGTTGGAAGTGGTGGTGGTGGTGGTTGGTGACGGCGGTGGTGGTTGGCGGCGGTGACGGAGGTGGTGGGCGGAGGCGGCGGTGGTGGTGGTGGTGGTGGTGGTGGTGGTACAGTGGTGGTGGTGGTGGTGGTGGTGGTGGTGGTGGGAGGCGACTGTGGTGCAGTGGTGGCGGTGGTGGTGGTGGTGCAGGGGTGGCGGTGGTGATGTGGCGGCGGTGGTGGTGGGAGGCGGCGGTGGTGCAGTGGCGGCGGTGGTGGTGGTGGGAGGCGGTGGTGGTGATGTGGCGGCGGGGGTGGCGGTGGTGTCGCGGTGGTGGTGCTGTGGCGGTGGTGGTGGTGGTGGTGGTGGGAGGTGGCGGTGGTGCAGTGGTGGCGGTGGTGGTGGCTGTGGTGGTGCTGTGGCGGAAGTGGTGGTGGTGGCGGTGGTGATGTGGCGGCGATGGTGGTGGTGCAGGGTTGGCGGTGGTGCAAGGGTGGCGGTGGTGCAGTGGCGGTGGTGGTGCAATGGCGGTGTCGGTGCAGTGGCGGCGGCGGTGCTGCTGTGTTGCTGTTGGTTGTGATAATTTAATAAAATTTAAATGTGGGGTTGATTTTTGTTTTTGTTGGGGTGATTTAAATAGTAGAAGGGTAATATAGACAGTTTATGATATTTGGGGTTTTTGTGTCATATTTGTTTGGATGGGTTTTTTGTGGATGGGTTATAACCCCTTTGGGGTTATAACCCGCGCGCCGACAAAATTAGGAAAATAAAATAAAGCTTGGCCATATGTTGACTTTGACGGTCAACGTCAACTTTAGGTACCAACCCTTAATACTTGAAATGTTGGGTACTAAAGCAATGTGTTGGATATTTTCCGGGTACCAAACATTAAATAGCCCTTCTTATAAATGAGTGATTCAAGTGGAGGAAATGATGTTGGTGAAGCTTCAAATAACAAACATGATTGTGTTGATGATGAGATTATCTTACATTCTCATTTGGATTGGATGTATGATGAAGACATGTTAGTAGAGGAAGCCTTGAATAATGGTGCAAATGAAGATCCTATTGCTCAAGATGAAGGAACCAACCCTCAAAATGAAGAATCTGAAGCTCAAAAAAATGAGGTAAACATATTATACCCTTCGGTTTGTCTGTTTGTTTTGCTCCAAGTGGTCGAATCATCCACACTGTGGAATAACTCAGTGTTAGAGTCGTTATTGTCGGGGGTGTATACCAAAACGACTATATAGAGTCGTCATTTTATTAAAACCACCAATAACGACGCAAGCCTTCAACTTTACCGAGTTATGAAAAATCGTTAGGGTTGTGTGATAAACATTGACGACTCCAGCTAGCTAGGTCACGTAGAGTCGTTAGTTTGTTTTCTTTATACTCAAACGACTCTAAAACCAAAAACTCTCTGTAAATATAACTTTCAGGGTCGTCATTTGCGTATCAATATATCAATAACGACCCTAACCAACTATTTTATAGATATATAAGAGTCGTCATTTCCGACATCTATAAATATGAACGACTCTATCACTGTTTTTTATAATTTTTGATTTCATAGAATCATTTCATTGAATCGTAAAAGGCATACATCTTGCATAGCGTTGCATTGTAGGAAATGAATTACAATAGATGATAAAGGTGCACTTAAACACTTAGCCATAGATGTTGTAATTATTGGTAGTGCCTTCCAAGATACGATAGCATTCGTCGAACTCAAACTTTTTCCCACGAAGAGTCTCATATCGGGAATACGCCTTCCCCAACTGAAAACGCAAAACAAAAATAATATACTTAGTTAGTATCATTCAAAACTTGGGATCAGTTTTACTTCTTATTTAAATACTTACCCTTATAGCACCCAACATATTGGGTAAGGCTTCCTTTACTGCTTTCAATTCTTTTTTGAAAGATTCACATTCTACGAATATCTCTTCGAACCGTTCCTTGACGAGTTTCAAAGACATTGAGTTACGATTTCCGTCTAACGCCACAAAAATGATGAATACACGGTTCCACCAAGCATCGGATGTTTGATCAATGTCTTTTCCTAGATCTTCAAAGTGGTCTTTGAGTGTCAACCAAGATCTCACAATGACGCAATTCTCTTCGGAAGTGTAGGGAGTAGTCATGGTGTTTTCTCTTCTTTTTTTTTCCTCTTGGATGATAAATAAATGAGAATGAATGTGAAGGTTGAGAAATATGGTTTTGGTGAGGAAAAGGTGAGATATGGGTCTACACTTATAGAAATTAACGACCCAACGACAAAGTTTTTGAATTTTATTCCCGTTGTCGACTCAACCAGATTGGTTGAATTCAAATTCTTCATTAACTGCTGAAGAGTCGTTACCCAGCATATTAACTAAGCAACGACCCTTTCAAATATTCAAAGTCATCATATTTTATGTATATGTTCTGACGACTCCAGTAACAAACTTTCTTACATAATTTTTAGGGTCGTTACTATGTGGTTCTCCAAAAGTGACGACTCAAACAAAAATTCTAAATAAACATGAGAGTCATCATTTGTATATTATAAACCCTAACGACCCTTGTTAGGAATATTTACTGAATACATTTGTGAAATCATTTTATTGAATCGAAAAAAACATACATGTACAAAGAAAGAAAATAGAAGGAAAATACATAAAATAGTTCACTACATCACGCTTGAACACTTAATGATATTTTGTGAATGGCCAGGTACCTTCTACCAAGAGACGATAGCAATCCTTGTGCGAAAATGTCTTGTCGTACTTAAATTCGTATTGGTGGCGACCCAAAGAGTACTAGAAAAACATTTTATTTATAAGTTAGCGTTGTTTAATAAAAATAACCAAACAAATAAATTTTGATGAAAGACCTTTTGATTGACAAACTTACTCTATCCATCTCAGCTTCGCTGGGAAGAGCGTCGGCACTAGCTTCCAATTCGTCTTTCAGCGCTACGCATTCATTGAAAAGTAAATCATATCTTTCCCTAATGTGCTGGAGCGTCCTTCCGTAACAATTTCCATTTAGTGATTTGAAAATCATAAACACACATTCCCACTAATCATCTGATGTTTGATCCATGTTAAGGTACGGATCTCCGGTTTCGTCGTGGTTACTGGATACCCAGTACTCCCTTTCAAAGTCATGCTTCGTGACCGTGATATGTGCTCTAAATATAGCAACATATTCTTGATTATTGAATGGAATTTGAGCCATTTTTGGTGTTTGAAAGTGATGGGTGAATAACTTTGAAAGGGATATGTCTTCTTTTATAGGAAAAAAAATACCCAACGGCTAGTTTATTTTGGAAAAAATTGTTACTTTTTTTTTCTTCATATTTTGTAATAATTGTTCCTATGAGTCAAACATATTCTTGATTTTCAAATTTTGCAATAACTGCATCTAGAGTCATCATGTTTGATATATATATAACCTAACGACCCTAGACGAAAACTGAACAAAATGATGTATATTTGCATGTGAAGAGTCATCACCATGCTTATAGGGTCGTCAGTCTTTACCAAAAGAGTCGTTCGCCTGCAATAAAAACCCATGACGACCCTATCTATGGTATGTAGATCATCATTTCAGGCTATTTAGTCGTCAATCTGCAAAAATAGTAGTTGACGACTCTGCTATAGAAAAATTAACCATCATTTACGTCAGTTGAGTTGTCAATCTGCAAAAATATGGCTGACGACTCTATACTTGGCAAAGTAATTTAATATTAAAGTCGTCATTTAGACATTTTAAACAGTGACGACCCCTTAAATGAAGGTTTTGTGTTTTTTTCAAATTGGTAGTGCAACAAAGCTATAAACCAGAACCCGTCTCTAAGATGCGTTAGGATACCTCCCAACAATATATGACTAGGACTGTTCATGGTTGGTTTCGGCTCGGTTTCCAGCCAAACCAAAACCGAAACCAATACTATCGGTTTCTTAAAATCTATACCAAACCAATCCATTAACCATTGATTCGGTTTCTTAATGGTTCTAGCCGGTGTCGGTTTATTCTATCGGATATCGGTTAACCGGCTGCTATGTCAGTTTCATGTAACTGACAGTTCAAATTTAAGAAAAAAAACATAGTTTAAAGAATTTCAAACCTACCTACAGGCTACAGACATTCACATTCCATACACAATCCAGGTTCATAACACTCTTAAACACAATTCAAATGATAAATATTACATCTTCTTTCAGTTTCACCAAAACTTATATAAAAAAAATAAACTAAGCCAGTGCCACCATGCCTCCAGAAATCACCAAATTCCTACTTAAGTTCTTGAATGCTCAAACCTGCAAGAGAGAAATAATGAGAATAAACGTCAAGCATAGAAAAAATAACATTAGACACTACCAGGCATCTAGCGAAAAAGGTTAGTTTCACTGTCTGATCCCCTTTTACGATATTCAGCTTAATCTAATACATTATCTTCTTTTGACAACATTAAATGTCTCAAAAATATTTATTGCCTACTGATCTCAAAAGGCATCATACATGAAACCTAAAATCCCCAATAAAACCGTTAAGGTTCTCCTAAAAAAAAATGTCAACAAAATCCAGTTCACTTACAACTATCAGACTTTCAAAAAATAGGCAGAAAACTGGTATAATAAATTCTCATTCCAGTTTGTTCTTTAAAGCACTTCCAACATATGAAATAAAGATTAAAGATATTTGGAGGATAATTCTATTGGTGAGATGAATTACCTTGGTACTCCTTAGTCCCCAACATCATCATATGTTATGTTTACGAACATGGATTTAGAGAGAGAGTCCAAAAATTCTGCAATGAACAAATGCACAATTAGTAGTATACAGTGAGTGTCCAAAAACTCTACAAACAAATTAACAAATGAAATAATACCTGAATTAACTTCCTCTTCTGGTCCCAAGGAATAAACATCAATATCAATCGGCGTCTTCAACCAATTTTGAGCACAAATCAATGCCTCAACTGTTGTGGGAAGTAAAGAACTTTGATATGGATCGAGAATACATCTCCCAGTGCTAAAGGCAGATTCGGATGCCACTGAAGAGATAGGTATAGCCAATATATCTCTTGACATTAGTGCCAAAGTAGGATACCTAGTCGAGTTCGTCTTCCACCAACCTAAAATATCAAAACAAACTTTCTCGTTTCATGGTTCTCGTTTCTCTCTCAAATAAGCCTCCAACTCATTTTTCCCTTCATCATCAATACCTTTCTCTTCTTCTCTTTCTCTCTCTGCCATAAGGGAAGCTATATCACAATCTCCTTCATCATCTGGTTCAATGCCAATAGTACTACCACCACTACTATCTGTTACAACTGTTGAGTTTCCAGCACTCAATTGGACATCCCAGTACTCCTCAAAAAGAGCCTTAAAGTCTCTCATTACAAGTTACAATAGTTCTGTTCTCAAATAACCACCAACAATACCTAACTTGCCAAGAATAAACTTTAATCCCAATTATTTGTCTTGTGGATTTAAAAATGCAACAATAAACATAAGAGTATTCATCCTTTCATAACGTCCCCAATACTCGTTATATTTACTTTGCATTTTAAGACCCATGCTAGAAAAAAATGTATCTTTGTGATCTACCCATGTGTTTAAAGTTCGATGAATAACACTTACATGAAACAAGAATTTGTGTGCAGTAACATGAGTAGAAGCGGAGGAATTGACAGTAAAGTCAAAAAATACCTTCAAAAATTCCTCGAAGGCTCTAGCATATGACTAATCTGATGGGTATGGCGCGTGCAAAGGAGGTGGTGGTGGGTCCTTATCAGAACTTGTTTTCTTGTGTTTATTTCCTTTCTTTGCAGTAGCAATAACTTCTTCGTCGGAACTTAAGCTTGCATCTTGGTCTTCATCCACATCCCAGTTAGGTTGGTTATCAACAGTGGAGGTACTACAAGTAGAAGAAACTGAAGGAATTTGACTTTCAACAAAACATAACTTCTTCTTGTATTCCTTGTCCTCATACTCTAACCTCTCAAAAGATGGCTGATACTTCTCAGCTGAGTCTAACATTGTGAATGTCGAATTCCAACGAGTGTCTACATCTAGGACCAAACCCTTCTTGCATTCAATCTTCTCGTAAGTGACATAGTCCATAAAAAAATTTTAATCTTGCAGGAGAACCCATACAATACTTCACTACTGCACTTATTCTCTTAATTGACATGTCATACTCCTCCATTCCATGCTTCACAACAAGGGAAAGGACATGAGCAGCGTATCTCACTTGTAAGAAACCTTTCACTAAATCTGAATTCTTTCTGAGCACTTGATTTTGCATATATATTGCAGCTACATCGTTGGCAAAAACATTATCTAAAGTCATAGTAAACACATTTTCGATCTCCCAATCTAACAATCATGTTCCTATCATTCTAACAATAGTCTCAGCGCTATGACCTACAATTTGGATGAAACTAATTATCTTCTTATGCAACTTCCAATTAGCATCTATCCAATGTGTAGTAATAACCATATATCCCAACTTTTGAAGTGAGCTCCATGTGTCAGTGGTGAGGCAAACTCTGACTTTATTAACCTTGAAATAATTCTTCAATCTCTCCTTCTTATATGCGAACAGTTCCATAACATCTCTACGTACAGTGATACGAGATGGTATCTTGAATCTACTCTCAAGTATCCTGCAAAATTCCCGGAAACCTTCCCCCTCAACTATTCTAAAAGGCTGCTCATCCACTATGATGAATATAACCAACGCTTTTATACACGAATCCTGACAAAAAGTTACAACAACTAACTTTTCATCTTCTCCCAGCCTAGCAGGTTCAAAAGAAAGAGTCGACTGACCAGAATCCTTAAGAATAAGATTCAGACACTTTTTTTAAATGGTTATTCAAGGAGCCAGTCCCATGTGTAGAAGAGTCAACTTTCATTCTTTGTTTACATTTCTTGCAAGTTACCATTATCGAAGGTGCAGGGTCTAGACAACGTGATCCCATACCCAAGAAGTTTTCTTTCGCTTCTTAGAAGCTGATGTAGTGATGGTACCAGCATCGGAAACATTGGCAGCTGGTGCAGATGGAGCTTCACCTGCAGTTGGTACTTTTCAAACTGAACTAACTTCTGTAGAGGCGTTAGAAGATCTTGGAGGAGGATGTACTGGTGGCAACATTGCATTTGAGTTAACATAAGACTGAATATAAACAAGGCAGAAATTCAAATCAGATAACATTTAAGAAAAACATATCAAAGTGCATTCAAATCATCTGACATGTAAGAACATAATTCATATCAAACAACAACAACTATTTTCAGTTGGGTAAATCAGATAACATCCAAAGAACACAAGCTAAAGAACTAAGAAAAGTGTTTCATTAAAAAATCAAGCTAAGAAGTACTAACAAACTACTACAGTAGCGAATACATACACACAGTAAACACTAGAGAGTACAAAGTGCATTCAAATCAAATCTACCCAATATAGAATCAGTTGATAATACATAACAGTAGCGCTCAATAATCAAAATAGGGTCATTAATAAAATGCTATCATATAGTGTCAAACTAATTATCAAAACCAGAACAAACCCAAACTAGTTGATAAATAGGAACTAACGGGTGTTGATTGTGAATCCTCCATGATTGAATCAAAGGGAAACTGCAAAATCAATTTTAGTAAACCCTAGTTTTTAAAATTATAAATTATAAGCTTAAATCAGCAAAATTATCATCATCATCGAGTTGAAGTACCTTGTAGTGATGAAAACAGTCGACTTAGATAATCGATTGGTTATGTGACAAGTGAGAATATGTTTCTAAGTTTGAGAATTTCAGTACATCTGAGAACTGGGAAGATTGAGAAGAAGAAGAAAAGCGACGGTACTGCTTAAAGACGAATAAAAGACTGAACTAGGGTGGTGGTTTCATTATGGATGGAGATGGTGGTGGATTGGTGTATAAAATGGAGAGGTTTTTTTTGCTTCTGTCGACTGGAGATGAAAAGGAGAAGAAGAGGAAGAAAATGAAGTTTTCTGGGACTCGGGGGTGTAGCGTAGGTTTACAATTTAGGTTTACAAAGTGTGTTATGGACGGGGTAGATTAAATCTATCTGATTTTAATCAACGGTCTATATTTATCGGTTTTCCAATGGTTTTTGGTTCGGTTTTTAGGTGAATCCAAAACCAAACGAGTAATGTCGGTTTATTTATTTTTTTACCAAACCAATCCAAATCCAAATGGTTTGGTTCGTTTTCTTCCTTATTGGTCTAGTTCGGCCGGTTTCCAACGGAAAACCGAAACCATGTTCATCCCTATATATGACGGATTTGGTACATTTCCCTTAACCGAATCGATATATTTATTTTCAAATTAATTTATTAGTGATCTCACGGATGTGTAATTTGTTTTCTTAATGTGGACATGGGATAGCAAGACTTGGGCCAAGGAATGGCTTATCTCAAAGGCAAAAGAGAAGATGTGTGTGGTTGTTCAAAGCATAACACGTCAGTTTTAAGAAGATGGATATGGTATGCGAGAGAGCGGGGAAAAGGGAGAAAGTCACAAAGGTAAGAATTAAAAGTATGAGAAGAAGACGACTAGGGTCTACAAAACTTCGTCGAAGAAGTGTGAATTCCCTTTTAGGATTGTTTTCAAAAGGCATCATGAAACTGATCTATGGAAATTGTATAGTATTCCGGACGGTATTCACAACCATCATCCACCCCAAATTTTATGGACACCCTGCATATTCCCGGTTGAAACCACATCAAATGGAGAATATTCGGACAATGAAGGGATTTAGACCTCTTAAGATACTAAATGAAATAAGGGCGGAAGATAAGGATAAATTTCTACCATTTCCACAATCAACGTTGCCAAAGAAATGATCAATAGAACCGAATGGAATGGTAGATTGATTATGCAACAATCAGAGTGGTTAGCAGAAAAACTTAACTACGCCATGGAAACAAGGGTTGGTCCAGACGATAAAGTGACTCATATTTTTCTTGTTCACCCAAGGATGGTGGATTTGGCTCAGTGTTTTTACCAGGTTCTTTTCATAGATTGCACCTACAAGACAAAGAGGTATAATATGCTGATGTTGAACGTGGTCAGTCATACTTAGGATAAACAATCATTCACCGTTGCATGGTGCTTTATGGAAAAAGAAGAAATAGAGGACTATGTTTGGGCATTGGAACAAGTGAGGTTGATTTACCGTGGAGAAAAGACACCGCATGTTATATTTACGGATATGGATTTTGCAATTATGAGTGTCGTTCATCATGTTTTTCCACTAGATCAACATTTTCTTTGTACGTGGCACATCCAAACCAATCTTTTTCTAATTGCAAGAATCAAATCCAAAAGATCCATCCTAAGAAGGGGTAATTAACGTTTGAAGGAGGAAGATGGGAGTCTAAGTCTATTTACCAAAAAGGAGCGAGCAGAAGAGAAAAGGAAAGAAAATGAAAAATACGATGAAGAGGGGGATCTATAGAAAGATATTTGCAAAGATTGGGACCATTTGGATCATTCGAAGACCGAGGTTAAGTATTATGCTAACTTGCAGAAGTTTATTGATGATTGGAACACGGATCATAAGAAGGTTGTCGAGTATTTCCTAAATACATGGTTGAATATTTGGAAGGATAAGTTTGTTTATGCATGTACCAATAGATACAATCACTTCAAAAATGAGTCTACAAGTCTTGCAGAGCAGTCTCACGGACGTTTGAAAAAAAATTGGAAGAGAATAGGGGTGGGGTAGTTACGGTACAGGAATATATTCACGAGCATGCAGAGAATGATCTACGAAAAATAGTGACTCAGAAGGAGATGAGTAAAGACCTTTATATAATGCAATACATAGCACACCAAGTATCATGGTGGGAAATAAACCATATGATGGTTGAACTTATCAAATTTAGAGCCAATGTGGTCTCTGGAAACATGATGAAGTGTAATTGTACAACCGAGATGTGGCTCGGCCTCCCGTGTAAACATAAACTTGGTGGGTACAAACATATCATTCCTCTTGAAGATATCGATCCATTCTGGAAGAAAATTTCATTCACCCCAAACCCCACAGGTTTGGCTAATGAAGAATTTGGAGACTTGGAGATTGGAAAGTACATTAATGAAAAATACTGAAAAATGAATTGTGCAAGAAGACAAATATTGGTTTCTAACTTGTGGCGCCAGCGGCCCATAAGAGCTTGGGGGTATAAAAAGAGCCAATCAAACAAAAACCACCAGGAAGACCAACAACTAAAATGTCATTTAGAGAAACTATGAATGATGATAATAGTTGCGCAAGAAACCTATCACGTCATGAGTATGTCCATGTGGAATATAAGGAGTATGAGAAATCTTTCATTCCCAAGAAAAGGGGTTGGCCAAAAAAGAAAATTTAAGATATATATATTATTGAGCATTCGGTCGGTACCTAGGAAAGCCAAAGCAGTGGAATGATGACGATAAGTGTAAAAAAGGGTAATCCGCGCACCCCTAGGGATTCCCAAAGAAGACCACATCGTGTTGCTTACACTTTGTATGAAGAATATACCGAACAACTTCCTTACATCATCTTAGATAACCTTATATCCACTGACGGCGTTTACTGGATGGAAATTGTGTTTACCATGTTGCAACGGAATAATTAGGGCATTTCGATGAAGCCGGCGAACTTAAACTCACCCAAATCGAATATGCAAGAAAAAAAAATGGTCGTTAAACTCGTTGAGGACAAGAAACTCTATTTTACAATGATCATGGAAGGAGATCCAAAAGTGAAATAAATGAAGTTCAAGGAGTTGGTTTCTAACATGAAATGGCGAAAGGGGTCGAAGATGGCCGGTTATAATTTTTGGATGCAAATGCCTTTTGGTGGCCAACTTTTAGCGGACACATTCACTTGGGTTGTTCATGTATTCAGCCAAGGGTTCCCCGGAGGCTCTTGTACGTACTTACCATCAAGCACTAGGTGTGAGCCGACGCTAAAGAAGAGAAGAATTGTAATGGCACATGTCAACATGAACCATTACATAGGTTTGAAGATAGCTGAGGAATGTTCTTTACCACATGTGGCCTATGGTGACTGGGGTGAGTTCGTTAAGGAGTGGACAAACCAGTATGAGTACGGCATGAACATTTGGAATGTTATGGACCCAACGCCGAGTTACGCTAACATGGGTAAATAATCGTGGAAGGAGTTGTTTATTTTGAGATTTGTATTTTGAAGCATACTTTTGGAAGATGGTTGTATCTAGAACCTAGACATTTGTATTATCACTAATGCTTAACGGATACAATATATTTTATCTTGCCGCACAAATGTTTTTCACTTTTGTTATTATTAATGTTTTTATTTTTTGAACCATAGTCGTTAGTATTTAGCAAGTTTTCCCTAACGACTCAAAACTTCCATTAGGTTGTCACTTAGGGTCGTTAGTGTCGATACCCATATAGTTGTACGACCCCAAATGTCCATATATGTTGATCTCCCGGATTTTTTGTCACTATGAGTCGTTATTGGTCTAAACATATACATTAACGACATTTAGCCTTTTTTTTCCCACTTAGAGTCGTTAATCAATATACCCATATACATGACGACTCTAAACATCCATATTTGTTGATCTCCTGGATATTTTTGTCACGTTGGGTCGTTATTGGTCAAAACATATACATTAATGACAGTTAGACGTTTGTTTTTCTCTTAGAGTCATTAATCAATATACCCATATACCTGACGACTCTAAACATCCATATTGGTTGACCTCCTGGATGTTTTTGTTACGTTGGGTCATTACAGGTCTAACCATATAAATTAACGACTCTTAAAAAATGTCTTCAACGACTCTTTCTGAATACACTTTTTCCCAAAAAAGGAGTCGTTGGGATATTTTCTATAAAAATATTCCATCAACTGGCAAATTCAACCGAAAACAATCAAAGTAAATTATTTTTTCAATGGCAAGTCCATCATCAAATACAAATACAAATTCAATTGAAAACATACTAAGAAGATGCAAGCGACCAACCAAATCAATATTTGCAATGGAAGAAGAGATACGCAAAAGAAGCATGCGACCTATTAAAAAAGCATCTACTTCATCGTCATATCCTACCAAGGAAGAAGAAGAGAGACTCAAAGCCAAAATACGAGGTCAAGAACAATTCCATCTCAGGTAAAGATTTAAGCAAGTTGAGAAAGACACCTAATGGGTTAACAATTATTGCATCGTCAAGGATCTTCCCAAAGAACATCAACATGAGAGTATATTTTGGATTCAAGTTGGTTGGAGTCCTTTCGTTAAAGAACATAACGATAAGTACAAGAAACCACGCTATGATTATGAACCGTCCCACATTTGTTCAAGGGTTAATCACGTTATGAAATTGTGCATTAAGTACAACGAGAGTTTCTCGCTGGGCACGGAGCGGATAGGTTTACGTCACATGATGCATATACCAAATGGAGAAAAGAGTCGTTTTATCACTTCGAAGCCGCATTGATAGTTGAATCTCTCACCAGGAAAAAGAATAACATGTAATTTGTTTAGTAAGATTTAAGTTAGACCAACTATAATGTGATTTCCACCTTCCAATTCCTATGCTACTATTTCCAAGTTTTAACTAAATGGAATTTCTATTTATTTTGAATAAGGGTCGTTATCCACATAGAAGTAGTTAACAGACGACTCTACAGTTGTCAATATGTTTATTTATACACTAACGACCCTTGTTGTGGATTTCAAAAAATCCGACCGTTGGGATTTCCTTCTATATAATACAACCCCCTCCTCTTGAGAAAATGGCCCAAAATAATCCATTTTCTACCAAAATACTTAAACTTTCAATGGAAATGGTGGAATGGGAACCGTATGAATATTTGTGTCTCGTTAAATCGTTTTCTAATACGTTATGTGAACGTCCGAATGAAATCTATTCCATGTTTTGGAAGAGAGTTAAAGAGTTCTTTAATGGGAGAATCGCTAATCCCAATAACCGCAAGTGGAGAGACTTGGATTTTCGATTCAACTACATAAAAAGTACAATACGAGAGTATGTTAAAGTTAGGAATATGGTTTACCAACATCATCCACAAGCTCCTCTTAGGCTAAGTGTAGTGGAGGAGGGGAGTACCCACTTGCACAGTTGTTACACGTCAGCAGGAGGGGAGGACTGAGTCTAGTGGTGCGGGGGGAAATTTAAATATAAGCGATGTGAAAGACATCGCCTGGGCGAGACCTACCACGTCGCCTTTAAAAGTGACGTCTACCCCTTCGCTTGACCAGTCAACGCCCAGAAAAGCGACGAGTACCACCTCGCTCCTTTGAAATTCTATTTGCGGGCAGCTTCCTCCCAGTTCCTTCTTCTTCTTCCTGCTTCTTTTCTTTTTTTCCTATGTGTTCTTAGGGTTTCCTTCATATTGTTAGTGTAGATTCGTCTCCTACTTCTTCTCTCTAGTGGGTTTTGTTGTTAGGGTTAAGATTATGAGCGGATGGTGAGTATGAGGTGCTAATCAATTTGATTAACATTCAACCAAAGGTATGGATTTCAACCCCAATTTAATTTATGAATTTGATTGTAGTGTTTTTTGATTAAAATAGTTTATGAAGTAAGTAATATGTTGACGTTTTAGTGATGCATCTTATACGAATTTTTATTTTGATTTTGTATTGGATTTGGTATGTTAGGGTTTTAGGGTTATATGAAGCATGGGAGTAATTTATAAATTGATTAGAATTGTTCTTGATTTTTTGATTAGAATTTTAATGATTTAGCATTGCAAACAACGGTAATGGAGATTGCAAACACTAATTTGTGTACAATATTATGATTTTTGGAATTTTAGTTATGGGGTTGATGAAATGTGAAATTGTTGTTGTTTGTGGTGATTGTTAATTATATTTGTAGTGATTGTGAATCATATTGTAATTTTGTTGATATATTTTTTTTTTTTTGAATTGATCTTGTTATTGATTTGTAATAGCAACTACCAAAATGGGAGTTATTCTTATGTTTATTATGTTGGGATGGATGAATTTTTGGTGATTTATAATGCTTGTGTAATGTTAGTTTGATGTAAATGAAAGAATTTATTATGTTTATTATGTTGTGATGGATGAATTTTTGGTGCTTTATAATGCTTGTGTAATGGTAGTTTGATGTAAATGAAAGAATTTATAATGGTTTACAATGTAATGGTTGGTTGGTTTTACAACTTTTAAGTTTTGTTGGAAAATTTATATAATGAATGGTGAAAGGGAGTGTAATCCATGTTTTGGTTGTTATAATGGTAGTGAATTTCCATGTCTACCCGAGAAATTTTGTCTAGCCGGGGTGATGAAAGCCATGTAAGCAAGGTATGTTTGACACCCGATGCATCGGATCGGGGTTTGAAATTTAAAACTAATTGGTGTGTGGTGAAGAAATTTTATGGCATTGTGGTGAATGAAAATCCCCAAGCACATTTAGTATTACAGAAATGTGGTTTTTCTTGCTTGTTTGCATTGGATTTATCAAATGCCGATAGTAAATTAACTGAAGCACTTATGGAGAGATGGTGGAAAAAAACTAAGTCTTTTCATTTCCCCGAGTTCGAGTTAGGCATCACACCATTATATTTTGTAAGGCTCACTCGTATTCCAATAGGTGGTGGACGAATATTGCCAAGAATACCTCCCGGTTTGAAGAAGGCACATTATGCAGGATATGATACCACGTATCTTGCCTGTGTGAAGGAAAACCATGCTGCAAGAGTTGTTGCCTCTGAGCAAGAGATTAGAGATGTTGGAAAGGATGAGAAAGTTGGTCGGTGGTATTCTAGTGCTAGTGTCGTCCCAATTAGTTTTCTTGCACACTACATTAGTAGTAGGGAAGGCCAAAACAATAGTATTGTATGGGAAGATTTGACCAGGATATTTTTATTATGGTGCATTGGTAGATTTCTAATAGGGAACACCACGACCAGAGTACAAAAAGGATGGTTAGAACTGTTGAGGAATCTTGATAATGTGGGGCATTATGATTGGGGTAGCGCCGCATTAGGAAATTTGTATGACTGCCTTGACAAATGGACCTCTTTGGAGCGTACTGAAATGGGAGGTATGTGGAATATTATAGAGTATTGGTACTACTTTTATTTTCGCAATTGCCAACCACTATTGAGAATAGAAGGTGCTTTCATTGTTAATCAGTGCATGTATCCCGCCGTTTCTTTATTTAACAAGACTAATCTGCGTGGTCAGTTTGATAGCTTCAAGCATTCACTTACTTCTGCCCGGAAACAGATAGACATGAGAACTATAGCAGCAGTAATATGGAAGCCGTGGTTAGATGATGAGTACAGTGATTTTCCATAGGTTGTGTTGGCCAAGAACTTATCAAAGAAGAGACTTGTATTCTATGGCTGCAAGGGCGAGAGGTTGAGTATGTACCTTGGTGAGAGATTTATGCGACAATTAACTGGTACAATAGTTATTCCCTCTGATCCCCCGGATCTAGATTCTGTGCAGGAGGTTGACGTTGAAGGCGTACATCATTACTGGACCAGTGATTCCCCTTTTTACCATACATGGTGGAAGGAGCATAGTTTCGGAACTTGGTATCGTGAAGGAGTTACACACGTAAAGAACCGTGATTTAGTTAATAGTACACGTCTATTCCGACCATCTCATCCACCACCCGACATGATGTCTCAGTCCTATGAAGATTATCCCGGTGAGGCGTCGTCCAGTGAGCTACCCCCAATCGATTTGCGTTTCCCGGTGTACATGAATGGTGAGCTTACAGACTTGGTGGTTCCGAGGCCTACACGTTATCCCGATAATTTTGATGTTATTACACTTACTCGGGTAAGTATGTTACCTTGATTATAATAATTTTCCCTTATTTATGGTAATATTATTTATATTTGATGAGTGAGAATTTTTATATTTTTATTTATTTTTATTTTTAGGAAGAATTGTTGAACCAGTTATTCGAGCAAAAAGTGTATATCCGGGAAAGTCAAAGAGTTGTCCGGGAGCACACAAGAAAGTACTGCCTTCGTGGGAGCTCTTCTTCTTCCGGTTTTACCATTGGCGGGACACCAACTTGTAGTGGTTCACCCCAATTCCCAGAGGAACAGACCATACACAACACGTTTTCTCAACAACAAGGTGTTGCGTCAGCTTCCCAACCTTCAGGTATGTATAATATCGAAGAATGTTACTTGCCCCGTGTTGCGTCAGCTTCCCAACCTTATGCAAGTATGAATATCGATTTTGGTGAAGATGTTTCGGCGGGTATGAACCTGGATATTGGTCTTTCTTTGGATGCCACTTTTGATATGGTCTTGGATACCCCACATAATGAATGATGTTATATGGCTAACAATCAGTTTGATGAAACTATTTTTTTTTATGTTAAAGAAAAAACTTTATATATTTGTATTTTTCATATTTTCCATCTTTATTTTGATGTTGACTAGCCATTTTGTTATGTGTATAAAAACCTTGTCATTCACCTTGTGGTAGGGGTATTTTTTGTTGCTCATGTGTGCGGTTGTGGCCACTTATTTCTTCACAACTTGCAATCAATCTCATTATTCTAATAGTGTTTGCATGGTATCCAACACAAATCAGTAGTCAATAATGCAGACATGGATTATTGAATTGGGAATTCAAACTACCCTAATTTTTGTCGTATACCCAATAAAAGTGTTGGATCTCCGCGTTTCTCGGGTTTCCATGTCTCTTTTATTTGCACTGATTCCTTTAATAGTTTTTGCAGGGTATCCAACAGAACATGGAAATCAATAATTCATACCCGCTTTGTTGATTTTTCATAAGAACCATTTTTTTTTGTCGGTTAACGAATTAAAGTGTTGGCTCTCCGAGTTTCAAGTATAGGTATGTCTCCCTCAGCCTTTATAGCTTGTCCGTATTCCAAAAATAATGTAGGTATTAATTATTATTTTTAGTTTCCCCAACAAAAGTACTGGTTTAGAATATAAGTAATTTTTTTTTGTCATTAATCGCTCTAGCATTAAAAATAAATAAATTCCGATTTCAAAATAATTGTTGTGTGTCTATAAAGTGGATACCATCATAAGTAACATACACTACCTTACTAGAAGAAAAAATAAATCATCAATGTACAGTTTTTTCATTTGAAGATGTCAACTCCATCATCATCAACCATCGAAAACATACTTAGACGATGCAAGTGAACCACCAAATCAATAGCTGAAATGGAGGCGGAGATACAGAAGAGAACCAAACCTACCATTTCAGACGCTAGTTCTTCTTTATCACGTAACATACGCCCTCCTCAAACGTTTGAGAGGATGAATTCGCCGGAGGCTATTAAAAAACGCGAAGAGGAATTGGCATCGAGGAAACGCGGTCAAGACCAATTCAACCTAAGGGAAAGAATGAAGCAGGTTGAGGAAGAGATGTAATGGGTAAGAAATGTTTTCATAGTGAAAGCTCTACCGAAAGAACATCGACCCGAGAATATGTTTTGGGGCCTGATAAGGGATGGTCCTTTCGAACCAAGGTCAGGCGATAACCGGAAGGAACCACGGTTTAATTATGAATCTTCCCACGTCTGTGACATATTCGTCCATGTTAGGAAATTGTGCACCCAGTACAATGAGTTTCTCAAAAGGCATAGAAATGACCGGTTTGCGGCCCAAGAGGCTAATACCAAGTGGAGAAAAGAACCGTTTTACCATTTTGAGGCTGCCCTTATTTTTCAAGATCGCAAAAATAAATAGATACAGACGATTGAATATTTTTTTATATTAAAACAACGTCGTAGTCCATTATTGTTCTTGTTTGGAAACCTCACCGAATCTATATGTTGTGATCCTCCAAAAATAGCTATGTCGGGCTTATCAGTTTAAGATATTAGTTTTGAAATAAAGTCTTGAACGAGTTTCTCTATTATAAGAGTTGTCTTCAATTTTATGTATTTTCCCCTATCGTTATAAATCTTTTATATTTTTCCTATTACAAATGTGGTCCACCAATTTTGTGAGTTTCATATCATGTATATATTAATTGAACGATATGCGGGGTGTCGGTAACCACCGTGTCCTTCCAATAATAATAAAAAAAAAGTCTTATTCTGAGTTACATTTTCTGCATCACATCTATATAAAACCAAGCAATAAGTGAAAGGTCCTCATCATGAAAGGTTGTGTAGTTCCCTAATTTATTAAAGAAAAAATCACCTCTAAAATGCCGGCGTTTTCGGCTGAAGAGGATGACTGTCTGGTACTAAGCTATTGTAAGCTATTTGATGAAGGCCATACTCATACGGGAATGGTTTTTTGGTCTCGAGTTACCGCAGATTATAATCTTACAAATACCGGTGCTACCATTAGAAATCTTACGCAGATCCAACACCGAATTGTCATTCTCAAGAGGTATTGTGTTCTCTTTAGGCAGTATGTTGTTCTAGCAAATGGTGATTTTGAAATGGCGATGGACACGTATGCCGCCGAACAAATTCGTCTGTTTAGACACTCGGGGTGTAATGAAATTTTTGGCGCTCGTATCTAAAATATGTTGGAACGTCTTTGTGTGGGTGTAAAAATTATCTTATCTTCGTATTAGTGTTTTCAAAGGTTTTGTGGGTGTACCTCTATGTAAGCCCTCATGAGACCCAACTCGTCCTCCATGGTCACATGGGGGTTTAAAGGCTTGTTGCACGCGCTAAGTGAAATCGTTTTCTCCGCGATAAGGGAATATTCTAATAAATTAGTCTCGTTTATTTTCTTGAATCTTTATTCACTTGAAGAAATATATTTTCCTGGATTAATTAACATTCGTTGGTTTGTTTTACATATTTTCCTATATCTTTATCATGTAAACGGTAGGATATGCATAATTTCGTGGTGCGGTATCCTGTTGCATAGGCGGTACGTTAAAGGTGATGCGTCACACTGTGTTGTCACAACCATGTATTCCCCTCGAAATAACAATGCTTTATATCCATGGATTATATTTTGAAATTAATTCGGACAACATTGAGTGGTGTTGTGTGTCTTTTGCGCTTTGTTTTTCCCTTCTATTATTGCTTTTCACGGTTATCGTGAACATGGGGTTGACAACTTTATACATTTCCACTGGTAATCTTATAAGGTGGTAATGCTATATAAACACACAACCACACAACCATATCTTGTCACCCCCACCTAGACCAGTTTTTTATAAAATATTGCCACAACATTCACTGCAATGGCATATTCAAACGAGGAAGATGATGACCTCGTTAGAAGCTTCCGCAAAGTTTTAGATCAGGGCCTAATGGAAGGACCTAATCATACGGCGAGTCAAATCTGGGATTGAGTTACAAATGATTTCATCCTCGTTAACGGGAACCAGAACCAGATGTCGGTCTCCTCTTTGAGGTGTCGCATTAAAAAACTGAAATTAAATTGTAAGATTTTTAGGAATTGTATGTCTCTCGCCAATGGTGACCAGGAGGTTGCTCTGTCCCTCTATGAAGGAGAAATGAAGCATCCTTTTACACATTTTGGGCCAAACGTCTCTTTTGTTCCTCTATTGGGATAACAAATAATGAAAGACGGGTTTTGTTTTGTATTTTTAATTTATTTACCTCGCTGTATTAGTATAATTAAGGTTTTGTTGGTGTACCTCTAAGTAAGCCCTCACGAGACACAACTCATCCTCCATGGTCACATGGGGGTTTAAAGGCTTGTTTCACTTGCTAAGTGCAACCGTTTTCACCGCGACAAGGGAATATTTCAATAAATTTGTCTTGTTTCTTTTCCCAATGAATTTTTTCAATAATAACATTATATATTTTTGCTTTATTCAACAGTACTTGCATTGGATCCTAATGGTGGGGATGAAAAATAGTGGAGTCAAGAGGTGAACACAGTGTCATCAATAATTCATAAACCCTTATAAATACGATTATTTTTTGGTAACAAAAACACACATCCAACCGAGCCTTCTTTCTATTCTAGTAAACAAATATACTCATTTACTCTCTCCCGTAAGTTATCATATTTTTTTAGTTTTTTATTCCTCCCACAGAGTGATGACTAACTATACCCAGGAAGAAGACGTTGCCTTGATTAGATCGTTAGCTGTTATTGCACAGAATCCAGATTACATAAATCTGTTAATCACCAATAACGTGTTTTGGGGAAGAGTTATGGATTTGTTTACACAGGCTATACCAAACCACCAGAGAACTATCCCTTCCATTCAATGAAGGGTGAATACAATCAAGAGAGCGGTCAGAGCTTATGTAGGAATTCAAATTAATTTATATCGTTCGCAATCCCCTCGGCTCAGTTCTGCTGACATTGTAAGTCCTAATAATTTATTCTTTCAGAACTCTTTTCGTTTGTATTTCCAAATACCGAGTAATTTTACAGTTTCGTATGATGCTGCAGGAAGCGCTTGCAAAACAAAAATATGAGCAAGAGAAAAGACACTCGTTCAAGTTCAACGACTGTTATCTGATTTTAAAATCCAATTTTCCGGAATTGAATCCGGAAATAACACCTAGGCCTGATCACACCCCCCAAAATTCGGATGAGGAGTAGTTAAATTAATTTTGGTTTTGTGGGTATACCTCTATGTAAGCCCTCACGAGACACAACTCGTCCTCCATGGTCACATGGGGGTTTAAAGACTTGCTGCACGGGCTAAGTGCAGTCGCGTCCGGCGACAATGGATTATGGTTAATTAAAGTGTTGTGTTTCATCTTATGTTATTTGTACCTTAATCCATCTCCTTTATTCCGCAGTACATAATAAATCATGCAGTATTAAAACAAACATTATACGACCCGATTTTGCAATAAATATTCCATCCAAGGTATAACAATCAAAATATTACTGCACCATAACTGAAAACAAATACTAAAACAACAAAGGAAACATACCAAACTAGATAAATTAAAGTTTTAAAGTAAACTCTTGTAATTACTCTCCATCCTCGAAAAAGTTCCCGTATAAGTCAGCTATTTCTTCAGGAGGATACGGATCATTTTCGGGGTCAACGTCTTCTGAATCCATGTGCACGTCTTCCGGGTTATCTATAACAACTGGTGTGTTTTCTTGGAACCCCGCCCCATGACGTTCCCAAATGTGCTTGGTCAGGTCCAACCTCAATCTTTCCCATGTAACTGGGTCCTCAAGAACGCCGGATGGCATTCTTAGTTCACCATCCACCACTTGATTTGGTAGTGCCCCCATCATTCCCCAATCTAATGCACGATACTCATTCTCCACGACCATGTTGTGCATTATCATGCATCCTCTCATTATTTACTTCATATCCGATTTTTTATAGTACTTACATGGTTGGTCCACAATTGCAAATTTGCGTTTTATCGTACCAAAAGCTCGTTCCACATCTTTATTCTTTTCCTCTTGGTATGTGTTGAAGAGTTTTTTATTTCGGCTTATGGTTGATTCTTTGTAAGAGGTGACTAGTACTTTATACCATGGGTATATACCATCATCTAAGTAGTAACCTTCATGGTACATGTTCTCGTTTACGACAAATTCACACCTAGGGGCGACCCCGTTATTAACGACGTCAAACACATTAGAATGGTGTAAAAAATTGATATCATTGTTTGACCCAGGCTTTCCAAAAAACCCGTGCCAAAACCATCTATCGAAAGAAGCAACCGCCTCCAAAATGACAGTGGGTGCTCGCTTATGCCCCGAGTAATGTTGACCCGACTTATAAGTTGGGCATTTGGTCCATTGCCAGTGGAGACAATCAATACTTCCTAACATCCCAGGAAAACCGCGCGCGGCATTCTCCCTCAAAAACCTATTTGTATCATCCTGTGTCGGTCTACGCATGTATGCATCATTAAAACCATACATCAATGCATCGAGAAAACTCTTAAGATACCTGTAGATGGTCGGCGCAGCCATTGCGGTATAATCTTCAATGCTATCCGGAGGGACGGCCTTGCACAAGCACTTCATGAAGGCAATTATTTTCATGTGGGGTGAGTGACCCATAATTCCAGCCGCATCGGGTCGTTGTTCGAACTCATTATCCATCTCTATAACTTTGCTTAAGATACGAAGAAACAATGGTCGGTACATACCAAATCGGCAATGAAATTTTTTCTTACCATATACACAATTGAAATTGAAGTAGTCTTGCATCATATTCGCATCTGCGGCAAATCGATCCCTATGGACTACTTCCCTGGATGTCACCTGAACCGGCACCGGCTGATATAAATTATGAGCACTTTGTACAATATATTGGTACGATATCATTCTATTTTCGTCGTCGGAATCATCCATTTGGTATTCAGCCCCCGCTTTCATTCTAATAAGTGTTCTGAAATAATCCATAAATTACCCAAATTTGAAAAGCCTGAATTTTATGAGTGTAGTGGATGGATAAACTAATTATGACAAATTATAATTGGGGGATGAGAAAAAGACTGTGTTTTGGTTTTTATTCGAAAAAAGAAGCATAGTGGTCGATATTTATAGGCACTGCACACTCGGTTTGAACGTCGGAAACTTGGGATCAGTGAACCGTCCGATACTTGTGGCCGTTGGGAATCTAAGGGCTAAAATAGGAGCGATTTTTAGGACATCGCCTGGGCGACTAAACATACATCGCTTTTTTTCGTAGCCGTTAGATGCGTAACGGGCAGAAATATCTACCCGCAATAACATACTTCCCCCAACGTTCGTTTTTTTAGCGGGCCCTGCCACATCGCCTAGGCAACTAACAATACGTTGCTTTATTTGTTAGCCGTTAGATGCATAACAGTCAGAAAAATCAACCGGCTATAACACACTTCACACAACGTTCATTTTTTCTGGGCGAGTCCTGCCACATCGCTTTAATTAACAGCCGTATGATTTCAACGTGATTAATCATCGTGCGTTTATCAAGGAAAACACATGCAATAGCTATATTATTTCTAAGATGATATATATACCCGTATCCTCTCTGAAGACAAAGCACACCAGAGTCGAAATTCTACACCTTCAGGTCTCCTGATACCCATTTGTTTTTTCCTCCTGAGATGGTCAATTACTCCACCCGAGAGGATGTTGCCCTAGCAAGAGCTATTGTCGTTGTCATAAGAGATGGAATTGTAGGATGTCAACAAACGGGTAGGAGATTTTGGAGCAGAATCGTGGATGAATTCAACAAACAATTTAATGAACCCACCAAACGAACTACAAATTCTCTACAACATCGACTAAGTACCCTAAAAAAGGAGTGTAAGTTGTATGCTGGAGCTATTGCACCATATCTGAGAAATGGGCCGAGCGGATGGAACGATCAACAAAAGGTAAAACGGCTATTAATCAACGCAAATATTTATCAACTTTGTAATTTATATGTGTTGGAGTACGTAGCTGGTCGAAAGCAATATGAGATGGGTCCGCCACCAAAAATTTGGAAGTTTGAGCAAGTATTCCAAATATGGAAGGAGACCATAGAGGATATGAACCCCGAAACATTTAACGAAAACCCACCCCCGTCTCAACCGACCCAAACTCCTTTTCCCGATGCTGATCCGGAATCGATGGTTGATTTGAATTTGGATACGGGAGATGGTTCGGGGACTAGTAATCAAGGGCGCCGTCAGAGATATTATGAAGAAGACGATCCGAGAGATGTCCCCGGTAGGGATAGGTTGAAGAGGGCTGCTTCAGAGGCTAACGCAGTCGACAAAGGAGCCGCTAGACTTGCTGATCAAATGAAGGAGAACCACACCGCCAGACTTGCCTCAATAGCCAACGGTGATGCAATGTTTCGTGAATATTTGGATTTAAAAAGGCAGCAAAATAAGATGAACCTTATGGGGAGAAACCTAAGACGAATGCTTGTGTTACAAAGAGATGCCATGGAAAGACTCCAGAATCCTATTCTCACCCGACTTGGACTACCAACACACGACTATCAGGCACCGGAAGACGACGGCGATGACGAGGTCGAAGATGAAGATGAATATCCAAGTTACCCGTGAGACTTGATGTGTTGAAACTTTCTTTTAATTGCGTGTTTGTTTGTTTCTTAAATTCACCTTTGTCAACAGACAATGTAACACTAAGAACTAAACCATGGTCTGTGATTAATTAAGTTATTATTAAGTTTGTAATTTGAAAAACCTTAAGTTGTATTAGTTTATTGTCACAGCCTTAGTTGTTCCATTTAGTTAGAAAATTGACTCTGTAAGCCAGGTTTAAGTATTTCGAACATGGATGAATACCATACACTTCTTACTAATTTTAAGTGCAATTATTATTTTAGGTTTAACTAGTAATTTGATTAATCTCCCACATGGGTGAATACGATACATTTCTTATTTGTTCGACTACAAAACATAACTCACCGCGGGTGGAGATGTGTCTCGGGATAGATTACAAGTGGTTTACCAACAAAACCGTGTTTACAATTATATATGTGCCTAAACTACCTCCTTGGGTTGTAATCATCCATTCTGTCCTTCATTAGTCGGTAGCATTCATAAAACCGGAAACTGCGTCCATTCTCTTCACGAAATTTTGTCTTCGCCATGGTTTCCTACACGCCATTAAAAATAAACCCATCTTAGTATATGTAATTATATTATCTTTCCTGCAAAACATGAACGATATTTTTTAATCTTTTGTTAAAAAAATAAAAATAAAATTAGAACAAATTATTACGTACGATCGTCAGTTCGGCTGTAGCGAATGCCGGTGGAAACATTCTTAAAAGCGTAGCTTGGATGACAACATACGTTATCACATCTCTTTTGATACTACCAACTCTGTATCTTATAGCTTGCTTTGATTTATTGTTTGGATTCTCGAAGTTTTGTACAAAACTAGAATAGACCAGGTTCCAGAAGTTTTTTGGCGGTGCTCCTACATCAACTGCAACCAGAACTATCATTACAGTCATCCATGCAGATATGATTGCCGTATATTCTTCTACAGTGAAGGTAACATTCATTTTATAAGCTACTAAAATCTTCAAGATTGGGTTTGGTTATCCACATCTATACCCGATACTCTTTTTATAGGAAAAAATAATAGATAGGGAGTCCCCCCTTTGCAAGGAATCTTGACGGGTGTGTCGTCCCTAGGTTTCAACTACAGTACAAGGATTTGTAATATCAATAAAGGTACCCATGTTGTCAGATCTAAAATATAAGAGTTACCCTCATAACTTTTGCGTAGGACGTGACAATTCACCTAAAACAATTTATGAAAAGTTGGGGTATTAATTATGATGGTGTCGGAATCATGCGGGAAGGGGAACACTCAGAGATTTTAGTTGGAGAGAACATAGAGGAAACACAATGTATTATTCGTCAAAATAATACGTGAACAAATAACATAACATTATGCATGTCGGCAGACAAGCGGTTTCACTTAGTCCGTGCATAAAGCCTTTAAACCCCCAGGTGACCCTGGAGGACGAGTTGTGTCTCGTGAGGGATTACATAGAGGTACACCCACAAAACCAATTTTTTGGATGCAATCATCCTTAATGACGTGCTAACAATTGGGGGTCCATATAAGATATGTGATGCCTAAAAATGAGGTAGCAATTGTGATACATAAATGTCTTTCCCTAATCTTGGAGGTATAAATGCCGGGCATTTGAATCCTGCAATAAAAATTAATTAATGTTTAGTTATGGATGAAAATTTTGACTTAAATTTGGTATAACAATCCATATATTTCTGCACATACATGCATATGTTCAGACCACCCTTCAGGCACATTGCGGTAGGTGGGTATCTGGAATGCAACAAAAACGTTCACCTCCTTCTTTATGGTGAAGATCCTCGACTTTAATGATTTCCATGTCCGATTGTTGTCATTACCATTTATTTCGATAAACATTTGTGCTACAGTTATCCAAAACTATTTTCCTTTCTCGTTCGTTAATATGTTCAGATCATTCGCCACAATGCAATAAGCCCTTGAAAGAGCCTCGTCCTCTTGTGAAGTATATTGGACCGTCATGCCACGAAACAAAAAATAATCAAAATATTAGTAAATGATATTGAAGGAGAAATGTTTTGACGAAATTTTAAAAAAAGTAAAGGCAGTTGTGCAAATTTATAGGTGAGAAATTCAACAATACGGCAAACAGTAAACGCCCTATACTTTCACCTAGAGTCGGATGGCTATCATGGATTTCAAAGATTATATTTGGTTAATAGTAACCGCCTTTTCTTATTTTCGAGAGTGGGGTACCATAGTTAGTGGGTTTTCAGTCGGTTGGTTTTTCGCACATGCTTATAA
Source organism: Papaver bracteatum (assembly GCA_023529315.1). NCBI lineage: Eukaryota > Viridiplantae > Streptophyta > Magnoliopsida > Ranunculales > Papaveraceae > Papaver > Papaver bracteatum. Next base: position 863,401 of record JAJJWX010000778.1, on the reverse strand, counting down.
CAATTTACGCCTTTAACTTCATCCATGACTTGGTTGTCCTTTAATTGGTCGGATGGATGCTTTGCATAGGTAAAAATCAACAAACAAGGAAACAGTGGATGACCTAACTTTATTTGGAAGGGTATTACAACTGTTTACAAATGACCCATAGGTAATAATCAAAAGTATGTATAATGATTGTCGACGTTCACGAACGAACCTTACACATTAACCAAACGCCAAAAATGGAGTAACATCTTTTGGGAATTTCACAAAAATATTATTAATTTGGAAAAAAGAGCCATTGAAGTAAATTAATTTTATTCAGAATGCAATTGTATGGCATAAACGTTTCTTGCACACACAACGAATGCTCTCACCGTGTCGAACAAGCCTTTAAACCTTTAGGTGACCCCAAAGGACAAGTTTGGTCTCGTGAGGGCTTACATAGAGGTACAACCACAAAACCAGTAATCATGGGGTTGTTACATTACGGAAAAATCAATTCTCTCGGGTTGTACTCGTCCAAGGCGTCCTTCAGAAGGAGATAGCTTGCCTCGAACCTGAAGCTGCGTTCATGTCGTTGATGGTATATATATTTCGCCAGCGGTTCCTACATGCATTAAACTATCAATTCATCCATTATTTTAGTTCCTACATGCATTAAATTATCAATTCATCCATTTATTTGAAGCAAATTTTTGTTTTAGTATATATTAATAATCTCTTTAAAAACTTACTATTACGTCATCCGTCGTATTGGAACCCGGCACGCTGTCTCTGAGGACCGTAGCAAATATGATAACATAGGCTCTTACCTCTCTGTTTATCATCAGGAGCCTACCTCTAACACGTTGGATTGTTCTTTGGCGAGGATTCATAAAGTTTGTAACAAAATGGTTATGGACTCTAGTCCAAAAGACTTGTTCTGGAAGGACTTGTCCTAATGGAACTTGAGCAACGCTTACAGCGATCCATGACGCAACAATACTTGTATCTTCTTCCAGTGTGAATGGAGCACTCATATTGCAAATCTCAAGTTATGATGTTGCTAGGTATGATGTAATTAGCGGTATTTAGTAATGTGGTTTTTATAAGATATTACGAAGGGATGTGTCATCCCCCGGAAAATGGAGGATGTGTAGTACAACTGTTTGCAAATGACCTCTACCTTGGCCAAACGCCCCTAACTTTATATTGAACCAATTGTTGTACAAAAACTATTAAATGTTGTATCCCCCATTTTTTCTAACCTATGTTTTCAAAATATGTGTGGGTTACAGAATAACAATTCGAAAATGCATTCAACACTTGGTATTTATGGCCCAGTCTATAGTTGCAACACCCAGACAACTACACTTGCCTAGTTACCTACAGATCATCTACGCACTATTGGTCACTGCTACATGGGATATAAACGTCTGTATCCTTATCAACATACTGTAAGGACCTAATTTTTGTAAGGGGGGTTTCCTTTAGAAATAATTTAAAAAAATCCCTATAAATACACTACATCTACCACTGACAGAAACAAACCATCAAACATAAAACCATCCTTCAAATTCAACCGGTCCGAAATGAATTCTAATCGAAGGGGAAAACAAATTGTGTGTGTAGAAGCCAACCAAATTTGTCCACTATGTTTCCTGGATGACCATTCAGTGATGCAGTTCCCTTGGATGTATTCAAAGTGCCCATAAAGAAGTTGTACAGGCATCAAATTTTTACGCGAAACGGAACCGGGAAAAGCCAGGTACCTGCGTTGCCAATTCGAAAATTGTCGTTCAGAAGCACATTGGTTGGAAGATGCAATCAAGTACAAAGATGATAAACAGATCACCAAACTCTACAACAAATTAAAAGACAAAGGGAAAATCACGGTTGAACATGAGAAGATGGCGTCCTGCCCAGTTGATGGATGTAAGTTTGTTATGAAGCTTCATCGTTCTAGAGATAACAACACTTATGGCCAACATTTTTGGAAATGCCAGGGGTGTGACTTAGTGGAATGGGACGACTAGATATAGTTTGTGTTGCTCAATATTGATTGGTGTGGTAAGTTGTGTTCCTAATGTTATGTTTGATCGCGTGTTTCTTTTTCGGCATTAAAAACCGGTTTAAAGTTTATGTTGTTTATGTTAACGTTTATTTGATGTTGTTTATGTCCATGGTCAATAATAGGTTATGATGTAATGTTAATGTTGTTTATGAAGTACTTTTGAGCGTATATACGTACATGAACTATATTAAATTTAGGTTGTTTACGTAAAGTGTCGTAATTTACTATTAACTAACAACACTCATCATGTGTACGAAAAATGTACATGGTACAGAAGGTGACATGATAACTCGAAATAATGCACGGAAAATAATGAAAACTCGCGATGGCAAAATCTCCATATTATTTATTTATTACCACGTATTTTAAATTACTTTTAGAACCCCTAGAAAATTTTACTATAAATTTGGGAAAAACACAACTACATGGAATTATCATACATGGTGTGATGGTATGTAAACTCAACCAAAAAATACAGTTTTCAAAACACACACTTTAGAAGATTCGTATTTAATTACCAGTGGGAAAAAATTGTCACGATGCCACGTTTTTCAATGGATGAAGATAACGCCATGGTCATAAGTTATTGTAAGGTTTTAGATTGGGATCCAATTCCGGGAAATAGTCCAATGGGTATAGCGTTCTGGCTTGTTGTTAGGGATGAATTTCTGATACAGATTGGGAATGATAGCATTTGGTTTTCTACGCAACGTATCAAACACCGCATTAGCATGATGAGAACAATTTGTGGTCGTTTTAGGGAGTATCGATTTATGGCAAATGGTAATCGGGCTCGGGCGATGGCCATGTATGAGGCGGAACAAGGGATGTCTTTCCAACATTTCGTGGCCAATTTTTTTTTTTTGGCTCTCACCTTTAAAATCCAATGTTTTCCTACTAAGGTGTTTTATATGTCCTCTGTGGTAAAATATGTTTTTAAGAAAATGGTAGGCGAGGTGATTTATATGAAGTTTCTGGTTTTAATACTTATTGCAATGATGTAATTGACACACTCTTTAATGACGACTTTGAATTTAAATTTAGGAGTACACTATAAAAACATAATTAATAAACTAACTCACTTTCGTAGGAATCACGGTTACACTTAGCACGTGCAACAAGCCATTAAACCCCGGGGTTACCCCTGAGGACTAGTTTGGTCTCGTGAGGGTTTATAACATATTAACCCACAAAATATAACCAAATATTAATTCTTGTTTTGGTCTTCACTGGAAGAAGCTGATGAATTGTCCGGCGTTTCAATCTCTGGGACTTTGGATTCCATGAAAAAATAGAAGGCATCATATGTGAATGCTTCACCTTTCTCCTCTAAATATCCCGCTTTAATGAGCTCGTGCTATAACATCACAAGGACATAATATTATTGTTCTATTTTAAATCAATCAGTTTAGCTTTGGACGGAATAAATTATAAAATACTTACAAATTGTTGGGGTGGCATGCTAATACGGCCGTGGCGGGTGAGACGGTGTCGGATAGTAACAAAATCACAAATGCCATTTTGGATAACCTGGTACCTATCATGAATTTCTTGAAGACTTCTTCTCTTTGGATTCCCATAATCTCGCCTATATTGGTTGTATATTTTTGCCCAAAAGGCTTCTGGGCATGGCATTACGGGAGAGCGATCGGCTATTCTAGCTTCGTTGTACCATGTTTGAGTGATTTGCAAATCTTCAGTTGAATCAAATGATGCCATTGTTATGCTCGTACAAAGAGGTATGAGAGGTGTTGTTTTGAAAGGTGTATGAAAATAGGTGTTTGTCGTTAAGAGTACTAATGTGATAAAAATTCGTTTAATTTTTCTAGGATACCAACCACGGGTGTGTGTGGAGGTTGTTTTGGTAAACCCTGGTTTTATAGGTTCCAAAATAGGATTCAAATGGTTAAAAAGCATCCCCGATTTCCAAGACAAAATTTCTTTTGCTTTTCACCGACAACACTGGATTTTTTTCATAAATTTCTTCATGTTCACAAACGACCTATACTTTCTAAAACACCTCTTCAATCGAAGTGAGAGACGAATCTCGGGCATGGGAAAAGATATTCGAACAACCCTTGTTGGTGTGAAACAAATATGTATATGTATGTTGTCAGAAACAAGAGTCACAAACACAAGAAAACTATGCAGATGATTAGATATTTCAAAATAATGCATGTGTAATTTAGCCAATCCTGTGGAAAAAAGTAAATAGGGTAAATAAATCGGACACTTCTCAAACAACTAACCACACACGACTATTAAAAAAAAAGCCTTATTCTAATAACCCAACTAGTTTCCAAAAGTCATTCACTGTTAACTAGGGACACTTACTATTAATGTAGCGACCCAAACTGTTTATCGAAAACCACTACTTTGCATTCACAAGACATCGATACTTCACAGAACATCTATCGTCTAAAAAAAAAGGCTTGTTTGTGTGGTTAAAAAAAACACATATGATTGCAGTGAGGCTATCACACCTAATACCCTAAATAAAAGTAAATTACTAATTTCAAAAATCCACCACCGTTCAAAAACACACACAACTACGAACAAACCACCATCAATTCAATTCGACCCCTATTTTTCCAAAAGTCGGTCACTGTTTCCTAGGGGCGCTTACTATTTATATATCTACCCTTACTATTTATCGAAATCCGTTTGTCACGAGAGTAACAACGTTTTAGCGTGGGATTTTTAATCAGCACTACAATAGCACTCAACAGATTTGTGGTCAGGTCGGTAACATACTTTATGTCAGTCATGTTTTTTTCACGCATTTTTACTATATAATCCAACAAAGTAAATCACTCATATACGGTAATTAGGAAGACAACCAAATTCATACTTTGTACGTAATTATAGAATGCGCTTTAGTAATGAAGAAGATTTGGGGGTTGTGAGTGCATGGATTTCAGTTACAAATCAAGGTCCAATGGGAGAATGCGAAAATGAACAATCAGTTTTTTGGCGCCGTGTTTTTCAATCATTTGAAGATATTACCACAAACGAAAACGGGAGAACAAAGATGTATGTGAAAAAAAGATTTGCTTTGATCACGTCCGAAATTGAAACTTTTGTCACATTATTGCTGGACGTTAACATTTGTCATCCTCAATGGTCGTATGAGGCTCGCGTAAGCAAACAAATCACCGTAATTATTACCTCTAAATAATCATACAATGTCAATAATAATTGTTTTTATGTTTATTTTTTCATACAGAAAACAAAGGCTCGCATTGAATTTCGGGCAGAATCAAAGAAACCTTTTAAGTATGATCAATTGTACGAGCTCTTAAAGGACGTAGTCCCGACATACAATGTAGAGTGAACACATCAGTGTAATCGCCCCTTAGGGAAACATACGTATGTCTATGGTGTTTTCATGATCAATAATTTTTTTTAATTTACCGGTAATCACCGTCGTTGTTGTTTCTCCCCGCTTCGATTGGTTTCAAAATAACTCAGGTGCATGGTGAAATTTAATTTAATTTTAATTCTTCTTCTTTATAAAATTTATGACCCCACAAATTAAAGTTCCATTCATGTCGAATAAAACCAAACACATGGGAGGATATTAAAATAACAGTGACATGGTGTACTTCATTAAAAAAATTAATAAAGTTATTCGATGTAATATAATAGTGTAGATCGAGATCAACAAAATCACTATAAATACCTTGATTCCACACCCTAAAATAAACCACATGGAATACAAACAATCTTCGTTCATACATCATTTCAATAATATTTGGGTACATAGTTAGGTTGGTTATGGCGATCAAATTCACAACCGAGGAAGATACAGCTATAATCCAATCATGGATTAATGTCTTTGTGGCAGAAAACATTACGCAAAATCTGGTAAACGGAGTTAACCTATGGGATTTGGTTGTTCAACATCTGACAGTTAGAAACGGAAATCCAAACTAGAGAACTCCCCGGGTGTTACGGAACCGAGTCTCCACGATTAAAAAAAATGTGAAACAATACTTTCCATTTCTGGTAAACTTATACCAAAACTGGACTAGCGGATGGACTATGAATGAGTGTGTAAGTGGTTTATAAATTTGTAACTAATATTTTTAAATAACCATTTAAGTGGCACACTAATAATTTTGGGTTTGTTTATTGCAGGAAAATCATGCGCAACGTAAATATTAAAGGCCACCGCCAACATTCAGATTCTATGAGTGTTATTTACTGCTAAAGGAAAGGATATCTGAGTTCAATCCGGATGAAATATGTCGTGAACTAGCTGGAGCTAGCGATGCAGATGATTAATTACACTGCTGATAGAGTTAAGGTTTTGTTGGTAAACCTCTTGTAAACCATCCCGAGACCCGACTCGGCCAAAAAGGGACACCTTTTGGTTTAAAGGACTGCTTTACCGTTTAATAAGAGTTGTCGTTGGTCATTGTATTGGCTAAGGGAACTATCTTGTATTGTTGTTTCAAATAAATGAATGAGGTAAAATGTTTTTTAGTACAATGGACATAATCCATACGTTCAACGTTGTGTATTTATTTTTTATTTGGTACTAACGAATAACATTAATATGTTATTGGATGAGGTAGCCTCACAATTCTTTTATCCACACATGTACTAATGATGTCCCATCCTGAAATTAAAAAGAAAAAAACGCATATGATGGATAAACGACCTCACACTCACCTGGGTAATCGACCAAGAATCCTAGACTTCACCACCAAAGATGTGCATGAGAGAACGAATTAGAAATATAGAGTTGAAATTTTGTCGAAGGGTGTAACGGGGTGTAACTCTAAAAAGGTCAAACAAATTATTTAAAATAGGCGAGGTGGGTATCCTCGCTACGACTTTCTGGGAGGTGTGCAAGCCCTCGCCTTGAAGCGACGTCCCTCACTTCGCTCATTTTTGTTAAAGCGATGTCAATAACGTCGCTTTTTCTTATTTTCTGGCGATGTCCTACACCTCGCCTCTCTTCAAATCCCCTCTGAAGTCCCATGCTTTCGAGCAGAGAGAAGATCAGTGTAAAACTTTCTGTGGCTCAGCGCACTCCAGCCGTCGCTATCATCCCCTACCTTTTCTCCACTACACTTAGCCTTATGGAAAAAGTAAGTAATCCGATAATATTCATACTTATGTCATCGTTATAAGTTCGCATTACTAACATTTAATAAGTCATTGAATTTCAGCTGGAAAGTTTCAATGGGCTATGGAGAATGGGGAAACTAAGTTCATTCAACACAATAATATACGATGTTGTACCGACGTGCTAGGAGGTTCATCGACGAATATTTAATGTGTCATTCTAGAATACCCATACTAATTAACTCTTATGTAATGCGATATTGATGTAATGTTATTTTCTTATTCTGGGTGCTAAACGTACAGGTTGACTCCCGTATGTCTTTCCATGTGTACACTTGAGTCTAAGCTGAAACATACCTCCGGCCAAACATCAGATAAATGAAAAAATAAACGATCTGAACAATTACTTGGGACTCGGTCATACCATACTTCGAGTGAGATTCATATATTAAAGGATTTTACTGGTGAAAATAGGCGTAGAATCACTCTAAAAATTTGTTTGGTCGTGAAAGTCATGTATGAATAGTTTCCGTTTGATTGAACACGGTCACAATAATAACTTCAGATACCGCCTTTACACCGATATCTGTCATTTCTCTATACAAGTAGACATTCTACCGATGCTGTCTGTCAATTCTCTTTTTCATGGTAACCAAGAAAAAGAAAAAAAAGACACCCAGACATAGATAGCTATAAGGTTAATCACCCACTGCCACTGATGACAGGGAAACTCCAAATCTATCATTACCAAACCCAGCAAGTTTTCCAGTTCCGAGTCAACATTGCATCACCAGCAGTGAGGATCAGGTCGATTTACTGGACCGAATTGAACTGCCCGACGAGTCCTTGAATTTGTGCTGGTACTTGCACCTGGATTTAGGGAAAGAACCTCTGCATCTGAAGCACTGATTAATTCAAGAATTGTCTTATCTTTGACATGATTATGGATCAGATCAACCCAATTGTTTGCCCGGAGATCCAGAAGATTGTGAATCATGAACTTAAACCGTGTTTCCATTTGGGGATGTGTTGCCAGCACGTCTTTTAGCCAACCAATGTAAGGTTCATGCCAACATTGATCCTCTTCTGGGGACATCGGGAAACTCGTTCTTCTCTGATACCCGGGCCCGAAGCTGGTCCAACTTCTCACCAGTGGTATTGAGCTAAACATACTGCCTCAACATTCATCTAGACATCATCTTGTTCCACCAACTGCATCACAAGGAAAAGTATAATTTTCAAAGGCATAAGTTCTGCTCTGGAAGTTAACACATAAATTTTATAAATCCTAGATTCCATCTCCACCCCAAATCTTGATTGAAGGAACCGGTCACAATCGGCTGCCTGATCTCTGCTACTTTCACATTTTCACGACCAAACGCTTGTTGGCAATTATTCAAGAGGATACGCCTGAACCTTAATACTTCTCCTCCGTGCTCATCTGGAGACATGATGGAAGCTGGCCATACACACACAGTTCAGAACATAGAAAGGCATACAAAGGACAAAACACTAAATCCTCCAAAGGACCAAAGCCTTGTTAAATATCAGAGATGTTACGCCCTGTTAGAAGTGCAGGCTTGTGATCCCCGAATTGATAAGTAGGGTTTTCAGAAGTGTGTATTTCTGGACTGTCAGTTTGTTTAGTATACCTCTAACTCTTCTCTTCGTATGAAAGATTACCCCTCACGGTGGACATCCATGTGACCTCGGCCTTCATAAGACAAGGAAGAAGAGCAGGTCCTTCTCCTACCTACAAAGAAAAAGAAAAATATTAAGTGATCATTTGGGAAAAGAAAAGGACGTACTCTACTCTCTTTTTTTTTTTTTTTACTATAGTTCAATCACAAGTAGAGTGTCACGCAGGAATCTTTAACAGTGTCATTCACTCATGGATCAAAAACCCTTAAAGGTTCTCTACAAGAATTCCCTATAAGTCTCGCAAAGGTGAAACACATAATGAAACAAATTTCAATGTTTTCAGTTCAAACTATAGTAAACACAAACAACTGATAAAATCTGAAATCAAGTTTTCAGAGAAAAATCAAACAGTCAGAACGAAGATAAAGAAAAAGTGTTGAACTGAAAAACGTACCGCTGGGATTGAACTGTTGTCTGCCATAACTGAAAGGGGTGGATCAAGAAGATCACTGAAGATATAATGAAGATTAATAGCAGAGTTGAAATGCTTTTCTTATTATATTGCCACTCAATGTAAGGTGACAATAAAGTTAGGTACCATCTGAGAAAAGAAAAGGCCAACTAAGTGATGACTTGGGTGTAAATATACAAGTCACAGGGAAATGCATAAAACCCCACCAGTGAAACATCATGGCTGGTGTAACAGGCCTCCACATCCCTGGTTATTCTTTAGCAACACCTCATCAACTTTATTACCAATTCAAACAACAACAACTTCCTCCAAACACACCATTGAGAAGTCGTTTCACAAGAATGCAAGTAGTACTGGGTACGCTGCTGGACTGCTCGACATATCATGTTGCAACAACACGAAGGATGCAGTTGAAAAAGATGTGTAGAAGCTACCACAACCACCACCAGTAATATATATGAGGAAACTTTCAACAAGATCATTGTAATAAAAAAGGAAACCAAACAAACACACAAACAAATAGCTGCAACTGATAAAGAAACTCCAAGTTGTCATTACCAATCCCAGCAAGTTTCAATTTTGAATCATCACAACTAATAATATACAGAAGGTTGTCTACAATTACAAGAAAAACTTTAGGCACCAGAGGGTTCGGCAAGTGGGTTTAGAGGAGGATGAGAAACATGAAGACAATTAGTGATAGTCTCCTGGTCTAGCGAGAGTCGAAATGTTTCTCTTCTTTCTCTTTTTTGTACGCACGCGTGTGTTGTCTGAATAAGCCTCTGAGATATGGTCTAGCAATTGAAGTAAATACATAAGAAAGGATGGACAAAATTTAACATCTTAAATTTCAACATACTTGTAGAGAACTAAATAAACAGTTTAAAAGGCCTTTATGCAAATGGATTGTTTTATTAGTGATATGCACAAAGTTACATTGCAGATGTTCAAAACCAACATTGCAGGCAGAATGTTTTAGCCTATGCAGCAGGTGAGTGACAACCTTAATGAATTTCAAGATTCTGAGAATGAAACGAATTGCACAAAAAGCTACACCTGAAGATTTTTTGAGCAGTTAAAAGTTTCATACACGAAACTCATCCAACTGAATCAGAAGAGGCCAACATTCATCATATCTTGGATTTCCTTTCTCGCAGCACACGCCCATAGAATCTCAGTCTTCATGATTCGAAGAGGATTGGGTACTCCTACCTATAAACAAGGGAAGAAAAAAGATGAGTTGCAATTCGAGAAGAGATAACACGGTGCTAAACAATACATATAGACGGCTTAAAAAACGAATTGTTCAATCTGCAAACCGTTTCAATCATCTTTATAAGATGAACCTTAATCTATCAATATTAAACCAAAAATTAACTGGAGGATCTGCAGTAACTACACGTTAATATATGACTTTGGGATCAATGTGATTGTCTAAGCTCCGGCACTTACTTTACTTGAAGATTTTTTTTTTTTTTTTTTTTTTTGTGAAGTAAACTGAATGACTGATTTCTGCAGTTTTGAAGCTGGATCTTGGAACTAAGGAAAGCAACTACTTCGTATCACAAAAGACTAGAGAGGGTGAACATAAGCTGAAAATCTGGCTACTAAACAGAACAATAGCAAAGACCATGAACGTGAAGAAACAGAGAAAGAGATAGTGAAAATGGGTTATCATTTCCATAGGAGAACCTCCTCTTTTATACACTTGGGTAACCTATTCTGCCTCCTTTCAACTCACACAATTAGGGTTAGGAGAAAATATCTCTAACACTCACCAACTCACTAACACTCACCAACTCACTCTCAAAAGTAGTTTAACTCTATAGTGTAACCGTACGGTGGAAGTATGACATATTCATGACTCATTCCAACACTCCCCCTCAAGCGGGTGCGTAGATATCATGCATTCCTAGCTTGTCGAGGAAAGAGTTGAATGGTCGACTAGGAACTCCTTTAGTTACCATATCTGCAATCTGGTCTTCGGTTCTTACAAACGGAGTCTTGATAATCCCAAAGATTCAATTTCTCTTTAATGAAATGTCTGTCCACCTCCACATGCTTTGTTCTGTCATCTTTGGACTGGATTGTGAGCAATGCTGATGGCAGCCTTGTTGTCGCAAGACAACCTCATAGGATCTTTAGGACTGAAACCAAGCTCATCAACAATATTCGTAACCACAATAGCTCACATATTCCATGAGCCATAGCCCTAAATTCCGCTTCGCACTGGATCTAGCTACAACTGATTGCTTCTTCTGCGCCAAGTTACTAGGTTCCCTCCCACAAATGAACAATATCCAGAGGTAGACCTACGATCAATTACGAGCACTGTCCAATCTGCATCTGTGTATGCTTCAACCTTTGTGTGGTTATTCGAGAAAATAAGAGTCCTTTTGTTGGTGCCGACTTTAGGTAGCGAAGTATTCGATACTCTTGCATCCATATGTGTCTCTCTCGGAGCATGCATAAACGACTTACAACGCTCACAGAGTATGCAATATCGTGGACGAGTGTGAGAAAGATAAATCAATCTACCCACTAACCTATGATATCTTTCTTTATCCACCTAATACCATCGGTGTCTTCTCCAAGCTTGATTCGGTTCCCACCGGTGTGTCAATAGGTTTGCAGCCTAGCATTCTGTCTCAGCTAGAAGGTCTAGGACATATTTCCTTTGAGAGATGTAAATGCCCCTTTTCGATCTTGCCACTTCAATTCCTAGGAAGTAGCACAATTCTCCAAGGTCTTTTATTTCAAATTCCTTGGCCAAGTAAGATTTTACCTTCCCCATTTCTACCACATCATCATTGTCATTATAATGTCATCCACATAGACAATAAGCATGGTCGACTTTCCGTTCCTTGAACGTTTGAGGAATAAGGTGTGATCTGCCTGACTTTGCCGAAATCCATATCTCCGCATACTTTGGGTAAACCGTCCAAACCACGCCCTTGGAGACTGCTTCAGACCGTATAAGGATTTCTTCAACTTACATACTTTCCCTTCATTAGTGGCTGTTTGAAATCCAGGAGGGATTTCCATATAGACTTCCTCTTCCAAATCACCATTAAGGAAAGCATTCTTCACATCGAACCGATGGAAGTGGCGATCCTTGTTTGCTTGCTACGGATAACAAGACACGAATAGTGTTCATCTTAGCAACAGGAGCAAAGGTTTCTTGGTAGTCAATTCCATAAGTCTGAGTGTAGCCTTTAGCTACTAATCTTGCCTTATGTCTTTCAACTGCTCCATCGGACTTGTACTTCATAATAAATACCCATTTGCAACCGACTGTCTTCTTCCCTTTTGGCAGTTTGACCACATCCCATGTGTCATTCTTATCTAGGGCTTCGATTTCTTCAATTGTAGCTACCTTCCACTTCGGATCAGCAAGAGCATCTTCAATCCTTGTAGGTATACTCAAAGATGATAATTGGTTCGCAAACGCAACATAAGTAGGAGACAGCCGATGAGAAGACACAAAGTTAAAAATAGGGTGGTCAGTAGAAAAACCATATCGAGTTGGAGGATTGCGAGTACGAGTAGGATATCTAGAAGAACTCGGGTTTTCTTCTTCCACCACATTGGTAGACTCGTCAACTGAAATTTCATTCTCGTCGAGTACTCAAAGTAGTTTCAATCGAGGTTCTAGTTCAAATTACATCCACCGAGTAGACAATTGACGAGGCTGAGAGAGAGGGCTTTGTCTCTTCGTTTGTACACTTGAAGTTGAAGAAGTGAAGGCGCCGTTGGTGGAGTAGTCTCACTTTGTTGAAGTAGTGAAGACGCCGTTGGTGGAGTCGTCTCACCTTCCTTATTTATGTTAGGTGCGAGCATAGGTCATACCATAAATCATACCCATACTGATCTTCACAATTCTACTCTCCCCTGAGAAGTCTCAACTCTCGAGAAGTAAGGGGTATCTTCACTAAAGGTTACATCCATAGACACAAAAAAACTTTACCGTGAGAGGGTGACAACACTTGTAACCCTTTTGGGTAGATGAGGTCCTAAGTAAATGCATTTAAGAGCCCTAGGATCTAGTTTATCTCTGCCTGTTTGTGAACATGAACATAACAAGCACATCCAAACACCTTTGGTGGAACCCGTCTGGAGGTTGAAATGAAGTACCATCGGAAAGTGCCTCAAGTGGTGTTTGAAAATCAAGAGGCCGAGAGGGCATCTTGTTAATCAAATGTGTTGCCGTAAGAATAGCATCGCCCCAATACATTTTTGGCACATTCATACAAAACAATAAGCATCTAGTAACTTCTAGCAAATGACGATTCTTACGTTCAATGACTCCGTTTTGTTGAGGGTATCGGTACACGTGGTTTGGTGAACTATTCCTTGATCTAAGAAATAAGATGATAATCCGTGGTTTAGGTACTCACCACCACGATCAGATCTTAACACTTGAATCCTCTTGTTGAATTGAGTTAGGATAAACTTATGAAATATTTTGAAGACAGAGTAGACTTCACTTTTGTCCTTCAATAAGTATACCCATGAGACTCTAGAGTAGTCATCAATGAAAGTGACAAACCACCGTGCACCGAAGGACTAATGACACGTGAAGGACCCCAAACATCACTATGTATAATTGCAAAAGGAGATAAGCTTTTATTTATACTTAAAGGATATAGGACACGCTGATGTTTAGATAACTCACACACTTCACGGTGGAGTTTCGAAATATCTAGTCTGAAAAAATAACTTCGGAAATAACTTTTTAAGTACCGAAAAGAAGGATGTCCCAATCATTTGTGCCATAGCCGGATTTGCTCTTCTACCTTAGATATGCTTGTTGAGTTGTAAGCCCTTGTCTTTGTCATCTTGTGTTTCCCCTTGCAAGTCCAAGTAGTAAAGGCCCCCTCTCTCTTTACCAAGTCCAATCGTCAGCTCCTGTGAGTAGGTCCTGAAATACACAATGTGAGTCAACAAGGTAACACTTTGCACTTTAACGCTTTGGTTATTTGGCTGATAGAGAGCAGGCTAGAAGACAAATTCGGAACATGTAACACAGTAGATAAAGACATAGATTTGGTTATCGGTATTTGTCCTTCACCCGAGACAATTGTTGGAGATCCATCTGTTTGTCAAGATACAAGGTTTACTAGGACTTGTACTATAAGTAGAGAAAAGGTTTGTGACGGTGGACATGTGGTCAGTTGCTCCACTATCGATAATCCAAGACCCTTTAGATTTATCGCATGTAGTGTTCAGTGCCCTACCGCAATTCTCTGTGTTACCTGGTTGAGCTAAGGAAGTAGACCCAGACATTTTCCTTGGACGATAGCATCCGCGCACATTCTTTAATCATCCGTTCCAGCTGGTCTTGAGATGAATGAGAATAGCCACTCGCTGCTGATGTAGGTTGAGGTTCCAGCTCATCCGTGGTGGTATATGCCCTCGAACCACTGATACGACCTCCTCTTCTTCCTCCACTACTGCCACTCGAGTTTCCCCCTCTTCTAATGTTGTTCTGCCATTGCGGACGACCATTGAGCTTGTAACAAGTTTCCCTGGTATGTCTCGCTTGTGACAATAATCACGAAGTACAATGAGTCTTTCTCATCGATTTTTGGTTGTTTTCGCGTGTTGATGTTGGCGGAGTAATCACATTCAAGGCTGAACTTTCTGTGGCATTGGAGGTATCATAGGCCGCTCGACGAAGTTCTTCCGATCTAACTGTGCCATATACTTCTCGTAGGTTTGGCAATGGATTTTTCCCAAAACTTGGATTCTGATTGGATCAAAATCGAGTCAAGCCCAACAAGGAACTCAATAATTCTCCTTTTTCAATTCTTTTTCACTGCAATGTTGTGGTATCACTGCACACACCATGTCTAAGGGTCAGAGGGAATCAAGTTCTTGCCATATAGTTTGAAGTGCATTGAAGTAGACGGATAGAGTCTGTTTTAGAGGAAACAATTTTCTGGCTGGCTAAGTTTCAAAGAAGGGACCACAACTTTCAAATGGAAAACCTGACTCAGGTTTCACAATAGTCTGACTACAAACACACTGGCACAAGGATTAACAGTGTCACTAACTGGCAGATAAAGAAACTACTACTTCAATCAATCCCTATAAGATCACCACACTACCAAATAAACAGAAGTGGTCAGGATTGTCATTTGATTCAACAGATTGGCAAGTCCCAGAGAAGAAGGTGCAGCCATTATGCTTCTGAGAATATAAAAATCTCACACTATGAAATCAAACCTTGAGGAATAAAAAGAAAAGAAAATGCAGCTTAGGTTTAAAATTTACAGAATCAAACAATCACAAAAAAAAAAAAAAAAAAAAGGAAAAAGAGAACATACTGAACTAAAGCTTTGTAAGGTATGAAATTGAATACTTAAGTTGTTCACTGTAAGTCTGTAAGCAAGAACTCACAAGCACATAGCTAGCTGTAGGATTAGTCCCATGTTGCCGATGGTGATAAGAAACACCAAGTCGTCATTAAAAATCCCATTCATTTTTAATTTTCCATCCTTACAACTAATAGTATACAGAAGGTTGTCGACAATTACAAGAAAAGCTTTAGAGCACCAGAGGATTCAGAAGGTGGGTTTAGAGGAGGATGAGCAACATGACAAAAAGTTTAGTGATAGTCTACTGGTCTGGCGAGAGCCGAAATATTGCTCTTCTTTCTCTTTTGTGTATGCCTACGTGTCTGTTGGTGTTATCTGAATAAGCCTCTGACATATGGTCAATCTAGTTAGCAAATTGTATAAGTTTTTAGCAATTGATGCAAATGATAAGAAAGGATAGACAAAATCTAACATTTTAACTCAGAAATATACTTAAAGAGGACAAAATAAACAGCTTAAAAGGCCTTTATGCAAATAAATTGTTGATTTCGTTACCTAGACGGGTGTTCTCTCTCAATCGAGCAAATCGGATATTGCCGTCTTCTTGAAAGGGTCGACCTGTGCCAATTGTCTAGCAACAAGCTTGTTCGGGGTTAAATTATCAGCCACCATCCTCTCTCTTAATCCATAAGCCGGAATTTTGGCTTTTATATAAGCCTGAAGGAGAGATTGGTAATCCCAAATTTTACTTACATAACCCGATTGCTTTAAATGGTGAAAGATCTTCTCGGTGTTATGAACATCACCTCTTCTTGAATACTGATCCATTATCACATGGAAAGACTTATACAATGGTGGCTTCTTTCATTTATCCCATTGCTGCAGAGCCTTCTGCAAAATTGCATCCGCTTTTTCAACCTCCCCAGCATCTACGTAGAGCTTCACAAGAGTGTCCCAAACAAACCGATTAATTGGACAACCAGAATTTGCCATTCTTTTTACCAAATCTTCACCTTTTGCAAGTAGCTTATGGTCTACATAAACATCCATGAGAGCTAAATAAACCTTCGATGAGATATTCCTCCCTGAGTTGATCCTTTTTTCAAATATTTCTTCTGCCTTTTCTACTCTTCCGACTTTGCCAAAAGCACTGATGGCAGCCAAGCAGTCATCAGCACGGCCGTCTGCTTCACAAACATTCCATATCCTTTCAACCTCATCAGCCTTACCAAGAGCCGCATAAAGAGGAAGTAAATTCTTACAGGCACCATGATTTTCCTCCAAACCTTCCCCTTCCATCTCCTTCAAAATCTCCCCTGCTTTCTCGTCGAACCCTGCACCAATATAGTGTCTAGCCAAAACGGCACGGATATAGTTATCTAACTCCGAACCATCACTTTTCAAGGCTTCAACCAACTCTTCCATCCCTGCTATATCATTGGTCTCCCCTTTCAAATCTATCAACAGCAGGTAAGTGAACCGAGTCGGCTTCACATCATTTTCCTCCATTAACAATAACACACTCTTTATCTTCCTCTTATCAAATTTCTTATACAACAATATCATCTGTTGACAAACAAAACCACTTACCGGAAACCCCAACTCCCTCATTTTCTCAAACACTTGTTCAGCGTTCTTCACATCCCCAGCACTAACATAATTACACAACATAGTCCCATACACTGTTTCCCCCTTGCACGTCTCCGGAATCGAATTTTTCATATACTTCTCAGCCAATGCCATTCCGCGTCTCTTAGCAATCAAATCGAGCCGAGTCGCATAATCTTTCTCCTCTTCACAGATAAACAAGTTTTTTGATTCTAACCAGTTTGACAATTGATATGCAAATTCATACATTTTGCATTTTCTAAGATTATGCAACACTTCCCTCATCTTAACATGATCTACTGCCTTAATTTCTTCCATAGACTTATCAAGTGCTGCATAAACATCCCTTGAAGGTGCACTGGCTACTACATTAAATAGACTGAAAGGAACAGTTCTTACCTCCTCCTTTTCCTCAGCCTTGGGTACTGCATCTTCTTCCATAGTAGAAGAATCACCGAGCTCATCGATCCCATCTTCCAGATTTTCACCTTCATCTTCTTCTTGTTGTAGTTGTTGTTCTTCCCCGTTACTCTTCGCATCTGATTGAGAGTTTGAATCAAGAAATGTGAAGAAATTTCGATGATATGGTTGTGTCTGATGAAGATTAATTGATTGATTTTGTGAAATTTGATGAAGAATGTTTGATTTCGAACGATATATTTGGGGAGGAGCTGCTGCTGCTCCTGCTGCTCTTAAACAATGTAGTCTGGTTCTAAAATGATTTGAAGCTCTACGGAGAGTAAACATGATGGTGATTGTGGAATGCTAGATCTGGAATTGGATTAAAGCATGATTGGGAAATTTAAAAAACCTTAAACCCTAGAAATTTTGTTAGAATCCTTCCTCTTCCCCAGTAGAAAGAGGCTCAAAATGAGAGAATAGAATGGAGTTTACTTGTTTCAACCCAAAAATATGTGTGCCCTACGAGTCAGGTTTTCGGTTCTAGCTTTTCATATGGGGGCATGGGTGCTTTTATAACTCCGAGTCAGATCAGATATGTGAGCCGAATCAGATCTCCAATCAGACATCACAGTTCTAGCTTCTCATGCCGTGGTATATGTGATTTTGTACATGATCCAAGCAACTTCGAGTCAGATAAGATATATTAGCTGAATCAGATCTTCAATCAGACATCAGATCTGACATCTAACTCAGTTCTAATAGAGTCAGATTCAAATCCTGACTCAAATCCGAACAAAAAATATTGGTCGTCATGCACAACCAACTTAACACCATAAGAGCAATTCCTATGACAATGAACAAAAAATTTCTTTTGTCGAGCCACGTGGATGAACAAACACATTTCTCCACTATGGTAAATCAAAGCAAAATGAACGGATTTAGTTTTCTAGGGTCCCACTATTATTATTTTTGAATATAAAATATTTTTTAGGATAAAATTAAAATATAAAAATAATATATTTGGTGAGAGAAAATATGATAAAGTGAGGTAAAATATGATAAAGGGAGTAAAAAAGTAGTAAAATATTTTTTGGGAATCAGGAATTGCAGTGGGCGTTGGAGGAAGAGCCGCGCGTTGCTGCCATGGTCGCCCGTCTTTACCACAGACGTGCGCTGGATATTCTGACTCAATGTTCAAAGCATCAGATTTGTTGATTTGAACATCCATCTTTCATGTTTGTTCATTCCATAGTGGGAGCAAAATGAACAAACTCCATATGAAATGCTCTAATTTTTAAAAAGAAATTTTACAAGTAAAAAATGTGTTTTTTTTTTTTTTGGTGAGCATAGAATTACTCAAAACTTTCGTTTGGCCGTGAAAGCCCTCGAATCTTCACATCTTTTAAAATACAGATCTGATTTTTTTTTTTAATTTTTTTTTTTTTTTGCTACCAAAGAAACATTTCATAAATCAAGCAATGTCGTATATAATAGAGTTTAACAGGAAAGAAGGAGATTCCCCTTCCCAACTATTACATATTCCCTCTTTTCTGGAATGTTTAGCAAGATGATCTGCACATTTGTTAGCCAATCTATTTATGTGCTCAGAGGAATAACTCTCAAAATGTTTAAACATAATCCTAGTGTCCTCAATAATGTCTCGCAGTTCCCACGGAATGTTAGACTCCTCCCCTTTTAAAGCTTGAATGAGGCTCTTGTAGTCAGACTCGATTGTGATTTCCGTGAGTCCTAACTGCAGATAAGAATGTATTCAACTCTTTTTAAGCTGAAAATTTCATTGTTCTCAAAAAATTTAGTGTTAAAAGTGGGCATGAATACAGGTACGCTAACAAAATTATTTACATGGACTGACATTAACCAAGTCCCCTCTAGTTCTGACCTGGTGTGCTCACTTATAGTGTGTTTGTTTCATGGGTATGGAATCGTATATCCGGGAATATGATTCCATACCCTTGTTTGGTATGTGTAATAATTGCAGGAATTTTATTCCTTTACTTTTAGGTTTCTCAAATACTCCCTCCGTCCCTATTATATAGGCGGAGTTAAGAAATTTTCTAGTCCCAGTAGATAGGCGGTGATCCAATTCCAATGGTGTTTTTTCAACATATACCCTTATTTATAATGTATGAGTATCACAATTTTGGGAATAAGATAAAGGGTAAAACAAAAACAGTAATAAATATTTATGAAATCCATTTTTTTCCCTAGGAGATTTGGTAAATTCCTCCCATATATTGGGGACTGAGGGAGTATAAGGGAATAGAAAACCCATCTAGAAGACAGATTTTTAGGTAATTAGCCCTTGGATTTGAATTCATGGGTCTAAAAGACAAGCAAATTATTAGCAATGTTTTAATGTCCAAAACTCTTAATATACTGTTCTAATATCCAGAATCGGGTATTTCACCCAAGATGTGCAACTGTTTTTAAACTAACAGACTAAATTATCCCCGAGATGAGGTTTCACCAGAACTAATATTGGTAATGGATGCGTAAGAAGAGAGGAGTTAATTTTCACGGATGAACAGAGAGGATTAGGAGCTCATTCTTAAGTTCGATTGAATTTAGGAACAATACCAATATTCTTGAGTTCAATTGAATATTTGAGATTGAAAACGTACTAATCAACAGAATCCCAATTCACAGAAAAATAAATGGAGAAGAAACTATTCTGAACCAACTCAAAGAAAATTCCTCAATGGAGCCAAAGTTGAGGTAAATACTTGATTGATTGATTTTCTAGAGCACCCAATTTTCTTTTATCTCTGTTTTTTTATTTGATTTGGACAAAAATTGAATAAGAAATCAAGATGTTGAAGCTGCTGATTCGAATGAATATTTGATGTATTAGAAAAAATGGGATCTTTTTTGAATGTTGTGTGTGAATTTAATGATTGTAAGGATGAAGATATTGAGGGTGATACAGATCAATGGAACTATCTCTCCATTCTCTGTCACGTATGAAAGGTGTTTGATGATTTTCCTGAACGACTAATTATGTTGTTGTTTTTTGTCGTAACTATGGTGATTTTTTTAGAGGGATTAAAGCTCGGTTTGAGCTACAACATGGAGATACTAGTATGTCGTTGTTGCTGCTATGGATTTAAGGAGAATTGAGCTAACATATTACAATTTGTTTCGAAGTTTAGATGGAAACAGTGGGTTCATGGTACCCCTTATTTAGGGCTGGCAACGGATGGAAATCCGACGGATTTTGGAAAATCCGATTCCGATAGGTTAGTAGTTACCGGAATTCCGAAATCCGGTAACATCCGACGGAATTTTAAAATTCGTATCCGATTCCGATAGGTTAACTTATCAGAATTCCGATAAATTCCGATAACTTCCGATAATTCCTAAAAATATGAAAAAATTGGTTAAAAAGTATTAAAAATTACTAATCCGATTAGAAATTCCGATAACTTCCGATAATTTTCGATAATTTATTATAATTTCTAAGAAAACAATTTCCGAGAGTCAACATCTTTATCTTAGAGGTAGGAAATTACTAATACATTCCTATGTGTTATCGGATATCGGAACTTAACAATCGGATAAGGTCTAATCCGATTCCGTTATGTTAAGGGAAAAAAATCCAATACGAATTCCGATCCGACATCCGATATTCGATATAACGGATAAAATCCTACAGGATCATGAATTATCGGAAACGGAATTCGGATTTCGGTCATCCATTGCCATCCCTACCCTTATTGCCACCGGTTAGCCATTGTTTTGATGTGGTCAGTGGGGATTGAAAGGCTCTAGTTTTAGGGGAATTGGTACCCTTACATAAATGGATTCCATTTGGGTATTGTAGTGTTGACACATTTCTGTGTTGGTAGGACAAAAGATCCTTAATGTATCAATACATTTTAGTATCGGTTTGGCACCGGTTTTTATTTGATACAAGATACACTATTATGCTATTGGATCACCGATTTTCATTTGATACAAGCCACGGTGTTGATTGTGTCAGAGAAGAGTTGTTGGATCACTTGAAGTTCATCATGTACATGCTAAGAAACAAGTATCAGTAAACTATGTCGAAGAATCAATGCATTGAGTTTGTTAACAAGATGCACCCGAGTGCATATGTATATTCTGAAAGAAAAATTGGTTTTGGCCTAAATGCATCCGAGTGCATAATGTATATTTTTTTGAATTTTATGTTGTTCTTTTGAATTTTTTTCCTTTAATATACTTGTTTTTCGTTGATATTTTGATAATGAATGTGATGGTAATGGTGGTGGATTTATTTTTCCAGATCATGAACTAATAATTTTGGTTATGTATAATATATTGCAAATGATTATTAGGATAAACCTAGATTTATCCGCGAAGTAAACAATATGCACTCGAGTGCATAATGTATAATTTTGACGGGAAATACGTTTTGGCAGGTTGCACCCGAGCGTATGATGTATATTTTTTCGATTGTTATAGGAAAAATATTTTGGCCAGGTTGCACCTGGGTGCATAGTGCATATTCTTATAGAAAATAAATTTGGCCACGTTGCACTTGGGTGCATAATACATATTCTTGTATGAAATAAATTTTGGTCAAGTTGCACCTGGGTGCATAATGCATATTTTTATATGAATAAATTTTGGCCACGTTGCACCTGGATTCATAATGCATGTTTTTGTGGGAAATAAATTTTGGCAAAGTTGCACCTGGGTGCATCATGTATCCTCGGCCTGTTTTAATTTTTTTTTTTTTTCGTTTTTCATATCAACAATGGATCTTGTTTTGTAGAGATTTTCAAGCCCTTTCCAAAAAATATAAATTTTATTAAAATCCGACTTATATTTCGGAAGTTAAGACCTTTCTTGTGATTAATTTTAAATTAAAGAAGAAAATAAATAGGAGAGAGAAAATAATATAATAAATGATAAAATTTAAAGTAAAAGGTATATATGACTAATTTGTTTTGTGTCTTTTTCACCCATACATATATTTTACAAGTCCACTACTCCCATACTTTATGGGTTTTGGTCATATGACCCATTTTCCGATCTAGAAGGTGGGTTTAGGATTCCCGTCGGTTGGGAATCGATTTTCTTTCGATACTTTTTATTTTGGTAACTATTCCCTTACTCTTTGATCTCAATCCTGACTAAACTAAACAAGATTAAAGGAAACATATTCCAAGGGAACTATATTCCTGGAATCATATTCCAAGGTATCGCATTCCCTTCTCGTCAACCAAACACGCCGTTAGTATATAGTAGTTAAAATAAAAATTCTGAGTTCCTAGAAAACTAAAATGTGGAAATTGAATTATTGTCCCTCCTTCTGATGGGTCTTCATAAATATCCCTAACAGACTTCACAAATATCCCTGATGGCAAAATTGAAATTAAAAAAAACAACATAAATACTATGATTCCTAACCTTCCATCATCGTTCCTTCTTCTTTAATTTACAAAACTTAAAAAGCATAAAAACACTCCATCTCTCCTCCCACCACCATCTTCATATCGACTGCCTCCACCATATTCAACGCCTCCACCTCCGCCACCACTATCAATGGATCTATTATCGTTAATATGTTTTGGGAAAGTTATATCAACCCCCTCCACCATCTTTCTAACATATTCATCAATTAAAACCGTAGACACAATGGATTCGGTAGATTCATTTTCGTCTTCTCTGAGATTCGAGGGTTTCGATCAAGAAGGAGATCTAATTAAAACCCTAGGTACACGGATCCGGTAGATCCTGAGGGTTTTGGTCAGCAAGGAGTTTCAATTAAAACTCTAGATGCAATGGAGTCAGTGGATTCTATTCAACCCATTTTGGGATCTGAGGCGATTCAATTGATGTTGAATATGGGTTTGGAAATAGTTTAGATGTTGGTACTGAGAAGTAATTTGTAGTTAAATAAAGTGATTTAATAATTGAATTAAGAGAAAAAATGGGGATTGTTAAGACAGATAAGAGGTTTGAAAATAAACAGCATAGTCCGTCGGAAGTAGTTGAAGAGACAAAAGAGAAAAAAAAAGAGAAGAAGAAAAATGAAAAGGATGTTGTTGTTAAGGAGTTACCTAAAGCACCTACTTCCACCAAGAAACGACTCGAAAAGGTATTCCAGAATTTTATGGTGTTTGTTGCGGTGTTGGCATGGGGTTTCTAGATAAATAGATGGATATGCACTGGTGTTGATAATGAATAACTCGAGTTAATGGTGTTGAAATTGTTGTTGTTTATGAAACTACATGTGATGATCAATTGTTGTTGTTTTTATGTTTTTATGGGATCAACTATGGTTGATCCATCTAAGGGATCAACTCCTGTTGTTGACCCAATTTTTTATTGGATCAACTATGGTTGTTGTTGATCCATTCATATGGATCAACTCATGTTGGTTTTGGTTGGAATGATGAAATTGGTGTCGGATTTTGGTTCTGGTTGTTTTGGTAGTGGTGGTGGTGCTGGAGATGTGTGATTTTGTTGGTGGCGGTAATGGTGGAGAGGTACGAATGAGAAATTATTCATTAAAATAGTAGTAGAATGGTGGTTTTGGTTGTTGTAGTTGTCGAGATTGGTTTTGAAGCTGATCTTGAAGTTGTTGGTGTTTATGAAGCTATAGGTAATGATCAATTTGTTGTTTGTTTATATGTTTTTATGGGATCAACTATGGTTGTTGATCCATCTATATGGATCAACTCCTGTTGTTGACCCAATTTTGTATGGGATCAACAACTGTTATTGATCCTTTGAACTCCTATTGTTGGCGATATTTCCTTGGATAAGTATAATCATGCTTGTAGTTTAAATCATGCTTTGTAGTTTAAATCATGTAAATTTCTTCTAATGTTGAACTTGTGGTGCAATGGTAGCATGGCCGACTCCATGTCAGATGATGCGTGTTCGACTCACGCCAAGTTCACTCCATTTTACATGGATCAACTTTCATTGTTGATCCACTAAATTGGATCAACTTCTACTGTTGATCCTTTTTTTTTGGGATCAAATACTATTGGTTCTATTTTTATTTGGATCAACTACTGTTGTTGATATAAATATAAAAATATCTGAACCAGTGGTGGCGGCGGCGGTGGTGGTGGCGGTGGCGGCAACAAACTAGTGGTGGTGGCGGTTGGTAGGTGGTGGTGGAATGGTAGTTGAATGTTGGCGGTGGTGGTGCTAGTGGTGGTGGTGAAGTGGTAAAAGTATATATTTATGGATAAGGATATATTTATTGGGTGTCAAAAGTATGGACATATAAATAATATACCCAACTAAAATTGCACGACTTTGTTTTTTACATACATACTAAAAAAAAAAAGATATTCTCGTTTCCTAACCGATTTCTTTTTTGCTAATGCAAATTCGCAACACAGGATTCTTCCAATGTTTTTGCATATATATAAGCCTCACCTCATAAATCTGAAACTCTCATTACGACATCACATCTCCATCTCTGTCAAGCATGAACTCTCTTTCATATTCCCGAAAGAAAAAAATCATATCAACACTGATATAATTTCATCACAAATCAAAGAAGATGAAGATCATCATGACGTTCACAAAGAGTATCAGCTTAGTACTATTCCTCCTAGTCCTAGTAGTCCTATTAACACCACCATACAATTATGCACAAAGCGATACTGATGGTCGTGCACCTGCAGACAAGAACAACAACAAAATTAGCTAGTGTACACGACTTTGTTTTTCCTGTCGTTACTTTCTTGGGTTTAGCCTTGGCATGTTTTCTACTTTTGTTTTTCATCTTCAAAGTCCAATGCTACCTTGATAGACGTAATAATGATGTTTCTGTTGCTGCGGCCACCGCCCAAGGAATAAATCAATCAGCTGATGCTGCGCTCCAAATGTTTCCAGTATTGGTCTACTACGATTTTCAGAAGGATCATCGTACAGCAGCAGGAACAGAAAAAAGAGAGTGTGCTATCTGTTTAATCGAGTTTAGGGGTGGAGATAAGCTGACATTATTGCCATGCAAGCATGTCTACCATCCTCGTTGTGTTGGTACTTGGTTTATTTCGAAAACTACCTGTCCTCTTTGCCGGACTGACCTCATATCTGCGGTTGTCGCCGACATCGTTTAAATTCTATTTTGTGTTTTTTATTTTTTATTTTTTATTTCTGATCGCTAAAGAATTTGGTGTTGAGCTCACAATATATACAAATTTTTTGTAAATACAAAATTTTAATCTATTTTGGTCCTTTTTTTTAAATTTTTTTTTTCTGAAGCATCCATTTTATTAAAATATGATTAAGTTACAAATTGACTTGGATATATAGTACCCACGGAGTCATGGTAAATAATTTGACTAATAAAAGATGGGATTGTTTGGTCCCAAATATTGGTTCATATATAATGGCTAAACAACCCTTGTTTAGTTAGTGTTAATAATCTAATTAGCTACTACATAATTACTGATAAAACATCAGATTAATAAGCTTTTTTACATAATTAGTGATAAAACATCAGATTAAGTGTAGTATTTTGGTCGGAAGAAAAAGTTGAAAAAAAGTTGAAATTTTAGAGATTTTTTTCTAACTAAAACCCTAGATTTCAAATCACCAAACCGTAAGACAAATTTACGGTTAGGTGATAATGAAGAACGCGCGATTGGGGAATATGGAAACTAATTGGGGGATATAGCTACATGACAAAAACTGGATCCAAATATCAAATCTGGGTCACCCCTTATGTAATTTTTTTTAATTCCTAATCTAGCCCTCACTAATCAGGTTTAGTGGTTAATAATAATTAGTAAAATCTTAAGTATATGGGGGATAGATTAGTGTGAATGTTTATTTGAATTTGTGTGAGTGTGGTGAGAGTAGAAGGAGGGAAAAATATTTTTGAGTGGATTTTTTTTTATGAAAATGGAAGATGATTGTGAGGAGAAAATTGCAGCTGCTGAATCTTTAGCTCAACTACAACAAGAATCATATCTTCAATCTTCGGTTAATGATAACAACTCACAATTGGACTTATATGATGAACCAACACCCTTGGAATATGATTTTCGTGAGCATGAAGTGTTTTTTGAAGAACCAAACCAAGAAAGTAAACAAGTTCAACATACAAGCATCCCCAATACACAAGTAATGTTGCTAAGAGGTCCAAAATTTGATTATTTTTTTTGAAACCGCCATTTTTTTCTCTGAAAAAGCTTGGTTCCGGCAAACACGTAGTATGAATACCACGCCGGCACCACTAGAACCTGCATGGAATTCATACTATTTCCATGCCGGCGAAAAATATCCCCCATTTTGAAACAACTGTCGGTATGGTCTTCAACCAAAACAATCCATGCCGGCACGCAGTTAACTTTTTACTTACCCCCGAATATTCCATGGAATATCCAAACCAGCATGGTTCACTCCTAACTTTACCATGACGGTACAGGAAGAAAAACATCCAGGAGTTAAAGAATTTTGAACTTAAACACCATCGTGGTATATAAATTATCGAGCACGCCGGTACCGAATTCTGGCGTGGTTTATAAATTATGTAGCACGCCGGCACCAAATACCGGCTTGAAACCTTACATATAGAGAATGCCGATACCACTAGAAAAACATCCAAAAGTTAGTCAATTTTGGTAGTATTATACCAGCGTGGTTTTAAAATTATCGACCATGCCGGCGCCGTTTTCCGGTTTCGAACCTTGTGTAACGAGCATGCCGGTATTTCCGATTCCGACACTAATGTTCAAGAAAATTCAATGTCGGTACTGTTTAAAATTAGGTCCTCTTTTTCAAGTGCATTTCCGGAATGCCGGAACATTATTCGAGAATGCCGGCACGTGTTTTCGGCTTGGTTGTTTTAGCGATACTGTCGTTGAGCATGCCGGAACTAGTACCCGACATAGTAATTTAATTTTATTTGGAACTAATTCAATTTTGTTTTCATTCATTCCTTAGATTGTGACATACACTGATCCAACAAATTCCAAACTGCTTGGTCCGGATACGTCTGAATACTATAAAATTCCTCTGGTATGTTACCAAACAATACTTTTCACCTAGTTTTTAGAACTTTATGTGGAGATTAATTTCTTGTAATGAACCTTATAATCTTCCATTGTTGTCCTTATGTAGGGAATAAAATCTCCAGAGGAAGTAATTTATTTGGAAAAAGAGACTGCTCTTAAGAACATGTGTGTGTTGGTGAGGAATACCCAACGTTCAGATAATCATTTTGAGATGGTTTGTGAGAGAAGTGGGTTATACAAGAATAAGGATAGTCATAAGAGAAAGGGTTATATGTATATCCAAAGAAGACTTATATGGTATACAAGACTTGTACGAGGAAGGATAATTTCCCCTTTAAGCTTGTATTCTATCTAAGAGACAAAGAAAAAGAACGGGATTGTATGGTGTGGTTTGTCCGTCATAACCACCGGGATCCAAAAGATTTTGTTGGTCACTCCCTAGTTGCGAAGCTAAAACCTCATGAATTCTAGGATATAAAGATAATGACTAAAGCATGTATCAAACCAAGAGTGATTTTCATAGGCTTCAAGGAAAGGATGATCAGAACGTTTCTTCTCTAAGTACAATTTGTAGCGCACAAGCAACCTAGAAGGGTGGAATGGGAAGGGAGGACCGTTATGCAAGAATTTGAGAAGATAGTTTGGGATCATAACTACACGCGTATCATTAAAAGAGGACCAGACAACAAACCCCTTCAAATATTCATTGCACATCCTTTGCTTTCACAATTGTCTCATACATGTTATGGTGTCCTTATGATGGATTGCACCTACAAAACAAACAAATACAACATGTCGTTGTTCAACATCGTAGGGAAAAATCGTACAAGGTATCATTCACATTGGCTTGGTGTTTAATGGAAAACGAGAGGGATCACAATTATCATTGGGCATTATGACAATTGAAATTATTATTCCCGGAAAATCAATTTTCGAGGGTCATCATAACCAATCAAGATGACGCACTAATAAATGCTATATCCGTCGTATTTCCGGATGCGCAAAATTTCCAATGTACATATCATATAGGTCAAAATGTGACAAAACATTGTCATGGTTTGTTTAAACCCTCTAAGGCGGATATTTAGAAGAGAATGGTTTCTCAACTAGAGGAAGATGTTCGCAAGAAGAAACTATCACCCGAAGAAGGAGATGGAAGAAGAAAGATTAAATAGCAAGTGGACAAAGAACACGATGAAAATCATAAAAGGTGGTTGGAATTTCTAAAGGATTGGGAGAAAGTTTATTGGTATCTTTCCGAGGATATATATGAAAATAGATTGAACATGTTTATTTCCAAATATAACGAAGTGTATCCAAGTGCCGTCTCATATTTTCAGGATAAATTGTTGGATAAGTTCAAGGTAAAATTTGTGCGTGCATGGAAAAATCGGTATATACATTACGAGAATGAAGCAACTATTATAGCGGAGTCCTCTCATGGGAGATTTAAAGATCTCATCCATTCTGGCCAAAGAAATGTGGTTACGGTCACCGAGGCAATGGAGCAATACTTTAAGGCTGATATCGATAAGATCAAGAAGGCCTTTGAGAAAAGCTCAATGGAAAGGATGAAATCACACTTTCGATATGGTAATTTTCTCCAAGGAATAGAATTCAACGTCTCGCAATGGGCAATAAAACATATGATTAAAGAAATGGAAAAAGAGATAAACTACGGCAAACCGGCTGATGTGTGTATTTGTCCCGACATGTATTCATTGGGGATTCCGTGTTGTTATATGCTTGTGAAGTGTAGGTTTAGATTATCCACATGGCTAGGTGGCAACATCTTAAGCTGCGATACACCCAAGGAGGAAGGAGTGAGAAGCATGGGATGGAGACCGGCAGGCGCGAGGATTAAGGAGCCACGTGGATCAGACATGATCGCCTTACAGCTGTCGGACAAGACTCGACTCCAGATCTCTGACAAAGCTGACAGACGAGACATTTTGGGTCAAAAGAGGAGCGGTAGTCAAAAGGATAAGAAGATACATGTTGTATCGGCCAATTACAAGGGCGACAGGATTCAAAGGGAGACATCGCACCAAGAGAACACCCAAAAGGATCGTCTCGGATGAGAGACCGCCAAGGAACAAAATTACATCGGTCGTATTCATAGAAGATGGGACTACATGAGCAGGACCGACAACATGGCATCAAGTTAGATATATTGTGACCAACACCATAGTTTGGTTGTATGTAACCTTCCCTATAAATAGAAGAACTTGTATTCGAGAGAGGGTAGGTTGTAATTTTGGAGAGAGAGACTTGAGGTTGAACCAAATAGAAGGAGAGTGGAAAACTAGTTCATCTTGTAAGTGAGTTCAACTCGGAGAGTGAGACCCTTTGTAACACCTTGAAGTAATAAGATTCATCCTTTCACCCCCCGTGGACGTAGGTAATCATACCGAACCATGTATATCCTTGTGCCCATTGTTAAGTTCTTACTTTCACTTGCATGAGTAGAAGATCTCTATCCTTTGGATGTAGTTTGTAGTAAAATGCATCTACATTCTGGCACCGACTAAGGGGATCCGACTAAGATCTCCAGATACCTTGCCTTGAAAACCTACAGAGACGATCAAAAGCTTCTGAATACACGATCAAGTGTTGCAGTTGAAGCTAGGATGAACTCTGTTGGCCGAAATAGTGGTTGTTTTGAGTCATTTAGTGTGCATGCAAAGTTAAAGTAGTAGTAGCGTCATTACAGGGTATAGCATAATTCTCGTTTCTTCGCCCACAAATAGTTTGATCAGCATAAAGTCTCCATAATCTCACTGGCGATTAACATCGCAGGTTAGAAGCTAGGTTGAGAATCTGCTGATAGGATGACTGCTTTTTTTCGATGTTTAAGTAGGTTTTGGCGGTAAATAAGTTGTTCTGTTGTTGCATTTTGTGTGTTTAAAGTTACGAAAGGTCAAGTCTAAGGTGTCCTTTTGCATGATAAGCGGTCGTTTTTAAGATGTCTTGCCCGACGATGTTGTTCAATCATCGGAAAGTTCTTTGAGAAATGCTCATGGAAGGCGGCCATGATAGAACCTTGGGAAAATAACAACAGTAGAAACTTAATCTGACTTACACGCCGTACCATTCTACCATCACATGCATGAGTTTAATGATTTGGAGCATATAGAATGAAGGACAAACTAGCTTAAATGTGGAGGACAAGTAATGAAGGCGACATCGTACGGAATGGTAGAGACGTAATATAGAATCTGTCATGAGGTCAGCAATAGAGTCAAAATAGGGTAGGTAGGAAGAACCGATTTGATGACCGAAGCAGGCTTTGCATCTGTAGGCTCTGGCGTAGCGACAAACTGTGTGTCAGTCGAATATTTCTCACCTTATTGAATGTTTATTTACAATATCAGGTCAAAGTAAGGTGTTCTTTGTATTTGTTGATGTAGGTAGGGACGATACTCAGCTTACCACGCGCCGCGCCCGATGGATAGCACTTCAAGGACCGGAAGGATGTTAAGGAATCGAACAGTTACTAATAGCAGCATGCAGGCAGGGGTAACTTGGCCGAGG
Source organism: Papaver bracteatum (assembly GCA_023529315.1). Taxonomy (NCBI): domain Eukaryota; kingdom Viridiplantae; phylum Streptophyta; class Magnoliopsida; order Ranunculales; family Papaveraceae; genus Papaver; species Papaver bracteatum. The sequence goes on along the minus strand of JAJJWX010000778.1, from coordinate 832,312 downwards.
AAAGAAGACAGTTGACAACTACCTCCCGAGGAATCTCATGCAGCAGCGCGAGGCATGCCAACTGTTGATATAGGAGTGGATCTTGGGCGAGATGATAATACCCTACCCTTAGACCAGGTTATCTTGACCCAAAGGAGAGTTGACCAAGTTGATGGACTTACAGCTTTAGATACAGACGATGATGAGGAAGCGCTTGCAGCACAAGCCCAACGACAAAGAGCAAGGCAACAAGCCGAGTACCAGGAAGCCTTGGGAAGAGAGCAAGAACGTCTTAGGCAGATTCAGTTGGGGCGAGGAGCATCTAGCAACATCGGCCCTACGCATGTCCACGCGATCGGTCATGTAACTGGTCCGATACTACCCCCACCACCAACATCGATGCCATTACCGCCTCGACCACACCATCCTAATGGACATTCTAGTCATGAAAGAACAGACCAGACGTTATTGGCCATTTTGGAAAGTCAAAGAAGACAAGAAGCGACACTAAGAGAACTCCAACAACGGAATCTCGCCATGGAGTATGAGAATTATCAGTTGAGGAATCAATGGACAATATCAAGAGGATCGTCTAGCCAAGGAACGTCGAGTAATCATGGTCGATCCGGTCAACCACCTATGACTGGGCTGAGCCGGTCCGGGCGATCTCACATCCCCTTCCCTAGTCGGTCCAGACAATCTCCCATCCCTTGTCCACAAGGATACGGGCCACCCGAGGACTCGTCGACCGATGAAGAAAGGCGAGGAAGGGGCGGATGACAGGACGGGGCGACATAAGCTAAACTTAAAGAGTTGGAAGAAAAAATTAAGGATCTATCGGGGAGTAGCGAAGAGAACAAATTGACAGAAATTATGAGCGAGGCCAAGAAGACACATTTCTCCCAAGAACTTGAGCAAATGCCATTCCCACCAAAGTGCACCTTACCTACGTTTCCTTCTAGATTTGACGGGACAGGAGATACGGTCAAACATCTAAAAATGTATACCATGTCATTAATCCAATGGAAGAGCAATTCGGTAGTCATGTGTAAATTCTTCCCGGCCAGCTTGGAGGGCGAGGCGAGATATTGGTTTTATTCACTTCCATCTGGATCGATCAACGGTTATGCTTCACTAATCGAGGCTTTTCTCGAAACCTATATGCACAATAGTCGACCTCGGCCAAGAATGAACAAACTATTTACCCTCGCCCGGAGGTTCCGAGAGACTTTGAGAACCTTGACCGACAGGTGGAGGAATATGTGTACTGAAATTGGAAAAGTACCAGTAGATCAAGCAATCTTTGGATTCGAAAATGCATTGGGGAGATCGGACCCCATCTGGATAACTATGTTCTCTGAAAAGTCAAAAACCTTAAAGGAAATGTGACGAATGCAAGAGCATTTTATCGCCCTAGAAGAAATTCAAGACGAGTCAAGAGATAGAGGAGTACAAGAAGCTAATGCTAAAGTTGGTGTTGAGGCTAAAGCAGTTACGGACGATCTTGTTAGGCGTCCCGAGAAGAGGTCAGATCCCCCACCAAGAACCAGTGAGAATAAAGAATGGGTGGCCAAATGGAAGAGGCCGAGGAATGAAGTCCGATCATATACCCCACTAAACGCTTCTTTGGATGAAGTATTCAAAGAAGTCGAGAAGAGGAACGACATAAATTACCCAGCGTCAAGGGGAGTCCAGTTCCAAGAAACCAAGGACCACCCCGAGTACTGTCACTACCATCAGTATAGGGGCCACTCCACTAATAATTGTCGAGAAGTGAAGGATATTGTTCAACACCTCATTCGAGACGGGTACCAGAGATAGTTCGTCCGACATCCAGCTCAGAAGACAACAACACCAGACGTACTGGTTCATCAAGTTCGGATTGATAGGTCAACTCAATTTGTGAATACCATTTCACACTCATCTATTCGAGACTATACTCTAGGCCCGGCAATCACTTCAAGAATCCACAAGAGGGACCGCGATGGTAAAGAAATAATTAGCATAGCCAAGACCCTACCGATGGAACCTTGGATGATGCAACCTATTTCGTTCTCGGCCAAGGATGTCCCAGCAAATGGGCAGGCACACATCGATCCCTTGGTCATCACATTACTGATCGAGGAATGGGGAGTAAGAAGGATTCTCGTGGACAGCGGAAGTTCAGTCGAGGTGTTATTCTACGACACGTTCAAGAGAATGAAGTTGTCAGACGACATCCTTGTCCCATCAACGTATCGCATATACGGCTTTAATGGCACGGTAACCATCCCTAAAGGCGAGGTAACTTTGAGGGTTTCGGACGGTGGGGTCTTCCTAGACACACTAACCACTTTTTGTGTGGTCGACGTCGCTTCGCCGTATGAAGCAATTATCGGACATCCATGGATCACAGGGATTAAAGGGGTAGCATCGGCATATCATCAGAGGTTAAGGTTCCCAACCTACAAGGGAATAGATGAAGTTGTAGGTGACCCCCAAGCATCACGGCAATGCATGCAGGTTGAGGTTGAAATTAATGAAGATCGGGGAGCCCGACAAAGGCGAGAGAAGAATAAATCCAAAGAAGTTAAGGCTGTAGACGAGTTAGAGGAGGCTGTTTCACAAGCGGTCACGGCATACGAGACACAAGAACAAGACCCTTTATAGAAATTAAAGGGAGTGGCTCCGTTCAGGGAACCTAAATCTAACTTCTCGATAGTTGAGCCGACTCGGGAAGTGAATGTGCAGACAGTAGAGGAGCCAAGGATAGTAAGGATTAAGACATTGCTCTCGGATGAGCAAGAAAGCCAACTCATAACAGTGTTAAAGGAGAATTTAAACGCGTTCGCTTGGGAAGTGCATGATTTAGAGGGCATTGATCCAGAGGTCTTCTACCACCACTTGAAGATTGATCCAAGGTTTAAACCAGTTAGACAGAAGATGAGGGGTATCACACCAGAGTTACAGGAAGAGGTCGAGGTCGAGCTAAAAAAGCTACAAGAGTCCGGAATAATCAGAAAATCCCATTACCCACAGTGGATATCTAACATGGTCGTGGTACCAAAGAAAAAAAGGAGGAGTCAGAATATGTTTTGATTTTAGTGACTTAAACAAGGCATGCCCGAAGGACAACTTTCCTCTCCCGAGCATAGATCATCTAGTAGAATCAATAGTTGGGTATGAGGCGATGACATTGATGGATGGATACATGGGCTACAACAAAATACCATTGGAAACCGAGGATCAGGAACATACTTCCTTCTTCACACCAAGGGGGATATATTGTTATGCCAAAATGCCATTCAGACTTAAGAACGCCGGCGATACATATCAAAGATTGGTAGGAGATATGTTCGAAGATAAGATCCACGATACCATAGAAGTGTACGTAGACGACATGTTAGTCAAGAGTCGCCGAACTAAGGATCATGTCCGATACCTTCGTGAGATCTTTCAGACGATGAGGAAGCACAAGATGAAGATTAATCCCGCCAAGTGCGACTTTTGGGTCACATCGGGAAAATTCCTAGGATATATCATCACCCCCAGAGGAATAGAAGCCGATCCCGAGAAGGTTAGGGCTATTTTAGAAATTCCATCTCCCGCGACAGTAAAGGATTTGCATAAGCTAAATGGTTGTATAGCAGCATTGGGGCGATTCGTGTCACGATCATCGGACAAATGTAAAACTTTTTATGACATTCTTAAGAAAGGAGAGAAGTTTCAATGGACGGATGCTAGTGAAGAGGCCTTTCAGAATATCAAGTTACACCTAGCCATCCTCCCGGTTCTGCAGAGGCCCGAGCCGACAGAAATCTTACCATATACTTAGGGGAGACACCATATTCCATTAGTGAAATATTGGTTAGGACGGATGGGAACACGGAGAAACCGGTATATTTCAATAGTAAAATGCTAAGTCCAGCTGAGAAAAACTATACCAGAATGGAGCAGATGGTACTGGCACTAGCTTGTGCCGCTTCTAAACTCCGAACATATTTTCAAGCTCATCGCATACGGGTGCTCACCAAATCTCCTATCGAAGAAGTTTTGGATAATGCAGGGCAATCAGGGAGAATCTCTAAATGGGGAGCCTTAATCAAACAATACGATGTTGTGTACGAGACGAGGACGGCGATCAAAGGACAGGTAGTGGCCGACTTCCTAGCAGATTTCCCACTTAGTGATGAAGACGAGGTGGAAGATATACCGGGGATGATGGAAGAACGAGAAGAGACAGCTGATCTATTAGCATCCAGTAGTCCCACACGGTGGGAAGTTTTCGTCGATGGGGCATCAAAGAAAGAGGTGGGGTCAGGCCTTGGGTTAGTATTCACCACGCCAAAAGTAAGAAAGATAGTGCACTCGTTCAGGCTAGAATTCAAAGCGACAAACAATGTCACAGAGTACGAAGAGGTAATCCACGCGTTACGAATAATTGTGGAAATGGGGCTACATCAGGTTCGCTTAACTAGTGATTCTCAGTTGGTGATCCGACAAATTACGGGCAAATACGCGACACACGATCCAGTGTTGCAAAAGTATTGGGAACTCGCCCAATTTTACATCAACCAAATACCAAGCATTAAGTTCTGACACATCTATAGAAAATACAACATGCACTCGGACGCTCTATCCTACATCGCCTCACAGCTGATAGATCCGATCATAGAGGGCATTCGTGTTATAAGTCTCCTTACTCCCTCCATCCCAGAAACACCCAACGCATAGATCAAAGTGGCGGTTAACACAGCCGATCGATATAAAGAGGGCTATTGGAGAAAGCCGATACACCAATATCTGGAAACGGGCGAGCTACCCAAAGTTCGGCCCGAGATAAATAAAGTCAAAAGTAAGTCGGGCACCTACGAGCTTAGGGAAGGGATCTTATACAGGAGATCCTACTTGGGAACACTTTTACGGTGCCTAAGTAAAGAAGAAGGCCACATAATCTTGCATGAATTACACTATGGATCCGCCGGAAACCACAGCTCGGGGAGAAGCTTATCATCCAAGGAAAAGACTATGGGCTATTTCTGGATGTACATGAATGAAGATGCAAAGGATATGGCGAAAGCTTGTGAAGAATGTTAACGGTTGGGAAAGAAAATACAGGTGCCAAGAGTACCTTTAAACTATGTTATAATCCCATGGCCCTTTGCCAAATGGGGGGGTAGACATTGTCATACCATTACATGTAGGAACAGGGCAGAGGAAGTACTTGATCGTGGCCACAGATTACTTAACCAAATGGGTAGAGGCAGCACCACTGAGGCACATCCGGGACAAAGATGTCTTCAAGTTTATCTGGGAACATATCATTTGCCGCTTCGGGGTCCCAGCAGCTATCGTTGATAATGGAAAACAACTCCAAGGGGAAAATATTGATCTTTTGTTCAACACGTATAACATCAGGAAGAGTAAAGCTACCCCCATTTACCCCTAGAGTAATGGGAAGGTTGATATTACCAACAAAACAATCGCCGACAACATGAAGAAGAAATTGGATGGGGAATATGGTAACTGGTGCGAGGATCTATACAACGTTTTATGGGAATACAGGACCACACAGAGAGAATCTACGGGGTTCTCTCCGTTCATGCTTACTTACGGAACCGAGGCGATTCTACCCACGGAAGGAATGATCCCTACGACTAGAACAGGAGCTTGGAGGCGAAACGTCTCTTCCAATCTAATTTTGGAAAAACTCGACGATCTGGAAGAAACAAGAGAGATGGCGCTACAAAAAATGGAAAACTACCAAAGGAGGCTACAACGAGAGTACAACAAGCTTGTTCTCCCAAGGGAATTTCAACCAGGGCAGTAAGTTCTAAAGTTTCTGGCCGAATGGGAGCACGACAAAAATGGAGGTAAACTAGCACCAAAGTGGGGTGGGCCGTATATAATTTCGTCTAAGGCAGGTGAGAGATCGTATCGGCTACTGAGACTCGATGGAAAAAAAGAGCCCAAACCCTGGAACGTCAAGTATCTAAAGCTATACCACCCATGAAGGGAGGTGAGGTGAAAAGGTGAGCATACTTGTCTTCTATCTCTATAAAACCGTGAGGGGTATGAGATAGGGAATGAGCGACTAATGGTCATTCGTACTCAGGGAAACGCCAGTGAGGAAGTTCCGAGGTGACTTACACTCGAATGGTCATTCGTACTCCGGTCAAAGCCAGTGTGGAAGTGCCGAGGTGAATTACACTCGAACGGGCATTCATACTCGGGGAAAAGCCAGTGTGGAAGTTCCGAGGTGCCTTACAGTCGCCTAGTTATTCGTACTCGGGGCAGTGGCAGTGTGCAAGTGTCGAGGTATCCTAAGGGTTCTGGTGGTTGGAAACTAGTTCCACAGGTTGTTAAGACACGAGGTATTCTCAGCTAGGTGGCCTACTTACATTTGAAAGGTCACCTCCATCGCAAGTGGCTGTGACCACTTGCCTGAGATTGGTTTATCGATAACCGCTCGGGGAAATCGAGCCTAGAATTAAGTTGACTGGTACCTTTCCACTGAATCCAAGAGATAGATACCCCAATCAGGACATGGCATTGGGCCCGATGACCCTACTTGTTGGGTGTGTTCGACATAAAAGGTTAAAATACTAACTTACATAAATAATAATTGCAGGAATGACATAAGAAACAAGAGCTAAACTAACAACGTCATACGTCAATTAAGAAAGCGCGGAAAGTGTCATGAAACCATACGAAACGCAAAGTATAACAGAAATAAAAAGAACAGCATTGGCGACACAACCCCATTTAAATAAATAAGTAGTGTATCAGAAATAAGGTGTTCAAAGCGATTTACAACCCAGGACAAAGGGAAACTTAGTGACGCAGCACTACAAAAAGGGAATTCAAGCCTTGGGAGGAACATCGTTGGCCCTCCTTTGCGCGACCTCGCGTTGCTTATTCTCCACATACTCCTCAACGCCCGTCCGAACCTTCTCATCTATCTCCTCTGCATGGGCGACACGTTCATCCTCAATATGCTAGTGAAGCTGCAAATTGGCTGCATCTGCATCGGCCAACTTGGTACCCAAATAGGCCTCGACCCGCTTCAACCGTCGGACCTCCAGATCTAACTCCTTAGAACGTTTCTTCTCGGCTACAAAATAAAAACAACACGAGATTATTCATTGGATATGGTTTAGCAATTTCACAAGTACAGGAAATAATCCAATCTTAAAGAACGGCCTCAACACATCGCCTATGAGACTTGAAAGGGCTGGTAACACTGACTGAAGCGACTCTACCGACTTAGAAAATTCATCCTCAGCCGTGGACAATTTCATGGTTAGCTCATTATAGCATTGCTCATTGAATTCATTACTGGGGCAGTACTTCTTATGTTCACTCCACTCGTCCATTAAACGATTGCGCGATACTTGGAGCACTGAAAGTTGCGACCTACTCCACTCTAGATCACCCACCATTTTGTCGAACTCGCCCACTTTTACCAGCATATCCCTATTAGCCTGCTCCACCACATCTTTATCCCTCAATATTCGTCGGCGATCCTCGTGAAGGTCTCGGTTCTGCAATTGTAAAGCGCCTACCTGCTGCTCTAAGTTCGTGGCCAAAGTAGTTTTCTAAGCAGCAAGACGTTGAGAAGAACCCAAGTGAGCCCATAAATTGTCTATTTCTTCAGGGGCATACTAAAACTGACGATATCGTTCTAATTCACCTTGTAGTCCTTCGATCTCATCATCCTGGCGATCTATTTTTCCATCCTTGTTTGCAATTCGCCGATAAATATTCTCCACTAAATCCTTTTGATATCCCACTTCCTCTGCATGATCCTAAACTCTGAAGAAGCATCTAAACCTATACTAGATATCTCGGCTATCAGAAGGACACCCGACTCAGTATACTGGCACGATAAACTCAATCAACATAAGTAAGATTTATAACGTTGTAACATACCTTGAGCATCGGCGAGTTTAATATCTAGCTCGCGCGCGCGACCCTTCTAGTTCTGCAATTGAAGTTGGAGAGACTCCACCAACTTCCTTTCCCTATTATGATTGGCGGCATCCAACAGTACCCGATTAAGGATCTGATACAAGCAAGTGAATTAGGATGTTAGGAGACAATAAGGAAGAAATCAAGGAGTGGGGCATCCCCAGACATGCAGAGTCACTCACCACGGTATCGAGAGTCTGAGCTATGTCTCCATAAAGGGGCATGGCATCAAGATTTTGTTCATCGGTATATGCTCCGAAGTCGGGGGAAGTAAGTGCTCCAAGAGAATTCAGAATAGGGCCAGAAACGGTAAAGGAGGTCTCAACGCTAGACGACGACCCTTCAGTGATACGATGCAGATGAGGAAATACCACCGGTTCAATATTCACAATCTTTTCCAACTTGGGCTCCTGTTTATCGCCCATCTCCTTCCCAACGCCCTTATCATCCGAGAAATCATCGACGAATATGTCATCTTCATCGGGGATGTCGATGATTGGTTTCGGCCTCTGTTGCGGCTTAGTAACAACGTGCTTTCCCCTAAGAGGATTACGCCTAAGAGGTTGGGGATCAATCTCGTACACACCAGCTTCATCATCATCGTGCCTAGGAAATTTCTGCATAAGGCTTCTCGTCAGAACATGTGAAGGAAAAAAACAAGGGCAAGTACATGTACTTATAATAAAATCACTATGTTTGTTACCTTCTCCTGGTCTTCCTCAACCCTTGTGCCAGTACCCCTCTTTCTCGATGGCACATCGGCCTTGGTAGAGTCGCCCTAAGGCTTTGATGACAACAAATAGCCATTTGGCTTCAAAACTAACAAGATAGAAATTTAGGAAAGCAGAAGAAGACACATACCTTATCAGCCCTATCGTCATTAACCACCCAAAAAGGATAGGGCTCGGTGGGAAATGAAGGCGACGGGAAACTACCGGGTAAAATAGGACCTCGGACAAGAAGTGGAACTCGGGGATAGATTGGGTCATTGGTATGACGGGTTCGCCTATTAGAACCTTGGCCGAGGGGATCAGCATCCAGAATCATCCATTTAACATTCTTGGGCATGGTTCTGTGACGATGAGGACTGGAAGCAAAACCGGCAAGGTCACCGTTGGTGGAGGTACCAGCTCGATAGTTGGCAAGGAAATTGGCAACGATATTCTGGAGCTTCCTCGGGCTTATAGGTCGACCAATCGGCGGTAAAGCCATGACCATCTCGGCGAGAATTTCATTCATCCATAATTTGAAAAGTGTTGCCAGTCCACTGATCCAGGGCATAGTAAGGCTTGAGCTGAGAGAGAACCTCATAGTAGAAAGGGCAATCAGAATTGTACAAAGGGAGACGGAGACCTATCTCTAGTTGGCTATGAGTGATGACCACGAATTCGGCTGACTTCTCGTACTTCTCCATGTCGGACTTCTTCAAGGTGTTGTTTTTGTCCAAGATCAGGGTAAGTTCGTAATCTTGAAGATCGTACTTCTCCTTCAACTGCTCAATGAATTCTTCATCAGAGAGATCTTTCCCCCTTTTCTCGGACCTGCACGAAATACAAGGAGAACCATCAGGGAAGATAGATTTCATGGCGCGATCATCGTACTTAGAAGGAATGTTAAACGAAAGTAGGTAATAGAGGGTAAAAGCATCAATATCGTAAAAAACATCATCAACAAACCTTTTCTCAGTCATGGATGGGGAAGAAGCCATGGAAGGGAATAGTACAGAACTCATAAATTGGTGAAGAAGGCTAGGATGACGGAAACGTAACCATAGATACTGTAGCGCTCGGTGATGAAGAGATGGAGGAAGAAAATCAAGAAGACAAGGGTTTACATAGGGAGAAGGTGATGAAGTGTCTTGAAGAAAATAGTTACAGCGGCTGGAAACTGAAAAAATGGTGAAGTAGAAGAAAGAGAGGAGGAAAATGAAGTATTTAAAGGAAGATAAAGTGTAACCGACGCCGACGGTTACAAGTCATAAAGGGGGGTTAGTGGGAGACTGCATGGCAGAAATAGCGGCATGAAGGAGGACGTGGGAAGATGGGACGACTTTCTTCCACTAGTGTATGCCACATGAGCAAAAGAAGGGGCATAAATGTAGTGTAAATTATCCACATGGCTAGGTGGAAACATCTTAAGCTGCGGTACACCCAAGGAGGAAGGAGTGAGAAGCATGGGATAGAGACTGGAAGGTGCGAGGATTAAGGATCCACGTGGATCGGACATGATCGCCTTACAGCTGTCGGACAAGACTCGACTCCAGATCTCTAACAAAGCTGACAGACGAGATATTTTGGGTCAAACGAGGAGCGATAGTCAAAAGGATAAGAAGATACATGCCGTATCGGCTAATTACAAGGGCGACAGGATTCAAAGGGAGACATCGCACCAAGAGAACACCCAAAAGGATCGGCTCGGACGATAGACCGCCAAGGAACCAAATTACACCGGCCGTATTCATAGAAGATGGGACGACGTGAGCAGGTCCGATAACAGGGTATCAAGTTAGATATATTGTGACCAACACCATAGTTTGGTTGTATGTAACCTTCCCTAAAAATAGAAGAAACTGTATTCGAGAGAGGGTAGGTTGTAATTTTGGAGAGAGACTTGAGGTCGCACCAAATAGAAGGAGAGTGGAAAACTAGTTCATCTTGTAAGTGAGTTCAACTCGGAGAGTGAGACCCTTTGTAACACCTTAAAGTAATAAGATTCATCCTTTCACCCCCGTGTACGTAGGTAATCATACCGAACCACGTATATCCTTGTGTCCATTGTTAAGTTCTTACTTTCACTTGCATGAGTATAAGATCTCTATCCTTTGGATGTAGTTTGTAGTAAAATGCATCTACATGAAGTATGAAGAAGTTATACCTATTGAGGTTATTGATCCGTTTTGGAAGCAATTATCTTTTGTCACCCCCCCCCCCCCCACACACACACACACACACACACACACACACACACACACACACACACACACACACACACAAATCTCCCGGACAATCACCATAGGATACAAAGGAGGCAAAGGAATTCTATGAAAATGGAAGAATGTTTCTAAGGTGTTTGAATTACCCAAAGTGCGATGAATTTCAATGGTTTGACAAGGCTGTTGAACTAGAAGAATCAAGAGAAAACCACAAGGGCCAATGCAAGACTATTGATAGGTGTGATGGGTGTTATATGAAGGGAAATAAATATGTTGAAAGAGAAGATGATCCTTGACACCGAGATTCCAGACGATGTCTTCGAAGATATTCGTGAAAGGCTCAAAGGTTCCGCAATTGTTGAAAATGGATGGATTACTAAATAGGAGATCATATTAAACCAAAAGTTATGCATTACCATGCATGTTTTAGTATGTTTTAATTTAAAGTTTGAAATATAATGTAATAACTTATTTAGGAATGAAATAAATAGAGCATTCGTAACCTATTTAGTATAAACAATACCAACATAGTATATTTATCAAATTTAATGCCAGAATTATGCAAAACTATGCAAGAGTAAGAAAATCAGAATTCCGGCATGGATTCAGTAATAACGACAATGCCGGAAATACCCATAATGTACACAGAAAATTGGTCAATTTCATCCATTGTGCCCAACATGGTTTTAGAGAAATTTTTTTGTGCCGGTGCAAATGACGGCATAGAATTACATCAAGTTTTATTGCCGGAACCAATAACGGTCCGGTGGAACTTAAATTTTTCAATGCCGGAACTCACCATAATCTACACAAAAACTTGGTCATTTTCATCCATTGTTCCCGGCATGGCTTTGGAGAAAATTATTCCGTGCCGGTATATATGTCGGCTACAATTTAAATTTCTTTTAATGCCGGAACCAGTACCGGTGCTGTGGAACTTAAACTTTTCAATGCCGGCGCTTAGAAAGACAACATTGTACTAGAAATCTAAACATGTTCAACATAAACCAATCAACTGAATTGTGCTTAAATGTTCTTCATCAAGGTATCATAAACCAAAAGTAAACCAAACAACTAAAGAGTTCAACTAAAAATAAGTTAGAAATTGTTCAAAACATAACAACCACCATCCAAATAACGAAACACAACTATAAAGTTCATCACTTGGTCTTTTGCTTCTTGGCAACGGGCGCCTTTCTTGTTTCCCATAACAAATATCTTTCACTTGTGTCTTCAATTTTATCAAGCTTTTCCACGACTTCCATCATTTCTTCAAGGGATAGCACCTCTCCTTCCTCGTACTTGCAACCTAACATCTTCTTTAACTTGCCAATCCGACACCGCTAGTTTCATACATACAACACATAATTAGTATAATTAGTATATATATATATGAGAATATAAAATTATGTGTACATTAAATGACTAAGAAATTAATAATACTTACTAACAATCCAAGGGTCTTATTAAGTTGGGCCATCGTAGGTGTTGCCTCTATAGGAGTTGGAACGGGAGGGTTTTTCTGGGGTGGAAATTTGACGTCTTCCGGACGCACGACAAAAGGATGTGACCATTCTAAGTAATTACCAATGTAGGCGGGATCGTCTTCATCACTGTTGATCACAAGCTCCCAATTACTAGTATCTACCAAACGACGCGATTCTCTATCCCTGCAATGTGTTGGTTCTGGAATTGGATCATATTCTACCCTTAACTTTGTGGAACTTGTCATGGACACAGAAAGGTCAAGATGATACCTTTCAGTAGAGGCTGTCATGAAGGAGGGTAATTGCTTGTATCCAAGTTGTCGTATCACACTTTGAGGATCAGACATAACGTATCCCTTTGGGTGGAACAAAGGCCCATTGTAAAATGCAACGTTATAAAACCTCAAATTTTGGCGGTTTTCTCTAGCCTCCTTGTAAGGGTCGAACACGACATCTTTGGTAGTCATCGCATCCAGATCCAATCTCATATCTGTTAGTTGATGATTGTTACCGGGATTTGGATGGCTATTGAACTAGTATCTCTTGTCTCTAGGATCCTCGGGGTTATCAACATGAATAAACTTTAATAAGGGGTTGTCCTTGAAAAATGTTGGGAAATGTTCATAAGCCAACACCTATACAAATGTGAAATAATACATATAAAAATCAGTAATTTTTTTTATAAGTTCATGATAAAGGTACATGTGAATAATATAAATAAGAACATAAGTTTAAAAACAAAATTACCTGGAGTAGAGTGAAATTCCAGAAAAATTAGTTTGTAACAGCCTTAGAGGCCCTTCTCATCTCCGTCATCAAATGTTCCATTACCACGGTACCCCAAGATTAGTTATAGACGTCTTCCAACGGATCCAAGTATTGAAGATAGTTTGCACTAACCCTGTTGCCACTAGTGTCAGGGAATACCCTAGTGCCCAAGATGAATAACAGGTACGCATCGGCTGTATAACAAATTTGTGCGGGTCCCAACCATCCTTGTCTTTTCTCTGCTTCGTGTTTTCAAACTTCTTCTTAAGCAACATCATCTTGATGGTCTTTGTCCTACTAGTCTTAGATACATACAAGCTTTCCACATAAGTTTTGTAGTCCCAACTAAACAGCTTGTTAGTAAGAGCGTGCAACTTCGACCATTATAGCTATGAACAATGATCTCCTTCTGCAATTGATTTTCTGGTAACACTCAAGCCTAGAATTTTATGAGCATCATCAGGGATCAAGGTCATCTCGCCAAAATGGAAGTACATGGTATCTGATTCACCATGATACCTTTACTAATGTTTGGACCTCTTCACATTCCTTAGACAAATACAAATAAGACGCGACTTGGTTTTGGAAAACACGCATAGCCTTCTTATGATCCTACAGTTAGGAGATAATACGATAAAGAGATTTCATATAAATACAAAACAATACATATGCACGATATATAAATTCTTACATAGGTTTGATATATAGTACGAGCTTACGAGTCATTGTATCCAAATAGATACACCAGATCATGAGAAGTTGTGCCCCAAATTCTACCACCATCAAGGCCAGGTATCATGTCATCAATATGAGGAATGTGTGAACCTTTAACTTTTACTTTTCCTTTTCCCTTGCCTAGTTTCGGTTGTTGACTTGTCCCACCTTGTTCCACTACTCCTTGGCTTTGGTTTGCTAATTAACTTGGATCAATCTCATTATCTTTCTCCTCACTTTCCTCTTCATCTTTCTCATCTTCATCCTCAACTGCTCTGGTAGATTCACAGATTACGAGTTTACTACGGTCACGACCACTCTCCCAAACTTCACGTCTTGTATCAACACCCAAACGGATTTTGCGACCTTGGTCTTTCCCTCTAGGAGGCAGAGACTGAAGAGTACCAAGACCATCCTTCCTTATTTTCTTAATGCCATCATCTTTAGTTTTTCCTTTATTAGATTCCTTTGCTTTAGACCTATTTCAAAAGAAGCACGAAATAAATATATAAGACAACTAACTTTCATTTTTAATACAGGCATAGATACACCACATCACGGCGTAGAATCATCACTACCGGCATACCGAAACAAAGTATCGACCATGCCGTGACCAGAAACAACATAGTAAATTCAAATCATTACATGCCTGGAACTAATACTGGCATAGATAAATAATTGTCGAGGATGCCGGTAATATTTAGGAAGTTCCTGGATACCAAATCATCATTGCCGGCATATACATAAAATTCAAACAAATGCCATAATAGGGTACCGGCATAAAATCTAACCTAAAATCTATGCCGGTACCCATAAAAAAATCCTAGGGTTTTTTATTTATTAGAAGCCCACTGCCGGCGTAATCGAAAAAAATCAAATCAATGCCGTGACTGAATACCGGCATGGTATTCAAACTAATTTCAACGCCGGTACTGGGTTCCGGTGTGGTCTTCATCCTAAATCGAATGTCGTAACTAAGTTCCGGTATGGTCTTCAACCTAAATCATATGCCGTAGCACAGTGCCGGTATGGTCTTCATCCTAAATCGAATGTCGTTACACGGTTCCGGTGTGGTATTCATACTAAATTGAATGCCGGAAGCTACTGAAACTCAACTTTTTCAGTTAGGGTTTGCGATTTTGACCTAAACCTATATATACAAATCGATTGAAACGCTAATTAAACAGTTCTAAATCACTTACCTTCTCACATAAGACATGTTTACGAGAAGTTGATCGCCCGAAGCCTCTTGTTCTTCGTGTTCTTGATCTTGAGCAATCAAAGCAATCCTTTTCTGCAATTTCAGTTGAGCAATCGATTTTGATTTCGATTGGGCATCTGATTTATTTCGTGGAGGCATTCTTATGGATTCGGGTAGGTTAATCGACGAAGAAATTTTTGAATTAACGATTAATCATCGATGAAGAAATTATTTTTTTCAAAACCTAACCCTAACCTACGAGTATGCCCACACAAATGGGGGATAACTGATTTTGTGTTTTGTTTTGATTTTAAGTTTTTTATTTTGTGGGGAGGGTATAACAGTCTATTCATAATGTTTCTTAATTAATCAAAGGGTGTATTAGTATTTTCTTCCTAAAAAACACCCCTTAGAAGACACCTTTGGTTAGGGAAAGTAATTCATATCCCCCAATTAGTTTTGACATCCCCCAATCGCGCGTTCATGATGAACTCCCGACCGTAAAACCCAATAGGTCAGTTGTGGTTGATTTTTTTGGTTTCACGGTTAGGTTTAGTCTTGAATAAACCCAACTATAAATCAGTTGCGGCTGGGTTTTTTCGGTCGAACCCAACTATAAATCGGTTATGGCTGGGTTTTTTTTGGTCGAACCCAACTGTAAATCAGTTGGGGCTGGGATTTTTTTTTGGTAGAACCCAACTGCAAATCAGTTACAACTAGGTTTTCTTTGGTCGAGCCCAACTGTAAAATAATTACAGTTGTTTTTTTCTTTTTTAGAAAACCCAGCCGTAACTTGTTTTGAAACCTAAATTTTTCATCTGTTTCAATTAGTCTAACCATTTCAAACGTAATTGGTTTGTTGATTACCATCACTTTCGTTAACTTCTTCAGCATCTATAATAGAAAATTCAATCACAATTACAAGTTTTTTGAATCGCCGATTGACCAAAGATGGTGAAATGATTTTGATTGAAAAAAAAAGGAAACTAAGAGGAAGAAAAAGAAGAATAACATATTTTTGAATCAGAATTAGGTTTTAATTTTAGTTTTTAGGTTCTATTTTAGTTGAAGAGTATTTTAGACATTTGGTATTGAATCAAGAATATCTCATAACCAATTTTTCGGTTACTAGGAATCCAAGTGAAGCACATCTATTGGATTGTAAAGCCCCTATATAATAGGTTTCTAGTTTTAACAACATAACTTTTGAGAACAATGATTCTCTATCTTCATACACTCTTATGAGTACCCATTACATAAATATTCGGAAAAACTTCCCAAATATTTCAATTTTATAAAAATCCGATTTGTATTTTAAAAGATGTGAAGACTTAAATGATTTCAAGGTCAAACCAAAGTCTTGAGTGATTCTATGATCACCAGAAAAGATTCACAGGTTTTACCTATAAAACCTTTTTTTCTTTCGAAAATGTGGTTTTAAGTTGCTCGTGAATATGCATGATGACTTGTTCGTTTGGATTCGAGACGGGAGTCAAATTTGACTCGATATCCGATAGAACAGAGTTAGACGTCAGATCATATGTCTTTTTAGTATTTTAATTTTGTGATGTATTACTGGAAACCTGATTCGAGTCATCCATTTAATCTGACTCGGAGCTATTTGGATCATGTACATGAGCATCTAGAACAACAAAAATGACTCCTATATAACACATACCAGATTGAGTTATGAAAAATGGAAAAACTACATCAAGCTCGGTAAAAAGATTTTTTTTCTTTGAAAAAGAGAAAAATATATTATATAGAAGAGTTTAATACATCATGGTTGATGTAGGGACTTAACAAACTAGGTGGCTAAGACCACCATTCCCCAAATAGATTATTTTTCATGGCTGCCTTAGCTAAAGCATCAACATCTTTATTACAAACTCTATGCACAAACACACAAAACCACATAGGATTAATATTACATATATTCACACATTTCCTAAGAAGAGGCATACTCTTACATTGACTAAGAGAAGACTATTGTTGTAAGTAGTTACTGTCACCACTGTTACAAAGATAACATGAGACCAGGCATTTGCAGTTGCCAGTTGCATAGCCTCTAACATTGTCCATGTTTCAACTTAATGTACAATGGAAGCTCTTTTTAAGATTTTTATTATAAGGAAAACTAAAATAATTAGTGGGGAAGCTGACTTTAAGTCAACCAGAGTTGAAATAGGGTGGAAATATAAACTACTTGAAATCATCGGTTTCTCACAATTTCACCCTTCATGCATTCCATAACAATGTTTCATTTTTTCCCCTTTAATTAATTGGTGAGTTTCTAATGGATTTCTTTTTGTGAAAATATTCAAGAAACACGATATTTTGTTTATCGGTAATCATGAATCTTTGATATAATTATTGACGATTCTGGTCATAATAAGAATCAAACACCTAATATTTTGACATGAATTTTCTTTTTGTGTTCTTTTATTTTAATTAAGAAAGATAACTAAATTTCAGTCAGTATCTTGTAGATCTTAGAATGTGTTTCCCGGTGGTTTATAACGTAACTCTCTTAGCCTATTTACTAATCCATCCAAGAACAACAAAATTAAAACTAACAAACTCTTGGTTTTTTTGCACGTGTTGGTGGCTCTGTTGTAAATATGCTGGCTGGAACCATCCGACACCATCTATATGAAACCCTTGATTTCCCTACTCGCTATCTAAGGATCCATTAATCCTGAATCTGTATGAAAAGATTGAAGGAGTAATAAGCTTATATTTAGGTGCTTGAAAGATGAGATTACGGCAACTTTCTTTGTCCAAACAAAAACATGTTGACAAATATTTCCTTTTGTTTTACTTGATTTGGCTGGTTTGGTAGAATTGGAAGATGGTAATTGAGCCTTCTCCTTCTTCCATGCTATTTCCAGTTGATTCGTATTGCTGACTGTTTGGAATGATCATTTCAAATTACCAATGACCGTTTCAAATCACATATTTCAAAATAAAACATTGGGATTTAGTCATATACAGACTAAATGTAATGTTGCTAAAGATTATTATACATATAAAATGCAGGCTATTAAGTGAAGTGAGTGAGGTGTGTTATGTATTGAAAAGATAGAAACCTTGTTATGCCAACTTTGAATCCAAGAAAGGATAGTAGAATGTTGCGTAATAGAAGTAATTATTATGGAACGAACTTATTCCAAATTGCCTTAGAGAAAGGACAATAGCTTGGAGACAAACCCATTGACATATCCTCATTTGAGTCTTTTTCACATAACATTTTATAAGCTGAAGCAGTTGTAATAATAATACATGTGGAAGTAAAAGGACAAATTAAGATGTCTATTTGATCAACTTGAATAGGAGTGGTAAGAATAGACTCCACCTGATCATTAGAAAATAAATGCATGAGAAGAGAAACATTCAACTGCTAAGATATATGATCAATTAATTTTGAAACCCATTGATAATCGCTTGAATTAAGATCGTTTCATTGTTTCATTGTACTCTGTATAGAAGGAATCCAATTAGAGGTCCAGATGCTTATGTGATTTCCTCTACCAACTTGTCATTTTGCATTTTTCAAAACAACCTGAAGGCCATAATAGACACTTAAACATATCTAGTTTGAATTAGCCTTTGTAGAAGGAGGGAAGAATTGCAAGTCATTGTGAGGAAATTGCTTACCTTTTAATACCTTTGCCGAGAGAGCTTCTTGGTTGTGAACAAATTACAAGCTAACTTTTCTAAGAAAGTTAAGTTGTAATTGGTTAGTTTTTTGATGCCTAACTCTCCAAGCCTTTTAGGTATGCGAGACTTGCTCCAATAAAAAAGTGTTGAGAATGAGTACTGTTGAAGTTATTCCACCAATATATCTTCTAAATTCTGTCCATACTATGACTGGTTGAATCTGGAAGTTTTAAAACCTGCATTTGATACATTTCCATAGTGCTTAACACGGCATTTACCTGAGTATTTCTCCCTGTTTGATTAGTGATCTTATTATTCCACCCCTGCAATCTGTTAATATTATCAATAATGCCACGATTTTTTTTCTGTCGAGAACGATGAAGCAAAAGAGGAATACCCAGATATTTTCACCCAAACCCATAACTTGCATATTAAGAATACAAAAAAAATATTATTTCTTTGAGAAAAAGAAGTATGCTTACCGAAAAACTTAGTAAATTTCTGCATATTAATAACTTGACGTGAATCCTGATCAAAAATATGAAACAAATATTGAAGGTGTGTCATTTGAGAAGAAGTAACCTGAGAAAACAATAAACAATCATCTGCAAATAGAAGATGATTGATCTCTGGACAAAATTGATTAATTTTTATAACTTTAAGAAAACCAGAATCCACACTGTGCTGAAGTACTCTCAAAAAAGCTTTCATTATTAACAAAAACAAATATGGAGACATGGGGACTCCCTGATGAAGATTTCGAGATAGAGAGAAAGTTGAACTAGGACTACCATTGATGAGTAAAGAGATGTTAACTGTAGAAATGCATTGTCCAATCAAAGTACGTAATACAGTCATTGTGAAAACCCAACTGATGTAAAATTGATAACAAAAAGGACCATTCTACTATTTCGAATACATTCGACTTATCTAACTTCAAACCTACAAGAGCTTGATTTATCTTTTTGAGCTTCATGTTGTGCAAAATTCCATGAGTAATAATAATATTGTCTTGAATATGTCTACCAGAAATGAAGGTTGTCTGTGTAGGATAAATAATGTTGGAGAGTAAAGGTTTTAAGCGATTAGCTAAATTTTTTGAGATGATTTTATAGCTAAAATTACACAGACTAATAGTTTTATAATCATCAGAGGTTTTTGGGTGTTGAATTTTTGGTATAAGCACTTGATAATTGTGGTTAATAGCTTTAAGCATGTGTTTGTAAGTAAAAAGATATTGAACCATGGAAATTACCTTACTGCTTACTATGTCCCATCATTGTTGACAAAAATCAGCTTGGAAGCCATCATTTCCCGGAAAATCCCAAGGCTTGATTTGAAAGATTACATCTTTGATTTCCTGAGCATCTGGAATCTGGATAAGACTGTCATTTTGAACCTGAGTGATACAAGGAGAGAAAAGATGTAAAATATCCTGATGTACCTGAGGATTCGAAGTGGTAGAAATGTCCTGAAAATGCTTCAGGAAAATATCCTCAATATATGTTATGTTACCATACCAAATACCCAAAAGACCCTGAACATCACTAATATGAGATCTTCTCTTATTTAAACTAGCCATTGCATGGAAATAAGAAGTATTCCTATCAGCCTCTAAGAACTTGTCTCATGGTTGTTGTATATAAAACTCTTTTTGATTAGAAAGCCATCGTTGCATAGAAGCACTTAAGTGCTTAACTTGAGGATGAGAAGAAGGAAAATTAATGTCATAACAATGCTGAAGTTGATTCTAAATGGCATGCAGATTAGCTTCAATATTACCAAAAGAAAATCTTTTCCATAGTTGCAGCTGAGTTCTTTTGAATTTTAACTTAATTGAAAATCGATATAGAGGAGAACCCGAAAAATCTTGTTGCTAGCTTTGAGAAATAGTATTTGTACAAGAATTTATTTAAACTTAATTGCTACAGGCTATATAACCGAGGCGATTTCCGATTCCAAGCCATTTCCGATTTTTAGCGATGAAGGCAGACAATTTTTCTGATTTGAAACGATTTTTGAGCAAAACGAGTTAATGATTTTTCCGAGTTGGCCTTGCATGCATTAAAATAAGAAAATAAATTTTCGTAATCCCTCATATGGGAGTTATCAAATATAAAAACCTCTAAATATATGATAAATAGGTTCAATATAACAATATTAAACACTTAATTAAACGATAGTGTTACAATTTTAGTTCTAATTAGGTACAAATTATGATTTATGAGCAGCAATATATAAGTCTTTAATAATTACATTCGGATTATTAGACCGAGTTTCGGCGATTTCCAAGTACGAACTTATTGCTCCTCGCTCCAAGATCCCTAACCGGGTAGGACTGAGGAACGATTTCAACTACTTTGGGCTGTAATGAAGTAATCTCGAAAAAGCTTCACATCTTCCAACCTCAATGATAAATTTTGTTTTTCAATTTTTCTTATGCTCCAATTTTTTTTTTTTGTATGCTTTCCCTTTAAAAGTTACTTATCCACACCTTCAAAACAACTAAAACAATCTATAAAGAAAATATGTTGATTCAAAAGTGCACAACGACCAATTTGGAATATAAAAAATATATGTGTTAAATCACCATCAAATTATTTACAAAGTAGAATAAAATAGTATTACCAACATGCAACTCACTATTTGTTCAAATAAGAACGTATTTAACTCTTTTGCTATTAAGCCAGAGAATTCATTGTTCTCAAAAGCTATGTTGTTAAAACTAGGCAAGGGTTCAGGAAGGCTAGCAAAAATTATTTACCTCACTAGCAAAATTAGTTAATAGTCTAAAGAGAATTTCCGAGTTCCTACCGAACTAAGATTGCACGACTTTCCAAAAAACAATGTCGGCATCAAGATAAATTCCCCTTTCCTAAATTCTTCCATTGTTTTTGCTTATATATATTAGCCTCATCTCTGATCAGCACATCACATCTCCATCTCTTTCAGTTTTCCTAAAGAAGAGAATCGATATCATCACATAACAAATCCAAGAAGAAGAAGAAGAAGAAAATCATCATCATGTTCACAAAGAGCATCAACTTAGTACTACTCATACTCCTATTAACACCAGCATGCAGTTTCGCACAAAGCGACAGTAATCTTGTTCACAAGAATAACAAAGAAAGCACTCTTAAATACGACGTTCTGTATTCTTCCGTTATCGTGTTTGTGTTCCTCACAGTCTTCTTTTACATTGATGACCGACGTAATAAGCGACGTAATAATGATGCTGCTGCTGCTGCCGCCGCTGCCGCTGCCACCGAAGGACTCAATCAATCAGCTGCTGCCCTGCAATTGTTACCGGTACTGGTATACTCGGATTTTCAGAAGATGAATCATGCAGGAACAGAAAAGAAAGAGTGTGCTATTTGTTTAACCAAGTTTCGGGGTAAAGATAAACTGACATTATTACCGTGCAAGCATGTCTACCATCCTCATTGTATTGGTACTTGGTTTATTTCGAAAATTACGTGTCCTCTTTGCCGGTCTGACCTGAAAAGTGCGGTTGTCGCCAACATGATGTAAATTCTGTTTCTTGTAATTCATATAAAAACTGGGTGTCTTTGTCGTTCAAAACTTTGGTTTCTGACGCGAAAGCCATATCATATCACGCACGTATCATTTAAAATACAGATAAGAATGTAACTCTTTTGAAGCAAAAAATGTCATTGTTATCAGAATTTATATAGCTAAAGTAGGCACGGATCCAGGTAGGCTAATAAATATTACTCCATCTCTTTTCTAGAAACGGAGGGAGTATTTACCTGCGCTCACACTAGTAGCCAAGCCCCTCGTAGCCGTAGGTCTGCCCAGTAGACTAGTTAAAAAGAAAAATTCGAGTTCCTACCAAACTAACATTGCACGACTTTGTTCTACATGGATGTACCAAAAAAAAATTCTCCTTTCCTAACCGGATTCTCTTTATTTTTCTAAGCAAATTCCTAACCGGATTCTTCCACTGTTTTTGCTTACATATAAGCCTCATCTCACAAACTTGAAACATCACTTCTCCATCTCATGCCTCTCTGTTAAGCATGAACTCTCTTTCAGTTTCTCTAAAGAACAGAATCATATCAGTTAATTAATCACATCAAAAATCAAAGAAGACGAAGGAGAAAATCATCATGATGACGTTCACAAAGAGTATCAACTTAGTACTACTACTCCTATTCCTAGTACTACTATTAACACCACCATACAATTATGCACAAAGCGACGGCGATGTTCATAAGAAAACCAAAAAAAGTATTGTCAAATCCGATGTTTTCTCGTCTGTCGTTATTTTATTGGTTATAGCCTCGTCAAGTTTTCTTTTTTGGTTTTTATTCATCAAATTCATGTTTTACCTTGATAGACGTGATGCTGCTGCCACAAAAGGACTTGATCAATCAGCTGCTGCCACCCAAGGACTTGAGCAATCAGCTGCTGCGCTGAAAATGTTTCCAGTATTGGTCTACTCTGATTTTCAGAAAAAGAATCATACTCATACACCAAGAACAGAAAAAAAAAAAAAAGTGTTATTTGTTTAGTCGAGTTTGTTTTTTTTTTGACTTAATTTTTTAGTCGAGTTTCGGGATAAAGAGAATCTGACATTATTACCATGCAAGCATGTCTACCATTCTCATTGTGTTGGTACTTGGTTTATTTCAAAAATTACATGTCCTGTTTGTAGGTCTGACCTTAAAAGTGCGGTTGTCGCCAGCATGCATGGTTGAAATTCTGTTTCTTGTAATTCAATTTATTATGCAATAAAGAATTTTGATGCTAGTTTCGAACTCAAGTCATCAATATATACAAGTAGACATTCTACAAGATAATCACAATAAAGGGTTAAGTGGCAAAATACCCCACAATCGACCCTAAGATTGTGAAAATGGCCCGAAAGTTAGGGAAAAGATTAAAATGCCCCAAAATCTTATCAAAATGTCCCATTCCCTTACAAAAACACACACAAACAGTTATATGCTTACCAAAAGTGGAGTGGAGGTCAGGCCTATTCATGGGACGGAATATTTGTACTGCACGATGATTAATCATGCTGGTACTTGCACCTGGATGTAGGCGGGAAAGAGCCTCTGCCTCTGAAGCACTGATTAGTTCAGGGATTGTCTTTTCTTTGACCTTATTATTCTCGGATCGACCCAATTGTTTGCCCGGAGATCCAGAAGATTGCGAATCATGAACTATTGCCGTGTTTCCAACTGGGGATGTGTTGTCAGAAAATATTTCAGACGACTCAAGTAAACGTCATTGGTAGTACGTGCGGACAGAGGACTAAACATTGGCTCCGTCAAAGCCTTGTTAAATATCAGAAACGCAACGCCGTCTAAGATGGATAGGGTTGTGATCCCCGAATCAATAAGTTGGTTTATCAGAAGTGTGTATTTCTCCAATGTCAGTTTGTTTAATTTTTCTGTTGATGTATTTGTACGATTATTTTGTTATAGGATTGATTTCGGTAACTAAACATTGGGTTTATGTATATTTGTTTTTAGGGTTTTCTGTTTTTAGGGTTCTTGGGTATTATTGTGATTGATTTTAGGTTTGTGAAATAATGCATAGCTGTTTTTATTCATTGATTTGTAGGGTTCCGATATTTTACGATACTATAATTGATTGATTTGTAAATTGATGGAATAAATAGATGATATTGGATGATTAGCATTTTTGCTTGAACTGTGTGATGAGTAGGTTAATTTTAAGTAGTCAATTGACTCAATTCTATGTATGAGTGTTGTTCATTTGGTGTGGACATGAACTAATACTATGTATTATGTGTTGATGTAGACATGAAGTTGAAGACAAATATCCTAAGAGAGACATAAAGGTGAAGGTTATGGATCCTGTGATGAGTTTTGAATTCAAAGGGTTGGCTAGAGAAGATATGGGTCTTGTTCAATTGAAGGAAAAGATCAAGCCCCTACTTACATTGCAACTTAATGAGGAAGTGGACTTGGTATGGCTAAGTGACCCATGTTTACGAGAATCATTGTTTCTTGAAGAAGAATTAAAGGTTTTGGGACAATGCAAAGTACATGAGAATTGGACTACACTTCATATGCAAGTTATTATTCCCCATGAGCATTCTGAATTAACCATTGTTGCTCCTCCACACAAGTATTTGACACCCAAAAGTCTTCTTCAACACCAAAGAAACCAACATGAGCAAAACCAAGAAAGCTCCTACAAGAAAAAGTCCTAGAGTATCTAAGAAGAAGAACCAAAGTCAGTCAGCAAGAAAGAAGTTATTCATTGGCTTGGATGAAGAAGAAGTATATGTTCCTCAAAATACACAACAAACACAGTCTAGTGTAGTGGTAACATACCGAAGAACATTTTGAATCATTTAATCACTCGTCTTTTGGATTGAAGCAACACAGTCGCCAGGTGTTATTGAGGATGACCAAGATGTTCTATAACTTCCAAATGAAGAACCTGATGAGTGTCACCCTGAGCAGATTTAAACAACTTCAACTCGGGTATGAGAGTGAAGAACAACATGAGAAGGACTATGAGGAATTTTTGAGAAAGGTTGAGTCTGGTGGCTTGAGATAAGTCTGATGATCCCAACTTTGGTGAGGTGGAGGTTGATAATGACAATGAAGGTAATGTTTTATTTTCTTGGGTATTGATTGTTTGTTTTGTTTTATTTTTTGTTTGTTATAGTATCTCAAGTATCCGAAAAATGAATGAATGTATGGTTGTGTTGTATGTTGTTTCCAGAGGACCATTATGGAGATGTAGTGAGTTCCTGATGGAGAAGATGAAGGTAATGATATGCTTTTTAATTTGTTCAGTCCATTATTGTTAGTTATTGTAATTTCAAAACAAGTTAAGATGAAGGTACTGACTAGTATGATTTGTTTGTTTGTTAGGTGGACAACAAAAAGCTAACCAATTTGGAGCTGATCAGAATGCACCTCGCCAGTTTAATGGACCTCAACCTAATGAGCCCTGTCCCACAACAGAGTTTGAGAAAGAATATGCAGAATGGCTTAGTTATGTTAGGTATAATGGTGTGTAGGAATGAAACAATTGAAAATTGGAAGATTTTCCTTGGAGATTTGAAGCCTCTGGTAGATGAAGATGGTGTGCGTATATGTTTCATCTCAGACAAGCAAAATGGAATCTTGGAGGGTGTTGACTATCACTTTCCTTTAGATGAACACAGATATTGTTTTAGGTATAATGTTTATGAATTCAGATTAATATTCCCTTATTTCTTTCTAGATCACCAAATAATCCTATAATGTATTTGAATTTACATGTGACAGGCACTTGCTTGCAAACTTCAAGAAGTACTACAAGGGTTTTAGTTTGCAGAATCATCTTTGGAATGCTGCTAAATGTTACAAGAAAAGGCATTTTGAGGTAATTCATAAGCACATTTCACTTGTTTAAATATATTTCCTCAAATTTATTAGGTTTTTATGTAACCATAAACATTGTTTTTATGTTAGGAACATATGGCCAAGATGAAGGCTGAGAATGAAGATGCTGCTTGGTATCTCTTGAAAGAAGAAAAACCACAAACCTGGTCCAGTCCCATTTTGAAAAGACAGCAAATGTGAGCACCTTAATAATAACTTTTACGAGTCCTTCAACAATATGTCAAAGAAGATGAGGGATAAGCCAATCTGCAAGTTAGGCATGATGTATGGAGAGTCATGATGAATACTTGGTATAAGAGAAGAAATGAGTCTGCAAAATGGAGGGATGGTGACATAGTTCCTAAAGCAATGAAGTTGATTGAAAAGATGACACTTTGAATCATAACTTTAAGTTGGTACCAGTTGTGAAGTACAAAGTCTATGAAGTGATTACTTGTGCATGAAGCAGTTTTTATTGTGGATCTTGAGAAGAAAACATGTAGCTGTTTGCAATGGGAGTTAAGGGGATTTCCATGCCAGCATGCTGTATGTGCTTTGGCTCCAATGAGACCTAACTGGGCTGAGTTAGTTTCCTAAACTTGAACCACTTTATATATTTTGGTTTGTATTATATGTTTTGTAGAAGTACAATGTATAACCAAGCCCATTTTGTGTTATTTGTTATGTACTGTAGTTATTGTAGCCCATTACTACACAAAGTGGACTATTATAAGAAGACATATGCTCCTGAATTCAATCCACTAGAGGGTCTAGCTGACTGGATAGAGGTACATTTACTTTTAAATATT
This sequence comes from Papaver bracteatum, assembly GCA_023529315.1. Classification (NCBI taxonomy): domain Eukaryota; kingdom Viridiplantae; phylum Streptophyta; class Magnoliopsida; order Ranunculales; family Papaveraceae; genus Papaver; species Papaver bracteatum. Next base: position 805,436 of record JAJJWX010000778.1, on the reverse strand, counting down.
TTTAGTGTAAAAATAATATTTGTTGTCTTTATTGTTTGTTGTGCAATATATCGATGTAATAAAGTAGATTCCTTTAGGGTTTCATTGTACTAGTATAACAGCCTCCACAAGTTTTCTAACTCTTATCTTCTTCTTATTTCTTTGCGGCGAAAAAAACCAAAATGATAAAGCCACCCCGGAGACATTAGAAAGGCAAAGGTGCCAAGGAAGAAGAGGATATTGTCATATGATGAACCAAGAGGTCAAGAAAGCTAGAAGATGTGGTAGGTGTGGAAATGAAGGTCACTACTCAACAACTTGTGCTGGTGGTCCGTTGGAGGAAATCCTAAGGGATTCAAGCCTAGAACATGTGTTGATGGCACAAAGCAAACAACAGTTGAAGCTCCACCAAAGAGAAAGTTCAAAGATAAAGCTGCAAAATTCTGGAGGTGCATCTGCTGCAAATTCTCAACCTTGTGCTAGCAGATCTAAGACAATAACAAGTGTTGCTCAATCTTCCCAACAACCGCAACATATCCCCGCAAAACCCAAAGGTATCGGAGAAAAGCCAGGTGATGCATCTTGTTCTCGGCCGATTTTTAGTCAGTTGAACACCCATGTTGGATCTGTTTGCAACAACATAACATATGAAGCTCCAAACCCAAAAGGAAAGAAAGAAAGCAAAGAAGTATATGAATCTTTAGATGTACCTCCATTATGTGGTTTGTGTTTATGATGACTCTATTTTATATTTCAATGTTTAAGACAATTTATGGAAGTTATGTTAAGATAAGACAAGGAGAGTTACTTGAAATAGAATGCTTTTATTACTATTGCGTTACATTTGCAGATTTTTCTTGAATTCCTTACATACTTCATATACTTTTCCCTTGAGTGTTTCTTTTGTTTCTATAACTATTGCATCCGAATGCTTCACGGTGTTTGTTGTTGCATAAAGGTAAGAAATGTTGAGATTATCTGATTCTTACACAATTTCAATATGAGTTTGGAATTACAGTTCTCTTTGAAGCACTGTTGATTGTTAAGAGAACAATTTTGAAAATAATGATTGTCTTCTCCACAGGTTTAAGAGCAACTCGAGGTGATGGAAGCTTAATTGGTAGTGCGATCTTTGGATTTGATGCAAGATCAAACCACTCAAAGTAGTTGCGGTGGGATTCAAACACTTGAAGAATTTTCTTCCACTACTTTCAGCTGTTTTAGATCTCGGTAGAGCCCCAAGAGAAATAAGTTGTTAATATCGGAAGAGAAAAAGAGGCACTCAAAACAAAAACATCAAAGTAGAGTGTCACACGGGAATTCTAACTCATGGATCAAGATCCCTTAACGGTACTCTGCGGAATTCCCTATAAATTTCGCAAAGGTGATGAAACACATAATGAAACAAATTTCAATGTTTTGAGTTTGAACAATAATAAACACAAACGACTGATTGAATCTGAGATTTAGTGTCAGAAAATCACTTAAAGTAAGAGTGCTGAACTGAGAAACGTACGTACCGTTTGGATAGTACTGTTGTCTGCCATAACGGAAAAGGGGTGGATTTTTTTTTTTGATGGAAAACGTATCACCCCGTAATTTCATTAATATGAAATTTTACTTACATTGATCAATTACATCTGAAAACGGAGAAAAACAATCCATACAAAAATTACATATTTCATAAACGAAAATAGAAAATTGTACGGAAATTTTATAACCCATTGGAAAAATCGACATCCTTCTAATGGTTTCAAACCATTTTGTTTCTAGATCATCATCATCGATGTAAGATGCTTCCATAAAAAGGAAGTAATATGCCCTTATTGATATCATTAATAAATTATGGGTATCGAGGTTTCATAGATCGGAAAACAGAAATCAAAGAAGACAATGTTTAAAGTGGTTCGGCACTAACGCCTACATCCACTGAAAGAACCCCGTAGGGTGAATTAGATTGATCTCCAGACTTTGACGTACTGGGATGGTTTACATTTACATGATGAATCCTATTTATAGGATTCAAGAAACAGTAAACCTAGACTAACAAACTGTCTTGACTAAACTTATCTAAGTATAACAGCTAGCTACAAACTAGCTTATGGAGACTCGGTCTTCTTGACTCACTCTTGTGCACTTAATTTCTTTTCCATACGTCTGTTATACTTTAACACCCCCCTCAAGGTGAACATGGAGAGAATTGAAATTTTCAACTTGAAGTATTGTCAAAGAAGATCTGCAAAACCATCTTCTTCTTTTTTTTTTTTTTTTACTTTTCTTCTTCTATACGATCTTCACTTGGTGGATTCTTCCCTCCATAACTTGAAAGTAACTTGAACATGTCAGAGTAGTTACTTGAGATGCCACAATACCATTGTTGCACGAAAACTAGATGTAATGGACATTGATCTTAGCAGAATCCTTCAACTCCACCGTTCAGCATTATCCAGATGATGTGACATAGACAATGCAGATGACATAAATACAACTCCATAGTATTACTTTAAAAAGTTTGATAAGATGGGATAGATTTGAAATCCAAACATGCCCATGGAAATGGATTAAAAATCTAGTTTTAGCCTTAACGAGAAAATGAAATTTTATCAAGTCCATGAAAATCAATAGACTAGAAAACTGATTAGGATAAAGAAAGCACAATCATATGCTGTAAAAGGAATCGACCATATGTTTTCTGGATTTGCAAGAAACTTGCTGGAAAAAACAAATTGATCGTTGGGTTGTTCTCGAAATTGAATTTGGATTAATAGCCAAAGAAATGATGACATGTTTGATATGAAAAACATAGGCAAGACATGATAGACAAAGATGGTTGTCTAAGAAATTCATGAAGACTATTGTTTGGATCCGAGATCGAAAAAGATCACCGCTTTCAGAAATAAAAAATAGATTACCATAATGGCAGGATACTCTCAGAAATAGGAAATATTTCCGGAATTATATTCCCTGGAAAAGAGAGGGGAATATTAGATTTGCTATATAAGCAAAAAATATATATGATATGATAATGGATGTAAAGATATAAACAACACCCCTCAAATCAAAGATGATAACACAACTTTGATGCATAGCAAAGATGCACATCCGTTTGATTAAGAAAATAAATAAATAATGAGTTAGACAATTTGAGATACAGTGATAGACGTTTAACTGTTTATGAGAGTTTTCATGATTGAAAACTGATTTCGGAAAGGTTCCGAGAAAATCCATAGAGAATGGATTGTGATGAATATATCCCAAAAATCAGGACAGAGTCGTATAATTGATAACAACAGTGATAACAAAAGATAAAAAGAAGGTTTGACTTAAAAAAAATCTTTAAGAAACAACCAAACATAGCATCTGACGATTCCCATTAGTCACCGCTATAGATGAACTCAAAGAGAGTTTTCGGGAAAGAAAACTGATCCCGAAAATTATGGTGTGTATAGATCATGAAAATACACACGTATATGGGAGATATTTTGATTACCAGAAATGGAAAGAAGTTCTAAAATGGAAAATATTTTCGGAATTGATTTGTATGTTCTTGAATCTTGACAGAATGAACAAACAAATTTTGAGAACAAAACTCAAAATTGACAAAAGTATTGACAGAGAAAAAAAAAGTGTTTCATGAAAACAAAACTCAGCAATAACTAAGCTATGTTGAGACTCATCTGTCACCTAATAGGAATAGGCGAGAACGAATAAATATATTGATTTAGATGCTATTGCACAGAATTGAAAGCATATATTGATGTAGGACAGCACAAAAATGTAAACTTGATGAAAAATACCTTTAGTGTAAAACTATTTTAGATTGACAAAGAAAAAAAAAGAAAACGTTTGTTGATGCGAAAATGAAAACTTTAACTTTGTTGCGGAAGCGATTTGAGCGGATCTACCCGCTCTGATACCATAATAAATTATGGGTATCGAGGGTTCATAGATCAAAAAACAGAAATCAAAGAAGACAATGTTTAAAGTGGTTCGGCACTAACGCCTACATCCACTGAAAGAACCCCATAGGGTGAATTAGATTGATCTCCAGACTTTGACGTACTGGGATGGTTTACATTTACATGATGAATCCTATTTATAGGATTCAAGAAACAGTAAACCTAGACTAACAAACTGTCTTGACTAAACTTATCTAAGTATAACAGCTAGCTACAAACTAGCTTATGGAGACTCGGTCTTCTTGACTCACTCTTGTGCACTTAATTTCTTTTCCATACGTCGGTTATACTTTAACAATCATCATATTCCATATTGGTCTTACTTTGATTTGCTGAAATAGATCATCTCCTTCCAAAGTATATTTGATACATCGGTCTTCGTAACATAGATTGAAAAGCTTTAGTTTGCTGAAAAACTTGAAGGAGAAGTTGAGCCTTTATTCCACTCTATAATACACAAGTATCCCATTCACTAGAATACCTAGGATGATAGTCTAAAAGTCACGTATTTGAGGATGAAGGTGTAGGAACAAAATATCGCAACAAGTGTATGTCCCAGCGAAGTCTTAACCAAGTGTATGTGAATATCATCGCAGACTATTGTAAGAATGACGTAACAAGTGACATCAGCCTAATCACGAGAAAAGTGTGAAGATCCTGCGAGATTTAAGAGCACTGCGAAGAAAACCCTTGTAAGCTTGCGAGAATTACGCAGGCAAGATCCGAAAATAAAGGTTATCTTAGCTGTCATCCACTATGTAATATCCTATATAAAGGACCAAGCAGATTTGAGAAAGGAGAGATCTTTTTTGAGAGAAAAGAGAGAACAAAGAGGAAAGAGAAAGTCTAGAGCTATTTTGATTTCCTTGCGTTCTCATTATTCTTGTAAGATCCTTAAGAGAAATTAATAAGATTTTGGTAATTGTTCTTGAAATTGGAGTGGATCTTTGTGTAATCTCATTAGGGTGTAGTTATAGGAAATCCTGCAACTACATATTCACTAGTGGAAAATGGAAGTTAAACAACTACCAAGACAAGAGGTAATATCCATAAAAACAATTGTGTTCATCAGTTGGAATCTAGGAGTGGTTTTTTCCAAAACGACCGTGTCTCACAGAAGTTGAAATCTTTAAATAAACGAATCCCTCTGACAGTCAATCGATAACACTGTCATTAACAGTGGTTTCTAAAGTTTTAAATTAGAAAATATAAAAGTTAATCGCCAGTTCTGAGAAGTGGTTTATATGGGATGAATACTTTTTAAAAATATGATTCGTCTGAATCCCAGTCTGACTAGTTTTTCATCTGACTTGCCTGAAATTTGAAATTCATTAATATTTAGAAAATCTAATTCATCCAACTTATTTCTGACTGGCATAAAATATGAAATTCACTAAACTGAACTTTAATATATGCTCATTTGATAACAAAACATTCACCATTCAATCCAAATTCGAAATATGTTTACAACAGTAACTCGATTTACATTAATCAAGCTGACAGTCAAAAACCCCAAAACGTTTTACAAAAGTACTGAATTCACACCATTCTAAGTTATAATTATACTTGAGCATTCTTAAAAAGCTAATTTTCTAACAATCACTGGAACCCAACCTACATACATTAAAAAAAGCAGAATTAAAACCAACAAAAAGATGAACTGAGCTCCCCAACTGATCGGAATATTATACTGCAGAATAAATAATTTTGGCGTTAGAGGTTTAATAACAAAGTCCTAACAGCGTAGTATGTCCTAAAAAAAATCTTGACCACTTCAATTTCAACACCACTGTATCTGTGTCGCCATAATATACAAGCACTACACCGATTCTTACTAGTCCATAAGAGGTCAAGACTTGTTAAAAATTGAAGGAAAAATAAACAAACAAGTGCATGTTGATGTAAACAAAAAAATCTTGACCTCTTACAGACAAGTGCATGCTGAAGAAACCGAAAATTTGCAACAAGCACTTCGCCCATTCACAACTAACGGATTATGTAAAACACGACATACAAGTAAGGTGGATTGATGAGATTACTGCAAGCACAACGGATCGCATAAAAATACAAAGATACACATATACCCAGATGCAAAAAATTTAACTTTGATGCGAAATTTAGTACCTGGCCTAATCCTTGCAAACAAAAATTACATGAAGCGCTCCTTCTGCTAAGTCTACAAGAAAATCTCTCCTGCAGTTAGAAACATAAATACTAATGTCAAGCAGTTATAGACCATACATATGGTGATTTAAGACCAGTTACATATATCTGCAAGTTCGTAAGGTAAATAGTTGTCGGGGGAGAATAAGACCAGTTACACCTATTGATAATTAAGATAGAACATATCCAATGAATAAATAATTTAAGTAGGTGCTGCAAGCAATAATCAGAGAAGAATGCAGTTTTAATCTTCTAATATTGGTGCTCGATTATTTGTAAAAAAGATATATACCTCGACGACAGTTCGGAAATCGTTGCTTATTTCCTGATAACATTTAGAGGCGACCATGTGTTCCACTCCCCAAGTACGAGCCTATGAAAAACTATCATGGGAGTTCCTAAAAGTTGATCTGTTGACCAGGGAATGTAATCCTGACGCTTTCTATGCCCTGGTCATCGTACGTATAATTGAACCTCATGGTGACTAGTAGTACTAAGCTCAAAGGTTCACCATCTTCATAAAGAAAAGACATAAACGACTTAAGTCAGATATAGAGTGATGGAATATTCGACTTCCGAAAAATAAATAAAAGAAATTAGTACAAGCCCTTTTTCCAGTTAAGCTATAAGTTGTTGTCATTTGTCCTTCCCCTTCTGTTTCTTATTCTACTGAACATCATCACATAGCTGAATTTAAATCCCAAATCATTATATCTACGTAAAATTGAAAACATATGTAAGCAAAAATGCATGCATTGAAGCACCTTCTTCTAGTAACATTTCTTGAAGAGTTCTAACAAAGAGTCTCATAAATCATATACAGTCTACGTGATCAATTGAGAGCAAACATTAAACCATTACAAGTGAATCATAAGACAATACAGAACCTATGGTAGCTTCACACTAAGCAACAACAAAAAGCATTGGTCTCTTTTGATGATGTGAAGAACTTCGCCATGAAGCAGTGACATCAGCTTATCTTAAAGAAACAACAACAACAACAACAAAAACCCCAAATCCAAACAAAACCCTTTATTCAAAAACAGAATTAACACACCCAAGAAACTCAAATCTACAAAACCAGTACTAGCTTAAGATCACCAACAAGATTTGTTCGATATTCAGCACTCAAAGCTTTAGCAAAACAAACTAGATCAAGGTTTTTAATTACTAAAAACAAACTCAAACAATCAAATAGAATAAATAGTTTTTGAGATTATTATTACCAGCAGTAAGGGAATATTCAATAGGTAAATTTAGGGGGTACATTGAACATATTCACGAGAATACCATCAAACATTAGTCTGCTATGATCTAATAAGAAATGCTGCAAAAAAAATTTCAAACCGGCATCTCACCTATTGCACTTGAAACTTTCAAAACCATAAAAATCAAGAACCCAAATATAAAATAAAACTTTTCATAACCATACATTCTTTATGAGAATAACGAAATCCAAACAGCCCCTACAAATAAAACAAAAGTAATTCAGTATGTGGAGCTGGTTACCAATCTAATAGAGCGCATGAGATGATACAGGTATTGTTACAGGAAATCGTTGGTGTTTTTGTTGGCTAGACAATTACGAAAACAGTAAACTGTAGACATTTCTTACCACCTCATACATTTTGTTCCCTTTCTCCTCCATGTATTAATAGAAAACCTGAACATAATCAAAAGTATAATCCTTAGTACTTCAATTCACTAAATTTCCTGAACTCTGAACAAAGATATCAGTAAAACACTCAAAGATATCAAATAATTTACAGAACCATAGTTTTGATATTTATGGAAACAAAACAAAGGTCTCAACTTTGAAATCCTTATGAATAGAAGTATAGAACCACAAAGGAATCATGATGACCATATAAACTTAAAGAAAGCTGCACGATTTGGAGATAGATCTACATATATGAAATTAAACAAGTAACAAAATGAAAACGAAAAAAAAATCTATGGTTCGCTATTTACCTTGATGAACATCAACAGAACATAACCAGACTTCTCATCTTCTTCTACTTACTGCTAGATCAAAAAATATAAAATTAAAATTAAAACCTTAACATCAAACAGGAGCTGATCAAATTTCCATTTTACAGTAGCTCATATCACATACAAAAGATCAGTATACATAGATTAAACACCACATCTTCCTACTAATGAAGTAAAACCCATAAAAAAAATGAACACCAGACACAGTTGGAGAAGCCCTTCGGATAAAAAAAGACCTGTAATTCTTAGAGAAGTGAACCACAAGTAGTGTTCTCTAAAGCTGGAGAGAAAAAGATCTTGTTCGAACAGATATCTAGTCTGAGTAGCTATTGAAGTTGTTCACCAAAAACACCTTTGATTTCACCACCATCCAAACTGAAACAACATCAAGTAATCATCAATAGAAAATAACTAAAACCCAAATTGAAAGAAAAAACAGAATATAAATAAAACCCATGAATAAAGTATCTCCACTATAGAAAACTAACTTCAAGAAACATGGATTGTGATGAGAGATCTCCTTGAAATACAGATTTTTTATTAAGAACCCTAGATTTCTTCATACTAATTCATAGGAATGTCAAAACTAATGGATCTCATGGAGAATAAGAAGTAAAATTGAGTTCTGATTCGACTTATTGCTATTATTCGGAGAAAAAATGGAGAGTAAAAAAATTTAGTGAGACGTGAGAGATAATTTATGGAAGAAGACTAACCACAGCCGACATAAGAGATAGAAATAACTTATCCTTTTCATTTTCAGGTGAAGAAAAGATTTAATCTCCACCGTTGATCGAAAAGAAAGCTTAATCCGTAGAGGGAAAATTTGTCGCCTAAAACTGGGGCCACTGAAACATCTTCCCCCACATTCGTTCTACAACTACATTAGGGTGCTTTGTTTATTGATAAAACTACCCCTCAATAAAACCACTGTGTCGGATACACGTTTTCCTTTTTCAAAGTTTTTATTAAAAGAACTATTGTGTCTCACAGCACGTGTTATTACACTAGTTCACGGAAGTTGTTTTTATAAAACCAAAAAAGTGGTTAAAAATCAATTCTCCACTAGTGATTGGTGCTAGAAACAGGGAGATCTGAGAAATTTTTTGATTGGTTCAAAGATTGTTGAAAATATGGTAAGAAGAAGTACAAGAATTGCTGGAATAAGGAGAAAGGAAGTTGGGGAATCTTCCAGGATGGGAGAAAGAAACAATGGAGAAGAATGAGTTCAATCCCCAATTCAGCAGGTACTAGTATAAGGTGGAAACATTGATTAAGATAGAGTTAGTGTACAGACTTGGCAGATAGACTCAACAGAGGAAGTTGAAGAAACACAGTAATTGAGATGACTAGACAGGGAAAGATAAGTGGAAGGAGGAATAATTCATGGAGATGGGGCGAATGAAACACTAGAGGCGTTAAGACAGCGATTGTTTGAAGAAAGAAGATTAGAGGAAGAAGAACGTACAAATTTAACACGGCAAAATCATGAATTGAGAATGGAAAATATAAGGCTACAAAACACATGGTCAAGGAGCACCACAAGATCATATTCAAGACCAATTAGAAGAGAAACAAGACGAAATTCACCTGCGGAGGATATTGATGAGGATATTCAAGAAGATATACAACATCTTGGTGAAGGACATCGTGAAGAAAGAGGAATAGTTGAAGATAGTTACGTTCAACATGGCGAAAATTACCATAATGAGAAAAACAATAGAAATAAGAGGAATGAACAACGTTGTGAACTAGATATCAAGGTGGCGAAGGAAACCGGGAGGAAGAAAGGAGGATATTTTATGGGAGATAAGTACAAAGAAATCAACAAGAAATTGAAGATGAAATTCAGAGGCATAATTCCACACAAACACGTATATCTTGCTAAAGATAACGAATAAGGATGAGGGCGTAAGATGAAGAACGAGAATTCCAGGAGGTTATACGCCAAAACAATCATGATAACCGAGAAAGAAGGCGTGAACGTTACCGCAATAATGATAACATTGATGAAGAAATTGATAGAGCACAAGAAAGGGATGAAAGGCGGGAAGGAGAAGTAGTAAGGAATGAACAAGGTCGTTGAAAGATAAAATCTAGGGGAAGACAAGAAGGGGATGATGAAGAGGAAACACAAGATCTCGCAAGGCAGAACAGGCATGAATGCAGGAGAAGAGAAGCAGGGTTAAAGAGACCAATGGACCAAGAATCCGTTGTGAATGAACAAATTATAAGAGAATTGGCAGAGATGAGAGGCATGCTCAACAACAGAAGAGAAGGAGGAAGAAGACTGTTGGATGAAGCAATAGTAGAAGCTACAAAAATACCATTTACACAAGAAGTATAGCTGAGGGGAATACCACCAAAGTGTAATCTCCCTGCATTAACTAGCATCTTCGATGGAACAACTTGTGCAGTCCAACATATCAAAGCTTATGTGAGATGCATGTTACAATGGGAAAACCATGATATTGTGTTGTGCAAATACTTTGCATCAAGCTTGACAGGTGAAGCGCTAAAGTGGTTCGAAAGACTACCAAAGAATACCATAGCATCTTTCAATCACTTACAAACAGTGTTTTTAGGAGCCTACATAAGTAACAACTCATCGCGTCCAGGCATTGAAGATGTATTTGGATTGAAACAAAGAGTTGGCGAAAGTTTGAAACATCTAACTATGAGGTGGAAGACAATGTGTAGTAATATGGATGGCCATGTGGATGAAAGATACCTTATCCTATCATTCATTAATGCAATGTTCGCAAAAAAATTGTTGTATGTTCAAATATTTAGAATTAAGAATACTGTCACAACGACTGAGTTTCGAGAGTATCAATAGGAGTACATTGCTTTTGAGGAAGAGCAAAGTGAGATGTAGTCATACCCAGTTGCGAATACAAGCTAGAAGGATGTGAATGCAAGCCTATTACCCAAATTAACAAACACAGTGGCGAGCACTTCTTAAGATCAATAAGGAAAGGTGATGGTCGAAAATAAACAGAAGCTGGTAGCAATGGGAAGTCGTGATCAAGAAGAGATTGAGAGAGAGAGAATATTTTATAATCCTGGTGGACAAAGCAAGATTCTTAGACTCGACCAACCACAAGAAACTTATGGATGTCAGAAGTACAATTATCAGAGGGGACATGGAAATAACATGGTAGTATGGGAAGAAATAATAATGCTTCCTCTAAATGCCAGCGTGGAGAAGATATGGGAATCCATAATCTTGATGGAAAACATCCCAGCACCTTGGAACATGGGGAATGAGCCACCCTCGACCCATAAAAGTCATGAATTCTTCTCATATCACCACTTTCATGGACATACGACAAATGATTGTAGTAATGTAAAGAAAATTATTCTTAGAATGATAGACCAAGGCAAGCTGAACCATTTTATGATAAGACAACCACAACCTTTACCACTACCACCACCACCATAAGTTCATAGAGTAAACGCCACAAAGGGAGGAGAAACATTTCTAATTAATGTATGAGCGAAAGGAAACAACCTCTTTTGTTATTCTATTGTGCATTCGTACAAAACAGTTGAAGACTTTCATGATAATGTTCTGAGCATAGTTTTCGCAAGAGATGTTGATGGTAAATAAATTATGAGCATTGCGAAGGTTTCACCACTAAAAGAGTGGAAGATGCAACCTATTTCCTTTACAGCAGAAGAGATTCCTGAAGGTGGATAAATCGATGATAATCCTTTGGTGGTAAAGCTAGAGATCAACCCGAAACCTTGTGATAATGAAGATAATGAAGCTGAGGATTCATGAGCGATCAATATAAGATTGATTGATACTGGAAGTTCTACAGATATTTTATTTTATCATACTTACAAGACTATGGGAGGAAAGGACGAGGACTTGATACCCTCGACTTACAAGATCTATGGTTTTAATGGTACTACGAACAAACCTAAGGGAGAGATCGCTATGCGAATTCCTTTGAAGGGTTTATCTTCCAAAATTCTATTATGTGTTGTTGACGTGGAGTCACCGTAAAATTCCCTAATTGGCCGACCCTGGTTACATGGAATTATGGGAGTAGCATTAACCTTCCATCAATGCATCAAGTTTCCTCATCCCAACGGTGTTGGAATCATAAGAGGAGATTGGGTTGAGGGGAGAAAATGTCATGAAATTGATGTAGATAAATACGAAGAAAGAGCAACTAAGAAAAACAATTGGAAGCATAATATAAGAGAAAAGAGAAGAAGTGAAAGACTGATGGTAGACGCAGTAGAACGTGGAGGAGAAGAGAACGTTACGAAAGCCATATCTGCTGAAAATGAGAGACAATGAGTACTTCGCAAAGGAAATCTGGTGCTGCATCAACAACCAACTTATCAAAGGTATGGCAAAGATGACTCTGCGAACAAGTGTAGCGAAGGACCTTACAACATAGAGCAAGAAAGGTGTACTCTGCGAAATGAGATCATCAATAGTGTACGAGAACTCAAAGAGGCACAAGCACAAGGTAGCAAAGGTAAGAAACTTAAAATGTCAAATGAGATAGAAGTTGATGAAATTGATAAGAAAAGATGTAATTGAAAAGTATATTTTATTGATTAAAGAAAATAAAAATAAGAAATTATAGAAATGAGAATGAAGACATGCGATAATTTCGCAGAAATTATTATATACACAAAAGAAAATCAAAGATCAAAAGACAGAGGCACCCAAATTTGGCGTACACCCTAGTTCGCGAATAAAATTTCTCAAGAGGCAAATGTAAGACCTAAAGTACGTCATTGAAGGGGAGAACCTATTGCATGGCTCGGGGAAAGGTCACACCGCCCCCAGAACCTTTGTCATGGAGATTTGGGGTCAATAAATCCCATCCAGGAGAGATACCTTTGATTTTCAACCTAAGCTTATGACTTGGGTTGGACGACTAAGGTGAGAAGGTCTCTCCTAAGGAGTGCAGAATTCGATCAAGGCGCCGAGGTACACGGTTGAGCCAAGAGTGCATGGGGCATCTGGAGCATACCTGGATATTCTTGGCAAGTCTTGGCTATGATGTACTCGGTCCGAAGAAAACCCCACTTAGGGTGCAGTCTCGTAACCATGAGCCATATTGGTGAAGGGATAGAGGCTGCGAAAACAACTGGATGTTGTTAAGATCGGATGCGAGGATCCAAACTTGTATGGTAGAGGTACGCCTCCTTGAAGGGGAAACCAGGGGGATGATAAGGACGGCACCCTCCATTAGGGAGATGATAAGTGTCAGAGACGCAAATTTCATGAGGCTTCTTACTCACGGGAGTATTAAGGCTTGTCACATTTGTGCAACAATCCTGCAGAGGCAATAATACTAGAGAAAAGATAAGACGAGATCAATGGTTCAGTGAATGAAAGTGTACATATGTCCTGCGATTTCGTCGCACGACGACAATGTCATGGGGATATATGTTCGCAAGAATGTATAGGCCTGTCATATTGTCGCTTGAAAAATATCCTGCTGAGGCAATAATACAAGTAAAAGTTAAGGCAAGATCAATGGGTCATTACATGAAAGTATAAAGATGTCCTGCGATTTTGTCGCAAAGATAAGGGGTGGAAAAATAAGACCTTTAACTAGGAAGGAAAAATAAGACCACATAAGAGAATAATAATGATTAAAATCTTGGAAAATTCCAAGATATATTTTATAACATGTATGATAGCGAAATTGTACAGGTAAATGATAACACTACTACGAAGTTGACGCACAGACATGTAGTACAATATTGCAATAGTAAGTATGAGGTAACATACTTATTAATTAATAAAGGACATGCTTAATCTTTCATTTGAAAACAAATAACAGAGGCAAGTATGGGAATGCTTAACAGATGTAAGTGTTATTTGCTTCCACTTGACAGATTTACGCATAAATTGAAAATTACATATGGATTATTATTGCGAAAAAGAGATGCTTTTCTAACACATGCAGGTAAAACAAGAGAAATAGAGATTATATTGAGGGACTTTGGAAGTCAAAGGAGTTCGCAATAATAGATTTACATAAATATCAAAAAATAAAAGAACATATTTACAAGTATTGCGAAAAAGGGAAAAGTTAATGAAGAAGAGAAAAACTATTTCTTGCATGATTCTTCCTCTCCTTTATCAGTTTCTTCTTCTTCTCTTTCCTCTTCTTTATCTTCTTCTTCTCTCTCAGCTTCTTCCTCCATTTCTTCTTCTTTCTCTTCCTCATTTTCGTCACTATCTGAAATAGCTGGAGCGGATACATTCTCTGGGATTGTCTCTGAGATACAAGGATATGTAGAACGAGGAATGTTGTTATCATCGTAGACCTTCATGATAGCTTGATTACGAAAGTGAAGACGTCATTATCAAAGTTAGCGACAGTTAGATTCAGTTGATTCTTGAGCCTGCGACATTTATCATTGCGAACAGACAAGTCTTTCGCCAGTTGTGCTTTTATTTCTTCAAGATCTTTATTTTTAAATCTTATTATAGGGGCGGCATGGTTTATTAGAGGGGCGGCATTCTAATAGGACAAAAAGGGTCATTACATGATCATTCAAGGTGTCCCTTATTAAAAAAAATTGGAAATGACAATTTAACCCTCATTATTGATAACCTAGTTTAGTGATGATAATCAAGTTTAATGTTAATGATTAATTTCACTTATATTAACTCAAAATCAAAATAAAATCAGATTTTTAGAGTTAAAAAAAAAGTTCAAAGGAGAAGAAAAAGAAAAACTTTTGTGATATTTGTGAAACCCTAGATTTTGATTCACTCAACCAAAATGAGTGATTCCAGTGACACGGTATACTTATTAGTTCCCATTAGCTTTTTCTCGCTCAAAATTATCTAAAGTACGTAACAAAATCAAAACTTTTAAATTTTCAGAAGAACTTACGGTTGAAATTGTGCTCGTGACCAACCGTAACTCTTATTTACGGTTCGTAAATTATCGAATACCAACCGTAACTGGTTAAATTTTGGGAATATCCAATTGTATAACCAGTTACGGTTGGTAATTAAATTTGGATAACAACCGTAACTAAATTATGGTTGGTAACTAATGAATCGATACCAACCGTAACTACCCTACGGTTGCTAACAGTGATGCAATTACAAACCGTAAAAAGAAAATGAAAGTTACAGGACAAATTACGGTTGGTAACTTAAGTAACGATACCAACCGTAAGCTATTTACGGTTGCAAAAAAAAAACGTAACTGAACATTGTATATCAAAATCAAGAACTTACGGTTGGTATTTGAGTTGCAATAAACCGTAACATCAACCAAATCTATGGTTACGGTTCCAATTGGAGTTATTACCAACCGTAACTCACATGCAACACAGAAATTTCAATTTTAATTTTGATCCAAAACCCTAATTTTTGATACAAAACTAACTTAAATCCAACACAATAAACTAAACCCTAACTTGGTTTTTCCAAACGTTTTTCAAATCGCCAATTAATCTAAGACAATGAAATTTTGAGTTTTGATGGAGGTCACGGTTGATGGAGGAGAAGAGAAGATGAAGAAGAAGATGAAAAAAAACTGATTTGATTTTTTCTGATTCATTAGGTTAAAAAAAAAACTGATTTGATTTTGGTTGTTTAAGGTAAAAAGGATAATCTAGTCAATTTACATCCCCTTTAGGACATCCCTTAACCAACTAGAGGGACATTACTATCACAGTGCCTCCCCTCTAATAAACCATGCCGCCCCTATAACAAGCTTGTTATTTTTAGTCTCCAGCTCTTCAATCCTCTTGCGAAATTCCCTCTCATAATCTGCGAACGTATAATAACAAATTAACAACTTGATTGAAGTTAATGGGAAAGAACAGTTAATAATGAAGCGAAGTTAACAACCTTCTCTTTCAGAAATCATATCTCTAACCAAGGCCGAGTGATCAACTTGAAGGCTAACGTTTACACCTAAGTTGTTTCTGGCATCATCTAAAACTTTCGCAGCCCAAGTGAATTCATCATCACTATTTATGAGGAGACGAGAGAGAACTTGATTATCTATTTCGATAAGAATTGCATTTTTTCGGTTAACTTCATCTCGCTCAAGTTGGGTTTCAAGAAGGGTTTTATGGAATTTTTCTAAAACTTGAGCACCTTTATTAGCGATGCGGTCTTTATTATCTATAAGATTATTAATTTTGGTTCTTAACTTATTAATTTCATCTTTAGAATCAAGATAAAGACGCTGAAAACTGTTGGAGGACTTCAAGCTGGATCTATGGTCAATCTCTAAAAGATGGAATTTAGATTTGAGTTCATTTAAGGAAATAGATTTTATTTTGTCATTTGTAAAGATGTTTAAAGAAGTGTTAAGATGCTCGAGAAGGGTATCATCATCCATAGAATTAGGAAAGGAGTGAAGAGTCGTGGATTCATCCAAAAGATCATAAATGTCTGCAAAAATGGTTAATCAAATAAGGGAAAACGAGGGGGAAAATGAGTAGAGGGAGAGAAGGTTTGCATACCGTAAATTTGGTCATTCGCCTTCTGAAGACTAAATATTTTATTTTTTTGAGTGAAGGTGTCAATTTCCAACTGTTTGTTCATCTTGCGAAGGTCAACAACTTAAACTTCTAATTCTTCGCTCTTCTTGCGAATTTGGAGGTTCTTCTTCTCAAAATTTGCACACCTCTTCGCTAGATTAGAAACAACTGCGTAGGAAGATTTTCCGGCATGCAAAAGAATATAGAAATAATCAAAATAAACAATAACTTCGAATTATAATTATAAAGAAGTAGATATATGAAGGTTTACCAAGATATTAAGTGAGTTTAGGAAGCTTGGAGTCACAGATCTAGAAATCCCTCGAAGAGATTCATTATCATCTAAAAAGGGGGCATTATAGATCTTTGCCATAGCCCGACAGGTGCTGGCAAAAGGAACGTTGTCTACTCCTTGTAGAGAATCAGAGAATATGTTGGATAACTGCGCCATGGGTGACTCAGCTGAAGAACCTTCCATTGCGAAAGAAGTCTCATCATCATCATCATATTTGCTTTTATCTGAAGGTGGAGGGGAGTGAACTTTTCTCTTCTTAGATAGATTCTCGGAAGAATGTGAAACGACAGACTTATCCTTGCGAAGAGTACCCTAAGTCTTGGCTTTAGTTTTTACGATCTTTACGGGCTCATCAGTCTCTTATTCAACAATTCCAATGTCAACCTACGTACACGGATAAAGATAAAAAACATAGGCAACAATATATTGTTAAAAATAATAAAAAGGAGTATTTCTTACTTCATCTATGATCGAACTCAGTGCTGATAAGACGCTGGCTTTCTTAGTTTTGTTGTATCTTGTTCTCAACTTCACAATCTAAAAATTTCGCAATAATTAGAAGAAAATGGAGTAAGGATATATGGAAGATTATAATCTATGATCGAACTCAGTGCTGATAAGACGCTGGCTTTCTTAGTTTTGTTGTATCTTGTTCTCAACTTCGCAATCTAAAAATTTCGCAATAATTAGAAGAAAATGGAGTAAGGATATATGGAAGATTATAAGTTGAGCGACATTTGAAAACATACCTCTGCCTCCTTTTCGGGCCAATTGAATACCCATGGTTGATATGTAGCGATATTTTCGGGCAAAGCATGAGGACCAGCAATATAAGGTCCCTTGAGACTCAATGAAAAGACGCACCATTTATCATCTTTAGATTGATGTGGGGTATTATTCTTACTAGAATGCTAGTCAATGTCTTGCATACGTATTTTGTCATTGGAAATATTTTCTTTCTTCTTCAAGCGAACACCCCGGCGAGTATTCTCCTTCTTCATGGTGATAATTTCATAATTTTCAAAGAAGCTCTCCACGGTATATTTCCGAGGGATGATCACTAAGTAAGCGAATTTAGGATCTCTAACTTCGCGGGGATACAGAGATCCCAAACCTACACCCCGACGGGTGAACTCAAGCATAAGGCGAATACAATCTCCACTCAATTGATAGATGGCCCGCAAAAAATTCGTATGAGCAAGGATCTCGTAAAAAAGAGAGAGATCAGGATTGTAAAGAGGTATGGGGAGAACAGCGAGAAGCCGACCAAGTGAGATTATGATTTCTTCATTGTTACATTGAAAATCAGAAAATAATTTAGCAGAAAGAATGGATTTAGAACTCTGATTATGGTTGGTGGATAATGTAAGACCTCAGTTTTTGAAATCATTTTGAATTTCTTCAAAAGAATTTTCATATCTATGACCACTTGGAAGCATCTTTGAGTATGGGAATGAGAAGGAACTAAAAATTGCAGAAGCGGAACTTGCGGAAGAACAATGAAGAAAAGTTGCAGAGAAAGTGAAGAGAGTGAAAGGGAAATAAAAGAAAGATTAAGAAGGATATATACAGAGAAAAAAATCTCGAAAAGATAAACTCATCAATGCGAAGAGTGGACGTGAACGGTTGAGAAGTGTCAGTTATAAGAGATGTGTCAAGAAGTAAACGGTTGAAGAGACACGTGTAGTTCATTCTGCGTAAATTACGGAATCCTGTCAGTAGAGGAGAAGAGGTAAGCATGAGAAGTTGCGGCATTTTGAAGTATAAATTCTCAAATCATTCTCTTCTTCGCAGAAAAGACATGAGAAGAGGCGAGATGTAGGAACAGAATCTCGCAACAAGTGTATGTCCCAGCGAAGTCTTAACCAAATGTATGCGAAGATCATCGCATACTATTATAATAATGACGTAACAAGTGACATCAACATAATCACGAGAAAAGTGTGAAGATCTTGCGATATTTAAGAGCATAGCGAAGAAAACCCTTATAATCTTGCGAGAATTACGTAGGCAAGATCCAAAAATAAAGGTTATCTTAGCTGTCATCCACTATGTAATATCCTATATAAATGACCAAGCAGATTTGAGAAAGGAGAGATCTTTTTTGAGAGAAAAGAAAGAACAAAGAGGAGAGAGAAAGTCTAGAGCTATTTTGATTTCCTTGTGTTCTCATTATTCTTGTAAGATCCTTAAGAGAAATTAATAAGATTTTGGTAATTGTTCTTGAAATTAGAGTGGATGTTTGTGTAATCTCATTAGGGTGTAGTTGTAGGAAATCCTGCAACTACAGAAGGTTAGGTTTACAATAAATGACTTGTATGACCTAGAACTTCGTTAGGTTACTTGTGAGATATTGGATTTGAAACGCATTCAGGACATTGTGATATCAAAGAATAAACTTCTACAAACTGGTGAATTTCAAAATCCCCAGTATCAATTTCATCTAATCCCCAAGATTAGCTTCAAAAGATAGAAGGTTAGAAACGAGAATTTTATCCACTTTTCTTATGCCTAGTACTACATTCCAAATATATGTTTGAGTAGACCGTTACATAGGTTCCTTGAGTACTCTGGCTTCTTCATGCTTTGTCTGCTTCATGAGTCTGAGTTGTGAAAATGAGTTGAAATTTGAGAGACGAAGCTATATTGCTTCTAGAGTCTGATCTAGATTTTCTTGCCATACTTTAGCATATAAGATCTTAAGATTTACTAGATTTTGTGCCCTTTCTACGCATCGGGCGGACCCGAAAACCATCTAACATATATTTGGTTTGGTGTGATATGGTTTCGCCTCGTCCGATGCGCATTTTTATTTGGTATCGCTGGGCTTCGCCCTGCCCCATCGCTTATTTTTTTTTGAATTGGTGCATTGTCCGGATCAGCCAATATCCTAATTATTAGTTCATATTTTTAAGTTCAACCGTATTTTTTATTTTTTATTGGTGTGGCTCTGCGAAATTCTCAAGTCGTATTTTTATTTTCGATTTGGTATGGCGAGGCGAGCCAATCCGTATCGCATAGCTTCGTCGCTCCCGTCGTGATGCATTTTGATATTGATTAAATGAACCTCCTTTATCCTATATCTCAAGTAAGAGAGGTTCCAAGGCAGATAAATCGACAACCTGACACCTTGTGTGCAAACAACGTGGACAACTACTTGAATATACACTTTAGCAACTGAAATACACATAAAATTGACAGTCCTGCATTTCCTGCATCATTTTGTAGCATTATAGAGTTACAACTTTCTTCAATAACAACATACTTTGGATCTTTCAATATCCAAATTTATATACTTTTGTAACACAAACATAAAATGAAGTTTATTTTTCCTAGAAAGATACATCGACAAATCTTATTTTGGTCACTAATTTGAACTCAACTTTGCTGGCTTGAATCCTTAGCAGGCATGTCAGAAATTACTATGTTTATTTTTTGTGTGAGTATGCATGAGTCACATCAACTCATTAAATCTGGACTTGCAGGTAGTTTGATAAATTTGAAAAAAAAAACAAGCAACAACAATCCAAGCATGATAGTGTTTATGTCTTGCAATAACGTGGGTAGCCGGATGCAACGGCGCGATCCCAATGAAATCATATCTGCACATATGAAGAAAATAAAAGAGTGAGCAGTGCGAGAACGATAAGCTTTAGCCCATTACATTTCAATATGTTTTGGGTTCTCTTTTGTTCGTATTTTCTTTTTGGCGGACGATACGCTAACATAACACAACTCCACCTTGGGTTTTATCACAAATTTATAAATGCCGTACATAAAGCTTGTGGTATGTGGTAGATTGAGATGCATCTCAATAGTGGAAGCAAGTGAGCTAAGAAGTCATATATTCTACTGCATAAATAAAACCAATCTCCCTTTGCGGTACACCTAATGGCCCAACCGTTTTCGAGGAAGTGCTCTCTTCCAACGTTTGCAACCCCCTTCAATGGGACAGGTGATGCAATAGAACATCTTAGATTATTCGCATGAAACTAACTCAGTGGAGCCACTATAATGTGGTTATGTGTACATTTTTCCCAGACAGTCTAAAAGACGAGGCATTAATGTGGTTTAATAACCTGCCGAAGGAGTCGGTCAGGTCCTTTGCCTACCTATCTGAGTTGTTCTTCGAAACATACATACATAATAGTAAAGTTAAACCAGAAATTGACATGTTGTTTCAACTAGCTCGAGGACCAAATGAGTCACTCTGATCGCTAGTAATACGATGGAGGAAACTATATGCCGAGATCGGAAGGGTCCCCGAGGCCTATGCGATCTTGGGCTTCAAAAATAGTCTGATAAAGACATACCCAATATTTGTACGCATGTATGAAACCATGCCACCTAACTTGGGCAAGTTGAGAAAGATTAAAGAAGATTACATAGCTCTGGAAGAACTGCAAGATGGAACTTATGACATATTGGTGAAAGGAACTACCAGAGGAGCGAACGTGGTAGAACTACAGAACCCTCGGGCACCTACCCAAGGAGCGGGGAGATCCAATAGAGGATCTTTCCAGTTCGATAAACATCAGAGTGGAGGATGAAAAGGGAGCGACCAAGTCCGACATAAGAAGGAAAAATTTGTAGACCCTGTCTGTACGAAACTAAATACTCCCATATCCGAGATCCTTAAGAAGATCGATGTGAAGTACAAAATCACTTACTCCTGGAACAGAGGAAAGCTGCCAGAGTGATCTAAGAACCGCACTGACTTCTGCGAGTTACATCAATTTCATAGTCATACCACAGACTTTTGCATAGATCTGAATAAAATGGTGCAAGAAATGATAGACTAGGGCAAACTTCAGGAGTACATCGCGCAACCAACGATCCAGCCCGCCACTTGGGCACCTGTTCATCGCGTAGAAATACCACGTGAGGCACAATACCTAGGATGCAACATGATATCGCACTCGGTTACTACTGCTCCCATACCCGAAGGAGGTATTACAGGACGAATCAACAAGCGATATTTCAAAGGAGATGAAGTCTTCAACATAGAAAAAGAACCTCCCATGGA
This sequence comes from Papaver bracteatum, assembly GCA_023529315.1. NCBI lineage: Eukaryota > Viridiplantae > Streptophyta > Magnoliopsida > Ranunculales > Papaveraceae > Papaver > Papaver bracteatum. Next base: position 783,523 of record JAJJWX010000778.1, on the reverse strand, counting down.
GGAGTGGATGAAAATACACATTAGCTTCTCGGCCCCGGAAGCACCTGATGAAGGACGTAACTACAACGATCCATTGGTGGTAACAATGGCCATTGCGCTTCCCGAACACGAGGAAGGGGAAGAAAAACCCAAAGCACTGCCATGGGCTATGCCCAAGATACTAATAGACGGAGGAAGTTCCGTTGAGATCTTGTTTTACGAAGCATTCAAACAAATGGGTCTTAGAGATGAATGCCTAATCCCTTCTACATATAACATATTTGGGTTCAATGGCTCATCGACCCGACCAAGGGGCGAGGTTACATTAGAAATTCGAGTAGGAAAAATCCTCACTCTAACCACTTTATGTGTAGTGGATGTTCTTTCACCTTACACGGTCGTTGTCGGGTGATCCTGGATTCATGGGATCAAGGGAGTTTCCTGAACCTATCACCAAAGTCTGAGGTTTCCAACACCTGACAGGATCGCATAAATTACTGGAGACTCGGACGAAGCCAAGTACCACTACGATATGAATGTACAACATGATGAAAAAAGGGCTAAGAATACTAGAAGCCAGGCTGACACTAATGCCTACGTGGCATTGGCAAGCAAAATAAGGCATCCGAACAACACGACGACCACTCCGGAAGAGAGAACCTCTCCGATGGGTCCTATATCGCATTCACCAATGGAGCTCTTATAGCATTTAAAGAACCTCTCCGATGTCGGAGAGATTTAGTAGTTTTAGGTAATTATTTTCTAAAATATGATTGGCTAAATAATATTTTGTGGGTCCAAAAGATTATCCTGTAATAATTTATCAATAGTACTAATGTATTTAAATAATAAGAAAAATATTTTTTTCAATTTTTTGAATATGTGAAAAAATAAAATATTATTAAAGTATTAAATATTACTGAAATTCTAATGGCCAAAATTTAGAATGGTGGGGCCAGAATCAACCAGAAGCTCCGATTAATGAGAGCGCTCGAAAAAAACTCTATTTTTTTTATATAGAAAGAATTAGCATGTATGTCGCCTCTAACTATTTTAGATAGTTTATCCATGACTTGATTGTCATTCCTACTAAAATGAGTGAAACTTCATAGATCGAAATTACTGCTAAAAAGATTCTTACCACTTGGTTATCATTAAGTGCCAAATTTCTGTATTTATAATCCTTATTTTCAACAAGACCAAACAGTCGCGCGCGAGAAAAAAAAAATGGGGAACTAAAGAAGGCAGATTACTCCATGGCTATTCATAAGTCGGAATCTAGTTAGTAATCTGGAGTGCGAAAAACGTATGGAACGACAAATATACGAGTATTATTCGGATTCGGTAAATGTATGGAACGACAAATATACGAGTATTTATAAAATTTAAATATGGTCAACAACCCGGTCAACAGTTCGTGATTCGGTAATAATTTGAACGGTATATATACTTGTATAATTTGATCAACTAGCGTAAATTCGGCACTAAAAAATCGACACATACTAACTTTTAAGAATATGTGTAAATTGAAACTATAACCTAAATTTTACCAATAATAATCAATGAGCATGGTTTAGTGGTTGGCTGGTTGCTTATTTGGCTAAGGACATTTTGGTCTTAGGTTGGACCCTTTTCGTAAGCCATTTTTGAAACGAAAAGTTTTCATTCTTAAATTAAGTTAAAGTGTGGACCTTACTTATTAGCTTAAGGGAGACAAAGTCGGCATGCTGTGTCAGAAACTTCTAAAGTATATAACAAATAAGTGAATAACAAAAACAATCAGTGACGTGTACACGAATTAGAAGTTCCGAATAGTCGGAAGTTCGCAAAACTCGTGCATAATTCGTCTTAGTCAAACAAATCGCGTATCTAGGTCGGACTTTCATACGGATGCGACTAATCAGGTAAAGTACTAATAAGGAACTATTCGCGTATAATTCGCAAATAGATTGCCAAATTTCTAACTATTTGGATGACAGACATCTAGGCTAAATTTGACTTGTTGACTTGTCAAAATCATTCTTAATCTACGTCCACCCATATCACAACGTGGTGCTATACTATGACATGGCTATCAAGTGGCCAAGTGAAGATGCACAACAATTGCGCATCATTAGTGACTTGGTCAAGATCAGATATACGGAGTGCATGTCTGATTTGTAGCTATGCAATAACATGTGCCAAATAGGGTTTGGACATGGCCAAAGATGCGGGATTAGCATCAAGATATGCCAAATGAGTTTATCAAGTAAACTATATGCATGAGGCGTGTAGGCATGCGAGAAAGACTTGCATTAGCACACTTGCATCATTGGGAGAATGATGCTCAACAATGATTTCCTGACTTTGGCTGGCAGACGCAATCATTGTGTAACAAGGATGGATAACATATGTCGGGCACATGGCCTTGATAGTTTCGAGTTGTTTACATGGAAGTTGTTTTACTTTATGCTTTCTTAACAGATGGGAAGGGCATGTTTGTCTTTAGGCGAACAGTTGGGAAAGTTTGCATAGTTGGCTAACTGCCATATGTAAAGTAAATATGTAACTGCCTGACAATTACTTGTGTATAGCTTTTTATAAGGCTATAAAATCCAGATCTTGTGAAGATATTGGGTAATCCGGAAAAAAAGAGTGTGTGATCCTAAGTGTACAATAATAAAAGGTTACGGCCTAGTTTAAAGCTAGGTTTTGTTGGTGCATTATCCATTTGTTTTGGCTTATTTTTTATGCATCAAACAGAGTGTGTGTATTTGATTTAAATCTTGGAAGATTTGTGATCATAACCCTACTTAGTATGGGCTGAATAGATAATTAGTCAACAAGTTGAAGTATTGGCTAAGTGCGAGCTGGCAGAAATTATGTTGTGGAGCATAGTTGTCATAGTCAAGTTGGTTTTGAATTTGAGTTGGGTATCAAAGCCATGGTTAAGGGTCTCTCTGTTCACGTTGGATTATAGAAGGCTGTGTGAATTTGTTGTTGTTCTTGAGTTTGGTCGTGAATTGTATTTGAAGTAAATGATCCATATAGAAAATACAAGGCATAGAAAGGATGGGGAGAAGATCAAGCGAAAGGTTAGCATTAAAGTTATGTGAACCCCTTAATCCAAGAATATACAAGCAATGATCAGACATGAAGGATGTCCTCTGAACAACTTGATGAGGGTGAGACGAGTTGTTCTACATATCAGAACTACACTAAGGGTACCGGAGTCGCTGCAAAAGCTGATGAGAAACAACACGATGCTTGGAAGGCTCAGGATGATGTTGGTATGGACCAACATCGCAATATCAGTTATTTTCTAGGGAGAAAAGCACACACTAAGAAGAAGATGTCTTCTGGACTAATGTACATTGATGTGAAGATCAATAGAGAGTGGGTATTAGCGATGGCTGATACAGGTGCTACCAAGTTCTTTATTCATCCAGGAGTTACCATGGCATTAAACTTAACAGTTACTTGCGAGGCTAGCACCATCAAAGTTGTTAACGCAGAACCAAGAACCAGCGGAGGGAAAGTTCGCAATGCAGATGTGCAAGTTGGAGAATGAAAAGGAAAACTTGATTTTTTAGTGATTGTCATGGTTGATTATGACCTGATTTTGGGCATGTATTTCTTTTGCACATCAAAGGCGTCGCCATTACCTCATAGAAATAGGATATGGATACAACACCCTCAATACCCATGTTTTGTCTCTATGGTGAGGCAAAGTGGACCAGACAAGATACTTAAGCCATGTTTGTCTGCGATTCATGTGAAAGAAGGTATGCGCCAAGGCTTGGATACTTTCCTATGCGTGTTGGTTGATATCAAACTAGGAAAGTATTATAAGTTGAGGATGGAATATCTGCGGGCTTAAAAGAGTTTGCAGACACGATGCCAGCCAAACTACCTAAGATGCTACCACCGCGACATATGATCGATCATATGATTGAGTTGGTACAAAGAGCGAGGCCGCTTGCACAAGAACCATATCATATGTCATCGATAGAACTTGAGGAGATGCGCAAGCATATTTATGAACTCCTGGAGGCAGGCTATATACAACCGTCTAAATCTATATTTGGTGCTCCAGTTCTGTTCCAAAAGAACCAAGATGGCTCGCTGCGTATGTGTGTATACTATAGGGATTTAAACAAGCTAACTATGAAGAACAAGTACCCAATTCCGCTAGTGACAGACTTGTTTGACATATTATCTAAGGCCATGTTTTTCACCAAGTTGGATTTGCGCTCAGGTTATTACCAAGTACGCATAGCAGAAGGAGATGAACCAAAGACTGCAATGGTAACCAGGTATGGCTCATTTGAGTACCATATAATGCCATTCGGATTGACAAATGCTCCTGCAACATTTTGCAACCTGATGAATGATGTATTTGCCGAGTATATTGACCGCTTGTTAGTAGTATATTTGGACGACATAGTTATTTAGAGTGAGACTTTGGAAGAGCATGCGATGCATCTTCGCAAAGCGTTTGCAAATCTTAAGGAGGCAAGTTTATATGTGAATAAGGAAAAGTGTGAGTTTTCCCAGACCAAAATTACTTTCCTTGGCCATGTGATATCGCAAGGGTGCGTGCATATGAACTAGTAAAAGGTGAAGGCCATTATGGATTGGACAGAGCCGAAGAAGCTTGGAGAGCTTCGTTATTTATTAGGTTTAGCTAACAATTACCGGTGCTTCATAGTTGGTTATTCAAAGAAAGTATCCCCATTGATAGATTTGTTGAGGAAGGACAAATCATGAGCATGGACTGAAGAGAGTTAGGGGTCATTCGATGTATTAAAGGAAGCGGTCTCCACAGAACCAGTTCTTCGCTTTCCTATCTTCGATGTACCATTTGAACTGTACACTGATGCTTCAGACAGGGCTCAAGGGGGAGTATTGGTGCAAGATGGCCATTCGGTAGTTTATGAGATTCGTAAGCTTAACGATGCTGAAGGGAGATACATTGTGCATTAGAAAGAGATGTTCGCGGTGATACATTGCCTAAGAACGTGGCACCATTATTTGTTAGGAACTTATTTCATCAAAAAGAGGGATAATGTAGCCATTACGTTCTTTTCCAGCCAGAAGAAACTATCGCCAAAACAAGCAAGGTGGCTTGACTTTTTTAGCGAGTTCGACTACTAGTTCGAGCATAAACTAGGAAGGCTTAATTATGTGCTAGATGTGTTAAGCAGAATGTTGGTGACAAAATATGTTGCTGCACTGACCATGACTGAGGCAGAGTTTTTTCCTCGAATCAAAGAAGAGATGAAAAATAATCAGGCATGTGTGCACCTGACTAAGCATATCTATGATGGGATTGTTCATCGATATATTAATTGGATAGATGATGGAGTCATTTATGCCAAAGGAGAAATAATTTATATACCTAATTCAGGTGGATTAATAAGGTAACTCTTACGAGAGACGCATGATTCCATCTGGGATGGTCATCCAGGCATGGGTCGAATGCATGCTTTGATAGCTCGTTCGTATTAATGGCCTAAGATAGAAGAATATGTTGAGTTATATGTGAATATATGCTTAGTATGTCAACTGAACAAGACAAAAAGGATAAGTGAAGCAGGATTGCTACAACCTTTGCATATTTCATACAAGCCATGGAAGTGCTTGTCGATGGACTTTATTAACTGGCTTCCAAAGGTGCAAGGATTTAGCTCGATAATTGTCGTCGATGATCGGTTTTCGCAGTATGCTACATTCATTCCCAGTCCCCATTCTTGCAACGCATACATTGCAGCGGAGTTGTTCTCCAAGAATGTAGTGAAGTATTGGGGACTTCCTCGAGATATTGTGAGTGATAGTGACTCACGGTTTACAGGAAGGTTTTGGACCGCCTTGTTTGGATTGCTTGGATTCGAAATAAATTTTTCTACTAGCAATCACCCCCAAACCGATGGTTAGACAGAGAGGATAAATGCACTGCTATAAGAGTACTTGCATCATTATGTGGCGGCAATCCATGGAAATTGGATGGCGTTGTTGGATATAACCCAATTTTGTTACAATTTGCATAAGATCTCATCAAAAGAGTTGAGTCCTTTCAAGTTAGCAACATGCCAGCAACCATTAACCCCTCATGAGGTGCCAAAGGCTAAGAATCCAAGGTTCATGTCCAGCATCATATCGTTATGCAAGGTCAAAAACGGAGATGACTGAGCAGGCGCGTGATAGTTTATCCAAAATGCAGACGAATGAAGAAGTATGTTGATTTATGTCGCAAAGATGTAGAATTTGAGGTGGGAGATATGGTGTTGTTGAAGCTAATGCCCCAAATTTGGAAGAAGATTTCTAGCAAGACAGTGCATAGAGGCTTAATTCCAAGATATGATGGTCATTTTGGAGTGATAAAAAGAGTTGGTAGGGTGGCTTACAGACTTGAATTGCCGGAAAGGTTGAAAGTGCACCCCACTTTTCATGTCAGCTTACCATCCTGATTTGCTGGACACTTCGAGACAACAAGCGAAGCATGCACCACCAGTAATTAGATTACAATTCGACAAGACAGTTGAGGCAATACTTGATGATCGAGTTGAGGGAAAAAATAAGAAGAATATGAAAACTTATTTTCTGATTAAGTGGCAAGGGTTTCCAGACTCTGATGATTCTTGGGATAAGGATACTACATTGTGGTAATCTGAAGAAAAAATTCAGCAGGCATACCTACAGCAAAAATAATCGACGAAGGCGTCGAGTTCAGCTGGTGGGGGGAGGTCTATGACATGGCTGTCAAGTGTCCAAGTGAATATGGACAACAATTGTGCATTATCAGTGACTTGGCCAAGGTCATATATGCGAAGCGCATGTATGAGTTGTATCTAGGCAATGACATGTGCCAAACAGGGTTTGGGAATGGCCAAAGATGCGAGATTAGCATCAAGAGATTCCGAATGAGTTTTGTAAGTAAAATGTATGCATGAGGCATGCAGGCATGCGATCAAGACTTGAATTAGCACAGTTGCATCATTGGGAGAATGATGCTCAACAATAATTGCGCGACTTTGGCTGGCTGGCGCAATCATCGTGCAACAAGGCTGGATGACATGTGTCGGACACATGGCTTTGACGGTTTCGAGTTGGTTACACGGAAGTTATTTTACTTTATGCTTTCTTAACAGATAGGAAGGGCCTGTTTGGCTTTAGGTGAGCAGTTGAGCAAGTTAGCATAGTTGGCTAACTACCATATGTAAAGTAAATATGTAACTGCCTGACAGTTACTTGTGTATAGCTTTTTGTAAGGCCATAAAAGCCTGGTCTTGTGAAGGGATTGGGTAATCCGGAACAAGAAAGTGTGTAACCCTAAGTGTGCAATAAATAAAAGGCTACGGCCTAGTTTAAAGCTAGGCTTTGTTAGTGAATTATCCATTTGTTTTGGCTTATTGTTTATGCATCAAGCGGAGTGTGTGTATTTGATTGAAAGTTAATTTGGAAGATTTGTAATTAGAACCTCTATTAATTTAGTATGGGATGAACACAATATTAATCAAGAAATTGAAGTATTGGCTAAGTGCGAGTTGGCTGAAATTGTGCCGGAATATAGTTGTCATTGTCAAGTTGGTTTTGCATTTGAGTTGTGCAAACCTGCCACATATACCAACTTAGAAAAATTCCGGGGGAAATTTCGTAATTTATTTGGAGTCAAGTGACATTATTCTGACACCAAAGTTATTCAACTGTGGACTGTAGTTTTTTAACCTTGAATCCAGCAGCCACCGGACTTCCCACTCGTCTACGGTTGATTAGTCAAGAATTATTAATCACAACTCAATATAACCAAACACCAAATCCTCGATTTGCGACCAAACTTTGAATATTTAACTTTCCCACTTTCCAGCGAACGTGCAAAATACACTAACTAACACTTAAATATATTGAGCTCCTTTTTGTGCTGTAGTATATGGCATTATATTCTGCAGTGTCCTCTCTCTTTCTCCTTAGATTTCCCAGCTATTGCCACAGCTGAAATTCAACGATTCTTCGCAGTCGGCTATGACGTCTATGCACCAATCAGCAGCACTCTCCCTTTTTCCTAATCTCCCTCTTTAACTATAAAATTAGCATCACAAATTGACATTTTCCCATCTCCTCAGTTTACTCCTCTCTCTCTCTCTCTCTCAATGGCTGTTTATCCATTACCACCGGGTAACCAATATTGTCCCGAGCTCGATTTTTCTCTAACTACGCCTACTCTTTTAGATATGGAATCATCAACAAGGAATGATCATGAGAATCACTCGACTATATCGGATTCCTCCACATCATCTATACTAGCGGTAGTAACAAGAATGCCCACGGTTGCAATGGTTGATACGGTGTGTACCATATGTATGGAAGAACATCATGAGCATAGTGGAAACGAAGGTCGCCATGGAGAAGCTAAGAAAACACCATGTAACCATGTATACCATGCCGATTGTATTTCCGCTTGGCTCTCTCGTTATAACTCATGCCCTCTCTGCCGATGCACTATCAACACCACCAGCAATCCCACTGCTCCGCCGTGTATGTTAATTGGTTTTTTATTTTAGACAATTTTGCCGACCATAATGACGTGGTTACTTTTTATAAAAAATATTACAATTCAATTATTCTTTCATTTATTTTCTGTAAATCAGCAATAATGTATGAAAATTTTGGTTTCCAATTTGAAATACTGGAATATACATCTATTGTAACACCAATTCAGAAGGAACTCAAGGACTATATATACTCGTAAGATATATATGTTGTTTCAATCTCTTTGAAATCATCAGGTTTTTACTACACATTTCCTCAAAAATGCCTACATTTGGCATGAGATTTTTTTTTTTTTTTGATCAATAAAAAAGAATTATATCGAAGAAGCGAAAGGGAGTCATTATGATTGCGAAACCACCGTAAAAAAAAAAAGAATTTACAAAGAGAAAGTCAAGTCAAGAGAGTCCACTGCTGTAACCCGAAGAACAAAGGAAACAGCCCAGCAGCCGCCTTAATTAAACAAATCATACAAAATCCTTTGCATAGCAACCACTTCGCTAACGACTTCCATCTCTTGCTTGTATCTCACCTCACATGGAGTACAGCATAACTTGCGTCAAAATTCATGTCTAGACTCTAGGCCGATAAATGTTTTCTGCAAAAGCTCAAATTGATCAACTTTGTTGAGATAAAACAGAGGAAAATATAAAAGTTGGATGGGGATAGTTCTTGAGCCAAAACCTCCTGGAACAAAAAGAAAAATAATACTATGACGTGAACAAGTAACGGGCAGACCAGAGATATCCAGATGACCAGAATTTCTCATGTACGAAGCTTTTAATGAGCTTGCCTCATACACATGAACATCAGTATCTGATCGATTATTCTATGTTCTACATATAAATACGTAGGTATATTGAGCCAGCAGGATAGAATGTTGCTAGTCTTGTAAAGCTCCCACAAATATAAATTATACTATATGTCATCTTCATCACCTGATCTATATCTCCTCTTAAGAGAAGGACCCGTGTCCTGAAATCTCAACATTCCATCTAACCTGCAGTGACCTAACCGAAAAACTAAAGTGCCTTTGTTTGGAGTTATTATGTGAAGCTGTTTGGGAAGTGCACGATGGAAAAGGTGACGAATAAAAATTAAAAATGCATATACAATGAAATTAAATACCAAGACGTATACGCGTCAACTTTGCTAGGAAAAGAAACATATTATACAATGTTTATTAATTAGTCCAACCTTGACTTCCATGTCTTTTAAGGAATATCCACAACTCAACCACGGAAAGCCATGCAGATCTATAAAATTCGGATGCACCAACCTGATGGTAAGGAGATACCAAATTTAAGTAAGATGCCTAATTCTGTGTTTGGGTCAAAGGCGGTCGTAGATGGTAACACTTAACAAAACCTATGAACATACTCTATTAATTAAGGAAATAAATAAGCTGCCAAAATCAAATGGTTGCCTTTCCCGGTTAACGCGTCTCTCCCTTGGTGTATATATATAAGTTAAGCGCCTCCTCGTGAATGCAGCAGCAAGAACTTGAAATCAAGAAGAAAACTAGAAAAGTGATCCAATGGAGAATTTACCCAACAAGATGGGTTTACTTTACGGGGTTTCACACCGCAAGGCAACTGAAATTGAAGCCCAATTCTACTTTTCAGAACAACAACAAAATACTGATAATCATGACGATCAACAACAAAGCTGCTACCTCGGGACACTTAGTAAGTTAGAACACAGTTTAATCATGCCATCATCATGCATCTCCCAAAGTTCAATGGTTGTTGGTTCCTGCAATGGTTTAGTTTGTTGTGCCAGTTACGCCAGATCAACAAACCATAATTTAGAATCAGAAATCTATATTTCTAATCCAGTCACCGGAGAGAAAATTCAAGTTCCGCGAGTTAACAATCAAGGCGATAATGTTTACTTAGACCAGGCGATTGGATTCGGTTACCATCGTTCAAGTTATGAGTACAAGGTTGTTAAAATCCTGCGGACCTTCATTTCTCTTTATGATGTGCGACACTATAGTCTCCAGGATGCAACGGTTCAGGTTTATACCCTCCGTCAGCAGGGTGGGGCTCAGTGGACAACCAAAACTAGTATAATTAAGGGAAAAAGCTTTCTCTCCCAGTTGAGTGTTACACCATTAGCGGGAGTTTTTGCAGGTGGAGCTCTTCACTGGATATATAAGGATACTATTATTGCTTTCAATTTGGAACATAAACATTTCGATATCTTCCTTCAATACCTGTTTCTGTTGGCCATGGCAGCGGTAATCATGTCGCGCTCATGGTATTGGGAGGGCATTTGTGTGTTCTAGAAGTAGCTCCAAGTAAACATGTAACCTTATGGGAGTCGAGTAAATCTAGGGAGAAACCTCGCAGGAGGACATACGTTAAGAAGCTTAGTATAGCATGGGAATACTACAGCTGGTTTGAGCCATTTGCTCTAACAGAGAGTGATAAATGTTTGTTGTGGTACAACGCTGTTCTCTCTTGTTATGACCCTGAAACCAAAACTTTGAGAAAGCTAGATGAGACATTGAAGAAGCTCATGGATGATTGTACGCCTTCTGTATATACCAACACTCGAGCAACTCCTCACGTGAATAACCTTGTTTCTCTAAAAGTGTTTACGGGGGAAAGACATGGAAAGAAGAGGAAAGCTCCTGAGGAGGCAGGGCGCAGAAAAAGAAACACATAATGCTCCTGGTTGAGATCACACCGTTATGATTTTCCTTTTGCCATGAGTTTTATTGTATCCGGCATATCCTCGAAAACATGCAGTACCTTGATTTGTGTAATTAAATCTACTCTTCTTTTTGTTTTTCCATATTCAGATAAATGTATGCTTCAACTTTTTGTGGAGAAATTTACCAGTACTGCGAGCACTGTTGCCAAACATCTCCTTGCTGTGTACGAACTCACATGTCTCGTCAGTCTTAACGGTACTGTAAGAAAGGAAATTAAGCACTCTTGGTAATCAAAATCATAAGATAAGAAACTGTTGGATATTTTATACTAATCTTGATTAATCTGTTTACTCTACCATGTAAAACAAAACACTAAAGGATGTACCTACAGTACCAAAGGTTCACCTGTGCACATACACAAATAGATTGTAGGCAGATCAACTATAATATTCAGTTAGTGACCAAAAGTGTTTGTGACCTCTCCTAGAGTTTTGACACAGATTCAACGGCAAAGTAGTAGGTCACGATAATAATTATGCAAACACACACAATCAAACTGTCTCATGAAACCAGTTCTACACACATTTTAGAAGTGAACTTTATCAAACAAAATTAAGACAAGTAGAGATGAAAAGTGTGCACCTTGATAATGGAAACAGTAACCAAACGACCAAATGGGTGTATTGAGTCGAGTAATCTCTTTGTTTAAGACATTTGATGCCCTGTATATAATGATGTTACAGGTTTAGTGGCATATGTCTCCAACATTCAACAATACCTCGATGTTTTTCGCAGCACTTCGATAACACCGAACAACCAAAGAAAATTTTGTAGCACAACTCTCTTACAAATTCAGAAAACGTTTTCAATAAAAATTGCTAAAAAAGTTCTATTTGTTATGTAAATATGCATTTTGGTGGTGGCCCACCATTCATCATGTTCTCAATATCACTCGAGTGAAATCGAGATGCTTCTCACCTCCTTTTGTAAAAGTAAAAGATAAGCATCAGATAAAATGCTTAGCCTTTGAACATTCTTGAACACGTTTGCTTTTCTCATTTTACCGACTTAGCATCTCTCGCTATAAATACCCACTGAGATGTTCATTTGAAAATGGAAATTGAGAAGAGAAATGAAATATGTAACACAGTTCCTTTCTCCCATCTTTATCTTTTATTTCTTCTTTTATTCCAACCAAACAGTATATCATGAGAGTACATCTTATACCCATAGCACTAGATGAACATATAATACGTTATCAACACGAATTGCTCGTTATATATATCAATTAGTTGGTTGGATTCAATCGTATAAGGAGTTTGAGTTCTTGGCTAGATACAGAGAAGATTGAAAAATTCTTTTCACCATTTTTAGTTAAAGGCAATATGTATATAGTCATGTACTTACTTGTTTTCTTTTGGTCACAGATAAGAACGGTTGATCACAACAGATTATCACTCCAAGTGATTAATTAAATCTCTTTGTGAAGCTGAAGTTCAAAGACATACTGGAATAGCATATGTCGTTGCAAAGGGATTAAGAAAGTTTGTTGGTAGTGGTGGTGGAGGTACATATTAAGAGAAGCTCTTATTTGTGGTGCTTTTTCCGAATTTAACCAAATATTTGAGTTTTGCAGCATTTTATTTTTTTTCTACTTAGCCAACCAACGGAAGGTCTTTCCGCGTCCTCTTGGACAGCGTAGAGAATAAAATTACCTTTGTTGGTACACCAATGATTTTTGGTGTTAACGGTTTTAATATCGACAGAGCAAGGAATTATTGCATCCTTGGGGATAGCAAAATTTTAATATTCCTTTGCCATAATAATCTCCAGAATTCAAAGTCGTTCCACTTAAGTTCGGAATGCGATGAAAAATAGACACTGGGTTAACATGGTTAGCCAGTCTCTATCAGCAGTCCTTGAAATGAGCTGCAATTGATATTGAGACCATTTCTATTAAGAAATAAAGAATGTGTTCATATTTCAACTTTGATAAATTAATATTTCGTCGAGCCTAATGGACGAAATTGAAGATTTCTCGGTATTATTTCACCATTGACATTTGTGGAAAATAGTTCGGCTTGATTTTAGAGAAGATATATGCACCGTATAATATTGTGGTAAGCCATAAGGAGAGCTGCATATTTTACGCCCTTATGTGTTCCTGCTAGTTTTACGGCGTGCATTATATGCGCCTATTATATGCATCGGCGAGCTTTAAAGAGATAGTGCTTAATTTTCACTTTGTATATGTTGTGTCAACAACATCAAGTGCTGCAAATGTTAACTGCGCCTCGTAGATATACAAACATCGAGCGATAATGAGTGTTGCATTTTTGTAAATGATATTTAGAGTTAATATCATGTCTTCTCGTCGCCTGAGCTATTACCTAAAATCTTTAATTTGGTGAATTAAATTTGCAACAGTACCTATGCAAATAAGTTTACCTTTGGCTAAGAAGGAAAATAAAATTGTGGTAGGCATATTTTTGAATATGGGAACCACAATAGTTCTCGGGTTTAAGAACCTGATGAGCACCGTACTACCAGAAGTGGAGAAATACGGGACGATAGCATAATGATTGCTTTGAATAAGCCGTCTTTGAGCCTGGAAAAGCTCTGCTATCGTTGTGACATAAAAGACACGTAAAGTGCATTTCAAATGTTGTTTATTGTTGTTAATATCTATCGGTCGTCTTGGCAGAACTGGAACTGATATTGAGATAGTGTCTATGTTCACAAAATTTACTTTATAGTTTACTGTTAATTTGACATGGAAATGTAAATTATTTAATTTGTTCCAGCTGGACAGTAAACGAGAGAGAAAATCTGATCAGTTATCTCTCCTGGGTTGCATGTTATTATTGATTCGTTGCACCCAGTTGCTCCCTTGATAAGTAGAGTAATACAGAACTGGATGTTCTGTTGATGAGACATTCCCGCCTAAGGATCAGGGGGAGAATCGTCGACGATATTGCTTAATTCCAATTGTGTCTCATCTAAATTCGTACACCGATAAGTGCCTGAGGTGTTGGAGATTACTCTGTTGCTTGATTTTGCAAGAGTACTCTTACTTGATTCGGCATATATTAAAGTCCTTGCAAGGCTTGCCATGTAATCGCAGAGATTATTTCATCTGGATCATGGGGAGAATCGTCGACGATATTGCTTAATTCCAATTGTGTCTCATCTAAATTCGTACACCGAGAAGTGCCTGAGGTGTTGGAGATTACTCTGTTGCTTGATTTTGCAAGAGTACTCTTGCTTGATTCGGCATATATTAAAGTCCTTGCAAGGCTTGCCATGTAATCGTAGCGATTATTTCATCTGGAAATATGCTTGGAAACATAGACGAAAAACCTCTAGTTTGAGGTATTCCAATCTAATCAGATAACATCCATATTCTCTTTGAGTGATGAGTTGATATCTCTCCTGACGAGGAGCACATCCATAAACATTGCGTTGATATCTCATGGCGAGGAATATCTGCATGTTGAAACTTGGTACCAATGGATTATGATATCCTCATACTCTGGAGAATAATGTAAGATCGTTTATTAACTGATTAATAACTTGGTTGTCGATAATATTCAGAGTAGCTACTGAAATCGTTGTGGATAGATATACCCTTTGCAAAGGAATTATCGACAAAGTTCATATGATTGGCAGATATGGATATCAGTCCATATTGAGTTGTTCTCTCACTTGTTTTTGCTTTCAGGATCTCATTCCTAGCATCCACGAATTTTAGTTCGAAAGATGATGCTTATAAGAAAGTATAATGAGAAAATTAAGGTTGCTTGTTATATAGCGATAACCTTGACAACGAGTTTCCACAGACACTAACCGGGTTCATGGGAGTATGGTCTTGTAGTCATGCATGACTCGACATATCACCTGGATGGTAACTGTGTATATATACTCATATAGATTTGAAGTGAAACTCTTGTTTGTCAATCGTTGATGTTATATCATCCTATTAATGCTTTGGGCATTGATGGTTTGATGTTCTTGTGCATTTTGAACTTATTACTCGTGAAACCATTGTCATGTTTTTTGTTTGAGATGTGTTATATTCCACTGTTGTTACTATTCTACTACAAGATTTGCAAATTTGATGAGAAATTCTTCCCACCGTTTGGGGGAGGAAAGGCTGTTGCCTGAAAAATGGCGTGATATATCCTAGTTTGTACAAAGATAAAACAGTATGCATCTCATCTGGATGTTTTCAACAATGAAAGACATGAAGAAGATTTGATATCTTCAGGAATTGCAAATCAAGTTGCTTCATGAGAAGCTGTGAGTGTAGTAGTAAGTGTGTCATTTAAAACACACCTTGAGCATGGATGACTAGTTAATATAAAATATTCTGCACCTCCTGAAAGGAAGATCCAGTCACAATCATTGAAATATAGTGCTCTAAAAGAGACTATTAGTGGAAGATCTAATTTCTCTAAGTACAGTTCTCTTAATAAGAGAATATCTCTGCAAAGGCCGTGGAACCTCAAAATGAGAGGATTTACTAAAGGCATGCATGAAATAGAGAAATTTGAGATAGTAATCCAATGATTGTTGATGATATCTTCAAAGTATCCACTGACACTGCCATAGATGATGCTGGTGTTGAACCACTCTCTATAAGGATTTCATCAAAGGAATGATTGGTTAAACGGGAAAGGAGAGATTATGGCAGAATAATAATAATTTCTCATGAAATGCATGGTTTTGGTACTGCAACCAGAACACTCGATAATGTTAGCTACTCTTGGCCACAGACAGGTGTTTGCAGTTCCGACACCCGATAATGTAACCCCTAGTGGCTACAAGTGGGTGTATGTGCATAGTGAGAAAAATAAAGTCAACTAATGGCACAAAGTCTTTTACAGGAACCTGAGATGGATTTGTTTGTAACATATTCACTATTATGGATGCAACTACCTCTTTGGTATTTGTCTAGCAGTATTTTAAGGACTCGACCTGCATCTAGTGGACGTGGTCACTGCAAATCTGTATGAAAGACTAGATACAGACAACTGCATACAAATTCCTAAAGGTTTTTACCTAGCAGTAGAAATTACCACGTCCTATCCATTTGCTCAACAAGGACGAAAGTAATCAATCGTTTGGGTGAATGATTATATTATCCAGGGATATGTGAATCATCTTATGTGCTCATAAACTATGCATTTACTAGATTTGATTTATACAACATCTACCTTATTGGAACTTCTAAAGAATTCTCCAAAGCACAAACGTGCTTAAATCCGGAGTTCGAGATGAGACTCTCGGTAAAACAAGGTCTCAATCTGTTGGTTGAGCATTGTAAATGGAAGTCTATTAATTTCGCCAACCTTAAGGGTTTAGACATCTTTAAATGGACAAGATGACATGGTTTCAGTCATTCGATTTTTTACAAGATTGATCGATTTGCATCTCAACAGTAGAGATGTATCCCTCTGTGGTTTGTATTACACAAAGATGTGTAAATGGTATATTAACTGAAATATGCTATAGATAACCGATATTGGGTTTATTGTAAACATGTAAGTCTGGCTCTGCCCAGCACCAATATTGAGACATTGGTCCGAAAAAAGTATCCCCTCATCTTCATGGTACCATTAAGCTTGATCTTTTGCTTAAAAGATCGCTAGATGTCTCCCACAGAGAAAAGCTAATTAGATTGTTGAAGTTTCGATTTTTGGAAGGCTTGATGAAGCAACTAGACATTTTCCTAGCTAATAGTCTGGTAGTAGAGGATACTTGTTTATCCTCCGATCGATTATGATTTTTCAGACAAAGCTCGTGGAGAATATATAAAGGCTGGCACAACCAGATGATCATTAAGAAATTGCACAGAGGAAAATCAGACTGGTTTTCTCAACTAAAGGAAGTTGGACCTGCTGAAGATTTTAAAGAGTGGTTCAGAAATCTAAGAAGTACTACCAAGCATAAGGATCAACCGAGAAGGCTTCTAATCAGGGGGAGTAAAGCCATGGAAGGATATGGATATGGGCATATTGGACATTACGTCGTGTACTCTTTTTCCTTAGTCAAGGTTTTGTCCCATAGGGTTTTCCTTGTCAAGGTTTTAACGAGGCATGCGAGTTCAATAATATTCGCAATTCGACAAGTTGTACTCTTTTTTCTTCGTTTTGGTTTTTATCCCTCTGGGTTTTTCCAGACAAAGGTTTTAACGAGGCAACATCTGCTGGTTCAATACTGTTCTGAGGACTCATGTTTTCCTACGTTCATTTTTTTTATTCTAATGAGTTTTCCTGACGAGGTTTTTAATGAAATAACAATCTTAGAATAGTGATCACCATCTAACGAGATGCATATCCATAGAGGTTCTTGAGATGTGGCGCTCTGGTTTTTGTCCCAAGTGGTTTTCCTGGCGCAGGCGTTCAAGTTTTTTTTTGTCCCGAGAGGTTTTTCCTGAAGAGGCTTTGTCAAAGAAAATATTTCGTGGCGGCGACCACCCTTATTATAAGCTCAGGTTTTGTCCTAAAATGGTTTTCCTGATGCAAATTTGACGAAGGAAGCATTTCATGGCGGTGACCAACCTTACTCTAAGCGCAGGTTTTTCTTGGAATGATTTTGAAAAGGGGAGAAAATTCGCGACGACCGTCATCACTTTAAATCTACCGATTTTATCACATCGATTTCTATCGGCAAAGTTTTTACAAGGCAATACTATTATAATGGTGGTCCAAGTGGGAGTGTTATGTAAATATGCATTTTGTTGGTGGCCCACCATTAATCATGATCTCAATATCACTCGAGTGAAATCAAGATGCTTCTCACCTCCTTTTGTAAAAGTAAAAGATAAGCATCATATAAAATGTTTAGCCTTTGAACATTCTTGAAACACGTTTGCTTTTCTCATTTTACCGACTTAACATCTCTGGCTATATATACCCACTGAGATGTTCATTTGAAAATGGGGATTGAGAATAGAAATGAAATTTGGAACACAGTTCCTTTCTCCCATCTTTATCTTTTATTTCTTCTTTTATTCCAACCAAACAGTATATCATGAGAGCACATCTTATACCCATAGCACTAAATGAACGTATAATAGTATTTTCTTTTTCCTGTAAGTTAGGGGAAGAAGGAGATGGGTTTTTATCCTTATTGAACCAACGCAGCGTTTGGTTGAATCTGTTGTGACCTTTGGTTTTATTTCACACCCACTGGACACATCCATTCATCCCAAACTGTCATGACTGCTGCCTATCAATATGAACTATACCAAACAGTTTCTCTAACTGACTTTCCGGGCATGTTTCACCATGAACCCAATTCTCATTCATCCTTGAAATTATTCTTAAGTGGCCAACTTAAGTATATATTTCCTACAGAAACAGCAAGGATGATCAGCCTTGCGAAAGTGCTTCACATTTCACAATGATAAGTAACCTATAGCTAGTGTTAAGGATACCACACTTATCTGTGCTAAAGACTCTCAATAACTTCAGTCAGTAGAAGAATGTAACAACTCTAGTCTATAGCCTTGTAACTAGGTCTTTAAGTTATCTTTAAACTCGTTCATTATTTGTTAGCATTTATTTAGCATCTGTAACAACTTCTGATAATTATAAATAAGAGCCTAATCTCCACAAGGTTTCGGTGGAAGATATTCACCAAATATCATGTTCTAAGTTGCTATCAGGAGGGTTCGATCCCCTCGCTTTTCCGCTGTACCAATCACCAATATCACAACCACTTTTATATCAGCATAAAAAAAAAACGTTTTTCAAAATCAGTTAAACAACATTATCATTATCACTACCATTCCCATTTGTATCTGTTAATCAACACAGAACACTACCATTACCAATTATGTCTGTTAACCAACACAGATCAATACCACTTATATCTGTCAACCAGCAAATCAATACCAATTATGTATGTTAACCAAAACAGACCAACACTACCAATTGAAGAGGTATTTCGACTATCTCACACAACTATTTGAAGAGGTATTTTGACTATCTCATACTATGAATTTGAAGAGAAACACCAATTTTCTCATACATCAGTTCAAAAGACCAGCTATCTTCACCACCAGCTCTAGTACAACAGTTTGAGGGGCAGTTACAAGTTCGTTTCATGTTAAAATAAAAAACCAGCTTCATGTCAGATTTATAAACCCCAGGGATCAATTGGAGGACATCTTTACTAAGGGTCTTCCAGCAACAAGATTTCAGATTATACGTAGCAAGTAGCACCTTCGCCAGCTCCAGTACAACTTGAGGGGGAATGTTAAGGATATCACAGTTATCTGTGTTAAAGACTCTCAACAACTTCAGTCGGTAGAAGAATGTA
Organism: Papaver bracteatum; assembly: GCA_023529315.1. NCBI lineage: Eukaryota > Viridiplantae > Streptophyta > Magnoliopsida > Ranunculales > Papaveraceae > Papaver > Papaver bracteatum. Next base: position 764,028 of record JAJJWX010000778.1, on the reverse strand, counting down.
ACGACTCTAGTCTATAGCCTTGTAACTAGGTCTTTAAGTTATCTTTAAACTCGTTCATTATTTGTTAGCATTTATTTAGCCTATGTAACAACTTCAGATAAGTATAAATAAGAGTCTAATCTCCACAAGGTTTCGGTGGAAGATATTCACCAAATATCATGTTCTAAGTGCTAGCAGATTTTGTGTATGGGTAAAGAACTCTTTCTCATTTTCTGCACTCTTAGTAAAATTGATAAGATTTGGATTGACAAGAGACCCTTGTTTGTGCAACAAAACTCATCTTTATTACCACGAGATCAATACGTAACCATGGATTGTTACTGATTCGTATCCATTTGGTAACATTTAGTAAATGTACCTGTTGCTAAGCATCAGTATGACGTGATCCAGTTCGCGTCATGCAAAAACTGAAAGATGAAGGTCGTTAAAGACGCATAGTTGGTGCATATGCAACTATTACTTTTTATCATGTTTGGATCTAACTAAGAAAATGCGATTCATAAAAATTTCAGTATTTTATGAAAAAAGGCCAAGGAAAACATGTTCCCAACAACCCAATACTCGTTGTAAAGATGAAATGAAAAAAGAGAGGAGGCTTTCTGCTTTCATACAAATCTACTTTTACGTATGCATCTTTTCGAAAAAAATTAGTAGTCTCAGTACTTTATTTTACAGAGTATTATTCTCCAGCGACTCTCGCCTTGTAATATTAAAGATTAGAATTTAGGCAGCATAATGGCCCAAAACACCCCTAAATCACGCTTTGTGCAGGCAAAACGTTTTTTTTTAAACAAGCACAAAAGGGGAAATTTCGTAAAATAGGGAGTCATCCGAACAATGAATGACCCCTTAAAAGAGCAAATGATGCAAGAAGGTTAGTTGTTATCAATTACAGCATCCTAATTACATATCAAAATACTCAAAAAAAAAAGCCATCAACCATTGGTATATGAAGATATCGGTAGAACTTTGTGCATTTAATAGAGATAATGGGTTGAGCTAAGTTCCTTCTGTGATCCGTATAAAGCCTGGAAACTGATTCTCTCACCAAATTCTAAAAGGCAGGAGATCCCAAAATGAAAGTAGTTATTACTTGTGAATAACCTACTTGCCGAAAAAGAAAATGAAAGTAGTTATTTCTTGTCTTGTGATATTAGCTGACACTAAATTAGCTAATGTCAATGACCTAAATTCGAAATTAGCTAATACAAAATCTGGATCAAAAAATGATTTTATCGGAGGAATAATGAGCAAACTAAATTAAAAGATCTAAAAAGCAAAAATAATTACACATTAAATTCTTTGTACCATTTGTTCAAATTTCATATGTGAAAACATGAACCTAATACAACTTGCACTGAATCAAGAATTAATAGAAGATTAAGAAGATCCGAAAAGGTCATTGTCCTTTTTTCTTCTTTCCGTTTGAAGCGATGAAGCTTCATTTGGGCAGGGCTTCTGCAAGATTGCCGCCTTGGGAGGTGTTGAATGATTTTTGCTCCTCTAATCTAATTTGTAAAAATGCAAATAATACATATATAGGGAAGGGATGTTGGTTAGGAAGGAAATGCAAGATCGCTTTGCATTTCCCATGGAAAGCGAATGGCACGATGCTTTGGCCTTCTATTATGCATGCTAAATGCAACAATTCGAATTTATTGGCATCACTGGATAACAACCACGTGAGTAAGGCTAATGCCAGAGACCCATATTGCATCACTTGAAGCGATGAAGCTTCACTTGGGCAGGGCCTCTGCAAGATTGCGGCCTTGTTTTTTTTTTTTTTTTTGTTGGACAAATGTTAAAGGAATTTAACAGATTTATATATGTACTATCAAGCAGGGGCGGAGCCAAGAAATTCTACTATATAGTGCAAACATTATTTTAAGGGGTGCAAAAATGCAAAATTAGGCTTGGATGTTAAAAAAAAAACTATTTGGGCTTGAAATGGGCTTTGGAGGCAGCTGGGGGCAGGGGGTGCAAGTGCACCCCTTACAATGGGCTGCCTCCGCCCCTGCTATCAAACAAAGCTTTTGGTTGGAAACCTAGTAGCAAGCTGGGCACCAACACCCCTTTGAATAACAATACCTAGTCTATGAAAAATAAAGCTACCAAAACCACGACTAGCGTCGTTACTAATTAAACAATTCTTCAGACACTTGAAAAAACATAAAGTATCCTCACCAAGTTCCCCTAAGGTAGAGAAATCTAAGACTCCCAGACCATGTCCATGTGAAATACATTTGTCCAAATATTTAGTGTGTTTAGTTCGGGACTATGTAGTTATGTGTAGTTCTTTTTCGGGACTGTGTAGTTCTGTTTTGATTCCTTTATCTCAACTATCTGCACTTTCCCCTTGGGTTGTATCTTTGGCTTATCACTGATAAGCCTTATCAATATATCCTTACCTTTTCCGATCAAAAAATAAAATAAAAAAATGTGTGTTTACGTGAAACCGCACTAGTTATTGCTTTTCCCGGGACAAATGAGCGAATTCCTTCACCTGTGAAGGCAGAGACACCTGTGACATTCGTACAAACATCTTGTCCATTTTACTAATTGATCACAAGAATATCAGCAGGTTTTAGCTCCTTGTCATCATCCGTCAGAAAACTGAGAGAGACTTCCTTACGCGCAGGCACACGAGCTTTGTAACAAATGTCAGCAACTACATCACGAACAATATCATGACGAAACTTGGGTCCTATATCTTTGACACAGTGAAGCACGTGATCCCCAAACATTTTCATGGATTTGTTACAACTTGGGCACAAACTATTCTAAGCAAATAGAGGAATACCAAGATGATAGCAAAGCCCAGCTATGAACTATCTAGGTCCAAGACACTGATTGATCCCACTAATGGGTACAACCAATAAATAGTCTTGAGCATGCTTAACACGATTGCACTGCCACAAGATGGAATCTCTTGTAGACATAACAAATTGGTCTGGGATTTGCTTCTTAACCACATCAAAATAAGTGACTGTCATGGAGTGCATGGAAGGGGGGGGGCGTATCATTGACACAGTAAGTAACATGTAATCCACATACCTGGATAAATCTCTGAAGTGTAAACTGATAAGCAAAACCTTTGTTCGTTGAGAATGAGTCACCAAGGATCACCTTATGCACCGAAGTAGTTTGACTCTGAGAAGCAAGGTAACAGTAGGTGTTGGTATCAGCCATGGCGTGAATGCCAAGTCCACCATCTTTGATAGGCAAGGTAGCTAATCGTTGATGTAAAGGACCAAACCCCGCACCATCACCCGTGATTAGAAGTCTCAAGTACTTAAGCAATTAAATGATCATCAAAAAGGACAGTGGCTGGTTGCAGAGCTGCAGGATTGGTAGTACACATTGAAAAATATAATCTTGATACACCAGTGCAATTGCGAAGTAATAGCATCTCACTTTGGGGGTCCTTAAGTTTATTTATTGCTGACATTAATTGAACTGTTTTATTCACCCTGCTCAACGTCATTTTACTGATAAAGTTTAGATCTAAACTCACCGGTCCACCCAAAAGTTTGACACCATTAGAAGGTCTACTAATATCGGCCGGGAAAACACCTTCAACTATGCTCATGGGATCAATAGAGGGCCAAAAGACCTCCATTTTCTTTATGTTGAGATGTAAACCCCTGCATGGTCCTTCTGTTTCGATAATGCTCAAGGCTTTGGCTACCTCCAGATTATCGCCAATTATTTTACCATCATCCAGGTACCAAGCATGCAAATCGAGTTTGCATTGAGAAGCAATAATGGATGATTCAAGGCTTTGTCAATAATTTTTTTTTCATTGATCAGAAAAATAATAGATGATTGTCTAACTAAAAAAGAATCCGCAAAATATTTGTCATGAATAATAGTATGGTCCAAAAATAATCCAAATTACTGATCAAATAGACTAATTCGCTCCTATTTAATGTGCATTATTGGAGATCGGGGCTAAATCCTAACCTGCCTAAATTGGGGCATATACATATTAATTTGGGCCTAAACTACAGGACAAAAAAATATTATTAAGAGATGAAACTACTAACTTACCCTTTATCAAACACTAATATTACAAATGTGTCCCCATTAAATCCTAATAATAAAGAACAATTAATTTGGGGATATGAGAATTAATTGGGGGATATGAATTACTTCCCCCAACCCATGGTATGTGTTAAGGGGTTATTTTTGGTTATGAAAATACTAAAATACCCTTCCCACAAAATTAAAATCAAAAACTTAAAATCAAAAAACAAAATCATATCCCCCATTTCCATCTCCACTTCTTATTAATCTTATTTAGGGGTAGAGCTTTGAAACCTAAATATTCCCCATTCCCTTTAAAATTCTAAACTCTCCCCACTCTACATCAAATTCTCTTCTCTTCACTTTGGAAACAAATTTTTATTTTATTCGGAAGTGATGAAGATCATGTTGAAAGTGATGATGACCATGCCGGAATTGATTCTCGAGCATGACGGTATCATGTTCCGGCATATGGTCTTCATCAATTCCGGCATGGTCTTCATCACTTCCTTTTGAATTTTTTTTCGGTTTTAATCACTTCATCTGCGGCATGGTCAGTTGATTGATGAAGACCATGCCGGTATTGCTTTCCCAGCATAGCATGTTGCTTTATTTTCTATGCCGGAAAAACAATACCGGCATGGTCTTCATATCAACTGACCATGCCGAAGTGGAGTGACTAAAACGAAAAAATTCAAAACGGAAGTGATGAAGACCATGCCGGAATTGATGAAGACCATATGCCGGAACATGATACCGGATGCTCGAGAATTTCCTATCAATGCTTTGGTATTCAAGTGAAAAAAATGAACATTCTCGGATACTTTTCATCCCGTTCCGCATAGAAATTTAAGCAAAATACTATGCTTTAACATGATACCGGCATGCTCGATAATTTCTTGTCAATGTCGGTAGTCAAGTGAAGAAAAAAATTAACATTCTAGGTACTTTTCATCTTGTTCCGGCATAGAAATGTAAGCAAAATACTATGTCGAACAGTGCCAGATGCTCGAAAACTAGATTACCATGCCTGGTTTTTTGTTCAAAACCCAGAAAAAAATCAACATTATGAAGATCAAAACTAGAAAAAAATCGTAACGAGAGGGCTACGCCCCCCCGAACCCCCCCTTGATAGTGGCAAACAATTTTTGAAAATTTCCGACAAATGCCGGCATGGTTTTTTGGTTGAATACCATGCCGGCCATCGAGCTTTTTCAATCGCAACAATGGTGAATTCAAAGGAAACAAATCAAATTTTCAACCTCTTAGCAGCAATTCTCTCATCACAATCATCTTCCATTTTCAAAAAAAAATTCCACTTATTTTTTTTCCTCTCCTTCTACTCCTCACTCACACAAATTAAAATCAAAACACACACTAAACTATCCCCCAAATACTTAAGCATATACTAATTATTATTAACTACTAAACATGATTAGTGAGGGCTAGATTAGGAATTAAAAAAAAAAATACATAGGGGGTCACCCAGAATTGCTATTGGGACACTGTTTTTGTCCTGTAACTATATCCCCCAATTAGTTTCCATATCCCCAATTAATTCTTCATAATAAAGAACACGCAATTGGGGAATACTTTTATTAATTGGTGGATATAGCTACATGATAAAATAGGTGTCCCAATAGCAATTCTGGGTGACCCCCTATGTAATTATTTTTTTAATTCCTAATCTAGCCCCCACTAATCAGGATTATTGATTAATTAAAATTAGTAAAATGTTAAGTATTTGGTGGATAAATTAGTGTGTATTTATTTGAATTTGTGTGGGTTAGTTGAGAGTGAAGGAGGGAAAAAAATTGAGTGGAATTTTTTTTTTTTAAATAGAAGATGATTGTGATGAGAGAATTGCTACTAAAAGGTTGAAAATTTGATTTTTTTTCTTTGAATCCACCATTGTTGCAGCTGAAAAAACTCGGTGCCGGCATGGTATTCAACAAAAAAACCATGCCGACATTTGTCGGAAATTTTCAAAAATTGTTTGCCACTATCCGGGGGGGGGCGTAGCCGGAACTACTTCCGGCATGCTTTTTGCTTAAATTTCTATGCCGGGACATGATGAAAAGTATCCAGAAACTTGATTTTTTTTTTCACTTGACTACCGGCATGGAAAGATTTATATCGAGCATGCCGGAACTCAGTATCGGCGTGGTCTTCATCCTAATTAACCATGCCGGTACTGAGGAACTCAGTATCAACATGGTCTTCATCATAAATAACCATGCTGGAAATCAGTACCGGCATGGTCTTCATCACTTCCGGCGTGGTATTCATCCCTACCGAATGTAAGAAAAAAAAATCAATGTGAGGAGCCGGCAGAGAAGGAACGGTTGAAGAACGATGAAGAAAAAAAAAATGGAAAACCTAAACCTAAAGGACTGCCAGAACTAATATTAGAAATGGGGATATATGTTTTGGATTTTGATTTTAATGTTTTAGGGGAAAGGGTTTAACAGTCTTTTCATAAAGTTTTTTAATTAACTAAAGGGTATTTTAGTACTTTTATATCAATTGGTCACCCCTTAGCCGAAATCATGGGGTGGGGGAGGTAATCAATATCCCCCAATTAGTTTCCATATCCCCCAATTGCATGTTCATAATAAAACTAAAAACTTAAAAACTAAAATCAAAATCAAAATCATAAAACTAAAAACTAAAAACTTAAATCAAAATAAAAATCATTTCCATTTTCGATTGTCATAGAAGCATATGAAATGGCACGAATCAAGTACTTTCTTAGCAACCCAATCCCCTAAATTAGGTTTTAGCAACATGCAATCACTCAAAATTCGATTTTTTTCGAAATCAAAGTGTTCTGGGTTTATTAGAATCGGTTTACGTCAATGTACCTATGAACCGATTTTATTTAGAAACGGATTTTGTTCATGCCCACGAAGACCGATTATAAGAATCGGGAATTATTAAGGTACATATGTACCGATTCTAGCAATTTTATTTTTTTCCCTTGTCAGAATCGGCATACGTTCATCTCAATATGATCTGATTATGTGCACTAAAACTAACAGAGAACTTAAATTTTTTCCAAATCCATAATGTGTGTACAAATTGATTCTGATTGGCCTATTCTAACAACTCTTATGTTTTCACACAAATATACATTTATTGATATTCCACTTCTTTTTTTGTCTTCATTCTCTATAACTAAAAAACCATTACAATTTTGAAAAGTCATTTTGAATCACAATCACATTGGTTCACTGATTTCTCCACTTTTTCTTTGTTGTTTTTCACACTAACCTATATATCATCATTAGTTTTTTCTTCTCTCTTTGTTTAGGCATTCCTTCCTTGGGGAACTAATCATTGGTTGGTCATCAATTCATTAATTGATTGAGGGAGAAATCATTTGCTACTGACTCAAAAAATCAAGAAGATTGAGACCCAGAATCTGTTCATATGTTTGGACATGTATACCGATTCTGTTGTAAACGGGCTATATATGAGTTTATGTTTATCGATTTTGGGTGTTCATCATCAATAAAGAATATCAACCCATAATCTGTTTTTGAATACATGAACATCAACCGATTGTGGATTGATTTTTTCAAAGAGAATTTTTTTTATCATGCTTCAGTGATGAATCAACATTAGTTGATTTCTAGATTAACAAGATTTAACATCTGTTAATCAACCAAATTAATACTAATTAATCAAGGGTAAATTAGTCATTAACTAAAATAATTGGTTAAGGGGTACCTCATTTTACTTTAAAATGTCTTATTTTGTCATGTAGTGATAGGCCCAAATTAAATTGGTTAGGCCCCAATTTAGGAAGGAATCCTAAGTGGCCAAGTTCCAAAAATAAAAAAAATTATAATAATAAAAAATCAGATATCTAAATTACTAAACTGGATGCAACATGTTTCCCTTGGAAGTTTTAACGATAGAATTCCAAGATTCATCAAGTTGCACAAGAAAAAGACCAAGCAAGAGGGGCTCACGTTTATTAATTGATGTTGTCACCGATAGTGTCATTGCTCTTTAACCCAATCTTGTTTAGCTATGTCTTTCAATATATGTAGTGCAACTTCACCTTCATAATGACAGATTTTCACCATTGTTGAATAACATAAGCATCCTTTGTACTCTAAGAGCAATGCAAATGGTCAAGATTATCATAGGTGGAGGTCTTGTTATCACCTTTTTTAAGTGGGTTATTTGCTAAAAGACAAAAATAAATAAAGATAAAAATTTTGACCTAAAGTTCATCTTCAATCTTCAAGGTCTTACCCACACTTTTTTATTTAAATTTAGAGACAAAGTGACACTTTTTTTATTTAAATTTAGTCTTACCCACACTTTTTTATTTAAATTTAGAGACAAATTGATGATGTGGACCTAAGACCCAAGGTCACGAAGAAAGTCTTATTTCGACTTTCTCCATTACCCCCACTTAGCCATGTCATCTATCTCTATGACATTTATTCTTCTGTTGGAGATCAAAATTTGGTGGGGAAGGTCTTAAATACTATGTGTCATGCTATTTTAAAATGGAGGTCTTATTTATACCTTTTGGTGGTGAGTCACTTGCTACATGACAAAGAAAATATAAAGATGACACCCTCTACCTAAATCCCATCTCCAATCCCTAGGGTCTTATCTAACACTTTTTATTTAAATTTAGAGACAAAAGATGATGTGGACTTATGACCCAAGGTCATGAAGAAAGTCTTATTTAGACTTTCTCCTTTACCCCCACTTTAGCCATGTCATCTTTTTCTATGACCATCACTTTTGCATTGGAGATGAAACTTTGGTGAAAAATATTTTAAATCCTAGGTGTCATACTAATTTAAGACATTTACCCCTTGCATTGGAGATGCTCTAATGGATACAATTTACTAAATCCGAACTAAAACAATTCACTAAAATATTCATCATCAGATGGAAGTTTAATTATTTGAAACTTCTGGCTACGCAGATCGAATGATACCAAAGTTGGAAAATTATCTTTTTCTATCTCGTAAAAGACAGTTCCATTACAAAAGATGTCTGGTACTCTTCTTCTACCGATACATTGAAAATTCTCGATTGGGCGATGTTTCGGCAATGGGTTTTGAATTCGCCTCCTAGAGTAAGGACATAAATTCATATTTTCCTTTATATTTTATGGGTTCTCTGAACTTGTATACCAGTCACATGTTAAGGTTAAATAAAATAATAGTATCTTGTATTGGTTAGTGTAATCTTTGTTGGATAACTAAATATTTTTGGGAATCATATTTTAATTTATTTAGAAATAGTGACTTACACTTCTACCCCTTAATGTTTGATCAGTTTTTTAACTCAATTAAATTTAATCACTATTCTATTCACAACTATCTCACTCTCCATTAAGTCATAAATGTAGTTCGATTACTGGACCCTTCTTCTTTGTTTTGCTAAAAGTTGCTAATGGAGGCAGTTACATTTGAAAAAGAGAGTATAAGTTTTTCAAACAACCTAATTATGTAGTCTAGGTATATGTAAACAGGGCTGCTACACGTACCGGGGGAAAAACTCCCCCAAAACCGAGCCCTCACAGTTTGGGGGGCCCCGGGGGGAGTTAACAGGGGGGCCGGGTAAAAAAGATGTGGGACCCACCATTAATCTCTCTCACCCCGGTTTTTGGGTGGTTTTGGGCTCGGTTCATTTATCTTTTTTGATATGTAAATTGCGATTACGGCTCAGTGTTTCGAAATGCATTTGAAGAAATTGGGAAGCTGCAGCGAAAACTTGCTTTCCCTGAACCATCAACCTCGTCAACCAGCTTGTAGATGCAAGCATTTGAACATCTACTTATAACACTCAACATTATTGCAGGTAACATCAATGAAGAAACAAAATAACAAAAAATAAACATCATTAAACTTCAAGTTCAAGTCTCCATTTGAAAGAAACAAAAAGAAATTTTCAAATGTAACATCCAAAATAACAAGCACACAGCAAATAATTCCTCCAATTTAGTACTTCACGCAATATATATGATTTATGCCAATGTCTTTCGCAGTCACTTTTTTTTTCTTCTGCATGATGATGTTTCACCAACTTCGTGAGGTTTATTTGGACATGCTGATGAATAATACAGGAAGTACAGCTGAGGGGGATACCACCAAAATGTAGTCTGCCTACATTAACTAGCATCTTCGATGGAACAACTTGCGGAGTCCAACATATCAAGGCTTACGTGAGATGCATGTTACAATGGGAAAACCATGATGTTGTGTTGTGCAAATACTTTGCATCAAGTTTGATAGGAGAAGCGTTAAACTGGTTTGAAGGTCTGCCAAAAGATACCATAGCATCTTTTAGTCACTTACAAATGGTGTTCTTAGGAGCTTACATAAGTAACAACTCATCGCGTCCGGGCATTGAAGATGTATTTGGATTGGAACAAAGAGTCGGCGAAAGTTTATAGCATCTAACTCTGAGGTGGAAGAAAATGTGTAGCAATATGACTGGCCGTGTGGATGAAAGATACCTTATTTTATCATTCACCAATGCAATGCAATGTTCGCAACAAATTTGTTGTGTTCAAATCTTTAGAATCAAGAATACTATTACAATGGCTGAGTTGCTAGAGTACCAAGAGGAATATATTTCTCTTGAGGAAAAACAAAGTGAGATGGAGTCGTACCCAGTCGCGAACACAAGTTCAAAGGTGGCGAATGCAAGCTTACTACCCAAATTAACAAACATAGTGGCGAACACTTCGCAGGAACAACAGGGAAAGGTGATAGTCGAAAGTCAACAGAAGCTGGTAGCAAGGGGAAGTCATGATCAATAATAGCTTGAGAGAGAAAGAATATTTTATAGCCGTGGTTGAAGTAACAAGATTCAGAGACTCGACCATCCACAAGAAACTTATGGAGGTCAGAATCACAACTATCATAGGGGACAGAGAACTAACAGGGTAGTATGGGAATAAATAAAAATGCCTCCTCTGAATGCTAGTGTGGAAGAGATATGGGAAGCCATAATCTTGATGGAAAACATACCAGCACCTTGGAACATGGGGAATGAGCCACCCTCGACCCATAGAAGTCATGAATTCTTCTTATATCACCACCACTTCCATGGGCATACGAAAAATGATTGTCGAAATGTAAAGAGAATTATCCTTAGAATGATAGACCAAGGAAAAATGAACCATTTTCTGATACGGCAACCACAACCTTTACCACTACCACCACCACCAGAAGATCGCAGAGCAAACGTGGCAAAGGGAGGAGACACGTTTCTAATTGAAGTTGGAGCGAAAGAAAAGAACCTATTTTGTCATTCTATCGCAAGGGATGTTGTTGATAGATAAATTATGAACATTGTGAAGGTCTCGCCACTAAAAGAATGGCAGAAAAATCCTATTTCCTTTACAGCAGAAGAGATTCCTGAAGGTGTAGAAATGCATGATAATCCCTTGGTGGTAAAGCTAGAGATCAACCCGAAACCTAGTGATGGTGAAGCTGAGAATTCGTGGGTGATCAACAGAATATTAATTGATACTGGAAGTTCTGTAGACATTCTATTTTACCATGCTTACAAAACTATGGGAGGAAAGGATGAGGACTTGATACCTTCGACTTAAAAAATCTACGACTTTAAGGGTACTGCGAACAAACCTAAGGGAGAGATTGCTATGCGAATTCCTTTGAAGGGATTATCTTCCAAAATTATGTTCTGTGTTGTTGACTTAGGGTCGTTGTACAATGCGCTAATTGGCCGACACTGGTTGCATGGAATTCAGGGAGTAGCATCAACCTTCTATCAATGCGTAAAGTTTCCTCATCCTTGCGGCATTGGAATCATAAGAGGAGATTGGGTTGAGGGGCGAAAGTGTCATGAAGTTTATGTAGAGAAATGTGAAGAAAGAGCAACTAAGAAGAACAATTGGAAGCATAATATCAAAGAAAAATAAAGGGGATAAAGACTGATGGTAGACACAGTAGAGCATGGAGGGGAAGGAAGTGCTGCGAAAGTAATATCTGCTGAAAATGAGAATCGACGAGTACTTCGCAAAGGAGATCTTGTGTTAGGTTTGCAACCAACTTATCAGAAGAATGTCAAAGATGATTCTGCGAACAGGTGGGAAGGCCCTTACGCAGTAAAAAATGTGCTCGGGGAAGGAAAATATGAGCTAGAGGGTGTAGAAACTGCAGTGTATAATGAGCAATATCTGCGAAAATATGGTGTAAGTGGTAGTGACAGTACAGAGCAAGAAAAGAGTGTTCTGCAAAATAAAATGATCAATAATGTGCGAGAACTCAAAGAGGCACAAGCAAAAGTTAGCAAAGGTAAGAAATTTAAGATGTGAAATGAGAATGAAATTGAGAAGAGAAAGAAATAAATAAAATTTGTAAAAATAAACTTGAAAAATATCTTTTATTGATTGAAGAAAACAGAAATGAGAAATTACAACAGAGCCTTACAAAAGGCAGCAGAATTAACAAATAATGAAAGAGGCATCCAACTATGGCGTACATCCTAGTTCTCGAAATTCGCAAGGGGAAAATATAAGACATAAAGTGCGTCATAAGAGGGGAAAACCTATTGCATGGCCAAGGGGAAGGCTATATCGCCACCGGAACCTGAGTCATGGAGATTTGTGGTCATAAAACCCATCCAGGAGAGGCGCATTGGATTTTCAACCTGAGCTTATGACTTAGGTTAGACGACTAAGGTGAGAAGGTCTCTCCTAAGGAGTGCAGAACTCGATCAAGGTGCAAAGGTACACGGTTGAGCCAAGAGTGCATGGGGCGTATGGATCGTGCCTGGCCATTCTTGGCAAGTCTTGACTATGATGCACTCGGTCCGAAGAAAACCCCACTTCGGGTGTGGTATTGTAACCATGAGCCATATCGGCGAAAGGATAAGAGGATGCAAAAACAACTGGTTGTTGTTAAGACCGGATGGGAGGAACCAACCTTGTATGGTAGAGGTACGCCTCCTTGAAGGGGCAACCAGGGGGATGATAAGGACGGCACCCTACATTAGGGAGATGATACGCAAATGACGTCATGAGGATTTTTACTCACGGGAGTATTAAGACTTGTCATATTTGTGCAACGATCCTGCAGAGGCAATAATACTAGATAAAGATAAGACGAGATCAATGGGTCGGTGCACGAAAGTGTAAAGACGTCATACGATTTCGTCACAAGACAGCAATGTCATGGGGCTATATGTTCGCAAGAATATTTAGGCCTGTCATATTATCGCATAAAAATATCCTGCTGAGGCAATAATACAAGAAAATAATAAGACAAGATCAATGGGTCATTACATGAAAGTGTAAAGACGGCCTGCGATTTTGTCACAAAGACAAGGGGTGGCAAAATAAGACCTTTACTTAGGAAGGTAAAATAAGACCACATGAGAAAATAATAATGAATGGAATCTTGTAAAATTCTAAGATATATCTGATAGCGAAATTATGATAGCGAAACAATGCAGGTAAATGCAAACACGACTGTGAAATTGACGCACAGACATGCAATACTATATTGCAACAATAAATATGTGGTAACCGATGATAGTATTACTAAGAGATAACATGCTTAATCTTTCATTTGAAAAAATAAATAACAGAGGCAAGTATGGGAATGCTTAACAGAGGCTAGTGTTATTTTCCTCCACCTGACCAATTTACGCATAGATTTAAAATTGTATATAAATGTCGATTGTATATTGATCAATTGTATGTTATTGCGAAAGGATTGCTTTTCTAACACATGCAGGTAAAACAAAAAAGATAGAACTTATATTGAGAGATTTTGGAAGTTGATTTCGCAACAATAGATTACAAGGGAATAAAGAACAAAAGATAAAAGCACAGGTATACAAGCACTGCAAAAAGGGGGCAAAAGCCAGTGAAGAGGGAAAAACTATTTCTCGACGGATTCTTTCTCTTCCTCTCCATGATCCTCTTCTTCTCTTTTTTCTTCAAATTTCTCTTCTTTCTCACCTTCTTCTTCCACTTCTTCTTACATTTCTTCTTCACTATCGTCACTATCCAAAATGACTGGTAGGGATACATTTTATGGAATTTCCTCTGAGAGACAGGGATATGTAGAATGAGGAATGTTGTTATCATCGCAAACCTTCATAATAGTCTGATTGCGAAAATAAAGAGCGTCATTCTCAAAATTAGAAACAGTGAGCTTTAATTGACTCTTGAGCCTGCGACATTTATCGTTGCGAACAGAGAAGTCCTCCGCGAGATGCACTTTTTTAGTTTCAAGATCTTTAATTTGAGTCTCCAACTTTTCAATCCTCTTGTGAAATTCCTTCTCAGCTTCTTCTAATGAATAATAACAAACAATAACTTGATCGAAGTTTGTAAAAAAAAAAAAAGTTAGTAAGGAAGCAAAATTAACAACCTTCTCTGTTAGAAATCATATCTTTAACCAAGGCCGAATGATCAACTTGGAGGCTAACATTTACACCTAAGTTATTTCTGGCATTATCTAAGACTTTCGCAGCCCAAGCTAACTCATCATCATTATTTATGAGAAGACGAGAGCGAACTTGATTCTCTCTTTCGATAAGAACGGCATTTTCGCTGTTAACTTCGTCTCGTTCAAGTTAGGACTCAAGAAGGGTTTTGTGGAATTTTTCTAAAGCTTGAGCACCCTGACTAGTGATGCGATCTTTATCATCTATAAGCACTACAAGAAAAACGGCCTTTGACAACACGGAGAAACCGTTGTCGAAATGGTACAACAACATTTTTCGACACGTTGTTATATAGGGGGGGGGTTGTTAAAAGTTTCGTCACTTCGACAACGGTTATTTTCCATTGCAAGCAACATTGTCATACATGACCCAATGACAACAGCTTCGTTCCATTGTGAGATGTTGTCTCAACAACATTGAAAAAGCGTTGTCAAAATATTTTTGGATTTAAAAAAAATATAGGAAAAACATCACAATATATCAAATATGAAAATTTTAATATATAAAGTAATTCACTTCTTGACATTAAATCAATATTCATAGTAGATCGCAAACAAAATACAAGATCAACAAATCCCAGCAGTGCAAGATCATTTCCAGAAGATGAATATTCAGAAGACGATCACTCAAGGCTTGAGAGCAAGGGACAATCCGACCCTAGGAGCCTTATCCAAGGCCTTCGTGTCAAACTCACCAGAGTTTTAAGATGGACTTGAGTTTGAGCTCGTGTTTCATGAGAGAATCAAGATTTCCCTTAGTTTTTGAGCCCATACTTCACAGATGATAAGGGATCAACTACATACGAACCTCCTACTGTGATTGCATTCTCATTAGTGGTCGTCAGAGCATCAAGATGGTGTATATTATGAGGCAGTTAGTATGTCCCTTATCATACCTAAACATAAAATCCAAAGAAAGGGTAATGCAAAATGCTATAGGGTAAAACATTCCCATAATCTCTAATAACCCAAACGACCAAAACAATATCTGTTATGATTGATTGAAACTGGAAGACTTACAAAATACTTGAAGCTTTGTTGTATGGATTAGTCAGACTAATTAATTCCAGCATTGTACTTTGTCAAACCACCCGCACTTGTACCATAACCATCCAGTGCACCAAAGAGAAGTTAGGGGAAACCAAGGTTGTTGTATCATCAACTGCAGGGGACTGGTTCAGGCCAATAGCTGACGTGACGGTTGCATGATGATGGAAGTATTGCACCTCTACCTACAGCAGAACAAAACTGATTGTAGATGTAGTATATCAGATACTAACTATGAGTAATAGATTTTGAGCATGTAATTTTTTTATTTTTTTTAAAAGTTAACTTGGTAGTTGAGGCATCTTAAATAAAGCAATTGATTTTTTTTCTGGCATAATATCCAAGGATGTCAGGGTACGTTGCCAGAGTTGTAGTTGGGACTAAATACAAGTTGATCTTCTTCTGCCATACAACTCAAGTGAACAAACAGCTACCTAAGTTCACTACTAATTCCAAGAAATTTAGTCAAATTTTAAATAAATCCCCTAACCAAAACCGAAGGATCAATATCCTGTTCTTGTTAGATATATATGCATCCCACATTCCGTAGCTTAAATTTGAAACAAAAACTGACATGGTTCTTACAGTGGGACTTACTAAGTGCACTAGCTCCATTGGTTGCACCCTTAACAATGACTTCATGAGCTTCTGCAACTTCAACAAAGGCTTGAGCTTGAAAGGAAGCATCTTTCCCAATAATTTTATCCAGAACAAACACAACAAGTTCTGGATTATGTATCGAACAATTTGCAAAGCTCACTGAATAATGTCTGGAAAGAACAAGCAAAATAGGATGACACATGTGTATCAGAAAATCCAGAAACATAGGCAGAAATCCCAAGAGATAATATTCAAATACCAACAAACTTTAACTCCACATAAAAAGATAGGGGCGTTGTATAGTTTCTGTAGACTATATTTCCTCAATTTGAAAGCACAAACACAGAAAGGTTGGAAAAAAGTGTTCAAAATAAAAACATACCTCTATTCCTAGGTCTGTCAAGGCTATTGCCATGTTATTCTTTGCAATATCAAAGTTCGGAGACACAACCAAACACCTAACCACAGAACACAAAAAGTGAGTCGCATCTTACGTGGTACATGATATACGTAATGTACTAGCAGGTGCACACACTTAGATATATATAAATTACCTTCCGTAGAAAGTAATAGCCAACTCCAGATTCCCACGGTTCTTATAAATTACACCCATGTTACAATATGCTTCAGCATACATAGTACGCTGTTGTGCATCATTGTTGCGACAGCTAAGATCCATATCATATTGCATCATCTTAGACTATACAACTTCAGGGTTATAATACGTAGGCTACATGTAAACAAACACATTTTAGAGAGTCGTACAGAGTCAATAGCACATAAGTACAAACCAATAGAAAGAGAACACGTGCAACAGAGGAAAGAGATAATACAACATAGTGAGGATCTATGTTAAGAGATTCAAAATACTATTGCCTTCCACAATGAGTGCTGCCAGCGATCTTTAAACCAGTACCAAGATCTGTTAATACAGCGGCCCGGCATTCAGCAGCTGGTTTGAAATAAGGATATGCTTTTACGCCCTGTTGATATGACTGCAGTACATAAATTTTTCAAGTTTCATAGTGCTTCACAACCATATGCTAAAAAAGATCCATTAAGCACAATTAAAATATAGATAACAAACAATTTTACAGGTAAAATACTGCTGAACTAGCACTGGATCATAGTAACCCTTGCCTCACGTATATAAACAAGAACAAACAAAACGAGCATTATCCGATCCATTTTTCTAAAGCTACTTGACAAAATCTATATCCTATCATCATAACCCATATAACTTAATTCACAAATGAGCAAATAGTTAACCAATTTTGATTAGGTTCTTGCCCAAAAGGTGTTGATTAAAATCCCATGTCTCAAATATTATTAATCCTCCATATAAAAGGGCATTTTCACAGCTTACAATTTGCAGGGATTTTTCAGAGTTTTTTTTTATACTGACAGTGGTCAATGAATTCAACAAACTTCCAAGATATCTTAAAATGAATCAAGAGTCCCAAAAAAATTAATTGAATCTACTAATAAAAAAATCATAGAAATGAATTAAAAACTAACATACCCTTAAATCAATTACTTTTAACAAACTTGTAAACAAGATCTTGAAATGAAACAAAATTATCATCAAAATTAACTGAATATATGAATTAAATACTAACAAACCTTTCAATCAATTATTTCTAACAAACTTGCAAACAAAACCTTAGATTGAATCAAAAGTTCCATCAAAATTAACTAGATCTACTATTAAAAACTCCTAGAAATGAAGAAAAACTAACAAACCTCCGATGAATCCATATAATCAAAGGGACCACCTTTATAAGAACTTAGAACTTCATCATCATCTGACCCTTCATCAAAACGACCACCACCATGTTTGATAAATCACTATTTCGACTTCCAATTGAGAAAGAACTACTACAACCATCACCTCCACCACCAAAACCCACCTCTTTTTTTTTTTTTTTTTTTTTTTCTTCTTCACTATCTATTATAAGAAAATGAAAACAGAAATTGGGTTTTTTTTTCTTCTTTTACGATTAAGAAAATTCAATCTTTGACGATTTCCTATTTTACAAGATAAGGAAATAAAAACGAAACTCGCTTATTAGATTTGGATCCCTGCTTTTTTTACTTGGTTGTCTGGGTAGAGAGATCGAGAGAGAGATAAACTGAGAGGAAGTGGCGGAAAGGAGATAAGAATGAAAGATAAGATAAAGTCAAATTTGGGAAGGATAATAAAATCTATAGGGTTTTATTTTTGATATAATATCTCGAGGAATATTAACGGTAGAAGATCTATGGAAGAAATAGTATGTTGAGATGATAACCGTTGTTTGGACGGAAGTAGGATTCAACAATGGTTTTGTAGACTTAGTGTTGTAGAAAGCCAACGTTTCGACAACGTTTTGCAAAACATTGTCGAATGTCCGTTGTCAATGGCCAATTTTCTTGTAGTGAAGATTGTTAATCTTGACTCTTAACCCATCAATTTCATCTTTAGAATCAAGATAGCGGCGCTTAAAATCGTTGGCTAATTTCAAGCTGAATCTATGGTCAATTTCTAAAAGGTGGAATTTAGATTTGAGCTCATTTAAGGAGAGAGATTCTGTTTTGTCATTTGTAAAACTGCTTAAAGAAGTGTTGAGGCGCTCGAGAAGGGTATCATCATCCATAGAATGGGGAAAGGAACGAATAAATATGGCTTCATCAGAAAGACCATAAATTTATGCAAAAATGGTTAATCAAATAAGGGAAAATGTTGGGAAAAATGAGTAGAGGGAGAGAAGAAAAATGTGTATATCGTAAAGTTGATCATTCGCCTTCTGAAGACTAGATATTTTGTTTTGTTGATAAGAAGCGTTAAGTTCCAACTGTTTGTTCTTCTTGCGAAGATCAACAACTTCATCTTCTCATTCTTCGCTCTTCTTGCGAAATTTCTCCGCGTTTTCATTACTAGAATTGAGTTGATTATTAAGTTGGGAATTCTTCTTCTCAAAGCTTTTACACCTCTTTACTAAATCATAAGCAACTGCATAGAAAGATTTTCCAGCCTGCGAAAGGGTATAAAAATTGTCAATATAAGCTATAATTCTGAATTGTAATTAAAAAGAAGAAGAGATATGAAGGTTTACCAAAATGATGAGTGAATTCAGGAAACTTGGAGTCACAGATCTAGAAACTCCGCGAAGGGACTCATCATTATCTAAAATGGAGGAGTCATAAATATTCACAATAGTTATGCAGGTACTAGCTAAAGGAACATTGTCCCCTCTTTGCAGAGAATAAAAAAAAATGCTAGATAATTGCGCCATGGAAGATTCAGGTGAAGATCCTTCCTTCGCGAGAGAGGTCTCATCATTATCATCACTTCTTTAACTAGATTGAATATTCGAAGGATAAGGAGAGCGAACTTTTCGCTTCTTGGAGAGATTCTTAGAAGAAGGTGAGGCAACTGACTTCTCCTTGTGAAAAATACCCTTACTCTTTCCTTTAGTCTTTGCAATCTCGCTAGGCTCATTAGTTTCTTCTTCTTCAACAATTCTAACGTCAACCTTCGCACACGGGTGAATATAAGAAACAGAGGCAACAATATTGTTAAAAATGATAAAAAGAGTATTTATTACTTCATATGTGATCGAATACAACGATGTTAAGGCGCTTGCCTTCCTAGTTTTGTTGTAGGTATTTTTCAACTTTGCAATCTAAAATTTTTGGAAGATTAGAAAAGAGTGGTGTAGGCATAAATGGAGGATTATAAGCTAAGTGAAATTTGGAAACATACCTCTGTCTGCTTTTCGGGCCAATTGAATACCCATGGTTGATATGCAGTGAGATTTTCGAGTAAAGAATTATAATCAGAGATATAAGGCCCCTTCAAAATCAAAGGAAAGAAGAACCATTTATCTTCTTTAGAGTGACGTGGGGTCTTATTATTACCATAATGCCAGTCAATATCTTGCATGAGTACTTTGTCATTGGCAACATTATCTTTCTTCTTCAAGCGAACGCCCTAGCGAGTATTTTCCTTCTTCATGGTGATTACTTCATAATTATTGAAGAATTTATTCACAGTGTACTGCCCAGGGATGATTTCTAGATCAACGAATTTAGGGTTTCTAAGCTCTTGAGGATAAAGAGATCCCAAACCTACGCCACGATGGGCGAATTCAAGCATAAGGCGAATACAATCTCCACACAATTGGTAGACAGCTCACGAAAGGTTCACATGAGAAATAATCTCGTAAAATAAAGGGAGATCAGGGTTATAAAGAGGTATGGGGAGACCAGAAAGAAGCTGACCAAGTGATACGATGATTTCTTCACTGTTACAACGATGATTAGAAAATAATTTAGAAGAAAGAATGGACTAAGAATCCTGATCAGGAATGGTGGATTCTTTGAGTATGGAATGAAGAAAAAATGAAGATCAAAAGGAGAAGGAACTAAAAAATACAGTAGCAGTAGCGGAACTTGCGGAAGAGTTTTGAAGAAAAATTGCATAGAAAATAAAAGGAAAATAAAAAGAAAGAAAAGGAAGATTAAGAAGGATATATATAGAGAGAAGGAGATCTCGAAAAGATAAACTCATTAATGCGAAGAGTGGGCATGAACAATTGAGAAATGGCGGTTATAAAAGACGTGTCAAGAAGTAGATGGTTGAAAAGACACGTGTAGTCCATTCTGCGTAAATTACGAAATCTTGTCAGTAGAGAGGAATATGGGAAGATGAGCGGGTGCGGCATTATGAAGTAAAAATTCTCATATCATTCTATTCTTCACAGAGAAGACATGAGAAGGCAAGATGTAGGAGCAGAATCTCGCAACAGCAATGTCCCAGCGAAAGTTTAATCAACAAGTGTATACGATAACCATCGCAGACTATTTAAAGAGTGACATCAGCCTAATCACGAGGAAAGTATGAAGACCTTCCGAGATTGAAGAGCACATTCGAAGAAAACCCTTGTAATCTTGCGAGAACGACGCAAGCCAAATCCGAAAATAAAGGTTGACTTTAGCTGTCATCCACTATGTAATACCCTATATAAAGAACCGAACATACTTGAGAGGGGGTATTCTGAGAGGTAGTGAGAAAGAAAAGAGGAGAGAGAAAGTCTAGCATAATTCTTATTTACTTGTATTCTTATCATTCTTGCAAAATTCATAAAAAAAGTTAATAAAAACTTTATGATTATTCTTGAAGTTTGTGTAAATATTTGTGAAATCTTATTTGGGTGTGATTGTAGGCTGGGTTGTACGGACGCTGCAATATTGGCCCCGTGTCCGCGTCCGACGCGCTCGGACGCTGACGCTAAAATTTGCACTGGGACGCTGCAATATTGGCCTCGTGTCCGCGTCAGTGTCCTGTCGTGTCCGCGTCGTCGCGTCCGCGTCCGTGCAACCCAAATTGTAGGGAATCTGCAATTACAGTAGTCATCAAGGTTAAATTTGACTTGCCAAAATCTTTCTTGACAATGGAGTGGTGCTATACCAACTTAGAAAAATCCGGGGGAAATTTCGTGAACTATTTGGAGTCAATTGACATTAAATATTACACCAAAGTCATTCAACTGTGAACAGAAGCTTTTTAACTTTCAATCCAGGCTATCCAGCAGCCAGCGGACTTCCCATTACTTATCTACGATTAGGGGTGGGATTTGGGTTGGGTCAACCTACTCAACCCATGCCCAATCCGGACATTGGGCGGGCATGGGCAATGTATTTTAAAAATTTGGGCAAGATCGGGTAAAATTTTAATAAACCCGAGTTAAATTTGGGCAAGCATGGGCATAAATATTTCTAGCCCGAGCAACCCACCCAACCCGAGGAACTATAATATAATTATATAAACTATTTTTATAGTTGGTAGTATTATCTATTAAGAGCAATTTTAGCCATTATCTTCAAACCTAATAATGAAGATATAAATCATATCTATCTCATTATTAATTCAATATGATTTTTTTTGTATTATTGTCAATAATCAAAAGTTATTTGGAAATTTAAGCTAAATACAATAATTAAATCTTATAATTACTAAAATTTGTTATTATGACATTAATTAAAAAAAAAATTTAAGACTTAAATTAAGGTCATTACGAAACATCATGTCCCCCTTATTAGTTTGAATGAATAAAAATGTCAAAGAGTTTGAGTGCTACTGTACATAAAAAGTGAAAATGAAATCATCGTTGGTGCATAGTTAGCTGAACCCATGCAACTGTCCACAATTTTTGTGTTGTAAAGTATTAGCATGGGTCAACCCGAGGAACCCTGGGAATCCGAGGAATATAATTTGGGCGGGATTTGGGCAGCACCTCGACGGATTTCACGAGTTCCTTAGGTAAGCTGGGCAAAGAATTTCTACCGCGGGTCTGCCTTGGCCAAGCCTTCCAATCGACCAACCAACCCAAGTCCCACCCCTATCTACGATTGGTCAAGAATTATTAATCACAACTCAGTATAACCAAACACCAAATCCTCGATTTGCGACCAAGCTTTGAATATTTAATTTTGCCACTTTCCAGCAAACGTGCATAATTCACTAACTAACACTTCAATTATTACAATATATATTGAGCTCCTTTACGTGGACTAGTATATGGCACTATGTAGGATAGAGCAAGAGAGAGGAGAGCACAACACGGAAAAAATAAATGACTACATTGATAATCAATTCAGTGTACAATTTTTATGGCTCAATAGCCTATTTATAGTCTCACAAATTTGACGATCACTGAAAGCAAACTTTCCTAACAAAGATAAAACTCTAAACAAAGATACTTTCCTAACATAAAGAAAACTCTAAATAAAACTCTTCTAGAACTATCTAGAACCAAAACACATTGTTTCTCAAGTAAACTCGATTTCCAAAACCATATCTTGGTTTAACTCCCAACATCCTCCCTTAAACCAAGATATCATTCAACAAGAATTCCGTAACCCTCTTCTACTCCCCAGCTTCTTCCAATAATCGATGTCAGCACGTCCTTGTCTTTTTTCATTTTCTATTTCTCTTCTTCCATTGATAAACTTTAACACGTTCTTATCTTTTCTCATCTTCAAAGATACCTCCAACATACCCTTACTCCTTGATACTCGATTATAGCATATCCCAACTTCAAGATTTTACCGGAATTATGTCAATCAACAAACTTAATTCACAAAACAAACTTCTTCTTTTCTTCCTTCATCTTCATCTTCATCGCAGCGGAACACCGAACATTATAGCTCATTTTCATACTTTTGTTTACTCTTTATCATTACTATAATGATCCAGCTCACCTCATTTTTCCATATTTACAAGTATCATTTCAGTTTACAACTCATGGGATTTTAACCCACTATTGTTGTCTTCACTTCTTAAATTCCAAACTTGAATTTCTTCACAAATCTAGACAAATCCCCACTGGCATTGCTTCACACAAATATTAGTCAAATCCTCACACTTCACTTCTCACGATCACAACCTTGTGACGTCTCTTCTCTTCAATCTCTCATCACCACCTGGTGATTACTTCTCTTTTTTCATAGCATTATTGTTGTTTCTTCTTCTCTTTTCTTATTTGTTCCAGTCACGCTTGTTAAAGTCGAAACTTTCACACTTCTTTGTTCTTCAAGATTCTCTCATAATCTTTTTCTTGTTACGCTTCTGCCACAAGTGTACTTCTTTACAAATTCTTCCACACTTTGTAGGTATTCCAAGTTTCTGCCACAAACTCTTCAACCTTACTTCACGGTTTCCAACATGTTTGAGATTAAACTCTAACATGCCATCCTCTCTTAAGCTCAAACATCACCAATATTCCTTGTCATTCTAAGTATTTGAATTCGAACTCAACACCATCAAACTGTACATGTGCTTCTCTCAACTGCAATACCAACTTTGATTTTTTTTTTTGATTTCGAATCCATGACCTAACCCTTTGAAACAACCACTCACCCAAATCTTCTTCGTCTTCTAAAATCATTCAATGCTCTTCCACAATAACCCATGTTTACTACCCCATTACTATTCACAACCAATCATCATCGAACTTATTCTCCACGAACTCGTCTCACAACCTCAAACAAACCCATCACAGTAATAATTTTTTTTTATAACACGAGTTTCTCCCTGACTTTCGTAATACCAACATCCTATCTTCACAGTCTTCAACCCAAGCTCGATCAACAACGTCACCATCTTGAACCACCAGTACAACTTCTTGCTGCTGAAACACAATAACATCACCCAAATCTTTTTCATACTATCAACCACAGCCGGTGACAACAAATTCATCTTCCTCCCTTGTTTTACTAACCAAAACAAACCACCTAGCGGTAATTAATTGTTCTTCTTTCTTAATGTTCTCGGATTTGAAATCTGAGTATCTCTAACGTCCTCACTTTGTAGTAACGGCAGCAAGATCGTCTTCTTGTCCTAAAAATTGAGACGAAAAAACTCCAGTACCAGCATCCATCTCTTATCCAGTGTCCTCTCTCTTTCTCCTTGGATTTCCCATCTATTGCCACAGCTGAAATTCAATGATTCTTCGCAGTCGCCTATGACGTCTATGCTCTCTCTTAACATGTTTCCTAATCTCCCTATTAACTATAAAATTAGCATCACAATTTGATCATTCTCCTATATCCTCAGTTTACCCCTTTCTCTCTCTCTTAATGGTTGTTTATCCATTGCCACCGCATAACCAATATTGTCCCGAGCTCGATTTTTCTCTAACTCTGCATACTCTTTTAGATATGGAATCATCAACAAGGAATGATCAACATAATCACTTGACTACATTGGAGTCCTCCACTTCATCATCATCATCATCATCATCATCTATACTAGCGGTAGTAATAAGAATGCCCCCACGGTTGCAATGGTTGATACGATGCGTACCATATGTTTGGAAGAATATTAGAATACAGGCATCCAACTCAAAACTAATTGGCAATGAGTGGAGAGGCCTTAATATATTATAAACCGCAGGATCTTAAATTACCCAACCATGTGGGACTAATAATCTCAACACGCCCCCTCACGTGTAGCCTCGGCGGGTCTTACAAACACGTGGAAAATTAAATCGGGTGACGCGAGTAAATTTGCGGTCAACTGACTCGACACAAATAGCCTGCTCTGATACCATATTAGAATACGGGCATCCAACTCAAAACCAATTGGAAATGAGTGGAGAGGCCCTAATAGATTATAAACCGCAGGATCTTAAATTACCCAACTATGTGGGACTAATAATCTCAACAAAGAACATCATGAGCATATTAATGGAACCGAAGGTCTCCATGGAGAAGGTAAGAAAACACCGTGTAACCATGTATACCATAACGATTGTATTTCCGCTTGGCTCTCTCGTTATAACTCATGCCCTCTCTGTCGATGAGTAAATTTTTTATGGGGGCGTTTTATGATGGGGGCATGGGGACAAATCATGTCTTCACATGTGTTTTTCCAATTAATTGTTTTAACAAATTCTGTTACCAAAAATATAAAGGATAAAATATCACCAATTAAGATAAGAGAAAAATATAGTTTGGTCCTTTTTTAGGTGGGCCCATGCCTGTTTGGTCCTTTAGGAAAATGCCTTTACTGTTTGGTCCATAATTATTTAAAAATATTAAACTGACAAAAGTACCCTTCCGTGTTAATTTTTACTTATTTTATTGTAGCAGTTCATTCCGGAAAATGAAGTCCATATAAAAGCCTAAAAAAACAGACTTCATTCCAGAAATGAAGTCCATATAAAAACCTATACAAACCAGACTTCATTTATGGAACGAACTCTATATAAAAACACCAGCATCATCATCTTCATCTCCTTCGACGTCTTCAACAGCGGCAGCAACATCATCGTCTTCAAAAACACCAGCAACAACATCATCTTCCATCGTCTTCATCAAAACATATTGGGTTCATCTTCATTGTCGTCGTCTACATCAAAACAGATCGTCGTTGTCTTCATCAAATAGATCAGGTTCATCGTCGTCTTCAATATCTTAAACATACGCAACAACATATCAAAAATCTTCAAGAAAAGCTCGTTTACATCTTCAGCAGCAGCAGCGACGAGAGATGAACTTCAACAGTAGCAACAAATTAAAAAACCTAGAAATCTTCAAGAAAAACTCGTTTACATCGTTTGTTCTTTCTTGTTTCATCTCCGCTAATTAAAACCCTAGAAAATCTTCATCTTCTTTATGTAGCAGAATAGGGGGAAAAAAAGTAGATCTGGATAGAAAAGAAAGATGGGAAAGAAATTAAATCTAAAAATGATTTCATCTCTCTTGATAATTGAATATATATGCCTAGGGTGACGTCATGGATGATGTAAATGTCATCATGTAGTTGCAGAAACCATTATTTCTATGACAAAACAGACAATTGACTGGGTCAACTAGACTAGACTCATCCTAATATATTATTTCTAGGATCTAATGATATTTCCTACTTAAGATAACCAGTATTTTTACCAAAAATGCACTTTTTTAATATATTTGAAAACAAAATTTGATGGAATCAATTTATAACAAAGACACATGTCAAGACATGATTTGTTCCCCATGCCCCCAACAGAAAACGCCCCCATCAAATATTTTTCCCTCTGCTAATGTACTATAAACCACCAGCAATCATCCCACTGCTCCACCTTGTATGTTAATTGGTTTTTTATTTTAGGCAATTTTGCCGACCATAACGACGTAGTTACTTTTTGTAAAATATATTACTCCCTCCTTCCCAAATTAGATGAGCTAGTTGTAGTTTGCACAATTCTTAAGGCAAAGAGGAAAGGGGAGTATATTTAAGTATTTTTTACAATTATGCTCTTATTGATAATAACTAGTGAAACTTAGAAATGATTTATCTGTTAAACTATACCACGGTTTTTCGTAAACTTTATACCGTTGAAAAGCATTTTAAAACACCTACGTAACGAATATAAACATGGCTATCAAATTTTACATATTTCTTATAGTAACAATAATCAATTAAAATGGTAGTTTTAGAAGTACCACCTTGATTAGTGAAATAACTCATATATTTTGAGACAAAATTTAAAACCAACTGGCTCATCTAATTTGGGACGGAAGGGGTACAATTCAATTGTTCTTTCATTTATTTTCCGTAAATCAGCAATAATGTATGAACATTTTGGTTTCCAAATTGTAATGCCAGAATATAGATCCGTTGTAACACCAATTCAGAAGGAACCCAAGGACTATATATACTCGTAAGATATATGGTTGTTTCAATCTCTTTGAATTCATCAGGTGTTTTTAGTACACAGTTTCTCAAAAATGGCTACATTAGGCATGATATAAAGTTTGAGAAAAGAATTGAATCCTTTTGAAGACAAGTTTTAAATGAAAAAAGAATTTACAAAAAGAAAGTCAAGTCAAGGACAAGAGTCCAACTTCCGTAACCCCGAAGAACAAAGGAGCCCAGCAGCCGCCTTAACTAAACAAATGTCACTATGATTATTCTATGTTCTACATATAAATACGTAGGTATATTGAGCCAACAGGATAGAATGTTGCTAGTCTTGTAAAGCTCCCACAAATATAAATAAATTATATTATATGTCATCTTCATCACTAGATTTATATCTCCACTTAAGAGAAGGACTCGTGTCCTAAAATCTCAACATTCCATCTAACATGCAGTGACCTAATTGAAAAAGTAAAATGCCTTTGGAGTTGAAGCTGTTTGGGAACTGCACGATGGAAAAGGTGACGAATAAAAATTCAAAAATGCATATACAATGTTTATAGATGGATCAAAAAACAAAAATTTGGTAACCGTCTCTGAAATAAAATAGATCGTCCCTTCCAGGTTCGAGAATATAGGCGAGAAATAAAATACCAAGTCGTATACGCGACAACTTTGCTAGGAAAAGAAACATCATATTATACAATGTTTATTTTGTCCAACCTTGACTTCCATGATGATCGCATCATAATCTTGCAAAATCTACTACGTAGACAAGGACATGGAAAACAGACAACAAGGAATGACTACTTTCTGCAGTTGGGCTTGGCAACTTCTTCTTATACACGTGTCATGTAAAATCTGGCTACTATAATATTGTTCGGTGAGGGAGTGTACATTTGGTATCTTGGGAGTAATTAATTATTAAGTAATAATCTTGTCATGGTTTAAACTTTAAACTTTGAGGACCCAGAGGCAAAACCTCAAGTCACGCAAAGAATGGTATTTAAAATTTTCTCAGGAGGCTCGATTCAGTCAAGGGTATGCAGAGAAAGCTCCCATTGAACACAAGCCAACAAGAGAATCAAAACAAAAAGAACAAGATAAGAATAAAATATCCAAAAAAGAAGAAAAGGTGTTAAATATCAAACTTCGACGACCATTGTTACGCAGGAGTATCTTTCAAACATTCCTTCATACTTGACTCATCAACTTGGCAATGTGTGGGCCGAAATAATGATTCCATTTCCATTTAACTTACAACCCTTCTAAACATATCACCCTAAAATAACACTAAAACAATATCCTATTTTTCTTCTCACAAATTTTTTGTGTGGGTCCCGTGGGCTCCGCGGAAGCTAGTATGGGGTCCCGTCATTAATGGGTTATGTGTGTGGTTGTTTTAGTTTTTTTTTTTTTGATTGTTTGTTTGTTTAGAATTTTTGTTTAACTTATTAGTAAAAGAGGAAAACACGAGTGCTTTTAACACATTCACGGAACCTCCTAAAATAAAATAATAACTAGTGGGGAGGGTGCCTTTTGGTCCTAACTTCGCACCTTCCTACATTCACATCTTAAATCATCCACCAACTATAAAACCCCCTGGAGCCATTTTATTGTAAGTCTATCCATTGCATCTTCATCGATCATCTCTTTACATCTTTATCCACACACATCGATCACCCCTAGAGCCTATTTACCATCTATATTCTATACATCATCTGATCGTTCTTTCTTGATTCTCAAACTCACACATTCTCTTGTAATCTCTTTCTTTCTTATACATATTTTAAGACTATGTCTTCCTTTATGTTTGAAGATTGTTTTGATCTTGATTTATCGTTCTCTATAGAAATGGAAATTGCATCAGTAGAAGAGAACAATGTTTCGACTCAGACGCAGGATTCTTTTGTATCAAGTATGCCCAGTGTTGCAATTGTTGAAATGTGTTCTGTATGTATGGTAGGACCTGCTGATCAAAATGAAAGTACAATAGTTAATGGTGATGAAAAAGAAGAAGAAGAATTAGGTAAACAAATGCCGTGCAAACATACCTACCATGCCAATTGTATTACTACTTGGTTGTCGAGACATAACACTTGTCCTTTGTGCCGTTGTCAAATGATCACAACAACAAGTGTGTTATCATAATCTGTATTATTATGCCCAACTGTTATTGAGCTGTAACTTACACAATTAACTTACCAAAAAAAAAAAATGTAACTTTCACAATTTTTTTATTCTTTTCACTCTTTCATGCAAAGAAAACATTGTTAATTTCATTAGAGTGATTCTAAACGAACAGTCGGTTTCAAAAAAAAAAACCGTGAAAACGGACTACACTAAAACTGAATTTAACTTTTATCTCACAGATTCTTTTTTTTGTGGTCCATATGGACCCCGCAGTGAATAGCAGGGGAGGGGGTTTGTGAGAGCTTTTTCTTTTCGTTTTTTTTTTCATTGTTTTTTTCTCGGTCCGTAGATCTTTTTTGATTTCATTATTTACTCGTGTAAGTTAAAGTGTTAAAGTGTCAGTTGGGAAAGCTTTATTTATGGATGGAGCAAAAACAAAACAGTCTTCATCATTGGATTGGTCACTTTTCATGAAATTTGGTACATCCGCGTAACAGTGAAGAAATATGTGTAAGTTGTGTTGTAAACTATAAAAGGGCACAATAAGTAATCTATATCCAGTCAAAGAAATGTATTCCTCTGAACTTTTTGTAGAAAACGTGCAAAATTGCCCGTTCATGTAAAGCAGTGTATCTAGTTGCCAGAAAGTATAGATACACCGTGATTTTATCACGATGATATCATCGGGTGACACAAAAAAGAAGAGGGACCCACATAAAGTTAAAAGTCCACCCCCTATTGTCTCCCGTGGATCCCAGGGCATTCTCTCTATCGGTGTAAATCGAAGTGACAAAATTCGGTGGGTGTAGACTTGCTGTAGTCGTAGGCTCCAAGCCTCCAACATGTTGGCTTTGTTCATCTGATCATTAACGTTATGACCTTCATTTATGTAAAGTTTAAAACACTTGCGAATGTCACTGTAGTACGGTGATAAAATCATTAGGTGATGATATCAGTGGCCTGAGTTCAACACTCGTCAATAACAACTTCTTTACGGATCAAAAGAAAAAAAAAAAAAAAAAAAAAAAAAAAAAAAAACTCAAAACACACAAATTGGCCTTAGCCGTGACCAACGAGTGATGATTCTTGCTTACAAGATTCACATACTCCATTAGTGAATTTGGTATTTGATCTATGCTACCTTCCTTCTAATGTATTGTTTCATAACATGTACATATTACTTAAGAATGCAGTCCATTCCAACTACAAGAACAACAACTAAACTTGGTCAAATTGTATTAAGCCAACTTATTATCAAGCATACGTGAACCGAGACCCCTAATCAGGACTCTGATACCCGAATATCACATGGATAAACTTCGGCTAAGTTTACAAAACACATTCCCAACCTCTATTTGACCCCTAATCAGGACCTGCTGATCAAAATGAAAGTAAAATAGTTATCACAGGGAAGATTCAAAGAGAATGACGCAAACACCAAATATTTTCATACTTTGGCAAATGGAAGGAGGAGGAGAAATACAGTTCAAAAACTGGTGATTAATGGAGAAGATGACTTTTGTCAGGCTAACACCAGAGAGAAGATTTCAAATTATTTTTTCAATCTTTTTCAGGACAATCATCCAGCTAGAGTTCAGATGAACTCAGAGTACTTTACCAAAATTTCTCCGGAGGAAAGCCTTGAGATTGAGAAAACAATTTCTAAAGATGAAGTGTGGTCAGTCATCAAGCAATTTAAAAACAACAAGTCACCTGGACCTGATGGCTACAACATGAAATTCTACAAAGTAGCATGGCAAATCATAAAAATTGATTTCATGGAGGTCATTAAAGAGTTTCAAATTCAACAAAAGCTTGACTGGAGGATAAATTATTCTTTCATAAGCTTACTTCCTAAAAACGATCAAGTAGGTTCTCCACAAGATTTTCGAACCATAAGTCTTGTCAGCAGTGCTTACAAAGTAATCTCAAAAATTCTTACTCTGAGATTCAAGAAAGTACTTCCAAAGTTAATATCAGAAAATCAAGGTGCTTTCATTGTAGATAAACAAATATTGGATGCAATATAATAGCAGAAGAAATGATAGACTCTAGATTCAAGTCAAAAAATCCTGTAATTCTATGCAAACTAGACATTCAGAAGGCTTTTGACAATGTGAGTTGGCATACAATCAGCAACATTTTACAAAGTTCAGGGTTTGGTTGTAAATGGATCAAGTGGATTGAATGGTGTGTTACCACTGCTCAACACTCTCTGCTGATCAATGGGAGCTCAACTCAGAGATTCAAGCCTCCGAAAGGATTGAGACAGGGTGACCCATTGTCACCCTTCTTATTCATTTTAGTTGCAGAAATATTCTCCAAGTTAATGAAGAATGTTGTGAAACTAAATATGATTTCTGGTTTCTCAATCAATTCTATTCAGATTTCTCACCTTCAATTTGCATAAGACACTCTTGTGTTCATTAATGGAACTGAAGAAGAAGCTGAGAACCTTCTCATCATTTTGCAGATTTTTGAAGCCATTACTGGGCTGAGAGTAAACTACATCAAAAGTGCAATCTTGAGTATTGGTGCAGACCATAGAGTACAAGATATTGCAGACATTCTAAATTGCAAAGTGGATTCCCTTCCCCTAAAATACTTGGGAATGTCAGTAGGTGCTAAGTTCAGTTGCATTTCCATATGGGATACTGTGGTGGAGAAATTTCAAAAAAAAACTTGCACCATGGAGAAGGAATTTTTTCACTAAAGCAGGAAGACAATTGTTAATCAAAACCTCCCTCTCCAGCCTCCCTATATACTTTATGTCCTTATTCCAAATGCCAGCAAGTGTGGAAAAAAAACGAAATCAAATCATGAGGAATTTTTTCTGGGGTTCCTCAGCAGATAAAAGGAAGATTAATTGGATTGCATGGGATAAAATGAATCTTCCAAAGAAATTAGGAGGTTTGGGCATCAGAAACTTGAGGCTTACAAACAAAGCTCTACTCTCAAAGTGGTCTTGGAGATTTTCCAAGAAAAAAAAAATAGCTCTGGAGAAGAGTAATTCAAGAAAAAATGCACACAAAATCTGATTCTCTATGGGCTAAAGACACATCTCAACCACATGGAAGAGGTATGTGGAAGAATATACAAAAACAAAAAGAAATAGTGGAGCATCTCACAACTCTGAAGATCAACAATGGCAAAGCAATATATTTCTCGCATGACAAATGGATTGCTGATCAAGCACTCAAGGTTAAATTCCCAAAAAGTTTCAAATTGGAAACAAACAAAGATGCTTCTCTAAAGGATTTGGTGGAGAATGGGGCTTGGAATTTGCAACTAAAAAGGAACCTCAACTCTCATGAAATTCCAGAGATGCTCCAGCTGTTTGCAATATTGGGCTTTCCTCCTACTCTTAATGATTCAGAAGATGATCTCAGATGCACTACATCTGGAAGTTTCAAGGTTCAAATTTGCTACAACTGGTTGGTAGAACAACTTACTGCTACACTAAATGAGGTTCCATACTCCTGCATATGGGTCTAGTTTGTGCCCCCAAAATGTCAATACTTTTTGTGGTCAGCTGCTCAAAATGCCATTCCAACAGTTGATAATCTACTAAGAAGAGGCGTTCAAATCCAATCAACAACTTGCGCTCTTTGAAATTCTCAGACAGAATCTGTTAACCATATCTTGTTACACTGTGAGTACTCCCATAAAGTATGGTCATATTTCTTAAATGGTTACAATATCATATGGGTGCAAGGAGGCACGGTTTCTTTACAACTACAAGCTTGGAAATTTAGAAGAGGAAGAAATAGGGGGAGGAAGATTTGGTCACTGATCATCTTCGCAGTGTGCTGGTCACTTTGGAATGAAAGAAACAGAAGAGTAATGGCTCATAAGAGACCTAAAAGTGTAGCAGAAACAATCTTAGAGATTAAGAATCACATTTACATTTGGGGGGTCATCAACAATGGTTTATTGCTATTTCTTTCAGAGATTTGATTACGCACCGGAAAGTCATTCTTAACTCTAGATAGCAGATTCTTATCAAAATGTAAAGGTTAGGGCCTAACCAAATGTAATATCTAAAATGGGGGCTTTTCGGCCTTTTTACATTTATTCTATTCATAAACCTTTCAAGTAAAAAAAAAAAAGTTATCACACACTTCACAATTGATGTGCATGACGAAAAGGTGAATAAAAAAGCAAATACAAAAAAATAATAAAAAAAGAAATAAAAAAATTGGTAACTGTCTGTAAATTAAACAAGTTCAGTGTACATGCGTTGCATGTCATGCCTTATGCCATGTTATTGCCGATATTCAAAACTCATTTTTGTAAAATGTACTTGCACGTTGAAATATATGATACATAAATGCTACTAAGAAAAAGTAAGATATAAGTTGCTTTGAATTGCTTTTAAAATTGATTTCTCATGTAAAAATATTTGAAGACTTCATATTTTGTGGTCTTGTTTATGCTTTTTGCATAGACAATTTGAAGAGCTTCTCGTTAATATAATTTTTACAAAAATTGGACATATAAATTAAAAGATATGGATTTTTTAAGTTTTCATTTTAATTTTGTTAAAAAATGGCAATTTTGTAAATACGAAAAAGTTCAGATTTATAATGATACACTCATGTATTTAGCCATATTTACACTTAAAACCTTCCGTCTAACTAATATAAATAAAAGACGGATTTTCGACCGTCGTACGGATTCAACCGTGGCATAGAAAAGGTCACATTTGCCCTTCCGGATTTTCCCCCTATTCCTTGCGTTTTCAGCGTTTTTTCGTTAATTTCATACCACCTAGGGGAAAATACAAATTGTCTGTGTTAGAATATATCAACCATATACAAGGCAACCATGAAGATATAGTCAAAGATATTCTAGATAAGTGTTGGAATTACCTAATTTGTAATGTCTAATATGAACTAATATGAACAAGGTTTAAAGAAGTCTAGAGTTAGGTAGAGTTCAAAGTATCTAGAATGATCAAGAGAGGTTGGTCAAATACCATAATGTAAAACATGTGATAAAAATGTTAGTATAGTTTGTAGGCTAAGGAAGTAGAACTCAATTTGGAGTTGCTCACTTGGAGGCTTAGCTAACTAGTATAAATAGGCATTTGTAGTATCATTTGTAGTCACCCAAAATTAGTGAGATTGGGTCCTTAGTAAGGGAGAGATGAGAGGTCTCCTTACGTAAGTTTATGTGTGTGGGGTTTGTAAATCATCTCTAGTATTGAGCATCAATATCATTCACCCTACGGGGTTTGTCAGTGGACGTAGGCGTTAGTGCCGAACCACTTTAATCTCTTGTGTCTTCATTGTTTACATCTGATCCTTACTCTTACCACAAATCTAAGATGCTATCAGAGCTCCGAAGTTTCATCTCAATTTCTAATCATGGTATCAGATCTTCGAAATATTTCAATTTCTATCATGGTATCAGAGCTGCGAAACATTTCAATTTCTATCATGGTATCAGAGCGGAGGTTCGATCCATATGGGGCGTGTAAGCTGCGCTAATATAATGCTTGTGGAGTTTAAAGAAAATGCCAAGTGAAGTGAAATTTAAAGCAAATGCGCCAAGTGAAGTGAAGAAAATGATGGTATGATTTTCAACTATTTGAAGTTTGAGTTTTTGTTGTTTGTTTTAGAGCCCCCGTATGAAAGGTATCACCCATGTCCAAGAAAATGAGAAAAAGAAAAGATTAAAAGAGAAGAAAAATTAAAAAAAATTTTTTTTTAGGAAAAAGATATTACTCGTGAGTTTAAGTTTAAAGAAGTTTTGAAAATGTAAAGTAAGTACTATCTCCATGAAAAGATAATTAGAAAGAAAGAGAGAAATTGTAGGGAGTGCATGTGGAAAAGAGTGCACTTTCGGACATGGCATGGGAAAAGCCATGTGGTCACGAGATTCTACTCCTCTACTCGTGGCGGAAGTAGCCGAGTGAAGTCTAAGAGAAGGCCGCTAAAATGCCAGGTCGAGTGAAGGCCATGTCGGTGGGAACGCACCCACTGAGAGGCTAGCAGAAAAGGTAAGCTAGCTAAAACAAAAGAGGATGGAAAACGAGAGCAATGGAGACATCATGAGAAGACGAGGTGTGTCGATGTGAAAAACAAATGTCGGACATGAAAAGGAAAATTAGAGTACGAGCATGAGAAGCGAAGAACTACGATTGGGTGAAGATCGAACGACAAAATAATGGAGATTACAAATTAGGAGGGGATGTTGGAAATTGTAATTTGTAATCTAGAGTTGTCTAGATGAGTGTAGAATTGTGTAGAGAATTCTACATAGTCAAACGTTCAAAGTTATAAAAGGGTTAGCATGTCCATAAAGAAATAAGAAATATCTAGAAAGGTGTTGAGAGTCGGTACACTAGAAATGTCTAGTGCTAGTCAACATCAGTAGCTTCATGTGAAAGAAATGTGAAGAGTCTTCTAGAAGTTTTGTAACGTGTTAAATAAAGGGTTGGTCAAATGAGTTTTCTAGAGTAAGAAAACTCTAGATAAAACTAGAGTATGTACTTTCGTTGAATGAGGCCTATAAATAGGAAGTAATGTAATCAATTGTAACCTGAGCAAGAACATCAATAAAAAAGAGAGTTTTGAGAGACAATCTTGTTCCATATCTTGGAGCTCTGTATGAGCAATACTAATCACTAGCTCATGCATCTCCATGATCATCAAACCATCTAAAATTCCAACATGGTATCAGAGCCAAGTTCGATCCAAATGGGCGTTTAAGTTTCCGCTACAAGATGAAGTTTAAGTTTCCACTCCTATCAGAGCCAGACCCCACTCAATGCTACTCGTGTCCATTCGTGTGTCAGTAGTTTCCATACCACTCAATATCCGTTATCAGTGTATCTGTGGTTTCCGTACCACTCAGTATCCCCGCCAGTGTGCGTCTGTGGTTTCCGTAACCACTCAAGTATCCCCTCCAGTGTGCGTCCGTGGTTTCCGTACCACTCAGTATCAGTATGTCCGTGGTTTCTGTACCACTCAGATCGGCCAGTGTGCATCCGTGGCTTCCGTGCCACTCAGTCAGTGTCTTGTTAAACGATTCCAGTCAGTGTGTCCGTGGTTTTCGTACCAATCAGATCCGCCAGTGTGCATCCGTGGCTTCCGTGCCACTCATTTAGTGTAACCCTTTCTGCATGAGCAACAATCCGTAGGCCACAATCCGCGTGTATCCACAGTTGGCGGGATGCAATCCGTGTGCTACAATCCGCCTGCCATGCTTCAGGTACAGGGTGTATTCAAACTCGACCATTTCGAGTTTGAGGGGGGGGTGTCAGTCCACTTGCAATACTCGTTTGTAATATTGCACATCGTTTGGCTTCAACTCTCAATCATCTCAACTTATCATACAACAAGTTCTCCGTTGCACCAGTACTTCCACCTATAGTTTCACCAACATCCGAACCAGTAGTCCCGCCAAGAGGCGCGCCAATATTTCCACCAACAGCTGCACCCATAGGTGCGCCACCAGTTGAAGAAGTAGATACACCAACAGCTGCACCAACAGTTTCACCCATAGTTGAGCCACCATTTGAACCGGTAGTACCACCAACAGCTGCATCTGTAGTTCACCCACCAGCATCTCGAGCTCTTCCCTGCCATGAACATCATCGTACTCCACAGACAGCAGACCGAGTTCGTCATCGTCCCATCACAACAACTTCCATCCAAACAGCATCATCATTACTGCCATGTTTTCTTTTCTGCCTTCCAGCTCGAGATCTTCCACCTGTAATCATGCCATCACGTTCTCCTGCCAAGATAAACCATCTTTTTCAACAACAGTTCAAGTTGATCACTTCAAAACATTTCTGTGCTCAACTTGAGGGGGGGTGTTAGAATATATCCACCATATACAAGGAAACCATGAAGATATAGTCAAAGATATTCTAGATAAGTGTTGGAATTACCTAATTTGTAATGTCTAATATGAACTAATATGAACAAGGTTTAAAGAAGTCTAGAGTTAGGTAGAGTTCAAAGTATCTAGAATGATCAAGAGAGGTTGGTCAAATACCATAATGTAAAACATGTGATAAAAATGTTAGTATAGTTTGTAGGCTAAGGAAGTAGAACTCAATTTGGAGTTTCTCACTTGGAGGCTTAGCTAACTAGTATAAATAGGCATTTTTAGTATCATTTGTAGTCACCCAAAATTAGTGAGATTGGGTCCTTAGTAAGGGAGAGATGAGAGGTCTCCTTACGTAAGTTTATGTGTGTGGGGTTTGTAAATCATCTCTAGTATTGAGCATCAATATCATTCACCCTACGGGGTTTGTCAGTGGACGTAGGCGTTAGTGCCAAACCACTTTAATCTCTTGTATCTTCATTGTTTATATCTGATCCTACTCTTACCACAAATCTAAGATGCTATCAGAGCTCCGAAGTTTCATCTCAATTTCTAATCATGGTATCAGATCTTCGAAATATTTCAATTTCTATCATGGTATCAGAGCTGCGAAACATTTCAATTTCTATCAGTCTGTTTCTTCTAAACCCATCATTTTTCTTCAAATCAAATGAAAATCGTTTCCCTTCAAATCAAATGAAACACGGTAATAAAGAAAAACTCGAAAGTTTGATTCTAAAGCTAAGTCGACTTAGAGAACATGCGTGATGATAATCGTATAGTAAACCAGATGTTCGAAATTGGTAAGGAAATCCATTTTGATTCATTGGTAACTACAGTACCCAACATTTATTTCGAATAACTATGTACATGATCCGCTGACGTTTGATCTTCATTCTAGATTACAAAGTTACCTTTAGTCAATTTTATTAGTAATAGCTGAAAATGAAATCAGGTGAAATTTTAACGGAATATCAGCACCAACGAATATACAGTTAAGAAGCTGAGATCATATTGATTTCTAAATCACCTTGATAATTAAACTTAAAAAGATTAGGTTTCAAGTGTCAAATTGAAGTTCTTTCCTTCAGTATGTATGGAATCATTAATTTTAGTATCGTGGTTGTAGTGTAATGTGCCTTGATACCACTAAGAGAAGTGGAACAACCACTAAGAAGTGGAACAGCCACTAAGAAGTGGAACTACCACTAAGAGAAGTGGAACAACCACTAAGAAGTGGAGCTCCCATTATGTTGCTTGTGTGCTCTATGTCAACATATACACTACCTCATAGAACCTATATAAGGTCTTCTAGTTTCCATTGTATAAGCATCCCAAAATCAGTTCAAGTTCCTAAACAAAAGAGAGAAACATTAGTAGTGTATAGAGAGAGTAAGAGCAAGAACAAGGTCTTGTTCTTGAGAGGAGTTTACACTCTTGTAATCTTGTTCATATCATAGTACAACGTTATCGTCGTCTTCCAAAGTGGATGTAGATCATCTTGATCGAACCACTATAAATCCTTGTGTTGTGTGTGTGCCTATTTTACATTTGTTTTCATTTATATTTCAATTCTCTATTGATTGTGCTTAGAAGAGCCATTGGTCATAACAGTGGTCTAGCTGTTTGTATTGATTCTTAATAGACAAACTATTTTTAATTTACAAGTTTAGTTGGTAGAAATTCGTATGACAATTTAGACCATATTGAAATCGATTAATTATCATCACTTTGGAAATGACAATTACTTTCAGATGGGTCATGATGACATAACTTAAGTTGAACAAGTTTTTGGATGTTTGATTGGGAGGGTTGTCCAACAGGTTGCCTATGAAATTTAGCAGTAAGAATGTAGGGTGTATATGTCATGATTGTTTTTTTTTTTTTTTTTTTTTTTGGTTATCCTAATGAAGCACTTTCTTTCTCCATTAGTCTAAAATGGTATACCAACATGATTTATGTGAAATGATTAGAACAGCCGGAACATCATATACATAGAAATACCTGTGTAGCATGTGAAAGGAGTCCACCCATAACAGCATCTGCATAAGATGATAAGGAAGAGTCCCATTTTATTCAGTCCCAGGAAAAATTTGAACAGTGTAATTACTCAAGGAATGTGAATATCAACTTATGTTTCCCACACCTCATATAATATGATATAATTGCACCAATACGGCACAACAAAGTCTCCGATCTTGGTCGATGCCTTAAAATAAGCATGAAGCGCCAACATGAAATTGACACAAAGCAAAGGGGACATCAGTCATAGACGCACCGTATTTTGGACAGTGCAAAGAGAAGTGCAACGATCGAAATTGAAACAGTTCAAGTTTGTGGATATAGTTGTATGGTGTAAAGACAATTAGAGTTGGAAACCGAAGCATTGATGAGTAGGAAAAAAAAAACGATTACTGGTGGATTAGAAATAGATGTGTATCAGTGTATAGCACCATACAACTATATCCACAGCCGATCCAACTGATTCTCAAATCACACATGGTTGTAGGGTTTTTAACGAGTTTAACAATATTTGTACCTTTTCATGGAATAGACAATATCCATGCCCTTTGCTCTTTTTATATGGACTTCATTCTAGAATATAATAGTTCAGCAAAGTAGTTCATTTTGTAAAATGAACTCGTATAATAGTTCATTTTATAGCTAAAAAATAAGGCAAAAATTAAAATCTCCGAAACATAGCGACAATGGTACTCGTTGGAAAGCTATCGTCGAGAGCTTTCCGAATATATAAAATTTATCATTTTTAGACATATGGTTCAAAAGATATTCAAGTTTTAAATTTTATTTATTTATTTTTATTAAGCGACGTAAAAAAAAAGGACTGTGAGATCACCTTAGGACCAAATCATTATTTTCTAGGACCAAACAATAATATAAGGGTATTTTTGCCACTACTAGATAACATTTACATCATCCATGACATCATCCTAGGACCAAATGATAATTTATATTACCAAATGGTATTTTTGCCACTACAAGATGACATTTACATCATCCATGACATCATCCTAGGACCAAACTATAATTTTTGGGACCAAATGATAATTTATATTACCAAATAGGACCAAACAGACAATTGACTAGGTCAATTGGAGTAGACTCTCTCTAATATATTATTTCTAGGACCATATGGTATTTCCTACTTATATAATACCCTATATATAGAGCCAAGCAATTTGGAGAGGGGAGGGAGGAAGAATAAAAGAGCAAGTAGGAGAGAGAAAGTCTGAGAGTTATTGTGATTTCCTTATACTTCAATATTTTTGTAAGATCTTTCAGAGATTCCAATAAAACTTTAGATAACAATTCTTGAAATTAGAGTAATATTTGTGTAATTTTAACAGGGTGTAGTTGTAGGATTTCCTGCAACTTCTAACACGTTTGGGACTTGCTATAGGGACATGTTGTCCCTATACAATAAACCCTACTAATAAACTAGAAAGAAGTCTATCAATTGTAATTCAATATTGTTACATGATTTCCTAATCCAATAAATACGTTAATGAAAACACAAAATTGGCCAAAATCAATAATTTCTGGGTGAAAAAGATATCTAGATTTTGATACTGTTTAAATGGACAAAACTATAAAAATAGCCTGGATGTAACCAGTTTCATCCTACCCATTTTCAAATACTTTTTCTTATTTTTAATTTATATCAGGATGCATCCAGTTTCATCCTCACTATTTTTTAAGTTTAAGCTAGGATGAATCCAGTTTCATCCTTGCCAGGGGCGGAGGCAGTGTGTTGCAAGGGTGTGCAATTGCACACCCTCAAATCCTAAAATTCTCTATTTTGCAAGCAAAGATAAATCACCAACTGAATCTTGTACCCCCTAGAAATCTGGAGCTGAAAGCGTAAGAGTGCAAAACTCAATTCCTAATCTTAGTTCTCACTTCTCACTCACGTACTTACACATCCAGAGACGAGTGTCGCAACCGTTAAGGGAAACTTAGCACCAATAACAATGGTAGCAACCATTAAAGACAAGTTAACAACAATGACAAGGGACAGATGAACACTTTGATTCTTTGGTGTGCAAAGAAAATAAAAAATCATGGTTCTTTTATTTTGTTGTGTATCTTTTCTTGCACCCCCTCTCTTCGATTCCTGGCTCCGCCCCTGATCTTGCTATATTTTTTTGTCCATTTCACTCATATTAATTTTTACTCATCCATTTGAACCATGGTTTAATTTTTTTTGGACAAATGACCCATTTTCCGTAATGAAATTTTTTACTAGGGAGTACGAATTTAGTAACTACCTAGGAATTTGGTAAATCAAGAAACTCGGGTTAAAATACAAGTTATAAATGAAACAGGTTATGGTCACGAAAAACCACTTCTAACAAATTGAGTAAAACGTACACTCCTACAATTCGTAATTCACTACAAGTGAATTATGAATTGTAAACATTACTACCTAAATTTTGTAGGGTGCAATAATCAAAAACAAGGAAAAAATCAAATAAGAAAAAGTTATTGATACTTAGCTTCTTTATCATGAAGTGATAGATTTAACGAAACGGACGAGCTTCCAAGATCTCCGCAACAACAACAAGGCAAAACTTTGAAAACAGAGTGAGTCACGTGTTCAACACGTTGCCCTTAAGACATTAGCGCCCGTCTACACTCAAGAGTGATTCTATAGCCCTCACAGGACGGATATATCCAGGATAAAATACCCTAATACACCTACTACTAGCATACGTAGTAGATTCTCAAACTTGAGC
Organism: Papaver bracteatum; assembly: GCA_023529315.1. Classification (NCBI taxonomy): domain Eukaryota; kingdom Viridiplantae; phylum Streptophyta; class Magnoliopsida; order Ranunculales; family Papaveraceae; genus Papaver; species Papaver bracteatum. The sequence goes on along the minus strand of JAJJWX010000778.1, from coordinate 721,987 downwards.
TTGGCAACTCCGTAAAAACCCTTAAGGAAAATCGCAAATGCTTGAGAAAACAATATAAACTATTTTCCGTTGGGGGTCCCACTAGAATATAGAGCAACCCCTTTCCCATAGATTTTACAAAAGTAGTGAATTTTTTATATAATGGAACAAAACAACTTAAGAAGAGGAACTCCCCGATGTGGGACTAAGAAGCTTATATAGTCTTTTAAAACAACTAAAAAGTGGAAACTCGACAATGTGGGACTAATAAGTTTTTCATTCATAAAATAAAACAATAAATTATAATTTTATTAAAACCTTAAAAATCATTTTTTAGTAATTGTTTTCCAACAATCCCCACATGAATGAAACCTCAATAAAACACGAAAACTCAGATAGATCTTGGTAAATCAATAACCCAATCTCTCGAACTGACTGAACAAACAGACAAATCGTGCATGTTGAAGTCATACTAGCCACTCCAACGTCATCTCCCTCACACAAAAGTGTGTTGACCCCAGGGTCATACTATGGATTGCAAAAATCATATAGTATAGAGAGCTTTCATCTTTAGTTCCTCACAAGTGAGACTAAAGGTTCCTTTCACCAAAGTGAAAAAGCATGAACTAGTGAACCCTTAGTGACCCTTAGGTCCTAAGTTCCATTAATAACAAAACCATCAAAACGAAAATCACATAAAAAGCGCAGGAAATACCATTTTAGGCAGAGGTGTCCATGAGGTCTTGAAACTTTGCTTAGTGAGATATTACTGGAATTACTTGCTAGAGACAATGAACTATGTCTTGAACTGCTAACATTTGATGTAATTCGCGATAACAACCACGGATGATATCTTCAGGGGTGCTTCCAAGCTCGTTCCGTTTTGTCCAATTTGGCCCTGGACATATCCTGTTTCTCAGAATGCTCTAGAGAATCAAAGCTCATATTATCGTAGGAAGCGGCCCCACTTCCTCATTCAGATAGGTGAGTTTTCATAAAGAGTGTTATTCTTGCTACACCCCACTTTAATCTTAAATTGAAACTATATAACTCATTAAGACTTCTTAAAAGTCATCCTTCACATGCAGTCACACTATCACGTCTACACCATAGGGAAGGGACAGAGAATAAAATTCTCTGATAGTGTTTACCTCTACCCACCACAAATTAGTTGTCTTTTTCGAAACCTCGATCTTGGGATCTCCAGTCAGCAAGGTTGAGTATCCTTTATGGCAAGTTTAATTTATGAGATTAAGCCCCACCCCCCTCGATGCATTTCTAACCATCTCTTTGGATAAACCTTTCGTCAAAGGTTGAGCGATATTTTCCTTGGACTTTATCCAATAAATGGAAAAGATTAGTTACTTTTAGCTTTAGCTATTATAGCTTTTCTAACACAATGTATAAATATAGCTGGCACATGCCTATGCCAGATAGGAATGTCTTCTAAAAATCATCTTAGGCACTCGGCCCCCTCTCGTGATTTATCTAACACAATACTCTCAGATTCCATAATGAAATGAGCAGTATATGTCTGTTTGGAAATCTTCCAAAAACAAACCCTCATGCTAGAGTGAAACCATATCCACTCGTAGACTTAGACTCCTCTGAGTCAACTATTTAGTTTGCATCATAAATTCCCTCAAGGACAGCAAGATACCTTTCATAAATCAAATAAAAGGTAATAGAGTATTTTAGGTACCATAATACTCTACTCAGTGCATCTGAATGCTCTTGCTCTGGACTACAATTATATCTACTTAACGTACTCACAATATAGGCAATGTTTCGACTCTTACAGTTCATTAAATTCATCAGACATCCTGTAACTATTGAGTATTCAAGTTAAGATACTCCAGTGCCCTTATTTTTCTTGAGTCTACAAGAATAATCGTACGGAGTATAGGAAGGCTTACAATCAGACTTATTGTATCTCTTAAGCATAATTCAACATAATGAGAATGACTAAGACTATAAATGTTTGATTCTCTTTTAATCCTCATCCCTAAGATTACATCAAAAGGGCCTAAGTCTTTCAAGTCAACGTTCTCATTTAGTGCATGTTTTAGTGGAATTAATCACATCTATGTTTGTATCAATTATAAGCATATCATCAACATACAAGCATACAATCACACAGGCATCCTTAACAAGTTACTTGTAAATATACTTGTCAGATTCATTAATTTAAATCCACTACACATTATTACATGATCAAATTTTTCATGTCACTATTTACGTGCTTATTTGGAACCATACAAAGATTTGTTCAACTTACAAACTTTGTCTCCATAACTTTTCACTGGAAAGTCCTCAGGTTGGTCTATGTAAAATTTCTGTATCTAATTCACGGTTCTAGAAAAGTTGTCTTAACATCCATCTGATGTATCTCTAAGTTGTTTCTGACAACAATTAATAACAATTAACATCTCAATAGAAATAATTCTCTTCACAAGTGAATAAGAATCAAGGAAATCTACACCTACTTTTAATTTATAGCCTTTAGCTATCCACTTAGCCTTATATTTTCCACAAATCCATCTACCTTACGTTTCCTCTTAAAGACTCATTTACATCCCATGGTCTTACTCCCTTGAGGTAAACGAGCAAGCTCCCAAGTCTGGTTCCAAATGACTGAGTCCATTTCACTAAATGAAGCTTCTTACCAGAATGGGGTTTCAGTGGATGTCAAGGATTCTTTACAAGTCTGGGCTTCAGACTAAGATAGGCATGTTATCAGGCCCATAAGAAGTCTCAGTTTTAATCCTTTTAAATTCTCCTAGGATCAACTCTACTCCATCTTCCTTTTAAGTAAGTTCTGACTATTTGAAAATAAATCTTGGGGATCAACAACACATCTCTAATGAGGCAATGGTTTAAGAATAAACATGTTCAGAGAACTTGGCATCCCTAGATTCAGTAACAATCTTCACACCAATGTCAGAATAATCACACCAAAGTCTGATAAATCAGAACACACAACCAAAAAACCTATATACAGTAGGGTACTTAATAAACCTTATCAAAACACCCAAACACTTTGACGTATGCATAAAAAGGTCGTCTATCTTTCAATAATCATATGGATTTTTATCTGATCCTTTAAAGGTTACTCTATTCAAGATATTACAAAATTAGAGAACGACCTCCCCCCACAAGTTTGCGGTTATCCTTTAATCAACATGAAATAAATCATATCCTTAATGGTTATGTTCTTACATTTAACTATACCATTAGACTATGGTGAATAAGGAGGTGCGATCTCATGAATAATGCCATTTAACAAGTAAAATTATCCTATATGAATTTCATAGTCTCCACCATGTTTAGACCTAATCAATTTAGTGGTAACATATACTTTGCTTTCAATTTCAAGTTTATACTCTTAAGTCTTCTAAGAAATCATCCTTACCCCTAAGCAAGTATACAAAAGAGTACCTCGTACAATCATCTATGTATGTTACAAACCACATTTTATCACCTTAGTTTGGGTTGAACTCATTTCAACTAGACCTAACTGAATTAATTCTAACGGCTTAGAATTACTCTAAATATTTTTGCTAAAAGGTTTAACATATTTTGATTCAACACACATTTCACTTTTGTGATCAATATCCAAACTAAATTTGGGTACACAGCCTACGTTACCCAGTTTATGCATTGACTTATAAGTTTACGGTTCCAAGTCCACCATGCAAAACATTCAATCACACAAAATAAAACGCAAGAATCAACTATGTTCACTTCATCATTTTTTTCCATTAAGCCTATATAGACCCTAAGTCTTATAATCGTTGCCGAAAAATCACTTCCGTAGCAAAGAAAAGTTTTCCAGATTCAATTAATATCTTAAATATTTTACCAACTACAACAGAACAAGATACAAGATTCTTGCATATGCCCGAAACATGAAAACTTCATTCAATGTGAGAATATTACAGATATGAGCTTTTGCTCGACCTTTTCCTTTTATGCAACCTCTGTTGCAGATGAGTTTCTCATAAAGAGTTTCTCGACATCCCCTATCCTCTGATAGGAGGTGAATAGGTTTCTGTTTCAACAAATATGCTTGGTGGCTCCAGAGTCCACCTACTGGTCTCTCACATTGGTTATTAAAATAACTTCCGACATCATGCCACTGAACTTGTTCTAGTTTGTTTCAACTAAATTAGCATTAACTTTCTACTTATTAAGGTTTTTATGTTGTCTACAATTTACTTCCGTGTGGCCAGGAATTTTACAAACATAACAATCACCCTTAATTAAAGTAATGCCAGATTCAGTTTTACGAAACATACCTTTCTTATGAAGACTGTGTTTAGATTTGTGTTTGTTGTTCTCTCTTTTGTCATCTTTGGAAGACTTGTGTTCATCCACATGCGCCTGGTAGCCATGTCCCTTTTCAATTTCATGTCACAATCTTCATATATACTTTGACCACTGACACGGTAATTTCCCAATCACCTAATACACCACGTCTCACAAACCTTAGTTCTGAATCGGAAAATAAAATATAAGTTTTGAAGATAACATCTAGATCTACAAACTTCGTTTGAATCACCATATCAAAAAACTCATGGTTACCCCATAAAAACTACTTTAGTTAACATCAAATTTCTGCTCGTCAGAATTTTTCAGGAACGTTTCTCTGTTTTGTAAAATATCAAACAAAAACTTTTACAACTCCAAAAATTCTGAAATTTTACGAGGGAAACTATCAGGATGTATACTAAGTTGTGTAAAAAGGGTTCATCGAAATTCCTTCTAGATTGAGAGATAAATTCGAAACTCTACATCTGACAAAAAATTCGTTTTTTATTTTTTCACTCCACAATTAACATCCATGATTATTACAATTTTATTATGTCTTAAGATTGTAGGTTGCAATAATCAAAAACAAGAAAAAAATCAAATAAGAAAAAGTTATTGATACTTAGCTCCTTTATCATGAAGTGATAGATTTGACGAAACAGACGAGCTCCCAAGATCTCCGCAACAACAACAAGGCAAAACTTTGAAAACAGAGTGAGTCACGTGTTCAACACGTAGCCCTTAAGACATTAGCTCCCGGCTACACTAAAGAGTGATGTTATAGCCCTCACAGGACGGATATCTCCAGGATAAAATATCCTAATACACCTACTACTAGCATACGTAGTAGATGCTCAAACTTGAGCTTGAAAACTACGAAAAAACCCTTAAGTAAAATCGCGAATGCTTGAGAAAACAATATAAAATATTTTTCGTTGGGGTCCCTCTAAAATATAGAGCAACCCCTTTCCCATAGATTTTACAAAAGTAGTGAATTTGTTTATATAATGGAACAAAACAACTTAAGAAGTGGAACTCCCCGATGTGGGACTAAGAAGCTTATATAATCTCTTAAAACAACTAAAAAATGGAAACTCGACAATGTGGGACTAATAAGTTTTTCATTAATAAAATAAAACAATAAATTATAATTTTATTAAAACCTTAAAAATTATTTTTTAGTAATTGTTTTCCAACAATCCCCACATGAATGAAAACTCAATAAAACACGAAAACTCAGATAGATCTTGGTAAATCAATAACCCAATCTCTCGAACTGACTGAACAAACAGACAAATCGTGCATGTTGAAGTCATACTAGCCACTCCAACGTCATCTCCCTCACACAACAGTGTGTTGACCCCAGGGTCATACTATGGATTGCAAAAATCATATAGTATAGAGAGCTTTCATCTTTAGTTCCTCACAAGTGAGACTAAAGGTTCCTTTCACCAAAGTGAAAAAGCATGAACTAGTGAACCCTTAGTGACCCTTAGGTCCTAAGTTCCATTAATACCAAAACCATCAAAACGAAAATCACATAAAAAGCGCAGGAAATACCATTTTAGGCAGAGGTGTCCATGAGGTCTTGAACCTTTGCTTAGTGAGATATTACTGGAATTACTTGCTAGAGACAGTGAACTATGTCTTGAACTGCTAGCATTTGATGTAATTCGCGATAACAACCACGGATGATATCTCCAGGGGTGCTTCCAAGCTCGTGCCATTTTGTCCAATTTGGCCCTGGACATATCCTGTTTCTCATAATGCTCTAGAGAATCAAAGCTCATATTCTCATAGGAAGCGGCCCCACTTCCTCATTCAGATAGGTGAGTTTTCATAAAGAGTGTTACTGCTACACCCCACTTCAATCTTAAATTGAAACTATATAACTCATTAAGACTTATTAAAAGTCATCCTTCACATGCAGTCACACTATCACGTCTACACCATAGGGAAGGGACAGAAAATAAAATTCTCTGATAGTGTTTACCTCTACCCACCACAAATTAGTTGTCTCATTCGAAACCTCGATCTTGGGATCTCCAGTCAGCAAGGTTGAGTATCCTTTATGGCAAGTTTAATTTATGAGCTTAAGCCCCACCCCCTCGATGCATTTCTAACCATCTCTTTGGATAAACCTTTCGTCAAAGGTTGAGCGATATTTTCCTTGGACTTTATCCAATAAATGGAAAAGATTAGTTATTTTTAGCTTTAGCTATTATATCTTGTCTAACACAATGTATAGATAGAGCTGGCACATGCCTATGCCAGAGAGGAATGTCTTCTAAAAATCATCTTAGGCACTCGGCCCCCTCTCGTGCTTTATCTAACACAATACTCTCAGATTCCATAATGAAATGAGCAGTATATGTCTTTTTGGAAATCTTCCAAAAACAAACCCTCATGCTAGAGTGAAACCATATCCACTCGTAGACTTAGACTCCTCTGAGTCAACTATCCAGTTTGCATCATAAAGTCCCTCAAGGATAGCAAGATACCTTTCATAAATCAAATAAAAGGTAATAGAGTATTTTAGGTACCATAATTCTCTACTCAGTGCATCTGAATGCTCTTGCTCTGGACTACAATTATATCTACTTAACTTACTCACAATATAGGCAATGTCTGGACTCTTACAGTTCATTAAATTCATCAGACATCCTATAACTATTGAGTATTCAAGTTAAGACACTCCACTTCCCTTATTTTTCTTGAGTCTACAAGAATAATCGTACGGAGTACAAGAAGGATTACAATCAGACTGATTGTATCTCTTAAGCACAATTAAACATAATGAGAATGACTAAGACTATAAATGTTTGATTATCTTTTAATCCTCATCCCTAAGATTACATCAAAAGGGCCTAAGTCTTTCAAGTCAACGTTCTCATTTAGTGCATGTTTTAGTGGAATTAATCACACCTATGTTTGTATCAATTATAAGCATATCATCAACATACAAGTATACAATCACACAGGCATCCTTAAAAAGTTACTTGTAAATATACTTGTGAGATTCATTAACTTAAATCCACTACACATTATTACATGATCAAATTTTTCATGTCACTATTTACGTGCTTATTTGGAACCAAACAAAGATTTGTTAAACTTACAAACTTTGTCTCCATAACTTTTCACTGCAAAGTCCTCAGGTTGGTCTATGTAAAATTTCTGTATCTAATTCACGGTTTTAGAAAAGTTGTCTTAACATCCATCTGATGTATCTCTAAGTTGTTTCTGACAACAATTAATAACAATTAACATCTCAACAGAAATAATTCTCTTCACAAGTGAATAAGAATCAAGGAAATCTACACATACTTTTAATTTATAGCCTTTAGCTATCAACTTAGGCTTATATTTTCCACAAATCCATCTACCTTACATTTCCTCTTAAAGACTCATTTACATCCCATGGTCTTACTCCCTTGAGGTAAACGAGCAAGCTCCCAAGTCTGGTTCCAAATGACTGATTCCATTTCACTAAATGAAGCTTCTTACCAGAATGGGGTTTCAGTAGATGTCAAGGATTCTTTACAAGTCTGGGCTTCAGACTAAGATAGGCATGTTATCAGGTCCATAAGAAGTCTCAGTTTTAATCCTTTTAAATTCTCCTAGGATCAACTCTACTCCATCTTCCTTTTAAGTAAGTTCTGACTATTTGAAAATAAATCTTGGGGATTAACAACACATCTCTAATGAGGCAATGGTTTAAGAATAAACATGTTCAGAGAACTCGGCATCCCTAGATTCAGTAACAATCTTCACACCAATGTCAGAATAATCACACCAAAGTCTGATAAATCAGAACACACAACCAAAAAACCTATATACAGTAGGGTACTTAAGAAACCTTATCAAAACACCCAAACACTTTGACGTATGCATAAAAAGGTCGTCTATCTTTCAATAATCATATGGATTTTTATCTGATCCTTTAAAGGTTACTCTATTCAAGATATTACAAAATTAGAGAACGACCTCCCCCCACAAGTTTGCGGTTATCCTTTAATCAACATGAAATAAATCATATCCTTAATGGTTATGTTCTTACATTTAACTATACCATTAGACTATGGTGAATAAGGAGGTGCGATCTCATGAATAATGCCATTTAACAAGTAAAATTATCCTATATGAATTTCATAGTCTCCACCATGTTTAGACCTAATCAATTTAGTGGTAACATATACTTTGCTTTCAATTTCAAGTTTATACTCTTAAATCTTCTAAGAAATCATCCTTACCCCTAAGCAAGTATACAAAAGAGTACCTCGTACAATCATCTATGTATGTTACAAACCACCTTTTATCACCTTAGTTTGGGTTGAACTCATTTCAACTAGACCTAACTGAATTAATTCTAACGGCTTAGAATTACTCTAAATATTTTTGCTAAAAGGTTTAACATATTTTGATTCAACACACATTTCACTTTTGTGATCAATATCCAAACTAAATTTGGGTACACAGCCTACGTTACCCAGTTTATGCATTGACTTATAAGTTTACGGTTCCAAGTCCACCATGCAAAACATTCAATCACACAAAATAAAACGCAAGAATCAACTATGTTCACTTCATCATTTTTTTCCATTAAGCCTATATAGACCCTAAGTCTTATAATCGTTGAATGGCTGAAAAAATCACTTCCGTAGCAAAGAAAAGTTTTCCAGATTCAATTAATATCTTAAATATTTTACCAACTACAACAGAACAAGATACAAGATTCTTGCATATGCCCGAAACATGAAAACTTCATTCAATGTGAGAATATTACAGATATGAGCTTTTGCTCGACCTTTTCCTTTTATGCAACCTCTGTGACTGCAGATGAGTTTCTCATAAAGAGTTTCTCGACATCCCTATCCTCCGATAGGAGGTGAATAAGTTTCTGTTTCAACAAATATGCTTGGTGGCTCCGTAGTCCACCTACTGGTCTCTCACATTGGTTATTAAAATAACTTCCGACATCATGCCACTGAACTTGTTCTAGTTTGTTTCAACTAAATTAGCATTAACTTTCTACTTATTAAGGTTTTTATGTTGTCTACAATTTACTTCCGTGTGGCCATGAATTTTACAAACATAACAATCACCCTTAATTAAAGTAATGCCAGATTCAGTTTACTTTAAACATACCTTTCTTATGAAGACTGTGTTTAGATTTGTGTTTGTTGTTCTCTCTTTTGTCATCTTTGGAAGACTTGTGTTCATCCACATGCGCCTGGTAGCCAGGTCCCTTTTCAATTTCATGTCACAATCTTCATATATACTTTGACCACTGACACGGTCATTTCCCAATCACCTAATACACCACGTCTCACAAACCTTAGTTCTGAATCGGAAAATAAAATATAAGTTTTGAAGATAACATCTAGATCTACAAACTTCGTTTGAATCACCATATCAAAAAACTCATGGTTACCCCATAAAAACTACTTTAGTTAACATCAAATTTCTCGCTCGTCGAATTTTTTCAGAACGTTCTCTGTTTTGTAAAATATCAAAAAAAAACTTTTACAACTCCAAAAATTCTGAAATTTTACGAGGGAAACTATCAGGATGTATACTAAGTTTTGTAAAAAGGGTTCATCGAAATTCCTTCTAGATTGAGAGATAAATTCGAAACTCTACATCTGACAAAAAATTCGTTTTTTATTTTTTCACTCCACAATTAACATCCATGATTATTACAATTTTATAATGTCTTAAGATTGTAGGTTGCAATAATCAAAAACAAGAAAAAAATCAAATAAGAAAAAGTTATTGATACTTAGCTCCTTTATCATGAAGTGATAGATTTGACGAAACAGACGAGCTTCCAAGATCTCCGCAACAACAACAAGGCAAAACTTTGAAAACAGAGTGAGTCACGTGTTCAACACGTAGCCCTTAAGACATTAGCTCCCGGCTACACTCAAGAGTGATGCTATAGCCCTCACAGGACGGATATCTCCAGGATAAAATATCCTAATACACCTACTACTAGCATACGTAGTAGATGCTCAAACTTGAGCTTGACAACTACGAAAAAACCCTTAAGGAAAATCGCGAATGCTTGAGAAAACAATATAAAATATTTTTCGTTGGGGGTCCCTCTAAAATATAGAGCAACCCCTTTCCCATAGATTTTACAAAAATAGTGAATTTGTTTATATAATGGAACAAAACAACTTAAGAAGATGAACTCCCCGATGTGGGACTAAGAAGTTTATATAGTCTCTTAAAACAACTAAAACCTTAAAAATCATTCATAAAATAATAAGTTTTTCATTCATAAAATAAAACAATAAATTATAATTTTATTAAAATCTTAAAAATTATTTTTTAGTAATTGTTTTCCAACAAATTTTACTCATGAAAAGTACCATATGTGGTAAGCATTATCCACAAGGCAAGAAAGAAGACCATCGTTATAAGACTTGATTAAATGTTGTTACATGATTTCCTAACCCATCAAATCCATCGGTGAAAATTGTTTTATTTTAGTAAATACTGTGGAATTTGGTAATCTCAGTAACAAATTTTGTAGTTTTAGCATAACTTAAGTTAGATTACCAGTCATAAATGAAAGAGGTTGTAGTCACGAAAAACCACTTCCAAGTAAAACGTACACACCTACAATTCATATCACTTGTATTCATAATTCATTACAAGTGATATGAATTGTAAACCTACAATTCATAATTCGCTAACCACTTCCATCTCTTGCTTATATCTCACCTCACATGGAGTACAGCATAACTTGCTTATATCTCTTGCTTCATGTCTAGACTCTAGGCGGATAAATGTTTTCTGCAAAAGCTCAAATTGATCAACTTTGTTGAGATAAAACAGAGGAAAATATAAAAGTTGGATGGGGATAGTTCTAGAGCCAAAACCTCCTGGAACAAAAAGAAAAATAATACTATGACGTGAACAAGTAACGGGCAGACCAGAGATATCCACATGACCAGAATTTCTCATGCACGAAGCTTTTATTGAGCTTGCCTCATACACATGAATATCAGTATCTGATCGATTATTCTATGTTCTACATATAAATACGTAGGTTGTAGGTATATTGAGCCAGCAGGATAGATTGTTGCTAGTCTTGTAAAGCTCCCACAAATATAAATTATACTATATGTCATCTTCATCACCTGATCTATATCTCCTCTTAAGAGAAGGACTCGTGTCCTGAAATCTCAACATTCCATCTAACCTGCAGTGACCTAACCGAAGAACTAAAGTGCCTTTGTTTGGAGTTATTATGTGAAGCTGTTTGGGAAGTGCACGATGGAAAAGGTGACGAATAAAAATTCAAAAATGCATATACAATGTTTACAGATGGATCAAAAAAACAAAAATTTGGTAACCGTCTCTGAAATAAAATACCAAGACGTATACGCGTCAACTTTGCTAGGAAAAGAAACATATTATACAATGTTTATTAATTAGTCCAACCTTGACTTCCATGATGGCTTAACAATCTTGCAAAATGTACTACGTAGACAAGGACAGGGAAAATCCAGCTTAATCGATCCTACAAATATCCGCATTAGGGAAGTCTCAAGAGACAACAAGGAATGTTTACTTTCAGCAATTGGGCTTGGCAACTTCTTCTTATACACCTGTCATGCAAAAATTTGGCTACTACGAAGTTCGGTGAGGGAATGTACATTTGGTTTCTTGGGAGGAATTTTTAAATATGTAATCTTGTCATGGTTTAAACTTGCAGGACCCAAAGGAATTTAAAACTTTCTCAGGAGGCTCGAGTCAGTCAAAGGTATGCCGAGAAAGCTCCCATTGAACACAAGCCAACAAGAGAATCAAAACAAAAAGAATAAGATAAGAATAAATGATTAAAAAAAAAAAGGTATTAAGTATCAAACTTCGACGACCATTGCTTCTTTTTTTTTTGTGAAGGACCGTTGCTAGTTTGCTACCCAAGAATATCTTTCAAAACATTCCTTCATACTTGACTGATCAACTTGGGAATGTGTGGGCCGAAATAATGATTTCATTTCCATTTAACTTATTAGTAAAAGAGGAAAACACGAGTGCTTTTAACACATTCACGGAACCTCCTGAAATAAAATAATAACTAGTGGGGAGGGTGCCTTTTGGTCCTAACTTGGCACCTTCCTACATTCTCATCTTAAATCATCCACTAACTATAAAACCCCTTGGAGCCATTTTACTCTAAGTCTATCCATTGCATCTTCATCGATCATCTCTTTACATCTTTATCCACACATCGATCACCCCTAGAGCCTTTTTACCATCTATATTCTATCCATCATCTGATCGTTCTTTCTTGATTCTCAAATTCACACATTCTCTTGTAATCTCTTTCTTTCTTATACATATTTTAAGACTATGTCTTCCTTTATGTTTGAAGATTGTTTTGATCTTGACTTATCGTTCTCTATAGAAATTGAAATTGCATCAGTAGAAGAGAACAATGTTTCGACTCAGACGCAGGATTCTTTTGTATCAAGTATGCCCAGTGTTGCAATTGTTGAAATGTGTTCTGTATGTATGGTAGGACCTGCTGATCAAAATGAAAGTATAATAGTTAATGGTGATGAAAAAGAAGAAGAAGAATTAGGTAAACAAATGCCGTGCAAACATATCTACCACGCCCATTGTATTAGTACTTGGTTGTCCAGACATAACACTTGTCCTTTGTGCCGTTCTCAAATGATCACAACAACAACTATGTTATCATAATCTGTATTATGCCTAACTGTTATTGAGCTGTAATTTTCACATTTTTTTATTTTTTTCGCTCTTTCAAGGAAAATTTTCATTATTTACTGGTGTAAGTTAAAAGTGATGAACTGTAATATATTCATTTTGTCAATTGGGGAAGCTTTATTTACGGATGGAGCCAAAACAAAACATTCCTCACCACCGGATTGATCACTTTTCATGGAATTTGGTACATCCGCACAGCAGTGATGCAATAATCTTAGTAGATAGTAAATTGTATGTGAAGTTGTCTAAATTGGCAAGTTGTTAGTGAAGAAATATGTGCAAGTTGTGCTGTAAACTTTAAAAGGGCACACTAAGTAATCTATATCCAGTCAAAGAAATGTATTCCTCTGAACTTTTTGTAGAAAACGTGCAAAATTGCCCGTTCATGCATGTAAAGCAATGTATCTAGTAGCTAGTTGCAAGCTCCAACATGTGGGCTTTGTACACCTAATCATTAAAGTTATGACTTTCATGTCTGTAAAGTTCAAAACACCTGCAGATGCCACTATAGTACAACTATAGTACAGTGTTAAAATTACTGGGTGATGATGCCAGTGATCTGAGTTCAAAATTCGCCAACAACAACTTCTTTACCGATCAAAAAAAAAAAACACACAAATTGGACACATTCCTGCTTCTTGTCTGTCCAACGAGTAATGATTCTTGCTTACAAGATTCACATACTCTATTAGTGAATTTGGTATTTGATCTATAGATGCATTTTACTACAAACTACATCCAAAGGATAGAAACCTTCTACTCATGCAAATGAAAGTGGAGACTCAACGAAGAGCACAAGATATACGTGGTTCGGTATGATTACCTACGTCCACGGGGGTGAAAGGATGAATCTTATTACTTCAAAGTGTTACAAAGATGTTGCTCTAAACCAAACTCCCTTACACGATCAACTCACTTCTCCCTCTCTTCTTACTTGTTGAAATATCTCCTCTCTCTCCAAAAGTTACAACCTACCTCTCTTGGATATAAGTTCCTCTATTTATAGGAAAGGTTACATACAACCAAACTAGGGTGTTGGTCACATTACATCTAATCTGAAGTTCTATAGTCGGGCCTGCTTACGTCGTCCCTTCTTCCGTACATATGGCCGATGTGGTTTGGTTCCTTTGCCTATCTCTCGCCCGAGCCGATCCTTTCGGGTGTTCTCCTGGTACGATGTCGCCTTTCTAGTCTGCCGTCCTTCTAGCATGTCGCCCTTGCAGTTGGCCGATGTGACACGTATCTTCTTATCCATTTGACTATCGTCCTCGTTTGCCCCACCGTGCCTTGTCTTGTCAGCTTTATCAGAGTCCTGGGGTCGAGTCTTGTCCAACAGCTGTAGAGCGATCATGCTCGCTCCACGTGGCTTCTTGAATCTTGCGCCTTCTAGTCTTCATTCTATGCTTCGCGTCTCTTCGTTTTTGGGTGCATCAGAGCTTAAGATGTTGCCACCTGGCCCTGTGGATAATTTACACCTACATTTATGCCCCTTCTTTCGCTCGTGCGGCAGACAAGAGTGGAAGAAAGTCGTCCCAACTTCCCACGTCCTCGTCCATGCCGCGAATCCCGCCATGCAGTCCCCCATTAATCTACTTTATTACCTGTAACCGTCGGCGTCGGTTACAACTCTCCACTTTAAATAGCCTGCTTCCTTTTCTCTTTCTTCTCCTTTACCCTTTCTCTTCCAGTTCCCCGCCGCTGCAAACTTTTCTTCAAGGTTTCTTCATCTCTCTACTTCTGAAATCCCTTGTCTTCTTGGTCTTCTTCCTTTATCTCTTCCTCACCGATTGCTACAGTAGCTGTGGTTACGTTTTCATCGTCCTAACTCTCTTCGTCGATTTCCAAGTTCCGCATTGTTTCCGCTGATAGCTTCTTCTCCCTCTATGATTGAGAAAAGGTCTGTTGATGATGTTTCTTCCGAGATTGACAGTTTTTCCCTTGTTTCTCTGTTTTCCTTTAATAGTCCTTCTAAATACGATGATCGCGCCATGAACTCTATCTTTCCTGATGATTCTCCTTCTATTTCGTGCAGGTCCGAGAAAAGGGTGAAATATCTCTCTGATGAATATTTCATTGAGCAATTGAAGGAGAAGTACGACCTTCGAAATTATGAAGTTACCATGATCTCGGGCCAAAACAGTCTCTTGAAGAAGTCCAATATGGAGAAGTACGAGAAGTCGGCTGATTGTGTGGTCATCATTCAAGGTCAGCTAGAGATAGGACTTCGTCTCCCTTTGTAAAACCCTGATGGCCCATTTTACTATGAGATCCTATCCCAGCTCAATCCTTATCGCGCTCTTTCTCAGTGGACTGGCAACACTTTTCGCATTATAGATGAATGGAGAGCTCGCCGAGATGGTCATGGTTCCAACGCCGAGTGGTCGTCCTGCAAGCCCGAGTATGCTCCCGAGTATACCGTTGCCAACTTCCTTGCCAACTATCGAGATGGTACTTCAACTTTAGGTGATCTTGCCGGTTTTACTGCTAGTCCTCATCGTCACAGAACTATGCCCAAGGGTGTTGACAGGATGATGCTGGATGCTGATCCCATGGGCCAAGGTTCAAACCGGCGAGGCCGTCACACTAATGATCCGATCTATCCTCGAGTTCCTCTTCTTGTCCGAGGACCCATTCTACATGGTATATTTCCGTTGCCTTCCTTTCCGGCCGAGCCCTATCCTTTCTGGGTAGTTAACGATGGCAGGGCTGATAAGGTATATGCTTCCCTCTGTCTTTCTTAGTTTCAATCTTGCTAAACTTGATTCCACTTGGTTATGTGTTGATGTCAACGTCTCAGGGCGATTCTACCAAGTTTATCGGCTCGAGGAAGAGGGGTACTAGCACACGGGTTGAGGAAGACCAGGGGAAGGTAACAAACACAATGATTTTCTTATAAGTACATGTACTTGCCCCTATTTTTTGCCTTCACATGTTCTGATGAAAAACCTTGCGCAGAAGTTCCCTAGGCGTGATGGTGATGAAGCCTATGTGGAGGAGGTTGACCCTCAACCTTTGAGACGTAATCTTCACAGGGGGAAGCATGTCGTTTCTAAGCCACATCCAAGGAAGAAACCAGTCTACGATATCCCCGATGAAGATGACCTATTCGGCGAGGATTTCTCGGGTTCCAAGGGCGATGAATGTGGCCAGGGCGATGGGAAGGAGATGGGCGAGAACGTTGGTTCTGAGGTGGTCGCTAATTCGGAATCGGCCGAAAAACAAGAACCCTTGAGGGCACCCGAGCTAGGAAAAAATGTTGATGCTGGATCGGAAGTTCCTCATCGTCTGCCCCTGATTACTGGCGGGTCCTCGTCCAATGTTGAAACCTCTTTTACCGTCTCAAGTCCCATCATGAATTCTATTGGAGCGCTGACTTCCCCTAATTTTGGTGCGTATACTGATGAGAAAATTCTTGTTGCGGTGCCCTTTTATGGCGATATTGCCCAGACTCTCGACACGGTGGTGAGCGACTCGTCTTAGTATGGTGACTATAACGAGTTAACCATGAAGTTGTCCAAGGCCGAGGACGAGTTGTCCAAGTCGGTAGAGTCGCTTCAGTCGGTGTTACCGTCTTTTTCAGGTCTCTTAGACGATGTGTTGAGGCCGTTCCTTAGATTTAGATTACGTCCTATTCTTGCGAAATTGTTAAATCGTGTTCCATGAATAACGTTCTATTTTTGTGATCTTGTAGTCGAGCAAAAACGTTCTCAGGAGTTGGATCTAGAGGTTCGACGGTTGAAGCAGGTCGAGGCCGATCTGGGTTCCAAGCTGGCCGATGCCTAGGAAACCACGTCTCAGCTTACCCAGCAGCTCGAGGAGGAACGCGTTGCTCACGCAGAGGAGGTGGACGAGAAGGTTCGGACGGGCATTGAGGAGTGGGTCGAGAATAAGCGGCGCGAGGTCGCGCAGAAGAGGTCTGGCGTGATTCCTCCCAAGGCTTGATTTCTCTTTTTGTAGTGCTGCGTCACTAATTCGCCATTTGTTCTGGGTTGTAAATCGCTTTGAACACCTCTTCCCCTTTTTATTTCTGATATACTGCTTATTTGTTTATGTGGGGTGCTGCGTAGCCGATGATGTTCGCTTTACTTTCGTTACACTTTCCGTTTCGTATGGTCGCTTGACACTTTCCGCGCTTTGTTATTGGACGCATGGTGCTATCGATTTAGCTTCTGTTTCTTATGATATTCCCGTGATTGTTGATTGACGCACGACGCTATCGATTTAGCTTTTGTTCCTTATGTTATTCCTGCAATTGTTGATTGACGCACGACACTATCGATTTAGCTTTTGTTCCTTATGTTATTCCTGTGATTGTTGATTGACGCATGACGCTATCGATTTAGATTTTGTTCCTAATGTTATTCCTGTGATTGTTGATTGACGCATGTTAATAGTTTAACCTTTTCTGTCGAACACACCCAACAAGGAGGGTCATCGGGCCCAATGCCATGTCCTGATTGGGGTATCCCATCACTATTTATTGGATTCATTGGAAGGGTACTAGTCAACCTAGTTCTAGGCTCGATTTCCCCGAGCGTTTATCGATCAACCAATCTCAGGAAAGTGGTCACAACCACCTGCGATGGGGGCAGACATTCAGATGTTAGTAGGCCACCTAGCTGAGGAGACCTCGCATCTCAATAACCTTTGGAACTGGTTTCCAACCACCAGAACCCTTAGGCTACCTCGACACTTGCACACTTCCACTGCCCCGAGTACGAATAGCCAGGCGACTGTAAGGCACCTCAGCACTTCCACACTGGCGTTGCCCCGAGTACGAATGCCCATTCGAGTGTAAGTCACCTCAGAACTTCCACACTATCTTTACACCGAGTACGAATGACAATTCGAGTGTAAGTCACCTCGGCACTTCCATACTGGCTTTGCCCCGAGTACGAATGACCATTAGTCGCTCATGACCTATCTCATACCCCTCACGGTTTCAAATATATAGAAGCCAAGTATGCTTACTTTTTCTTCGTGTCGCCCTTCAGGGGTGGTAGAGTTTTAGATATTTGACATTCCAAGGCTTCGGCTCTTTTGTTCCATCGAGTCTTAATAATCGATACGATCCCTCGCCCGCTTTAGACGCAATTATATACGTCCCACCCCACTTTGGTGCTAGTTTTCCGCCATTTTTGTCTCGCTCCCACTCGGCCAAAATTTCAACACTTGCTATCCTGGTTGAAATTCCCTCGGGCGAACGCGTTTGTTATATTCTCATTGTAGCCTCCTTTGATAGTTTTTCATCTTTTGTAACGCCATCTCCCTCGTTTCTTCCAAATCGTCGAGCTTTTCCAAAATTAGATCGGACGAGAAGTTTCGCCTCCATGCTTCTGTTCTAGTTGTAGGGATCATTCCTTCCGTTGGTAGAATCTCCTCTATTCCGTAAGCAAGCATAAATGGCGAGAACCCTGTATCTTCCCTCCGCGTGGTTCTGTATGCCCACAATGCGTTGTACAGCTCCTCGTACCAATCACCGTATGCTCCATCTAATTTCTTTTTCATGTTGTCGGCGATTGTCTTGTTAGTGATCTCGGATTGCCCATTACTCTGGGGGTAAATGGGGGTAGCTTTGCTCTTCCTGATGTTGTATGTGTTGAACAAAAGATCGATGTTTTCCCCTTGGAGTTGTTTACCATTATCATAAACGATAGTTGCCGGGACCCCAAATCGGCAAATGATATGTTCCCAAATAAATTTGAAGACATCTTTGTCTCGGATTTGCCTTAGCGGTGCGGCCTCTACCCATTTGGTAAAGTAATCGGTGGCCACGATCAAGTACTTCCTCTGCCCCGTTCCTACATGTAATGGTCCGACAATGTCTATCCCCCATTTGGCAAAGGGACATGGGCTTATAACAGAGTTTAAAGGTACTCATGGGGCCTGGATTTTCTTGCCGTACCGTTGACATTCTTCACAATCCTTTGCCATTGCTTTTGTATCTTCGTTCATATACATCCAAAAGTAGCCCATTGTCTTTGCCTTGGCCGATAAGCTTCTCCCCGAGCTGTGGTTGCCGGCGGCTCCATAGTGTAATTCATGCAAGATTATGTGGCCTTCTTCTCTACTCAGACATCGCAAGAGTGGCCCTAGGTAGGATTTTCTATATAAGATCCCTTCACTTAGCTCATAGGCGCCCGATTTACTTTTGATTTTATTTATTTCTGGCCTACCCTTGGGTAGTTCGCCCGATTCCAGATACTGGTGTATCGGATTTCTCCAATCACATTCTTTGTATCGTTCGGCCATGCTAATAGCCACATCGACCCGTACATCCGGTGTTTCTGGAATGGATGGGGTAAGGAGCCTCATGATACGAATACCCTCTATGCTCGGGTCCACCAGCTATGAGGCAATGTAGGATAGGGCGTCCGAGTGCCTGTTGTATTTTCTACAAATGTGACGAAATTTAATGCTTGGTATTTGGTTGATGTAATGTTGGGCGATCTCCCAATACTTTTGCAAAATGGGGTCATGTGTTGCGTATTTGCCCGTAATCTGCCGAATCACCAACTGTGAATCACTAGTTAAACGAACCTCATGTAGTCCCATTTCTACAATTATCCGCAGGGCGTGAATTACTGCTTCGTACTCGGTGACATTGTTTGTTGCTTTGAACTCTAACCTGAACGAGTGCACCATTTTTCTTCCTTTAGGTGTGGTGAAAACCAACCAAAGACCTGATCCTTCTCTATTCGACGCCCATCGACGAAAACTTCCCATTGTGTAGGACTACTCGCTGCTAATAGGTCATCATGCTCTTGTCTTTCTTCCATCATCCCAGGTATATCTTCAACCTCGTCTTCATCGCTTAGTGGGAAATCTGCTAGGAAGTCGGCCACTACCTGTCCTTTGATTGTCGTCCTTGTTTCGTACACCACATCGTATTATTTGATTAAGTCTCCCCACTTAGAAATTCTTCCCGACCGCCCTGTATTGTCCAGGACTGCTTCAATAGGCGATTTGGTGAGCACCCGTATGCGATAATCTTGAAAGTACGTTCGGAGTTTAGAAGCGGCAAAGGCTAGCGCCAGAACCATCTGCTCTATTCTGGTATAGGTTTTCTCAGCCGGGATCAGTGTTTTGCTAGTGAAATTTACCGGCTTCTCCACATTCCCCTCCATCCTGACCAACACTGCACTAATGGCATATGGTGTCGCCCCTAAATATAGGGTGAGGATTTCAGTCGGCTCCGGCCTTTGCAAAATCGGGAGGCTGGCTAAGTGTAATTTGATGTTTTGAAAATCCTCTTCGCTTGCATCCGTCCATTGAAACTGTTTTCCCTTCTTCAAGATGTCATAAAAGGCTTTACATTTGTCCGATGATCGTGACACGAATCTCCCCAACGCTGCTATGCAGCCGTTTAGCTTTTGCACATCTTTTACCGTCGTGGGAGAAGGCATTTCTAAGACAGCCCTAACCTTTTCGGGGTCTGCCTCGATTCCTCTGGAGGTGATGATATATCCCAGGAACTTTCCTGAGGTAACCCAGAAGTCGCACTTAGCGGGGTTGATTTTCATCTTGTGTTTCCTCATCGTCTGAAAAATCTCTCGAAGGTCTCGGACATGATCGTTATCTCGGCGACTCTTAACTAACATATCGTCCACGTAAACTTCTATGGTATCGTGGATATTGTTTTCGAACATGTCTCCCACTAATCTCTGATAAGTAGCACCAGCGTTCTTAAGTCCGAATGGCATTTTAGTGTAACAATACAAATCTCTTGGTGTAAAAAAGGAGGTATGCTCTTGGTCCTAGAGCGCTAATGGTATTTGGTTGTATCCCATGTAACCGTCCATCAATGTCATCTCCTCGTACCCGACTATGGATTCTACTATTTGGTCTATGCTTGGGAGAGGGAAGCTGTCCTTCGGGAAGGCCTTATTCAAGTCGCTGAAATCAATACATATTCTGACTCCTCACTTTTTCTTTGGTACCACGACCATGTTAGATATCCACTTCGGGTAATGGAATTTCCTGATTATCTCAGACTCCTGCAGCTTCTTTAGCTTGGCCTCGACCGCCGCTTGTAACTCTGGTGCGATTCGCCTCATTTTCTTCCTGACTGGCTTGACACTCGGATCAATCTTTAAGTGATGGCAGCAGACCTCCGAGTCAATGCCCTCTAAATCGTGCACCTCTCATGCGAACGCGTCTATGTTTTCTTTTAGCACCGTCATAAGTTGTCATGCTTTCTCGTCCGAGAGTAAAGTCCCAATCCTTACTAACCTTGGCTCCTCAATCGTCCCCAAATTCACTTCCTGCGTCGGCTCAACTGTCGAGAAATTGGACTTAGGTTCCCCGAATGGAGCTGTTACCTTTAATTTCTATAAGGGGTCTTGCTCCTGAGCCTCGTACGCCATGACCGCTTGTGAAATATTTTTCTCCTATTTTTCTGTATCCTGAGCTTCTTTGGCTTTGTTCTTCTCTCGCCTTTGTCTAGCTCGCCGATTTTCATTTATTTCGAGATCAACTTGAATGCATTGTCGTGCTGCTTGGGAGTCGCCTACAATCTCATCTATTCCCTTATACGTCGGGAACCTTAACCTTTGATGATATGCTGATGCCACTCCTTTAATACCTGCGATCCATGGGCGCCCGATAATTGCTTCGTAGGGTGAGGCGACGTCGACCACACAGCAAGTTGTTAACGTGTCAAGGTAGCCTCACTAATCCAGAAGGGTATATAAATGACGAATGAAGCCTGTTATAAAACATGATTTATCACGGTTTTCATATGTTATTTGAACCGTTATTTATTTGGTGTGACTATTTATAAATGACAAATAAAGAACGTTATTAAATATGACGAATAAAATTTGTAACTTTAAATCACGTACAAAATCTGCTATTAAATATCACGGTTATTGTATGTAAAATAAAATAACAGCTTATATGTGTCATAAAATAGGCATTTTCATAAAAATTATATTACTAATTCAAACGAGAATCTTCCGTCATTTTTTGGATACTGATTCCGATTTCGGTATTCAGATTTTGTGAATCAAAATTCAATCAAATTCAGATTTGATGCATCTGAAATTAGTTTCGGTTTAACTTAATCTGGACGTGAAACAAATTCTGAAAATGAAACAGAATTGATGGAAATTAACTTTATTAATTACGCAAAATAAAGTTTTAGAAATAGAATCTCTGATCACAAATCAGAAAGATATATACTAGCAACCCAAAGCTACATATTGAACATTAAAATTGAATCAATATACCGTCACCTTGCGACTCTACTTTGGTCGCTCTCCTATAGGAGTTACATAAGCTTTTGGCCACTTAATCGTTTTACCTCTTGAAACATCTCCAACTACTCCACTAACTCTATCGCATAACGTTGCACTTGATTTTGTGATTTCATCAATCATATATTTATAATCGTCGTCATTTGGAGGCTTTGCACCATCAACATATGCAGATGCAACTGCTTCCTTCCTGAAGTTCCTCGAAAAGCAAAGACCAAATGGCGGTGTTGCTGGAATCCCAATACCTGTATTACCAGATACCAAGTCAGTTTAAGATATCATGATTTACAACACTGCTAAAATGGAAACTGGGCGTCAAACAACTAATAATTGGTTTTAACGATTTCGAGGTTAACAATAACAAGTCCTTTCTTCCTAAATCTGGACGCTATCTCATAATACATAAGCTAAGTGGCCCACTTTCGGTGACTGCCAGTATTTATCTGTTAAACAAGTGGGACACCAATCACTAAAATAGTATAATAAAAGGATCATTGAGATTCTTACACAAGATGGCATTTAATTATTTGTAGCATTACTGTGTGGTTCTCACATATATAATACCAAGAAAGTGTATTTAATTTGTATGAAAGTTACCTATTGATAAGACTTACGAGAAAACTGATCATGTACTCGAGTACATGCTATTTCTCTTCCTTTCAGCATCCAAGGTTGGCTGGAGCCTGTGAGAACCCTGGACATTTCTGTTCACCCAAAACTGGACATACGTTTTATAAAAGAAACGTCTCTCTTGTGGACACTGATCATAAATGGAAAAGGCCACGAAAATCCTAATTTTACATCCATAAACCCTCTTAGCAACTTCTAAATTTTCTGTCCCTAAATTCATTCAACCTCGCTCATACCTCAATACATATTAACATCAATGCCTTGTGTATATACATGTGTGTCCTTAACTGAGAACCACAGACTACCCAATCCGACAACTAAGTCTGATGTGCATTCTGCATCACTATTCATAAACACTTCGAACACAATACATGATATACCGAGAATCAAATTAAAAAAGCACAAAGGAAAGAAATATTAAGTTTCAAAGCACACTGAATGTCACTATAACTTACAGTGCGCTCTTGTTGCATTATCGGAGGCTAATGCAATATCCAAAAATAGATGCAGATACGAAGAGCAGTTGTCTGAAAAAATAATAATAAAATAATCAGTCGATCGATATAAAGTAATAACAGTTACATGAATTATCACTAACAATTATCCCAATGCCTCGTCAAGGGGTTCAATATTGTCATATAATGGTTCCGAAACCGACAATGCATTTTCGTACTCATGAAGATGGAATAAGAAACTTCCTATAGAGCAGAGAGCTATCGTTAGTTAGCAAATCAAATCTGGAGGCCAAACAGTATTAGTTTGGAAACAGAAGTGTCAAATTCATCTGTGTATGCACTAGCAGTTGTGGAAGCAGAAAACTGATGTTAACAATACTGCTTGCGACCACCTTCTATCCAGCTGCACGAGTAATCTCCTCAATTCTCCCTTGAATCATCAAATAGACAAGTTCCCTAGAATTTACACTCACTTTCTTCTCATGGACGATCAAAGAAAAGAACGTGTTCTCAAAATGGAAAATAGGTTATTCCATGAGATTCTTTGTGAGGGTGTTACCCACCACCATCACCTCAACCACCTATGCCTCTACCTTCACCAGCAGCCTCTGCTAGTCCATATTCGCCTGCGGAATCAATACTACCACCTCATAATCCTCCATAGGCACCAAAAAAACACTCCTATAACATGATCCTCCTCCCTCAACACCTACCCACCAACACCAAATCCACCACAATGTCCTAATATAATACAAATAAGATCAGTAAATTTGAGATACAAATTACCAACTCCAACAAAACTTATAATGTTTGATTGAGATCAGGGAAAACATAATATTCAATCATAATTTTGAAGAGTTTAGGAACAAAATGAAACATGGAAGACATGAACCCTTAGTTTTTTAGAGTATGATTTCTTAACCATATTACCAGAAACATCACCACACCACAATAAAATTTGCAGGAGCACTACACCATCCACTTCCATAACTACCCATTCTAGCTAAATCAAGCTATCTAATATTAATACCAAATGAAACCTAGGCACTAACAAAACTGTTAGAATAAACATGATAAAAGGAAGTGCTATTGTAATGCAGTCCTTAAAACAATACCTCAAAAAGACAAGTTAACAAATTACAGATCTGGTACTTATAAGAGTTATAAATGAACAGAGATGGATTTTTACCTTGTTAGAGTCAGGACACCATCAATTACTAATAAACATCTGTAAACATCAAAACCTTCTAAGTATCATCGAGATTTAAACAACATCTAGGGTTTAAATGTTTAATGAACAAATTGATAATAAGAAAGAATAAATGGAAAATTGAAGGTTCGTAGATCATTTACCTTCTACTTTTTTAGACAAAAAACAAAATGAAAGTAAGGTTTCAGAAGGTAAAACGAAAATTAGGTTCATTATACGTCCAAGTAACTATGGGTTGAGAGAAGGTAGTGAAATAGGGTTGACAAGGTAATGAAATAGGTAAAATTGTGCGTTTGTTTGATGATTCAGGGTTAGGGTTTGGTAGTATTCAGTCGTATAAACTCTGAAGAGGAAGAAAACTCAACAATTCTATCTTCAACTTGTTATATATATTGAATAATATGATTGAAGAACAAATCAATGAAATAAGAAACCAACTTTCGGGAAAATCTTCCAAAAGCTTTGCTCATGATAGAGAATAAGAGGAAGAGAGAGCCGCAATTAGGTTAGATAAGAGGAAGAAGACCCAGAGATGAAGTTGGAACTTGGGTATGAGAATAAAAGTTCGGTGTAAATGGCAGACATTATGGCAAACCGACCAAAAACGAGAGACTCATGGCAATTATGCCGAAAAGCTAACCATTTCCAATCTTATAGGAACATGATACTACATGTGGCTAGCCGTTTTTGGGTATGCACCAAAAGATTAATGATGGTCATATATAAACCTAATTTATATGTCGGATATGTTGCGTGATTTAGTTGTTTATCATTAAATCAAATACCTAATAAATTACCACGTTTGAGAATGACATTTTTTTTAGTGTTAAATGATGGGCTCCACCATTTTCATGTTATATGACGGAATTTGTTTGTAATATCCTAATCACGTAATTAATCTGTTATTTAAAAACGTGATTAATAGCCCTTTTTGGACTAGTGCCTCCGCCGTCCGAGACCCTCGACTTTACCTCGCCCTTTGGGATGGTCACTATCCCATTAAATCCATAGATGCGATATGTTGAAGGGATGAGGATATCGTCCGACAGATCCATTATCTTAAACGTGTCGTAAAACAGCACTTCGACTGAGCTGCCGATATCCATAAGGATTCTTCTTACTCCCTATTTCTCAATTAGCAACGTAATGACCAAGGGATCACTGTGTGCCTGACCATTTGCTGGGACGTCCTTGGCCGAGAACGAAACAGGCTGCATCATCCAAGATTCCATTGGTAACGTCTTGGCCACGCTAAATATTTCTTTGTCGTTACTGTCCCTCTTGTGAATCCTTGAGGTTATTGTCGGGCCGAGAGTGTAGTCTTGAACAGCTGAATGTGAAATGGTATTCACAAATTGAGTCGATCTGGCAATGAGAACCTGATAAACCAACGCATCGGGTGTTACCATCGGATGAGCTAGGTGTCGGACGAATTGTCTCAGGTGTCCATATCGAACAAGGTGTTGGACGATGACCTTAACTTCTCGGAAATTATTGGTGGAGTGGCCCCTATACTGATGGTAGAGACATTACTCGGGGTGATTCTTGGTCTCGTGGAACTGGACTCCCCTTGACGCTGGGTAGTTGATATCATTTCTCTTCTCGACGTCCTTGAATACCTCCTCCAAGGGAGCGTTCAAAGGAGTATACGATCGGGCTTCATGCCTCGGCTTCTTCCCTTTAGCCACCCACTCCTTCTTCCCGCTGCTCCTCGATGGATGGTCCGATCTCTTCTCGGGATGCCTAGAAGGATCGTCCACGACTGTCTTGGCCTCGGCTTCCTCCGCGCTAGCTTCTTGTACCCCCCCATCTCTTGATTCGGCCTGAACTTATTCTAGGGCGATAAAATGTTCTTGCATTCTTCGCATTTCCTTTAGGGTCTTTGGTTTTTCAGAGAACATAGCTATCCAGATAGGGTCCGATCTTCCCAATGCGTTCTTAAATACGAAGATGTCCTGATCTACTAGCACTTTTACAATCTCAGTACACAGCTTCCTCCACCTATCGGTCAAGGCTCTCAAGGGTTCCCTGAATCTCCTGGCGAGGGTAAATAGTTTGTTCATTCTTGGCCGAGGTCGACTATTGTGCATGTAAGTTTCAAGAAATGCCTCGACTAGTGCATCATATCTGTCAATCGATCCAGATGGAAGCGAATAAAACCAATCTCTCGCCTCTCCTTCCAAACTTGTCGGAAAGAATTTACACATGACTACCGTACTACTTTTCCATTGTATCAACGAAATGGTATACATCTTCAGATGTTCGACCGCATCTCCTGTTCCATCGAATCTAGAAGGAAATGTTGGTAAGGTACACTTCGGGGGAAACGAAATTTGTTCAAGTTCTTGGGAAACAGGTGTCTTCTCCGCCTCGCTCATAATCTCTGTCAGTTTGTTCTCTTCGCCATTTCCCGATAGCTCCTTAATCTTTGCTTCCAACTCTTTGAGTTTAGCTTTTGTCGCCCCGTCCTGCCGCTCGCCTCTTCCTCGCCTCTCTTCATCAGTAGACGAGTCCTCGGGTGTCTCGTATCCTCTTGGGGAAGGTATTGGAGATCTTCCAGACCGATCAAGGTAGCTCGGCCCAGTCGGGGGTGGTGTTTGATCTGATCGGCCGCGATTGCTCGAT
Organism: Papaver bracteatum; assembly: GCA_023529315.1. Taxonomy (NCBI): domain Eukaryota; kingdom Viridiplantae; phylum Streptophyta; class Magnoliopsida; order Ranunculales; family Papaveraceae; genus Papaver; species Papaver bracteatum. The sequence continues at coordinate 694,769 of JAJJWX010000778.1, read as the reverse complement.
GTTCCTTGGCTAGACGATCCTCGTGACTTGGATCGCTGGTTCCTTAACTGGTAATTCTCGAACTCCAAGGCGAGATTCCACTGCTGGAGCTCTCTTAGTGCCGCTTCTTGTCTTCTTTGACTTTCAAAAATGGCCAACAACGTCGGGTATGTGGTCTCATGGCTTGAATGTCCATTGGGGTGGGATGTCCGAGACTGTAGTGGTACCGTCGTCGGTGGTGGAGGTAGTATCGGACCAGTTGTATGTACGGTTGCACGAGAAGGTACAGGTCCGATGTTACTGGATGCTCCCCGCCCAAACTGAATCTGTCGCAGACGTTCTTGTTCTCTTCCCAAGGCTTCCTGGTACTCAGCTTGTTGCCTTGATCTTTGTCTCTGAACTTGTACTGCAAGCGCCTCTTCATCGTCCTCTGTGTCTGAAGTTGTAAGCCCGTTTACTTGGTCAACTCTCCTTTGGGTCAATAAGACCTGGTCCAAGGGTGGGGTGTCGTCATCTCGCCCAATATCCACTCCCTCATCTATAGTTGGCATGCCTCGTGCAGCTGCACGAGAATCCTCGAGTGGTGGTTGTCGACTTCCTTCTTGTCTTAGCCCCGTTACCACTGTCTGTATGTTGCTGCTTGTAACTGTACGATTTTTTAATGTCCTTCCCGCCCCTGAAGTGCTAGCCATTGGACGCAGTTCGTGGTGAGCCGAGTATCGTTCTTACCTATGTCAGCAAATACAAAGAACACCTTACTTTGACCTAGTATTGGAAACAAACGCTTAAAAAGGGTGAGATATAACCAACTGATGAAAAAAATAAGACGATATCGAAGCTTGCAGACACAAGGCCGACTAGTTTTATCGGATGGGCTCTGCTTATCTACCCTATTTTGACTCTAGCTGACTTTGTGGCAGACTTTGCGCTACGTCACTATCACTCCGTACGACGTCTCTTTCAGTACCCGACCCACGCATTTAAGTTAGTTTGTCCTTTATTCTATATGCTCCAAATCATTAAACTTATGCACATGACGATTAAAAAGTACGGCACGCAACCTCACAGATCGAATCAAGTTTGTACAAACTCCATTTTTTCAAGATCAGATCACGACCTTTCCGACGACTTATGCTACATCGCCGGGCAAAACTCCACACGTTTGATAGATTATCACACGAGAAGTCATCTAAAACACAAACCTTTTGTAATTTCGATCACCCAACTTTATACCATGGATGGAAAACAACTTACTTAACGCTAAAATTCACTCAACCGTCAAAAACAAGCAGTCTTCCTTTCAATAGATTCTCCACCAAGCTTCTAACCGTAACTGTTAGTCGCTGGTGAGCTTATGAAGGTTCTCTGCTGAACAAACTATTGGCGGGCGAAAAAACAAGAGCTTCACCACACTTTGTGAAGGCGCTGCTACTGCTGAAACTTTACACGCATAGTAAATGACTAAAAACAACAATCATTTCGTCCAACAGAGTTCATTCTAGCTTCAACTACAACACTTTAACGTGTAATTAGGATCTTTTGATCATCTCTCAAGGCCTTCTAGGAAAGGTATCCGGAGATCTTAGTCGGATCCCCTTAGTCGGCGCCAGAATATAGATGTATTTTACTACAAACTACATCCAAAGGATAGAAACCTTCTACTCATGCAAATGAAAGTGAAAAATCAACGAAGAGCACAAGATATACGTGGTTCGGTATGATTACCTACGTCCACGGGGGTGAAAGGATGAATCTTATTACTTCAAAGTGTTACAAAGATGTTTCTCTAAACCAAACTCCCTTACACGATCGAATCACTTCTCCCTCTCTTCTTACTTGTTGAAATATCTCCTCTCTCTCCAAAAGTTACAACCTACCTCTCTTGGATATAAGTTCCTCTATTTATAGGAAAGGTTACATACAACCAAACTAGGGTGTTGGTCACATTACATCTAATCTGAAGTTCTGTAGTCGGGCCTTCTTACGTCGTCCCTTCTTTTGTACATATGGACGATGTGGTTTGATTCCTTTTCCTATCTCTCGCCCGAGCCGATCCTTTCGGGTGTTCTCCTGGTACGATGTCTCCTTTCTAGTCCGTCGTCCTTCTATCCTGTCGCCCTTGCAGTTGGCCGATGTGACACATATCTTCTTATCCATTTGATTATCGTCCTCGTTTTCCCCACCGTGCCTTGTCTTGTCATCTTTGTCAGAGGCCTGGGGTCGAGTCTTGTCCGACAGCTGTAGAGCGATCATGCCCGCTCCACGTGGCTTCTTGAATCTCGCGCCTGCCGGACTTCATTCTATGCTTCGCGTCTCTTCGATTTTGGGTGCATCAGAGCTTAAGATGTTTCCACCTGGACCTGTGGATAATTTACACCTACATGATCTATGCTACCTTCATTCATGTAAATACTACTTAAGAATGCAGTCCATTCCAACTACAAGAACTGTAGGAGCTGAATCTCGCAACAACAATGTCCCAGCGAAATTTTAATCAACAAGTGTATGCGAATACCATCGCAGACTATTCGAAGAGTGACATAGCAGGTGACATCAGCCTAATCACGAGGAAAGTGTGAAGACCTTGCGAGATTGAATAGCACATGCGAAGAAAACCCTTGTAAGCTTGCGAGAATGACGCAAGCCAGATCCGAAAATAAAGGTCTACTTAGCTGTCATCTACCATGTAATACCCTATATAAAGAACCAAACAGACTTGAGCATATGAGGGATCTTCTGGGAGGTAGTGAGAAAGTAAAGAGGAGAGAGAAAGTTTAGAATAAATCTTATTTCCTTGTATTCTTACCATTCTTGTAAAATTTATAAAAGAAGCTAATAGAAACTTGGTGATTATTCTTGAAGTTTGGGTAAATCTTTGTGAAATCTGTTGGAACAGTCGCCGATTTCACACCTGCAAAATAAGGATTAAACACAAAAACAAGTTATCAGCTGAGTCACGACTAGGTCGCTCTCTTTAAGACGTTTCGTGGCTCTGCCTTGAGTTTTGAGAAAGAAGTATTTCTTTGTCACAACGCCCCCAGGATAAAACAGCCGAGATAAAAAACTCTCTTCAATCCCTCACGCACACAATAAGAGATTGATCACTTTCACTCTTTCTAATCTTGCTCAGAAAACTGGTCTCTTGATTCTCAGAAAAAACAATAGTAAAAACTTGTATTTTTCTGTTCTCAAAAACTGCCTTATATAGCCCAAAACATTAAACACGAAATTAATAGAGAATACATTAAATTTATTGCTGCCATAAAAATTCCATTCAAACAGTCAGAAAACGGGCAAATAAATTATGCCATTATTATCAGAATTAAAAACGTAATTAATGTAGAAAACGTTTTGAAAAATATTTTCAAAAATCAGCAAAAAATACTTTCCAAATTCAAAAATCAGCAAAAAAAAATATAAATGTACAAAAGAATCATTTTAAAACATATATCCCAAAAAAATCTCATTAGAGTGTGATTGTAGGAAATCTTGCAATTACAAGAACAACTAAACTTGGTAAAATTGTATTAAGCCAACTTAGTATCAAGCATATGTGTGAGCCGAAACCCTTAATCAGGACTTTGATACCCTAATTATCACCGGGATAAACTTAGGCTACTTTTACAAAACACATTCCCAAACTCTATTTGTCCCATACTAAATAGAAGTTCTCCTCGTTATCACACACTTAAAAAATCACTACACACTTCACAATTGATTCGCTATACACTTTACAATTGATGTGCATGACGAAAAGGTCATGAATAAAAACTGCATATACTAAAGAAAAATCCAAAATAAAAATTTGGTAACTGTCTATAAATTAAATACGAAGACATATACGGAATACTTAGCTAAAATATATATATAATAGTTGTAGGTGTAAATTATCCACAGATCCAGGTGGCAACATCTCAAGCCTTGGCGCACCTAAAAACGAAGGAACGCGAAGCATAGGGTGAAGACCAGCAGGCGCGAGATTTAAGGTGCCGCGTGGATCGGGAGTGCAACTGTCGGACAAGACTTGACCCAGACCTCTGAAAAAGCTTACAAGACGGGACATGGTGGGACAAATGAGGCGCAAAGGTCAAGAGGATAAGAAAGTACGTGATGCATCGGCCCATTGCTAAGGCGACAGATATGGCAGGCGACATCGTGTCAAGAGAACACCCGAAGAGGTCGGCTCAGACGAGAGACGGGCGAGGAATCAAGATACGTCGGCCATAAGAGACAACACGAGTAACCCGAGTACAGAACTGCAAAAGGAATGTAACATGACCAACACCCTAACTTGGTTGTATGAAACTTCTATAAATAGAGTGACTTGTATTCAATAAAGGTAGGTTGTATTTTAAGGAGAGAGAGACTCGAGTTTACACCAAGGAAAGGAGAGTGAGAAGTAATTTCATCTTTGTAAGGAAATTTGACTAAGAGCAACACCTTTGTAACACTTGGAAGTAATAAGATTCACCCTTTCACCCCCGAGGACGTAGGTAATCATACCGAACCACGTATATCTTGTGTTCATAGTTAAGTGTTTACTTTCATTCGACTTGAGTAGAATCTTTCTATCCTTTGGATGTAGTTGGTAGTAAAATGAATTTACATTCTGGCGCCGACTAAGGGTAAGACGACTAAGATCTTCGGATACCTTTCCATGGAGACCTTCAGAGACGATCAAAAGATCCCAAATACACGTTAATGTGTCGTGGTTGAAGCTATGATGAACTCTGTTGGCCGAAATAATGTTTGCTTTGAGTCATTTGTTGTGCAAGTAAAGCTAGAACAATTGTAGTGTCTTCGAAAGTAACAAGTTCTCATATTTTCTTCGCCCGTCAACAGTTCGATCAGCAAAGAATCTTCATAAGCTCACCAGCGAGTAACAGTTCGGGTTAGAAGCTTGATGAAGAATCTGTTGAAAGGACGACTATTTGTTTCTGATAGTTGAGTGATCTGTGACGTCAAGAAAGTCGTTCTCTAGCTACATAATGGAGTTTAGCGTTTAGATTTACCAAGAGTACACGATTTATATATCTCCTAGTGTGTTAAGATCCTAACTGATTAGAAATTTTTCCGGCGGTGTAACATAAGTAGTCGGAAAGGTCATGATTAGGTCTCGAGAAAGTGGAGCCATCACAAACTTAGTTTGACTCTTGGGGTTGCGTGCCATACCATTTAAGCGTCATGTACATAAGTTCAATGATTTGGAGCATGTAGAACAAAGGACAAACTAACTTAAATGCATAGGTCGGGTACTGAAAGCGACGTCGTACGGGGAGATGCGGACTAATGAGAAAATACTGACACAGATTCAGCGCAGGGTCAAACCAGGATAGATAGGTGGACCCACCCGAGTAATAGAAAGAAATTTTGTCATCAAGGGCAGGCGTAGAAGTAACTGTGATGTCAGTTGAACTTTTAGGTCTTTTGTTTGAACTTATGTTCTAAAAATCAGGTCAAAGTAATGTGTTTTTTGTATTTGCTGACGTAGGTTGGGGCGATACTCGGCTGACTACGCAAAGTACCCGATGGCTAGCACTTCAGGAACGAGAAGGATGTTGAGGAATCGTACAATAACTAGTAGCATCATGCATGCAGGGGTAACTGGGCCGAGGCAAGAAGACAGTCGACAACCACCGCCCGAGGAATCTCATGCAGCTGCGCGAGGAATGCCAATTGTCGATAAGGAGGTCGATATGGGGCGAGACGATAACACCTTACCCTTGGACCAAGTTATTTTAACTCAGAGAAGAGTTGAACAAGTTGATGGGCTTACATCTTCAGACACCGATGACGATGAGGTGGCGCTTGCAGCACAAGCCCAGAGACAAAGAACGAGGAAGCAAGTAGAGTACCAGGAAGCCCTAGCGAAATAGCAAGAGCGTCTCAGGAAGATTCAGCTGGGACGAGGAACATCTAGCAATATCGGCCCAACACTTGTTCACACGACTGTCCACGTAATTGGTCCGATAATACCACCACTACCCCCTACTGTACATCCTCGACCACATAACCCAAATGGGCATTCTAGTCATGAAAGCACGGACCCGACATTATTGGCTATTTTGGAGAGTCAAAGGAGACAAGAAGCGGCACTAAGAGAGCTCCAGCAACGGAAACTCGCTTTGGAATATGAGAACTATCAGTTGAGGAATCAGCGAACCAGATCAAGAGCCTCGTCCAGCCGAGGAACATCGATCTACCATGACCGATCAGGTCATACGCCCCCTATGATGTGGACGAGCAACCCTAATCAGTCCGGCCGATCAGGAAAGCCACCATCGCCTCCGGTACCCCCCACGCAAAGGTATGGGCCACCCGAGGACTCGTCCACTGATGAGGATAGGCGAGGTAGAGACAGGCGACAGGAACGAGCGACAGAGGCCAAATTCAAATAATTGGAGAAGAAAATCAAAGAGCTCTCGGGCGGAGGCGAACCGAACAAATTGGCAGAAATCAGGAGCGAAGCCGAGAAGACACCCTTCTCTCAAGAACTCGAACATATGACGTTCCCACCAAAGTGTACATTACCTATATTTCCTTCTAGGTTCGACGGAATAGGAGATGCGATCGAGCATCTGAAGATGTACACCATGTCGCTAATACAATGGAAGAACAACCCGGTAGTCATGTGTAAATGTTTTCCAGCCAGCCTGGATGGCGAGGCACGAGACTGGTTCTATTCGCTTCCACCTGGGTCGATTAATGGGTATGAGATGTTAGTCGAAGCCTTCCTTGAGACCTATATGCACAACAGTCGACCTCGGCCTAGATTAAACAAGTTGTTTACCCTCGCCCAAAGATTCAGGGAGCCCTTAAGAACCCTGACCGATAGGTGGAGGAAGCTATGTACTGAAATTGTAAAGGTGCCGGTAGATTAGGCCATCTTTGGGTTTGAAAACGCGTTAGGGAGATCGGACCCCATATGGATATATAGCCATGTTCTCCGAGAAGTCGAAAACCTTAAAGGAAATGAGAAAAATGCAGGAGCATTACATCGCTTTGGAAGAAATTCAGGCCGAGTCAAGAGATAGAGGAATACAAGAAGCTAGTGCTGAAGCGGGTATTGAAGCTAAAGCGGTTACAAACGACCCTATTAGGCGACCAGAAAAGAGATCGGATCCACCCCCGAGAAGCAGTGAAAAGAGAGAATGGATCGCTAAAGGGAAGAAGCCGAGGAAGGAAGCCCGATCGTATACCCCCCTAAATGCTCCCTTGGAGGAAGTATTCAAGGAAGTCGAGAAGAGAAACGATATCAACTACCCAGCATCAAGGGGAGTTCAGTTCCAAGAGACCATGGAGCACCTCGAATACTGTCACTACCACCAATATAAGGGCCACTCCACCAACAACTGCCGAGAAGTAAAAGATATCGTTCAGCATCTCATCCGAGATGGGTATTTGAGGAAATTTCTCCGACATCCACCACAGCCGACGGCAATGCCCGATGCACTAGTTCATCAAGTCCGTATCAATAGAACAAATCAGTTCGTGAGCACCATTTCGCACTCGGATATTCAAGACTATACCCTCGGCCCATAAAAGGGATCGTGATGGAAAAGAAATATTTAGCATAGCTAAGGGCCTACCTATGGAACCTTGGATGATGCAACCCATTTCGTTCTCGGCCAAGGATGTCCCAGCAAATGGACAAGCACACAGTGACCCATTGGTCATCACCTTACTGATCTAAGATTGGGGAGTAAGAAGGATTCTGGTGGATAGATGAAGCTCAGTCGAGGTGTTATTCTACGACACGTTCAGAAGAATGAAATTATCAGACGACATGCTCGTCCCCTCAACGTATTGCATCTACGGCTTCAATGGCGCAGTAACTATCCCCAGGGGTGAGGTAACTCTAAGGGTTTCAGATGGTGGAGGCTTCCTCGACACACTAACTACCTTTTGTGTGGTCGACGTCGACTCACCTTATGAAGCAATAATCGGGCGCCCATGGATTCCTGGGATTAAGGGAGTAGCATCGGCATACCATCATAGGTTAAGGTTCCCAACTTGCAAGGGAATAGCAGAAGTTGTAGGCGACTTCCAGGCGGCACGACAGTGTATGAAAATCGATGTAGAAATTAATGAAGATCGGCAAGCTAGGCAAAGGCGAGAGAAGAGCAAATCAAAGGAAATTCAGACGGCAAGAGAATTGAAAGAGGTGATTTCACAAGTGGTCATGGCGTATGAAACTCAAGAGCAAGACCCTTTATAGCAGTTAAAGGAAGCGTCCCTATCTCGGGAGGCCAAATCGAACTTCTCGACGGTCGAACCAACTCGGGAAGTAAACTTGGGGACGGTAGAGGCGCCAAAGGTAGTAAGGATCGGGACGTTGTTATCGGACGAACAAGCAAGTCAACTCACGACGGTATTAAGGGAAAACTTAGACGCATTTTCCTGGGAGGTGCGCGATTTGGAGGGAATTGACCCGAAGGTCTGCTATCACCACTTAAAAATTGATCCAAAGTTCAAACCAGTTAGACAAAAAATCAGGCGTATCGCACCAGAATTACAAGCAGCAGTCGAGGCCGAGCTTAAGAAGCTACAGGAATCCGGAATAATAAGAAAATCTCACTACACACAGTGGATATCTAACATGGTCGTGGTCCCAAAAAAGAAAGAAGGGGGTCAGAATATGCATTTATTTCAGCGACTTGAACAAGTCCTTCCCAAAGGACAGTTTCCCACTCCCAGCATAGATCATCTAGTAGAATCGATAGTCGGGTACGAGGCGATGATCTTAATGGATGGATATATGGGCTACAACCAAATACCATTGGCGCACGAGGACCAGGAGCATACTTATTTCTTCACACCGAGGGGATTGTATTGTCATACCAAAATTCCATTCGGACTTAAAAATGTGGGGGAAACATACCAGAGATTGGTAGGAGACATGTTTGAAGATAAGATTCAGGACACCATAGAAGTCTACGTGGACGACATGTTAGTCAAGAGTCTTCGCGCTAAGAACCATGTCCGAGATGATGCAGTTTTACAAGTGGTAAGTATAGGGTTTGATTCTCGGACTTTTTAAAAGATTCGGTTTTAGACAAAAAGATGGTGATTTTTATAAAACTTATAAAATAATGGAAATGCTAAAAATGATTCTTGTGTTCAATTAAAAGAGTCTAGGATGTCAAGATTCCATCACTACTACACATACTAAATGATTATAACTATTCCCTATAACATTCTCCCAAAATTACTCAAGACGATTTAGGACAAATAATACGTCTCGGAAAATAAATCTTTTCAAACAATTATTTTTCTCAAATAATTAACAATTTTTTTCACTATAAAATGCTATTCTCTAACATAGAATATATAAATCAATTATCAAGCATCATAGGACACATGAAGAAAATTATTACCGTTATGAATCAAGAATAAGGACCATGAGAATTATTATAGAAAATAATCCAAACATTATAGCACACATAGTAGGATTTCCTCCCTAATCCTAGATAGAAAATTTAGCTACTCATAATTAAAAGTACTAACAAATAAAAACAGAAGAAGGAATGAAAGAAGAAGAGGAAATGAAAGAAGAAGTGTGGGCTGTAGAGGTGTGGGATGTGGAATCGTGTGGGATGTGGAATCGTGTGTGATCGAGAGGTATCGGCTCTCGACCCCTATTTATATAAGAAGCGCTAAACAATTTCTTCATCATTTCGAGCTCTTCACGTTTACTGTCATGATCACAACCCGTGTTGTTTTCTTCCCTGTCACTTTCTTTTGTCTGCCACACTAGCTCCACTTTCCCCATCATTGCCGAGCAACAAAGCATTTATAGCATTTCTTTTCTTTAGTTTTTTTTATTTGCTTTCGGCGCCACTCATAATCTTCTTTTATTTCTTTCCTTTTGAGCAGCAACCCATGCTTGCTCGAGTGCTACCCTGCTGTCCATCTCCACTATTCTCGTTCAATGGCTGTCATCATCACGAGCTCTGTTCCCATCCTGTTCACGTTCTCCATTGCGAGCTCCAACAACCATCATCATCTTTTCCTGTTTCTTTCCAGCAGAAACCATTTCGTCGTCCTAACCAAACACCGGCATTACTGCCATGTTCTTTCTCTGCCAAGCCTCCATGAATGTCATTCTCAGCTTGTTCTCAGAACTCCAGCAGCTCGAGCTTTTCTCCATCTCTGCCATCGATCTTCGAGCTCCAAGATCCATCTAAACAGCATCTCCTTCCCATTCATCTCAGCCACGGTCCCGTGTTCTCTCGAGCTTCTTATTTTTAGCTTCACCACTCGAGCAAGCCGTACTATCTCATCACCGATATCAACCACAGCAAACCCGAACACCATGGCGTCTTCCATGTTCTTCTCAATCAGCAGCTTCATTGTTCCATCGACCACTGCTGCTGAGACATAACTCTCCTTGAATGAGAAATCTTCTCGTTATGAGTACTGCAGCCAACTGATCAAAGCCCCATGAATCGCCAAACATTCTTCTTAGCACATCACCTGAGCTCGAACTCCATCGTCGACTCATTTCATTCATTCCCTTGATGGCAGAAGTATCACCATCATCTCCTCCGCCGGCCATGCACAAGCTCATTGTTTTTCATCGAGCTTAATAGCTCCATGCTGTCTCCCACAACCCGAGAACCATCACCTCATTAACCATCTCTTCCGTCGGCCATGCACAAGCTCAAGCTCTATCAACTCTCGTTCTTATTGCCAACAACATACCATTACCAACAACACACCATGAATTCTCACCATAAAACCAGCGCCATCAGGATTAGTTACCCGTGGTTACTGCCAAGATCAAACATCACCATTTCCGGCAATTTCAAGCTCCACCCGTGAGTTATATAGATCATGTTTGATTAAACCAAACTCATTACCATCCCTGTTTACTCAAAACAGGTTGATATCAATCAACTCCAGCCATTGAATCTCAACAAATCACGTCCAAAATATTCCCAAAAATTCACGCAGGTTTGTTTTGATATGTTGAAGACGGTGTCCCCCTAACCAAACCGGGAGTGCGAATAGAAGAAGTCTACTGAGGTTCCCCTTATCGAACGATAGGATGTCAATAGTATTGGATTTTGAAATGACCATTTTACCCTTTCAACTGTCAGTCCTGGAAGACTGACAGTTCAGTTTTAACTTCATTCTCATTTCGGCCATAACTTCTTCATACGGACTCCGAATGACTTAGTTCTTTCGCCGTTGGCTTTCCCGTCTCGTCGTCTACACAATGAAAACTGGAAATATTGTATTTGAACGAGTTACATTTGGTATTTCCCCCTTCCACACTCATGTCTAGCCTCTTTTATTGCACAAATCATCTCAAATTCACTTCTTTTTGGATTATTCACCTAATAGCACACAAATAAGAGAAAACACGCGTAACACACAATAATCTGCAAGAAAATCATCAAATACTAGTATGTAATTAACACCAAATATATGTGAAATATGCATTTATCACGAGACCTTCAGGAGATTTTTCAGACAATGAGAAAACACAAGATGAAGATTAACCCCGCCAAGTGCGAATTTTGGGTCACATCAGGGAAATTATTGGGGTATATCATCACCCCTAGAGGAATAGAAGCGGATCCCGAGAAGGTCCGGGCAGTCCTTGAAAGGTCGTCTCCCGCGACGGTAAAAGACGTGCAGAAACTAAATGGTTGCATAAAAGCATTGGGGCGATTTGTATCACGGTCATCGAAAAAATGCAAATCCTTTTACGACATCTTTAAGAAAGGAGAGAAATTCCATTGGACGGACGCTAGCGAAGAGGCCTTTCAAAATATCAAGTTGCACCTAGCTAGCCTCTGTCATACATCGCCTCACAACTTGTAGACCCGAGCATAGAAGGCATACGTGTCATGAGGCTTCTTATCCCGTATATCCAAGAAACACCAGAAGTACGGGCCGAGGTGGCCATTAACACTGCCGAGAGATACAAGGAAGGCGACTGGAGAAAGAAAATACATCAATACTTAGGAACGGGTGAGCTACCTAAGGGACGACCCGAGATAAACAAAATCAAAATCAAGTTAGGCGCCTACGAGCTGCGGGAAGGGATTTTATATAGAAAATCTTACCTAGGACCACTTCTACGATGCTTTAGTAAAGAAGAGGGCCACATAATCCTTCACGAACTACACTATGGGGCGGCCGGAAACCATATCTCGGGCATAAGTTTGTCGGCCTAGGAGAAAACAATGGGCTACTTTTGGATATACATGAACGAAGATGCGAAGCAAATGGCGAAAGCATGTGAAGAATGTCAGCGTTTCGGAAAGAAAATCCATGCTCCCGGAGTACCTTTAAACTCAGTTATAAGCCCGTGGCCCTTCGCTAAGTGGGGTATAGACATTGTCGGGCTATTACATGTAGGAACAGGGAAAAGGAAGTATCTGATCGTGGCCACGAATTACTTCACCAAATGGGTAGAGGCGGCACCGCTAAGACATATCCGAGACAAAGATGTTTTCAAATTTATTTTGGAACATATCATTTGCCGCTTTGGGGTCCCTGCAGCTATCGTATCGGATAATGGAAAGAAACTACAAAGCGAGAACATCGATCTCTTATTCAACACTTACAACATCAGAAAGAACAAAGCTACCCCGATTTACCCCCAGAGTAATGGGCAGGCCGATATCACTAACAAGACTATCGCCAATAACATGAAGAAGAAACTAGATGGGGAATATGGCAACTGGTGTGAGGAGTTATATAACATTTTATGGGCATACAGAACCACACGAAGGGAAGCTACAAGATTCTCTCCGTTTATGCTTACCTACGGAACCGAGGCGATCTTACCAACAGAAGGCATGATCCCTACCACAAGAACGGAAGCTTGGAGGCGAAACATCTCGTCCGATCTGATTCTGGATAAACTCGACGATATGGAAGAAACAAGAGAAATGGCGTTACAAAAAATGGAAAACTATCAAAGGAGGTTACAACGAGAATACAACAAGCGAGTTCAACCAAGAGAATTTAACCCAGGGGAACAAGTATTGAAATTTCTGGCTGAATGGGAGCGAGACAAAAGGGCGGGAAGCTAGCGCCAAAATGGGGCGGACCGTACATAATTGAATCTAAGGCGGTCGAGGGATCATATCGATTACTGCGACTCGACGGAACAAAAGAGCTCAAACCATGGAATATCAAGTTTTTGAAACTCTACCATCCTTGACGGGCGATACGGAAAAACGGTAAGCATGCATGTCTCCTATCTCTATGAAACCATGAGGGGTATGGGATATGACGTGAGCGACTAATGGTCATTCGTACTCGGGGCAATGCCAGTTTGGAAGTGCCGAGGTGACTTACACTCGAATGGTCATTCGTACTCGGGGAAAATCCAGTGTGGAAGTGCCGAGGTGACTTACACTCGAATGGGCATTCGTACTCGGGGCAACGCCTGTGTGGAAGTGCCGAGGTGCCTTACAGTCGCCTGGCTATTCGTACTCGGGGCAGTGGCAGTGTGCAAGTGCCGAGGTAGCCTAAGGGTTCTGGTGGTTGGAAACCAGTTCCAAAGGTTGTTGAGACGCGAGGTCTCCTCAGCTAGGTGGCCTACTTACATTTGAAAGGTCGCCCCCATCGCAAGTGGCCGTGTCCACTTCCCGAGACTGGTTGGTCGATAACCACTCGGGAATGTCGGGCCTAGAACTAGGTTGACTGGTACCCTTCTACTGTATCCAAAGAGATAGTGATGAGATACCCCAATCAGGACATGGCATTGGGCCCGATGACCCTCCTTGTTGGGCGTGTTCGACATAAATGATTAAAATACTAACTTACTTGAACAATAATTGCAGGAATAACATGTGAAACAAAGGATAATTCGATGGCGTCAAGCGTCTAAGTAATAAAGTACGAAAAATGTCGTGTAACCGTACGGAACGAAGAATTTAACGAAAATAAAACAAACAACGTCGGCGACGCAGCACCCCCATAAAAACAAGCAAGCAGTGTAGCAGAAATAAAAAAGGGAACAAGTGTTCAAAGAGATTTACAGCCCGACGGAAAAGGGCAACTTAGTGACGCAGAACTACAAAAGAGGAGTTCAAGCCTTTGGAGGAACAGTGTCGGCCTTCTTCTGTGCGACCTCGGGCCGCTTGTTCTCCACCCACGTCTCAATACCCGTTTGGACCTTCTCGTCTATCTCTTCCGCATGGGCGACACGTTCATCCTCGAGTTGTTGGGTGAGCTGAGAAACATTCCCCTCGGCATCGGCTAGCAGGGATCTCAAATCGACCTCGACCTGCTTCAATCGACGGACCTCCTGATCCAGCTCCTGAGAACTTTTTTGCTCGGCTGCAAAACCACAAAGACAAAATATTATTCATCGGGCAAGATTTAAAATTTTCGCAAGAGTAAGACGTAGTTTAAATCCAAGGAGCGGCCCCAACACATCGTCTAAGAGACCTGAAAGGGCTGGCAACACCGAATCAAGCGACTCTGCCGACTTAGATTACTCATCCTCGGCCTTGGATAACTTCATGGTTAACTCACTATAGTGTTGTTCGTTGAAATCGTTACTGGGGAAATATTTCTTATGCTTACTCCAATCCTCCATTAACCGATTGCGCGACGCCTGGAGCACATACAGCTGCGATCTATTCCACTCTAGCTCGTCCCTCACTTTATCAAACTCACTCACTCGACCTAGCAGGTCATTATTAGCTTGCTCTACCATATCTTTGTATCTTAATATTAGACGACGATCTTCATGTAGGTCTCGATTCTGTATTTGCAAAGCGTTTACCCGTTACTCTAGGTTCGTGGCCAGAGTACTTTGTTCAGCAGAAAGGCATTGGGAAGATCCCAGATGAGCTCGTAAATTGTCTATCTCAACCGGGTCGTACTCAAACTGACGATACCGTTCTAGTTCCTCCTTGAGTTCTTCGATTTCTCCAGCCTGTCGATCCATTTTTTCATCTTTGTTTGCCATTCGCCGACGGAGATTCTCTACCAAATCCTTCTCAATATCCCATTTCCTCTTCATGATCCTAAACTCTCAAGACGCGTCTAAGCCTACACTGGTTAACTCGGCTAGCAGAAGGATACCCGACTCAGGATACTGGCACGATAAATTCAATCAACACAAGTTATGATTTCATGAATAACCATCTACCTTGAGCATCGGCGAGTTTGATCTCCATCTCGTTTGCGCGATTCTTCTCGTTCTGAAGTTGAAGTTGGAGAGATTATATCAAATGCCTGTCTCTGTGGCGATTGGCGGCATCTAAGCGTACACGGTTCAAAATCTAACACGAGTAAACGAGTTTACACCGTAAGCGACAACTAGAACAAAAATCATAAGCGGGGCATCACTACATTCAGACAAGTCGCTCACCACAGTCTCAAGTGTCAGGGAGATGTCGCCGTACAGGGGCACTACTTTCAGAATCTCCTCATCCGTGTACTTTCCAAAGTCGGAGGAAGTAAGTGCACCCAGAGAGTTCATGATAGGGCCAGAGACAGTAAAGGAAGTTTCAGCTATAGGACGATCCCGTAGTAATCTGGGGCACGTGAGGAAGCTCCACCGGTACATCAGTAACAACCTTATCCGCGTCGGGCATCTCCAAGTGCTCATGTTGGTCGCCCCTACCCTGCTCGTCGCCTTTTTTATCCGAGATATTCTCACCAAATAGCTCATCTTCATCGAAAAGTTCAATGACTGGGGCCTTCTTCGGCGGTGGCTTAGCGACTTGTTTACCTCTGAGGGGATTGCGCCTAAGAGGATGAGGGTCAACATCACCTGCATCATCATCATCGTTCCTAGGGTGTTTCTGCACAAGGTGTCTCGTCAGAACATGTGAAGGAAAAAAACATGGGCAAGTACATGTACTTATGAGAAAATCATTGTGTTTGTTACCTTACCCTGGTCTTCCTCAACCATTGTGCCAGCACCTCTTTTCCTAGATCCGACAGTCTTGGTGGAGCCGACCTGAGATTTTCAAACATCAACAAATGACTAACTGACGCCCGAAGATAACAAGATACAAATCAATAAAAGCGCATACCTTATCAGCCTTGTCATCATTAACCACCCAGAAAGAATAAGGCTCGGCGGGAAAAGTAGGCGACGGTAAGTCACCATGAAGGATCGGACCTCGGACAAGAAGCGGAACTCGGGGATAAATCGGGTCATTAGAATGGCGGGCTCGCTTGTTGGAACCCTGGACGATGGGATCGGCATCCAGCATCATCCTTTCAACACCCTCGGGCATAGTTTTGACCCAATGAGGACTAGCAGCAAAACCGGCAAGATCGCCTAAGGTTGAAGTACCAGCTCGATAGTTGACAAGGAAATTAGCAACGGTATACTCAAGAGCGTCCTCGGGCTTGTAGGTCGACCACTCGGCAGTAGAACCATGACCATCTCGGCGATCCCTCCATTCGTTCATAATTCGGAAATTATTGCCAGTCCATTGAGCCAAATCACGAGAAGGATTGATCTGAGAAAGGATCTCGTAACAAAAAGGGCTATCAGGGTTGTACAAGGGAAGACGAATTCCTAGCTCCAGTTGGCCCTGGGTGATGAGCACACAATCAGCCGATTGCTCGTTCTTCTTCATATCAGACTTCTTCAGGAGACCGTTTCGTCCCGAGAGAAGGATAACTTCATAATTTTGAAGATCGTACTTCTCCTTCAGCTGCTCAATGAACTCTTCATCAGAGAGATCTTTCACCCTTTTCTCGAACCTGCACGAAAGAGAAGGAGAATTATCAGAAAATATAGAGCTCATGGCGCAGTCATCGTACCTAGAAGGACTATCAAACGAAAACAGAGAAGCAAGAGAGAAAGCATCAAACTCGAAAAAAACATCATCGACAGACCTTTTATCAGCCATGGAGGGAGAAGAAGCCATTAACGGAGATAGTGCAGAGCTCGATTTTCGACGAAGAAAGAAGAGGCGACAACATCTACTGTATCAATCGGTGAGGGGGAGATGGCGGAAGAAAATCAAGAAGGCTAGGGTTTTTGGAAGCACAAAGTAATGAAGAAATCTGGGAAAAGAAGTTACAGTGGCGGACAGAAAGATAAAGGATGAAGAAGAAGAAGGAGAAAAAGAAGCGGGCTATTTAAAGAGGAAAAGCTGTAACCGACGCCGACGGTTACAGGTAATAAAGTGCAGTTAGTGGGGCATTGCATGACGGGATTCACGGCATGAACGAAGACGTGGGCAGTTGGGACGACGTTCTTCCACACGTGTCTCCCACACGAGCAAAAGAAGGGGCATAAATGTAGGTGTAAATTATCCACAGATCCAGGTGGCAACATCTCAAGCCTTGGCGCACCTAAAAACGAAGGAACGCGAAGCATAGGGTGAAGACCAGCAGGCGCGAGATTTAAGGTGCCGCGTGGATCGGGAGTGCAACTGTCGGACAAGAATTGACCCAGACCTCTGACAAAGCTGACAAGACGGGACATGGTGGGACAAACGAGACACAACGGTCAAGAGGATAAGAAAGTACGTGATGCATCGGCCCATTGCTAAGGCGACAGATATGGCAGGCGACATCGTGTCAAGAGAACACCCGAAGAGGTCGGCTCAGACGAGAGACGGGCGAGGAATCAAGATACGTCGGCCATAGGATACGACACGAGTCGGCCGTACGTGAATCTGCAAAGGGATGTAACATGACCAACACCCTAACTTGGTTGTATGAAACTTCTCTTATAAATAGAGTGACTTGTATTCAAGAAAGGTAGGTTGTATTTTAAGGAGAGAGAGACTCGATTTTACACCAAGGAAAGGAGAGTGAGAAGTAATTTCATCTTTGTAAGGAAATCCGACTAAGAGCAACACCTTTGTAACACTTGGAAGTAATAAGATTCACCCTTTCACCCCCGTGGACGTAGGTAATCATACCGAACCACGTATATCTTGTGTTCATAGTTAAGTGTTTACTTTCATTCGACTTTAGTAGAAGCTTTCTATCCTTTGGATGTAGTTGGTAGTAAAATGCATCTACAATAGTCTTGACTTCCATACGAAATACTCCCTCCGTCTCTATAAAAAAAAGGCAGGTTTGTGCGTAATTTACACATATTAGGTAAACATAGAAGGAATGGGATCATGGACCGGGAGTTCCAGCTTAATCCTAGGATTATCCACATTAGGTACGCCTCAACAGACAACAAGGATTGAATAATTTCGGCAATTTAGGCCTGGAAAAGTCTTACATCTATACACTATTATGTAAAAATTGGTTACTGTGAGACTCTTTGTTGGATTTTGCAAGGATGAAAGGAATGGTAACTTAAAAGGGTATATTGGAAATGGTTTATTTTTGGCACTGACAGAGGTGAGAAATATCACATTGCTAAACACTAAACGTCAGAAAGAAGAAAAAAGACTTTTATCAAATCAATAAAACTTAAAAGGTGATATTATTAGTGGTGTCCTTATAGCAACCACAGTCATGAGCGGGACTAAAGACCAAATTTCATACCAAAAGCTAAAAAAAATTGGCATTTTTAGAGGTGAAGCGCAGTGGTGAAAGACTAAAATTTAGTCTGGTGGACATAATAACAGTGTATGAAATGGAGCGGATATATAATGAGCGTACAATGGTCAGGCGTTGGTATTGTGGGCGTATGTATGGGACGGGAGTATTGATGGTGCATGGTTTTGGGCGTGAGTATTACTCACGCCCGGCAAGAGACGGAAATGAATGACAACGCCCCATTCAAGCGCATGTATTAATGTACTGGGCGCATGGTTTTGAGAAAGTGGAATAGAAACTTTCATTTCAAGCGCACTTATAATGAGCGCCTGGTTTGGGGTGGGTGTTTTAAATGCGTTTGGTCCGGCGGGGTTTATAAATGCGCCTGATTCATACGCTATTTTTATCTCCGCCCCAGCTCATACGTTAGTTATACTAACGCCCAATGTGAAGCGCTCACTAAATTCTCGCCTGGATTCATATGCTCTCAATACATACGCCCCACTATAAGGTGATTTGGTCTGGGTCGACGACCACATTTGGTCTCAAACCCTAGAAATCCATACTAAATTTAGTTTTAGTCCGTCCCACTGCGCTGCACTTTCGGACCAAATTTGGTTATAGTCTCCAAATTTGGCCGTGAATGTGGTTGCTCTTATGCTACAAATGGCAACCCCATAAACCACTAACGTCAATGCATGTACAGTGCACTTCGATAATAATACCTGGTTCTTATTTTCACACATCTAACTTCACGTACGGGGTTTGGTCCTGCATAAACCAAGACCATAATCTTAGCAAATCACAATAATTAATACCGAACCTTAGACATTTTAATCATCTTCGTCTCACCATCATTTTCTTCGTCAAAAATATACGTTTGTAAGCCAAACACGTCCAGTTAAGATGTGTTTTTAGACTTGGTATTAATTGCTAAGATTTGCTAAGATTATGGTCTTAATAAATTAGTATTATTACTAAGATTATGGTCTTAATAAATTAGGATTATTACTGAACGAGTTTATATAACCAAGCTAGCCGTGTGAAAATAGGAAACTAGGAACTAGGTGTCCTAGACTCCTAGTTATATAATGGAAGTGCATTAACCAAGCATTAGCGTTAGTGGTCTTTGAGTTCTCAATTTGTAGCCTACGAAAGGCATGGTAACATCAATGGAAGATGAAGACGGAGTTCTAAGAAATATACCTTTCATTTTTGGAAAATATTTATTATCATTTTTTCAATATAATTTATTTTTATATTAAAATGAAAAATTGATAGCATCGTTATCCCACTACGGAGGTAATAAAAATTTTGTGTGAATTCTTTCTTTCTTTGCTTCTCTCGTTCCTCCGTAGATATTCATCCAAAAAAACTCCAATTGACATAAGAAACCGAGACGATCGAAACAAGACAAAGAAAAGATATGAGAAAGGCGTTAGATATGTAATTTCCACGTCTTACATTAGATTAGATAGTAGCATTTTTCAAACATTCCTCCGCACTTGACTCGTCAACATGTCAATTTGTGGGCCGGAATAATGATTTCATTTTCTTTTACTAAAAGAAAAATAGAAAAATCACAACTGCTTTTATCACATTCATGGAACCTCATAAAATACTAAGTTGGGGGTGCCCTAGCTTGGTAGTTTCCTACCTTCTCATTTTAGTCACCCCACTATATATAAAACCCCTTGGAGCCTTTTCACTGTAAGTCGCATCTTCATCAATCATCTCTTTACATTTCTCTCTAATCCACACACATCAATAACCCCCTAGGGCCTTTTTACTATCTATATTATATCCATCAGCAGGTCCAGACGTAGCAAGGATCGACACACTGAGAGCTCTTTCTTGATTATCATACCCACACTATCTTATCATCTCTTTCTTTGTTTTACGTATTTTAACTTAAGACTATGTCTTCGTTCATGTTTGAAGATTGTTTTGATCTTGATTTATCTTTCTCAATGGATTTGGAAGTTTCGTCTGTAGAAGAGAACAAAGATTCAGTTCATACGCCGGATTCTTTTGTATTTAGTATGCCGAGTGTTGCGATTGTTGAGATGTGTTCTGTTTGCATGATAGGACCTGCTGATCAAAATGAACGTAGAATACTTAATGCTGATTATAAAGAAGAAGAAGAAGAAGAAGAAGAATTGGGTAAACAAATGCCATGCAAACATGTCTACCATGCCCATTGTATAACTACTTGGCTGTCCAGACATAACACTTGTCCTATGTGCCGTTGTCAAATGATCACAACAACTTTGTTATCATAATATGTATTATGCCCAACTGTTGTTGAGTTGTAACTTTCTAATTTTTTAGTATTTTCTTACACTCTTAAATACAAAGGAAAAATTGTTAATTTCGTGCTTTACTTGTATAAGTGAAAGTGTTAAACTAAAACTATATTTATTTTATCAATTAGACAAGCATTATTCGGAGGAAAAACAAAACAATCTTCACCACTAGATTAGTAAACCCCTAGGTACATCTGCAACACGGACTCTGGGGCTTGAGGGCAAGGAAAATCTGTTAAGGTTGTGGCAAACAGTTTTATTGCCGAGGCCCGGAGTCCTTTTTGAATTGCTGCAATTTGTTAGTGAAGAAATGTGTATAACTTGGGTCAAACAGATTATTACTAAAAGAAAAAAGCATAACTAGTTATCTATTCAGTCAAAGAAAATGCATTCCTCGGGGTACTTTTTGCAAGAAACGTGCAAAATTGGCTGTTCATGTAAAGTAATGTATCTAGCTACTAGTTGGATGCTCCAACTTGTCGGTTTTGAGCATCTGATCATTAGAGCTATCACTTTAATTTCTAAAGTTTAAAACATTACTCCCAAATATTACGCCTTCTTGAGTTCTCTTATTTTAAAAACACGTTTAGTTTTGTGCTTATCTCAGGATCCCTTATCACCTTAGTTGCACTAACTGAAACATATGCATCTAATATAAGTGGTTAAGGTCAATCTTATCAGGCCTCATATCGAACACATATGATATTAGCTAGGAAGATCATCTAAGAAAAAACTATTTTGGCATCTATTTTCCCCAATTGAGGCTACGCAGAAAAATGAGAACGCTACGTTTTTCCTTTGTTTATTTTTTGTCACGAGTAAAACATGAACTAGAAAGCCCTATGGCGTCCCTTAGCTCCCCGGACGGCCCTGGTGGCTGCTAATAGAACAGATTAGCAGAAACTACAAAATAAACACAGTAGCTTGCTTGCCAAAATGTGTCTAGCTAACAAAGAGCAAGAAAGTTGCAAGTCATGTGGTTTTTGAACTTATAAAAGTTTGCATTTTATTAGTTTAGACTTCAAAAGTCTAACTTGACAGTTGACACCTTCCATAATGTGATCAACAACCCTGGTTAAGTTTAGTTCACTCTATATAATAATATATAGTAGTACTCCACCACCCAAATGAATATAGCTTTTGTTCCAAGCAGTTCAATTTGTTTGACTTCAAAATATTGATTTCTATCTTGTCATTCCACCAACTCTGTCCCCAATATATCCTTTCTTCTCTAGCTATAAAATAGATCACAACCTCCACAATCCTATTAAGTGTTCTCTCTTTGGCTCTTGATCTCTCAATCTCTCTAAATCTAAATTTATCTCCACGGGGTAGTATTGCTTCTGTTCGATCAAAATGTCTTTAGCTTATTCATACGATGATTGTTTTGATCTTGATCTTGCTCTAACAATGGATATGGAAAGTTTTACATCATCTGGTCAGAATCTTTTGTCTTCTGCTGCTGCTAAAACAGATACTACTTCCCTAATCGTATCAAATCTACCTACAGTTGCTATGGTGGAGACATGTTCAGTTTGTATGGGCGAGACGGAAACCAGTAATGAAGAAGGCAAACGACTTCCATGTAACCATGTGTATCACTTGGATTGTATATCTAAGTGGATCTCTCGTTCTAATAATTCTTGCCCACTTTGTCGTACTCTTATCACCGTCTAATTCAGCTGATTACTTCATCCATGAATCCATGTGTTGATGTCCAATGTAATTGTTACTTTTTTCTATAATCAATTATTCTTGGCTTGCTAATCTCTTTTTTCTCCTTTCAATTGATGTACCTAATACATATCATTTTGTTTACGAAAGCGAGAACATTACAGATATTGGTCTTAAGTCTTAACTATAGACCATAGAAATGAACAGCTTAATTAAATAGCCTGTCATCCGCCTAAACACAAATGACGGTCACTTCCTACAGGGCTAGCCCTGATCAGGTTAGGCGCGGGGCAAGCGAATCCTTGCTTGGGGTCGGCTTTTCTTTAAGATATTATTTTGTTATATCTTTGATAAATGAGGTGGCAATATTTTGAGAAGATATTATTTCTGTGTGGTCTTATCCTCCCAAGTTCCCACATAATAAATGTATCTGAAAGTTTTCTCTTAAACCAACTTAGTTTTCCCACATATAAATTAACCTTGGCAAAGGAGTTATAAGTGTTTGTTGGAAGTTGAGTGATGTTTTTAAAGGCCATCTGCCATCAAACTCCAATTCCAGTTAGGATTTTGGTAATCAAACTATTGACCTCAAGTTACAGAGGTAAGTCCCTGGCTATATATCTAGGCTTACCCAAGTTGGTTAGGGAGTCGGAAGTTAATTCTGCATGGGTGGCATTTGTGGAGTTGGCTTCGGGTAACTTTAATGGCCGGTCCTGACTTCCTGATAAGTATTTAGTCATGATGTAAAATGGCGAGCTTTCAATAGGAAAAATGAACGTACTTTTAAGGATCAGCCTTGAGAAAGTGCTTCACATTTCACAATGATGAGTAGTAAGATATTGGGTATGGGTAAAGAACTCTTTCTCATTTTCTGCACTCTTAGTAAAATTGATAAGATTTGGACCCAAAAGGGACCCCCGTTTGTGCAACAAAACTCATCTTTATTACCACTAGATCAGTACGCAACCATGGCTTATTACTGATTAGTATCCATTTGGTCACATTTAGTAATGTATCTGTTGCTATGCATGAGTATGACGTGATCCAGTTTGCGTCATACAAAAACTGAATGATTAAAGATGTTGGAGACGCATAGTTGGTGCATATGCAATTATTACTTTTTATCATGTTTGGATCTAACTAAGAAAATGCGATTCATAAAAATTTCAGTATTTTATGCCAAAAGGCCAAGGAAAACATGTTCCCAACAACCCAATACTCGTTGTAAAGACGAAATGAAAAAAGAGAGGAGGCTTTGTGCTTTCATACAAATCTACTTTTACATATGCATCTTTTCGATTTTTTTTAGTAGTATAGATCTCAGTACTTTATTTTACAGAGTGTACTCCAACAACTCGCCTCGAAATTTTTTAGACTAGAAATTAGGCAGCATAATGGCCTAAAACACCCCTAAATCACGTTTGTGCCGGTTAATGGTTTTTCTTTAATCCAAGGGAAAGGGAAAATTTCCTTGATACGGGAAGTCGCCAAAACAATGACCCCATAAAAGATGCAAATGATCACAGATATTTGGCTGTTGTCTGTTACAGCATTCCAGTTGCATGTTAAAATGTTCAAAGAAAAAGCCATCAGCCGTTGTTATGCGAAGGGCGCAAAAGCAATTGAACACTGTGCATTTAACCGAGATGATGATGAGATGAGCTAAGTTGCTTCTTTTATCCCCTATAAGGCAGTCGCAAGTGGCTAGTGTTAGTCGTTGGATTGGACCAAGATTTATTAGTATCATGACATACCCGATGACCTGCATCCGATGGCACAACACAATTCGACATAATTCCACAAAAAAATGGATAGACTAGATACATATAATACAGGATTCGTTGGTAATGAGAAGTGGAAATTCTACTTGGTCATCAAAATTCCTTTTAGTGGAAAATTTGAGATTTTATTGGACTATTACAAAAAGATCTACACGTTGAAAACTTCGTCCCATTCGTTTGAATTCAAAACTACGAATAAAAAACAACTTGTTCGAATAAATAATTTTTCATTTTCTTTGATAGGATAGGATAGGATAAAAGAGTTTAAAGTAATTTTAAAATAGTTATTGTCTCTTATTTTTCGGATCAAAAAAATAAAAATAATTGTCTTGCGTGAAAAAGAATTGATAGAAGAATTGTCATGATTTTAGTTACTTGGCTAAATTGGGGCCTATTGGTATTAATTTGGGCCTACATTACAGGACAAAAACAAAAAATCAAGGGATAAAAATTCCAATCTACATCACTATCAAATTCAATCCCAAGCCTTATCCTTCATCAAAACCTTAATAATTTCTACTAACAATCTTTAATCAAAATCTAAAAAAAAATCATTTTTCATGATAATCAAAAACTAAAACTTAATCAAAAACAACAATTCAAATAACCATTTTTTGGTTTCGGACAATATTTCGGTTTCAAACAACCAAGTGTACTTTGGTGATGCTAATGGACATATCAATACCAGAATCGGTTCATGCTAATGCACATATCAACCGATTCATTAGCCATGTTTGAATTTTTGCACAAACCTTGAAATTTTTTATTTGTATGTCATACAACATGAAAATACGAGTTGAACGCAAAAAAAAAAAAAATGAGGTCATTCCGACATTGGACGAAGAAGTTATGAGCAAAACAGTCGAAGAAATGCCCAGATTTACAATCGGTTTATGTGAGCATGAACATAAACCGATTCTAGCGCAAAAAAATTCACGGAAAAACTTTAAAAAATTTCGATCGACATATGTTCTAAGCGTTATAAACCAATTCTTAGAATCGGTCTACGAGGGCATTAATATAAACTGATTCTGGTTTGATTTTTTTCAATTTTTTTTACCAATAGACTTGAAACATTAATTAACCACAATTTGCACATTAATCACTAATTAATCAAGGTAAATTAGGCATTATATAAAATAGTTGGAAAAATGAGTGTTTAGTCTATTTTACTTTTAATTGAATAATGATTATGGATCTTTTAATGACCCTTTTTTGTCTTGTAGTGTTATTTAATTAATACCAATAGGCCCCAATTTAGCTTGAGTTATGGTCCAAAAATAGTCCAAATTCCATGTTTTGATGATGAATCAAGATTAGTTGATTTCTAGTTTAATTTGACTAAACATTAATTAACCACTCGATTAACACTAATTAATCAAGGTAAATTAGCCATTATATAAAATAGTTGGAAAATGGGTGTTCTATTTTACCTTTTAATGATCCTTTTTTGTCTTGTAGTGTTGGCCCAAATTAATACCAATAGGCCCCAATTTAGCCAAGTTGAGTTATGGTCCAAAAATAGTCCAAATTAATGATCAGACTAATTCGTTTATTAGTATTCAATTTGCATTATTAGTAATCAAGGCTAAGTGCCAAGATAGGTCAATACTATTGACTGTAGCACATCTGTGTCTAGAATTATTGACAATACGTCTATTTCATTGATTTTGTTTGCGATCTTAATGTTTTTTTTAGTACGGAAAGGGAGAGGAAGGTTGACAAAATCGGATATCTAAATTACAGTAATTACTAAACTAGATGCAACATGTTGCCCTTTGAAGTTATAACGATAGAATTCCAAGATTCATCAAGTTGCGCCAGAAAAAGAAAAACAAAGCAAGAGGGGCTCACCAATAGTGTCATTGCTCTTATTGTACACATGCTTGAACTCGACAACTAATTTAACTTTTGGTTAATGGATTTGGAAAGTGATTTCGATACATCGAAGATAACTACTATCTTTGTTTTTTTGGAATGATCAAAGTTAATCTTGATATATCAATATAGATTTGGAGATAAAATCCAAACAACTTGCATAATGCATCCATTATTAGTTTATGTAGAAAAGTTTCAAAAAAGATAACGTTTGGAAAAGGATAAACAAGTAAGACTGGAACTGAGTGGCGTGATTCTAGTCGTAGTTTTGATAAGATTTTCTTTAGATTGTTAAGCTAATGATAAAAATAGTATACTTTGGCTAAGTTGGGGTTGATCCAGTGCAAACTTTTCTGTCCATCATGCATGCATCTTTTCAACTTTCAACCAACATTGATTTATGTACGTGGGCACGCACTATGTCTACATGCCAAGCATATTCCACAAATGGTTGAATCTTTCTGAGACTCCTTTTTGACTGATATACACGAAAAGTATGTTCAGAAAATAATGAATCATCTAGACATTTCCACTATCAAACTAATCCAATCCCGCAAAAGATTGTGCACGGAACAATAATCGAGATTTTTTGGACCATCTATCCGTCTGTCATCAGAGGGATATCGTTGTGGAATTATGAATTGAAACTATGGCCTATGAAATACTTGCAATTCATGCTTTGTGATCCAAAAGACCAAACTAGAGGTTTCAAACTTGGCTAACTCAGAGCCCGTAGGTTACCTAAAACTGTATCGGTGGATTAAATGCCAAGCTACTAACCGATCAAAGTCAATAGCTAGGAAAAAAGAGCATTTGGATTAGAACTTTCTCTAGGGACATGTTGTCCCCTACCATAAACCCTGCATAAACAAGAAAGAAGACCATCATTATAAGACTTGATTAAATGTTGTTACAGGATTTCCTAACCCATCAAATCCATCGGTGAAAATAATTTTATTTTAGTAAATATTATAGAATTTGGTAATCCCAGTAACAAACTTTGTAGCTTTAACATAACTTAAGTTAGAATGCCAGTTATAAATAAATGAAAGAGGTTGTCCTCACGAAAAACCACTTCTAAGTAAAACGTACACACCTACCATTCATAATTCACTACAAATGATATGAATTGTAAACATTACTACCCAAATTTTATGAAAGGTAAATTAATGTTTGCAGGTCACGCTTTTCAAATGGGGTAGGAAAAATTAGCTGTACCTTTGACACAATCAAATTGTCATTTTCAAATTTTCAAACTAACAAAACATAGAAAAAGTGCGAGTAATATCTCAATATTTATAATTCACAACTCATTAGCAAGAAACAAAACACAGGATGAGAAAATTTCTTGATTTTTAGGGGTACCGGGTGTCATCCATGACGACTATGATGAAATTCAATTTTCCCGATTCACTCTCAAGAGCTTTGGAAGATTCTTTCGACCTCGATTTAGTACTTGAAGATCCGGCACAAGTTGTTACTACATCAACAACAGCAGCTACTAATGATAATTTGAAAGATCACGAAGAGGTTGAATCAGTTTCGACTATGCGAACGGTGGACATGATGCCAGTGGTGTTGATAGAAAATGATTATAGCAGTAATCATCAGAGTTGCATGGTTTGCATGGATCGGTTTCCGGTTGGAACTATAGCAAAGTCTTTACCATGTAATCATATATTTCATGATCATTGTATTTTAGCTTGGTTAGGCCAACACAATTCTTGTCCACTATGTCGATCCGAAATTGTTAGAGACGGTGGAGAAGCCAACCATTGAAGTCAAATGATCCATAGAATCGGGCGAAGGCCATATTTCAGGTGGTACTGTCTTGATTTTCCTCTTCATCTTATCCAAAGAACGGACCTATAATATATTTGAGTTTGTAATTGTGCAATTCAGTTATTGATTAACAAACTATAATCAGTTCTAGTTCGGATCCCGTTCTTAGGGTTTTCTTGTTCCGATTTTTTATTGCCTTTTTTGTTAGATCAAAGCAATAATGAAGCAGTACAATATCAATTCTTTCGTGCCGTGCCGGTATTGCAACCGACAGTCTGTATTGTACCAGTTTTGCGTTTCAGGCGGATCTATTTTTTTATTCATAAAATAATATCAGAAAGGATACTATCCTTCCTTTTATCAGTTCCTAGAGGTGTAAACTGGGCTGTGACAAAGACGAGAGCACAAATTTTGACCAAAGACGCTAAAAAGTTGAGCACGGCACAAGACAAAGACACAAGACAAAGACGTTAGTTAAATGGGACGTCTTTGGGTTTGACTAATTGGCACGAGATGGCGGCAACGAAGACAAGACGCGTCACGGATTAGCACGTGGCACGGCACAGCACAGCACGTTAAGAAAGCACGTCATAGCATGCACAAGTACACCATATACCAAGGCATAATAAATCATATTTTGTGTATATTTCACAAAAGAATCACTATTCTAGCTAGTTTTTGACATTTTATACTGACTTACTTTTATAACAACACATATAATACCTAAATATTTGGAAAATATATTCTAATATCGTTTCTATAATGTCGTTACCTATATTTGACTAAAACATTAATTTATATGGCAATGATCCAATTTTATATTTGATGGGTTATTTCTTTTTATTGAATAAACTTGTTGATTTTACTTGAAAAAAAATACAAATGATATGTTGTCTATTTAGATTCTCGTAATAATGTCCGACTTAATGTATACCATTAAGTGATTTCAAATTATTTATAACACGTGTGCCAGCACGGCACAACACGTTTATTCATGTGCTGTGCTTGTGGGCTGTGTTGTGCCTAGCGTTTGACTAGTAAAGCACAGCACGGCACATGGCACGTGAAGCACGCGACTTCGTGTGCCGGGCTGTGCCGGGCCGGCACGTTTTACACCTCTATCAGTTCCCATAAAAAAAAAAAAAAAAAATTTCTTTTCCAAACACTACTAGCAATTACAAGGTCCGGGATTAGAACCTTTATCTCCTCTAAGGAGGGAGCAATATGAGAATTATCAGGCCATCAAAATTATCAGGCCACTTGATGATTCTCTAAAATTAAGAGTTAATATGTGGAATTGATTTTTCTTTTTGTTCGCTTCAGGGAAATTTTATGTAATGGCAAAGTTTAAAGCATGCAGCGCATAAAACAAGGGCTGCTCAGCCACCACGACATTTTCCCCTGTGGATAACGCTTGAATGATGTCTATTCCGAGTGGGTCTTGACAGAGTGCAACTATCGCAACATGGAAACATTGATTGGTTAGTTGATCACCTACCCACCAGAGGAAAAAGTGATCGAATTGTTCTTTGCCTAAAGAAGAAAAGAAAATTGGCATTGTCTTTTTAAAAAAAACTATTCTAAAACAAGTCTTAAAGTGAAGTGGCTTCTCGTAAAAGTAGAGATTTGGTTGATGTGCCTCATTTGTTGAAAATTTGCTACATCTTGCACCGCCTCTCTTGATTATTTTCCCACCTACGCTACATTTATTAAATTGCAATTATGTTTTTGATGGCTATTGCAATTAGGAAGAAGTTTTCGCAAACTTGGGCAACAAGTAAACTCCTTCCAAATTAGATTAGGAAACCCAAACGGACCACGAAAAGGGAAACCCACGGTTTCCGCCAATGCTATATAAATAGCGCTGTGTTTCATTAGCAGTTTACTGTGCCCACTAATTTCTTGTTTTATGTCTGGATTCCGGAACTACTAGCTATTGACTAAAAACATGGCAATTCTCGTATCAAATAATATACAGAGAGATTGTGACGGTGCAACTGGGAGGAAGAGGAAGATTGAAGAAGGAGAACAAAGGAATGTGAAACAGAAGAAAGACATTGGGATGGAGTTATTAGAGAAGATGGGTTATAAAGGAGGTGGTTTAGGTAAGAATGGACAAGGTATTGTAGATCCAATTCAAGTTACGTTAAGAACCAAGCATATGGGATTGGGTTTTAATAATGATTATAAAGAAGTAAAGAATCCAGCGGCTAAACCAATCGGAAAAGAGAATATGGAACAGAAGAAATCACTGCCTCCGGTGTTTAAGGAGAAGCGGTGGACGAAGAAGAACAAGGATTGTATTACTGCTGCAGAGTTACTGGCGAGCAAGAAAGATGGTGGTTCTGAAGTTGGTCAAAAGATTATTGATATGAGAGGTCCGCAGGTTAGAATCTTGACGAATTTGGAGAATTTGAATGCAGAAGAGAAACTTAGAGAGGGTGATAACCACATGCCTGAACTTCAATACAACATCAAGCTGATTTTAGATTTGGCAAGATTTGATATTGAGAAAACTGATAGGGATCTTAGGATGGAGAGGGCACAGTTGCAAGTTTGCAGTTAGAGAAGGAAACGCTCCGAAAGGACGCTGGTTTGCAGAAGAAACAGCTTGATAACATGGAGGAAATAGTTGCAGTGATGGAACGTATAGAGGCGGAGCATGGGATGGGTACTTTGAACGCAGAGTCGCTTTTGAACGCATTCACAGAGTTGCAGATAGGTTACAGGGACGAGTACAGGTTATGTAACTTGTCTTGCATTGCGTGTTCATATGCATTGCCGTTACTTTATAAAGTGTTTCAGGGATGGAATCCGCTCCAAAATGCATTACATGGGTTGCAGCTGATGGCTTCATGGAAAAACTTGTTACAGGGAGATGATCCATTTGATTACTCAGATGATGTTTCAGCTTATTACACCCAGTTGGTAATGGAAGTTGTTTTCCCTGCTATAAGGAGTTG
This sequence comes from Papaver bracteatum, assembly GCA_023529315.1. Lineage (NCBI taxonomy): Eukaryota > Viridiplantae > Streptophyta > Magnoliopsida > Ranunculales > Papaveraceae > Papaver > Papaver bracteatum. Next base: position 663,956 of record JAJJWX010000778.1, on the reverse strand, counting down.
TGGCACTAATACATGGGATGCCAGGGATCCTGAGCCAATGCTTCGGATTTTGGAGTCATGGGAGTCGCTGCTTCCACTGTCAGTTATGCGGAGCATTTTGGACAATGTGATAATGCCAAAGTTGTCAAATGCTGTGGAGACATGGGATCCACAAAAGGAGACGGTTGCAATCCATGTCTGGGTGCATCCATGGCTGCCACTGTTGGGACAGAAATTGGAGAGTTTGTATTACACAATACGGTTTAAATTGGGAAAGGTGCTTCATGCTTGGCACCCTAGTGATGCGTCTGCATATGCTTTGTTGTCACCTTGGAAGACGGTTTTCGATCCTGATAGTTGGGAAAAACTTACTGTTCAATTTATAGTTCCAAAATTGGAAGAAGCATTGCTGAAGTTTCAGGTGAATCCAGCTAATCAGAAGCTTGATGAGTTCCGTTGGGTTATGTCTTGGGCAACTGCCATTCCAAGTCGCCATATGGTAACAATGTTGGAGGTGGGGTTCTTCCCCAAATGGCAACAAATTCTGTATCACTGGTTGTGCTCAAATCCAAATTTTGAAGAAGTTACACAATGGTATTTGGGGTGGAAACGAGTTTTCGGGGAAGAAGCTGCAGAATTGTTAGCCAATAATCGGATACGGTATCAGTTAGACATAGGCTTGGACATGATGAACCAGGCTGTTGAAGGTATGGAGGTAACGCAACCTGGGGCAAAAGACAACATTAGTCACCTGCGTCTGTCTGAACAAAGGCACTTTCAGGCTCAACAAAAGGCAGCAGCTTATGCTCAGCAACAAGCTGCTGCAATGAGTGAGGTGCCCGAAATGAGTTTGAAAGAAATTATTGAGGTCCATGCACAACAGCATGAGTTGCTGTTTAAACCAAAGCCTGGCAGGTCACATAATGGTCTCCAGATATATGGCTTTGGTAACATAAGCTTATATGTTGATTCCTTGAATCAAAAAGTGTTTGCACAGACAGAAGCAGGTTGGTCTCTGGTGTCCCTTGATCAGCTGCTGGAGATGCATCATAAGTTTTCTTCAAATCGGAGGTGAGGACAATGGGCGTGTACCTCTCTGGGGAATAAGCACAAGAGCTGCTGTGAGCCAGGGATGTCTGGTATTAAAGTGGGTGGGAACTTTGTGGCTTGGTGGTGGCCTTTGTAATGTAGTTTGCGGGCATCCATGTCAAAATAAGTTGAACTGTAAAACTCACCGGTTTACAGAAGGACTACTGCATTTTAATTCAGGTAACAATTTATTCCTATATATTCTACATAAAGTATATGTTTCAAGCTTGAAGTGAAACAACCTTTTGACTAATTTAAAAATTTAGGGGAATATCCCCAAAAATGGAACAGCCAAAGGTTTAGAAACAGACCGAGGTCCAAATGTTATGTAAGGAGGCGCCTGACAGAACCGAGTGTATATGAGTTTCATTCAGTCAGTCTTCTGGAATGCTAAAGATGAACATAACCAATTTGGACAGGTAATTTAGCTCATAGATATCAATTGGCATAAACCATGATAGAAATGATAAACATTTGATTGAGTATTCAAGCCAATTGTCAACAGTTTAGTGTTTCTCTTGCAATACATTCTTTGCTCCAATAAGCTGGGTATCTAATTTCTTCAGCTCATCCTCAACTACCTTCACCTTTGATCTTGCATCACAGGAAATCTGACGTTGCTCCAACAACTCAGCCTCAAATTTCTGACTCCCATCGAAACCCTTTTCCACACTGTCAAACCGCTCACGAAACCACTGGGTCTTGGATTCCAGTATCTATGGCATCTGCAGATTCTCCACCCAGAACTTGATCCTTCCAGATGACACTCTACAGAACGGTATCGATCTTCATTATCTCTTTGACCACGGTTATATGATGAGGCAGGCATAACTTTGGTCGAAGGAATATGACCAAATTTTAAGCATGGGTTATTATACAGAGACACTTGTGTTTATAGGATGCTGAGGCCTACAATGTCTTTGTATACCTTATCTACATCAACTCTACCTTTGCAGTTCTATCGGTCTTCTACACAAGTATGGGCTTTGCCCCTCTTGGATGGTCCACCAATTACACACTACTAACACCAACTATTAGCTTGGTTTGCTTCTCAAGCTCTAACCCTGTCTGGATCTTTGCCCATAATCTTTATCAGTGGTTCAGTCCTCAGTGATCTTACAGGTTATCTCAAATATAACATCACTAATATCACTAAACATGTACCATGTGTTAGAGTTGTACAGTTGACAAAGACGCGAGAACTTGGAAAAAAAGCCATCCCTAGCAAGTTTCTGTAGTGAATTGGTGTTTTCCTTCTGCAGAATACGAAAAAAGGGTTAAGAAATTGGATTAATAAGGGTACCAAGCTGAAATATGTCTTGACATACTAGAAAATGTCATAAATCCACCTGGTCTTGTTAAACTAGATTACCAAACAGATAAGATCATATCATATATCACTCTGTTATCTGGTTTGACTAGTACTAGCAAAACTGAACTACACGTAGGGCAAACAGGACGGGTCAGCAGGGAAAAGGAAAATTGATCTGTGATCATACACTTACTTCCCTAGCTTCCCTGTTGACATATTCTTGCCGTCATATTGAAAAAAATTGCAACTATTTAGGATATTATTTAAAGCCAGAAGCAAAAACACAAAACTATGCACATCAAATCGAATTAGGAATGCACTAAGAGCATGACAACACCAGCTTTGAACCACTTCAGAGCAATTATCTACTATACTTTGTTAATGACGCATTTTTGAATAAGACTACCTTTTCAACTTCTAAGAATGTTAATGACGCATTTTTGAATATTGAGATTCTAAGTGGGCCTTCCAAACTCTACCCATGTTTTCAATTAAAACTCCATAAAGTACTGAAAATGTATTGAAGCAATGGGCTGTTGGCTTACTATGAAGAACACGCAATTTCGGAACACAAAAGCAAAAAACATTTAAGATTATGTTTCTCACCCAAGTTGCAGCAGTCTCTGATCACATCTTGACATCAACATCAACTGCAAAAGGAAACTCGAGTCCCATCAATGACTCTAGTGTTTGTTCAGTTGGGTAGAGAATATCGATGAGACGCTGGTGAGTCCTGATTTCGAAATGGAATCTTGCGTCTTTGTGGCCATGAGGGGATTTTAGAACACAATAAATTCGCTTCTTGGTGGGTAGATATACAGGACCAATGGTCTTCGTGTTTGATGTTCTTGCTGCATCCATGATCAGCTTGCACGATTCCTCTATTTGGGGCACATAATAAGACCTTAGCTTGATTCTAATCTTCGGTGTTAGTTTCATCTGAAAACAGAAATAACCTCCCACTGATTAATATAGCAAAATCATGTCACCCAAAGAGGGGAAGAAGCATTCATATAGAGACAGTTCTTACAGTTGTACCAAAAATACAATTAACCAGAAGTTGCTGATAAGACTCTCAATAAGGTTGAACATAAATTGCTGATATGTCATGCTTTCTCATCTGAGCTAGACCAAGACCTAAAAGTAAAAGAGAATCAAACCTATTTACTTGATTTACTGCATATGAATTATGGCTAGTAGGTATGCAACAATATCATTTCGCTTGACATGGTTGTCAAAAAGATAAAGAGTATGAGCTACAAAGACCAACCCTTCCGATGGACGAAAAGGTTTACTAAGCTGTAATTCATGCTAACAGAAGGATCCCCTTGTCAATGAGCCAATGAGAGTGGGTTTCTTCAAAATATGTCTCTTGTTTTGCAGTTCCTTGTATTAAATATACCTTTATCACTACTTACCAGGCTTTGCTTAGCTAATACAAAACTATAATTTTACATTTTTACCAGACAGGATAACTAAAACACTGAAGCTGACAACCTCATAGCTAGAAACCTGTTTAAACTTCATCTTTGTAATGACTAATTAGTAATTACAAAGACATTAGACATTTAAACACAATTGGGTTAGGCTTGACAGGACTGAGTTACCTCCTTAGAAGTTATGGCGGATTTGATTGATCCATAAAACTTCAATAAGCCAATTTCCAAACTGACTTGATGCAGAATGTGATATTTTACCCACATAAAACCTCCTAAGCCCTCCATACGAGATTAACAACATCATTTGAACATTTATAGCACAATTACTTAGAGGCTGGTCTAAACGAAGGTGCTTCTACAAAGTGATTAATGAAGAGCGGAACAAGTAGATGCAGTCATTGGGTGTTGATACTGAAAGGGAGTACAATAATCAAAAAAAAATTTTTTTTGAAAAAACCCAATAATTCAAAATGCAAAAGAATGAAAAGAGGATCACGCACAACCTTATCAACGCGATCATCCTCAATGGAAATTTTAGGTGTACCATGAATTTCAGATCCACCAGCAACCTACAAAACCTCAATCAAAAACAACAAAATGAAAATCCAAACATCAATAATCAAATCAAATAAAACCCATTGTGTTAAACACAAAACCCACCTTAATAGCTTCCATACTTTCTCTGTCTAAGGATTCAGTGAAACTATCTAGGGCTTCTAAAGTGTCAAGCAGCTCTGGGGAAGCAAAACCCTTAAAAGAAGGCTTTGATTTAAGAGATGGGAGTGTTGAGATATTTGAAGGGAAATGAATCGTTGAAGGTCTGGGGGATTTTGAGGAAAGGGTGGAGTTGGAGGAGGGGAGAATAGGGAGAGGTTTAAGGGTCGAAGAAGAAGAAGAAGCCATTGTTTATGAATTATTGAGAAGAAATATGCGAAGAGACTTATTTGTAAATTTTGGTTAGGGCCGCCTAGGGGAAACCAAGATTAGTGGCCCGTTTTGGTATCACTTTGAGCACGGCTTGGCGAACTAAAATCCACCCGCATCCATGGGAGGTAAAACTTGCAAAAGTTATAAATGGCGTAATCAGATTCACTATATATATATATATTATAACTTCTTTAAAATAATACTCAATAATGTAATATTCTCGCTAAAATAATAAAATTTTTTGGTCCCGATTCGGGCCCTTAGTACTAAAATAGTAAATTCGATAAAATCACAAAATAATATATTTCAAAAGTTTTTGTTAATCATTAATAGGTCTCAAACAATATATAAAATAATAATGCTACCAAAAAAATTTAAAAATTTTTTCATACATATTGAATTTTCTCAAAATATGATTTAATATTGGTTTGTTTATCTTTAAAATGAAGACCAAGGTATATTTAATGAACCCACAATTGGGGATATGGGAATTAATTTGGGGATATGAATTACTTCCACCAACCAAAAGTGGCTCCTAAGGGGTGTTTTTTGGGGGCGAAAATACTAAAACACCCTTAGATTAATTAAAAAACATTATGAAAAGACGGTTATGCCCTTTCTACTAAAACATAAAATCTAAAAACCAAATCAAATATCCCCCATTCTAAGTTTAAATGGCATGATTTTTTTTTATTCATTTTCTTCATCGTTTTGATTTTTTTTTCTTCATCTTCTTCATCGTTCTTCATCGATGATTAATCGTTAAATCTAAAATTTCTTCGTCGATTAACCTACCCAAATTATAATCATGCTTCCACGAAAGAGAACAACTTCCCAATCGAACCCAAATTGAAAGATAAACTACTATCAAAGATGGCTTCTGTGAGAAGGCATAGTCACAAAAAATTAAAAACTTAAAATCAAAACTAAACACAAAATCAGTTATCCCCCATTTCTATACCGGCATAGTCGTGTGAGGGTTAGGGTTCCGAATTTTTTTTCATCTTCTTCATCGTTCTTGATCGACGATTAATCGTTAAATCAAAAATTTCTTCGTCGATTAACCTACCCGAATCATAACCATGCCTCCACGGAAGAAAACAACTTCCAAATCGAACCCAAGTCAAGCGAATCCAAGTCAATCGAACCCAAGAACGATTGCTCAACGAAATTGAAAAAAAACTTGATTTGATTGCTCAAGAGGAGGAAGACAAAGAAGCAGAGTTATCGGACGATGAACTACTAGCTAAGATGGCTTCTATGAGAAGGTTAGTCATTTTGAACTATTTAATTAGTGTTTCACTCGATTTGTAGCTATGGGTTTAGGTCAAAATCGCAAAAACCTAGCTGCAAATTTTCGCCAAATGAGTCCGGCATTTAATTTAGTATGAATACCGCACCGGTAGTTGAAACTGTCATGCAATCTAGGATAAATACCACGCCGGTAGATATCCCGGCAGAATATTTAGTATGAATACCACACCGTAAATTGGTACCGGCACTCAATCTAGGTTGAATACCACGTCGGTAGTAAACTTCTAATATACAGAGAACCATTGTTTAGTGAGTTGTACCGGCATAAATTGAATTTTAGAAGTCATACCGGAACTCTTGTTTTGGTATCCAGGAATTTTAGAATTTCTTCCGGCATTTTTGCCGTTTAGTTTTGTATGCAGGTACTTTATTCCGGCATAAACGTTTATTATATGTAAATGCCGGTAGTGGTGTTAATTTATCCAGGATAATTTCTGAAGTATACCGGCATGTTGAACGTTTAGTTTTGTATGCCGGCATGTAAACTCGGCATGAAATGTTATTATATGTACATGCCGGAACTATCTCACGGCATGGTTTGTATGCCGGTATTAAAAATGAAAGTTAGTGGTATTAATTTCGTGCTTCTTTTGAAATAGATCTAAAGCCAAGGAGGCCAAAGCAAAGGAGGCAAACAAAGGAAAAGCTAAAGCTGATGCGACTAAGAAAAAAATGAAGGATGGTGTTGATACTCCTCAGTCTCTGCCTCCTCGAGGGAATAACAAAAAGCGTTTTGGTTTTGAGACAAGAGGGGATATTTGGGAGAGTGGTCGTGATCGTAGTATTCTTGTAATCCGTGAACCTACTGCAGCTGTTGAGGAGGAAGACGAGGAAGATGAGCAACATGAGCAAGATGAAGAGGTACATTTGGCGGCCTACCCCTTTTCTTTGGAACTTCCAATACATCGACTACTAGTATGGCTTCGGAATGTTCAACTTGTTGTTCTTGCAAGCTCAATGTTGGTACCTTCGGTGGCCTACCCCTTTTCTTTGGACCCTCTGATCCATCAGTTTTTGGTGTGGATACAGAAACCGAAGCTTGTTGCTCTTGCAAGCTCAATGTTGGTACATTTGGCGTCCTACCCCTTTTCTTTCGAACCTCAAATACATCGACTATGGATGTGGCTTCGGAATGCTCAACTTGTTGTTCTTGCAAGCTCAATGTTGGTACATTTGGCGGCCTACCCCTTTTCTTTCGAACATAAAATACATCGACTATGGATGTGGCTTCGGAATGTTCAACTTGTTGTTCTTGCAAGCTCAATGTTGGTACATTTGGCGGCCTACCCCTTTTATTTCGAACATCCGGTACATCGACTACGGGTGTGGCTTCGGAATGCTCAACTTGTTGTTCTTCCAAGCTCAATGTTGGTACCTTCGGTGGCCTACCCCTTTTCTTTGGACCCTCCGATCCATCAGTTTTTGGTGTGGATACAGAAACCGAAGCTTGTTGTTGACTTGTTAACGGTTCCTTCCTCGGTCTACCCATTTTAATTGTAACCGGCTTTTCCGCGAATCGGAGTTCCGAAATCTCACATGCGGATAGATCTCGTAACTTGGTTGACGCGAGTTCTTCTTCATGTCTAGTCATTTCTTTAAATTCTTTCCTTTGTTTTCTCCTTGAAGATTTAGTTTGTGGTCTACCTATCGGATCTCCCTTTCCTGGATCTTCACTTGGTTTGATCCATGGGCGAGATAGAAGCCTTAGTTGGCTCAACAATACTTGTCAGCTAGCCGAGTTGACACGTGAGTAAGCTTCGTAGAATTCCTTTCCTTCACTTGTATCCCATGGGGATTGTCCGGGAGCTTCCGTGGGGGGAGGGTCAAAAGATAGTTGCCTCCAAAACGGATCAATAACCTCAATATGTATAACTTCTTTATACTTCACAAGCATATGACGACACGGAAGACCCAATGAAGACATGTCCGGAAAAATACACACATCACCTGGTTTTCCATAATTTTTCTCATATGCCTTTTCTCTCATCATATGTTTTATTGCCCATTGAGAGACGTTGAACTCTATTCCTTGGAGAAACATAGTATATTGAAGAAATTGAGTCATCCTTTCTATTAATCTTTTCTGAAAAGCCTTCTTGATCCGATCGATATCAGCCTTGAAGTTTTGCTCCATTGCCTCGGTGATCGTAACCACGTTGCCTTGCCCGGACTGGATGAGATCTTTAAATCTACCATGAGCGGATTCCGCTGCACTAGTTTCTTCAGTTTTGAAGTGCATATACCGGTTTGTCCATGCGTGCACAAATTTTTCCTTGTACTTATCCAACAATTTATCCCGACAATATGAGACGGCGCTTGGATACACTTCCTTATATTTAGTACTAAACATATTCAATCTCTTTTCATTTATATCCTCGGTAAGTGACCAATAAACTTTTTCCCAATCCTTTAGAAATTCGAACCATTTTTTATGATTTTCATCGTGTTCTTTGTCCACTCGCTCTTTAATATTTTCTCTTTCATCTTCTTCTATTTCGGGTGATAGTTTCTTCTTGCGAACATCTTCCTCTAGTTGAGAAATCATTCTCTTCTTAATATCCTCCTTAGAGGGTTCAAACAAAGCATGACAATGTTTTGTCACATTTTTGACCTATATGATACGTACATAGGAAATTTTGTGTATCCGGAAATACATCAGATATAGCACCCATTAGTGCCTCATCTTGATCGGTTACGATGACCCTCGGAAATTGATTTTCCGGGAACAATAATTTCAATTGTCGTAATGCCCAATGATAATTGTAATCCCTCTCGTTTTCCATTAAACACCAAGCCAATGTGAATGTTACCTTGTCCGATGTTTTCCCCACGATGTTGAACAATGGCATGTTGTATTTGTTTGTCTTGTAGGTGAAATCCATCAAAAGAACACCACAACATGTATGAGCCAATTGTAAAAGCAAAGGATGCGCAATGAATATTTGAAGGGGCTTTTCGTCCGGTCCTCTTTTAATGATGCGCGTGTAGTTTTGATCCCAAACTAGCTTCTAAAATTCTTGCATAACGGTCCTCCCTTCCCATTCCACCCTTCTAATGGTTGCTTGTGCGCTTTAAATTGTACTTAGAGAAGAAACGTTCTGATCATCCTTTTCCTTGAAGGTTTTGAGAATCACTCTTGGTTTGATACATGCCTTGGTCATTATCTTTACATCCTCGAATTCATGAGGTTTTAGCTTTGCAACTATGGAGTGACCATTAAAATCTTTCGGATCCAAGTGGTTATGTTGGCCAAACCACACCATACAATCCCAATCCTTTTCTTTGTATCTTAAATATAATACTAACTTAAAGGGGCATTCATACTTCCTCGTACGAGTCTTTTATACCCTATTAGTCTTCTTTTCATATACATAACCCTTTCTCTAATGGCTATTCTTCGCCGTGTATTTCCCACTTCTCTCGCAAACCATCTCAAACCGCGTATTTGAACCTAGGGTATTCCTCACCAACACAAACTTGTTCTTAAGAGCCGTCTCTTTTGCCCAAGAAATTGCTTCCTCTGGAGATTTAATTCCCTACATTAGGACAACAATGGAAGATTATAAGGTTCATTACAAGCAATCCGCATAGAACGTTCTAAAAACTAGGTGAAAAGTATTGTTTGGTAACATACCGGGGGCATCTTATAGTATTCGGACGTATCCGGACCAAGAGGTTTGGAATTTATCGGATCAATGTTTGTCACAATCTAAGGAATAAATGAAAAAAAATTGAATTAGTTCATAGAAAATAAAAAAATTACCATGTCGGGTACCATTTCCGGCGTGCTCGACCACAGTTCCGGCATTGAATGTTCTTGAATACAAAGGCCGGAAGAGTCAATACTGGCATTTTATCTAAACGGGGTACATGCCGGTAACAATAACCGGCATTCTCGACATGTGAGTTTTCCAACCGGAACCGAGTGCCGGCACTGAGGTAATTTTAACAGAAAGCCGGGAATAAATACCGGCGTTCCAGATATTTTATATACCACGCCGATATTGGAGTTCAAAAATCTTAAACTCCTGGATGCTTTTATGTAAGTACCGGCATCGTCCGTTAGGAGTAAGCTATGCCGGTGGGAATATTATATAGAATATTCGGTGTTAGGTAAAAAGCATAACTAAATACCGGCATACATAGATTGTTTCAATAACACGCCGGGAAAGTTTTTGAAATGGGGGATATGCTATACCGGCATGGACAAAACTATGAAAACCACGTCGGGAAATATTTTGAAATGGGGTATATATTGTACAGGCATTAAATGGAGTTGGAACACAACGCCGGGAACGTGTTTAAAATGGGGGATATATTGTACCGGCATGCGTATTGTATGAATACCATGCCAGTATCGCTAGTTTCGGCGTAGTATTCATACTACGAGTGTGCCGGTACTAAGCTTTTTCAGAGAAATAATGGCGGTTTGAACAAGAAAAATCAAATTTTCGACCTCTTTGAAGCATTACCTGTGTGTTGGGGTTGCTTGTATGCTGAACATGTTTACTTTCTTGGGTTGGTTCTTCAAAAAACACTTCATGTTCATCGTGTTCATGATTAAAGGGTGTTGGTTCATCATATAACTCTAATTGTGAGTTATTATCATACACCGAAGATTTAACATGTGATTGTTGTTGTAGTTGAGCTAAAGATTCAGCTGCTGCAATTCTCTCATCACAATCATCTTCCATTTTCAAAAAACAAAATTCCACTCAAATTTTTTTCCCCTACTTCAACTCCTCACTCACACAAATTAAAATTAAAAATCAAACTAATCTATCCCCCAAATACTTAACATTTTTACTAATTATAATTATTCACTAATTAGGATTAGCCAGGGCTAGATTAGGAATTAAAAAAAAAATACATAGGGGGTCACCCAGAATTTCTATTAGGACACCAATTTGTCCTCTAGCTATATCCCCCAATTAGTTTGGATATCCCTCAATTGTGCGTTCCTTATTTGGTCATTGTTAACTATCTATTGTGCACGGTTTCGCAACCAATCGTCCTTCGAGTGCATATTCTTCTTTGTGATGAATTTCGACGTTGGATGACTCAATTACATTGAGGACAATGTAATGTTTAAGTGTGGGGGAGTGGTTAATCATTTAAATTTCTATAGGGTTTTACTTTCGTCGGGAAATTTCAAAAAAAAAAAAATGATCAGTCGTTGAGCGGGTCTTACAAAAATAAAATTGCATGTTATGATCAGTTGTTGAGCATATCTTTAAAAGAAAAATTACATGATATGATCAGCTGTTGAGCGGGTCTTTATCTCCTGATGATTTGTCTAGTTTTTTAGCATACATCTCTCCACCACTATTTAGTGGATCCGTCTCGTTGTTTAGCATACATCTCTATACCACTATTTAGTGGATCCATCTCGATGTTTAGCATACATCTCCCCATATCCGACTATAGAGCGGATATCTCTTATATATTCAATGTGGAACAGATACATATATATATATTTATTTATTTTATATATATATATATATATATATATATATATATTCGTTGTATATGTATATATATATATATCTTTATTAAGAAAAAGTGGTCCTTGTGTCTAGGACAAAGGTGTCCGTCGGATTCGGCGATCGTGCGGCCGTGACATATCGTCGGCCAGGGATATTTACGTTCGCACGATCTTGGGATATAATTCTGAGAGACAGATCCGTCTGTCCGTTCAAATTCTTATCGTTTATACCGCGGATAGGGATATTTTCAGATCTATTTCTTTTCTTCTTTTCTTTAGGTTCGGTCTGAAGAGATTGTTGAATCGAATTTTTTTTTTCTTTAGCTCCGGTGATACTGAATCGATTTTCTGAAGGATACCCTAACATGTTCTTTACATCTCCTCTTCTTCCTTTTCTTTTTCTCGGTTCCACGAAAGACTTCAAATACGTCGATTGCAACTTCAAATTCGAGGCAGAAAAGAAACTCTCGAATCTCTTCGTTCTCTCCATATGTTTTTTCACTTCTCCTCCTCTTTTCATCCGAAAATCTGTTCCCCTCTTGCATAAAAAAACCTAAACCATTAATTTTTGATCGAAAAAGTTCAACTTTTGCCATCGACCATTACTACTCAAAAACAATATCATGGTCTTCTTTTCTCCACTGCCTATTTTTCCTCATTGATCTAAAAGAGAAAGCCGCAATTTCAACCTCGGAGTAATTCTCTTCTCTGTAAGTTTCGTTGTTGAGAATAAGGTTATTGAATTCTGATAATCCTTTCAAGTTCTTCGTATCTAATTTGATTTTCTAACAATACTATTGGTAAATATGGATTCGATTTAGCAAATTCATGTTTTTGTAATTCGATTTACTACTTAAATCCCTGATTGATTTTATTTTAGCTTAATTTAATTTTGATTTCTTATTTTTCTCTTATTTTAGCTTAATTCCGATTACAGATTTATACCATATCCATTGTTCAGTTTCACTGTTGGGGACTTTTTATTGATTTGTTGAATTGAGAATTAGGGGTTTCTTCTACAGTTGAATTTCAACATAGGGTATTGTTGATTTAAATAATTTTTTTTATTGTGGTGGTTTTAGTTAGATTTCTGATTGCAGTTAGAATAGAACCCAAGATATGGAATTTCTTTGTTGTCATACTTGGTAACATAGTGGTGCAATTACAAAAGTTAAAGATGTTTGCAGTGAAAGAAATGTAGAAGATAATATCATGCATATTGTAATGATCTAATCAAATGTACTAGAACATCAATACGTAGTTTAAAGGTTTGAAATGACTCTTTTTTTTTGTGTTGCAGGAAAAATATCTGAAAGAGACTACAAGCCTTGAACATGAGCTTGCGGATATTCCTTTAAGAGAGAGTTCGTATATTCCTTTAGGAGAGAGTTCATCAAGAACTCCGTGATACGTTGTATGTTGTGCACCAAAAGAACAAAGGAGAAAAGAAATTGGAGAAGTTGTGATCCAGTTTCAGTAATATTGAGAGAGGATGATATCTGTAGAGGAGATTCGATCTCAACAGGTACACAACGAGAACTCTTAACTAGATATGAATTTGATTTTATCCTCTTTGCTTTCGATCTTGAGATTGTAGTCAAAATTTTGATGATGTAATTAGGGTTTAGTTTCAGGATTTCTATCTATTGTTTTGTTGTGTAGAGAGACAAGGAGACATAGTGATAAAGAGCTAGCATCTATATCAGGTAATTTTTTTAAATAAACACCGGTACCCATCTTTGATTGTTCTGTTGTCGGATTCAAATGGCATGTGCCTACTGTATAGTGATGATAATTCTCCAATTTAAGTTCCCTTCAGCTTCCCTGTTTATTATAATTCTCCAATTTAATTATTCTACAATTGCTAAGGTCTCCAATATTGATTTTAAAATCTGCAGGCAGTTGTTGTTTTGTTGCATTTAGTCTTCTAGCTATTACGCTTTGCTTGCCCGGCTTTTGTGATCATGATCATGGCTGAATCTCCATGAACTAAATATCATCCGTCGGTCCTTAGATAACTTTGAGGTGTGGTTCTGCTGTTCGAACATAAAATATGGGTGCTTCGGAATTGTGTTAACCTTGCACAGAGCATGGGTGTAACATAGAAGTAACGGTGTTACTTATGATTTAGCTAAGTTGGATGCTTTCATTAATCATAGATAATTCTGAAGTTGGATATATTTTCGTTATGATTAAAGTTGTTACTAACAGTTTTTTAGTTTTTGTTTAGGTAGGACAAAAATGGTTTCCAACTATCAACACTGCCAACACTATATCCTGTCAAAGAATTAATACTTATAATACCATAATGTTAAACTATGTTGGTAAAAAGACATTCCATCCTCTTTCATTCTTTTCTGCTTGTCTTTTGATTATTTAGCTAAATAATAATAATGAACATCACGCTACATCAGTCAAGATTTCTTTCCGATTGATGCTCTTGATTTTTCCATGTCTATTGGTTAAGTTTGTGACAAGATGTTGTTAACTATAAAAGATTGCAGTTTTAGTATAAAGTCTGAAGCAATAGTTAAGATCACTTGAGTGCTATCCTGTTAAGATTTGTGTCCAGCTAAGATCAGTTGGAGCGGCATCTCACACCTTTGTGTTTGAATTTTGTAAGGTTTAGATGTTGATAATTACTTCAATGAGGAAAGGGTGTTGCTTTGATGTTGCTTTTGTAAATTGAGTTTAGAGATGTGTAAAATAATATTGAGGTTTCTTAATGTTGAAATCATGCAAACCTTCTTATTGATTCTTCTTTGGATTCCAGGAATATTGATGGGGTTAATAGATTTCCTATGAGAAATTATATTGAAGCAAAGCTATTCTAGGTTTGAAAAAGAGACACGAGGAACAAGTAGCTATTGTTGTTGATAATGGTGATGGGTTATGACGAAACAGGTCTGTATTAGTTTTGAGAAGTTAGTGCTGGTACGAATTTATGTGGGTTTGTATGAGATTTGAATTTATTGCAGGAAAGCAGATTTAGAAGGGCTAAGAAATCAAACCAAAAGCTGGTTCTCCACTATAAAAGTCATGCATAGCAGGTCTTTGTAAAAATACCCGAATGATTTCACAGCCTAAAGTTAAGAATTGGTATTAGTAATTGATTTTTGTAATGCTTGCAGCTTGCAGGGTTGTCTTCCATGATAGGATATCTCTAATACTCTTGGTATGTTTAATGTATTTTTTACTTTTCTTTATCGATTTCTATGAATCATTATCAATTCACAATAGGCAAAAAGTTTAAAGTTGTGACTGAATTGTTTAGTAGTTTGGTTCCCCATTATTACATAGATTTTATGTTTGCCAATTTATTTTTGCTTAACCATAGATAAGCTAAGGATTAAGTGGCCACATGTTAAATTTTAGTTTGATCCCTTTTCTGTTGTTGTTAATGATCTGTAGATTATACTGTTAGGTGTCTTTCATGGAGTGATCATATTATGTCTTTTTTCCAATTTTAGATTCTGCTTTCTACAAACCAGGCAGGGTTGGAAAAAGAGGAGAAATATGCTCACACGCCATTTTATTTATTATTCTTAATTCTCAAACATGTCGCTCATACTTTTCAGGTATCCGATTACACTTAGATAGGGATATTAAGTCAACAAGTATCTTGCTTAATCCAGATTATAAACAAAAGAAATTGACTCTTCAGCGACATTGACTGCAGGGACGTACAGATACACGACTCCATGTAATTAAAATTTCATACAAATTTTACTAGAATTAAATAATCTGTTTTGTCATTGAGTATTGAGTATAAATTCCGCCGAGAAACAGATTATCAAGGATGGTTTGATATCTGCAAGGATGTAAATTCCTCCATGGTTTAAGTTAACGGTTTAATTAGTATTTGACTTGTTTGCATGAATCACTTGAATTGGCTTACGGACACACGGTGCTGTAAGTTGTAGCTGTGCTTTACATTTTTTCTAAGTTGTCACGACTATACCTAACTTACTGTCATTCTTTCATGTAGCAACGATGCAATAACAGAAAGCTGGTAGGCCTGCAAATTCAAGAAATAAAAGTCAAGCAGGAAGTGAATCAGCAATGTCAGGATTACTAAGAAGTTAAACAAAACAAATGGGTATGGGTAATTTTGGCCATCCTCTTGCCTGGATTGTTTATTCCGTAAGGTGTATATCCGTCTGTTCCTTTAATGCGGGTAATTTTTCAACTCTAAACTGTTGAATCTTTATACCTTCCGTAAGTTGTACAGTATGACCATCAAATTATTGCATGTAAGCATTTGAAAGCATCGTTATGGATATCAGGGAATAAGGGAGAGCCATGATTTGATCAATCAACACATGACTAACAAGAAAAATGGCAGAAATAGTTGGAGTGGATTTCGATGTGGCATTAGTTATGATTTCTAACCAATTTGAGTTAGTGTTTCTATATTTAATATTTACTGCTTTTAAAAGGATCCGTGGTTGGATGTATCAACACTAACCCAATATCAGTTTGAAAAAAAAAACACGAAGGCTCAAAGACCTACAAAGATAATTATTTATTGGTGAGTATCATCAACCAAACGTGTCATAATACAATCATTAGTTCAATTGGCAGAAGTAGTTATTTTAGAATAAAATATTATTATTTGGTGGTGATTTCTGTGAGTTACTGATGTTTTGCATACAGTCTAGATTATGCTAATGGATCTTTAGTGATATGGTTTCCTTTGGAATAAAATTAGGTTATGTTTTCTTGATCTTGATTGGCCCAATTAAAAATTGAACACAGTGCTTAGATCCTTTCCCAGATTCTTATTCTACTTTGGCCATTCAATTGTGTAAAGGATACTCCCCGTGTTATACAATTTTGTACAGGATACCCCCTGCATTATTCAGTCAGTCGTTGCACCGACAGCTGTTCTGAAAGAAAAATTTAGCAACCATCTAACTGAAACCAAAATAATGCTTTGCGAAACTTGAAACTCCCAAAATAATGCATGTGATATATGTGAATAATGATTGTTGTTATTACAATAGATTTTAGTTTTGAGTCAGAATTTCAAAAGTTGAGTTGACTAAATAAAACCATTTTAGCTACCTTTATGTTTGTATGGGGGCTGGTATAGTTCCAGGTTAAATCAGGCCAAGGCAATGGCTATTTGTATGTTCATACATTGGATAATTGTTTGATCAACTCCAGCTTATAGGTGAATTTTTTTTTATCAAATCTGACTACGCAGTTCTTAATTGGGTCATTAAAAATCTGTGTTACATGTAAGTTCAAGTATCATTCAAGTGTACTGATTAGGTTTATGATGTATGTTTTGTACTTATACCAGGTATTGTTTATCCTTATACACCATGTTGTGTCAACCCACTTACACCTCTATATCAAGCGGTACTCAATTTTTTTGCATTGTTCTGTATATACACCCCTATAGAGTTTTGTGTTTCAAGGAAGATTTAATCATTAGATCGTGATGTTGACAATAGGGACTGTGTAAATACTGCAGAGATATCTATAAGTTGTTTTGTATGACCGTTCATGTTTGTATTCTGTTATCACTATGGGTATGTTTTTGATGCTAATCCAAGGTTAGGTTCTCTAAGATTAAATCTTTTCTCACGATTTCTAATAGCAGTTGTAAGTTGTTTCCAGTGGTTTACTTTCATATAATCTTCCTGTATAATCTTAGAATTCATGGTAGGATCTGATATTTAATGTTGATATTTTTCTTTTGATTTCAACTGAATACTTATGTTTTCGCTCATGTATATAAACAGAAATAGGAGTATCCATTATCGAAAAGCTAACGAAGAAGGCTAGCATACTCCATCTAAAGGATGGACCTTATTAAAATCAAGTTCTGTAAGTCCACAAAGGAGATCAAATCGCTTGGGAATCAAAGGAAAATTATGAGTATGTCAAATCAGAAAACCTAATTGATTCCTCAAAAATTGCTGTTTTGGTATTTTAACTATGATGTAAATCAGATGTTATTGAGCACAATTTTTCTGAGATCGTTTAGGAATATCGTTTTCTATTAGATGTGTTTATGTTAATTAGTGTGTTTTTTATTGTTTGTTTGATTTGCAGGGGAAGGAGAAAAGATAATGTGCAGGTACAATCAATTGCAGGTACATAATGTGCTATTTTATTATTTAGTGTTCAAGCAAATTTAGTTGAATTTTCAATTAGGTAAAATATTTTGATAACATCTGAATAGTGGGTTCTGTGAATTCAATGATTTTGATTGTGGGTTTTATAATTCATCACAGACCTGTCTGCAATAGATTCTACTTACAGACAATAGGTCTCTTAGCATTAAGTTTCTTCACATCAAACCCAAACTTGAGATTACTGATATTAAAAAAAAAAAAGTATTAATTTGTAAATGGTACCTCAAACTTGAAAATTAATTTGTTCCTAGAATCTTACTGTATAAGGAACTTATTTGTTTCAAGTGACTCAGGGAAGATTTCAAGCTGCTACTGTGACTGATGGAGATAAACAGGGATATGTGCAATAAATTGCAGACGTTTTCGATTGATCTTCTGCCGGACATGGATGTAAATATAGTTTTGTTTCCTGAATTAATAAAGAGAGGCGATTGAGAGGAATAAAAGGAGGTAAACGTAGAACCCTAGAATTATATTGGTAATCTTTTTCTTTTCTTTTTTGCTTCTATTTTTTTCTTTTTCTTCGTAGCATATGTGCTTAATGGTTATATACTTTTCTTAAGAATTTAATTTTTATTTGTATGCTTGGCAAGACAGAGGGATACAGAGCGAAAGATGGTTTCTTTTGATCATCTCCATAGCTGAGTTATCACCCTGACAATGACAATTAAATTCTTATCGAGAATAAAAGAGCAGGTGTAATTAATCTAAATATCTCAACTCCAATCCACTGCAAGGTAATTGATTATTGGTGTACTTTTATTTGTTCTATAAGGGTTTTGCGGTTTTTATAGTTCTTTGTTTTCCTCGTATTTCTAATTCTCACAATAATATATAAATAAATTATTGTGTCAGCTACATCGTTACCATACGTGCATATGTCAACGAAAATCAAAAGCAAAACACAACAGATTGTAGCTCAGGTACGTACTATTTGTCGATCGTATCTTCATTGTGTTTTACTCTAAGAATGTTTACATTTGGTTGTTTAAGAGAAAGGGATGTTACTATCTGACTTGCAATGGATGCCACCAAAAAATCTATGCAAAAAGAGACCTGGAACCTTGGTCATTATGCGCAACTTTTTCAGGATTGGAAATCCCAGTTTGTGTATTATTGTGGTTTATCAATTGTGGAATAATAACAGGTTTATTGTATGGGTTAAATAATTAGATTTGTTTAAACGCGTAGGTACGAAATGGATTTGTTGAAACATGTCCAGAGCAATCTGTTCTCATTAAAGGAAAGACATGCAAATATAGTCTTGGGTGTTTACAACGACACCAGAATTTTGTTGCGGGGTGGGTGTTCACATATGCAGTTGAGCAATAGTAATGCTCATGTCTGTTATTTTTTATTTAGATTATTACTTCAAAGTACTTAATTATTTTTAAAGATATATTTCTTTCAAATTCAGGTGCACGGCAAGATCAATGCTAGCTAGAGATGTTTTTATCACACTGGTATGTCAAGGAAATGGCATCGAAACATTGGATTCAGAATGCAAGGCCTTGATACATATTAGATAGCTCAACATCTGAAATATCCTTTGGTAGCTAAACTTGGCCTCCAGCTGAACAAGTAATTTATGTAGACTAAATATCCTAAGGATAAATATATTTGATATTTATCCATAGCAGACCGAACCGTTTTTGTACTATGCCTACGGTTGTTTTCAAAGCTTTTGATGTCAAACCCATATAATATAATGTTTTTAATTTCAGTACCTAAAGAGTAATTCTTGAATGTCAGTATATATGTGCTCTGCTTGAGTTGGATTATTTTCTGGATATTTGTTTGAATGATAGAAGTTTGAATGGAATGGATTTGTAGCTGCAGTTTAGGTTTTCTTCGGATTCAGGGGATGTGAAGTTTGATTTTCAATTGAAGGTGATGGCTTGGGCAGTTATGGAGTGAATTGGGGTTGCTGTTGATGATTTATAATTAGGGTTGTGTGATCAGAGGGTGTTGATGAAATTCAAATCCGTGATGAGCTTAAGAAGATGATGAAGATTGATTTGTGGTCTTGGATTGAGGTTGTGAAGGGGATACTTCGATTCATCTAAACTGGTGTGCTGGTGGCGTTGATCATGAGGTGTTGTATCTAGAGATGGCAGGTGTGGTGAACTGATGTTGGCAGTGGAGTTGAACTATGGATGTGGTTGATATGGGATGCAGTTGAAGATTATGAATGAGCTGTTGGGGTTCATGGTAAGCTTGCAAGTAAGAATATCAGTTGGTAAATTCATTACTTTCTTACTTTCTTGCTTTATTCATTCATCCGATTCTGATATTCTACAACATCATACAGCTCATGACCCAGTCACATTAATGGGATGCAGAATCAATATTATTCGTGGGTCCCTAGATAACTTTGTGGTGTGCCTGTCTCGAGTGCAGCAGCAGAGTGTGATGTGGTGTTTAAAAGTGGCAAGGTATGCATCATTGGAAGGTTTTAACTTAATATTTTTAGTGTATGTTACTCACTTTGCAGGTTGCCTAAGAAATTGTAGAAGATTTGTGGTTATATATATGCTCTGTCTATTTCATTGATGTGAGTTGTTTTTCTCATTGGTTAGTGAGTTATGGCCCGGCTAAGATTTCCAGAAGTCATATTAATAACATGAATGTTTAACTGTCGTGAATGTTTTTCTCATTGGTTATTGTTTATACCGCGAATAGTGTATTTATGACTCTTTTTCTTATGCTTGATTTGGTCATAAACAGATTGCAACAAAGCAATGAACACTGAAGTTATCATGAATATTAACAATACAAGAAAAAATTGGGATCGAAGTTGAGGAGGTTTTTTGGTTTCGGTGAGGCAATCTCATCATTTTTTTTAGTCGGAACTGCCACTCACTTGCGTGCAGGTATGTGGTTTAGTTATTGTAATATTAGTATAAGCAAGTCTAGATCAGTACCATGTCAAAAGTATACACATATTCACTCCCAATTTATGCACATAAGTATTGCTTTAGTTCGGTTTCAGGGGTTATTTTGGGAGGATGGTATAGAAAATTGCTTTGATCAAGATAATAGATGAACTGAGGTTGTTTAGCTGGCAATCAATTTCTTACCATGGCTTTGCATAATTGGATTAGTAGTTTTTTTTTTTGAGAATCATGCTCATTCACATTGAGAACATACTCACATAATTGGGTAAAGTAAGCATCTTAAACATTCCATTTGCGTTTTTGCTTTAAAGAAAACAAATTTTAAAATTGTTCTGTGTAGTAATAGCAGAACTTAATGCATTATCGCTGTTCATGCCAATTTTGTATTCATTATATGCTTGAATGGCGGATTGCAAATGGAAACTGATTTAAAAAAAAAAACTGGAAGGGGTAACAAATGTGCATTGAGCAACTCTGATGATGAAAACTAGGAGTCCAATGATTTAGTGAAGACTATTCAATGGATTGTTTGCAAGGAGTTATTTGTTTTAAAATTTTGGGTTCTTATAAGATTTTATACAAGTTCAAATACATTGTTCTAAAGATTGAGGTATTTGTGATGTAGTAAAGTGGACTACTGTTGAAGCGCAGTAAAGCATGTAAACTCTCTTTTTTCTACCCCCCTTTATGCTTATGAACCATTTGAGGTTTAAGTTTTCTTTATCTAACCACAATTACATAAGTAAATGGTTATCTTATTTTCTGTCTTAGATCAAATGGAAGAGCTCATGCTTCTCAACCATGCAATTGTGGGTTCAACTCCCACAGATGGCACCATTATTTGAGTAAAACTTTACTTGCTATGTTGATGTTCTTGAATGAGTTTATATGGTTTGTTATTAATGTTCACTGAAGCCCTATAGATTCAGTGTTTATGGAAGAATCTGTAGTGAATTGAAGGAATGTTGGTATGCATTAGAAGAAAATCAAATAGAAGCGAATATGACTTAAGAAAATTTCAAAAAACAACTTTTCATTGTTCTGCATATGAATAAATTGCAGTAACATACTGTTTTCTGTCCTTTGATGCAGCTTATAAATAATTTACTAGGATGCACCTAGGTTCTATGCAGTACTTTTTCTTTCGAAGTTAACTTATTCTATTTGTTTCTGTTGTGTATGTTGAAGTAGTAGTGCCTTGAGATATCAGATGTTGTAAATCTTCTATGCGTTAAAATTTATATGGCAGCTTTATGATGCAGAGTTATTGGTTGATTTTTGCTGGGATGCAAATAACACTATACAGTTTCCTAATAGAAAAAAGAACTATAATAGAATTCAGTTTCCTAAACCTGGAAAATTCAAAAGTACAGCCACAATTAGGTTTCTTAATATAAGTTAATTTTTGCCTATATAAGAGTGCTTAGCAGTCATAATGTAAGTGAAACTCGTACAACATCACAACAGAATTCTGGCACCATCGTGGAACAGAGGTATTGTTTTAAAGCATCGTGGATATATATTTGGTTCAATAAACGTTTACGGACCTTATCGAACTGATTTGAAGCACCATGAGGTTAGTCTTTGATTATGTAGCATTGAATACTAACGTTTTTGTTGATCAACTTAATGAATAGTTTTTTCTCTCAGTTCTTCAAAGAGGCAGAAAAAAACATCAATGTAAGCTGGAGAGGATGGACAACATACAACCCAAGCACAACATATAGTTTTAGATTCTCGAACTCAGCAACAAGAAGTTGTATTTGGAACAACTTCAAAATCATACTCTGATCTAATTCTGCGACAGCAAATTGAATTTGGACGCTCTTCAAATTCACCCCTTGCAGACATTTTAGAAACATAGACAGGCAAAAGACAACCATAAAAAATGGTTGCATCAGAGGTAATAATAAACAAAACAATTCCCCCTATCTTTGGTTATGTTTGTTATTTTCTTTGTTGACATTATTGTTTTTCAAATTAACACAACAGGCTGTGATCGCTGCACAGCGGAAGCGAAGAGAAAAGGAAAAAGCAGACAGAATAGCTTTGGACATAGCAAAACAAACATTACAACATAAACAAGCGCAGATTCAGCAACAACAAGTTGAATTTGCACAATCTTCAAATTCATCTTTTGCAGATGTTCAACCTAAAAATTCAAAAATACAGACAACCAAAAGAGAACCACAAAAAAAGCACAAACTCAAGATCCTGAAGTGGTAGCCCAACACGTGCAACCATGGCATTTCCATCTCCAGTACATGTATGGGCTAAAGTTGCTGAGAAGTATGCTCTCCCATAACCCCCGGTGGCCAAAATGGTTGAAGCATCTCGGAACCGATGCAGAGTCCCATCCTCCATATTTAGTGCAATTATTCCTTGGCAAGCACCCCTAATGTCCATTATAAGATCCAACGCAAAGTATTCCACAAAGAATTATGTGTTGTGCTTCATTGCTTGACCGTACAAAGTGTGCATCAAAGCATGATCAGTCTGATCAGCGGCACATGCACAACGGTAGGCCTGACCACCTTTCCCGAAGTACAGACTTTGACCACCAAAAGCACGCTGATAAATTTTTCCTTCTTCAGTTCGAGAAAATGGTAATCCATAATTTTCTAGCTCTATGACTTCTTTTGGTGCCTCCCTTCACATGTACTGAATAGCATCCTGATCACCTAACCAATCACTTTAACTGTATCATACATGTGCCACCTCCAATCATCTTCAGACATTCCCTAGCGCTGCATTTATACCACCCTGTACAACGACTGTATGAGAACGTGTAGGGAAAAGATTGGTAATACAAGCAATATTAAATCCATGCTTAGAAAGGCCAATGGCTGAGTCCTGCACATGTTCATACTTAAATTCTTTATCAATTGCTCCTAGCTGTTCGGACAACCTTGGGTGACCTTTTGGTTGTCATCCGACCAAGCTGAAGAGAGATGATTGGTCGGAAGAGAAGGAGGGATTTCCGACCAAGTCGAAGAGATATGATTGGCCGGTATTAAAGAGGGATGACCAGACAAGTTTTCAGGTCAGCTTCGTATGTAAGTTGTTGTAGATCCTCGCAACATTGAACGAGAATCTAGATTGCCGATAACGTTGTCTGCTTCTTTGGTTGCAGTAAAGGTATTATAATTTTGGTTGATTTATATTTCACCCGTATGAGGTTTATATTTTACATTACGATGGAGGGAAACATAACACTAAGATTTGTGAAGGATCCACGGAAGAATGTTGGTGTGGTATATATTCGTGTAGGGAAAAGCTTGGTAATACAAGCAGTATTAAATCCATGCTTAGAAATCCCAATGGCTGAGTCCTACACATGTTCATACTTAAATTCTTTATCAATTGCTCCCAGCTGTTCGGACAACCTTGGGTGACCTTTTGGTTGTCGTCCGACCAAGCTGAAGAGAGATGATTGGTCGGAATAGAAGGAGGGATGGCCGACCAAGTCGAAGAGATATGATTGGCCGGTATGAAAGAGGGATGATCAAACAAGTTTTCAGGTCAGCTTCGTATGTAAGTTGTTGTAGATCCTCGCAACATTGAACGAGAATCTAGATTGCCGATAAAGTTATCTGCTTCTTTGGTTGCAGAAAAGGTATTATAATTTTGGTTGATTTATATTTCACCCGTACGAGGTTTCTATTTTACATTACGATGGAGGGAAACATAACACTATGATTTGTGAAGGATCCTCGGAAGAATGTTGGTGTGGTATATATTGACAACGAAAAAGGGAGGTAATGGTAATGTTTGTAATATCTGCAAGTTTAGTGGGAGCGGAATTGTTATGTGGGTTACAGTTTCTCTTCATGTACAGTTGGTTTAATAGTGGCATTCAATACTAAAATTTTAAGGTAGACACTTTATGAAAAATTCATGTGCGATGCTTCTGGCAACACTTGCAAATATGTTAGCTATGTGAGATCCAACTGATTAAACATGCAACTGTGACCTGACTAACTAACACACTATAATATGACATGACCAACTAAATATTGGGACCGTTCTGCTATGATCTGACTAACTAAATATGCTCCCGATTATTACACATAGGATGAACTAACACACTAATTTGATGTGGGCACTACATATACCTGTAAATTTTCTCGGCCCCGGCCAATCCGGCTGACTTAAATTTTTTCCACGGACGTGGCTGTAGGTCCCGACCAATTCGGCTACTATGATCCAACTAATTAAACACTCTACTGTGACCCGACTAAATAACAAACTATAATATGGTACGACTAACTATATATCTGGGCACTATATCTGTTTTTAAATTTTCTCCACCGATTCCGGCTTTCCGGCTGCTATGATCCAACTAATAAAACACTCTATTGTGAGCCGACTAATGAACACAATATAATATGACACGACCAACTAATTATTTGGGCACTATATCTGTTTTTAAATTTTCTCCACCGGTCCCGGCTTTCCGGCTGCTATGATCCAACTAATAAAACACTATATTGTGAGCCGACTAACTAATACAATATAATATGACACGACCAACTAAATATTTGGGCACTATATCTTCTTTTAAATTTTCTCCACTCCCGGCTTTTCGGTAACAATGATCCAACTAATTAAACACTCTATTGTGAGCCGACTAATGAACACAATATGATATGACACGACCAACTAAATATTTAGGACCTACGACCCCGACCTTCCGGCTACTATGATCCAACTAATTAAACACTCTAATGTGAGCCGACTATATAACACAATATAATATAACACGACCAACTAAATATTTAGGACGATATCTGCTTTTAAATTTTCTCGACCGCTGGAGCCGTAGGTAACGGCTTTCCGGCTACTATGATCCAACTAATTAAACACTATACTGTGAGCCGACTAACTAACACAATATAATATGACACAACCAACTAAATATTTAGGCACTATATCTTCTTTTAAATTTTTTCGACCGCCGAGGCCGTAGGTCCCGGCTTTCTGGCAATAATGATCCAACTAATTAAACACTCTATTGTGAGCCGACTAATGAACACAATATAATATGACACGACCAACTAAATATTTATGACTATATATGCTTTTAAAATTTTCTCGACCGTTAGGGACGTAGGTCCCGGATTTCCGGCTACTATGATCCAACTAATTAAACACTCTATTGTGAGCCGACTAACTAACACACTATAATATGACACGACCAACTAAATATTTCAGACAATATTTGTTTTTAAAGATTCTCTACCGCCGGGGCCGTAGGTCCCGGCTTTCCGGCTACTATGATCCAACTAATTAAACACTCAATTGTGAGCCGACTAACTAACACAATATAATATGACACGACCAACTAAATGTTTGAGCACTATATCTGCTTTTAAAGTTTTTCTCCACCGCCGGGACCATAGGTCCCGGCTTCCGGCTATTATGATTCAACTAATTAAACACTCTACTGTGAGCTGACTAACTAACACACTATAATATGGCCTTGACCAATTAAATATTGGAAGCGTTCTGTTATGACCACAGACTAAAATTACATGACAAGATACTGATCGACCGACCAAATAAATGAACAATAAACAACACTTAAGTAAATCTCCATTTTCGATTTTAAAAAAAAAATCGACGAGAGGTTGAGCGCCGACTTTTTACGAATGTCAGTTTCCCCACATTCCCTTTGACATTGTCCACATCTTAGCGTGATACCTAGTCTAAATTATAAAAATAAGTGGTGTGTGTAGCCTTACAAATCCGACCATTGATAAGTTTGTTTGTGTTGCGTAATATAAATCACTGAGTAGACCCACTGATCGATTAATTTGAAGTTTTTGATACATTGTGTTGTGTCCCTCTAAGCAGTCAGTAGCTTTGCTCCTAGTTTTTTTGAGGCAATTGATTAGGATTCATTTTTAGGGTTCTCAAGAGAGAAGAAAGGCAATGTGAGCAATTATGAAGAAGGTTTCTCCTAAGATTCGATTAATGGAAGGAATAAGGATTCCGCGTTGTTTTAACAGCACTGGAGATGATAGAAGAGATCTTAATAACGAAGCCATCAACGTTTGTGATTTGGAAGAGCTACTAGAAAAAAAAGTACGACAAGTGGTGTAGTAAATACGTAAAACAGGGGAATCCATGGGGTATATTATTCAAAGTAGTGTTGGTTAATGTTTGGTGTAGTGGAAGGATTCAGCTTTATGGGATGATCCATTCTCGCTCAATGCAGAACGTTTTTTTGGTTAATATTAATGATTACCACGGACGAAATTTTCAATATTTACCATTTGGGTCTGTAATACGTATGTGTCCTGGCCTCCCCATGGCTAGCCAAATTCTTCACATTGCAGTTGGGTCTTTGCTCTAATCTCTTGATCGGACCCTTGAAAATGGCATCGCACATGCATCCATATTCATGAACAACAATATAGAGACATCACTGAGAATGTCCACTCCTTAGTCATGTTTAATATGGTCTTTTCGAGTTCATGTTCGTGCAAATGATTGTGAAATTGGCACCAGTATAATCACTTGCATTTGATTATGTAAATTCCGATTTTACAATACTGCATATTGTTGTCATGTAGGGAAAAATTGAAACCGTCACGTTGGAGGTAGATAAAATGTCGGATTACCATAAATATGTGAGCATAAAGGTATTGCTCATTTATTGTGTGCTATTGATTTAGATGGACAAAACGAGGTGTTGGAGTATCTTCACTCTAAAACTGAAGACAAGGAACCAAGCCCATCAATGTTAAAGGTGTTTCCCTGCTGATAGTTTTAATGCAAGCCAATAATTTGGCAAGAGCAAAGAAGACTTAATTATTTTCAGTAACGAAGATGTGCGAAGAAAAAAAGAATGACCATCAATATAGGATACTGTTATTGGCTGCTCCAGAAGAATTGAAGGGCCCACGGCAGGGCTCCGACAAATTTGACCCAGCCAACTAAATATGGTTTCGGCTAACTTATAGTCTCACGACCTATTTAATGTGGTTAGTAAAATTGACCTTGGATTGCTAATCCACGGTGCTGGCCATAGGCCCTGGTTAATTGACCCGACCAATAAAATTTTTACGGGCTAAAGCTCTAGATTTCCGATCCTCAGTCCTGGCAAATTTGATCCGATCAGCAAAACGGCCATGGATATTATATAAGATTAACATGTCGGTGTTTTAGGTAACAATGAGAAGAAGCAACGTATTTAGTTGAACATGATAAAAATTCAGAAGTTGACTTTTTGCAACACCATGAATACTCATCAAAGGAATATGGAACAAAGCATTAAAAAAAAAAAATCAATAACAGCATGATATGCCAGACGATTAATCCAAGAACAAATGGATCAATGGAATCATGAGATTGTGAATGGGACTCATCAAAAGAAAGAATTTAATATATTAGATGTCCGGTTGTAATTTAATTTTTCTTAATGTTATATATTAAAATAATTACAGCCCCGGCTAATTAGATTCGATCAACAAAACATTAGAACATGCATAAGAAGCCAAGGCCGAGGCTTACTAATTTGACATACGACCAACAAAACACTAGTGCATGTTTAAGAGGTCATATCTGGGGCAGTAAGCCCTGCCTAATTTGAACGACCAACAAAACACTAGGGCCTTAGGGGGGGATGTAGGCCCTGGTTAATTTGACACGATCACAAAACACTAGGGTCACATGCCTCGACTAATTTATAGGCTCGATGTTTGATAGTTCTAATTAATCCGTTTTGTTAATGATCAAAATTTTGTTGGAAAATACTGGCCACCCGACCAAACAACAAAATGAAAATCGAAAAAGGTTGAGCCCCGGCCGTAGGCCGGGGGGATACCTAGTATATATATATGTATATATATGTATTTTTTTATTTTTTTGCTCGAGAACAAGCAAAATGTCAGTGTGGGGAAATTTGAGAAGCACGTTAGTGCAACATAATTAATTATACCCAAAACCACATTAGCTAGGCCTCGTTATTTCACTAATAATATTGTTTTATACAATTTATAGGAATTATAAGCGAATCCGATCATCGGAAAGTAAATGGCTTAGTTAGAAGCTAAATTGGTGTTTGCAACGGAATATTTCCAAGGATGATACTTAAAGTTCCAAAGGTTTAAATGTGGCTGGCCTGGTATTTATATATCATGTTAAGTCCTATCGTGTGCTAATATAGCAACTAGATTAGCAGTTATGGCAACCTCCAAAGTCCTATGATAGTTCTAATCTAGCATACTAGATGCGTTGAATCATTTAGAGAAAAGTAGATTTAGGTTACGATGAATGGTTCAGTGCAACCATCTCAGCCGTGAGATCAAAAAATAAATCTAGATGCGCTGAACCATTCCGAGAAAAGGTGATTTTGATTACGCTGAACCATTCAGTGCAACTATCTCGCTACTAGTTCATATGCGAGCAACTGCTAGGAGACAGAACTAGTGTTAACAAATAGACAACACTTTTTCTTTGAACTGCAATACTTTTTTGCTAATCTAGCAGCCAAATCTATTCCATAGGACTTAATCTACATCATCACTAAAGTGTCAGACGGAAAATCCATTATAGTGGGCAACAAATTCTTTTGTCTGTCAAGCTCATGAATTAGGAATCGTCTAATAAGTGGGTCATGCCCACTTATCAGTGTTATCACCTATATTTCTTGAGTGGTTTGACAACATATTCACTTATTAACATAGAAAGGGATCCGAGAGCACCATCTTGATCATTTCGCATTTTTCAAGATGCTTCAGTTCTGTTCTTAATTGTCTGTCATTCTCTTTTTGATGACAGAGTCTGAACTTTCTGACCGAAACAACAACAACACCAGTAAAGACCAAAACACTAGGGCACATGCCCCGACTAATTTATAGGATCGATGTTTGATAGTTCTAATTAATCCGTTTTGTTAATGACCAAAATTTTGTTGGAAAATACTGGCCACCCGACCAAACAACAAAATGAAAATCGAAAAAGGTTGAGCCCCGGCTGTAGGCCGGGGGATACCTATTGTATATATATATATGTATTTTTTTATTTTTTTTGCTCGAGAACAAGCAAAATGTCAGTGTGGGGGAATTTGATAAGCACGTTAGTGCAACATAATTAATTATACCCAAAACCACATTACCTAGGCCTCGTTATTTCACTAATAATATTGTTTTAGACAATTTACAGGAATTATAAGCGAATCCGATCATCGGAAAGTAAATGGCTTAGTTAGAAGCTAAATTGGTGTTTGCAACGGAATATTTCCAAGGATGATACTTAAAGTTCCAAAGGTTTAAATGTGGCTGGCCTGGTATTTATATATCATGTTAAGTCCTATCGTGTGCTAATATAGCAACTAGATTAGCAGTTATGGCAACCTCCAAAGTCCTATGATAGTTCTAATCTAGCATACTAGATGCGTTGAATCATTCAGAGAAAAGTAGATTTAGGTTACGATGAATGGTTCAGTGCAACCATCTCAGCCGTGAGATCAAAAAATAAATCTAGATGCGCTGAACCATTCCGAGAAAAGGTAATTTTGATTACGCTGAACCATTCAGTGCAACTATCTCGCTACTATTTCATATGCGAGCAACTGCTAGGAGACAGAACTAGTGTTAACAAATAGACAACACTTTTTCTTTGAACTGCAATACTTTTTGGCTAATTTAGCAGCCAAATCTATTCCATAGGACTTAATCTACATCACCACTAAAGTGTCAGACGGAAAATCCATTATAGTGGGCAATAAATATTTTTTTCTGTCAAGCTCATGAATTAGGAATCGTCTAATAAGTGGGTCATGCCCACTTATCAGTGTTATCACCTATATTTCTTGAGTGGTTTGACAACATATTCACTTATTAACATAGAAAAGGATCCGAGAGCACCATCTTGATCATTTCGCATTTTTCAAGATGCTTCAGTTCTGTTCTTAATTGTCTGTCATTCTATTTTTGATGACAGAGTCTGAACTTTCGGACCGAAACAACAACAACACCAGTACTTGATTTAGGGCATCGATTGCGAGATGAGTTTTTTACCCAATTTCAGTCATGGTTCATATGTATCTGAATTGATTGTTGATAAGTGCATAATTCATACGATTGTAGTGTCCATTCCATACTTGTTTAAGCTATTATTCTTGCATATTTTTGTATTATTACTATTGTTTTATATTATTTGTCTCTATTAGGTGAATCATCTAAAAAGGAGCTACAAAGTGTTGAAAATATATAGAAAGATAATTATTCCAAGTATCCAAGTGTCCAAGTCCAAGAGAAGTGGAAGAAGTACGACAAAAAGGAGCAAAACTCTCAAAATCAAGAGAAGGGCCCAATATCAATCATAACTCATTCAAATAAAGGATTTCTCATCACCATCTTGAAGAGAATTGAAATGTAAAAATAATTCAAAAAGAATGAGGTCATTCCGAGTTCGGACGAAGAACTTGTGGCCAAAACAAGCTTTTATTGAATACCGAAGACAATAAGGTAAGCATACCTTAGTTCCGAAACTTTATGCTGGAATTTGAGGTACGAATACTGGTACACATACTTAACAAGTAGGAAAACGTGTATGCACAACTTGGAAGGCCTAAGGGCACGTTTGGAGTCGTTACTTCGTTATTTTGGGTCGGGTTCTTGAACCGAATTAAATACTTGATGGCCAAGCAATGTAAACCTATAAATAGGTATTAATTAGGTCATGTAGAATAATCGAGAATCTCATATCACAAGTTCTATATCATAACCTAGGGTTTACCCCTTTAGGGAGAAACCACCATTATTCATCTTCTTTGTAATATGAGTAGCTAAATCCTTTGTTATTTAATGATGAATTCAATGTTCTAAGCGTGAAGCTTTATTAATAATACAAATCTATTGAGTGTTTTTATCACCATCGTTTGTCTTTACCATATCTAGGGTTTATGAGTGATTCTTAGATTGATTTTGGATGCATACTAGATTAATCTATTGATTGTTCTATCGCTAGTATAAGCTATGCGATAAGTAATCGTCAATTAACTCTCTATACAAGTAGAAATCGCGAGACCTCGCAGAGGGATTCTGTGGAGCAATCGTGTGTGAAGACAACACCAGCAAGTAAACCTTGATCTAAGAGTTTAACTACTGGGATTAACCTAATTCACAATGCTTAAGGCATTCGATTGGATTACACCTTGAGTGATCTACTACTTGGTGGTTCGTTGGATAAAATCTGGTAGTCGAGAACTTCCGTATCCAGTGATTAAAGGAGTTTTGGGGGTAACACTGATCTAGCTGTTATTCTACGGTTGGTGATGAATGGTTTTAACGGAAGATAGATAAGTATTCTAATCCTGTTAACGTTTGGTAACGACTAAGGATTCCTTAATCATCTCTTTTATTTATTGTCTTTTTATTTATCTCACAACCAAACCCCCTTTGTTATTTACTTTATCTTGCTAATACAAATAACTAATCAATTACACAACTCTCTGCGGGAACGATCTCTTACTACCGCTATATTACCAGTTAATTAGTGGGAAATATATTTATTAATTTGTTGAGCCTACGATAGCCCATACAAATTTTGGCTCCGTTGCCTGGGAGCAGTTGCTAATTGATTTATTATTTGTTTAGCTTGTTTTTATTTTTGTTTTTTGATTTTTGTTTTGATTTTCTGTTTCTTGTGAGTCATCATGTTTACTTACGGAAATAACATGAACGGAGCACAAGATTACACATACAACAGTGGTAATCAATATGGTTTTCAATCTCATTCATATGACAACTACCAACCATCATATCATATGGGTATAATCAAAACCAATATTTTGGCTATGATCAATGTCCCACGGAACCTTATGGATATTCTCATACATGTCAACAACCTTATGACGGGCATGGAAGTGAGCAATCACAAGGATGCGAGCATAGTTATGTTTTTAATCATGATTCTTTTAGTCTTACAGATTTAATGCACCAACTTATGGATATGTTGAAACAGAAAAATTAACAGTTGGATGAGCACATGAAAAAGACTGAAGAATCACACAAAGAAATTCAAAGGAGTACGGATAATTTTCAAATACAAATATCTCAACTTAATGAGACAAGGAATGAAGAAGAAGTTTGGCCTCAAAACCAAAACAATTTTGAAATTCCTACGAAAGTCAACAAATATTTTGAAGATGAGCAACCTTTTGAGATTCTTTGTAGCAATGATGAAGTTATTCCATCTCTGGTTCTTAATAATGATCACTCACCTATTCAAAAAGAGGAGCCTTTGGTGTGACCGAACCATTGTTATGAACGGTGTGACATACTGAAATGCATATCAACATTACAATGAATATCCGGATTACAATACTTTCAGGCCGGTTGATTTGCAAGAAGTAGACCCGATTATTCCCTCGACTGAGACTCATACAGAATACCCTAAAGTTTATATTGAAGAAGAGTTCATGAGAGCGTATTTTGATTCGGATGATGAGAGTGTTGAAGAGATTGTGTTAGAGCATTGCTCAGTTGAACCCACCAAGCGTTGGTATGTCAAGTTTGGTTGTCATATTTTAGTGAAGCAAAACTCATTTAAGATTCACTTGATTTATATGTACTAGAGTCAACTTCGTATAGGTTAGCTTGAAAGTATTAGGGTGAGACATTAAAAGTATTGTGAAGACATGAAAATGTGAAGAATAAGACGGAGCTACAACGAAAAAATAATCCTTACACTTAAGGTTAGTGATATTTGACTTGAACTTTTTCATTCCCTATCGTATCTTTCAAGTCATGCATATTGAAAACATAAAACTACGAAGCATGAACACTCTAGATAGACTTAGTATTAAGGAATACAATATGAAGTTTCTTGCTTAACCATTAAACTTTGTATATAAGACATTGACATAATCGTATGAATGCTATTGTGATTATGTATGGGTATGAGGTGAGGAGTTTTTCCTAGGTAACAATGTTTACATGTGTTCTAATGAAGTAAGTTCATGATACGTGTTGTGAACCGAAAGGGAAATCGCCAGGCGTTATTGGGGTTGTTATTCATTGCATATCTTGTGAACGACCAATATGTGTGATGTGTATAACCGTTCATAACTTGTGTGTGTTCTTGGTAAAAATATTCACATAAGGCCTGACTTTTGTATTGGTATAACTTTTATTAGTAAAACCAATCTTAAGTGATCACCCGAGGTATGATTGGGTTGTGTATGTTTGAACTTATTACTAGGAAGAGGGGAACCGATCCTAGTAAGAGGTGCAGTGCATCACAAGGGGGAACCGATCCTTGTATGTGTGCAGCAAGTTTTATGGAAGAAAGGGGAACCGATCCTATGAACATGTGCAACAAAGTTTTGGAAACGGGAACCGATACTATGAACATGTGCGGCAAAGTTTTGGGAAGGGGGAACCGATCCTATGGACATGTACAATGCATACAAGTTAGATACCATATATATGTAGGGAACCGATCCTAGTACCTAGTCAGTCGTTACTTTGGTAAGCTAGTGTAGCTATGTACAGTACTCACATGGAAACCCATGAAGTGTAATTGAGTGGAACTTGATCAATCACATAGTTCTTGAAAGTCAGATGAACCAATTCTAAACTTTTTTGGAAGTGTGGTAAATCGGTTTCAAGTGAGCAAGCATGGTAAAGACTTGCAATAGTAAGATGTCGTCACTCTTTGAACACGGTGCATTAATGCTTATTATATTTTGTTCAAATATATTCCTTAACGGCTAAGAAGGAAGTGAATCCCAAGATCGAATTTAAATAAGTTAAGAATCTTTTTAATTAAGGGTTTTTAATTATATATGGAAAATAAGAATTAGTAATGTGCATTTGCTAATTAAAGATTAATTTTCCAAGGAGATTTCGATCATATTTTTGGACAGTGCATTCACAGGAATTTGAAAACCGAATTTGGGTAATTATGGAAAATTATCTTGAGTATATTTTCGGTTTTGGAAATTCCTATGTGTCCAAACTTTCTTGTCTATAAATACTTTAATTTTGCATTTCTATCAAACTAATCCTTCGTGACATAGACTTCTATTTTGGCTTTGTTACTGGTGAGGCGCCTATCGGAGAAGAGAGTAATCTAATTAGGTGAACCTCTTACGGCCACTCAGTTTAAAGTCTTTGGGATTAAGAAGCTCTAGCGCGACCCGTTGGTGGGAAACTAGATATTTCGGTTTATCTTTAGTTTTTGTATTGATTTGATTGAGTAACGGAGGTTGAATCTTGATTGCACATAGTTTGTTTATGCTTGAGAATCTTTTCTTCTGATATAAGATTCACTCAAACTAGTTCAAGGATTCGACAGGGATCTTTAGACTGTTGTTAGATCTAAAGACGATCTTGTGATAATCCATTGTTAACAGACTCCGTTATGTGCGTGATTGATCACAAGAGATTCAAGTGATTATGTGCAGGTGTTTATTTAAGATCTAAGAAGATTTGAAGACAAAGAAGATATTGAAGATTTCTTACTTGGTTGTTTTTATAATCTTTGGTGTGCACAATACTTGTTTGGGAAAAAGAGGATCCAATTAATAATCGGTTTGTCCTTGTGGTAGATTGGATTGATTAATTGAGGAAGATCGGCACAACACATATCACTTGGTTGAAGAGTGCTGTTGGCTTAATCTTAGTGATTGCCTTTGGCTGATTTAACGTAAGATAGATCTTGGAACCTGGAAAAGGAGTTTATGTTAAGATAAACAAGTGAACCTTTGCGCAACTCATATCATTTGGTTGAAGAGAGTTGATACCAAACTGATTTGTTGTTCCTTTACTGTTTGGAATACGAACCAAAGGAATTAGTCCAAGTACGTGACTTGTTTACAGGTTGGAGGCGTGGGAATACTGAGGGAACTAGGTGAACGATATGTTTAGTTTCTTGGTCTCAACTATACTAATTTGTCTTATTTTGTATAACAGCTTAATTCTGAGAGTATTCAATTCTGGACTAGACCCGGGGTTTTTCTGTTTTTGCGGTTTCCTCGTTAACAAAATCTTGCTGTGTCATTTGCTTTATATTTCCGCATTATAATTGTTTTATTATAATTAAAATAAATTGGACAAATGTTAATTCATATTTACTTGATACGTGAATCCTATTGAGTTTGGTTAGGTCTGAACCTTTGTATCAAGTAAACACACTTTGTTGTTATATTGTCTCGATCTAGTATCCATAGACGATCACACAAAGTGTGAACCGATTTGTTGTATTATCTCGACTCAGTCTATAGACAATCACTTTCAGGGAAAAGACTTATAGGAAGGAAAAGTCATAGCTTGAGGTATATTTGGGGTACCCTCGCCTTTTCAATTGGTATCAGAAAAGGAAAAAACGAAAATATCTAACAATCCGTGTTTGGTGCGATCCATACTATAAGAAATAAATCTTCTGCAAGATTCAATTAACGGTTCACAAGATTTTCGAAAGGCTCATTCTGGGTTTGACTTTAAAAAATGCTTAGAAGGAATATCCTCTAAGAGCTCTACATACTCTTCTAAAAATATGTCTCAGCATTCCCAAGAAGAGGTTAAGCTAAGCCTTGTGCCTACGATTGATGAGAGTGATTCTGAATCACTGGATGATATAGAAGATGTTTATTATGTCTCTTCACAACTTGATAAATTAATAAAAGAATTCCTTTCATGTGTATCAGAACTTTCGCTTATGTTAAAGAGAGAAGGAAAACTCCTCAAGGAGTTGTGTCATATGAAAGATGAAAATGATCAACTCAAACATGAACTTTCATCATGTAAAACTGATCTGGATTCGTTTAAGGTCATGTCTTTATCAAAGATTCAATCCTTAGAAATAAAACTAAGGAAAAGTATTGAACAAGAAAAGAAAACAAAGCAGTTAAGAAAAACTGTCACTGATGACTACAATATCCTAAAAAACTCATATGAGTATGAGATGAAGACAGTTTTAGAACATGTCAAAAAGATGAAGAACAATCAATGTTCTTTAAAGTCTGAACATCTGTTGGACATATCTTCTTTAGAAAGAAGAAGTTCAGGATCTAGTTTTCTTTTGGAGAGAAAGAAGGATGTTGTCTATAATAACACTAAAAGGGGTACTTCACACCATCTGTATCATGAAAAACGATGCTTTCGTTGTGGGGACAAGGATCATGTTGTCAAAAATTGTAAACATCCTTCAAACCAAAAAAATATGATCTTTGATTTAAAACACAACATACGATCATCTCTTGGTAAACGCATACGTAAAACCGATTCACCTAAATCAAAGAATTCTAGAGTGAACTCATCTCATGCTGATTATCTCACACGAAAGAAGAACCAGGAGACTAAGAAGTGGATACCAAAAAGGATCAAGGAAGCTGATATCACCAGAGGATCTACTCTTAAGGTAATCCCTAAATATCTTGATGATAGTACTTCTTATGATAAATTTAGTTTATTGACAAAAAGGGATAAACTCCCTGATAAATCAGCTAAGAAGAATTTCCTTGCTAAACTTGGAAAGCTCATTCCAACTCAGTCATATACTTAATATCTGAGAAAAATACACTGACTCATGAAGTGCTCAAACTTGTTTGATGAGTTCAGTGTATATTGTGAAATAGTTCAAGAAACTTATATAGAGGTATGAAGATATTCACAGAAAAGCACTTTCCTAAAATTATTAAGAGTAAAAATATTCGGTTTTCCTATTAAGAGAGAATATTTGATTTCCTTAATCAATGAAAAAGTTTTAGTAACTATTGATATATGTATATATATAAGTTTTCGGTACTGATGAAATTTCAAATTTCATGAAATCAGAAGTCATTGACAACTCTGATTACTAGGCAAAATTCTCTTCAATAGTCTCAGAAAGGTATGCTGAGAAGATGGTGTATAATTCTTTTGGTTCTCTGAATTTCAATGGGACCGAAACTGATTCTTATATAAATGTGAATCATTCATCTTATGTGATTGATTATGAAAAGGAGTTTCATAAGATGGCTCGAACATGTGCTGAAAACAAGATGGAAGTTTTAATGTTAAAACGAAGTCTTGAAAAATCTCTACTGGTTCAAGCTCAGATTCTCAAACAATTAGATTTACTCTCCAGAAGAGTAAACGAGGAAGAACCTAACTTTCATAAGGTTGAGGAACTATTCTTCAATCAAGGATCGCTTCAAGGAATAAGGATAATTATTCCTATTAAGCGAAAGAGATCTCAAACTTGTGAAGAGATCTGAAGATGAATAAGCTTAGAATGCTTAATCTAAAGAGATAGACATTAATTTTTTATTGCTTTCATTGATTGTATGAGTCTATTATGAATAAAACTATTATGAATAAAGTTATTTGATTTATAATTTTTCTTATGATAGTTTTTGATTTACATAGACGGTATTTTAATGCTTTATTTTATATGCTATGTATGTTTATGGGATGTTTGATTTTGGTTTTATTCCTTGATATTCGATCTCATAATATGTTGTGTACCCTCATGGTTTGGGTGACTTTTTTATTTAGCGGGATTAAGTACTAGCCCAAGTTGGTAGGCTTTATCAAAGGATCATGAGGGATTCCTGTAGAAACAA
Organism: Papaver bracteatum; assembly: GCA_023529315.1. Lineage (NCBI taxonomy): Eukaryota > Viridiplantae > Streptophyta > Magnoliopsida > Ranunculales > Papaveraceae > Papaver > Papaver bracteatum. The sequence goes on along the minus strand of JAJJWX010000778.1, from coordinate 625,802 downwards.
TATGTGAAAAAGTCACAATATGTTGAATCTAATTTGGTTTAGCATAAAAGCATATGTGTTTCGACGGTTTTGAACTTTTGCTTGCAATTGTTAAAACCGATTTTCAACCTTTCTCTGGTAAAGGTTGGTTGTTGTTATTCTTTTATTTTTGGCATAAGAATGAAAACATGATGGTATTTCGATATCAATTCTCCCGGAATAAGAAAGCGATGGAATCATATTTGGAGAAGTTGGATGTGAAATTGAGGTAACAATCTTGTTTGTTAATTGTTTTCCTGTTTTAAGAAAAGCCTATTTTTATTTGATATATATATATATTGCTTTTGCTTAAAAAAAAATTGTTGGTACAATTGATGTGTTTATTCCATTATGATTGTATGGATGTGTGTGTTATTCAATTGATTCTGATTAAGTAGAACTTTTGCTATCTTGCTTTGTTTGTGTGATATCAATAGTTTAGATTTACAAAAGTTGGTGCAATTGCGGTGCTTTAATATTATGTTGATTCAATTGCTTCCAGTTAAGTAAACTAATTGTTAATTTGCTTTATTATGTAGTATGAATTGTTTAAGCTTACGAAATTTCGGTGCAATAGTGAAACTATGGTTTGTATGTTATTTCTATTGTATCCGGTTGAGGTGAATAATTATGAAAGATGATTTATTGGTTTGTATGAATTATTTATGGCTTAACGAATGAATATGTTGACAGGGATGAGTTGTTTAGTCCAATTCGATTCCGGATAAGCTAAGCTAAGTTAATTATGATCTTAGTTAGACTTATCAAAGTGGAGGTTTCAGTTATTCAAGTCTAGGCGAAAGCCTAAACAAGGAAATAATAGTTAACTAACCTAGTATTTGGCTTGTTTGAAATCTAAAAGGTCTAATTTATATGGATAATTAGAACCTGATGAGAAAAATAAAGTTTATCTTTGTTTTGGTCTTATCAAATGAAGCGGTTGTATTTATACAATCGGTTTAGCAAAGGGACTAAGTTGCTTAGTTGATTTTTGGTTTGCTAAACTAGTTGGGAAAATTTCTTCGGGAAATTATTTCCATGATAACATATCAAAACGTAATTACTTGTAGTTTCGGTTTTAATATTGGTTATCAAAAATGGTGTGTGAAACCCACGTGCTTGACTCAACAGGTTGCAAGTCTATTCTTGATATTTGTAAGATCCTTTTCGTGTTGTCCATTGTTTGTTCTTTGCTTTGTCATTTTTGTTAAAAAAGGGGGATAAATATATGGAGTAAACAAGTGATACTAGAGTCAATCTATGGTTGATTGGTGTCACTAGGGAAGAAGACAATGGTGCTTGAACGTTTATCTAACGAATGGGGAAAAGGACAGACTAAGGGGGAGTAACATATCATATGAATGGGATAACAAATATGTGCGGATTTAATATCTACTATCTCACCTTTAGGGGGAGTATAAGCTTTGTTATTATAATGCAGTTGCTGCATTTTTGAGGATTGAATGAATGCATGTTATGTGTTGTGTATTCGGAATCAAGCATATGTGTAATGAATTCTTGTAAATTTTTTATCCATATGATTGTAAGAGTTTTGTCACTAAAATTGACAAAGGGGGAGTGGTCGGTTGTCAGCCGGTCAAATATAATTTCACTTTCTTACTTCACTAAAATAAATGTAGTATGCTATAAGAGAGAGTTCGTATCCACAAAGAGGCTTTTGTTGTTATAAAAATTTTCAATTTCTTAGTAACCAAGGGGGGGGGTTTTGATATATCAAAGCAATAGAAATAAATTGAAAGCAAAGTAAAATAAAAGTAATCAATAAGGAGAAAGTATTGGTCACGGGATAGTTTCATTCACAAACTTGAATTGTCAACAATGACTAGAATTGAAATTTTAATCTCTCATTTACTAAAAGTCCTAGGATACCTTGATCGCAAGAGTATCCCGCTAATTCCCTGATTTCATCATAACCACATTAAAATATGCATATGTGACTTCTTCCTAGAAAGCAACCTAAAGTGTAAAAGCACAATTAGATTTAACTCCCTAAAAGCAATAAGTTATATGGAATAAGACTAATTAAGGCAATCAAAATGTGTAAAAGCACTAAATCGATTTAACCCAAGTTATGATTCATATGTGACTAGTAGGATATATCACTACAAGCACTACCCACATTTATGCTACTTAGAATCAGGGATAAACAACGTTTTCATATTGAAAACCCTAATATAGCTCTAGATATGAAAGTAAATTGGATTGATTCCGGACTCAACCAAACAAACAATCAAATCATAAACAATATGAACCATGAATCATGAACAGTAATTTATTGAGACAAAACTAATACATTGAATCAAATCTTATTTGTGAAATCCACTTATTATCCCATAACCAATAATATGAAGTTTAGCTACTCATAGTGTTTGGATTCAACATATTCATATTCATAATCAATAATAAAAATGAAATGAAGAAGATGAAAAATAAACGAAAGCAAACCCTTGTCGCTGCTCTCCTCCAAAACTCCAGTAGAAATATAATCCCCCAAAAGAATAGAAACTTCTTTCTTTTATATTTTTCAACTTGCCAAAACTAGGTCTAATTCTTCAAAGTCCATCACTAAAAAGTCCACCAAGCCCATGAACCATGTCTGAGAAGAACCCATGTAAAAGTGTGCCAAAAACGAGTCACCGGAAAACTGGGTCACATGCCGGAATCTGGCGCCGGAAAAATCTCAGGTGACTGGCTAAGTCCGCCCAGCCACCTGAGTCAACCAGGTCAAGGAAACTAAGTTAAGACCAAGTCAGGGTAAGTCAGATCTGAGTCAGTGCTAACTCAGCTGACTTGGTCTAATGCTGGCCAAAGCCATTGCATAGGCTGTTGCAATGCATAACCTATGCTGCGCCATTGTGGCCCTTCATTCCCACATTTCACTTCTGATACAAAATCTCTGATCTGGAACCATGACATTCTCTGAAGTACACAGAATTACTTCATCTCCATCTGTTTCTACATTGCATTTGCATAACTCAACACCACCTTTTGAACTGCACCATTACCAGCTCACTGGAAACTTCCCAATTCAACCAATAATGCAACATCTGAAACTACAGCTTCACTCATTCCCACTTGCTTAGCTTCACAGTTCTGTCGATTTCCACAACCCATCTAAACCTTGAGCTCAAATCTGAACCCTAACCTGCAACCTAGCAGCCGCAACACAACCACCTAAAATCCATTTCTCGAGCTTCTCCATCCATCTCAGCATCAAACCATTACCCATGGTAGTTTTAGTACCACCAATTATAGCACTAACCATGTTCTTCTCAGCCATTTCAGCTGCACAATTAAGCATACTCCAAACTCAGTTCAACTCCTAGCTGCAACTACATAGCCAGCTACCTTCACTGTCACAGCAACACCATTCCAAGTACCAGCTTCGGCCATTTCACTCCAGTTCAGCTGCAAGACTTATCAACCACCTGTAGTTCATATCTTAGACATACATCTAAGCATTTCAGTCATTCATACAGCTCATAACATCATTGATTCCATTTCAAACACAGCTAACATCACTCAATTCCATCTCAGTTAATCATGCAATATCTCTTTCTTTCATGTCCTTGCATTGCAGCTTCATTCACCACCTACTATGTCATTACCAGCACAGATCTAGCTGAACATCAACAATCTTATCTGTTAACAGCCACAACTCTAAGACCACCAACTGCAGCACCATTAGCTCCTATTCCTTTAACTCAGAGCAACAAATCCAGCACTGCATTTCATAAAACCCTGCACCCCAGCTCAGTTGCATCACTGCAATGCTTTTCACATTCATCTCAACTTCCAGCTTAAACCAACAACTCATAGCTCCATCACCTGTAACAAACTCACTGCAGTACTATCACCACCTGCCCTTGCTCCAATTGCAAGTACCTGTTAAACCTAACATTCATGTAGGTTTTCTTCTTTGTAATTCATCAACACCACATTGTTCAACCAATATGAATCCATTTCCACCACCAACTCATCACCAGATTCAAACCATAGCTTTTATCTTGCTGTCAATCATCAATTTGATTCAAACCTACTCTTCATAATCCTTCAAACTCGAATTACTCCATCGAATTTCATCATCACCCACCTGATTTTAATCCAAACAACAAACCCTAATTTCTCAATACAGACACCCTTGCAAACCGAGTTCAACCCTTGAGCATCACCAATTCACAAATCGAAAACAGATTTGAACAACATCAATATATTCTCCCTGAGTTCATCAGAAACCCATTCTTCAATTCGGCTTCAACTGTCAAATTGCAACCACAAATGTAGATCCCCTTTTATTTCTTCTTTTACCAGTGCCATGAACATCCGCCATTCCCTCTCGGTTTTAGATAAGAGTGAAAGAAAGAAAGAACTAATGATGGGGGCAATAATTGCTCCTCTGATTTTTAGGGCTTGGTAAGAAATGAAAGTGGATATAACCACTTTGTTGAAGTAGATAAGGGGTGGACACCCAAAATGACTCTAGGCACCCATGAATAGGATAAGGGCCAACCAACTGGAAGCCCCTATGTTGATCTGGCTTGACTCCCCTGTCATTAGCCTGCGCCTTATGCTCCAATTGAATGCTTCCTCCTTCTTTCGAGTTCCTCCGCTAACAGCAACCGTCCTTTATTTCTCATATTCACTTGTACTCTTCAATGAGAGTCATCACTAAAGTCGTCGTGCTTTTCAGACAGAAAATTTGCATCACTAAAGTCGACATACTTTTCAGACAAGAATCAAGAAATAGAAGCGAATAATGAGAAATAGTTCGTTCCCAGCAGCACTTGCACCTTTTTGCCTTTAAAACGACGTTTCTCTTTCTTTTATTCCAAATGACTCCAAAGTACCTAAATACTCAAAAACAAACATAAGATACATATTTTAAAAGAAAACTTAGCAAAGAAAGCATAAACTATAGATAAATATCAAGGTGTTTTAGACACCTATCAGGGAGATTGTTAGAGCATTGCTCGGTTGAACCCACTAAGCGTTGCTATGTCAAGTTTGGTTTTATTTCAATGAAGCAAAACTCATTTAAGAGTCGCTTGATTTATATGTACAAGAGTCAACTTCATATAGGTTATCTTGAAAGTATTAGGGTGAGACATTACAAGTATTGTGAAGACTTGAAAATGTGAAGAAGAAGACGGAGCTACAACGACAACATCATCCTTCCACTTAAGGTTAGTGATATTTGACTTGAACTGTTTTATTCCATATCATATATTTCAAGTCGTGTATATTGAAAACATAAAACTGCGAAGCATAAACACTCTATATAGACGTAGTATTAAGGAATACAATATGAAGTTTCTTGCTTAACCATTAAACTTTGTAAATAAGATATCGACATAATCGTATGAATGTTATTGTGATTATGTATGGGTATGAGGTGAGGATTTCATCCTAGGGAACAATGTTTACATGTGTTCTAAGGAAGTAAGTTCATGGTATGTGTTTTGAACCGAAAGGGAAATCGCCAGGCGCTATTTGGGTTGTTATTCATTGCATATCTTATGAACGACCAATATGTGTGATGTGTATAACCGTTCATAACTTGTGTGTGTTCTTAGTAAAACTTTTCACATAAGGCCTGACTTTTGTATTGGTATAACTTTAATTAGTAAAACCAATCTTAAGTAATCACCCGAGGTATGATCGGGTTGTGTATGTCTGAACTTATTACTGGGAAGAGGGGAACCGATCCTAGTAAGAGGTGCAGTGCATTACAAGGGGTACCGATCCTTGTATGTGTGCATCAAGGTTTATGGAAGAAAGGGGATACAATCCTATGAACATGTGCAGCAAAGTTTTGGAAAGGGGAACCGGTCCTATGAACATGTGCGGCAAAGTTTTGGGAAGGGGGAACCGATCCTATGGACATGTGTAGTGCATACAAGTTAGATACCATATATATGTGGGGAACTGATCCTAGTACCTAGTCAGCGGTTTCTTTGGTAAGCTAGTATAACTATGCACAATACTCACAGGGAAACCCATGAAGTGTGATTGAGTGGAACTTGATCAATCACATAGTTCTTTAAAGTCAGATGAACCAATTCTAAACTTGTTTGGAAGTGTGGTAAATCGATTTCAAGTGATCAAGCATGGTAAAGACTTGCAAGATAAAGATGTCGTCACTCTTTGAACACGGTGCATTAGTGCTTATTCTATTTTGTTCAAAGATATTCCTTAACGGCTAAGAAGGATGCAAATCCCAAGATCGAATTTAAATAAGTTAAGAATATTTTTAATTAATGGTTTTTAATTATATATGGAAAATAAGAATTAGTAATGTGCATTTTCTATAATTAAAGATTTTCCAAGGATATTTGAAAACTGAATTTGGGTAATTATGGAAAAATATCTTGGGTATATTTTTGGTTTTGGAAATTCCTTGGTGTCCAAACTTCCTTGTCTATATATACTTTGAGTTTGCATTTCTAGCAAACTAATCCTTCGTGACGTAGACTTCCTCTTGTGTCTTTGTTACTGGTGAGGCTCCTATCAGAGAAGAGAGTAATCTAATTAGGTGAAATCTCTTACGGCCACTCAGTTTAAAGTCTTCTTTGGGATTGAGAAGCTCTAGCGCGACCCGTTGGTGGGAAACTAGATATTGCGGTTTATCTTTAGTTTTCGTATTGATTTGATTGACTAACGGAGGTTGAATCTTGATTGCACCTAGTTTTTTTATGCTTGAGAATCTTCTCTTCTGATATAAGAATCACTCAAACTAGTTCAAGGTTCGACAGGGATCTTTAGACTGTTGTTAGATCTAAAGACGATCTTGTGATAATCCATTGTTAACTGACTCCGTTCTGTTCGTGATTGATCACAAGAGATTCAAGTGATTGTGTGCAGGTGTTTATTGAAGATCTAAGAAGATTTGAAGACAAAGAAGATATTGAAGATTTCTTACTTGGTTGATTTTATAATCTTTGGTGTGCACAATACTTGTATGGGAAAAAGATGATCCAATTAATAATCGGTTTATCCTTGTGGTAGATTGGATTGATTAATTGAGGAAGATCGGCACAACACATATCACTTGGTTGAAGAGCGTTGTTGGCTTAATATTACTGATTGCCTTTGGGTGATTTAATGTAAGATAGATCTTGGAACCTGGCAAAGGAGTTTATGTAAACAAGGGAACCTTTGCGCAATTCATATCACTTGGTTGAAGAGAGTTGATACCAAACTGATTTGTTATTCCTTTACTGTTTGGAATACGAACCAAAGGAATTGGTCCAAGTACGTGACTTGTTTAAAGGGTTCGAGGCGTGGGAATACTGAGGGAACTAGATGAACCATAGGTTTAGTTGCTTGTTCTCAACTATACGAAGTTGTCTTATTTTGTATAGCGGCTTAATTCTGAGAGTATTCAATTCTGGACTAGACCCGTGGTTTTTCTGCTTTTGCAGTTTCCTCGTTAAAAAAATCTTGCTGTGTCATTTACTTTATATTTTTGCATTATAATTTTTTTATTATAATTAAAATAAATTGCACAAACGTTAATTCCTATTTACTTGATACGTGAATCCTATTGAGTTTGGTTAGGTCTGAACCTTTGTATCAAGTAAACACACTTTGTTGTTGTATTGTCTCAATCTAGTATCCATAGACGATTACACAAAGTGTGAACCGATTTGTTGTATTGTCTCGACTCAGTCTATAGAGAATCACTTTCGTGGAAAGGACTTATAGGAAGAAAAAGTTATAGCTTGAGGTATATTTGGGGTACCCTTGCCTTTTCAGATTGAGATTGAGAATGAAACAAAATTGATCGAAGTCGTGGAAGATATAATTGAGCTAGATAAAAATAGTTTGATATAGTACTATGATATACTTGATTTAAATAATTCATTGGAGATAATTAATGATGATCTGGTACAAGGTTTGTCTAATCCTTTGCTTTATTCTATATCTATTGATCATTTCCTTCGAATTGAAGTGGCTTCCGAAATAGTTTTTAACCCAAATTTTAAGAAAATACCTCACTTAGGATTGGTGTTATATGCTTCTAAAGTTTTAACGAATTATTTTGCTTCTAAGTATCCACCACTTGATGTGTTTGATTCGAGTATTGTGCAGGTTCACCAAGCTAAGGAACCTTTGGAAGCTCCTGAATTCTATGTTCTCTAACCACTTTCCAGTGTAGAAAGGACTAAGTGTGGGGGAAACTTCAATAAAGTGATAGCTTCAATATTTAAGTGTTGTGCTAATGTTTTTGTGAAGCTATTATTTGAAATGCAGATTGTTATAATAAATTATGAGCATCGAGGGATCATCGATTCAAGCGAAATGGAATAAGAGAAGAGATTTAATGTGGTTCGGTCAACTCGACCTACGTCCACGAACAAAACCCCGAAGGGTGAAATATTATTAATCACCAGTTTTTATGTCACTGGGATGATTACAATTACATTGAGAGTCTCTATTTATAGATTGAATAAATAATCAATTAAGATATTATCTTATTCTAGAGAATATCTATAATACAAAACAACATAGGTTTTTGAGCCTTGGACGGTCGGATAACATTTGGGGAGACAAATAGGTGATCCAACCATCCCAGTCTCATCTCAGCCGAGGACATCTAGCGGCTGTGGTGTTTGTAACCTCCATTCATTATGGAGATATTCATTATAGAGATATTAATAAACCTAAAAATAAATTTAGTGGGATGCTCAAATGAATTTCCATAAAATCGATTTAATGTTTGAATTCATACTATTGAATTAACCCATGTAGAAAAAAACCGAAAAAATAGATGTCATCCCATGTCTTTAAAAACACAAATTACAAGCCATTACTATCTAAAAAATTAAAGGGAAGAATAAAAAACTACAAATATATTCAATGTAAAGGGAAAATATCTTTAAACAATTTTCCATCATTTACCAACCTGCAAAATACAAACAATTATTTTTAAAGACATGGGATGACATCTATTATTCAAAGAGGAGTTGGGGCTCAGCTTGTCGCTAGGCTGCTAACCAAAAGCTTTGTGTAATTTTTCGACTGAAAATCTTAAAAAGTTAAAATAATTATATTATTTTTTAAAAAATAATTTTTTTTTAATCATACCCATTGTGAAAAGGGAAGAATCAAAAAATACAAATAATGGTTTTCATTATACTCAATGTATATTGGAACAATGAGTAACAAATATGTCTCACCAGAAAATTTTCATCATGGAAAGGTAGCCTATTTTCATCATCCTACAACAAAAAAAAAAAAAAAAAAAAAAAGGAATAAAGTTACAATGTAAAACCTAAAGCACATAGAACTTTAGAAACATTTACTATCATCCTTTCTAAGATCGATTTCCGACTGCTAACATTAAGATCGAACTACCTGTAATGTTACCTTTTGCAGGATGATGCTCAAGCAAAAAAAAAAAAAAAAAAACTCAAAAAAAAAAAAGGGAAAGAATCCTGAACATCACAAACAAAAGGAGGCCAAACTCCAAAAAAAAGCAATGTTAGCATATGAAACTTATGAGCTTCCCAAACAACGGTTATTCCCGGAAAATGAAGGATGAAACTTACGGGAAAGGGTTAGAAACAATTTCTATCATCCTTATTAAGATCGATCTCCGAATCTTGATCATATGCTAACATTAAAATCGAACTACCTGTCATGCTATATTTCCATCAAATCTACTGCAGAAAAAAAAAAAAGGAAAGGAAAGAATACGGAACGACGCAAACTATATTGCAATTATGCGATCAATATTTTTCCGGAATTCTTGATACGTTTTTTTTTTCCGCCAATTTCGTTTTTTCACACTAAGAAGAATGCAACGGATATTTCCCTTTTTCACGCTGCATGAGACTGAAACTTATGAGCAATTCTGGAATTAATTTTTGCACCATCGGATATTGCCCTTTTTTGGCTCTATTGAGTAATTGCACATGCAAAAGAAAGAAAGAAAACGTCCCTAATTATGGAGAGCTCTGTAATGGGTGCACTACATTATGATTAAGATGTAATATCACATGCATTCAATCGGTGACCATTATAAATAGATGAGTATATTTCTTCAACCACACATATTCACTAATTTCCAATTGATTTCCTTATTCCCAACTTATTTTCTTGGTGATTTTTAGCTTAAGAGTGTCAACATGTCAAACATACTACAAACTATAATCATCTATTTATAACATGTTGGATATTGCCCTTTTTCACGTTAGAATATTTATCAACATAAATAGAAAAAAAATATTTTTCATTCGGGAACCAGTTAAATATGATAAGATACCATCAAGAGAAAATTCGAACAATAATGTGATAAAGAAACAACATTAGAAATTTTATCAACATAAATAGAAGAAAAAAAAAATTATTCGGGAACCAGTTAAATATGATAAGATACCATCCATAGAAAATTCGAACAAGAATGTGTATGCGTGTTACTTCTAATAGAGTCTAATGTTGAGCAAGTGCGTAAACTATCCGTACTTCTGAAATAAAGGTTCACAAAGATTATAGTTGACTACCTTTTTCTGTTCCAGTGTCGATTTTTATTTGAAATACTCATGTACTCAATGTTTAGTGGAAACTTTTAAGGATCTTTTGGATGTCATAATTTCCGTGCAAGCATTCTAGAGTAGATGGGTTCCTATTAAACCTAAAGAATTTTGTTAGTCTAAAATTTTAAACCTTGCCAATTTCCATATTTTTACATGTTTTAAAGAATCGCAATTGATGAGAGTAAAACTTTGTTTAAATTATAAGTAGTAAATAAAACACAAATTATTTCCTTATCAAAGCTACAATTAGGGTCTTCAAATGGAGGATAGTAGTTGTTGTTTTTTTTTTGAAAGTGCACCACCAATAATTTAGGAGACTTGGATAATGTAAGAAACACTATACATTTATCACAGATCAGTTCAAGGCAATACCGAATTTATAATTATTTGGATGACAAATATCTAAGATTTTCATTACTACAAGTTCTCATGGGTCAAAATAATTCTTATCATAGTTTATAGTATTTATTTAAATCATTATGACCAAAAATTGTATCGTCTCATGCCGTGCCGTTATGGCACGAGTTATTTCTAGTATCTTAATAAACTAGAATATATCCTAATTAACTAGAATATAGAAAATGTAGGAAATTAACTAGATATTTTCTTTATCTAGAAAACTACCTAATTACACAAGATATTTTATTCTTGGAAACTTGATCTGATCTCCGTCGATATTCTACAATATTTGATATCCGTCGATCTTCTGATAGCTATGTTGAGTCTTGAGTCTTGACCATTTCATCTTGAACTTGAAAAGCTCGATATTCATCTCGGTATATATATTCTAACATCCCCCCGCAAGTTGAACACGGAGAGAATCAAAGTGTTTAACTTGAACATTGATTTATGGACCATAGCTCAATTTGAGAACCCTATGGTGAAAAAAACACACACACGATGATCTCATCAAAAACAGATCTGATGAGTAAACTTGTTGACACGAAACCACAATATGTGATGAATCACGATGCCAAAAATGGACTCGAGAAAGAAAACCAAAATTCTAGCATATAGCTAATGATCTTGTAACCCGTAATAAAGATTTTTTTTTTTTTGAATAATCATCGATTTATAAACAAACAGACCAATATTGAAGATTATCCAGAACAAAATCGATGAAAATGATATGCGAAAGCAGTTTCAGTGGATCTCCCCGCTCTGATACCATAATAAATTATGAGTATCGAGGGATCATCGATTCAAGAGAAATGGAATAAGAGAATAGATTTAACGTGGTTCGTCAACCCGACCTACGTCCACAGACAAAACCCCAAAGGGTGAAATATTATTGATCACCGGTTTTTATGTCACTGGGATGATTACAATTATATTTAGAGTCACTATTTAAATAGTGAAAAAATAATTGATTTATCTTATTCGAGAGATTATATCTTAATAAACTAGAATATAGAAAATATAGGAAATTAACTAGATATTTTCTTTATATATAAAACTACCTAATTACACATATATTTTATTCTTGGAAACTTGATCTGATCTCCGTCGATATTCTCCAATATTTGATATTCGTCGATCTTCTGGTAGCTATGTTGAGTCTTGATTCTTGACCATTTCATCTTGAACTTGACAACCTCGATATTCATCTCGGTATATATATTCTAACATGTTATTTGGAAAGACTACCAAATTTTTAGATTATTGGTGTACGGAGGATAACAATAACGTCGGGCTGACGACGTTAAACCAAGCGTTGTGTGGGAGGAAACCCATCGATTTGGTATCTCTATCCCTTTTTTATTTTTTAGTTTTCTTAGTTTTACATGTCCCATCTTGCATTCTCATCTTAAATTTTACAAAGTCCTATATCTATAATGAAAGTTTTGACGAATTCTCGTCAGAAATTTCTGACTGCGCACTTGTCACGAAAATATCTCTCGAGACTTCATACGGAATCCGATTTGAGTGGTTGACCCAAACTTTTAAAGAGGACAGACATATATTTCTTTTCCAAAAATAAAATCTGAATTTGGAGTCTTTTAGGTTGGAGCGATAGGCCTGGACATCTGAGTTTCGATATTTTTCCAGAACTTTTTCATATTAAATGTCAGTCAGTCTGAGGGCCATAAAAGTCAGACCATTTATGGAAACACTATTCCCTTTTGATACCGTTTAGAAAGACTTAGGCAAACAACTTTTGTTTAGGATGTTTTTCCTAGTTCCCTACCCATTGGTACATTTTTTGAGTTTTTCAGGGATGTTATGTCAGAATTCAGAATTTTCGGTTTTGAACATTGAGGACAATGTTGAGTTTAAGTGTGGGGGAGTAGTTAAGAATGTTTTGTTTGAATAATAAATAAATAAATAATACTCTTTGATTTCTTGCATTCTTCAAACTTCATCTTTTGGAGTTAATTATGAGCTATTTAGGATGACACTCTAAACCTTTTCAGGTTGAAACAGTTCTTACAGCTATAGATTGAGTTCCATTTTATCATTCTACAATTCTTAAATATATACATTCATAGTTGAATGCGAAACTCATCTATGGTAGTCGTTTGAAAGATTCATCCTCGCAATTAATCATTACTGAATCACTTTCTTTTTAATTTTTACAGTTTTATGTTTCTCTAAAGTGATTTGGTGGGATCCTGATACTGCCGTGGATGTTGTAGCAAGGTAATCATTAGTTGAGTTATGTAAAAGCCCCATAATACAATTGTCTTACACTCAGTAAGAGTGAGCCAAGAAAGTGAAAAAAAAAAAAAATATATATATATAAGGCTCCTCTTCTTTTATCGACATTAATAAATGATAGGTCCGGAATTGCGGACTAATCATAGTCGATGAAAACAAAAACCATATCATCATTATATATCAAGTCAAAAAGACTATTGGTGAGGTTCTCGACACTTGGATAGCAGTATGAATGAAACGTTGTCCCTGTCTCCGTCGCCTAAACAAGCGTGGAATGCAGGATCCAAGTAAACTATCATATACTTTCTAAAAAGGAACATGCGGTTAGAGTATCTAATCATGTGGTCGAGTTAAATGGGTGCTTCTCTCAACTATTGCATTATAAATATATATCCTTTGACGACATTCATACAAGTATTGTGGGTAACATCTTTCACTTTAGTCAACATTTGCACACTTCACTTTTCTATTTCCATTTTCTTATATATCCATGTGATTTCAGTATCCGAGTTTTGTGACAAACGTTGCAACAAGTATGATGACTATCTTAGTAGAGTTTTGCAATCATATTGAATGTCACACGTAATTAATTTCTTATATGTGATGATTGGAATGTGTGTGGGATGTTTGCATCTAAAGAACTTGAAAAAGCGGGGTTCTAACAACCACACCCAATATTTCGATTAGCAATCTGTATGGACAAACTCCAATATACTTTTATGAGAATCAACTAGACATCTAGACTCAATCAATAAAAAATTATATCAAAGAGTTTATATCTCTATCTCTCGATTTAAATCTTACTCAAGCAAACTGCGAGTCTCAATTTAAATACAAGAGAGATAAACTTGGACGGTACCAAAGACTAATATCCATATGTCAATCAATTTAAATCAATAACCAAAAGGTTGGAAATTCTAATTGATTGAACAATACACAACATGTATTATTTCAATTACATAACAAATATAACGCGGAAAAGAAATAACACAGACACCAGAAATTTTGTTAATGAGGAAACCGCAAATGAGGAAAAACCCCGGGACCTAGTCCAGATTAAACATACACTGTATTAAGCCGCTACAGATACTAGCCTACTCCAAACTAAATTCGGTCTGGACTGTAGTTGAACCCTAATCAATCTCACACTGATCCAAGGTACAATTATGCTCATACGTCTCTGATCCCAGCTGGATACTACGTACTTGATTTCCTTAGCTGATCTCACCCACAACTAAGAGTTGCTACGACCCAAAGTCGAAGACTTTAATAAACAAATCTGTCTCACACAGAAAAGTCTATTGGAATAGATAAATCTGTCTCCCATAAAAATACCTATGATTTTTGTTCCGTCTTTTGATAAGACAAGGTGAACAGAAACCAATTGATATACCGGACTTATATTCCCGAAGAATAGCCTAGAAATATCAATCAACTCACAATAATCTCAATCGATTAACGAAATAAGATATTGTGGAATCACAAACGATGAGATGGAGATGTTTGTGACTACTTTTCAATCTTACCTATCGGACATAAATCTCAAGCAAATCTTAACAAAGATAATACTCAATCACTATAGTAAAAGTAACATCAGAACACACAACTATAGAGAAAATAGTTGGGTATGCCTTCATAATCCCAGTGAAGTCTTTAAGTCGTTAACCTACAGGGTTTCGTGAAAAACCTAAGGTTAAAGGAAAATAGACTCTAGCTTATGCAACTAGTAACACACATGAGGTGTGGGGATTAGGTTTCCCAGTTGCTAGAGTCCTCCTTTGTATAGTTTTCAAATCAGGGTTTGTAATCTAAGTTACCTTGGTAACAAAGCATTTAATATTCACCGTTAGATGAAATCCTGATTAGATTCAAGATAATATCTTTCAACCGTTTGATCGAACTTAGTTTGTTATACACAAATGATATGTACCTTCATTTAGGTTTATGTAACCATACCTAAATGTGTACACCATGTTGGCTCAACAGTAGTTAACCGAGGTTAGATATATGAACACTCTCATATCAACCTTATTCATCTCAACCATAACTAGTTCAAATGACTCGAATGAAACTATTCAAAGAGTTGTTTAATTGCTATATTCTCATAAATATATACAAGAACACAATTGTAGCAAAATAAATTTGATTCACTCGAATCAATCATGATCATTATAGCCACTGTTTGCAAAGAATGCACTCCTTATTATATAAATGTATTTGTTCATAACAAAACCTGAAAAGGAGAGGGTACCCCAATTATACCTCAAGTTATTAGTTTTCCTTCCTATAAGTCCTTTCCCAGAAAGTGATTGTATATGGACTGAGTCGAGACAATACAACAAATCGGTTCACACTTTGTGTGATCGTATATGGATACGAGATCGAGATAATACAACAACAAAGTGTGTTTACTTGATACAAAGGTTCGGACTTAAGAAAACTCAATAGGATTCACATATCAAGTAAATAGGAATTAACATTTGTGCAATTTACTTTAATTATAATAAAACAATTATAATGCGGAAATATAAAGTAAATGACACAGCAAGATTTTGTTAACAAGGAAACCGCAAATGCAGAAAAATACTGGGACCTAGTACAGAATTGAATACTTTCAGGATTAAGCCGCTATACAAAATAAGACAACTTCGTATAGTTGAGACCAAGCAACTAAACCTATAGTTCACCTAGTTTCGTCTGTATTCCCATTCCTCCAACCTGTAAACAAGTCACATACTTGGACCAATTCCTTTGGTTCGTATTCCAAACAGTAAAGGAACAACAAATATGTTTGGTATCAACTCTCTCCAACAAAGTGATATAAGTTGCTCAAAGGTTCCCTTGTTTATCTTAACATAAACTCCTTTGTCAGGTTCCAAGATCTATCTTATGTTCAATCACCCAAAGGTAATCGTTAAGATTAAGCCAACAACACTCTTCAACCAAGTGATATGTGTTTATGCCGATCTTCCTCAATTAATCAATCCAATCTACCACAAGGATAAACTGATTATTAATTGGATCTTCTTTTTCCCAAACAACTATTGTGCACACCAAAGATTATAAAAACACCAAGTAAGAAATCTTCAATATCTTCTTTGTCTTCAAATCTTCTTAGATCTTCAATAAACACCTGCACATATATAATCACTTGAATATCTTGTGATCAATCACATACAGAACGGAGTCTGTTAACAATGGATTATCACAAGATCGTATTTAGATCTAACAACAGTCTAAAGATCCCTGTCGAAACCTTGAACTAGTTTGAGTGAATCTTATATCAGAAGAGAAGATTCTCAAGCATAAACAAATTAGGTGCAATCAAAGTTCAACCACCGTTAGTCAATCAAATCAATAAGAAAACTAAAGATAAACCGCAATATCTAGTTTCCCACCAACGAGTCGCGCTATTGCTTCTCAATCCAAAAGAAGACTTTAAATTGAGCGGCCGTAAGAGATTTTACCTAATTAGATTACTCTCTTCTCTGATAGACGGCTTCACCAGTAACAAAGACAAAATAGTAAGTCTAGGTTATGTAGGATTAATTTTCTAGAAATGCAAACTCAAAGTATTTATAGACAAAGAAGTTTGGACACCAAGGAATTTCCAAAACCGAAAATATTCTCAAGATATTTTTCATTACTCCACCAAATTCGGTTTTCATAATTCCTGTGAATGCACTGTCCAAAAATAATGATCGAAATCTCCTTGGAAAATCTTTAATTAGCAAATGAACATTACTAATTGTTATTTTTCATATATAATTAAAAATCATTAATTAAAAAGATTCTTAACTTATTTAAATTCGATCTTGGGATTTACTTCCTTCTTAGCCGTTAAGGAATATCTTTGAACAATATAAAATAAGCATTAATACACCGTGTTCAAAGAGTGACGACATCTTACTCTTGTAAGTCTTTTACATGCTTGCTCACTTGAAACTGATTTACCACACTTCCAAACAAGTTTAGAATTGGTTCATCTGACTTTCAAGAACTATGTGATTGATCAAGTTCCACTCAATCACAACTCATGGGTTTACGGTTCTACCAAAACAAGTTTCGGTTCTACATCCATGTGAGTAATGTGCATAGTTACACTAGCTTACCAAAGAAACGACTGACTAGGTACTAGGATCGGTTCCTCACATATATTTGGTATCTAACTTGTATGCACTGCACATGTCCATAGGATCCCCCTTCCCCAAAACGTGTTGCACATGTTCATAGGATCGGTTCCCCTTTCTTCCATAAGCCTTGTTGCACCTCATACAAGGATTGGTTACCCTTGTGATGCACTGCACCTCTTACTAGGATCGGTTCCCCTCTTCCCAGTAATAAATTCAGACATACACAACCCGATCATACCCCAGGTGATTACTTGAGATCGGTTTCACTAATAAAAGTCATACCTCCAATACATAAGTCATGCCTCATGTAAAAAGATTTACCAAGAACACAAACAAGTCAAGAGAGGTTATACTAATCACACATATTGGTCTTTCATAAGATATGCAATGAAGAATAACCCCAATAACACCTGGCGATTTCCTTTTCGGTACACAACACATTCATGAACTTACTTCCTTAGAACATATGTAAACATTGTTCCCTAGGATGAAATCCTCAATTCATACCCATATATAATCACAATAGATGTAGGAGCAGAATCTCGCAGCATTATTATGCTTGCGAATAATTAACGACGCAACAAATGATAGCTTGCGAAATTGTGGAGAGAAAAGACATCTTGCGAGCAAGGCTGCGAAGACTCGCATGACATATTTTAGATCCGAAATTGCGGGGCAACACAACTGTCATCTTTTATGTAAAATCATATAAATAGCCATTTAGGCATGAGAGAAAGGGAGAGTTCTTTTGGAGAAGAGATTTTGGAGAGACATTTGAAGTTAGAATTTTGTAAAGAGAGAGAGAGACTTATTTTCTTGATGATCTTATTCTCCAAAAATCTAGAGCTCCAAATATTCTTTAATGGAGTCTCAATTGTAAAATCATGTAATTACATACAATCACTAATGAAGAACCATGTATGTAGATCACAATGATCGAACCATGTAAAAATTCTTGTGTCTCTTTTACAATTAGTACTTTAATCTTCATTTTAATATCAAATAAATTAGATCATCAAATCAAATTAATAGAATCTCATGAGGGTGTAGTTGTGGGATTTCCTGCAACTACAATAGAATTCATACGATTATGTCGATGTCTTATATACAAAGTTTAAAGGTTAAGAAAGAAACTTCATATTGATTTTCTTAATACTATGTCTATCTAGAGTGTTCAAGCTTCGCAGTTTTATGTTTTCAATATGCACGACTTGAAAGATACGATAGGGAATGAAATAGTTCAATTCAAATATCACTAACCTCAAGTGGAAGGATGATGTTGTCGTTGTAGATCCGCATTTCTTCACTTCTTCAAGTTTTCACAATACTTGTAGTGTCTCACCCTAATACTTTCAAGCTAACCTATACGAAGTTGACTCTATTACATTTAAATCAAGCGACTCTTAAATGAGTTTTGCTTCACCAAAATATGACAACCAAACTTGACATACCAACGCTTGGTGAGTTCAACCGAGCAATGCTCTAACAAAACCGATTTTAGAACTTTAACCATTCAAGTATTCAAACGGGTACCATACTTGAAATAGCCGGACCAAGTTTGGTTTTCGCCAGTATGCGAATGGGTATGCATACCTCCAAGATCAACAGAAAAATCTTGACACAAACCTACGCCAGTATGTGTACGGGTACGCGCACTTAGGTTTTCAGACTCCTCAAACCAACGGGTATGCATACTATGGTTCCCGGACATACATCACATATATGAAAGAGTGCACAACATGTTTATAATCCAATGTTGGTTAAGTGTTCTGATCGCTGTCGTATGCGTCAAAAATAAATTTACACTTTCTTACTACTCAAAATATAAATATAGCAAGGGCAAGAAAGGATCGATCCCACAGAGAGGTCTTGGTTGTCAATATATTTTCGGTTTCCTATATAAAACACCGGGTGATTTCCTGGTTTTTAACAAAGTAAAATAAACTTAAAGGAAATAAAGGAAAGTAAACAAATCAAGGATGAGAAAATATTGGTCACGGATTTCATCTTCATTTACAAATATGTTTCCTACACAATAATTAGAATTGATATTTAATCTCAACTTTTATCAAAATCCCTAGAATACCTTGATCGCAAGAATATCCTGCTAATTTGCTTTTGTCATCAACAAACACATTAAAAGATGTGAGTATGAGTTCTATCTAAGAGAAAAACCTAACGTGTAAAAGCACTAATCAAGTTTAATTCCCTAGATTCATTAAGTTCTATGAAATCAGGCCAATCAAAGCAATTGAACGTGGAAAGCGCACTAATTCAATTTAACAAAGGTCATAGTTCACATATGATTATTAGGATATATCACTACAAGCAATAACCATATTTGTGCTACTTGTACTCAAGATGCATCACTTTTACGTATGAAACACCCTAAACTAGCATTAGATATGAATATGAGTTCAATCAATTGGCCACTCAATTAAACAAATATTCAAATCATACATGGCGATATAGATAGTGAATCAAGATCGATAATTATGAGACAAAACTAATTTATCAATAAAAGAAGCATGCTTGTGAAATCAAATCAATCCATAACCAATAATAAGATTTAACTATTCATGTTAATGGGTTTCATAACAAGAAGAAAAAGAAAAGTTTTCATCTTTTCTAAATCCTGGAATCAAAGTAGAAGCAAAAAGATAAGATATAAGATATTGTGTTTTGAAAAAAGTCTTCTCTTTTATAGCTCTTCTTGTTCCAAAATTAGGTCTTGTCTTCAAAGTCCATTAGATAGAAATCCACCAAGCCCACAAGTGAGATAAACCCGTGTAGAAATTCTGTCCCAAAAACGCTCGCAGGAAAACTGGGGATTTGGTCGGAATTTTGCCAGAATCCGGTCACCGGTCGCCGCCGTCCACCTGAGATGCTCCCCTCCGTCGAAGGAATATTCCGTCAGTCCACCGTCAAGGTTAATGGTCAAATGGATCAAACTGTTAGTCAACGGGTCAAACATACTGAGTCAGTGAACTCAATTGAGTATCAGATAACTCAGGTCAAAATCAGCAGAGTCAGCCAACTTACTTGGCTGAGTTGGTCAGGCCAAAGCCATTGCATAGGCCAGATCTCATGATACGCCATAATGTCCCTGCACCATCAACTCCAGTATCAACCTCAAACCCATATCAGCTATATATCACTCCCACCTGATTCAAACTTCAGTTCCAGCTTCTCCACATCTCAGCAAGCACCAGCTGTTCTGAACTCAAGCAGCAACACCACAAGTTTAGCTTGCTATCTTCTTCCATATTGCACTGCAGCAACCAACACTTCCTTATCCTTTAAAACTCATGTTCTGTGTTGCTTCAACAGCTCAAACCACCTGCATTCATACAACCAACTCAAGTCATAGTTTCACTCCATCTCAGGCTCTTGCAGAAACACTGAGTCCATCCATGTTCACTAACTCAAAACCATAACTCTTCCCTGCTCCATATTCAGTGCTTCATAAAAATGGCTAAATCTATGCTCAATTTGTGTTACAGGCCCCTTATCTCAGCTGAAAATTTCTCTAAACCTTCGGCAAATACCAACTGAGCTAGCTGCACAGAATCAAGCACAACTGCACTCTTCTTCGACTGCCAATGAACCTCCATATAGAATCCAGCACCACCTTCCATCATTTCCACACAACAACTCCCAAGCTCTTAATACCACCAACCATTGATGTAGCTTCCATTTGTGTTTCCTTCTTGACTTCAAATAGCCAAACCCTTCAAGTCTTCACCAGCACTACCACCTACTCAGCTGCATCATTCTTCATTCTTACAAACCTGCACAACTATCATCTCCATTTTATCAGTTCTTCACCTAAGTCCATCCACTGAAATCAAACCTAGCTCTTCCTTCAATTCACTTGAATCTTGAATCTCAACATACCCCATTTCATGGCAGTAACAGATTTGTTCTTGACCTAATTCCTCCATCACACAACCCTAATCCTCAAATCCACCAAAAAAATTCCACAGCAACAGTTCAGTCTTCTTCCAATTCAGTTCACCAGCTAACTCCTTAGCAACAACCCAAAATCCTTGTTTCTCAGTTGTATTCGAACATCAGATACCACCCATCTCTCTAATTTATTCGATCTCAAAAACCCATTCTCAGAGTGTAGTACCAGAATATCGCCACAACGATATTCTCATGATAAGAACAACGCTTTCACGAGAAGGTAAAATATTCCTATAAGTATAAATGACATTATTCACGAGAGTGTCGTGAGGATTCTTCAGCAACATTTGGCGAGCGTCACGGGGAAGCATCATAGTAGTTGACGATTGAAGAGACATGTTATGAGAGTGTTGTTTCATGAGGATTACAAAAGTTGGCGAAGATTAATATTGCAAATACCACGATGAGATCGCAGAATATATCCGAAAGAAGGGGAAAACTTAGCTGTCACCCACTATGTAATTTCCTATATAAAGGGTTCAAGTAAGTCCAGATGAGGATGATGTATTTTTTAGAGTTGAGAAAATATTGAAGAGAGAGAAACTCCAAAAAAGAAAGTTGTAATTCTGAGTTTGAATATTTTCTGTAAACATTTCTGAGATCTAAATAATAAAAGTGTCGTTTAATTCTTTAATCTTCAACTAGTTTCACTTAGATTTTTATAGGATCTTAATAGGGGTGTAGTGTGGGAAATCCTGCTACTACATTTTGGCGCCGGCTAAGGGGATCGAAGATCCAAAATCTCTAATTACAATTTGAAGATTTGGAGAAATTGAAGAAATGGCTGGAAGAAGGAGAAGAAATACATCAGAACCACCAACAATAGTGAGAAGAAGTAAAAGACTTGCAAGTGAATAAACAAGTGTATTAGGAGAATCTTCAAGGATGAGAACTAGGAGGAATAGAACAAGGAATGAAAGGGAAAATTCAATTCAACAACCAAACCGATCAACATCGGTACAAAATGGAAGAGTGGATTATGATAGAGTAAGCGTGCATACATGGAGATCAGATTCAATGAGACAAGAAACAAATCGACAATTAAGAGAATAAAATGGAGTAGGAAGAAATCAGGAGGTAGAAGAAGGGTCGATTCATCAAGATGAAGATGAAACATCAGAGGAACTAGGGCAAAGGATACAAGAATAAAGAAGGTTAGAGGCGGTGGAACGTGCAAATTTAACAATACAAAATCATGAGTTGAGAATGGAGAACTTAAGGTTACAAAGAAGAAGATCAAGAAGTACAACTAGATAAAGTTCAAGGTCACTTAGATAAATACCAAGGAGAAATTCCCTCATAAGAAATGATGGAGAAAATGTACAAGAAGAAACGCAAAATCCAAATAGAGGGCAATGCCAGGGAGAAGAGAGAGTAAATAATGATTATAACAATCCACAGGGGGAAACTTTAAATGGAAGACGAAATATTGAAAATCAAAGAAATGAAGATATTCAAGATGGTGAAGAAAATCACGAAGAAGGTAGAAGAATATTACATGGACGCGAGCACGTCAGAAATCAAAGAATTATTGAGAATGAAATAGAGAGACATTATGATGAACAGGCACGTCTAGCTTGCGAGAGAGAAAGACTGAGGGCAGAAATGGAAGAACAGGAGTTTCAAGAGGCAATAAGGCAAAACAATCATGATAATCGAGAAATAAGACGTACACAAAATCGTGAAAATGGCAATATTCGGGAAGAATATGACAGAATACAGAGAAGGATAGAAAGACAACAAAGAGAATTGGTGAGAAATGAAGAAGTTGGTGGAGAAGAAATTAGGAGACAAAATCAACTGCAAATTTTAGATAGAAATGAAGAGGAAAATCGCAGGAGAAGAGAAAGTGCGTTAAAAAGACCAATAGAACAAAGCCCAACTGCAAATGAGCAAATTTTGAGGGAATTAGCAGAAATGAGAGGGATGATAAATAATAGAAGAGAAGGTGGAAGAAGGCAACTTGATGAAGCAATCGAAGAAGCAAATAGAACTCCTTCACACAGAAGTACAACTAAGAGGAATTCCTCCAAAATGCAATTTGCCGAACTAAACAAAGATTTTCGATGGGACTACTTGTGCTATTCAACATGTTAAAGCTTATGTTAGGTGTATGTTTGCAGTGGGAGAATCATGATGCTGTTTTATGCAAGTACTTTGCATCCAGTTTGATCAAGCGAGGCGCTAAAATGGTTTGAGGGATTGCCGAAAAAATACTATTACTTCTTTTGATCACTTACAAGCTACATTTTTGGGTGCATACATAAGCAATAACTCTTCACAACCAGGTATCGAAGATGTATTTGGATTAAAACAGAGAATTGGCGAGAGTCTAAAACATCTAACCATAAGATGGAAGACAATGTGTAGTGAGATGGCGGGAAGAGTAGATGAGAGATATCTTATTTTATCCTTCATTAATGCAATGTTTATACCAATTTGCTCTACATACAAATTTTCAGAATCAAAAACACCATCACAATGACTGAACTAAGAGAACTACAAGAAGAGTATATTGCTTTGGAAGAAAAACAAAACGAAATGGAGTCATACCCAATTTCAAACACCAGTTCTGTAGTGGCTAATGGAAGTTTGCTTCCCAAAATGATTAATAACGTGGCAAGCACCTCGCAAGTTCAAGCAGAGAAAGTTGCGAATAATGACAAACAAAAGCTAGTGGCTATGGGAAGTCGTGATCAAGAAGAATTTGAAAGAGAGAAGAATTATTACAATCGTGGAGGAAATAGTCAAATCCAAAGGCTTGACCAACCCCAAGAAACTTATGGTGGACAAAAGCAAAATAATTTCAGAAATCAGGGGAGCATGAGAACCATATGGGAGGAGATTAAGATGCCACCCTTGAATGCTAGTGTAGAAAAAATCTGGGAAGCTATCATTTTAATGGAAAATATACCCTCGCCATGGAACATGGGGAAGGAACCACATCCTAACACTCGTAATCAAGAATTCTGTACTTATCATCATTGTAAGTACACTTATGTATCTCCCTCGCCACGTGCACTAGCAAGCCCGCGTGGAGGCCACGTCATAAAGATGAATGGTACACAGGGGGATCCAAGGATCTAGGTAATACACCACATGTCGAGATCAATAGTCTAAGATGAAGGAACATCAACGAAAGGTATACCCACTTAACACCAAGGAACTACTCGGAAACACTTTATCGTATCTCGAGATACGATGTAATCAGCGCACTACACCATTTTAAGGATATAGCAACCCAGAGTAGCAACAGCAGTAGCGCCGTTGCTAAATCTCTGTTGCTAATCTCAGTTGCTATTTTTTCGCAACAGCGTGTTTCTGTTTCTAATTTAGCGACAACAAATTCTCTGTTGCGAATAGAAACGACAAGGTGTTCATGCATGCGGGGCGCGCGTGTGGTAGGGAACACTTTAACGTTTTTTTACGCCCAAGTCAAAGTTTGTTCACTCTTCTTATTTATTTTTCCACCCCTTCAGCCTTATCCACCCCTTATCTACCAATACCATTATACTTGGCCATTTTCTCAACCATTTCATTTTTTCATCATCTCTCTTGTTTTCTGCTCCAGAAGATATTTCCTCCCCTTCATATCAACTTAAGATTCATTCAGTTGTAGTCTCGATCTAAAATCGATCTTTAGTTGCGCTTTCAGTATTCGATCTGGTAAGTGTTTATCAGAATTAGTTTTTCGATTTCAGTTAATCGATTATAGGGTTTCACGTTTTCAAGGAATTTGATTTCAGGTTTCATCTTGAATCTGTTTTTTCATTTTTTATTTCATTTTAGTCTATCGATTTTAGGGTTTATCTCTGAATCTTTTTTTGATTTTAGGGATTTTGATTTTAGTTTTTCAGTTTCAGTTTATCGATTTTAGGGTTTCATTTGTGAGTCTTCATTTTAGAGCAAATGTCAAGTTTTTCATTGTTTGAGACTTGATGGATCCTACTATTATGATGAATGATCCTATTAGTTTATCATTTATAGCCGTTTCATGGTCAGATGAATGGTTGTGGTGAATCTACTGCTGGTGTATTAGGTGTTGGGAGAAGTGGTGGGTATGGAGGAGGATAGAATTTAAGTGGGTTTTGAGAAATTGGGGCTTCACTTGATGACTCTGCTGTTACTGAACAAATTAATGGGAGAAGTGGTGGTGGTGGTAGTAGAAAAAAGAGGAGAGGAGGAGAATTAGCTTCTCTTTCTGAAGATGAATCAAACTTATTTCTACCAGCAGTGGCATTGAAATGGTATCTTCTGCCCCATCTTTTCTCTCTGTGTGTTTGATTTGCTGAATTATATTGTTGCTCATTATCAGAATGCATGAAATTGCTGATCTAGAACAAAATTAAGGGATATAATGATGTTTTTTATGTAAATTTGGTATGGTTTCGGGTATGTAATTGTAGAGGTAGTTGACTGTGGGCTACGGCTACCAATTGTGTGAATTAATGGATAGTTATTCTGAACTAATTGTGTTGTGATTTTCTTTTTGGGCTAGAATGAATTTGATGGAAAACTTCCAAAAGTTTCGAAATCAAGAAATGGTGGCTCAAAAACTGAAGGGGAGGAGAGTTCAGGGTTCGGTAATAAGCCAACTGAAAGTACACAAGTCCACAAAATATCTGGTTGTCCTCCCAGGATACTCGGGGAGTCTGGGTGGTATCACGAGTTGCTCATTTACTATTAATTTTTGAATTTCAATCTCATCAGATTTGCCTTTTTCTGGTGAGGTGATATTGCAATAATTGCATTCTGTTTTAGTTATTTATGAGCAAGAATTTTATTTAATTCTTTGAGAAACTGGTACGGTAATGATTTATAAGTTTTTTTTATATTGATTGTTATTAGTTTATTGTTAGCTTCTTATTAACCTCTGCATAATGTTCAATTGAAGATGTTAATGGTTTGTTTATGAAGGTGGGTATGATTGTATATTAGTGAAACTTGGATTATGCCGCTGGTAACAAGTGCAAGATAGTTAGTCTGTTAGTTGTTTGTGGAAAGTCCTGAACCTGCTTACTTTGTTTGGTATTGTGCCATGGTATTTTTGTTTTGGATAGTGTGCAAGTCATACTATTCATCTCATTGCAACAGGTAACTGACTTGGTTGACAAATTTCCTGACAGGATCCATTTCTTTTGTTCCGCTACTTTGTTGATTGCAGCTGCTATTTTTTTTTTCAGGGTTGAATAACTACCGACCCACCTATGTTACTTGATCAATAGAGTGAAGACGAAGTTTGAAGAACTCAATAGTAAAAACGCTACATAACAAGGTTATCAATTTCTGCCCTAGCGACACAGAGAGGTCATTTTTTTGGAAAATCTCTTTTTCATTTCCTTCTTATTTTTTGGTGCATTTCTGATAAGTAGTTATACGGAATAGATAGTAACTTTAAATAAGATGATGTATTGTCAATCATGAATGAATGGTACTGAGAATGACTACCGTTAGAGATATGAATGGTAAGTGTAGGATCATACTGTATAGAATTTCACATGTAGTTGGAGTGAACTTTCAGGGGGGCCTTATCTTATTTTTGGTCCCTTTCTAAAACTGAGTTTATCCCATGGATAATTCATTGCCGGCTTTGACCCATGACCTTCTTATAAATGTCGTTAGCATTTATTTCAGATTCTAAAGGCTCTAAGAAAACTGAGCCTCCCATAATGATCTTGTTCGCGTAAAATTTCTCTTGCCCCCTGCTATAAACCGTAGTACTGTACTTCTCCCGGTGAATCCAATTGCAGTCAAGCATCAAGAACTAAATGTTCAGCAAGACGTCCGAGGGAAAAGGCAATCGTGGTAATTTTCCAACATTTAAATGGTTATATTTGTTAATTCTGTCTCCATTTATATGTTAATTATGATATTCACATGACTAAATCTGTTTGGTTATGACTGAGAGACTAGGAGGACGTTTTATATCACTAAGACGAAAGATCACGTTGAAGAAGAAAAGATGGCGTATCATGCAGCGCTGTGGCTTGTCCCTAAAAAGCCCTATACAATGATGAGAATGCAAACTTACCATGTTTATACTGGATTTTGTTTGGTGAGTTTATGGTTTCCATTACCTTTTTTTCTTATCAGAAAAAGCTTATCATATATGAATAAAGATTAAGTGTCGCAATGAACTTAGTGAATATGTAGTCATGGAACTCAGTGTTTTGATTGTGTTTTTTACTTTTGTGAATCCATTCTTGCTATTATTTCTTCTTCTCTGCACTTTGAGTTGGTTGATTGGTCTCTTTTTTGCTATAATTTGGTTAGAGAGACTTTAATGTGCATTGTCCTTATGTGTATTTGCTTGTCGTGTGCAGATTCTTGTTCTTGAAACTCTAGATGGACCTATTTTTGAGAGTAATGCCATAGCACGTTATGGTGAGGCTCCACTCTTTTTTAAACACCCGAGGGTTGATTATTTTGCAAACATGTATGCAACTTATTAGTTTTTTTTATTTTCTTCAGTTGCTCGCTTGAAGGAAGCAACCCTCTCCTTGGTTCGTCCTTGATTGAATATGTAAGACAGTTTTTTTTCACTTGCTTATTGTTTCTTCTCTTTTATTTATTTATCTGTTTCCTTTTGATGATTGATATGCTATTAATTCAGTTTATTGTTTGAAACTGTTGGGAGAGGTAAAGAAGGCAGAATCTATTCCACCAGCTTCATCTACAAAGGTTGCTTCTCCGCCTAAGGAAGCTGTGAATCCCAAGGAAAAAAGTGAACCAAAGAAGGAGCCTAAAGCAGAAGAAGTCCATGAGCAGGATGAGGCACCAAAGCACAAGGCAAAGAATCCTCTCGATTAGCTCCCCCTTAGTAAGATGATATTGGATGAGTGGAAGAGACTCTACTCGAACACCAAAACTAATTTCCGCGAGGTAGCTATTAAAGGTAATGTCACTTCACTTAACAATCAGATTGGTACCTATGAGAAATTTTGCACTACCAGGATTAGTTGTAACTCTCCAAGAATATCCACTTTTTATTTATTTTCTCAATCCTCATTTACATTCTTTTACAAGTTTTGAAAGTTTTGAGTGAGTATGTCATCCTTGCTAAAATCCACTTGGATTTTCTAAGGCTTCCCCTAATAGGGGGTATTGCCCTTACCAATATATGTTTTGTCTTGTGGATTTCAGTACACCCCCTTTTGTTTGTGACATCAGTACTTAAACATCAAATTGGTTATTATGCAGGTATTTGGGCTTAAGTCAAAAAGCAGTACTCTGGTGATATTTTAGAAGCAGTTGAATCTTTGCCGAGGATATTGATTAAGCAAGCGGAGTCTGGTGATATTTAGTCTTTCATTCCATGTTTTTCAATGCCTCTGTCAGTTGACACAAACTAGGTTACCCATCCGTTTAGAAACATCAACATAGATCCAATATTGTATGTTAGTCACAACATACATAAGTTACTTGTGTACATTTGTATCAACTGAAGAATCCCTTATTTTATAATAAAATTATCTGGTGGTGATTCTCAACTACATTTGTATCAATTTTGTATTTCCATTGTAGTTTGTATATCTGTTTGGATGTTGAATATGGGGAACCGGGTAATTGCAGGGGGGGAATATGGGGTAATGAATTTTGACTAGGTCAATAGAATGGGACTTGACCTTCTTTTTTGAGGTTGCAAAAGATTAGCAACATCAGGGCTTTGTTGCTAAATTAGTACAAGAACCAATACAGTATAACCAGAACCAATAGTATCTGGTTCCGGGTAGGGGTATTCCTATAATTAGCAACATATTAGCAACAGCAGGCTATTGTTGCTAATAGAAAATGTCGCAATGGCAACGGCCGTTGCGAATGTCCGTTGCTGACCAAGATTCGCAACAAAGCTTATGCCGTTGCTAAAAATTGCGACACCGTGTTTAGCAACAACGAAGTCCCGTTGCGAAGCCGTTTAGCAACAGAAATTGTATGTTGCTATATAGTTAAAATGGTGTAGTGGCGGCTGGGGAAGGCCCAACTGACACAGGCATGACAGGGAAACTGACACCACATTCCACGGACTGGACCGCCCCAACCACTCGCATTTAGTACTGCTCATAGGGCACGCAACAGATAACTAACGAAGGAGACAGAGATTGGTCAGCGAAATGATCTTAGAAAGCATAGAAGCCGCGGGATGACCAAGAGGTCCGCGGAATTTGCACAAAACACAAGAAGATAAGATTACAACAGTTCTTTTCTAAGGGTCCCACGTAGATTAGCTATATATATGACCCTTCTTGTTACATGTGATGGGGTTGAGCAATTTAGGAAGAAAGAGAGAAGGAGAGATCAGTGAGAAGTAAGTATGAGCATGAGCCTTCGGGTTCCAGAGAGACCGAAAGTCTTTCGACTGTTCTTCTAATCGTTTACCACATAGTGAAATCTCCCCCAGACCTGTGGATGTAGGCCTTAGGGCTGAACCACATAAATAGTTGTCTCATTTACATTTTTGTATTGGTATATTCTCATATCCATGTGTTTTCATAGATCTATAATGGTAGATGTTGACAAGATCATGACAAACCCGCGGGGTTTGGAATCAATGAATCAACGTCTATCTAGGCATCTTGCACTATATTCATACCTTAATACATGCACCCCGAACATGCGTAGTTTGGTTGTGGGCATGTTGGCACCATTACGTAGTCTTCGTGTTCACAATTTGGCGCTAGAAACAGGGACTTTTGTCCCGATCAAAAGATTTATCTTTCTCTGTGATTTTATAAACAGATCTGCGTTTTAAACTCATTTTTCGCATCATATCTATGTTCTTTGTATTTTCTACTCACAGATCTGGGCCTCTTACGACTTTTAACCGGCAGATCTGTGTTTTGGGCTAATTTTTGCACATATTTGTGACCAATGTATTTTCTACCAACAGATCAGGGCGTTTTATAACCTCTAGACCGACGGACTTATGTTTTAACTATTTTTTTTATATACTTATTTTCTACCAGTAGCCTCATAACAACCCTTGGACCCCATTATTTCAATCGAGTCGGTACATCTACCCACGTTTTTTCATACTATTCGTATGATCAGTATTTTGAATGCATTCTTTGCCGCTAGAAATCCAACTTGTGGGTACCATGAACTAACAGCTAACCCGTGAATCTTTCCTCGTTTTATCTCCGTGCCCTATCTGCAGAATATTGCAATGGAAAAGAGCAAGGACGTAGGGAAATCGAAGGTACCATCAAAAGAGACGCCTAGGACTATGCCAATAATAACAAGGAGCAAACAGACAGGTGAAAGACTCATAGCCGGGAGCAAGACGCAGAACGGAGCGGAAGAAGCATTACTTTCAGAAGCGGGCATCATTGCAATGGAAGCACAGAAGGCTGCTGCGGCAAAGGCTGCGTCACCTACAGTGGTATCTTCTCAAGTGACCGTCTCCAAAGCGATGGCTACAGCCATACCTAATGAGCCCCAACATGCAGCAGTAGGATCGGTGATCCAAGACCCTCCGTACGGGATGCCGCCGGTTAATGGGAGAAATACGCAACTACGAGCAGGATACCACGGGGTGGTAGAACCCATTGTGCAGCTGGTGGAAGAAGTTAATACCGCATTTCCCGACGGACAAGCCCAACTTCAGGCAGGAACGCTAAGTCAAGAATCAAACCAGTCTGCGCATATATGGGCGGATCTAGAAGAGCTAAAAAGGAATCAAAAGACATACGCAGACGTGGTGGCCTTACTAGCCCAAGAAAATCAGCAATTGATAGAAAAGATCCTCCAAAGCGCGGAGCTAGGGAATCAACAAGACGAGTCTAACTCTGCGATGCAGAATGCAGACCAAAGAGCGATCCTCGAAAGCACCCCCGCGGAAGGTAACCAAATAAGAATACCCCGAAGAGGTGCGCGTAGCAACAGGAGGTCTGACCCAGACTATCACCCAGAGACTTCGGACTACTACGACGAAGATGAGGACACGTTGCTGCAGCCTACGAAGAGGGCACAGTCATCCATGCAAGACGAGCACTATTTGGAGATGGAGAGTCTTCGTGCAGAAATGCTAGAAGAAATCAACCAAATCAAGACCAGGTAAGGAGAAAGAAGCTAGTACTACACCCCTAGCGCACCAGTTAGCTACGGCTACTATTCCGCGGAAATGTCCAGTCCCATCCTTCGAATATTAAGACGGGTCCGCGGATCCCGCGGCCCATCTACGATATTACAACAGGGTAATGGCCAGGTGGGACTATGATGAAGCTATACTATGCAGATATTTCCCTTCCAGCCTGAAAGGATTCGCGCTATCCTGGTTTGATAACCTCAAGCCAGGATCCATTGATTCGTATGATCGGCTCACCGAAAATTTCTTGGCCACCTACATGTGTAACAAGGTCGTCAACACCGGAATGGACAAACTCTTCTCGCTTGCAATCAAGTACAGGGAATCCATTCGGGAATACACGGATAGGTGGCACAAGATATGTCAAGCCATAGGACAGGTAGATCCCGTAGTAAGTATTAATTGTTACAAATGGGGACTGGACAGGATGAGCCCATTGTTTGTCGAAATCCACGGTATCATCCCCGCCACAGAGGGAGATTTGAGGATAATCATCGAAAAACATGCAAGGTTGGAAGAAATTCAACGGGAGAACCCAAGAGCGCAGGCTCAACGACCTCCACGGACCAATTCCGCGGAACAAGCAAGCGGATCTAAAAGTTACCAAAGGGATCCGAAAGACGACTACAAAAGGTATGGTAGAAGGTTCGAAGATCAAATATACACGAAGCTCAATACCAGCTACTCACGCATCTTAAAGGAGATCAAGGATCGCGAAAACTTAGACTGGCCTTGGACTAAGGGGAAACAACCACCAGCCTCAGAGAAGTCCAAAGAGTACTGTGATTTCCACTGCTTCAACGGGCACCCAACAGAGAAGTGCAAAAACCTCAAGATAGTGATACAAAAGCTGATAGATGCGGGGGATCTCAAGAAATACGTTGAAAAGACTGCACCAGAAGACAGGGCCAAACGCAGCAAACAAGTCCAATTACCAGAAGGCAACCGCACAAAGAATACTATATCCTTCTCGGAGAATAAAGAACCAACCCTAAGCGCACCATATAGGAAAAAGACTGAGGAAACAATTTGAGGACTATTGTGAGCTTTACAATTTGGAGGGGAAAGAGGTGGAAGATCATCAAGAATGGATGGACGCACCCCTAACCTTTGAAGCCGAGGACATTGAAGATGACATGGAAGACCACAACGATCCTCTGATCCTCACCTTGCCAATTGCAGGATGCAACATAAAGAAAATCCTCATCGATGGGGGGAGTTCCGTAAATGTCCTATTTTACGATACCTTCAAACGTATGGAGCTCAATGACAAGCAACTCTCGGCCTCACACCACACCATCCACGGATTCAATGGTACGACTACGAAGCCTATCGGAGATATTGTTCTGCAAGTGGACTCCGGCCCCATGAAAGTTGACGCTCGTTTCAGTGTGGTAGACACACCTTCACCCTACAATGCCATTATTGGACGGAGGTGGATCCACAAGCTTAAGGGGGTCGCAGCTACCTACCATCAATACCTTAGGTTTCCTACCCCCTAGGATTAATGGAGATTAAGGGTGATCAAGATGCCGCAAAGGAATGCCAGGCAATGCAGATGAAACTCAACAATGAGGAAGACGAGAAAAGGAGAACCCGTAGGGCTCGAAACAAAGCAATATCAAAGGACAAATCCATCGATAAATACTTGGAAGAAATCTCAGTGAAAAGCTTATCCAAGGGGCACTCCGTAGGAAAAACGGAAGTATCAACATCAATTGCTGACCAGGACGCCCCTACGAACAAACAACCCGTGCCTACCAAATAGCAATTAAAGAAAGTTCCTCACCTTGGGGAACCAAAACCCATATTCACATCCTTGGAGGCGGTGAAGGAAGTTAACATCGGGACAGAGGGGAGCCCGAAGAAGATCAAAATAGGAACTCTGATGGATGAAGAACGCGAAGCCTCTCTGGTGAATCTACTCAAAGAATACGCGGACGTCTTCGATTGGAAACTATCTGACATGTCAGGAATAGATCCAAAGATCGTACAACATGAGCTGCGCATTAAACCTGGAACACCCCCGGTAAGACAGAAGGTGCGAAAGGTAGCCACGGAGTATCACAAAGCAGTGAAAACGGAATTGCGAAAGCTGTTGGAGGCTGGTTTCATAAGAGAAGTCAAATATCCCACCTGGATCTATAACATGGTGATTGTACCAAAGAAGAATGGCGGGGTCAGAATCTGCATCGACTTCACCAACTTGAACAAAGCATGCCCCAAGGACAGCTACCCACTACCCAGTATCGATCAACTGGTCGACGCGGTAGAAGGATACGAAGAGCTATCATTCATGGACGGATATGACGGGTACAATCAACTATTTTTAGCAGAAGAAGACCAGCAACATACATCATTTTACACACCCCACGGCCTCTATTGCTACGTAAGGATGCCCTTCGGACTCCGGAACACAGGAGCAACATACCAAAGGATGGTCGATGCTGTTTTCAAGCCATGGATTGGTACTACCTTAGAAGTCTACGTTGATGATATGCTTGTAAAAAGCAGATTCAAGAAGAACCATCACCAAGACTTGAGGGACATCTTCGAAGCTATGAGGGGGCACAACATGAAGGTAAACCCGGAGAAATGCACCTTCGGAGTAACATCTAGAAAATTCCTCGGATACCTGGTGACAAAAAGGGGCATTGAGGTAGATCCCGCAAGAATCCGAGCCATAGTAGACATGCCATCCCCAAAGAACCTAAAATAAGTACAAAAGCTCAATGGATCCATATCCGCTTTGGGAAGATTCATCTCGAGATCCTCGGATAAGTGCAAGTTCTTTTTCAACATATTGAAGAATGGAACAAAATTTGAATGGACTACGGAATGCGAAGAAGCCTTCCTAGGCATCAACCAATACCTAGCGGAGATCCCTATCCTTCAGAAACCAGATCTTGATGAAGTGTTGGCGTTGTACATCGCAGCAACCGATGACGCAGTAAGCGCAGTACTTGTCAGGACCCACACAAAGGAGGAACAGCCAATATACTATGTCAGCAAAACCCTAAACTCCGCGGAAAGAAATTACACAAGAATCAAACAACTGATTTTGGCCATCGTATGGTCCACCGTGAAGCTGAGAATGTACTTCTTGACGCATGACATACGTATCCCGTGTCGAGCACCCTTAGAAGCCATCCTCAAAGGGGAAGGAAAGGTAGGACGCATAGAAAAATGGATCACATACCTCGACCAATTTAGCATCCACTATGAGCTTCAACACTCTCAGAAATCCCAAGTACTTACGGTCTTCCTAGCAGACCTACCTCTGGACAACGAATAAGAAGTGCGCATACAAGGATGGAGAGCCGCGGGCGCCCCAGAAATTGAAAAGCAAAAGGATCCAAATGATATCCTTGAGCCAGTGAACCCACGGCAATGGGAGGTCTTCGTAGACGGCTCCAAAAATAGAGAAGGCGCTGGATTAGGCATCGTTATCACCACACCCACAGGGGATAGAGTCGTACACGCATTCAGGTTGGAATTCGAAGGCCATACAAATAACATCGTAGAATACGAAGGAGTGTTCCACGCCCTCCGCTTGATAATCGAGATGGGGATATAAGAAGTACGGTTGACCAGCGACTCCCAGCTAATCATACGGCAGATAGGCTACGAATACAACGTGTACGACGAAACACTAATGGCATACATGGCTTTGGTACAAACGTTGGTTTCCCAAATACCAAAAATCAAGTTCCGACATCTGCGCAGAAGGAACTCAGGCACGCAGATGCCTTGGCTTATGTTTCGGCCATGCTCAAGAACAAAGATGTCAAAACAATCAAGGTGACAAGAGTGTACGAGCCATCCATCAAGCTTCAGGAGATATGCGCGAGTAACCAACGCAGGTCCGCAATGGAGCATGTGTCTGATGAGGATATCGGAGAGCTCATATTCGACGACTTCCAAGACGACGATATAATGCAACAAGCAGACGTGGACGACGATTACAGTCGGGAAGAAGATTGGATACTCGGAGTCCATTATTTCCTCCAAGAAGGGAAGCTACCCCGGGAAACCAAACAAGCTAGGAAAATACAATCCAGAGCAGAGATGTACGAGCTAAGAGACGGAACCTTATACAAAAAATCATTCCTAGGGCCACTTCGTCGCTGTTTGTCCCGATCCGAAGGACACGGCATCTTGAAAGGTATCCATAGAGGAGATGTAGGAAATCACAGCGGAATGAGATCGCTTGCAGATAAGGCAAAGACGCAGGGTTACTATTGGCCAACAATGATCCAAGACGCGGCTAGAATGGCGAAAAGGTGTGAGGAATGTCAAAGATTTGGCAGGCGAATCCACGCCCCATCCACAAAGTTAAATTCGGTGGACAGTCCATGGCCCTTCGCAAGGTGGGGAATCGACATTGTGGGCCCGCTTGTATCAGGAACCGGGAGAAGAAGATTCCTAATAGTGGCTACGGATTACTTCAGCAAGTGGGTAGAAGCCAAGGAACTTGCGAGGATTCATGATTCAGACGTCTTCACTTTCATATTTCAAAATATCATTTGCAGGTTCGGCATCCCCGCGGAGATAGTTTCCGACAATGGTCAACAACTACAAGGAAAAAATATCGACTTGTTGTTCGACACCTTCAAAATTCGGAAAAACAAGTCCACCCCTATATACCCGCAGAGCAACGGACAAGCGGAAGCCACAAACAAAACCCTAGCGCTCATCCTCAAAAAACATTTAGACGAGTACAAAGGGCGATGGTGTGAACAGTTACATAACGTTCTGTGGGCATACAGGACAACTCGAAGAACGGATACTGGGGAATCTCCATTTCTACTCACGTACGGAGCGGAAGCAGTAATCCCCACGGAAGTTCTACTACCCACAACAAAGACAGAAGCGTGGGAGAAGAACCTCACCACGGACATGATGTTAGAAAAGATTGATGACCTCGAAGAAAGAAGAGAGACCGCACTACCGAAAATGGAAAACTACCAGCGCAGGCTGTCCAGAGAGTATAACAAGAAAGTAAAACTTAAGAATTTTGTAAAAGGCCAGTATGTGTTAAGAACCATTCCCCAATACCAGCGAGAAAAGAAGTGGGGAAAATTAGCACCAACTTGGGGCGGACCCTACGTGATACACGATGTCGCCGAAAATGGCTCCTACTATCTGCGTAATCTTAGAGGGGAAATACTCAGGCATCCGTGGAACGCCAAATACCTCAAACCATACTATCCATAATCGATCACCTTCGTATGCATTTCAGAAGAATAAAGTTGACTTACAAGTCCGCATGTTTCTATCTCTGATGGAGGAATAGCACGCCTCAACTTTTCAATCAATACAAATTTTCATCTTCAATTGACACAACTCTACTCGTTACCTATACGCATCTCGATGCGCTCATAACCAACACCGTATGAGACACATGTATATACCCATACGCATTTCAATTTACTCAAACTACTCAATACCTATCCGTACACAAAGAGATCAACAAAACAACCGAATATGAATGTACATTGAAAATCATTCCATATATTAATAAAGTGTCAATACTATTGTTACCCCATGGACGTAGGACTTAGGGCTGAACCACGTAAACTTGTGTGCAGTTACTATCATTGTACTTCAATAAGGTGAATGTTCCGCACAAAGCGTGGAACATACTCACTACGATACACCGGGAACAACCCGAAAAACGCATACACATGCCATCTCTCGAACTCCCCCATAAGTGTCTATAAGTGTATGACCGGGGGGTGACTTCCCATGGAACGAGATACCCAAGAAATTTTATAAGCCGCGATATCCTTAAACGCCGGCTAGACCCCCACCGCTCAGTAATCCTCTGGCCCAGGAATTAGCTGAGCGGGGTGACAGGTCGCAAGATAATTCCGAGGATATCAACCTACGGAATTAATTAATTTCATGTATGAAGCACATAGACGCGATTTAACAAAATACAAGTTCAGACTGGGAAGTTAAAGTTGATCTATTACACGGCAGTTGATTACGAACCTAGCAAGAAAAGTAGCAAAAACGCCAAGAAAATTAAGCAACTGAGATCAACCCCCAACATACTAGTTATGAGCTATTGAGAAGGAGCACCATCCGCGGGTTTATCCTGTAACGACGAAGGAACACTACCTCCGGATGAGTGGCCGGAGGAACCAGAAGGGAGAATGGGCACGGGACGCCGAGTATAATTCTTGTTTATTCCGTGGGTCTTCTTGAGATCCAACTCGATCTCGCCAAGAGTATTGTTGATCTCCTCCGCCAACTGCTTACAAGCCACAAAGCCTATAGCTACGCTCCTCATCTCAGCTTGATTTAGGGAAATAGAAAGTTTTTCCGCCTTCTCAGTAGCATGCTTCATCGCTTCCTATCGAGACGAAGCCAGACCCCGATGGTAGCTAACCTGCCCTTCCAATTGAACTATTTTAGCCTGAGCTTCGAAAAATTTGTCATTGGCAGCTTGAAGCTATCCTTGGATCTCTGCGGATAATATAAGAAGGTGAGTAATGACAAATACAACACAAAGCACACTCGATAACGAAGACATATACCTTCACAGTGGTTAACCGCGGAATCCCGTGCTTCTGCGGCATAATCATATTCATTCGAAAGACTATCATAGTCTACCTGCAGGAGATTATGAGCATATTGACTCGCACTAAGATCATCTCGAAGCATTGAGTTCGAGTGATGATATCGGTTAACCTCATCATTCTTCGATTCCAACCCCTTGTTAAGACGATACATAGTCACCTCTAAGTTCCTCTCATACTCGGCCTGACGAGCCACATCAGTTCGAGACGCGGATAAGGCACTACTAAGAGCTCCAGATTCCGCCCTAGCATCGTCTCGTTCCTTGGCAAGACGTCGCATGTAAACCCGCACATCAGAGGGATGAGAATAACGTGCTTTCCGCAATTCTTCTTCCATATCATTAAGCTTAACCGCTAGGGCGGAAATCTGGATGCGGGCTTCCTCGAGCCTATCCCGCGTCCATAAGAGAGTCCCGTTGAGCAACTCACAATCATGATCGTTTCGATTTTTCAAATCTACCCAACTAAATTTTGTATGACACCATTCCTAGGCCATAGCGTTATGAACATCCGCGCGAGCATTCCATTTCACTGCTTCGCTCTTAAGTTTCTCAACTAACTCAGCAATACGCCCCTTTTGGAGAACTCTCTCACCACGAAGCCACATCAATTCAGGGACTCCGCCCACTGAAGACTATACCGCGGCAGGAGAGAAGAAGGAGACGACTCAGAACACATAGGGAACATCGGAAAAGCAAAGTAGGGGAGGTTCAAACCTGAAAGGGACGAAGAATTCTGCTCAGCAACCTCTAACTTTTCCTTGACTAAATCTAGCTTGGAACGAAGCATAGCCTCATCCACTCCTTGTTGTTCCTTGCACTTAAGAAGATCCCTCAGTTCAGTTATCTCCCTATCTTTAGCAAAGGCCGAAGCTTCGACGCTCGAAAGCACTCCTTCACGGTGGCGGAGTTTCGCCTCTAGCTTAAGAGACTTGGCCTTGAAGAGCCGATAAAGAGTATGGTTACAATACTCACTCATCATCACCTACGGATCAAAAAAAAATTAGTTCGAATAACATATCCAAGTAAGAGCAGGGTTACAAAGAATGGGGCATACCTCCAATAGTCGCTGCTGAGGATAACTATACTAGTATCCATCAAAGAACAAACCATCATACCAAATGACAGTAGAAGGAGGATTCACCACCAGATCAATCCCGCTGGACACAATATCTTTATCCCACTCTACATCTA
Organism: Papaver bracteatum; assembly: GCA_023529315.1. Lineage (NCBI taxonomy): Eukaryota > Viridiplantae > Streptophyta > Magnoliopsida > Ranunculales > Papaveraceae > Papaver > Papaver bracteatum. The sequence goes on along the minus strand of JAJJWX010000778.1, from coordinate 586,601 downwards.
CAATCTCCGCAGAGGTCGACCCCATATGCTGGCGAGTAAAAGAGTCCGAACTCTTTTCCCCTTCAATCACAGGGGAAGGATGCGGCACGACGAGCAAACCCTTCTTTCTAACCCAACCTAAGACAGCATCATCACCATCCGCGATTAAGGTTTGTGGGAAATCATCAGAAGGAGAACCCAAGGAATTCACACCAAGTGCGGCACTAGTTTGGCCTTGCATCAAAATACCCCCAACACCGGAGGAGGTGCCACAATAACCCTCCGGATGAACCAAAGGAACCTTAGCACCAGACACAGGTGCCGCGCCACAACCACCGCTACCTTTAAGAACATCCCAGTCATCACCAGGAGAAAGAAGACTAAAATCCAAGACGAGTCCCATAGCCGCGGCCATATCGAAAGACTGATCCCAGGACAGAGCATTACCAAAAGAAAACTCACCACAAGCACCCACGTCCTTATCACTGCTAGCCACAAAAGCAACTCCCTTGCCCTTGTCTGTGACTATCTGCTGTTGACCGACCTCCATGTCTACAGCCCTAGTAGATTTTTCTCCATCAGTGGTCTGATCACCATCACCACCGAGGACTTGATTACCATCGCCACCTCCAACTCCGCCACCAGCGGTTTCATCAACAATACCACCATCACCACCTGTGGCTTGATCACCAACGCCACCATCACCGCCACCAGAAGTATTTCCTTCTTGCAAAGTTGGAGAAGTCTCAATCCGCTCCTCTTCGTCGGACACATCCTCTTCAAATTCACTGGATCGCTCACATCTTCGAACTGCATAGAGTCTCCAGTAGGAGAATTTGACGATTGCTTGGGGTTGATCTTTTTCTTTCTAACCACCTGCGAGACATAATAATAAATAGCCTTGAGTATCTCCTTTCCTTGGAATAATCCATATTACTTAAGAAAAGGAAGGGGCATATATACGAAGAATACAAACATACCTTAGCAACATTAGCATTCCGCGGAAGAAGGTTAGCGTCGGAGTTATCCTCGTCATCCGCGTCATCAACATCACGGCTATAATCAAAATCCATATCTTCGAAACTCATCTGCCAAGGGAAATAATGGGCGTAACGAGAAGGAGAGGCTTCGCGGTAGGAGCTGTCAGCACTAGGTTGCCAACCATGGGGCCCAGGAACCCAACCATAGGCCCACGGACCAACAACCTCAAGAACGGTGGAAGACCATTCATAATCATGATCACGCTTGATCCTCTCATCAGCAGGAATAGGAAGACCTTCAGCACCAGGAATCCTTGCCATCTTGGAGTCACTTACTTCGCTCAAAAGGCGAATTTCCCCCTTAACAGGAGCAATATTCCGCAGATTCATAGACCACGGCTTACGCGTCTTCCTATTAATGTAATCTCCAAAGGACTTGTTAAAGTTTTCAGGAGTATACCATCCCTTCTCCTCTTCTAAGTTAGGAGCATAGCAGGTCATCATCATCTGCCCCTTGCTACGAAGATAGCACTCTCGGAGATGACGAAGGTAATTTCCCGTCAATTGATGCACCCCACGGTTATGACTCTTCTTAGAAGTACCGCGGCTAGATAAGACCCGGTAGTAGAAATCATCACCAGCTTTATACAGAGGCAACATCAAACCAGCCTAAAAAGCGCCCACTGTTGTCAACAGATGAAAAGCATCGTACTGATAATTAATAACCATCTCGTAGGTTATATATTTATCAGGGGCATAGAAACTCACCTGGAAGTGCTGAAGACCGTGCTTCACTTTGAAGGCTTCAAGATCTATGTGCCTGAAAGTGAACTTCTTATTACCCATGGGTAGAGGACAAAAAGTGACAGCAGAGTCATCTTCATAAGCATCCCCCGCAACATCTTTCGCAGAATCTGCTACCTTATTCTTAGGAGGAACCACGTATCCCACAGATTCCATCTCTGAGGCCTTCCTCTTCGCAGGATGGATCTTAGTTGTTTTGCCTGAGCCATGCACAGACGAAGACGGAGGAAGATTAGACCGCGAAGGAGGCATGGTACGGAGAGGCTGCACATTTAAAAGTTCAATGCGCGGATTCTGCTGCTTCTTAGAAGACTCATCTCTAGGACGGCTCGAGGCGTATCTCGACCCCCGGGGGCGGATCACCTCTCTGGAACGGAGGCTTCTGGCTAGAGGACGAGGATGGACGCTTATCCCGAGGGTTTCCCTGAGCATAGGGAGGAGATGCCCCATCCCTGATATGAGATTTTCCCCGAGGAGATCTATGGGGACTCGGCGGAGGAGTTTGATAAGGTACCCGCGGACGCTCGGACATATCTACGAACACAAACACAAATAGGAGGACTAGTCAGTCAAGGAAGATCAAAAACAAGGAAATCTCAAGAACATCGAAGAACACGAAGAAAACCCTAGATTTCATCTGCCACCACATGAGCTCTCAAATCATTAATCAACTTAAAAGGAATCGAAAACAAAGATGATAAAATGCACGGCCTAGCAATGGCAGCCTTCGAATCCATGACATGCATGGGATTTAACCCCATCATGATCCATCACTAAAAATCGAGAACTTCACAGAAGCAAAAATGGCGAGAAGAATAGGTGAAAAAGCCTACCTGAACCACAATAACTTCGATGATTAAAAGACGTCGACAGCAGCAGCAGTAGCAGTAAGAAAATTAGGGTTCTTGATGAAAGGGTACGGCAGAAACAGCAGCAGCAAAAAGCGAGCTTTGAAAAAGTCAAGAAGATGAAGAAGGAAAGGGGGCAGGGAATAAAACAGAGAATGTGAATTTAATTCACATTCCCTCATTCTCTTCTCTCTTAAAGTATCAAAAGAAACTGTCCACCACCCGAGACACAATTACGGCCGGACATGGGAAATGTGCACAATAAATGCAAATAACGTCTTTTTAGAAGAAGTTATGATGGAGAAAAATCGCACTACCTGATTCTTCTTCCGAATATAGCTGACACCCAGTCATAAGAAGATGGGCAAATTGTAAGTACACTTATGTATCTCCCTCGCCACGTGCACTAGCAAGCCCACGTGGAGGCCACGTCATAAAGATGAATGGTACACATGGGGATCCAAGGATCTAGGTGATACACCACATGTCGAGATCAATAGTCTAAGATGAAGGAACATCAACGAAAGGTATACCCACTTAACACCAAGGAACTACTCGGCAACACTTTATCGTATCTCGAGATACGATGTAATCAGCGGCTGGGGAAGGCCCAACTGACACAGGCATGACAGGGAAACTGACACCACATTCCGCGGACTGGACTGCCCCAACCACTCGCATTTAGTACTGCTCAGAGGGCCTGCAACAGCTAACTAACGAAGGAGACAGAGATTGGTCAGCGTGATGATCTTAGAAAGCATAGAAGCCGCGGGATGACCAAGAGGTCCGCGGACTTTGCACAAAACACAAGAAGATAAAATTACAACAGCTCTTTTCTAAGGGTCCCACGTAGATTAGCTATATATATGACCCTTCTTGTTACATGTGAGGGGGTCGAGCAATTTAGGAAGAAAGAGAGAAGGAGAGATCAGTGAGAAGTAAGTATGAGCATGAGCCTTCGGGTTCTAGAGAGACCGAAAGTCTTTCGACTGTTCTTGTAATCGTTTACCACATAGTGAAATCTCCCCCAGACCTGTGGATGTAGGCCTTAGAGCTGAACCACATAAATAGTTGTCTCATTTACATTTTTGTATTGGTATATTCTCATATCCATGTGTTTTCATAGATCTATAATGGTAGATGTTGACAATATCATGACAAACCCACGGGGTTTGGAATCAATGAATCAACGTCTATCTAGGCATCTTGCACTATATTCATACCTTAATGCATGCACCCCGAACATGCGTAGTTTGGTTGTGGACATGTTGGCACCATTACGTAGTCTTCGTGTTCACAATCATTTTCATGGGCATTCGATAAATAATTGCAGAAATGTAAAAAGAATAATCTTAAGAATGATCGATCAGGGGAAGCTAAATCATTTTCTAAAAGGGCATCAACAATCGCAACAATTTCCACCACCACCAAACGATCGCAGAATGACTAATGTAAAAGGAGCAGAAACTTTTGTTATAGAGGTTGGAACTAAAGCAAAGAATTTATTTTGTAATTCTATTGTGCATTCTTTCAGAACCATCGAATATTTCCACGATAATGTCTTAAGTAGAGTCTTTTCCAGAGATATGGATGGAAAAGAAATAATGAATATAGCGAGAATCTCGTCATTAGAAGAGTGGCTGAAACAAATCCTTTCTTTTACAGCACAAGAAATACCAGAGCCTGGCGAGCTGCATGATAACCCATTGGTGGTAAGGTTGGAAATAAAACCAGAACAAGCAGAAGAAGAAGAAGAAGGTAAAGAAAACAATAACGAAATGGAAGAGTCTTGGTCCATTGATAGAATCCTAATTGATACTGGCAGTTCCGTAGATATTCTGTTCTACCACACCTACAGAACCATGGGAAAGATGAAGATTTGATACCATCGACATACAGAATCTATGGTTTTAATGGAACTGCCAACAAGCCTAAAGGGGAGATCACAATGAGAATTCTGTTAAGAGGAATGACTTCCAAGATTTTATTCTGTGTTGTCGATATTGAATCACCATATAACGCCTTGATTGGTCGACATTGGTTACACAGGATATTGGGTGTTGCATCTACCTTTCATCAGTACATTAAATTCCCTCATCCAAATGGTGTTGGAGTAATTAAAGGAGATTGGGGAGAAAGTAAGAAATGTTATGAGATAGATATCAAGTCCTGTGAAGAAAGAGCAGGGAAGAACAACAATTGTAAATACAGAATTAAGCAACAACAGAGAAGTGACAAATTAATGGTTGATTCAATAGAAAAGCATGAAGAAGTAACTAACGAGTCCCTCGCAGATATCAAGCAAATAATAAAACGCAGCAAAGGTACAGGTATAAAAAGCATAAAAGGAAGAAATGACAAGCAACTTGCGGGAAAACACTAAGTAAAAGAATAGATGATAAGGAAGATGAGAAGAATGAAGTGATAGAAAGATGAAATATGACGAGCAGATCGCTAGAAGTGGAAAGGTAAAGTTGTTTTTTTTTCTGTTTGAGTGAAGAAAATGAAATTGAAAAATTAAAAGAAATTATTGAGATTTGAAACTCGCAAGAAATTTTAAGAAACGCGAATATAATTTCGGAGAGATTAAGAGAATGGGACAAACCTTTATGGCGTGCACCTTAGTTCGCGAATACAATTTCGTAAGAGGCAAATGTAAGACCTACAAGCACGTCATAAAGGGGGTATCTCTTTATATGATTCAGGGATAAGGTTATACCGCTACTGGAACCTGAGTCATACAGATGTAGGGGTTAAAGAAAACCTATCCGGGAGAGAGATCTTGGATTTCCAGCTTTATAAGGTTATACCCTGGTTGGACGACTGAGAGTCTCTTCCAAGAAGTGCAGAGTATGATCAAGGCGCCGAGGTACACGGTTTAGCCAAGGATTCCCGGGACGGACGAACCTACCCTGACCATCTTTGGTAAGTCTTGGGTACAATGCACTTGGCCTGAAGAAAACCCTACCTAGGGTGCAGTCTTGTAACTATAAGCCATATAGGCATAAAGGACAAGAGGCTGCGTAAACAACTGGTTGTTGGTAAATCTGGATGGGAGGAGCTAGTCTTGTATGGCCGATGTGCCCTACTTGAAGGGGCAACCAGGGGGAAGATAATGGCGTCACCCTCCATTAGGGAGCTGATAAGTGTCTTAAGACGGCAATGTCATGGGGCTCTAAGATCGCAAGATCATTTAGGCCTGTCATATTGTCGCGTAAATTATACAGAGGCAAAAAGCCATAAGAGAAAAAAGTTAAGATGAGGTCAAGGGGTTTTTACATGCAAATATGAAGACGTCCTACGATTTCATCGCAAGACGGCAATGTCACGAGGCTTTGTTTTCGCGAGAAAACTTAGGCTCGTCATATTGTCGCAATACAATAAAGAAATGCAGATAAGACAAGATCAATGGGTCAATACATGAAAATATCAAGACGTCCTGCGATCTTGTCGCGGAGAGAATACTATGGAAAATTAAGACCTTTAAGTAGGAAGGCATGATAAGACCATAAGATCGTAAAAATATCAAGGTTTGCGACATTATCGCAGAAATTATGAAATTCGCCAAAATATTCGTTTATTAACTTTCTCATATTGCAGATGAATAATAGAGGCAAGTATGGGAGTGAATAGAATGATAAAGATTATTATTCATCACCATATGAGAAATTTATATGGATATTAAAGCGCAGATAATTAGTAGATGCAAACTATATTGACTAAGTTATATTTGCAAAAAAGAGGATGTTCTTTCATTCATTCAGATAAAGGGGAAAAGAAGTTTACACATTAAATTGAAGAAATTTGCAGCAAATTGAAGAAACTCGTGATTGATTACATAAAATAAAGAAGTCAGACAGATACATTGTTTCATTTATCAACATTGTTATTTTTATCAGATTCTTCTTTTTCACCGGATTTCTTTGCTTCATTATCTTTGAGGGGTTCTTCATCATCGCCAGAATTTGTTTCTTCGTCATTATTCTCTTCTTCACTTTCGCCAAAATATTCATCAGAATCAGAAACACTAAGATCTGAAATTATTGATGGTATTGCCTTTGCAAGATCAGGATACAGAGAATGAGGAATTTCATGGTCGTCACAAACCTGCTTAGTGTTATCATTACGAGTGATGAGGAGGGTTCTATTAAAATTTGCAGAAGTAATCTCAAATTGGGCTTTCAATCGCGAGTATTTATCGTTGCGAGCAGTAAGATCGTTCGCGAGTTAGTGATTAATATCTTCTAGTTCTCTCATCCTTACACGACATATATCTTCAGAATCTGCGAGAATAAGGCACCGTTAAGATGGAAGTTAAAAAAAAAAAGTTAATAGAATAGAGTGGTTAACAACCTTCTTTCTCAGAAATCAAGTCCCTAATTAAGGCCGATTGATCAGCATGAAGACTAGCATCTATACCTAAATTATTCCTAGCATTATCAAGAACCTGTGCTGCCCAAGAAAACTCATCATCGCTAGTGATAAGAAGGCGAGAACGAACTTGAGTTTCTTTTGCAAGAATATCTTTATTTTCGCAGAAGAGTTTATCTCTTTCCATTTGAACTTCGAGAAGAATTTTATGGAAATCACAGAGTTTCACGCCATTTCTAATTGCTTGATCTTTCTCGTCAACAAGATCACTATTTAAACTTCTTAATCCATTGATCACTTCTTTTGATTCATGATAAAGACGCTTAAATTTATTAGATAATCCTAAAGTGTGTCTGTGTTCAATGGTCAGGAGATTAAACTTAAATTTAAGTTCCTCTATAGAGAGGGATTTAATTTGTTCATCAGCAAAATTACTTAAGGAGTTATTAAGGCGAGCAAGAAGAGTATTATCATCTACAGGTTCGGGAAAGGTTTGAAGGAACGTAGCCTCGTCGATTAGACCATAAACATCTCCAAAAATGATTGCTTGGATAAGCTATATAAAAGAAAAATAAAAAATCTAAAAGAAAGAAAAAGTAAATCATACCATAAAGTTGTTTGTTGGCATTGTTAAGATCCAAAATCTTCTGTTTATCAACTGAATCTTCAGTTTCCAACAGTTTATTTTTCTCGAAGCTCAAAGAATTTCAGCCTCTAGTTTCTCTTTATCTTGGCGAAGGTTAACAACCTTTTTCTTAAATGAAGCACATTTATTATCTAAATCAGCAGCAGTAGCAAAAGAAGCTCTCCCAACCTGCAACAGAGTTTTATAAGTACAAAAAATTTGACGAGAGAAATCTGGCAAATTAAGAAATAATTAAGAAAACATACCAGAATACCAAGTGCATTTAAGAATCTTGGAGTTAGAGTTACAGAAATTCCACGAAGAGAATTATTATCAGATAAGATTGGAGCATCGCACACTTTGACGAGCGCTTGAGCTAGCCCATTAAGAGTCTCATCACCATACTCATTCGCAGTTCCACGAGAAGAATCGCCAAAAAGCATAGACAGTTGGTCCATGGAAGAATCAGAGGGAGAAGAATTTTTCACAGAGGGAACTTCTCTAATATCGTCAAATTCTTCGATAAATTCATCATTAGATTTATCCAATTGGTTATGTTGAGAAGAAGAATGCTGAGTTTTATTCTTCTTCAAAGGAGGCTCGCTGGGTTCTTTATCACGAGGGGCAGAGCGTCTTCCTTCACTTGAAACAGTAGATTTCCCTTTACGATTAGTTGAAGGTTTATCCTTAGGTTTTGGCTCTAAAGGTGGTAATTCTTCAATTACCTACAAACACAGATAAAGATAATAAATAGGGGCAACAATATATTGTTAATTAATAAAGGAATATTTCTTACTTCATCTGTGAAAGATCTAAGAGCTAGAAGAGTGTTGGGTTTCCTATATTTCTGGTAATTAAGCTTCATTTTGGAAACCTACAAGATAACGGAAAAGTTAGAGAGAGTGTGAAGGAAAAAATAATAATAGCATAAGAAGATGAGAGAATATACATTGGAATACCTATCACGCCAGTTGAAAGTCCATGGTTCATAGTGAGAGAGATTCGCAGGAAGTTGGAGAGAATCGGATATATAAGGACCTTTAAGGCATAAGGGAAAAATAAACCACTTATCGTCATTAGAATGACGAGGGCCATCATTTGTATTGGTATGAAAATCAATATCTTGCATAAGAGCATTTTCATCAGTGACCTTCTTTTTATGCAAACGGACACCCCAACAGGTAATATCCCTTACCATGGGGAGTAATTGGTTTCGAAAGAAGTTATCTACAGTATACTTTGCAGGGATAATTGGAATATGTTTATATTTAAGACTTTTGTGTTCTTAGGAATATTGGGATCCTTTGCCAGCACCACGAGAGGCATATTCCAGTAATAATCTAATACAATCCCCGCCAAGTTGATACACCGCTCGTGAAAATCTCTTATTAGAAATTATTTGGTAAAAGAGTGTAAGTTCAGGGTTGTAGAGAGGAAGTGGAAGACCAGCTTCAAGTTGGCCTAACAAAACTATAATTTTTTCACGAGAACACTAGAAGTTAGAAAATAATTCAAGAGAAAGAACAGATTTGGGACTTTGATCTGGGATTAAAGATAAGTCAAATCCTTGATTTTTAAGTTTTTCTTGCATCAAATTGAAAGAAATAAGATTTTTAGCACCAGCAGCAACCATTTTGAGAGAATGGAAATGAAAGGAGATTGAAAAAATGGCGAAAGATAGTAGATGCGCGATTTGCGGGAAAGCAATGAAATTTGCAGAGAAGAAGAAGTAAAGAGAATGAGAAGAAAGAAAAGGAGAAGAATGAGAGAAGGTATTTATAGCAGAAGAAGTTTCTTGAGAAAATAAATATAGTTAATACAATGAAAGGACGTGAATGGTCGAATTACAGCGTTTTAAGATGACGTGTCGAAAAATATATGGATGATAAAATTATATGAAGACAGCTGGTGAAAGGTTTAGAGACGTGTCAGAATAAAGATGGAGGTGAAAAGATAGGAGATTACGGAAATTTATTCTCACGATCTTTTCTTCTTCGCAGAAAAGATGTGAGAAGAGGCAAGATGTAGTACCAGAATATCGCCACAACGATATTCTCATGATAAGAAAAATGCTTTCACGAGAAGGTCAAATATTCCTATAAGTATAAATGACATTATTCACAAGAGTGTCGTGAGGATTCTTCAGCAACATTTGGCGAGCGTCACGGGGAAGCATCATAGTAGTTGACGATTGAAGAGACATGTTATGAGAGTGTTGTTTCACGAGGATTACAAAAGTTGGCGAAGATTAATATTGCAAATACCACGATGAGATCGCATAATATATCCGAAAGAAGGGGAAAACTTAGCTGTCACCCACTATGTAATTTCCTATATAAAGGGTTCAAGTAAGTCCAGATGAGGATGATGTATTTTTTAGAGTTGAGAAAATCTTGAGGAGAGAGAAACTCCAGAAAAGAAAGTTGTAATTATGAGTTTGAATATTTTCTGTAAACATTTCTGAGATCTAAATAATAAAAGTGTCGTTTAATTCTTTAATCTTCAGCTAGTTTCACTTAGATTTTTATAGGATCTTAATAGGGGTGTAGTGTGGGAAATCCTGCTACTACACAGAGCCTTACCAATTCATTCAATCCACCACCAATTTCCGAAAGCAGCAACCAACAACACCTCTCGATCTCTCCTTCTCAATCTTGATTTCTCTTATTTTTGATCTGCTTCATCTCGGTTTCACAACAGCAACTGTTGTTTAATTTTCTTTCTTCTCGATTCAGGTAGTGTAATGAAATGAAAGAGAGAAATCTCTCGAGTCTAGGGGTGAAGAAGCAGGGTTGGATAATGACACCCCACTGCATAAGATAAGGGATACCATAGTAGGTTCCCTATAACAAATGGTCACCCCTTAACCTCAGCTGGCTGCTTTTTATTTCTCCTCCAAAAGAGTTGCCCTTTAACCATGACTGGGATCCAAATAGTGTTCGACCGTGAAATAACAATTTTTCCTTTTTGCTCAAATCGGGTGATTTCTTCTTCTTTTCCTCCGTGCTACTCCAAAGCACCTAATAAACTCAATCTCACACATAAGACACATAATTTACATGAAAACTCGCAAAGAAAGCATAAATACTAGATATAAAATTAGGTGTTTATCACACCTATCAAATTCCCCCACACTTAGACTTTGCTAGTCCTCGAGCAAATCAAACAAAACTAAAATACAACAACTCCGTGACGTCGAGGCTACGGTTAATTTTAGCATAAATAACAAGCCTTTAAACCCCTAGGTGTCCCTAGTGGACGAGTTTTAGTCTCGTGAAGGTTTACAAGAGGTCTACCCACAAAACCTATATTTCCAACTCCGTCTATTTGTGACAAATCAATGAACGAATCCAAAATGACTACAGGAGGAGGTACCTTGCACAAATTCAATTCATATATTAGTAAATAAAGCTTTAATTAGATAGTCGAACAAGCCACAATACTCGGAAACTAACAAACCACAATCACAATGAAAAGATTAAGAAGATGGATATAGATGTAAATGTTGGCGAATGTTCACAAGTGATCGATGTTTCCCATATCTGTATGAAGGTCACTACCAATATGAACCTATGTATCCTATTGGATTGAGCTACTGGTTTGAATTCTACATCAACTCACTGGCATATACAAGGGAACCAGGAGTGACTTTATTCAACCAATATATATAATACTTTCTTTTATTTTTCACTTTTTTTTGTGTAGACATCGTGATTAGATCTTTTGGATCCAAGCGCATGCTTCTTGTTAGCAAGTACATGATAGTTGCCTTGGATCATGCATTCCACGCTTGTTTAGGCGACGGAGACAGGGACAATGTTTCACACATACTGCTATCCAAGTGTCATTTTTATTCCGTTTAGTCTAATTGGTCGGGTTTTTTTTTTTTTTCATAGTAACTCAATCACTCTATTTCATCCTAGCATTAATAACAAGTCGATGTTTAGTGACCCACCAAATCACTTAGAGAACAATAGATAAATATGGAAAAATAAAAATAGAACGTGATATGGTGATATTCTGAGATATGGTAACAACTATCATATAATTTCTAACAATTGAATAATTATGTCCATTTAGTTAATGGGTTCCTCAAATGCTCCAGCCAAGATGGTTCCATCCATTTAGATTGATAGTGTCATCCTAAAGGCACATATTTCTATGTTTCGGAGTTCATCAAGCAATATTTTTTTTCTCTATTTTTCTAATTTTTTTTATGAACATAAGGGAAAACTAACAAGGCTAAAAACTCTATATGAGAACACTCCCCCACACTTAAACTTTACATTGTCCTCAATGTAAAATTGAGTCATTCAAAGTAAAGTTCAAGATGGGAAATTCATAACATGATATATATACACAAAGAAAATTAAATGCATGATAAAAACTCATTACTCCAACTCATAGCTATTTTGAAACAATAGAGGATAAACACTAAACAAGCTATTTAGTTGGCATCTAATCTCGACTCAGCCAATATACACCTCACCGCTAAGAAAAAATTCCATCTACTTATAAAGGCTAGTGTTTATTCTAAATTGTTCAAAAATCTCTAAAAGTTGGAGTTTTGATATGCAAATATCCAAAATAAGAAAATAAAGATAAAAGACTTAAAATAAAAGAAAAAAATAGAGATAGATACAAAAAACCGGTGGGTTGCCTCCCATTAGCGCTTGGTTTAAAGTCGTCATCCCGACATGCAAGTTGAATTCCCCATACACCAATAATCGGAAAAGTTGGGGATCCACCCATAACACCTGTTTTGCAAACACTAGCTTCGCACAAATATTAGTAATATAAAACAGAAATGAAGCTATGAACCGATAAAAGTTTCCCCCACACTTATTCTTGTCCACACTTGGAAGTGTATAAATAATATAGAAGTCGGGTACTTCCACGGTGTTTTGTTCACAAACCTGCATAGTATGAGAATCAAGCATCTCTAATGGCGGATATCGAGAAACAAAATCATTCAACAATGTTCTCGAAGCACATACATTCAAACCAATAAGAGGTAAAGGATAAGAAACAATATGCAAAGGGTTAGACAAACCTCTCACAATCTCTTGAATTACGATATCCTCTTCATCCTTGAAAAACTCAAGTAAATCATTCGAATCTTATATATCATGGTCCTCTATCAAACCTTGCAACCATTCTTCATCCATTTCTGCCTATAACTAAAGTCTCGACATTAACATCATCGTTACAAACATATGCAAGCTCAATTGGGTCTTCCACAATATTGGGCATAACGGTTTCATTCTCAACATACTCCTCTTAATTAGACTCAAACCTTGTCGAATATTCTATAAAACACTAGTTTCATCATACGCATGTACCTTTTGAATAGGTGCATGATCATTATAAAGATCAAGAGTTGAGTCAACTACACTAACGTCATCAAATATCTCCAATGGTTAGTCCTTTTCAACACAATCATCTTCGTCTTCATCTTCAGACTCACTATAATAAGAATCGTCGTCGGTTTCCCAACCTTTATCATGACGTCGTTTAAGTTCCATATGAATGGTCCTACTAATTTCATCGACAAGCTCTTCCGAGTATCCATCATCTTACAACTTGTATATTTCTGCGCAAGTTTCCTGACGTTCACACGCTTACCACCATTGACCACAATAGGTTTTCTTTCCCATGTCTCTTCCCTTTGAATGGGTGAATGATCATAACTACGATCCAGAGTCGGGTAAGAAACAATGTTCCGAAAATTAGTTTGTGCGACGTTCTCTCTATTACGGTCAAGTTGGTCTAGCCTTTGTTGCATATCTTGCAATCCATTCATAATCTGCATACAACTCGAATGAAGCCAATTAGAAGTAGAATTATCCCACCTAGGTGCTTGATTTACATACCCACTACAAGGTTGTTGTTGGTATGTATGAAAATCACCATAAGGTTCTCTAGGATATGCATCATATCCAATAAATTGGTTTTGATTGCATTCCATAGATGGTGGGAAATTGTCATAGTGTTGAGGAGGTTGAAAGCCGTATCCATTGTTCCAATATGCTCCTTCCATAGAAATTGGTACCTGAAACAAGAGTTCTCAAAACTATGTCATAGAGTTCTCCGTCCGCCTGAGATGCTCCCCTCCGTCGACAGAATATTCCGTCAGTCCACCGTCAAGGTTAACGGTCAAATGGGTCAAACTGTTAGTCAACGGGTAAAACAGACTGAGTCAGTGAACTCAATTGAGTGTCAGATAACTCAGGACAAAATCATCAGAGTCAGCCAACTGACTTGGCTGAGTTGGTCAGGCCAAAGCCATTGCATAGGCCAGATCTCATGATGCGCCATAATGTCCCTGCACCAGCAACTCCAGTATCAACCTCAAACCCATAGAAGCTCTATATCACTCCCACCTGATTCAAACTTCAGTTCCAGCTTCTCCACATCTCAGCAAGCACCAGCTGTTCTGAACTCAAGCAGCAACACCACAAGTTTATCCTGCTATCTTCTTCTATATTGCACTGCAGCAACCAACACTTCCTTGGCCTTTAAAACTCAAGTTATGTGCTGCTTCAACAGCTCAAACCACCTGCGTTCATACAACCAACTCAAGTCACAGTTTCACTCCATTTCAGGATCTTGCAGCAACACTAAGTCCATCCCTGTTCACTAACTCAAAACCATAACTCTTCCCTGCTCCATATTCAGTGCTTCATAACAATGGCTAAATCTCTACTCAATTTGTGTTAAAGGCCCCTTATCTCAGTTGAAAATTGCTCTAAACCTTCGGCGAATACCAACTGAGCTAGCTGCACATAATCAAGCACAACTGCACTCTTCTTTGACTGCCAATGAACCTTCATATAGAATCCAGCACCACCTGCCATCACTGCCAGACAAAAACTATCAAGCTCTTAATACCACCAACCATTGATGTAGCTTCCATTTGTGTTTCCTTCTTGACTATAAATAGCCAAACCCTTCAAGTATTCACCAGCACTACCACCTACTCATCTGCATAATTCTCCATTCTTACAAACCTGAACAACTATCATCTCCATTTCATCAGTTCTTCGCCTAAGTCCATCCACTGAAATCAAACCTAGCTCTTCCTTCAATTCACTTGAATCTTGAATCTCAACATACCCCATTTCACGGCAGTAACAGATTTGTTCTTGACCTAATTCCTCCATCTCACCATCCTAATCCTCAAATCCACCAATAAAATTCCACAGCAATAGTTCAGTCTTCTACCAATTCAGTTCACCAGCTAACTCCTTAGCAGCAACCCAAAATCCTTGTTTCTCAGTTGAATTCGAACCTCAGATACCACCCATCTCTCTAATTTCTTAGATCTCAAAAACCCATTCTCGGAGCTTACCAATTCATTCAATCCACCACTAATTTCCGACAGCAGCAACCAATAACACCTCTCGATCTCTCCTTCTCAATCTTGATTTCTCTCATTTTTGATCTGCTTCATCTCGGTTTCACAACAGCAACCGTTGTTTAATTTTATTTCTTCTCGATTCAGGTAGTGTAATGAAATGAAAGAGAGAAATATCTCGAGTCTAGGGGTGAAGAAAAAGGGTTGGATAATGACACCCCACTGCATAAGAGAAGGGATACCCCAGTAGGTTCCCTATAACAAATGGTCACCCCTTAACATCAGCTGGCTGCTTTTTATTTCTCCTCCAAAAGATTTGCCCTTTAACCGTGACTGGGCTCCAAATAGTGTTCGACCGTGAAATAACAATTTTTCCTTTTTGCTCAAATCGGGTGATTTCTTCTTCTTTTCCTTCGTGCGACTCCAAAGCACCTAATAAACTCAAACTCACACATAAGACACATAATTTACATGAAAACTCGCAAAGAAAGCATAAATATTAGATATAAAATTAGGTGTTTATCACACCTATCATGTTCTAAACTCTTATTTCAATTATTGAAACTTTCTTAGAGGATGACAATAATCTTTTTCACACACTATTAGCATCAAATAAATTTTCAAGTTATTGAAATAATCATAACAAAACATTCCAATTCTTCACCAAATGATTGTATCACACAAACCATGTAAGATGTTACTCGGAAATTTTTACATGATCATCTTTTAACTTTCGTCGTGAATATAAGATGAACTTAGTTAAAGCGAAAGATTACCAACACATATTTGAGAAATATGTAAGCGAGTTAAACTCACCTCGAAATCTCAAATGTTTATAATCGAAAACCATATAATATTACGACTTATGTCTCAATATAGGAGATAGAGTTGAAATAGACTTTCCAAGTAATAGATGAGTTTTAGTCTCCACATACCTTTTGTTGATGAAGTTCCTCAAGCTCACCTTAGTAGTTATTCGTCTTCATCAACTACACAATATATCCTAGTCCTAGACATCACTATATGTAGACTAGAAATCAAAACTTATAGTTTTGATCATTAAAATTGACAAACAATCTTGAGATACCAATGCTTGCGAGTTTGACCGAGCAGTACTCTAACAATCTACCCCTTTGTCAATTTTAGTGACAAAACTATCAATACATATGGATTACAAAATAAATAAACTTTGTAGCTTCTCATCCAAATGCTTGATCTCCTTGGTTCTTCAACATTACTCGAAATCTTCGTCACTTCCAATTACTCCAATGATTCCAAATGTGGTCAATTCCGTATCATTGTAGTTAAAGATCCATAGCTATAACAATCAGAAAATAGTTTCTCTCAATCATTGTTATACAGTGGCATAGCATCATTATACAACATCAAGGTCCAATTGTATCATAACTTTGACAACAATACTATGGTGATATGTATCACTCCCCCTTAGTAAATACTTCATCTCAACATAAAAACCACTCCCCCTTACATAATGATCCGTAAACCATATGTATTTATAGTGCGAACTACATATTAATTCTCCCACTTTTTGTCAATATAAATTGGCAAAGGTACAGAAATTAATGGGATCCTCATGAAATTTTCATAGAGATACTTCATGACCAAAATAGAACAACATACCAACTTGTTTCGATGATTTCACATAGTCGAAACATAGTGTATTCATCAAGAAGTTTATAAAGATACAAGATAACTCCTACAATATTCCACAGCCACACTCCCCACAAAGATTTGGAAATTAAGCATAAGTTCAATTAAGAACTCTCCCCCATAAAATGTCATTCAAGAAAGAACAACAAGAGTGACCTTACTTTCACAAGAAAAGAAGGATTTCTTTGGACATTAACAAATCACATGAAAACATGAATTTGTATCCAAAAACACAATTGAATTAACTACAAGGAAAATGATCAATTCAATTGCCAATGCTCAACATAAGAGAACTTACGGAGCAACACACTATATACATAAAGATGTCGATCGGGGAAGGACCAATACTGAGGAATAATCTAAGATTCATTCTATTTTTCACCACTATTTTCATAATGACATATAATAGACTTAATCTTTGTAAAAAAAAGTTCATCCTTTCTTCCATCAATATTTGCATAATGACATAAAAGGCTTAACTATTATAGTCAAAAGTTCATTATATCTTTTATCAATACTTTTATACTGACATATAATAGAGTTAACGTTTGAACAAATATGGGACAGCAAAGGTTCACGGACGTAAACTACATATCCCATAATAATTTTTAATATATAAAATTATAAGGATTAATACTACAAAAAATCATCTTCCAAATCAACTTAAGAATTTAAAAAAATAAATCTAAAAACATTGCAAGATGAAAATGTTGGAAATAGCTATGTGTAATCATAATAATGGTTATTCCAAACCCTAGTTATCCTTCTTAAATCACAAGAATAAATTTTCATCAGAAGTTTCCTAGACATAGATCAAAAGAACAAAAGCAACTCTGAAAACAAAACGGATCACAAGCAAAGATCGGTGTTCACGTATGTAAGCTTCATGGGTTTCTAGACCTTCAAGCTTGTGACAGACGGTATCGATTGCATGTTTGGACAAGATATTCTTCATGAGATGATCCTTAACATGTGTTTTCATGAAAACAAGGTCAGAGTTAACCATTTTCAACTCAGTTCTTAACATATCAAGGTTTTTTAGGGTGTATACAAGAAGCATTTTTGTATCATTAAACTGACTTATAAAATATTGAACAACTTTAGCAAAAATATTTTCATCATCCTCAATGTCTGAATTATCAGGAGATTGAGTAGAGGTGTCATTAACTTCCGCAAGATTTCTTTTCTCCTCTTCTTTGAAACCACAAAGCCTTATCAAGAAAACCTTTTGCAAAGTTACATGATCCTTAATGTGATGCCATTCTTGATAGGAAAAATAACCCGGAGTATGCGTACTCAAGCAACAAGTTTTGGTATTTAAATGATTTCTCAAGGAACCAGAGTTTAGGGTTCCCAAAGTTAGTCTATGACAAGTAACGTGGGTACCCGTATGAATACAAACTTGACCTATAGCCAGAAAATACCCAAGAGTGAACAATGGAAAACAGGAAAACTGTTTGTTCAACAATATTTTTCTACGTGACAAATTTCACAAACTCAATAAATTTTACATTCCCATCAGAGAAACATTTAGAGCATAAGAGTAGCATTTTGACATACCAAAGTTTCAAGAAGAAATTGAAAATCAAAATCATCGTCAAAACAAAATACAAATACTTACGCAAACATGTTTGTAAAAGATAATCTAGCTAGGAACGACAAGAAAATAGCCAGAGAATCAGGAAACACTTTGCCATCAAGTATACCTGACCATGTCTCACTCAACCATGATTTTTTGTGAGTAAGATTTCAACCTTGTGATTAATTAGCATAAGTATGTGCCTTGAGATCATCAAATGAACCTTGTTTTCTGTTAAACCTCTTTCTTCGAAACTTGGAGGAAAACCATTACGATGCGAAAGTTATCATAAAATTTACTATCATCAAAATACGACGTTATTGATGGTGGTTTTTAACTTAGGGGTAAAATCGTAAAACCCTAGTTAGACAATGATGTCAAAGAACTTGAGTAATAATGTCCAAGCCAAGCACATTTATTGAACCCTTTAATTTTCCTGCGAGGAAATTACCAGGGTACCTTTTTTTTAATGCTGGTTTCGACAGGACAAAACCCTAATTCTCACACCGCATGTGGCAATGGAAAACCACGCCAGCCACACTTACCGCACCAAGGCATGCTAGACGCACCCTTGTGCCAATGGATAACCATGCCATCCACACCTACCGCTCCAAGTCATGCCAACCATGCTAGCCGCACCCCTGTGCCAATGGAAAACCATGTCATCCACACTTACCGCGCCATGCCAAACGCACCTTGCCATGGCCCCATGCTAACCTAGTCGCGCCCCCATGCTGGCCTTCCCTATGCGGATACCAAAATGAAGGCGTGCGACAATCAACGGCCCCCTTCAATCCCAGGAGAAAATCCTAGCCATCCAAGGTTACCAGACGATGCATGGTAACCTTTGGCCCGAAAACCTAAGTTTGGCCACGCCAAACCGTCCATGCCAAACCCTTGGCCCTACCATGCCAAGCCAAACTGCACCCTTCCTTGGCCCTAGCCATGCTAGCTGCACCATGCCGAGCTAAACCGCACCTGCCTTGGCCCTAGCCATGCTAGCTGCACCATGCCAAGCCAAACGCACCCTGCATTGTCCCTAGCCATGCTAGACGCACCATGCCAAACCCTTGGCCCCACCATGCCAAGACAAACGCATCCTTCCTTGGCCCTAGCCATGCTAGCCGCACCATGCCAAGCCAAACCGTCCATGCCAAACCCTTGGCCTTACCATGACAAGCCAAACGCACCCTGCCTTGGCCCTAGCCAAGACAAACGCACCCTGCCATGGCCCTAGCCATGCTAGCCGCACCATGCCAACCTAGCCGCGCCACCATGCTGGCTTTCCCTATGCGGCTACCAAAATGAAGGCGTGCGACAATGAACGGTCGCCCTTTAATATCAGGAGAAAATCCTAGCCATCCAAGATTACCAGACGACGCAGGGTAACCCTTGGCCCGAAACCCTAAGTTTGGCGACGCCAAACAATGACATGCCAACGTCATGCCAACCTAGCCGCGCCATCATGCTGGCCTTCCCTACGCGGCTACCAAAACGAAGGTGTGCGACAATCAATAGTCTCCCTTCAATCACAGGAGAAAATCCTAGCCATCCAAGGTTACCAGACGACGCATGGTAACCTTTAGCCCGAAAACCTAAGTTTGGCCACGCAAAACCATGCCAACCTATCCGCGCCACCATGATGGACTTCCCTACGCGGCTACCAAAATGAAGGCGTGCGATAATCAACGGTCCAACTTCAATCCCATGAGCAAATCCTAGCCATCCAAGGTTACCAGACACCGCATGGTAACCTTTGGTCTGAAAACTTAAGTTCGGCCACGACAAACCATGCCATTCCAACGGCATGCCAACCTAGCCACGCCACCATGCTGGCCTTCCCTACGCGTCTACCAAAACGAAGGTGTGTGATGATCAACGGTCTCCCTTTAATCCCATGAGAAAATCCTAGCCGTCCAAGGTTACCAGACGACACATGGTAACCTTTGACCAAAAACCCTAGTTTGGTCACGCCAAACTGCGCCAGGGCATGCGATGCCAATAACATGCCAACCTAGCTGCACCACCATGCCATTCAAATGGCATGCCAACCTAGTCGCGCCACCATGCTGGCCTTCCCTATGCGTCCACCAACGAACGAAAGCGTGTGACGATCAACGGCTACCATTCCTCTTAAGATGCAAAATCTCGACCATCGAAGGTCACCAAGCTAGCAAGTCTCCCAAGATCGACTTTCCATGCAACAACAATATGCTCCATATTTTTCACAAAAACATTCGAGACATCAACACATATCACAAACTGGGGATCCTCTTTGGTTATTGTTTTGGCGGTTTACAGCGTGCGGCGTACACTACGCCCTTCATAAGGAAGTGTCAAAAGGGTGAGGTGGTTAGTAACTACAGGGAGTTAATGGTGAAACGCTCTTTTATAGGACATCAATTCCATGCGTTAACGGTTTTATGGAACATCAATTCCATGCATTAACGTTACCACCTCCTCCCATTTACTCTCCCATTTTTCCATTCCTTAATGAGACTAGAGTACGATATACCTCGACTTGTATAAATAGGTCTCACATATTCCCACCGAACAATAAGTTCAGTCATGAACATACACCACTCAGAAAACGTCTCCTAGCTTTCCATCTCTTAGCTTTCCACTTTCTGATACAAGTCGTAACACATGTACAACTACTCTTCCAGAATCAACTATTATGGTCTCATCA
Organism: Papaver bracteatum; assembly: GCA_023529315.1. NCBI lineage: Eukaryota > Viridiplantae > Streptophyta > Magnoliopsida > Ranunculales > Papaveraceae > Papaver > Papaver bracteatum. The sequence continues at coordinate 565,698 of JAJJWX010000778.1, read as the reverse complement.
CTTTCCTTGCTTCCCTTCCAAAAACCAACCCATTCTCCTTCACTTTGTGACCGAGGCAAGTCTGGAACGACCATTTCTAGGTTTAGGCCGGACTTGTACAGATTGATCTCTCGAATCTAAAGTACTCCCTTGCAGTATATTATTTAGGGTTTAAATTCGTTTCTCACCCATACACCCGAAATTACCGAAATCAGCAGAAACCATTTTCACCCTCAAACAGATGCATAATATGAATTCTTACCTGAAGAATTTTGACTGGAGGGAATTGACAACCTATTAATAATATATTTATAACCTTCAACTATCGTTTTTAGGTTGTCTTTCATCTCTCCATTTTTGCTTTCTTCTTCTGGTACCTTTTTCACATCATGAGTCCTTCTTCACATCATGATTGAAGAGGACCCATGAGTCCTTCTTGAACGAATTGGTTTAGGAAGACTGTTTCGTATTTAAATATTTGAGGAACACATCAAACTGACTTTTCTGGTAGGGTACACATGGCGAGTACTAAAACCAATTGGTCTATACATATGAATGTCAGTTACACCTTTGAGAATTAAATCTAAGGTGTGTTGAAGACGAACAATAGAATCGTCATTCAACCTCGATTTCCTCTTTTATTCAACATGTCCTTTTGAGTCAAAAAAGAGACACACTTTCTAATCACCTGAGTGAGATAGAACAGTCTTAAATCTATCGTTGGGAAATATCTTCCTTCCATGTGATGCGACTATTCCTTGATTAGAGGAAGACAGAGGCACATCCTTTTCAACAGGAATGGATTTCAAATTTTGCTTCCGAAACTGAATTTTTTACAGTTAAATCAGAAGTAATTGGTACAGTGGACTCTTTGGAACATTCTTGAACAGAGAGTTTACTTAAAAGAAGTTTAATTTCCAAAGCATCCTTTTTGAGTTTTTCCTCAAGCAGAGTTCATGAAGAACAGACCGAGGAATTTTCCTCTTGAAGGACCTTTAGAAGAGAGTCACGCTCATTTACTATACCAACAAGAGCATTGAATTTGTGTTTCAACCGGTTTACATTATCATCCTGGATTCTAACAAGTTTTAGAATCACTGCACACTCTTTTTGGCTGCTTCCCTTTCATCTTCAGAGTCATCCTCATCACTAAACAAATACGGGTAACACTTGTCAATGGAAATATGTTTCGTTGGAACACACGGTTCATCTATTTTTGAGATTGACAAATCTTTTTTTTCAAAAGATTGCATAGAAATAGAACTTTTGTTTCTGGTGATGTGTTTATCAGAGATAACACTTCTGTCCATATTCATATCGCAACAAACACAAACTTATCAGGTCTTTAAATGTGTTTGCCTACTCTAATACCAATTCAAAAATCGGGGTTCTAACAACCACACCCAATATTTCATTTGGCAATCTGAATAGATAAACTCCAATGAACTTTTAAGAGAATCAACTAGACAGTCAGACTCAATCTAGAGAAAATTATATCAAAGAGTTTTATATCTCTATCTCTTAATTCAATCCACAATCATCAAATAGGAATTTGCGAGCCCGGTTGAATATAAGAGAAAGAACTTGAACAGTACCAAAGACCAATGTTCAAGGATCAATCAATTTCAATCAACAACTAAAGGTTGGATTTCCCAATTGATCGATTCAACGCACAACTTGTGATATTTCAATCACACAACAAAATATAATACAGAAAAGAAATAACACAGACACCAGAAGTTTTGTTAACTACGAAATTGAAAATACAGGAAAAACCCCGGGGCCTAGTCCATATTTGAACACCACACTGTATTAAGACGCTACAGACACTAGCCTACTTCCAATGAACTTTGGACTGGAATGTAGCTAAACCCTAATTAATCTCACTCTGATTCAAGGTACAGTAGTGCTACTTACGCCTTTGATCCCAAGAGGATATTTTACACTTGATTCCATTGGATGATCTCATCCACAACCAAGAGTTACTACGACCCAAAGTTGAAGATTTGATAATTAAATTTGTCTCACATAGAAAAGTCTATTGGAATAGATAAATTTATCTCCCATAGAAATACCTATGACTTTTGTTCTGTCTTTTGATAAATTTGTCTCCCAATATTTGCAAAGAATTCATTCCTTATTATATAAATGTATTTGTTCATAACAAAACCGATTTTAGAACTTTAACCATTCAAGTATGCAAACGGGTACGCATACTTGAAATAGCCGGACCAAGTTTGGTACGCATACGAGTATGCATGCTATGGTTCCCGGTCATGGATCACATATATGCAAGAGTGCACAAAATGTTTATACTCCAATGTTGGTTAAGTGTTCTAACCTCTTATTTCAATCATTGAAACTTTCCTAGAGGATGAAAATATCCGTTTTCACACACTATTAGCGTCAAAGCAATTTTCAAGTTATTGAATAATCATAACAAAACATTCCAAGTCTACACCAAATGATTGTATCACACAAACCATGTAAGATGTTACTCGATAATTTTCACATGATCATCTTTTGACTTTCGTCATGAATATAAGATGAACTTGGTTGAAGCGAAATCTTACCAACACATATTTTGAGAAATATGTAAGCGAGTTAAACTCAGCATGAAATCTCAAATGTGTATAATCGAAAACCATATAGTAATACGACTTATATCTCAATATAGGAGATAGAGTAGAAATAGACTTTCCAAGTAATAGATGATTTTTAGTCTCCACATACCTTTTGCTGATGAAGTTCCACAACCACACCTTAGTAGTTATTCGTCTTCATTTGATAAACTCCATGAAGTCTAATGCTCAACTACACAATCTATCCTAGTCTGAGACATCACTATAAATATACTAGAAATCAAGACTTATAGTTTTGGTCATTAACATTGACAAACAATCTTGAGATAGCAACACTTGCGAGTTCGACCGAGCAGTGCTCTAACAATCTCCCCCTTTGTTAATTTTAGTGACAAAACTATTAATACATATGGATTAAAAAATAAATAAACTTTGTAGATTCTCATCCAAATGCTTGATATCCTTGGTTCTTCAACATTGCTCGAAATCTTCACCACTTCCAAGTACTCCAATGATTCCAAATGTGTTCAATTCCGCATCATTGTTGTTGAAGATCTGTAGCTATAACAATCAGAAAATAGTTGCTCTCAATCATTGTTATATATTATCATAGTATCATTATACTACATCAAAGTACAATTGTATCACAACTTTGACAATAATACTATGGTGATATGTATCACTCCCGCTTAGTCAATACTTCATCTCAACATTAAAACCACTCCTTCTTACATAATGATCTGTAAACCATATGTATTTTTAGTGTGAACTACACATTAATTCTCCCCCATTTTGTCAATATAAATTGGCAAAAAATTAGTGGGATCCTCATGAAATTTTCATAGAGATACTTCATGACCAAAAGAGAATAACATACCAACTTGTTTTGATGATTTCACATAGTCGAAACTTAGTGTATTCATTAAGGAGTTTATATAGATACAAGATAACTCCTACAATATTCCACAGCCACACTCCCCACAAAGATTTGGCAATTAAGAACTTTCCCCCATAAAATGTCATTCCCGAAAGAACAACAAGAAAGACCTTACTTTCAAAAGAAAATAAGGATTTCTTTGGACATTAACAAATCACATGAAAACATGAATTTGTATCCAAAAATACAATTGAATTAACCACAAGGAAAATAATCAATTCAATTTCCCATGCCCAACATAAGAGAACTTACATAGAAACACAACATATACACAAAGATGTCAATCGGGGAAAGACCAATACTGAGAAATAATCAAAGATTCATTCTATTTTTCATCACTATTTTCACAGTGACATATAATAGACTTAATATTTGTAAACAAAATTTCATCCTTTCTTCCATCAATATTTGCATAATGATATAAAAGGATTAACTTTTGTAGTCAAAAGTTCATTCTATCTTTTATCAATACTTTTATACTGACATATAATAGAGTTAACGTTTGAACAAATATGGGACAGCCAAGGTTCACGGACGTAAACTACATATCCCATAACAAATTGTAATATATAAAATTATAAGGATTAATACTGCAAAAATCATCTTCCAAATCAACTTTAGAATTTAAAAAAATAAATCTAAAAACATTGCAAGATGAAAATGTTGGAAATATCTATGTGTACTCACAATAATGGCTATTCCAAACCATAGGTTAGACTTCCTAAATAACAAGAATAAATTCTCATCATAAGTTTCCTAGACATAGATAAAAAGAACCAAAGCAACTCTGAAAACAAAAAGGATCACAAGCAAAGATCAACGTTCACTTATGGAAGCTTCATGGGTTTCTAGACCTTCAAGCTTGTGATTGACGGTATCGACTTCATCTTTGGACAAGATATTCTTCATGAGACGATCCTTAACATGTTTTTTCATGAGAACAAGGTCAGAGTTAACCTTTTTCAACTCAGTTCTCAACATATCAAGGTTTTTTAGGATATCTATAAGAAGAAGTTTTGCATTGTTAAACTGACTGATAAAATCTTGAACAACTTTAGCAAAAATCACTTCATTATCCTCAATGTCTGAAATATCAGGAGATTGAGTACATGTGTAATTAACTTCCGCAAGAGTTCTTTTCTCCTCTTCTTCGAAACCACAACCCTTATCAAGAAAACCTTTTTCAAAGTTGCAAGTTCCCGAATGCGATGTCATTCTTGACAGGAAAATAACCTGGAGTATGCGTACTCAAGCAACAAGATTTGGTATTTAAATGGTTTCTTAAGGAACCAGAGTTTAAAGTTTCCAAAGTTAGTCCGTGACAAGTAACGCGGGTACCCGTACGAATACAAAATTGACCCATAGCTAGAAAATACCCAAGAGTGAACAATGGAAAATAGGAAAATTGTTTGTTCAATAATGTTTTGCTACGTGACAAATTTCACAAGCTCAATAAATTTTACATTCTCATCATAGAAAAATTTAGAGAATAAGAGTAGCATTTTGACATACCAAAGTTTCAAGAAGAAATTAAAAATCAAAAGCTTCGTCAAAACAAAATACAAATACTTATGCAAACATGTTTGTAAAAGATAATTTGGCTAGGAATGATAAGCAAATAGCCAGAGAATCAAGAAACACTTTGCCATCAAGTATACCTAACCATGTCTCACTCAACTAGGATTTTTTGTGAGTGAGATTTCAACCTTGTGACTAATTAGCACATGTATGAGCCTTGAGCTCATGATGAACGTTGTTTTCGGTTAAACCTCTTTCTTTTTAACTTTGGAGGAAAACCATTATGATGCGAAAAGTTATCATAAAATTTACTATCTTCAAAATACGATGCATAGTATGAATTCTTACCTGAATAATTTTGACTAGAGGGAATTGACATCGTGTTAATAATCTCTTTATAACCTTCAGTTATCATTTTTAGGTTGTCTTCCATCTCTACATTTTTGCTTTCTTCTTATGGTACCTTTTTCACATTATGAACAACATTATTTCCCTTTTTGATTGAATAAGACCCATGAGTCCTTCTTGTACGAATTGGTTTAGGAAGACTGTTTCGTACTTGAACATTTGAGGAACACATCGTACTGACTTTACTGGTAGGGTACACAAGGTGAGTACTAAAACCAATTGGTCTAGAAATACGAATGTCAGCTACACCTTTAAGAATTAAATCTAAGATGTGTTGAAGACAAACAATATAATTGTCATTCAACCTCGATTTTCTCTTTTGTTCAACATGTCCTTTTGAGTCACAAAAGAGACACACTTTCTGATCACCTGAGATATTAGATAGAACAATCTTAAAGCAATTGGTACAGTGGACTCTTTGGAACATTCTTGAACATAGAGTTTACTCAAAAGAAGTTCAATTTCCAAAGCATCCTCTTTGAATTTTTCCTCAATCAGAGTTCGTGAAGAACAGACTGAGGCGTTTTCCTCTTGAAGGACCTTTAGAAGATAGTCACGCTCATTTACCATACCAGCAAGAGCATTGACTTTGTGTTTCAACCTGTTGACATTATCATCCTGGATTTTAACAAGTTTTAGAATCATTGCACTCTCTTTGGATGCTTCCCTTTCAACTTCAGAGTCAGACTCGTCAGTAAGGAAATACGAGTAACACTTGTCAATGGAAGTCTATTTTTTTAGAGCACAAGGTTCATCTATTTTCGAGATTGACAAATCTTTCTCTTTAATAAATTTCATAGAAATAGAACTTTTTTTTCTGGTGATGCGTTTATCAGAGATAACACTTCTATCCATATTTAGATCGTTACAAACACAAACTTATCAGGTCTTTAAATGTGTTTTCCTCCTCTGATACCAATTGAAAAAACGGGGGTCTAACAACCACACCAAATATTCCGTTTGGAAATATGAATAAACAAACTCCAATATACTTCCAAGAGAATCAACTAGACAGTCAGACTCAATCTATAGAAAAGTATATCAAAGAGTTTTATATATCTATCTCTTAATTCAATCCACAATCATCGAATAGGAATTTGCGAGACCGATTGAATATAAGAGAAAGAACTTGAACGGTACCAAAGACTAGTATTCAAGGATTAATAAATTTCAATAAACAACCAAAGGTTGGATTTCCCAATTGATCGATTCAACGCACAACCTATGATATTTCAATTATATAACAAAATATAATGCGAAAAATAAATAACACAGACACCAGAAGTTTTGTTAATGAGGAAATCTTAAATGTAGAAAAACCTCAGGACCTAGTCCATATTTGAACACCACACTGTTTTAATCCGCTACAGACACTAGCCTAGTACTAATGAATTTATGACTGGAATGTAGTTGAACCCTAATTAATCTCACACTGATTCAAGGTACAGTCGTTCTCCTTACGCCTATGATCCCAGTAGGATACTATGCAGTTGATTCCCTTGGCTTATCTCACCCACAACCAAGAGTTGCTGCGACCCAAAGTCGAAAATGAGATAAACAAATTTGTCTCACACCGAAAAGTCTATTGGATTAGATAAATTTGTCTCCTACAGAAATACCTATGAGTTTTGTTCCGTGTTTTGTTAAATCAAGGTGAACAGGAACCAATTGATATACCGGACTTATAGTCCCGAAGAACAGCCAAGAAATATCAATCACCTCTCAATAATCCCAATCGATTAACGAAACAAGATATTGTAAAATCACAAACGATGAGACGAAGATGTTTGTGACTATTTTTCAATCTTACATATCGGAGATAAATCTCTAGCAAATCTTAACAAATATAGTACTCAGTCACGATAGTAAAAGTACGATCAGAACACACAACTACAGAGAAAATAGTTGGGTCTGGCTTCACAATCCCAATGAAGTCTTTAAGTCGTTAACCTACAGGGTTTCATGAAAAACCTAAGGTTAAAGGAAAATAGACTCTAGCATATGCAACTAGTAACACACATGAGATGTGGGGATTAGGTCTCCTTTATATACTTTTCAAATCAGGGTTTGCAATCTAAGTTACCTTGGTAACAAAGCATTCCATATTCACCGTTAGATGAAATCCTGAGTAGATTCAAACTAATATTTTTCAACTGTTAGATCGAACTTAGCTTGTTATACACAAATGAAATGTACCTTCATTTAGGTTTATGTAACCATACATAAACGTGTACACCATGTTGTCTCAACAGTGGTTAACCGAGGTTAGCTAAATGAACACACTCATATCAACCTTATTCATCTTAACTATGAATAGTTCAAATAACTAAATGAAACTAGTTAAAGAGTTGTTCAATTGATTTATTCTCATAGATGTATACAAGAACACAATTGAAGAAAATCGGTTTGATTCACTCGAATCAATCATGAACCTTATAGCCACGGTTTGCAAAGAATGTATTCCTTATCATATAAATGTATTTGTTCATAAGAAAACCGATTTTAGAACTTTAACCATTCAAGTATGCAAACGGGTACGCATACTTGAAATAGCCGGACCAAGTTTGGTTTTAGCCAGTATGCGAACGGGTACGCATACCTCCAAACTCAGCAGAAAAATCCGGACACAAACCTACGCCAGTATTCGTATGGGTACGCGCACTTAGGTTCCCGGACTCCTCAAACCAATAGGTACGCATACGGGTATGCATACTATGTTTCCCGGACATGGATCACATATATGTAAGAGTGTACAACATGTTTATAATCCAATGTTGGTTAAGTGTTGTAAACTTTTATTTCAATCATTGAAACTTTCTTAGAGGATGACAATATCCCTTTTCACACACTATTAGCATCAAAGCAATTTTCAAGTTATTGAAATAATCATAACGAAACATTCCAAGTCTACACCAAATGATTGTATCACACAAACCATGTAAGATGTTACTCGGAAATTTTAACATTTTTCACTTTCGTCATGAATATAGGATGAACTTGGTTGAAGCGAAAGCTTACCAACCCATATTTCGAGAAATATGAAAACAAGTTAAACTCAGCTCAAAATCTCAAATGTGTGTAGTCGAAAACCATATAGTAATACGACTTATGTCTCAATATAGGAGATAGAGTAGGAATAGACTTTCCAAGTGATAGATGAGTTTTAGTCTCCACATACCTTTTGTTGATGAAGTTCCACAAGCTCGTCTTAGTAACTCTTCATCTTCATTTGATAAACTCTGTGAAGTCTAATGCTTAACTACACAATCTATCCTAGTCTGAGACATCACTATATAAGTAGACTAGAAATCAAGACTTATAGTTTTGATCACTAACATTGAAAAACAACTTGAGAAATGCTCTAACAAAGACCCATTTCTAACATCCATTAAATCAGATCCAATAGTACTGATATAACCAATACCCAACCTTTATGAACAAATCCCACACAAAATTAAGATAAAACCGTAAAAAAAAGTAGCGAAGGAGAGAGATAAACTAACCAACACTGATCACCGATCACTGAACTAGAAAAACCAGCTAATAACTACATATCAATATTAAAAAAGTCGAAACCCAAGAGAAAATAAAACCTTGACCAAAGTCAGCGTCGCTAGAAAAATCACCTCTTATCCCTCTCTTAATTTTTTATTGGGTAAATTTTTTGTTTTGGCTAGATTCGGCATGTTAGAACTGAGACTAATATTCTGCTATTTATATATGTGGTTCCCACTATTTAGACCTTTATAAACCTCGTGTCAAAATTCTATTCCTTTTAAAACTGGTTTCTTTTTTAAATCCTCTCTTGTTTGAGGCTTACGGAGTTTATTTGAGGCATATCAATTTCTTCTCCCAATTTGTGCAAATAGCTATGGGGTGTCTAAATAGGGAAAAATAACCAACCTATCCTCAAATATATTAACCCAAATCCTAACCCATATAAATCCAACTCATTATTATTTTGAGCTAAAAACCTAAAATATTAAAAACCTAAAACAAAGAAAACCTTTATATATTCTTCTAATCTTACCAAATCCATAAACTCTAATAAAAAAAATGATCTTTTTGTCCAATTATCACCGATCCAACAAGGTAAGGTAAATCTCCATCAACCCGTTCTAATAAACTGACTTATTTAATTGATTTGCATATTTAAAACCCATTTTTGAAAATCAAAATATCTGATTTCTACCCAGAATCGTTTTTTGTGGATCTATCATATGCATCGATTCTGGGTTATTTCTTTGCATCCACAAAGAACATGAAGCATAATCGGTTTGTAAGATGATTATCATCCACCAATTCTGTATAAAAATAAGAATATATAAATACATCACCATAATCAGGTTATAAGCGCATGAACATAAACTGATTCTGGAATCTGGGTACTTTTTATTTTTGAACTTTGTGTTCTTATAATCGGTTTTATGCACGTGGTTCATGTGTCGATTATGTCACTTGTCTGTTGAGATTCTCATACAAGCTAGAATCGGTTTTTATTTATATGTGTTATCCACCGGTTCCTATGGTTCCATTTTCCTGCGTATTTTTCTAGACAAAACCGGATTACATATGTCTTAAGCACCGATTGTTTAACTTGATTTTTTATTTGATTATACTTTTCATAGATATGGATTTCAGCCACTTGAAATTTTACAACCGAGAAATCCAAGTAAGTGATCTTAAGAGGGAGCCAAAGAAAATCTTCGTGAACAAATACCATGTTTTATTTTATAGAGAGACCAAGCTAGAGAAAGCTTTGGCATTTGCAGGTTATCTTTCATATGAGTAACTTGGGATGCTCGGCAGTGTTGCAGAAAATAGGTGACAACAGATAATAACTTGGTTGCAGCATGATGAGATGTTTATAGAAATGGATGAAGCTTTAGCAAACGATGTTTCTATTGAAGCTTCCAATGCAGGTGCTACTACCAATGTTGTTGTTTCCAATGGTGTTGCTGCTGATGGTTGTAGCGCCCCAAAAATTAAGTTACTTACTAATTCAAAATATTAACTACATAAGGAGGCATTAAGGATCTAACTCAATTACCTAAACATCAAAATGAGAAATCTGATACAGAACTTATCCTAAAACTAGCCCATAAACTCTGAAATTATAAAAATAAAAATCTCTCTAGTGATATGAATACAATAATGTGTTGTTTTACGGATTAAAAAAACAATACACATATAAAGGATATGTACGACGTTTCAAAAATTCGATAATTCTTTTAGCTACAAAAACAGATGTCTTCACGTGCACCATCTCTTCAGATAATTGAAAAACTGAAGTGGAAACGATTGAGCACACCATCCCCAAATGGGTGCTCATGGAAACAATCACAATGTCTAGATAATCACTAACATTCTTCACAGTTGTACTTGAAAGAATGATTAAACATCTTTTACACACAACACAAAGCAGAAGATTTCTCTAACTCTTCTCCCCAGATATTGCACCCATAAACAATATCTACTAAAGATCCACCACCAGATGGATATACGAGGAATGACTTCGAACAACCTAAACATATGATATTTGAAAAAGCGGAGGTCTAACAACACTACCCAATATTTAGATTAGCAATTTGTATGGACAACTCCGAGTTGTTTTCTAGAGAATCAACAAGATTCAATCAATAGAAAATATCTCAAGGAGTTATTATCTCAATCTCTCAATTTGATTTACTCAAGCAAATATGATTCGCGAGTCTAATCAAAGAGATATAACTTGGATGGTACCAAAGACCAATATCCAAGTATCAATCGATTTAAATCAACAACCAACAAGGTTGGATATTCTAATCAATTGAACAACGCACAACCTGTATTATTTCAATAATATAACAAAATATAATACGGAATAGAAATAACATAGACACCAAAAAAATTTTAACGAGGAAACCGCAAATGCATAAAAACCCCGGGACCTAGTCCAGATGAAACATACACTGTATTAAGCCGCTACATAACTAGCCTACTACAATCTAACTTCGGACTAGACTGTAGTTGAACCCCAACCAATCTCACAATGATCCAAGGTACAGTTATGCTCCTACACCTATGATCCCAGCAGGATACTACGCACTTGATTCCCTTAGATAATCTTACCCACAACCAAGAGTTGATACGACCCAAAGTCGAAGACTTTAATAAAAAAATCTGTCTCACACAGAAAAGTCTACAGGTAATAGATAAATTCGTCTCCCACGAATAAACCTACAAGTTTTGTTCCGTCTTTTGATAAATCAAGGTGAACATGAACCAATTGATAAAACCAGACTTATATTCCCGAAGAACAGCTCAGTTTCATCAATCACCTCACAATAAACTTAATCGACGCAGCGAAGAAGATTATTGAGGAATCACAAACAATGAGACGAAGTTGTCTGTGACTACTTTTATCTTGCCTATCGGAGATAGAAATCTCAAGACAATAATTACAATTGTACTCGTATGATAAAAAGAACAAGATCAGATCACACAACTACAAGAAAATTAGTACCGATCTGGCTTCACAATCCCAATGAAGTCTTTAAGTCGTTAACCCGAATTTAGAGACAAAACTCAAGGGTTAATGGAGACCGGCTCTAGCTTAGAGAAAACTAGTATCACACAAGAAAGGTGTGTGGGGATTAGTTTTTTCAATGGCTAGATTTCTCCGTATATAGTTTTTCAAATCAGGGTTTGCAATCAATGTTAGCTTGCTAACAAAGCATTCTATATATTCACCGTTAGATTAAAACCTGATTAGATACAAGATAATATCTCTCAACCGTAAGATCGAAAACTTATCTTGTCATACACACATGTACTTGACGTTTTGGGTTTGTGTAACCGTACCCAAACGTGTACAATGGTTGGTTCAATATTAGTCAACCAAATGGTTAGACAAATGATAACTTTCATATTAACCATATTCTTCTTTACCATAAATAGTCCAAATGACTCAAATGAACTAGTTAGAGAGTTGTTCAATTGCTATGAGATCCTAAGTATTACAAGAGCCATAATTGAATCAAAAACAATATGATTCACTCGAATCATTAATCATGAACTATAAATCCATGGTTTGCAAAAGCATTCCTTAGTAAATTAGAATAATTTCACGAACAACATTTTCAGACGTAACCTCTTGAGTTCGCGGACTCAAGCTAACCGATTGAAGTTATAAACTCCAGCAGAAATTCTAGGGTTCGAGATCTTCTGTCATTTCGCGGACTGCATATGATCTACAACTTCATCAGAAATTCTCGGGTTCGAGAACTACGCCAGTTCACGGACTGAGTTGCTGCTCACGTTCCAGTTCCACTTGATCAACAAAGTTCGCAAACTTCGGTTCAAGTGCTAAGGACTTATACATATATGTATTGCCACAACAATGTTTATATCCGCAATGGTTATATAGTCTAAACTCTCATTTCAATCATTGAAACATTCTCAGAGGGCGTTATATAGTTGTTATTCACAAACTATTTTTCGTCAGAGCGATTTCCAAAATGATCGAAACATAACATGACTTTCGTCACTAGGCAAAGATGAACTTGGCTAAAGTGAAAGCTTTACCAAGACCTATTTCGAGAAATAGATAATCAAGATATACTCAGCTCGAAATGTCACATGTGCATATTCTTAGTCTATATATATAAACGACTTTTGTCTCAAGATAGGAGATATAGTAGATAGACTTTTGAGTGATAGATAAGTTCAAGTCTCCACATACCATTTAGTAGATGAAGATCCACTGGTTCCTTGAGTAGTCCTTCGTATTGTATGATGATCGTCATGGAGTTCTTGAGCTCAACTATACTTTCTATCCTAGTCCGAGACTTTAGCTATAGTATACTAGAAATCAAGACTATATAGTTTTGATCACTAAGATTGACAAACATGCTTGAGATAGCAATACATGTGAGTTTGATCGAGCAGTGCTCTAACAATATTCTAACCTCATTTCACTCTAAGGAAAGTAAGATGTTAGAATAATCCCAGTCTAAGATGATAACGCCATACACACGAAATGCATACATCCTATGGTTCAAGTATCACAATCACAATCTAGAAAATAGAAAATGGTTTGATTACTATGATACGACTTGTAGGTTCATATCATAATACTCAAATCAAACTCCTAAGACTGAACAATCAAGCATAATATGCATACGACCAGTCTCCCGGATAAAAATACGTATATATAATATTGAGGGTCAATTCTACACCTAATCTATCATATTGAGAGCCAATTCCACGGGACTCGTCAATTTTCCATGTACCGAGTTGAGATAATATTGGGGGAGGTTTCCACCCCCTAATAGAGATAGTATTGAAAACCCAATACTACCAAATTCCAGTGGTATTGAATCCCTAGTATTCTTACACCAAATTTCAATATCGACAATAGTGAGAAGCCGTGGAAAAACACAGACACTCCTCATGAGGAGACCAGACAATGAAAATCAGGCAACATACTCATTCAATTTTATACAAACATGTCCAAAATTATCAAAGAATCATCATGCTCGTAGTTTAAATAAAAACATAATAATTACCAAAAAGTTACAAAACTTCCCACCTGATTAAAGGAAAACCACTCCAATCTTCATATTCCCAATCTACAATATTATATCCCCGTCATCATTATCATTGACATCGTCTTGAATGTGTAATTACCATTTGATTCAACATGGCAAAGATACATAAATGATCTTTCAGAACCTCAGTCGATATTCTTTGCTCTAACTCAAAATTCGTCTTATATATCATTCCACCATCTCGTCCGTTATTAGGTTTTATAAATGTTATAAGTTCTAATTGATCATTTAAAGAAGTGGGAAAAGTTAGCCGAAAAAGTATTCAGGTGGCTGGAAAGTAATCGGTCAACTAACACCCAATATCAGTCAAAGGTCAAGTCAAAGTCCAACTGGTCAGATCTTTGAGTCAAATCGGGTCAAATCCTGGTTACAGAGTTAACTAAGTCAGAAAACCGATTCAGGCATTTCATATTCAAAATTAACCGAGTCAGACAGAATAGAATCAGTCAGACAACTGACTGGGATGACTAACAGGCTTAAACTCTATTGTAACTACAAAAACATAACCAACCCGATTCTTAGGCTTTCACCATAGCCTCAACATTTTATCTATCAAATCTATTACCACCTACACCACCTATTTTAGTTCCTCTTCAACTTCATTCTTACATAACAACATCATGACTTTTACAAGTTCATCTTCAACCTAATCTATTGTCTTAACTCCACCATACTGCAACATATTCACTATGATTCCAGCCAATTTGCTAAACTAATATATCAAACTTGATTTCTCTTATTGAGTTCCATTAATATTAACTAATTTGCACGTCTTATTCTTCATTGCAACTCATCTAAACAATCATACTAACTTCAGAGTTACAATCTTCATATCTACAATACCAACATCTAAGAATTTCAGGCCTCCTCCTTATACTCTATAACACCACTAAGTTCAGGTTCAACAACATCAACCCCAACACTTCATGCATACTCTTCTTATCTTCAATTTACCCTCAACGATCATGACACTACCCAGATGCATCTACTTGAGTTACCGCGTATGTCTCTGATTCCAGTACTAGCTGTAGAGACACAACTTTACAAAACCTTCAATATCCATCCTTTCAACCTACACTTGTATCCAGACAATACATTCGAAAATACCAATACAGATTCAAACTGCTGCTACTCCAATAACGTCTATGTTTACCATTAACTCAACTCTTATCTGTAAATCCCCACCATCAGACTCATCTCCTTCATTTAATCAACATCACCAAACCCTAACCTGAGATTCACTTTCTTTCTAAAGAAACTAAAATTAAGCTCTATACAATCATCTCCAACACAACTAAGATCGAACCACCTATAATCTATCAAATCATAACAATTTTATAAAGAGATATCAATAAATTTTAAACCCTAAATTAACTTACCATTTTCGTCTTCTTCCTGAGATCAAACAACTTTAGTACCATCACATTTGTCTTCGATCAAACATGATAACAAGGTTTACAAGAATTTCTCATATAAAATAAACTCAAAACTCTGAGATCGAAATCAACAGAGAGGAGAAGAGGGGAAACAGAGAAGAAGAAGAGAAGAGAAAAAAATAAATTCCTCCTCGAATTGGTTTGGGATAAAACCAATGGAAAACACTAAGGCACCCACTTGATTTGATATGGGAAGAAGGTCGGTCCTTAGAGGAGAAAACTTGGATTCCTTGATAACATCGGTCTATGAAATAACTATTTTTCCCTTCATACAAATTAGATGATTTCATTTTCATCCGACGTCCAACTGACGCGTTCGAGTAGTCCATTTCATATATATTTTCGAGATATATCCAGCGGTACTAGTTTCACATCTAAATTATTGTTAGATTAATTCCTATTAATTAACGTTCGTGTTAAACTAATCAAGTCATTAGCGATTAAATAGTCTTTTGATTGTCTCTAGACCGGTCAAATGGCGTTGACGTGCTTGAGGGTCTTTACAATGGTGATATTGGTGCTCCAAATGCTACAACTCCACGATGTTGATGCCCCTTATGCTAGCTAATTAAGATATTATAAGTTAATGTTTCTAAGATTTTTAGTGGTTTTTAATTATCTTATGACTTGTTTGGATAATTACGGTTTTTAATTTAACTATGGTAATGAGTTTATGAACTTAATGTATTTACAATTTTAATTATAGTTGTGGTATGTAATGGGTTTATGGTACAATGAGTTTATCCATGCTTCAATTTATGTTTTATGAATACAAGCACACAACCGGTATATATGTACTGACCTATAATCAATTATTTAGGATTCATGAATACATCGGTTTATGTAGGTATTCTTATAATCCGATTCTACATGCCTTAGAAATGTCAGTTTTCTGTATCTTTTTCTAGTTAGAATTGGATTATGTGTGCAAAAATATGAACCGATTATGGTCAAAGGAAAATTCAATTTTTTTTTTGATTTTCAGACCAACAATCGATGGATGTTGACAACTATAAAGACTAATTCTCTTTGGCATAAAATAACAATCGGTTTACATGCGCATTCATGAGGGCTGATTGTGCTCAATTATTTCACTTTTTTCAGGAAAAGACTAGATGTTGCGGTCTTTCTCTATATACAGAGACCTCATTCTTAGACCCACTTTTTCTCAAACTTCCATATTCAATTCACTCCTACGCCATATATACTCTACAAACACACATTTCATACTTCTACATACAAGCATGGCATCGTTTGACTCTGCCGAAGATTTGGTCATAATTAAAATATAGTACGATGTAAGCCGAGTTATAGTTCTCTCCCTCGTAACGGTAAAACCCAAAACCTTTTGGGGGAAGGTATATAACAAATATAGTCGATATTATGGGAATCCAAAAAGAAGTAGTCTTAAGCAAATTCATGATAGGTACCAAGTCATCCAAAATGCGATAGTTGTTTTTATATCTATCCAACAACGGATCTTCAACCGTAGCCATCTAAGCTTGTACCTTCAACAATTTGTAAATATTTTTATGGTTATTTCACGTAAACTAAGTTGTTTGATCTTATAATTAAACTATACTAACAAAGTAATTTTGTGTTATGTTTTTGTATGAAGAAGTCATAAAAGCGCACTACTTAGAGGAAAAGGTAGAAGCATTCACATTTGATGAAAGTTATCACTTCATGGTATTTAAGATTTTGGAATATGCCCCATACTTTGTGGCGGGTTTTGTTGAATCGGAAGGAGATTCCTTCGTTTTCCCCGATGAAGATTCATAGATTTAGAAGTTTTTGTGGGTATATATCTTTGTAAACCCTCACAAAAGTATAACTCGTCCACTAGGGTCGCCTAGGAGTTCAAAGGAGTGATGCACGTGCTAAATGCATTCGTAATTCCTATGAAAAAGAGTATATTTGAAATGAATGAATACGTCCCAAAAGTATGAATGATTTTTTTTCTTATGAAAATGCATCATTCGGTTTATATATGACTAATAAGAAATCGATTGTTATAATCGATTACTACACATATATATATATATATATATATATATATATATATATATATATATATATATATATATATATATATAAATGTCAACCAATTTTCAGTGTCCTTCATGAATGAAGAACACCAACCCGGAATCGGTCCACGAGTGCATGAACATAAGCCGATTTTGGTCGGAGCAACTACGATGTGGTCAGGCCACATCATAGAAGTATGTGTCTCATCTTATTTGATCGACATGTCTTAGAAACCGTTTTTTTTTCTAATTTCAAGAGGTTTAGTGGGGGCTATTTTATTAGGAAAACTAACTTTTCAATCTTTTTTTTATGAGAAAAAATAGGAAACATAACTAATATTTTATACGTGAAGGTAAAAGAAGATGGGCCACATATTCAAATGATGTGTTCGGACCATATCATAACCGTGGGGGTTTCGGTTGATGTTGGGAAGAAAAAAAATAAAAAATGTCACTTGTTCGATATCTGATGAACATTAGCTGATTTCACATCTAACACGGTTAATTAACACTAATCGATCAAAGTAAACTAAGCATTATGAAAAATAATTGGCTACGATTAGGGCCGGCCTTGAGGGAAGGTCAACGAAGGTTGACTTCGGGGCATCACGATAAAAGGGTCAACAAAACTTGGGCATCTCATTAAAAGGACCTACACTCCTCTAGATAAATGAACAACGTGTTTAGAATTAAAAAACATTTTTGCTTGGAATTATACGATCTTCTGGACGAGACCAACATAAGCACCGATACGGTGTTATTCAAAGTTGTATTCATAGGAAGATAACTCCAACATCCCCTGCTTCTTCGCATCGTCTGCTTCTTCATGAAGAAGAGATGACCTGCTGAATGTGCTTCTCTATAAAACTCTTAATTTCGTCTCCCTCTGTGTTGTTACTGCCATGAGTGTGTCAATCACCATAGGTTGAATGGTGATTAATAAGTGATGAACTAGATTATGGATTGATGGATGGATGAAAGCTTGCGGGTACTTTTGAGAAGTAATTTTTTTGCTAGATGCAATGCGGATGATGGATTGATGCAAGCTTAATAGTTGCATTCATGAAACTATTATTGGCGTATAATTCCATTTCAAGGTAAGCTTGTTTATTGTTAGGATCCGCCATGAATACTGTTATTAGCACAAAGTTATCCAACTTCGTTGTGTGTTAATTTACAAAATTTTGGCACTCAGTTTTAATTCCCTTTTTTCTTATGTGTCTAACAATGTTTGTAATGTTTGGCGGAGATGGTAGTTGATGCTGGACTATTATTGGAAGCAACAAAAACAGGTGCCACCAAAGGGACAGCCTCAGCAAAAGCTATAGTTTAAGGAAAAAAAGTCTGAAAGTAGCAATTTCTAGTCTTATATCAACCATGAAGGCATGAATGCTAGCTAGCTTGAACTCGTGCTTCTTATATTATCTTCTATTTATTTCATTTCGTCTAAGTTAACTTTTTTTTTGTTTTTCTTTAGTCGTATGAAAGAACGATGGTGTTGTTAGATTATGGTATGAATGAGGGAAGCAATTTGTCCAACTTCTTGAATTATGCATTACAACAAGCTTAGTACTTATCTGTTGTAACATTACCTCTGCGCTAGTAAAACTCGCGAAGCATATCATGATGAATGGAGCAACATTTTATTCGTGGCTTCGGGGCAGCCAAATCTCAGGGCCAGCCCTGGCTACGATAAGTTACTTCTAATGGCCGTTTATTATCTTTCAGCGATAGACCCAATAACCTCGATAAGCCTCAAACTAATCCTTCCTAAATTGGGGCCTATCAAAATTTTATTTCCACCACAAACATTGATATGGGGTGTCCAAATTTATTGAAACTTCCAAAATGACCCTCTAAAAAATAATATTACTAAATTACCCTTCAACTCTTAATAATAAACCTAAAACTAAAATCATTTATCATTTTCATCTCATTAACCGATTCTCCTCTTCTTCTTCTCCCTCTTTTTTTCATTTTTTTGAAACCAAAACATCGTGGATGATCGACGATCCAAATACGATTAATCGTTATTTTCTTCTATAAAATGTCGAAACCATCAAGATACAAACAAGCCACTGGAATTACTTATCCTAGTGACTGTAATCCCGAAATTGTTAAAGCAATTGGAAACAAACCGAAGAAGAAAACGGTTGCTAGAGAAAAAGCATCTCTAATCGAACAATAACAGGAGGAAATGGGTCGAATCAGGTACTTTTATATCAACCCAATCCTCTAAACTAGGTTTTAGTAACACGCAATCGCTTAAAAATTAAAAAATTTGAAATCAAAATATTTCCTTGTTCACAGAATCGGATCACGTTAATATCTATATAACCCGATTGGTTTTGGAAACAGTTTATGTTCTTAGACTTATAAACCGATTATGTTGCATGTACATCGTAATTGGAAAACGTTAATGTATAAAAAAACTGATTGTTGTAGCCATTTTCCTGTAACTAAATTTTGTTAGAATCGGATTACATATGTGTTTAAAAAAACCGATTGTGTAGCCTGAAAATTCTTATATTTTAGTCAACAATCGGACTTTATATGTATATCGATAAAACCGATTATGAGAATCGGGTTACATTAGCAGTTAAACAATCCGATTATGGGTTTTGTTGTTACAATCGTATTACATGAGCACTTGAATAAACCGATTGGTTATTTGTTATGTTAAGAATCGGATTTTATATGTATAAATAGTAAACCGATTATGTACCTTGACTTTAAAAAAATGCATTCAATTCCATTGTTGTTTGTTGCTTAACTCCGTATTCTACAGGCCAAATAAGGGCAACCAACAAAAGCAAGCCGAAAAGAAATATAAGAGGAGACATGACCTTGCTTCTCCTCCTAAGCCTTTGACACCTCGTCGAAAAGACGGTCAAAATTTGAATGATTCTCACCGAATGTCCACGGGGAGTAAAGCCAAAGGGATCAGCATAAATGACCCACCAACTTAAGCGAAGCAACCAACACACGAAGAATCTGATTCCGATACACCTACTGAACAAGAATGTGGTGAAGATGAAAGCGATGAGGAAGTTAATGAGGAAGAAATTGGTGGCAAGGAAGGTGGTGAAGAAGAAAGTGATGAGGAAGAAATTGGTGGCAAGGAAGGTGGCGAAGAAGAAAGTGCGGATGAAAGTGATGAAGAGATAGGAGAAGTTCAAGAACAAGTCCAATCAGGAGAAGTTCAACAACAAGTCCAAGGAGGAGACGCTGAAAACCAAGATAACACATATGGTAAGAATAATAAGAAAGGGGACCACATGCCCGACCCACTGAAGATGTTTTCTCGCGGCCCTATGGATCCCGTTCACGGGTTTCCCGATGATGGAGGAAAGATGTTATGGGGGTACAAAGGCAGTTGGGCCGCCGTCATTTTCCATACAATAGTAAGTACCTAAACCTTATGATATGTAACATAACAATTATTATTCGTGTAGTGTTTTGAATGTTGTCCATCGGGTTTGTTTTGTTTTATAGGATCACAAGGATGCCGTTCGTCTTATGAGGCCAGGAACGTCAGTGAGTATGATGAGGAAATGGCCACTGGAAGCAATAGAATCAACCGTTGGAGAAGTTCCAGAAGTAATCGATCTAGTCAATTCAACGGGTTTGATCCCCGCGGTCGATAATTTGGACCTTGGTTACGACAAACCTCTTTGTTCCGCCTTTGCCGAGAGATATTACGGGGAAACAGATACTTTGTATCTTCCGTTTGGAGAAATGAAGATAACTCCAAATGATGTGAAGTTCATTACCGGGCTAAGCATAGATGGTAAAGTAGTGAAGCACAAAGATTACGTGCAAGAGCTTAAGTGGGATAAGATTTACACGTTCACCAAGGATGTGTTCGAATGGGATGAGGAGAAGACCAAGTCAGAGATACTGGTAGGCAAGGAGAAGCAGAGGATATTCCATCTCTCGAAGCTGAGGGACAGCTTCATGGGAGCAAAGAAGCTTTGTGCTGAGGGACAAGAGGTAACGCCGCAACGTATCATTTCCACGACCAATACGTATGTCCTCTACGTCATAGGAGCTGTTATCTTCCCCGACGTTTCTGGTTCCCGTGTGAGCGCCAACTTTATCCATCTGTTGCAACCATTTGACAAGATTCGCGAATACTCTTGGGGCACAACCATGATTGCACACTCGTTGAACGAGTTGAGAAAGGCTTCTAGGGATCAAAGGAACCAAATCGGAGGGAATATGGCACTTCTACAAGCGTGGATATATTTGCACTTCCCAATATTTGCTCAAAGGGCTTTTGAGAACAAGTAATGGGACGAAAGCTATTATAGAGACATGTACATCTACAAAAGTAAGCCGAAGAACCAAAAAAGGGATTATCTGTAGTTGAGACGCCAGTTGGACAACTTGACGACGAAAGATGTTGTCTTCGATCCTTACAAAAAGGATTTGGTTAAAGGAAAAGGAAAGAAGGTTGGGTGCGTAGAGAAAAGTGATTATTGGGGGTCTTTGTTTCACCCAAGAGGATATGTAATGTACAACCCATACTCGAGTGATACGAATAGATGAGAGGCCCAAGATATAGGACAAAGATACGACTCTCTAATTCCTGGTGCATATTTTTACTCAAATACGTTTTGTTAATGGTTTTAGCATTATATATTGATTTTTTTTTCTTTGAAATTGAAACAGAGAAGACGAGTCGTGTACTTGATAACCCAAGCAAATCTAGAAATCAGGGAAGGGAAAAATGTTAACGCCAATAAAAAGATGATAGATGAATTACACAGTCTCAAAGATGTAAAAGCTGGTGCAAAGTTTGGGGAGCTGGAGGAGGAGGAATAGGAGGAGGAGCTATGTACCAATATGTAATCCGATTGTCATGAAGAAAAGTTCTGTATCATTTTTTTCATAGAATCGGTTTATATGTGCCTGTAAGAAATCCAATTTTTTTCAAGAAAAGTTCTGTGTGTTTGCCAAGAATCGGATTGCATATGCATTACAAAAGCCCGATTAGTTAGAGGAATATTTTACAAGATTTTATAAGGACACAATCGGGCTATGTGATCATCTCTAAAATCCGATTGTTGAAATTGAATTCAAATAAAATAGCCGTTGAGGCTACATCTATATAAGGACAACCTCTTTGATACAATCCCACATGACACACTTAGCCTAGAAAATGTAATGGGAACCGTTTGAAGATTTGTGTCTCGTTAAATCCTTTGATAATACGTTCCGTGATCGTCCGAATGAAATCCATTCAATGTTTTGGAAGAGAGTTAAAGAGTTCTTTTACAAGCGTACCGCGAATCCCAATAACCGCAAATGGAGAGACTTGGAATTTCAATTCCAATACATTAAAGGTGCAATGCGAGAGTACGTAAAAGTTAGAAATATGGTGTACGACTATCATCCACGAGATCCTCTTAGGAAAAAAGTGAGTAATGCGATCATCTTTATACCTATCAAAAGTTCACATACCAACATTTAAGAACTCATTGAATTTCAGCTGGAACGTTTCAACGGGCTATGGAGAATTCATAATAGGGAAACTAAGTTCATTCACCACAAAGAATATACGACGTTGTACCGACGTGCTCTGAGGTTCATTGACGAGCATTTGATGTGTCAAATTCTAGAATTCCCATACTGAATCATATATATGTACTGCGCTAATTTCCTAAACTATGTAATGAATATTTTGTTTCTAAAAGTAAGCTTTAATCGGATTATATGGCTATATATAAACACCGATTGTTGGAATCGGTTTATGTGGGTATTGATTAAACTCCGATTCTGGGTTTGCATACTCATACGGCATAAACCGAACCCAGAATCGGTTTACAAATGAACTAACATCAACCGATTCTGTATCTTGTCTTTCGAAAAAAAAATTAATTTTTACAAGTGTTGATTATGCATTAATCATAGTTGATTTCAAGATTAACTTGATTAAACAGTATTTAACTTTGTTAATTATCCGAATTACCACTAATTTAAAAAGGGCATATTGGGTATTAATATATATATTATTGGATAAGAGGTTCCCACAAGTTACTTCCTAATGACCCTATTTTGTCATGTAGTTATAGGCCCCATTAAGTTGGCTAAATCCCAGTTTAGGAAGGAAACTAATACCCCGTACCCATTTATCCCAAAATATTTAAAGCCTAGATTTAACATTTCTTCTATCCCAGTTAAGGGTGCACAGGAACCGAGCCGGACCGACGGACCGAACCGGAACCGGTGGAACCGTACCTGGTTTTGGACCGAACCGAGGTACAAGGTACAGGTACCGGTACCAAAAACTAGGAACCGAGGTCTGGGGGTACATACGGTCCCGGCACAGGTCTGTGTGCCGTCTGACCGAAAGTCCCGAATAAGTAGAGCCGTTAGATTTAGGGGATAAGGGATCATAATAGCCGTTAGATTAGATGGGGTATATAAGAAAACATTATAGGGTTTCTCAGTTTCTTTTCTCTTCTCATTTTCTTCTCTTTTTTTTTCCGTCTGAGTCTCTAAGAGGAAGAAGAGGCGAATCAAGTTCTTGAATGAAGATCTTCATTAACAAATCTTCGATTCAAGGGTAAGTGTTGATTCAGTTAATCCGTGCTCCTATTTTGATATTTTGAAACTAGGGTTTTGTTGATTCTTCGATTCAGTTAACAGATCTTCGATTCTTCATTAATAGAGTACAGAGACGAGCGACGACAATCTACTATTCTGAAACTAGGGTAAGTGTTGATTCAAACAATAATTCTTATTCAGTTCTCCTATTTTAAGAATTGTAATAATTTATAATTCTGAATCTCTTGAATCAATAGTTGAAGAAGCCACTTGCAATTATTGTGGAAGGACTTATAGGGCTAACAGGTCCAGAAATGGAACTTCTGCCTTGTGGAAGCACTTTAAAAGATGCCCCCGCAATCCTAATCATAACAGAGCTCACATAAATAATGCTTAGAAGTTGATACTTATGCTTAATGCAATTATAGTTCATAGTTCCATGTTGATATTTCATAGTTCTTATTTCATACTTATGCTTAAGTTGATATTTCATAGTTCTTATTTCTTATTTAAGTTCTTATTTCTCTTCTCTTGTCAGTGATGGATGCATCAAGTCAAGCTCATGATGGAACAGCTACTCCTACACCTACAACTGCTACACCTACCACTGCCACAGATACAATTGTTGGATCCTCAATCCAACCAACACATGAAGAAGCACAGCCAGACATAGCAGCAGTAGATGTTGAAGCTACTTCTAGTCAAATGGCTGTTAAGAATCTTAAGATAACTTCTAACATTTGGAATCATTTCAAGAGGTTGAATGTTCAAGATGCTTCATGCAATTACTTGCAAGAAGTTGATAAAGGCCCATACTTGGAAGGAATGGTACAAGTGGAATGTGGAAGCACTTCAACAGATGCAAGCGAGAATCCTAACAAGCCAAAGCCAAAAGGACAACAAACTCGACATTAAAACCTGCAGAATCAGCGAGGATGAAGGTCGGTTAGTCTCTACTATTTTCAGTCAAGAAAAAAATGTAAAAGGGCAGTTGTTGAATTTATTATAATTGATGAGATGTCATTTAGAGCAGTTGAGGGTGAAGGTTTTAGGAGAATGATGCATGTCTTAGAGCCTAGATTTGTTGTGCCAAGTAGAATGACTATTTATAGATGTTTATTAGACATGTATGTATTAGAGAAAGAAAATTTGAAAACCTACTTCAAGTCAACCAAGCAGAGGGTTAGTTTGACAACAGACACATGGACTTCACCAAACAATTTCAACTACATCTGTAATAATGACACTTTATTGATCAGCAGTGGAAGTATCAAAAGAGAATTATTATGTTTTCTGAGGTTAGTGGTCACAAAGGAATTGACATTGGTGAGATGTTAGAGAAGTGTTTGTCAGATTGGGAGCTTAAAGATGTGTTTACTGTCACTTTGGATAATGTGAGTGCCAACAAGGTAGCAATGGATTATTTGAAGACTAGTATTGTTTCAAAGACAAGGGCAGAAGAGAGAGCTAAGTACTTGCATGTAAGTATATGTATATGAATATGAATTATATATATTTTTTTAGTTTCTGCTTAGGATTATGTTTATTAGTTTTGTTAAAATATCTAATACTTGTTTGAATTCACCTTTTCAGGTAAGGTGTGCAGCTCATGTACTTGCACTTGTGGTAAAAGATGATGTGAGGGTCTACAACAAATCAATTGCAAGAATCAGGTCAGTTGTTAAGTATATAAAGGGTTCTCCATCTAGGTTGGCTAAGCTTAAGCGTTGTGCAAAATTAGTTGGAATAGAGTCTAAGGTAACATTGATATTAGATGTTAAGACTAGGTGGAACAGTACATTCTTGATGCTACAGGCTGCAGAATTGTTTGAAAAAGCATTTATTAGGTTAGAAAGGTATGATAAGGAATATCGGCAGTTGTTTTATTATCCAAAACAAAGTGAGAAAGATCTACCTGATGCTAATGATTTTGATATTGATGTTAATGTTGGTGAAGAAGAAGAAGAATTTAGTGAAGAAGAACAAGAAGAAGAAGAAGTTGAGGTGAGAGGGAAGAAGAAGAAGAAGGCACAAAAGAAGAATAAGAAGGTAGTAGTGAGGAAACCTGCTCCATGTGAAGAGGATTTGGATCTTTGCTTTGAGGCCTTGTCAAATGTTTGAAAGTATTCTTTGATGCTATCACAGCATTTTCAGCCTCAACTAAGGTAACAACAAATACTTTCTTATGGCAATTAGTTATCATATATGAGCAACTAGTTGAGTTTAGAGATAATGTAGATGAAGATCCTTTTATTGCTACTATGGCTGGAAAAATGTTTAAGAAGTATAACAAATATTGGGGTGATTATGCAAAGATGAACCCTACAACCTTTTTGCCATGTTGTTGGATCCTAGAGAGAAAAGAAAAGGACTACAATTTGCTCTTGAGCTCTTGTATGGGAAGAATTCTTCTAAGGTTGAATCATTATGAAGCTTGTTAAGTTGGATTTTAAGATTTTATTTGAAGAATATAAGGATGTCTATTCAAGACATGAGGAGGAGTCAAGTAGTTCTATCCAGGGGACAAGCCAAAGGAGTGGCAAGTAGACCGGTGGCGGGGCCAAGTCGTATGAAAGAGTTGATGTCAAGGAGTAAGAGGTTCAAGAAAAGCCCAAGTGATGATGAGGGAAAACAGAGTTGGATAAATATTTCATTGACGAGTATGAAGAAGGTGAAGGAGAAGAGGATGATGAGGAGTTTGACTTACTTGGGTTGGTGGAAGACCAACAATACAAAGTATAAGATACTTGGACATATGGCTAGGGACATATTAGCCATTCCCCGTGTCTTCATTGCCTCCGAGTCCGCTTTTAGCACAGAAAGCGAGTCTTAAGTCCTTGTAGAAGCTCTTTATCTACAAGGACAGTTGAGGCATTGTTGTGCACACAAAGTCACTAAGGAAGCCAATACAACTTGACCTTCTATCGATTACATACCGAGATGATGATGTTGAAATTGAAGAAGGTAACATATTACATTATTACTTGTGTTTGGCGGTAATAGATATAGCCTAATAGTTACTAACGCTTTTTTTTTTTTTGCAAATTACTTGGCCCTATCAACACCGATGACACCACAAGTGTCACGACATCCGACATGGATTAAGATCAAGATTCAATACTACTGCGCAAAAGACTAAATTTGACCGGTAGTTGTTCTTTTTTCATATTTTCTCATTTTGCTTATTAACTGTGTGTGTTTGTTAGTTTGTGTGCTACTTATTAATTGTTGCTTTGAATGGGAATTTGAGATATTAGTATTACTTAATATATTGAAAAACAGGTACTTAGATTGTGAGAGAAAAAATACATATTTAAATACGAAAAAGAACCGATCGAACCTATGACCGTGCATTCTAGTACCAATGGAACCGAACCGAGGTACAAGGTACAGTACCGGTCCAAAATTCGCACCGAAGGCATAGGAGGTGCAGTACTGGTCTCGTCAAGAACCGAACAACCATCATCAGTGTGCACCCTTAATCCCAGTACCCATTTCTCTCGTGTCTCCAGTCCAGTGTCTTCACAACCAAAATTCCCAAAATCTTTAAACCCTAGATTCAACATTTCTTCCATCTGGAAATCCCTTTTTCGTTAATGGGGAATTTCAATCGTCTCCCAACAGATATTGTACTCGACATTATAACTCGATTACCAGTTGAATCTATCCTAGATTGCAAATCTGTTTGCAAACCGTGGAGGTATCTCGTTTCTCATCATCCATCCTTCTCTCAATTGCATCTAACTCATCTTAATCGCTCCACTGATTCTGGTAAGTTGGGTTTTCTTCTCAAACCTCAGAGTAAACAACTGCACTATTTTGAGTATAATGAGAAACATGATGGGAAGCCTATGCATAGTATTACAAGGTTTTGTTTCACCCCTCCGTTTAATTATTGCGTTCTTGGTTCGTTTAACGGTTTAGTCTGCCTATTTGGATAGGGAGATCCCACTGCTTGTATCTGTAACCTGGTGACCAGAGAGTATGTTATGCTCCCAGAATTTAAGAGAGTTCGAAACGATTGGTATTTGTTTTGCCCGAGTGGATTTGGTTACCTTCCATTGACTAATGAGTATAAAGTTGTTTTGTTGTATAAGTCGAGTGGAGAACCTAATTGTATACAAGTTCTTGTATACACTCTTGGCAGTGGCAACAGGTGGAGAAATGTTGCGAGGTTGGATTCTAAACTTGTCCATTTTCCCGCTGAGCATGGTATCTTTGTGAATGGAGCGCTGCATTGGGTGGATACAAAAGGGAAAAGGGTGTTCGCTTTCGATTTGATTGAGGAGAAGTTTCATCAACTACCTCTGCCACCAGACTCTAAGTTGGGGACTTATACTTTAGCTGAGTTAGATGGTGTTTTGTTTTACTTAGAAATCATCAAAAGCAATTGTTATGACATATGGTTATTAAAAGAGAAGAAGAATGAGCAGGTGGACCACAAGCCATTGGGTTGGAAGAAAGAGTTTAGTCTTCCCAAGATGGAACCATTTGCCTTTACCAAGAGTGGTGGTCTTTTATGTTTCGGTAGTAAGTCTCTCCATATCTATGATGCAATAACTTCAACATCGAAAGAGCTTGTCAAGTATAAAAATCTTGTTCAAATATTCCCTCACCAGATCACCTTAGTCTCTTTGAAAGAATTAGGAGAAGAAAATACACAGTTCTTTTAGATTGAGACAGAAAGATGTGATTTGCGGACGATCCAACTAGTAAGCCTGTATACATTTATGAACTGGTAAACCTTGCTGAGCTTTTATTCCTGTCATTATTTATATTTATATGGCTTTCAACTTGAGATTGCATAAAACTTTTGACATTGTCTCAACGAGTATTATATAAAGCTTCCTGTTGTTAGTCTATTTTTATGTTACCATTCTTATCTTTGTGGCAATTTTTTTTTCTTGTTCTTCTTCTTATAGTGAAGCTATATATTGATTTCTTATTGCACATTTTGTTTATCATCCGATGAGAATATGATGCATACTTTAGTAATTTTTTTTGATCTTATACATTGGAATCCTATAATTGTATGCAAGCAAAATCATGGAAAGTGACAGCTTTCTCAGAAGTAGGGAGCAATATATCTTGTTCTTACTTCTTAGCATAATTGATAGATAATTTGGGAATCCAGTGTTGAACCTACAAGCATATGAGACTGGGTTTTAATGATTATAAAGAAGTAAAGAATGCGGTGAAACCAATCGGAAAAGAGAATTTGGAAGAGAAGAAATCACTGCCTCCGTTTGTTAAAGAGAAGCAGTGGTTGAAACAGAATTGTAGGAAGAAAAAGAGTAAGGATTATGTTACTGCTGAAGAGTTATTGGCGAGTAAGCAAGATGGTGGTTTGGAAATTGGTCAAAAGATTATGGATATGAGAGGTCGAGAATTTAGAATCTTGACGAATTTGGAGGACTTGAACGCAGAAGAGAATGCTGGGGAGGGTGATAAACCCATGCCTGATCTTCAGTATTCGATTTGATATTGAGGAAATTGATATGGATCTTAGGATGGAGAAGGGAACAGTTGCAAGTTTGCAGTTAGAGAAGGAAACCCTCCGAAAGAATGCAGGTTGGCAGAAGAAACAGCTTGATAACATGGTGGAAGTAATTGCAGTGATGGAACGTATAGAGGAGGAGAATGTGATGAACATAGAGTCGCTTTCGAATGTATTCACGCGGTTGCAGATACGATACAGGGACGAGTACAGGTTATGTAACTTGTCTTGCATTGCGTGTCCGTATGCACTGCCGTTACTTATAAGAGTGTTTCAGGGATGGAATCTGCTCCAAAATGCATTACATGGGTTGCAGCTGATGGCTTCATGGAAAAACTTGTTACATGAGGATGATCCATTTGATTACTCGGATACATGGGATCCCAGGGATCCTGAGCCAATGCTTCGGCTTTTGGAGTCATGGGAGTCCCTGCTTCCACCATCAATCAGTTCTTTGGAGCATTCAGGACCACGTAGTAATGCCGAAGTTCCAATCCATGTCTGGGTGCATTCATGGCTACCACTGTTGGGACAGAAATTGGAAAGTTTGTATTTCAATATGTGGATTCCTTGAATCAAAAAGTCTTTGCACAGACAGAAGCGGGTTGGTCAATGGTGCCCATTGATCAGCTGCTTGAGATCCATTTGCTCCAGAACGGAGCTGAGAACAAAGGGCATGTACCATATTGGGGAATATGCAGAAGAGCTGCTGAGAGCCAAGGATGTGTGGTATTTTAAGCGAAGGACTAGCAAAATTGGGTTCATACCTTGTGGCCTTCGTAATTTAATTTTCTGGCATCAATAACAAAACAAATTGTAAAACCCACAGGTTTTCTTCTAGAGAAGGACTGCTGCGTTTTATTTCATGTAACAATTTATTTGGAGTTCACAACAATGTTTCAAGCTTGAAATGAAACAACCTTTTGAGGCTAGCAAAATTCACAATAAGCCAGTAACCTTAAAAACCCAACTTATGACCGACTAAATTGACAACCTGTCTAGTAGAAGTACAGGAATACAACACTCTGACTCGGAGGGTGAGGAAATTTGGAAGGAAAAAAAAATATATCGTCTGTTTCAGTTTTAGGAACTCTGAATCTAAATTCAGTTCAAATTTGGAAATTTGAAAGGAAAAAGTATAGCCTGTTTCAGTTTTAGAAATAGACCGGGGGTGCAGTCTAAATTCTGTGTAAAGAGGTGCCCATGACAGTAATGGCTCAACTCAACCAGTGTATCAGTCAGTCCCCTGGTCTGACATAGCACTTCATCCTTTGCACCAATCAGCTGCACAGGTGCTTTATTCAGCCCATACACAACTGCCTTCACCTTTGATTTTGCAGCACAGAAAGTCTGACCTTGCTCCAACAATTCAAGCCTTGAATTTCTGCTTCCCATCAAAACCCTTTTTCACTCTGTCAAATCACTCTCGAAAACCGCTGGGTGTCGAATTCCATCTGTAGATTCTCCTCCCAGTACTCGATCTTTCGGATGACAACTCTACAAAATGGTATCGATGTTCATTATATCTGTGACCACCGCTGTTAGAATATGATGAGGCTGGCATAACTCTGGTCGAAGGAATCTTACCATATTTTAAGCATGTGTTACGCAGAGTGACGCTTGTGTTCAGGATGCTGAAGCCTCCAATATCCCTTATCTGCATGAACGCTACCTTTGCAGTTCTGCAGTTCTTCTATAACAGTTGCGGGACTCGCGGCTACTGGATGGTCCATTAATTACACACTACTTTCGCCAACTATTAGCTTGGTTTTCTTCCAAGCTCTAACTCTGAAATTCTGTCTGGATCTTTGCCCTTTATCTGATGAGCGGTTCAGTCCTCAGTGATCTTACAGGTAATCTCAATTCCAACCTCACTAGTATCAACTTACATGTACTGTGTATTCTGAGACCTACAGTTGACGAAGACACAAGAACTTAGAAAAACACCATCCCTAGCAAGTTTCGGTAGTGAACTGGTGTTTTGCTCCTGCAGAATCCGAAAAAAGGTTAAGAAATCAAATTATTACAGGTACATGCTGAAATATGTCTGATTAGCTTGACAGACTACTAGTAAGTGTCATAAATCACCTGGTCTTGTTAAACTGGATAACAAAAAGATAATGATAACATCATATATCACCTTGTTATCCGGACTAGTACTAGCGGAATCGAGCTCCACATAGGGCAAACAGGACGAGTCAACAGGGAAAAGGAAAAGTGATCTGTGATCATACACTTCCCTAGCTACCCTATTGTCAAATTATTGCCGCCCTATAGAATAAAAAAAAATTGCAACTATTTTGAGTTTTAATTAAAGCCTGAAGCAAACAAACAAAAGATACACACATATCAAATCAAGTAATGAATGTACACGGAGCATAATACCAATACCATGCATCACCACCAGCTTTGGAAACTTCAGAGCAATGGCCTACTTTACTTTTCAAGCTAGAAATTTTTAATAATTTAACATGGAAGGAAGATTAACTAACTGAGTTCCCATTGACTGCGAAGGTAAACCTTCAAGCCTAGCATTCTCAAGCAGAGGAAAATTACTTGAATAGTTGGATTACATTGTCACAACAAGAAACAGGTTAGTTTAACCCATTTTGTATCGTTCTGGATTTACAGGAAACTAGAGAACCGTCAGTCGAATGAATTTATTATTTGGATTGCTAATATTCTGGAGTGAGAGAGTAGGATTTGGGTGGTCCAAAGATGGTATACCAAAGAAGTAATTGATTACTTCCAAATGGAGATACTTGTCCATTAAGAGGTCACACGGCATACTGGTAAGTGTAATGATTATTGACTGTCAAGAATATCATAACCATGTAAAGTGCGGAGTGCATATTGAATTTAGATGTGTATATGTTCCAGAAAAGAAGGATATAATCAAAATGTAAAATCTAGCTAAAAGAAAACATAAATAATACAAATCAGTCACAACTCACAACTAAAAAGTAATGACTAGCCTTGAAATAGTTAAATCACGAGGTAGTAATAGAAAAGAAAACAACACACTCTGAGAAAATTTAGATAAAGCGAAAAGGAAAGGAGCAAAACTCATAAGACACCAAGATTAACTAAAACTTAATAGTTGATTCTGTTTTCTTTATAGAGACTATTATAAGAACCAAATGTGAGTCGAAGGTTCATCTATTCGGCAGGAAGAACCAAAAACTAAAACTAAAGAATGTTTGGTCTCCTGTATGCATAGACTGGAAAGACTAGCTTCTCAATTTCTAAAGTTAATGTTAATGACACATACCATTTGACTTACTCAACATAAAGATTCTGAGTGGGCCCTTCTAAACTATTCCCGTGTTTTATCAGAACTCCATACAGTACTGAAAACGTAGTGAAGCAAGGGTACAATCGTCATGAAAATCAAGCTTCATATACATAAGCAACACAAAAATCAGTGAACAAGAATTTTTATCATTTACTATTGGCGTGCAATGAAGAATATGCAATTTCCGAACATGAAAGCAGAAAATGTTTCTCACCCAAGTTGTAGCAGTCTCTGATCACATCTTGACATCAACTGCAAAAGGAAAATCAAGTCTCATCAATGACTCTAGTGTTTGTTCAGTTGGGTAGAGAATATCGATGAGACGCTGGTGAGTCCTGATTTCGAAACGGAATCTTGCGTCTTTGTGACCATGAGGGGATTTGAGAACACACTGAATTTGCTTCTTGGTGGGTAGATATACAGGACCAATGGTCTACGTGTTTGATATTCTTGCTGCATCCATGATCAGCTTGCAGGATTCCTCTATTAGGGGCACATAGTAAGACCTTAGTTTGATTCTAATCTTCAGTGTCAGTTTCATCTGAAAACAGAAATAACCTCCCACTGATTAATATAGCAAAATAATGTCACCCAAAGAGGGGAAGAGGCATTCATACAGGGACAGTTCTTACAGTTGTACCAAAAATACAATTAACCAGAAGCTGCTGATAAGATTCTCAATAAGGTTGAACATAAATTGCTGAAATGTCATGCTTTTCTCATCTGAGCTAGGCCAAGACCTAAAAGTATGCAACAGTATCATTTCGCTTGACATGGTTATTAAAAAGTATGAGGAGTTACGTAGACCAACCCTTCCAATGGACCAAAAGGTTTACTAATTTGTAATTCATGCTAACAGAAGGCTCCCCTTATCACTGAGTTAATGAGAGTGGGTTTCTTCAAAATATGTCTCT
Source organism: Papaver bracteatum (assembly GCA_023529315.1). Taxonomy (NCBI): domain Eukaryota; kingdom Viridiplantae; phylum Streptophyta; class Magnoliopsida; order Ranunculales; family Papaveraceae; genus Papaver; species Papaver bracteatum. The sequence goes on along the minus strand of JAJJWX010000778.1, from coordinate 531,962 downwards.
TCTTTCACTGAGTTAAATACCATTACCACTACTTACCAGGCTTTGCTTAGCTACAAAACTATGATTTTACATTTTTACCAGACAGGAAAGCTAACACTGAAGCTGACAAACACGTGGATAGAAAACTGTTAAAATTTCATCCATGGAATGACCTGATTAGTAATTACGAAGACATTAAACATTCAAACACAGTTGGGTTAGGCTTGACCAGATTGAGTTGCCTCCTTACAAGTTAATACGCAGATTTGATTGATCTATAAAACTTCAATAAGCCAATTTCAAAACTCCCTCGATGCGGAATGTGATACTTTACCCACTTAAGACCTTCCAAGAGACAGGTAAGAGTTTAACAACATAGTTTGAACATTAATAGCACTATAGCAACAGCACAATTACTTGAGGCTGGTCTGAATGGAGTTGAGTTTACAAAGTTGCATTTCCTAGGCTAATAATAACAAGGGATTTTCCATTGGAAATCAACAAAAAAAAAATGAAAATTTGAAAAACCTCAACACATCACTACAATAATTTCTACAGATAAATCAACAAAAAAATGGAAATTGAAAAGACCCAACAATTCAAAATGCAAAAGAATGAAAGAGCATCACGCACTACCTTATCAACATAATCATCCTCAGTGACAATTTAGGTGTTCCATGGATTTCAGAACCAGCAAGCAACCTACAAAACCTCAACCAAAAACAACAAAATGAACATCCAAACATCAATAATCAGAAAAAAGAAACGAACCCCATTGTTTTAAACACAAAACCCACCTTATAAGACTCATGGCCTTGTCTAAGAGTTCAGTGAAACTGTTTAGGGCTTCTAAAGTGTCAAGCAGCTCTGGGGAGACAAAACCCATAAAAGAATGTTTTGATTTAAGAGATGGAAGTCCTAAGATGTTTGACGGGAATGAGATAGTCGAGGGTGGAGTTGTAGGAGGGAAGAATAGGGAGAGGTTTAAGGATCGAGGAAGAAGAAGAAGCCATTTTTCTGAAGAAATCTACAAAAAAAGATCCTGTTAATAGTTTATGGACAAAAAAAAAAAAAACAAAATTGGAGAAAAAAAAATAACCCACGAGGGCCATAAAACGCCGACTAAGGGGATCGAACCCTTGACCACGGGATTAAAAGTCACGCGCTCTACCACTGAGCTAAGTCGGCACTTGTTTCAAAAGTTACCTTTTATTAAATATAACCCTTTGACTTTGATCCAGCAAATACTAGCCCCAAAGCTTCAATTGGGAAAAGAAGGAATTTTTTTTTTTTTTAAGAGAGATGTATTGAATAGATATCATAGGTTACAATTTTTGCATCTTCCTAAAGTTGGAACTGAATGTTTTCAGGAGGTGATAATAACCAAACACTGCTAATACAAGACACTCTAGCAAAGTTAGCCAATATATGTGCTACTTTATTTCTCTCCTTAGGCACAAAACTACAATGCCAGGAACTATTATTATCAAAAAAAAAATTAATGTCTAAGAGCATGTTACGAATCCTCAGGTCTATATTGCATCTTTGTTTGTTTACTGCGTCAACAACTAGTTGCGACTCCGGCTCGAATTACACCTTATTTAGATTCTTCTCTCGAGCCCACTTTAATGCTTCCCATAGACCTTTGCATTTTACTTGTTCTGGACTCCCTGCTGCTACTAGATAGATGCATTTTGTGCCCCTGTGATTACCTGCAAAATCACGCATTATCAGACCAATGCCACCTGTTTTTTGTTCATAATGAAAAAAGACATCAATATTAGTTTTATAGGTATCCACTGGTGGTGGAGACCATTGCAGATTAACTCTACACTGTCTAGTAATTTGAGGAATCAAAGTAGAAGGTTTTCTCTTTAGGAGATCTATTTCTATCTTGCATATGTGAACAATTGCTTCCAGTTCACTCTTTAGACCCTTGAAAACAGTATCACATCTAGTTTCCAAATGCACCAGGAAACTATTGCAATCTTGCAAATTTCTTATTGTTGAACTTGATGAGTTGTTAGCCTATCAAACCAAATGCAGAACCAATCTACAATATTCACATCTTGTTGAATATGTATCCCAATAACAACAAACCAAACTGCTCTAGAAGTATAGCAGTGCAGTATAATATGAGAGGATGTTTCCAGAGCTTGAACACATAGAGGACATCCATAATATCCATCTTGAATAACATACACAAGCTTGTATCTGGTTTGCAATATATCTTTGATACACTTCCAAAGAAATTGTGCAATTCTTGGCAGAAGAGGAAGTTTCCACGGCTTTTTATATATTATTTGCATCCTATGACCAAATGACTGACCAATGGTATGCTCCTCAAACATCTTTTTGTAAGCACGTTTCACAGAAAATATGTCAGTTCTTTCAAAAGTTCAAACCAATATGTCTTCATGTTGTGGATGAATAGAGATGTTAAGAATGAGTCTTGCTACTGAAGTTTCAAAGAGGGAGAAAACGAGCTCATAATTCCAACCTCCTGAATCTGAGAAGAGTTGATTAACATAATTATAGTTTTGATAGTCAGTGGCACCAGATTTGGGTGAAGGTGGAACTGATAAATCTGGAATCCATCTATAACTCCATATTATTATGAACATTTCCTATGCTCCAGCAGCTATATTTCTTGATGAAATGAAGTTATGAGCTTTTACTCCTCCAAGACCAAGTTGAGTTTGGATAGACTTTTTTATTAAATATCTTCCCATCTGGAAAATACTTAGTTTTAAGAGATAATGCAACATATAGAAGTATTATATGTGCATAATTTCCAAGTAGATTTTGCAAGAAGAGCTCTATTAAAGAGTTTAAGATCTCTAAATCCCAGACCTCCTTCTTCCTTGGGTTTACTAACATGTTTCCATGAGATTGCAGGCTTCCCTTTGTTAGTTTTCTTCTTTCTCCAAATTTCTGTTGTGTTGAGTTTAGACTATTAATAGTTGCATCTGGCAGATTAAAGCTTATCATATGATGAACAGGAAGTGCATTCGTAATATTTCTGACCATGATAGATCTTCCTGGTTCAGAGATGTTTATAGAAATCCATCTAGAGAGCCTTGTATCCATTTTTTCTATCAAATTAGTGAAAGGGACCTTCTTGTTTCTACCAATGAAGAAAGGCAAACCCAAATACTTTTCATCTGAAATACTTAACTGCATGACTTGAATAACTCCACTGATAAATTGACAACATGAAGGATAAGTATTTTTGCTGAAATAAACAACTGACTTATGAAAATTAATCAATTGGACAGAGCAAGCACTGCAATTTTCAATAACTTGAAGTAACTTGTTGGTTTGAGAAAGATTAGCCTTACAAAACAGAAGGCAGTCATCAACAAACAATAAATGATTTATATTAGGAGCATATCTTGAAATTTTCATACCTGTGAACTGTCTAGTATTTTCAAGATGATACAATTGTATTGAAAAAGCTTTCATAGAAAGGATAAATAAGTAAGGGGAAAGAGGATCCCCTTGTCTAATTCCCCTTGATGGCTTGAATGAAGAAGAAGGCGACTCGTTAATCATATCTATATTGATGTTGTACTGATGCATTGATGAATGATATGACAAAAAAATTAACATAAACCAAACTGTTTTAGAACCTTAATAAGAAAATCCCACTATAGTCTATCAAAAGCCTTGTACATGTTCATTTTGAGAGCTAAATGGCCAGTTCTACCTCCTTTATTTTTTATAACTTTCACCAGTTCTTGAACTAAGCAAATATTCTCTGAGATAAGTCTGCCAGGGACATATGCTGACTGCATTGGAGATATGATGTCCACCACGTGTTTCATGAGTCTAAGAGCAATAATCTTGGAGATTAATTTATAAATGTGTTACAAAGAGCTATGGGCCTGAAGTCTTTTGGCTTATAAGCTCCACTAACTTTAGGTTTGAGAGAAATCCTGGTATTGTTGATTTTCTTTAACAGATAACCTGAGTTGAAAAAAGCTTTAACCACCTTGTAAACATCCTCACTTACTGTCTGCCATTGTGTTTGATAAAAACCTGGTGGAAAACCATTAGGTCCTGGACTTGTCCAAGGTTGCATTGTCATGAGAGATTCATAAATTTCAGTATTATTTGGAATCCTTATAAGAGTGTCATTGTCATGCTCAGTAATGCAAGTAGGTATATGCTAGAGAAAATTGAAGGGATCTGTTGGATGAGAAGTAGTATTAATCTTCTTGAAATGAGAAACAAGTACATCTTCCATTGAATTCCTATCTTGGCTAAGTTCCACCAGAAGCTTGCAATGAATCAATTTTATTTCTAGCTCTTCTTTGAGTCACTCTAATTAATGTGGAAGTATTTAGAATTCCTATCCATATCATTGTAAAAATGATCTTTGGATTTATGCATATTTGAACTAGCTTGTATCTCAGTAAGACTGTCCATCTCAATCTCAAGTTTCTTAACCTCTTCAGTATTACTGCCATAGAAATCTATAGCTTGAAGTTGAGTCAGATCTTCTTGGAGTTGAGTAATTCTAGCTTGAATATGACCAAATGTTGCTTTGCTCCATTTTGAGAGAATATCTCTTCTATTAGAAATATTGTCAGTAGGAGATAAGCTGCAGATCCTGTAAGATTAGTTTTCCAAGCAGACAAGATTTCATTTTTACAAGTATCATTTTTCAACCAATGTTCATAAAGTTTCCAACATTTACCTGAAATATTAGACTTGTTACACAAAGATAACAAAATAGGAGCATGATCAGAGCCTTTAATAGGAAAATGAAGAAGATTAGCATTAGGGTAAATAAGCATCCATTCACTATTAACTAGTGATATGTCAAGTTTAGATTTTATTTTTCCTGTACCATAATTGTTACTGGTCCATGTAAACATATTTCCACTATAACCGATATCATGTAAATCAGAATCTCTAATGCTATTTAGGACTTAAGTTGAAGTAGGCCCATTATTTGTATTTATCTCAGAAGTGTTCAAAGTGATGTTTAAGTCTCCTAAGAGCACCCAAGGAATTTTAACAGAAGAGCTTAAGTCATGAATATACTTCCAGTGACTTGGTTGGTCATTTTTATAGGGAGTTCCATAGACACCAGAGAGAAACCATTATCCTTTACTAGGATCATTTCTAACTAGAGCATGAAACATATTAGTGGAGGAGTTTAAAATATCTAAATAGAATGCATCTTTCCAAAGCAAGATAATACCACCAGCATGGCTAATAGATGAAACATAACATTTGTTAGGCATCTGAAGAAAACTTGTAATGTTTAAGATCCTATCATCATTAATTTTTATCTCAGATAAAAAAATAATATCAGGAGAATGAGTTCTGTTTATGTGAGATAGATACTCTTTAGTATCTATACCTAGGATACCATGGCAATTCCAGCTTAAGATTCTCGTGTCTAAAAAGGAAACTATAGGGGATAATTTGATACTCAAATTACTACTAGGATTAAGAACAGAGGGAAAAATATTAGTGCTTAGAAAAAACAAAGGATTAATAAGAGCTCTAAAGTAAATATTAAGCTGAAACTTTAAAGAAGAGAAGATAAGAGAGTCTGAGAGTAAAAATGAGTATACCAGATTGTTAGGGGCCTTGTTCATCTCATGGGAATTCTCTCTTGATCCTTCATTTCCTTCCTCCAAGAGATCATCATGTTCCATATCATCATTTCCATTGGCGGATGACAGGGTATCAGTATTACTTTCCATGAGTCCACCCTCACTTTCCTCCACATTTTGGTCCCTTCTAGTTCTTTTATTATTCCTTGTAGCGCTCTCCTCTTGTTGTTCTTCAAGCTGTGCTTCTTCATCTCTTTTTTTTTCGACTTGCTTCACAAATTCTCTCAAGCAAAAGATCAATATATTCACAAATCTCAACCCCATAAGCAGCAGCAAGCTCATGTAAATAACCAATATATTGATCATTAGTGAACCTCCTAATCATCAAATCACCTGCTGTGTTGAGACACTCAACTTCATTATGATCGACATTATAACACTTAGGGCAGATATTGTGGGGTTGTTTTTCCCAATGGAATCTAATCTAAGTAACGCCACCAGCAGTAGTATTCCACCATCCTCCCCTGTAAAGTGGTTTTGTTAAGTCGATTTTTATTATGGCATTGATTATGTTACCAAAAGTTAGTTTACAGTCCTCAGGTTTTGTTGAGATCTTCTCACCCAACTCCTCAATCGCTTCACTCACTACTTCCACAGAGTGATGTTCTGGTAAGAGATTTTTGAATTGAACATCCCAAATTGATATTTGAAGACCCAATCTTTTGCAAGGCCGCATCATATTTTAGTAAATTCAGATGACTCTTTTGAACATTCCATGGTCCACTTGTTAGGATAGTGTTCATAGCTTCTTCAATACGGAATTTGAACAGAAATATGTTCCTATCAAACGCATGAACATCTTTAACTCTAGATTTATTCCATAGAAGAATGACTTCCTTTCGCACAATGTCAGTTTTGACAGGATCTTGAGTGAAGAATTCTCCAATTAATGTAGCACCCCATTCATCAGAAGATTTTGTGATAGCTGCTTTAGCTCCCACTGCTTTTCTCATTTGTCTAGCACAAATATCCCTGATTTGAGTATTCTGCATCTTTCCAGTAATGGCTGAAATCTGAGAGTTTGAAGAAGACGTCATTGAAACAAGAATACTTAAAGAAGAATCTTTAGGCTGGTTGATTATTTTATAAAAGAGAATGGGAATGGTTTTATAACTAGAAGTAGTTACTAGGTATCTTTTCTAGTTAAAAAAATAATGAAGATTATCTGTTCATGACTAGGGTATTGATAGAAGATAATTTTTCCGATATCAAAGGATTCTGTTGAGGTAACATGCTGACAAGTCAACAGAGTAATTATCGCCGGTAGGATTGGTAACCAGCAGTTACGTGGCTGTAAAGAGGGAAAGTTTGAATTTTTGAATTTTGAATGAATCAGATCTGAAGAATAATACCGTGTCTCATAGAAACTCAGGAGATTAACGATTTGATACTAGGGATGATTCATGGTGAAATCATTTAAATCATACACATGATAGAGAGAGTAATGCTAATACATACTGTAAAAATCCATCCTAAAGTAGATGAACTGCAATACTGCTTCATATTGTGTTGACGATACTTGGAACAATGAATCTCCAAACTAATAGAAGAAGGAGAGTGTTTGAGACTAGAGTCCAAAATTGGATGATTCCCATGATTCGATAAAGAAAAGAAAATAAGAGAGAATAAAGAAGAGAACAAGTCGTAGGAAATCAGAACAAGTCGTACGCATTAGCCTAGTTGGCCAGGGGTTGGGCTCCCAACCTATAAGTTGCCGGTTCAATTCCCGGACTGATCGTGTCAAAAAAAAAAAAAAAATCTTAAGAAATAAAATAAAATAAATCTTAAGAAATAAAAAATCAGTGCATAAATTTTTTCACTGAGCTGACTCAGTGATCGTCCGATTTGCAGAGAGACTCATGGTACTTAAATCCGTAAATTCTGAATGACTAATAATAGGTTCAATAGGAAAGTATCCAATGATAAGCCAAATAACTCCGAATAGGTTGAACCTTAGAAGTTGGAAGTTAGAACATTGAAAGAAAAGATGAGATTCTGTTTCACAATCATTGTTGCACAAAGGTTAGCCATGTAAAGTTCCAATGCCAATCCTATAAAGGGACTCACGCACCTTCAGCTTATAAGTCACTTATAAGCTTCTCTAACAGTAACATCCCCAGACTTACCAGGTTGCCAGACTAACTTATCTTGAGAACCCGGGGCAAGAGGAATAGCAATAGAATTTATTTTATATGGGTTATCAGCAGATCAAGAGGACAGGTTCCGGCGAGGGCCAATCTTACCAAGAAGTGCAACAATAGCCAAGTACAAAACTGTATTTAGTTTTTTAAAGGTAATGGAGGAGTTCTTAAGGTTGATTGGTAACTCAAAAACTGTAATTAGTTTTCTAAAGGTATTGGTAATTCATGGCCGGTGAGGAAACAATCAATCTGTACTCCCTTTGATTCATTAAGGTATTGGTCATTTTCCACAAAGATAACAGAATGTCTTTGTTGCCATTTTAGTTTCTGAAAAGCCTTTAGAATGTGGTTTACTCACTGTAAACCTCAGAAATTAACAATGATTCATAGGAAGTTACAAGGTTATAATTGAATAAAGCTCATAGGTTTTGCTCAAACTGAAACGACAATAGTTTCAGCACAGCAAAGACGAAAACTTTAAACCTACATCCAACTTATGACTGACTGTACTTAACAACCTGAACAGGAAATTAAACACTCGTGGAACACTTGTAAAAGCCCAAAAACAAAACAGCAACGCCTTACACAAAAGAGTAACTAAAAAAACTGCAGAGGAGATAATTCATTTATCGGTAGTTGCGGTAGATAGGGCTGTACATACAACTCTCAGCATACTTCACAAGATTCTCAGGGCGAGGGAGGCGTGTAGCAACACCTGATTTTACAAAGAAGAAAAAAGGTTTGTATTTTAAGAATTTATTGGTGTTGATTAACGTGGATCCGCAATAGGCTAAGAGAAAATAATACTTGTACGATCTAAACACTGACTGCATTAAGATGAGTACTAACCGAGTTCATAAGCTTTAGCAGCTACATTTGCAGCTATGTGTGCTGATATCTTTCTGATATTAGTGAATGGTGGGTAGATCAAACCTTTATCAAAGTTCTCTTGGCTAACCTGGCCAGCTAAAGCTTCCGCTGCCAAAATAAAGCGGCGACCAGATATGTAAGAGACATGTCATTTAATATGCACGAATTAAATCAATTTCAAAATCTTGAGTACAAATGGAACTTTTGTCTATTTCTTACATGCAGCTAGAAGCATGTCATCATGCACACGAATTGCACCGGACATTACCAAACCAAGACCAAGCCCAGGGAAAATGTAAGCATTATTTGCCTGACCCAACACAAGAAAAGAAAAAGTCAGGCATGGGAATGATTGTAAAACTGGAATCCCTGTCAGACTGACAATAAGGTTAAAAATTAAACTCTAACCTGCCCAGGCGAAAAAACTTTTCCATCATATTCCACAGGATCAAATGGGCTTCCACTAGCAAAAATAGCACGACCCTGAGAACAAAAAGAAGTCAGTTTTGGTTGCAAATAAGTTGAGTTTGTAAGACTAAGAGATAATTTTAATTGATTAAATATTTGGGTTTCAGCATTTGTTTACCTCTGACCATGTGTAAGCTTGTTCAGCTGTACATTCAGATTGTGACGTTGGGTTGGATAGAGCCAGAATTATAGGTTTCTGCATCAAGTCGGCAATTGGCATCAAATGTTCATTTTTTTCAAATACGATTACAGGAGAGCAGTGAGAGAGATATACCTCGTTGAAGGAAGCCATGGCCTCAACTACTTCCTTTGTAAATGTTTGTCCTACTCCAGAAGATCCAATCAATACTGTTGGTTTGATTGCCTATACAGTGAGAATGTACAACAACAAAAACAACAAAAAAGTGAGAAATTACTTGTTATTTGAAACAGTGGAAATTGAGGGAGTGAGTGAGTGGATGACATAAGAGATTTGCACCTTGACAGCATCTATAAGTTCCTTAACAGGTTCATGCTCATGAGCCCAAGGCTTCTTGAAGTGCTGGAGTGACTCCTTACGGGAGCTAACAATCAATCCCTGAAAATCAACATGCGGGAGAAGAATAAGAAAGGTGGATGCTATGCAATCTATGTTTCTTGACAAGTTAAGAAGTTTTCGAGACATTACCTTTGAGTCCACAAGCCAAATCTTCTTGCGTGTCTCCTCTACTGGAGATTGTGTCTGCAATGAGGGTCCAAACATTAGGAGACATGTCTCACCAGATTAAGAGTTGTACAGAGGTTGCATTTTGAACCAGAAAACCAATCATTAGAGGCATATTAAGTGGTAAGTTGTAATATATATACCTGTTTAGAGATTTCAAGAGCAATGAGTTCGGCTATACCAGTTCCAGCCTGCAAACACCAATGAACGGAATGTTAAAATAGTTATCTCCAAGATGCATAGGAGAAAAAGAAGGCAAAAAAAACTCCCACTGGAAGAGCTTATGAATAAGTGCAACTTCAACTAAAATACAAATATTATTCTCAAATTTTTTTACTATTTGAGTTATTTTCATTTCAGTTTTTCTCTAAACCTATAACTGCTATAAGTCGTAATGAAGAAGAAAGACCTATAAACATACAGAAATATAGCTTACCTCTCCAGCACCAAGGAATAAGAATTTATGATCAGGTAGGGTTCCACCTACTAACTTCAATGCTGCAACGACCCCCGAAAGGACCACAGATGCAGTCCCCTGCAACATTACAACAATTGATTTCCTAATTACTTAAGTACTTAAACCAAAAAAGAACCACAAATGCAGTCCCCTAGACCCATTTTAAACACGGGTCAAACACCAATTAACTTCCAAGATCGCTTTACCTGGATATCATCATTGAAAACAAGATGGCTTTTGCAATATCTCGAGAGTAATTCAAATGCATTGTGGTTTGCAAAGTCTTCGAACTGGACATGGCCAGAGAAAGACAAACCATCAGAACTCTGTACCAACATGATCTAGCTTTGCGGTTTGAGGAAACATAACAATTGATTACGGATATAGTCAAGTAAATTTTCATGACTAACCTGTACGAGAACTTTCTCTCCATAATTTTGTTTAACTGCAGACATAAACTCATGTAGAAGATCGGCATATTCCTAGGATCAGAAAGATCAAACCATCATTCAGTATTACGAAAATGGTAAAGATTATAAATGAAGATTCAGCAACTCAAGTTACTTACTCTACAAAACAAACTCGCTAGGCAAAGAAAATTATCTAACCTGACCAGTTGCCCTCTTTTGCTTGAGCCCAATGTAGAACTCATTGTCCAGCAACTTCTGGTTGTTTGTGCCCACATCAATAGTTATAGGCAAGCACTGGAAAGCAATAAGACGAAATTCTTAATGAGCAGCATAAGAAACCAAACCAGTTCTATTAGGTGCCCATAACCAAAAGTTCATATTCTTGATCTAGATCATTGATTTCAATTGTAGTATTGCTCAATAGTGCACAGAGCGGCAAAGATTCAGTTTAATTACGAAACACTTACTGCAGAAGGACGAAGACCTCCGAGTGCAGTGTACAAGGCAAGTTTACCAACAGGGATTCCCATTCCCTGCAAGAATATTAGACATTTGATTGAACAGAGTCATCAATTAAGGATAATGGACACGAATTTAATGTTATAAGGGAGTAACAAACAGAATATTTAAGTGTTTTATCCAAAAATTCAAGGAAAATTAAGTCTACAAATATTCACCTGGCAGCCAAGATCACCAAGACCCAAAATTCTCTCACCATCAGTAACGACAATAACTTGGATATCCTTCTCAGGCCAGTTCTTCAACACCTCAAGTATTTTACCCCTGCACCCAGCATAAAGATATCTCAGTCTTCAAGAGAAAGATTTGCATATAACTTAGACGGGGAATCATAAAAATTATGTGATGCGTAAAAGGATACAGAATTCTTTGAGTAATCTCACTTCTCTTTCAGACTGATGTAAAGACCCTGAGGACGCCTGAAAATGGTACCATATTTCTGGCAAGCCTCACCAACAGTAGGGGTATAAACAACAGGAAGCAACTCCTCAACATTATCGATAAGAAGCTTGTAGAATAGCCTTTCATTTCTCTCCTACAGAACAGAACAAAGACAAAGTAAGCTCTCTGATGCACATGTCACTCCAATATACACTTGACACTGAAACTATAGAATACCTGAAGATCCATCATGGCCATGTATCTTTGCAATGGGACTTCATATTTTCGTAGACTTTGCATCACTTTCTTCTCCTGATATCCGAAATTGGAGAAAGGGGTTAACTACAGCTTTACAAACCCTATAAATTGCTTTTATTAAGATGAAGAATCAGAACTGAGTGAGCAGATGACATGCCAAGGGAGCAGTAATCACCCAAGCTTCAACATTACAAGTTCTTAGAATATAGTTTCTTTACGATTTGTGGTACAAAACTTTTGACAGTTAAGAGTATTGGGTTAAATAAAAGAAACTTCACGATTTTTTTTTTACACTTCCACCAGTAAAGCATAGCAAAAGAGACACTGATACAAAAGAACAAAAAGGTTAATGGGAAGTAACCTGAAGCTCTTGAGTTAGAACTGCTGGGGGGAGAAGGCCTCGCAAGTAGTGTGCATCTCTCTCCTTTTCAGAGAATGCAAGTCCTTTGTTGTGATGAGGATCTCTCAATAAAGTACATCCACTACAACACAAAAACAAAATTAAGACGAATAACACAAAACAACAACAACCCACAACGAATAATCGAGTTTATAATGACAACACTTTACACCAATATATATTTCTTGCAAGCATTAGTTGATAGCCATTTCATAAAATCTGCCCAACTATTAGTCAATCGCGGAAAATCCATTTTAATTCAGTTTTACAAGATAATTTTGATCAAAACAAACCGAATTATGAACGAAAAAATCATCTGATAACCACTTAAATAGAAAGGACTGAATGAAACTTATGAACACAGGAAATCTTTCATATCAATCAGAATATCCCTCCCTTGTCTTCTGAGCAAGGAATTCCAGAATAAGAAAAAGAGAAAGCAGTAAAAGAAAAGGCAAAATGCTGTAAGAACAAAAGGAGGTAAAACCCATCTTTTGCTTTACCCAACCATATAGCTCCATAGAAATCAAAACCAACAAAGATAATTGAAAAAGAGAAGTATAATTCCATCAAGAAACATCTATGTTTACAAAAGCGAGCAAGGCGCTATCCTAGGCGCAAGGCGCCTACCAAACCCCTAAATATGAAATCAGATAAAAACAAACCCCCATTAAATATAATCAACAGCAAAGACAATCCACCCCTTTACACCCACAAAATCCATCTAAACAGATAAATCAAAATCAAGAACCCTATTAATTATTATTACCTAGCTATGGAGAAAGTCCATGGAGTAACAAGTTGATCTTCAGTAGCACGATCTTCACCATAAACATCTTGAACTCCACCACCAACACTAGTTTTAGGATCAACCATAGTACTCTCCATTAAAATCCTTACTCTTCTTTCTCCTCTTCCTCCTATAAATTTTCTCTGCAAATCAAGTTAAGCTACAAATACGAATTCTTGAAATTCTATGAAATCAAATTAATACAACCCTCTATTTATATATTCCGGACAAACCCATTCCCATTAATCAATTGAAAGAATTTATATAAAACAAAAAAAAAAAGGAATTTACTTTCTGTCAAAGAAAAAAAAAACAAACAGAGCAGCCACTCGCGACTCTTCTAGAAACAGACCCAGAACTGAAATTCAATTCAGAATTGAAAGTTTTTTACGATTTACAAAATGGGTTTTGGTTAAAGGTTAAGAAATTACCAGAGATTTAGTTTGATTTCTGAGTGTGAACATTGTGAAATGGCAAGAGTCTTTTTGGGACTGCTAAGACTTCTCCGGGTTTATTTCTTACTGTGTCTTAATGGTTGCCCGAGAATCTGTGACATTCTATCGGGAATATTATATTATATTATCCCATTTATAAGTTCGATAATTGACCATTGATTTTTATTGAGAATGTTTTGTTTGAATGATCTGACGGTACATGTTTTTTGGGCTGAATATGGTTTTTTCTCGCAAATCCATCTAAATGAGTATGTGTCCAGACTCTAGAATAACACCGTGTTTGTTTGCTTTCATCTTATTAAAGTAGAAACCTCTGTAAATTAATATTTGCTAAAATAATAATTTCGTTAAAATAATAAAATTTCTTAGTCCTTTTTTGAGCCTACAGTGCTAAAATAATAATTTCGATAATATAATAATTTAATACGTTTCAAAAATCTCCCTTAAGAATTTACAGGTCTTAAATATTATATAAATTAATAATTACTAATAAGAAAATTGAAAAAAATAATTATACGTATCAAACTTTAGGAAACTATGAATCAATAGTTGTTTGTTTTTCTTTGAAGTTCAAATCTAATTGTATTTCATCCATAATAGTTCGTAATGCACTCATAAGACCCGGAGTTGCATTATTATATTGCAACAAATTATATTCCAATGAACAAATATCTAATTTTTTATAGTCACTACAAATTCCAAATCGTTCAAATTAAATGAGTCAAATTTAATTTATTGACGTTATCAATAGAAAATATTCTCTAAATTAATATATTTATTAATTTATCGATAATTTAATATCTCTTTAAATTAATAAAATTTAGTGGTCCCAATGCTATTAAATTATAGAGGTTTAACTGTAGCTTAAATTCGAATGAAATCAGCTGAATCATTTGGATCTGGCTCAATATGTTTGTTCTTGAGTCAAATCTGACTCAAAAATATGAAAGTCAGTGAAAAAAAATATTTTGACTCAACCGGTTCCAAATCAAAAGTAAAGACCGAATCAAATAATAAACAACTGATCTGACATCTAACTCCCGTCAAACTCAAAAGAAAAAATAACTTGTCTGACATCTAACTCCCATCAAATTAAAAGTTGACTCATATATTCAGACGCCGAGTTAGATGCCAACAAACATGCTCTTGAGATTCTACACCGAGTCACCGACCGAGCAAAACCGTGAGAAAAAAAAAACTATGAGTACGAGTCCACTGCATCGTAATATTGTGTGAAAAACATCATTATTTGCATCACCAACAACGCACTTGCTTACATGTTATAATAATCAAGCACTGTCTTGGTTTTTCTTAATATAAGTGCATCATTGTGTATAAGTTGAACGTTTGTATTGAATGAATATGGTCATGTGGGCATTTTAAAAGCTAGGAATCATGTGCACATAATGCAGAGGAAAGGTGACGTACTGTACCAAATTCCACTATGGCAGCACTATCTATATGGCTGCAATTTCGTTTCTGACGGAAAGTTCTGTAAAAAAAGAAAATCTTTCCATGTAATGATCAACGGTGATAATTTCTTTTTCTTTTCTTGGAACAGGGAGAGTCCGGTGGGAGTATTACAATATAGGAAAAAGCTTGCATGCAGTACTATCATGTCTAATAGATGCGGCATAATTTGTATCAATAGATTTGAGTTTTGGCTGCCATTCAGCCATAGTAAAGTATAATTAAAAAGCCTAGTAAGTTGTTATTTATTTTTCTTTCCCAATTAACTTTTCATTAATCTAGAATTATGGAAAAAAAACATTTTTGATCTAGCGTTGTTAGAGCCGTTGGATTAACCAATCCAATGGTGGTGGTTGCTAGTGAAGTTTTTTACTCCAAGGGCAAAAATTGAATTTCTATCATAAACCACCACAACCATTGGATTGGTTAATCCAACGGCTCTAGCAATGCTAGATCAAAAATGCTCTAGCGCTGCTTGAGCAAAATCGCTTCCTCGAATTATGAATCAGTAGAGTTACATAATTTAATCATGTCAGATATGTGGCCAACAAATCGGGTACCCGACTCAAATAATCCCTAATCAGATGTATGAGCTAACTCATATCTCGAGTCAGACATAAACAAAACAAAAAAATGAAAAAACAAGCATTCTGATGTATGACATGAGACGAGTCAGATGCCGAATCAGATCAAGGGTTTACTCAATAAATACTTTTATTGATTTTCAAAGAGTTTAATGGATTTACAAAGTATTGTGTTATTGGTTGTATACTTTTAAAATCTCTTTCAAAGTTTATGTTATTCGTTGTAGATTGTCAAAAGGTCTCCTAAAGTTTGTGTTACTCGCTGTAAACTTGAAATTCAAAGACTTTGCATACTTACCTATTTTCAAGACTTTGAGTGACTTTTGTATATATATTTGCTTTGATAAAAGTCTAGTAAAATATGTATGATTTTGGAGGACTTCCAAATTTTCTTATAAAAACGTTTTTTATTCTCCTTTATTTTATTTCATAAATACACAATCTACAATACTCCTATTATAGATAAGCATAAATTATATGATATGATTTAATATTTTTTTAAATTTAATTATTATGTACAAATGTACAATAACAATTATTTTAATTTATTGTTACACTTTATTGTATTTTATTGAACAAAAGAAATAAGTTATGTATATAAATAAAATAATAATTTATTTTAATTTAGTTGAAGTTACTCTAATAAATAAGCTACAATAAATTTTGTATTTATGTCTATCATGCATATTTCCATATAAAATTTCTTTTACAACTCTTCAGGACTCTACAAATGTCTGCAAGACATTAGACAACTCTGCATAACTCCGCAAAATTTTGCTCAATTCTGTATAATTCTCACAAAATTATTAATTTTCATGACAATTTTTAAATCTCTACAAATGTATTTATTGAGTAAACCCCCGTAAATCGCGAGTAAGATCCTAAACAAACACGCGGTAAGCAAATTGTTCAAGAAATTCCACATATTCATCAATCTAAACTTCGGTTTTCTTTGAAGTTTGAATTAGAGGTCTGGAAAATCAAGTTTGGTCCACTTTCAGTTTAGACTATGTGTTAGGTAAGGAGCAGAAGTTGATTTTGTCTTCATGCCGCTAAAGTCTTCTGGTTCTAGGTTGTAAACCGTACCAGCCTCCGCGTAATTATGTTGCGACAAAAGTGAGTTGTTCCATCTTCACTTCGCTAAAGTCTTTTCTGTTTCTAGACAGAAGTCATCTCATGGAATGGAAATCTACTTTCATAGAAGTAAAAGTCATATTCACACATTAGGCCCTATCATAGAGGAAACATTTGGTTCTCCAGTCATGGGTCGTTCAGTTCTCATCATCACCAACAAACGCATTTGCTTACTTGTTTCTATGATATCATGTTTTATCGGAGAAGCAGTGGTTGATCTATTCACTGTAGTTCCATTGTGGCAACTACAAGTCACTTTCTTTATAACTAGTTGTTATTCTGATTTTGACGGAAAGTATTGCCCTTTCTTTTCTATTTTGAATGGAACCTAATGCTTTGTGTTTCAGTAACAAGATGGCCAAGTTTATATTGTTTTCATTGTTTTCTTTCATTTTTCATGGTCAAAACAGGAAAGATCTTACTTTCGCATTTATGCATTTAGGTCCGTTGGACTTTCACATTCTGGTCAGAACAAAAGAAGTTGACTTTGGCATGTTCTTTGTCTACCCGGCACCTACAACCAAAAACTATGAGTTTGGTGGGTCTGGAATTAGATTGGTAGGTGAGATCTTTCTTGTGAGCAGCCCATTCATGGAAGATGTTACCATATTATTCTATGATGACTTGCGTCTATTCTAATTTGCATCATTTAATGTAAATTAACATATATAATCTCTTAATGTCAATTAATATCATCTCTCGTATTTTTCAGTTATTTTTCAGTTATTGTTTTAATCTTCCATATAATGATTAGCTTTTATCTTATACATATATCCACAAGATAACAAAAATCATATTATCATATTACTCATTTCTACGTAAAAGATATCTTCACATCTAACCAATTTTGGTAGTGTCTAGTATCATGAGAAGATAAAAACAAAATTCAATATTACTGACAAGGACCAGACACACTCGGTATTTATATTACGTAGTATACTACTAAACAAATAAGAAAGAGAGAAAAGTGTTCGTACATGACAAGATGTAAACAGCTCACATGACCAATGAAAACCATTTTTCACACAAGTAAAGCACACATGCACGAGAGACAGTTAGAGTTTGTTAACACAGTGCAACACAATGCTATTACCCACCCACCCGCCCACCCCTACCCCCAATAAAATGATAGTCTATAGCTAAGTGTTTATTTTTACTATGAAACACAAGATTGGATGATAGAGAAACAACACTTTGATTGTCACAAGAGATCAGAGGAGGATAAGGAAGTAAAAGATGTAGATCCCTGAGTAGCTGACACAACCAAACAATTTCAGTTGTAGTATTGGCCAATAATCTGTATTCTGCCTTAGTTGAGCTTCTGGATACACTTCCTTGTCTTTTGCTGGACCATGATATAGGATTAGGTCCAAAGAATATGCAAAACCCCCTGTGGATCTTCTGGTATCAATAGAACCAACCAAGTCAGCATCACTGAACCCATGTAATGTAAGAATACCTTTAGTGAACAACACACCATAGTCCAAAGTTCAAGAATTTTCTTGGCTGCAATGAAATGTTGATCAGTAGGATCTTGCATATAGAGGCACACTTGGTTAACAACAAAGCCAATTTCATGTCTTGTCCAAGTTAGATATTGCAAAGCACCTACTAAGGACCTATATGATCACTTGGATCTGATAAAGGAATACCATTTGAAGCAGTTAGTGGAGTGGAAAGTGAAACTGGTGTGTTGCATGGTTTATAACCATTCATACTAAACTTCTCCAGTAAGTCCAGAGCATATTTAGACTTTAGGTTTAAAGATACCTCTTTTCCCTATGGTCACCATTGAATGAGTGTTTGAAGTTGTATCATGAACCACTGGAACTGAAGTGGAAGTAGTAGTTGAGGCAAAAGAAGTATGTGTAACAATTTGTGTAGAAGAAGTATCAGTTAATGAAGTAGAAGAAATAAAAGTTGTTGACTAGCTGTTGGTTTCAAAGGAAAAATGATTTTCATTGAAAACCAAATGCTTGGAGATATATATACTTTCCCTGTTTTAATATCTAGACATTTGTACCCTTTGTGCATATAGCTATAGCCAATAAAGATACAATGCACACTTCTAGGTTGAAGCTTATGATCAGTATAAGGTCTAAGCCATGGAAAACATGAAGAACCAAATAATCCGAGGAAAGAGTAGTCAGGTTTCTGAGCAAACAACTTTTCAAAAGGAGATATGAAACCCAATCTTCTAACAGGTAATCTATTAATAACATAATTTGCTAAATGAAAAGAATCCACCCAAAATTTATCTGACAATCCTAACTGAATTAAGAATGTTCTCCTTGTATGTACAAGATATTTTTGTTTAGACTCAGCCATTCCATTTTGTTCAGGGGTATGAGGACATGATACTTCATGTATTATTCCATGCACACATAAAAAACCTTTGAGCTTATTGTTTAAAAATTCTCCCCCTTCATTAATTCTAATTCATATAATAGAAATATGCAATAATTTCTCAATCATAGCTTTGAATTCAGATTTTTCATATAATGGATAAATCCAACAAAACCTTGAATAGTCATCTACAATGTTGACATAATATCTGAAACCACTTAAAGATATTACAGGACTAGGACCCCACAAGTCCATGTGAAGCAGTTCTAGTGGAGACTGAGCTCTATGTGTAGACAATGTAAAAGGAAATTTGTAACTTATCCCTAAATGACATTCATTACAAAAAAGAGGTGTTTTGACTATACTTGATAAGTCCAGATCCTGCAAACTTTTTGAAGCACTTGAAAAGAAGGATGAGCCAACCTTTGATGCCAAGTTGTTTCTAAAGGAATGTTACTGAAGAAAGCTTTGGTATTTGCATACTTTAGAAAATTGATTGGATATAATCCTCCCTTATGTGGCCCTTGTAAAATGATCCTCCAAGATGAGTGATCCTTAACAGCAAAACCAACATAATCAAATGCAATAGAGCAATTGTTTTCACTTGTGAATTTGTGAACAGACAATAGATTTTGTGATGACTTTGGAACAAGAAGAACATTGTTTAGGTCAAATGAGTAAGAAGAAGCAGTTTTAGACACATTACCAATATGAGAAATTGGCATACCTTAATTAGTTGCTTGGATCTCATTTTTTCCCTCAAAAGGTGTTGCTTGTGATAACTCAGTTTCATCATTGGTGATATGATTATTTTCTCCAAAGTCAGCATACCAAGGAATCGCTCCCATGATGTTAGCAGTAGCAAGCATGCACTGAGATTGTGGGGAGTATAGGTGTTTTGATAGGAAAAATTTAACATGTGTCTACATTCTAAAGCAAGGTGACCAGCTCTATCACAGATCTGACAAATTTTATCAAATACATGTGGTGGAGTTGAAGATGAAGCACCAGAAGTAGGTCTAGCATTGTATTGAGGAACAAAATTCTATACCGGATACATTTGAAACTGAGAAAAACCTCTTGGATAATAAGATAGAGGTGTCCTAGTATATCCTAAGAAAGGAACTGTAGATCTTGGTGCTTGAGTATAACCTCTACCACTACCTATGGACATTGAAGAATGTGGTCTAGTATTAGCAGCAAAAGCTTTTAAGTTTGCTTCAGAGAGAAAAAATTTCAGTTTAGTGGTAATAACTATTTCTTCACTGAGACGAGAATATTGTGTAGCTCCGTAGATGTCACTGGAGGATTGAGAATTCTAATGGGTGTGCATAAAGAACTATAATATGATCCTAGTCTATTGATTATAGTAACAACTAATTCATCATCATTAATTCTTGATCCAGCAGCAAACAA
Organism: Papaver bracteatum; assembly: GCA_023529315.1. Lineage (NCBI taxonomy): Eukaryota > Viridiplantae > Streptophyta > Magnoliopsida > Ranunculales > Papaveraceae > Papaver > Papaver bracteatum. Next base: position 511,548 of record JAJJWX010000778.1, on the reverse strand, counting down.
CTCATCACTTACCTTCTTAATTTCACTAAGAAATGTAGCAACAGTACGAAATCCAAGTTTTGTATATTAAAATTTGAGACGTAGTTGAATCAAATGTGTAGAGGTACTTCTTGCATATCTTGATTCAATAGTTTCCCATAGATCTTTTGCAGAATCAGCTCCAACTATATAAGGAATCACAGCCTCAGAAATAGACATTTGAATCCATAGTATAAGAGTAGTATCATCATCATGCCAAGATGTATAACCAGGATTTACAGAATTATCGATCAAATAAGGAGGACAATCCAAAGATCCATCAAGAAATCCATCGACTTTGTATTTTCTAAGAAGTGGAAGAAGAATAGATTTACAGGTAAGGAAATTATCATATTTGAGTTTATATGAGAGAATTTGTGAGATTTGATTGAGAGGCACATGAGAAATTCTTGATTCATACGCAGCCATAGTGAATGAAGAGAATATGGAATTAATGTATAAACAGTGAAGAGATGATGAAAAACAAGAAAGTTGATTTAAGATTTACTGAATTAAAACAAAAAGATGAATATTTGGAAGCCATTAATGACGTTTGTGAAAGCTTATGTCTTATGATACCATAGTATCATTGATGAGAAGATAAAAACATAATTCAATATTACAGACAAGGACCAGAAATACTCTGTATTTGTATTACAGATCAGAGAGAAAAGTATACTACTAAACAAATAAGAAATAAAGAAAAGTGTACGTACAAGACATGATGTAAACAACATAGGACCAATGAAAACCATTATTCACATAAGTAAAGCACACATGCAGGAGAGACAGTTAGAGTTTGTTAACACAGTGCAACACAATACTATTAGTATCGACTACCCGATGTCCAAAAACTAGCCGATATCTGTTTCCAATAATAATAGAACCCTATAGAATAATCTGCGATAAATTAATAATCGTGGTAAAATTATAATTTTTGCCTGTTTATAATCAGGGATAATGTGCAATTGAATAAATTTATAAAATTTTAAAACTTTCTATAGGCAACCGTGTTAATTATAAATAAAATGAGTTCAAGACTCGTATAAAACCTTGGTTGGTAGCCTAGCAAGCTGGGCCCCAACGCCTTTTTGAATAACACCTAATCTATGAAAAATAAAACTACCTACTCCACTACTACCATTATTACAAACTAAACAATTTTTTAAACACTTGAAAAAATACAAGGTATCCTCACCAAGCTCTCCCAAAGTAGAGAAGGCTAGAACGCCTAAACCATAACCATGTGAAACACATTTGTCCAAGTACTTAGTAAGTTTACGTAAAACAGCATCAACAATGGATTTTCCGGGAACGAAAGCACGGACACCTTCTCCAGTGAAGGGTGAGACACCTGTGACATCCATACAAACATCCTTAGTTACCATTCTCCCAATTTATAATAAGGATGTCCGTAGGACGCAAATCTTTGTCATCATCAGACAAAAACCCGATGGAAACCTCCTTACGAGCAGGTACATCAGCCTTGTAACAAATGTCGGTAATTACATCAAGAACAAAATGAGTCCTATAGGCCCTTTGTAATATATTATATATTAATAACTTTTTAATTTATATAAAATGAGTCCTACATTTATAGGCCCTTTGTAATATACTATCCAATTACAGTATATTCAATGGTACCTATTATCATGAAACAAGTTAATGAAACTTAAACGATAGCGTATTTGAAACTCATATTTTGGGGTTATGCTCGTCTTACAAAGTTTTATATACCCACGAAAAACGAGAACATCCAAAACTGATAACTACGTCGTCTACTACTCTGAAAATCAAACGTAGAAAATCAACGATTTTCAACCGCTCAAATTAAAATTTGTAGATGATGAGGTTTGGTATTACGAAATGAGATCTTTTTTTTGGGGTATGTAAAGCTTTGTAAGACGAGTATATCTGAAAAATAAGGGTCTAACAGCCACACCCAATATTTCGTTCCTCAATCTGAATAGACTAACTCCAATATAATTTCAAGAGAATCAACTAGACAGTCAGACTCAATCATTAGAAAAGTATATCAAAGAGTTATATCTCAATTTCTAAATTCAATCTGCAATCAAACAAATAGGAATTTTCGAGCCCGGTTAAATAAGAGAAATAACTTGGACGGTACCACACACCAATATCCAAGCGTCAATCAACAACCAAAATGCCGGATTCAAGAACTGATTGAACTTAATGCATAAACTGTGATATTGCAATTATATAAACAAATATAATGCGAAAAAGAAATAACACTGTAGAATGGGCAAAACGAGTAGCTGGTTTTTAAGGAATTGAGGAGACGACCGTGCGGAGGAAACTCCTTGAACCGAGCGAAGTATCTAACCTCACAAAGATGCACTACAAGAAGGGAGTGCTTTGAATTCGAGAGATCAATCTATAGTACTCCGGCCTAAACCAAGACAATGGTCGTTCCAGAGTAAATTTGGTCACAAGAGAGGATATGTCAATCTGTATGAGGGAAGTTGAGTAATATGTGAGATCAATGGTAATTGAGATTGTAGGTGTGTTATGCATTCTGCATAAGAAAGTTCTGAATGGTTGAATTTACTCAGTTGAGAGTGATTGCTCAGACGATGAGTTTGTGTAGAAGAAAGATTGTCTGTGTGAAATTGTCGAGAAATTCTTGTCTTTTTCAATCAAGATTCAGAGACCTTTTATATTGCTGGAATCGTAAACACCATGATCCCATGAAGTGTGACAGTTGATGGAATCAAATAGTGGGGAAGTGTAAGTCGTGTTAAAAACCAGTTGCTCAACGTGCGGAGACTTGGTTGATTTTCTATCCACTATTTTGTTAACTCCTCCAACTGATTGCACGACTTGCTCACATTCTCATCGTGTGTATGAACACACGTGCTGTAGACCACCAGACCAAAACCCTAGTTAATATTCCCCCATGTAACACGATTGATGTCTCGTGTGATTGTGGAATCTGCAAGTAATACGTGTATTTAGTTAGTCAGTTGCATGACTTCATGGGACGATGAGTCCTTATACTGTTGAGTCGAACAGGGTTTGAAAATATTCTGAGAATCACGAATTGAGACAGAAGTATAATGTATGAATAAACATAGTTAATGTGAGCAAATATTGCTCGTTCGATAATTTGTTGAATATTGATAGCTGAACCAATATTCCTTGGTTTGAACAAATATTGCTCATCTGAGCAAATGTTGCTCGTTTGATGAATTATTGGTTGCGTGACCAAATAAAGTATTAAATTAAAATACTGGCAACTGAACCGAGTATAATTAATAAAATGTTTACCATGAGATCATCGTAAAATTATTTGTGTTTGAACCTGGAATTATGAATCTTGGACTCAAAACTCTAATTCGATCAATTGATGACCAATTGATGGTTTATTGAGAATGAACCACGAAGTGACGAAGGGACCTGCTACATGGGATTATGGGTTGACCATGTAGTGCCCACATGCTCACGTGAAAAAAATATACAAAGTCTCTTGAAGACGAGTTGGTGAAAGGATGATTAAATGTTGGTTTAATCATTTATTAAAATAATGCTCGTCTGAGCCTTAGGTGATAAAACCTAATTAATTATGAAGAGATGAGAGACCGACCAAGGGATCATGAAACTGGCCCTGGATGGTCATAGGATCGAATAAAGATCGTTCCATGAAGATCCAAATTGTTTGGAAGAGTTTTGGACCTAATACGTGCAATTGCGCAAATTAGGTCAAATTGTGAAAATACGTGGGACCGGATACTTGCAAGCCAAAGAGACAACCTTGGTCGGTCAAGGTAACATGCTCTCATCACCAAAGTGTTCGTATCTCAGTTCTGAGAATTTTGATATTTTCTGGTGTGCGTTTGAGCAACATTTTGAAAAAATATGAAGAAATCGGGGATTTTTGCTGAAACCGTGAAAATTTCGTAAGATGAAGGAAAAATAATAAAAAATGAATGAATCATGAAGTGTGGGACCGGTTAAGGTCAAGGCATGGCTGGCCGGCCAAAGAGCCCGGTCCCACGATATTTTCTTAATTTTATAATACTTTTCATGATTTTAGGGAAATATCATAAAACCAAAGAGTTTGTTGAAATCAAGGAGTTTCCATGAGATGAAGGAAACAAAATATTAAGAACAATAAGATAAGCGCGCGTGGGACCGGTTTGGGCATGGTTGGCCGGCTAGGGCCCGGTCCCGTGAGTTTTCCCTAATTTTATGTATTATTTCATGATTTGAAAAAAAAATCATAATTTGAAGGAAAGATTATGAAATCAAGGAATTTCATGGAATCAAGGAAACATAAAAATAATAATAAAAAATAAGGGGTGTGTGGGACCGGCTAGGGCCTGGTCCCACGAGTTTTCCTAATTTTATATTATTTTCATGAGATTAAGGAAATATCATGAGATTAAGGAGTTTTCATGAGATTAGGGAAATAATAATAAAATATTGAGGAATCATGAGGTGTGGGACCGGCCGTGACTAGGGCATAGCCGGACGGCTAGTAAGCACGGTCCCATAACACCTTACCCAATTTTATATTATTTTTTTGATGCGAAGGAAACACCATGAAATTGAGGAGTTTCCTTAAAACGAAGAATATTTGTTCAAATGAAAGGATTTTCATAAGAACAAGGAAAATAATATAAGTATGATAAATATAATATTGGACCTGGGATTGGTCACGGCGTGACCAACCGAAGGTAACTCAGATGCCCGTGTGTTGAATATTTATTTCTAACCCATGGAATTCTGCTTGGAAGAACCATAAATTGAAGTAACGAAATATTATAAAAAATCGTTGGATCTTTTCTAGGGATTCAGTTAATGAATTCAATGGTTTCAGAATAATTAATTAATGAATCTACACTAGTACAATCGTCTAGGAGCATTAATTATTCAGGAATTGAGCGATATGAACTTGTTGAAGCGTCATATTTCTTTTATACAGTCAGGGAAATCATTGTTACATCTTCAAGACGTTATTACTCTATACTAGCAGGCAAGCTGTCTAGGAGCCGTACAATCTTTCGATTCAATATAGAAGTAATTTGCTGAAATTTCTTGGTATTCATAAGGTATTGCCTCAGGTGAGAGATTACATATATACATATACTCTGAGAGACAATATTCTCAGTCAGAGATTCTTGTTGCATGAGCTTTCATGCTTTTGATAAGAGACACGAGCCTCAATACTTGTCTGATTGCTAGATCAGGAGTACATACAATTATGGGTTTATGATTTTATCCCTTGTCAAAAATCCACCATCTATATTAAGTCCCCTTCTTAGTGAGGGACAACCATATTCCTTAGTCAGCATTGAATGGTTATTTTCCGGTTACAAACGATATAAGCAATTGAACTTAGTCGTGAGATAAGACCTTACCAGATTTTGATGGTACAAGTGAGCCACGGCCTGAATGAAGATCTCATTGGCATGATAGAGCATCGTCTAATGAACATAAATTGGTGTTGAACCGCTGATTTTGATGACGAGACCTTGGTCGTTTTAGGATTCACGGGCCGGGCCCCATAAAGAAATCCTTGTAAAATTAGGTTTTGGAAATAAAATGTGATATAATAGGGATTAATCCTTCTTACTTTTCTATTTCACCTGTAGGACCATCACCTTCACCTCTTAATCATCTTCACGCCATCAGGGAGGAGCAACAAATTCCGCCGGAGCATCCACCATCCGATCACCGTCCGGCCATATTCCGGTTGGCGCCGACAGGTACGTGATTTTTTTTCCCCAAAAATTTGCTGCGTTCATGAGTTATTCATGCTTTGATCATGTTAAAATTATATATATGTGCATATATGAGTATGAGTTTTGTTGAAAACCCTTATTTTTAGAAAACATATGTTTGTTCCTTCGTTAGTTTGAGAAACTATTAATAATCCCTGACCTATGAGAGATATTTGTTATGTATAGACCTGTGTCCAGTGATAAAGTTTTGTTTATGAGCTTTCATGAAAACCAAAACTTTATCTTGAAAATATGTGAGCTTTCGCAAACCGAAATAAACCTTCGTTTCAAAGAAAAACGATCGTACGAAGGAAAAGATATCTTTTATAAAACCATGGTATGTCCATGGGATTATTTTTTTTTTGATGAAACCGTGGAGTATCCACGAATTCTATTTTCATGAGCCTTGCTCACGTGAATTTTTTTCCTTAATTTACGTGAGTAAATCACGTTATATATATATATATATATATGCAAACATATATTATTTTCTTTAAAATCAAAACTTGAGTTTCATATAATATTACTTAGAAGTAAACAATTATTTATGATAAAATAATGTTTTAGTTTTATAATTCCATGGTGAATGTTCATGCAGTAGAAATATTCATGATATTATGAAAATCTGAGTTTTTGCTTGTCTTTTGTAGGTTCGAAGAAGCGAGCAAGTTTTGAAGTGTTTACCCTTACGTTGCAATCACTATTGTTAGTGGAACTGTAAAAAGGTAAGAGTTGAGAATTACCATACTGTGAAATTGATATATGCACATCCGTAATTCTGTGTCTCTGGTTCCACACAATCGTGTCCTCTAGCAGTGATTATTCTTCCATCTCTTCTGAAGAGGATTCAAGGGTTTCTGAGGCGAAAGCGCGCGCCAACATAGATCGTTCACTTCTGGAGAATAACATGTCTCTTGATAAGCTGAAAGTTGATCGTGAAGAGCTCTTGAAGAGGAAAGAAATAGAGGAGATACTTGCTGAGTATCGAGAGAAAAGGTGTAGAATTCAGCGAAAAACACAAGAAGCTGAAGAGAGACTCCGATCCCGTCCTTGTGGTGTAGCTTTAGATTTAGATGTTGAGGATGAAGAATAAGATATTGTGTTGAATTTTACAAAACGTAAAAGTAAGTCATATCCACCGCACAGGGAGATTGAATGACAGGTTAAGGTTGGTCTCCAAGCTGAACGTGACAATGAAGATCTACATAATGCAATAGATGGTGATATCGAAGAAGAAGAATTCCCTGACTCGGATAGTGACTCCGAGAGAGATTCTGAAGAAGATTATTCAGAGGATGAGAAGGATGATGATGATGATGATGAAGATGGTGAATCGGATGACTCTGATGACTAGTCTTGCTCATGATCTTATTTAAACATTTGAATGTTGTTTTTTTAATCTTCGTAGTAGATATCTTTTTGATGACCTGAATAGCTTCTCTTCTGAATTAGGATTTTATTTTGAATGATAAACCCTTTTATTAATGTTTATTCTTCCCGAATTTAATTAAATGGACCAATGTTCATGCCTCAAAATTCATCATGATCGTCTTCGGCTTGCCTTGGTGACTTTCATTTGTGGAAAATACTGGGATATGTTGCTTAGGCTGAGAAAACACGTGTCATACATAAATCCGTGTGGTTTTATAACCGTGTCGAGCTTCTATCAGTCCCCAGTTATTTTTCCTCCGCATCTCCATTATTGACATTGTTTGAATCTTAGGGTTTCATTAAAACCCGAAACTGAATTTGACTATATGCAGAAGATAAGTATCCACCATATCTTGTATATATCTCCAAGACTTAGGGTTTAGTATTTATGAAAATATTTCTTCCATTCCTGAGTCAGTTTCATCGTGCAAAGGAAATCTTGATTATCATACCTTTGCGTCGCTATGTCCAGCAGCAGTATTTTTTCTCAAAATGAACCTCAGTCGAAGCATGAAGTAGAAGCGTCTGTCTCAGTAAGTTATGTATTTTTATTCATCTCTGTTTGATCAGAGTTATTGATCATAGAAAAATGACGTGTTGGGGGATAATCAGAAGACTCCATCTTCTTCTCATAATTCAAGGCCCAAGCGGACTGTTAGAGCCCTTGTTTGATATAGATCAACCCATGCTGAAGCCGGCACATCTGTGAGTAATTCTATGATCTTTTTAGTTGAGTATTACTCAATGGATTTATCCAATTTTCATAAAAACTTCTTTACTGCAGGTTGATATGTGCGTTGTTGTTGATGCTAGAAAGAGAAGGGATGGAAAGTATGCGACTGATGATGATGATGACAAAAACTCTACCAACTTCGTGGAGACTGGATTTAGGATTCACTACCCAATACATGGACTCCCGTATGAGACTCCCATGGTCAAAAATTTCCCTGGAAATGAAATAGTCGTCGGCTTCGTCGTTCCCAAATGTCACACATCTTTGTATACCAAGATCTGGAAGCGATACGGTCATATTTCCACTACTGAGGTGTGGAGAAGCTTCTTGCCGACCCTCCTGACTACAGTCGTCAGGGTTTTACCAATCATTGAAGAGATGATGGAGACGAATCTACGAGATGTTAAGAATCATGATCTTCACAGATGGGATGACATGATATCAAATTGCGAGACCTTGCGGTTCAATGTAAGTTGGCTTCGACGTTAGATTGAAAGGATCAAATTTGACAGGGCATCGGCCCTTGCTGAAGAAATTTCCACCACGACTTCTTTTTTAGAAGAGGATAAGGCACTTGCCTTGGATTCAGCGAGAGTTGAGAAAGATGTTTAGGGTTTGAAAGTGAAGACCAAGAACTTTCAAAAGAAACTTGACATGGCTGTCTATAAAAATTACTCCTTGTTGGATGGTTTACTCTGAGTGAGCATTTATGATTGTTGTTTGTCGAATAGGTTTAGGCTTTTCTTAGGTAGAATAATTGATCATGACATGAGGAAATTTTGTTCATTTATGAGGTATTTAATGAACAAAGGAGAATTTTGCACGCTCTTTGGAGGAATATAAATTACATTCTGAAAATGCTTGAAATGATGAAATGATGAAAAGGTAATTTTTTTCTACGGATCAGGCGTGATATGCTTTGAGCCATTTACCATTGATTATATTTCCTTCCACTCCTCCACTAATTTTTAGGATTTTGTAATATTCGCTGGATACTGCCTTGATGACTACATATGTCCCTTCCCATTTCGGAGAGAACTTGTGAGCAGACATGTCTTGTTAAATATGCTTTGTTGTCTTTAATACCAGATCCCCTAGTTGAAATGTTCGAGGTCTTACCATTTTATTGTAGGATCTGGAGATCCTTTGTTTGTAGGTTTCTACATATTTTTCCACATTAACTCTCTTTGACTCGAGCATGTCCAGTTCAGCAATTCTTGAGTTGGACACTTCGGATTCATCCCATTGTATTCCACTGGATGTTGCAATCCTTACTGAAGGAATTTTGATTTCTTCCGGCAGTATGGCATCGGCCCCATATATAAGAGAATATGGTGAAGTCCTGATCGAGCTCCTTGGCACGGTTCGATAAGCCAATAAATCCATAGGAAATTGTTCATGCCAGGTTCGAGGATTATCATGAATTGTTCGGCTGAGAATTCAGATCAAAGTTTTGTTGGTGCTCTCTGCTTGTCCATTTCCTTGGGGATAATACGGTGTGGAGAAAACTTGTTTGATATCGTATTCCTCGAGCAATCCCGTCACGTGTTTGTTGGAAAAAGGAGTTCCATTATCAGTGACAATGTGTTTAGGAACGCCGAATCTACATATTATGTATTCTTTGATGAATGATGCAATTGTGACTCCAGTGGTTCTTCAAAGAGGAATGGCTTCAACCCATTTAGTAATATACTCAGTTGTAGTGATGATGTATTCATGCTGCTTCGAAGATGTTGAATTTATTTTCCTGATGGTATCCAGTCCCCAGCTATAAAAAGGCCATGGACTATTCATAGAATTTAATGGGAGACAAAGAGTATGAATGAGATTACCATGGACTTGGCATTGATGACATCTCTGAACGTACGCAGCTGCATCGTCTTCCATGGTTGTCCAATAATATTTCTCATGAATCTGGAGAAATAATTTCCTTTTCCCTTGATGTTCTACATCATGCATCTCCTTCAGAATTGTTGGTATTTCATGCTCATCTAAGCATCTCAGCAAATTTCCACCAAAGCTTTTGCGGTATAAGATTCCATCAAGAAAGGAGAATCTTTAGCTCTCTGAATGAGTTTGATTGTTTCTTTATTTTCCAACGACAACTCATTGTCCCGGAGGTATTTGATGTAGGGCTCCCTCCAGTCCCCAGTATGATGGGATGTTAGAGCTTCTAAGTGATGAGGAGGAATTTGACAATTGGTACATGACTTTTGCAGAGTCCTTGATTGATCCTCCATGGAAGGTCAATAGTATCCCATTCTTTGAATCTTTCTGTAAAGTGTTACCACCAGCGTCTTTCCACAGTTTTTTTCATGTATGTATTTGAGTTGTTCATCCGCTTCGTCGTTTCCAAGGTACCGTGATAAGGACCCATCCGAGTTTCGACAGTATAACGCTCTGTGAAGTAAGAAATAATTCTTTAATTCTTTTAGGATGACTTTCCCTTCCGAAAGATAACTGCTCAATTCATGAATAATAGGTGCTCGCCAATCATCTACTTGAATGTCTTCAACTTGAGCAAGACAGGTAGATGACACAGCACGCCTCTATACAATGATTATTTTTATGGTCCTTCGAATTGCAGCTTAGAAGCAAGAGTCGCCAGGCAGTCAGCATGCCTATTGTTAGTTCGCCCAGTATGGACAATCATTGCTTCAGCGAAGTGAGTTAACAGCCGTTGAGCTTCAGTTCTGAATGGAGCAAGTGTGATTTCTTTAAGGGAGCATGTTTCATTCATTTGATTGACCAGTAGATTTGAATATCCTCTTATCTCGAGGTGTGTTACTCCTGCTTGCTTGGCCAGAGATAATCCTAGTAAGAAGGCTTCATATTCTGCTGAATTGTTGGTGTAGTGAAAATCCAGCTTGAATGATTGTGGGAAAACCTCGCCGGATGGTGAGGCTAGCACTATGCCTGCTCCTCCAGTGTCGTTGCTAGGGGTGGCGGAACCGTCAATGTATAAAATCCACATCTCTGGAAACTCACCAGGTACATCTTCATGTAACATTGTTGCATCCTATCACTAGTGGAAAACAAAGGTTCCGCGACCGTCAGGACAAGTCATATATACCAGTTATACGACCATTTATAACCGTCTGTGTTGGGGTCTCTGATAAAGCGTCGCTATTTTGTACGACTCTTATCCATGGGTCTTAAAATAACGACTGATTTTAAGGGTAATGAGGTACAGACCCTTAACCGTGGGTGATAATATAAAAAAAAATAAAGATTCAGATTTGCTGAAATGTCTGAATGGCTAAATCTAAGTCAGACCCTTAATCTGACTGCATTAAATGAAACTCAAATTTAAGTCAAATGAAACTCAAATTCAATTCAAGTCAAATCAAATGGAATTCAAATTAAAGTCAAATGACACCCAAACTCAAACTGAAACGAAACTTCAAATTTAACTCAAATTTAAAGTACTTAAACTGAGAATTCATTCATTTTATCCATTAGGTTTAAAATTACACAAGAAAGGATGAAATTCTGAGTTCCGAATAACAAAATGATGAACTAATAGACATTTAATTAAACAGCAATTTGGAGATCTCAAGCTTCTGCACATAAAACTAGCCAATTCATTGTTTAAAGATACTTGTATACAGAGAAATACACCTGTAAGATAAGTCAATAACCAAAATGCAATGCAATATAAAATTTTAAAAAGTAACATACAGCTGGTGGGAAGTTTATGAATGGTTTAAAAGAATGAACTTTATAGACTACAGAGCAAATCATTTGTATACCCGGTCTTTTCTCTGCATGACGAGCTATCTTGGCTGATAATTCATCTTTCTTCGATGAAGCCGCCTCACAAACTAAAGATCGACATGCTACTTTATCTACTTGCTTCAAATCTAAACCACCTAAAACAGAAACAACAATGATAGCGAGTGAGTCCATATTCCCTGTCATAAACACACAAGGAAAACCACCAGGCACCAACACCAACAAAACAGAGGAAAAATCACCAACGGCTCTACAACAAATCTGCATTAGCAGCTGCGTACAACAAACCTACAGGTACCTATTACTTAAAATTACTGACTTGGATTCATGTACGATGGATCTCGCTGCTAACTCATTAAAGACTAAACTATAATGAGTAAAAAATGGAGATTACAAGTGGTCCATTTCTATCTGAGTAAGAAATGGAGACCTACAATTCTTCTTCACATCAACCGACATCAGTATTTGTTCATACAATGAAACCAACATGATTCGAGTACGGGAGTATTTGGGTGCCATATCTTATGATGAAGATAATCAAACAACGATTACAAAAATTAAAATCTAGTGACCCAAATTGAACATGCCCACTGAAATATTCTACAAGGTTTGAATACTTTCATATTAACAGTTTTCAATACAATGCAATATGTTGGTAATTTTTCCCCAACACAATAACAATAACTAAAAGAGTTTGAAGCTAAACATTCACTTGCCTTTGCTGGGAACCCCATGTCTGTCAAGTGCAACACACTCTAATAAAACCCCCAAATGATATAACCCTGCAAACATAAAAATCCAACGATCAATACATATGGATGATTAGAAAATCATAGTGCACTGGAAGAGCAACAAATGATTCTCATAACTAAAAAATGCTCATAAATGCAAATAACATGAACATGAAACAAAATAATGAACTTATACTAACAGATACAAGTATTTCAGACCTACTAAAAGAGCTCTCCCCATCTTGTATCAATCCCACATTTTGTATATTATTTATTATAAATCAAAAGGATGGTTAACAGTACATAACCATGAACCCAGAAGGGTATGTCTTGGACCAGATGATGATTTTGGAGCCTACAAAGATAAAAATCTTCCATTAAAACCAAAATCCAAATAAGCATCAAATATGACTATATCAATTCACTAGAAAGGGACTGTTGATTCTTACAAAGGCACCACCAAGCTTGTCAAGCATACACTGCTTAAGCGCATTGATCCTCTTCAACCCTCTTGCCTGTTACCATACCAAAATTAGTACACGTGAAAGAAATAAAGGATAAAAAATATTTACATATATATGTAACATATTCAACAATGAACAATAGACATGGGGAAAATAACATCTAATACTACAGACTATATATCAATCAGTTAAACTATCTCCTCCTTTTTCAATTACCCAAGTTTGAAGCACAGAGTCATGAGATTTCTAGTGTGACATGATACATCACTTTAAGATTTCCATATATTTTTACGGCCCTAAGCCACTAATATATGTTTCGCAGACCCATTGAAAGTCGAATAATAACTTAAGAACTTAATACAACTTGTAATGAGACTTAGAGAAACTAATTAATAACACCTAAAATGATAACAAGGACTACGTTCTTATGATTTACCTGAGTCTGAGCGGTGTTGGTCGATAGTACTTCAACTGCTTAAGGAGTAAAAGTCATAGTTGAGCCTGGGATATGAGACTTGATTATAGTTTCTAAGTGCTGCAAAAGCAACCATTATGTATCAATTTTGGTACGAATAACCAAAGATCATAAATAACTAACCAAAACTTCGATAAGAGTCAAACAACATAAATAATAAATAATAAATGACAACTATATATTCCCTTTAATTCAAAATATATATAGAAGAAGAAATCTTACCTTTGATAGCATCTTTCCTAGATGCTTAGAACCCATCCTATGAGCAAAAAGCCTGTACTCGGAGGGTTGAAGAATGTCAAAGTTTTGAGTCTTTGACAATTAGTACCATTGTTGTGTATCCGACTGTAACTAAAATCCCTACCAGGGATCTTGTCCACACCTGCAATACCAAATAAGGAGCATTCAGAAGAAAACAACGTGCACATCAGCATAACAAACTAAGTTTATTTATCACTTTAAGAGAAATGTCTCAAGGTAAGGTAAGGAATAACAACTTCTCCAAACCTTCGTAGACAACACAACGCCATTTGATCAGGTTAGCAGCAATTGTCTATTCCTTGTTTAGGAGGTGAAGTACTTCAATACAAATAATTAGATTCCACATCATGAAACTAGCAGGCCCTTAACTGGTCCACCCAATTATGTTTAAAGACTAAATTTCATTCATGGGTAGAGACATCCCTGTCAAAGAAAACCAAACAAAGATTTTAACAAAACTCTATTTTTTAAAATAATATAAACTAACCATTAAGCTTATCAACAGCTTCCTGAGATTCATATGGATATTTATATCGGAAGAAGGAAATGAACACGAATTTCCAGTCCTAATTCAATATGATAACATCCAATTCCAATATTTTTTAGTGCTTAAAAAGACTAGCAAACAAATCACTGAGGCCCACAGAGTCTAGTTAATCATATCTTTGGGATATGAGATTGTAATGATTAAAGAGGAGAGTAAATAAAATCCAATCAAATAACTGAACTTACCCATATCTAACCCAGTTGGAGATTCAAGGACTCTCAGGGCATTCCTCTATAATTTTACTTCTTTCCCCTGTTTCATATTTGACTTAATTACGTCCAGTACTAGCCCCATACTACAACAAGTCACCTCCTCCGCCAATCGATTACCAGCCCCGGTACTACTACAAATCACCACCACCACCATCATCTTTAGTAACCCATTCTAGATACAACAAATCACTAGCACCAGCATTTCCATTACCTCTAAAGAACAATCAAAAATAATTCACAAAACACCATCTCCATTACCTACATGGAAAGAACAATCAAATTAGTATTAAAGGAAAACTTTGATGACCACATTATTGAACAAATTATAGAAAAACACAAGCCAATATATTCTAAAATTATATACAGAACTTCTACCAATTTTAAAAAAATTCTAAACCCACCATCAGAATCATTAAGAACACCCATACAAATAAGTTAAACAATAAAAACATTTGAACCCATAACTAACAATATCTCTACCATACATACATCATTTAAGCAGAAACCACAAATTTTATAAAAGAAAATCTAGATCTATTAACTTCATTAACAGAAAATTGAATCGAATCGAGTAAAAATGATGGAAAAATCATACCTAATGATTTTTAATCAATTTAAATCAAAATCTACATCTTCAATTGGATTGAAGACTAGACTCCAATCAATCTAAATCTTCAAAGAATGGCTCCAGATTCTCAAACCCTAGAAAAGCAACAAGTAGCAGTAATCATTCATAAGATTTTATTTAGATAAAGTTAGAGAAACCCTAGAATGAAAAATAAATAAATATGGATTGAATCTGTTAACAACAAATTTGAGATTTACAACTTGACCAGTGAGTTGAGGGATTTCAGTAAACCTTAGATTTTGTTTCAAGAGAAATCAGTAAACCAAAGATGTGGTTTCAAGAGAAATCGGTAAATCTTAGATTTAATGATTTCTCAATTTCCATGGAGATATGGTTCCTGAGGTTAGAGATCGATGAGACCGAGAAAGGAAGAAAGAGAAACGAGAGAGGAAGAAAGAGAAAGAGGAAGTGAAATGACATAGAAAGAGATATTTATATTCTCAGTCAAATAATAGAAAATTATAATATTTAAATCGATTTCCAGCTGTCTCTGCATCGGTAGCAGATGTATGTCAAAATAGTAATTATTCAGAGACCGCTATCAGTGCTCTCGGAATTTTTCAATTATTTTATCATATCATAGACTGCCATGTATGGTCAGCGGTCTAATTACCGTCAACGAGGGTCTCCGATGTGGGTCGGTAAACACCCCATTTTCCACTAGTGTATCCTGGAAAAGCAGCGAGAAAGTCTGCAACTGCTTGTCCTTGATGGATTTAGGCGGTGTACATGCTATGTAAAATTCTGACATCTGAAGCAGCCACTTTGCTGGTCTTCCTATCAAGGCTGGCTTTGATAGTAAGAACTTTATAGGGTCGGCTTTGGAAACGAGCACGACTCTGTTGGATAACAAATAGTGTCTGAATTTCTGAATTACATGCACTAACGCCAGACATGATCTCTCAGCCTTTGGGTATCGGAGTTGAGCATCTCACATTGTACGGCTGAAGTAGTAGATTGGTCGTTCGATGCCTTCGTCGTCTTATTGAGCAAGGAGTGCTCCGATAGCGATATTACTAGAAGCTGTGTAAAGTATCAGTGGTCGTCCTCGCATTGGTGATCTCATGACAGTAGGTCATAATAGTATCTGCTGTATTTTCTGGATTGCTTCTTGTTGAACGGTTGTCCATGTGAAACTCGCTACTTTCTTCAATAAAGGGGTGAACGCAGCAATGAATTGAGCCAATCCAGGAATAAAGCGTCGAATATAATTTACCTTGCCCATGAAATTCTGAAGTTCTTTCACAGTGCGTGGAGGAGGCATGGTAGTAATAGCTTTCGTCTTGTCTGGATCGACTTTGATTCCTTCTGCTGTAACCAGGAATCCTAGAAATTTCCCAGAGGAGATACCAAATGTACACTTTAGAGGGTTCATCTTTAATTTATATTCTCTGAATCTTTCAAAGACTTGTCTCAGGACTTCAAAGTGAGATGTTCGAGTCTTCGAATTCACCACCACATCATCAACATAGTCTTCCACTTGCTTGTGCATCATTTCGTGGAATATAGCAGTCATGGCTCGTTGATAAGTAGCACCGGCATTCTTTAATCCTAAGGGCATCACAATGTAGTGGAAATTCCTAATAGAAGTACGGAATGCAGTCTTGCTGGAATCATGCTCATACATCATGATCTGGTTGTATCCGCTGTAACCATCCATAAATGAGAACATACCGTGACCACTAGTTGCATAAACGAGAATATTAATGTTGGGTAAAGGAAAATCATCCTTCAGACAACATTTATTCAGATTCCTGAAATCAACACAACATCTGATTTAACCATTTTCCTTCTTGACAGGAACAACTTTCGCCAGCCATGTTGGATGTTGAATAGGTTTGATGAATCCTGCTGCTAGTAGTTTATGAATCTCGACCTTGATTTGTTCTTCGACTTCGTGTCTGAATTGCCTAGGCAGTTGTTTGTCAGATTTGGAGCTAAGGATGATGTGGTGATGATGAGTAACTAATTTGTCATCTAGACCAGGCATTTCTTCATACGTCCAGGCGAAGACATCTTGATATTCTTTCAGCAGTTTCATTAGTTCCGTCCGTTACTCTGATGATAGTGCTGAGCTAATTAAAATTGTCCCTGGATCATCCTTTTTCCCGATGTTGATCGTTTCGAGATCATTAGTAGTGGAGTCGGTGCCATCTTGCAATTATCGAGGAGCATCTTGAATCTCTTATTCGAGTGATGGTTCACTCTGATATGATTCTTCAGGGCGGGGAGACTCTTCATCATTATTCCTTGTTAATTATTAATCTTTGCGTCGGTAAATGATCCTCCCCTCTGCATCATGACTGGTTATGAAATTAGATCCATGAGTTGAGACTTGATCCTTGCGGCGCTTAATCGGTATAGCAGATGGCTTAATCAACTTGACGCCTGAGGATAACATCTTGTCCGCGACCTCTTCGATGGACTTCCATCTTGGGAGTGGAACACTATAAATCTTGTTTGGAGGTTCGGGGATGTTCTTTTGAGAATCAAGGAATTCAGCGTCATAGACCGGGGCGTAAGGAGATGATGAAGCCGCAATACGAATAATTTTTTTATTGATTAGATCTTTCATGCATTGATGGTATGTTGAAGGAACAACTTTGTTGTCATGGAGCCACGGTCGTCCGAGTATCATGTGATAATCAGGCTCTTGTTCGATCACGTGGAATTTGGTATTTGATTGAATAGGCCCCACCTTCAAGTCTATGTATGTATATCCATATGTATGGATCTGGCTTCCTTTAAAACCTGTCATCAAGATGGGATAGCGAACGATATTAATTTGTGGGAACTTGGCCGCCTTGAGAATTTTCATAGTGACAATATTTGTAGAAGCGCCTGTATCAACGAGAGTTCTCTTAAATTCAGAGTTTTTGATAAAACCGGTTACGTACATGGATCGATTATGTCCTTCATCTGCCATGCGGTCCTCTTCTCCAAAAGTGATATTGTTGATCGAATGCTCAGACATCATGGACATTTCTTCGACTACTTGAGACAATGAAGCTATTTCCATATCATATGATATCTGGTTGAGTGCGGAAAACGTGTATGTCCGCTTCTTTCTGGAAAAGTGCAAGAGTTCACACAAGTTTTCGACCAACTGTGTAACCTCCTGGTCCACCGATTTTTCATAAGTAGTGAAACTGTTAATTTGAGGGCCACCATGTGATGAGTCAGTCCCCGATGCTGTGAAGTCTGAAGTGGAGATATTGCCTAACTCGGATGTCAGTCTGATGAGAAAATCGAGTATGTGGTTCATTGTATCTTTCATCAGATCCATGTTCCTGGTGTGGATCTCTAGGACTCGCGCCAACTCGGTCAAAGTTGGGGTTTCTTCGCCTTTCACGCCGTCATATGTAGTGCTGGGAAGAGGAACATTTCCATTTGAAAGATTCTAGATCGGGTTTGAAGTAGTTGAATTAGTCCTAAGACCGACCATCTTTGTGAAATTTGATATTGCAACCGAGAGAATGATCTCCCACTGTGGTCGCCAATCTGTAGATGGGGCAAAACGAGTAGCTGGTTTTTAATGAATTGAGGAGACGACCGTGCGGAGGAAACTCCTTGAACCGAGCGAACTATCTAACCTCACACAAATGCACTACAAGAAGGGAGTGCTTTGAATTCGAGAGATCAATCTGTATTACTCCGGCCTAAACCAAGACAATGGCCGTTCCAGAGTAAATTCGGTCACAAGAGAGGATGGGTCGATCTGTATGAGGGAAGCTGAGAAATGTGTGAGATCAATAGTGATTGAGATTGTGGGTGTGTTATGTATTATGCGTAAGAAAGTTCTGAATGATTGAATTTACTCAGTTGAGAGTGATTGCTCAGACGATGAGTTCGTGTAGACGAAAGATTGTCTGTGTGAACTTGTCGAAAAATTCTTGTCTGTTTCAATCAAGGTTCAAAGACCTTTTATATTGCTGGAATTGTAAACACCATGATCCCATGAAGTGTGACAGTTGATGGGATCAAAGAGCGGGGAAGTGGAAATCGTGTTAAAAACCAATTGCTCAACGTGCGAAGACTTAGTTGATTTTCCATCCACTACTTTGTTAACTCCTCCAACTGATTGCACTACTTTCTCACATTCTCATCGTGTGTATGAACACATGTGCCGTAGACCGCCAGACCAAAACCCTAGTTAATATCCCCCCATGTAACACGATTGATGTCTCGTGTGATTGTGGAGTCTGCAAAGCAGACGTGTATTTAGTTAGTCATTTGTATGACTTCATGGCACGATGAGTCCTTGTACTGTTGAGTCGAACATGGTCTGAAAATGTTATGAGACTCACGCATTGAGACAGAAGTATAATGTATGAATAAACATAGTTAACGTGAGCAAAATAAACACGTGAGGGACCGGCTTGGGCATGGTTGGCCGGCTAGGGCCCGGTCCAGTGAGTTTTCCCTAATTTTATGTATTATTTCATGATTTGAAGAAATTTTCATAATTTGAAGGAAATATCATGAAATCAAGGAAACATAAAAATAATAAAATAAGGGGTGTGTGGGACCGGCTAGGGCCCGGTCCTACGAGTTTTCCTAATTTTATATTATATTAATGGGATCAAGAAAATATCATGAAATTAAAAAGTTTTCATGTGATTGGGGAAAAAATAATAAAATATTGAGGAATCATGAGGTGTGGGAATGGCCGTGACTAGGGCATAGCCGGCCGGCTAGTAAGAACGGTCCCATGACACCTTTTCCAATTTTATATTATCTTTTTGATGCGAAGGAAACACCATGTAATTGAGGATTTTCATTAAAACGAAGAATATTTGTTCAAATGAAAAGATTTTCATAAGATCAAGGAAAATGATAAAAGTATGATAAAATATAACATTGGACGTGGGATTGATCATGGCACGACCGGTCGTCCAATGGGTCCAATCCCTCAGCGCCTTGATTAATATTTTATTATTTATTATTTTCTTTCCTATTTTGCATAGGTTCATCGTCTCGTCGTATTTTGAAATACTCATTCTTGCGTTTAGGTGACTGTTAATGCATCATTGTCGAGTACATTTACATCATTTTGGTCGGGGCTTACTCGAAGGTCACTCAGATGCCCATGTGTTGATTATTTATTACTAACCCATGGAATTCTGCTGGGAAGAACGATAAATTGAAGTAACTAAATATTATAAAAATCGTTGGATATTTTCCAGGGATTTAGTTAATGAATTCACTGGTTTCAGAATAATTAATTAATGGATCTACACTAGTACAATCGTTTAGGAGCATTAGTAATTTAGGAATTGAGTGATATGAGCTTGTTGAAGCGTCATATTTCTTTTATACAGTCAGGGAAAACATTGTTACATCCTGAAGACGTTATTGCTTTATACTAGCAGGCAAGTTGTCTAGGAGCCATCCAATCTTTCTATTATATATATATAAGTAATTTACTGAAATTGCTCAGTATTCATGAGGTATGTTGTTGCCTCAGCTGAGAGACTACATATATACATATACTCTGAGAGACAGTATTCTCAGTCATAGATTCTTGTGGCATGAGCTTTCATGCTTTCGATAAGAGACATGAGCCTTAATACTCGTTTGATTGTTGGATTAGGAGTACATACAATTATGGGTTTATGATTTTAGCCCCTGTCGAAAATCCACCATCTACAAACACAGACACCAGAAATTTGTTAACGAGGAAACCAAAAATGCATAAAAACCGCGGGACCTAGTCCAGCTTTGAACACCACATTGTATTAAGCCGCTACAGACGCTAGCCTATTACCAATGAACTTCATACTGAAATAATGTAGTTGAGCCCCAACCAATCTCACACTGATCAAGGTATAGTTGCATTCCTTACGCCTCTAGAACCACGCTGGATTCTGCGCACTTGATTCCCTTAGCTAATCTTACCAACAACTAAGAGTTGCTGCGATCCAAAGTCGAAGACTTGATAAACCAATCTGTCTCATACAGAAAAGTCTATCGTATAGATAAATCTGTCTCCCACAGGTAAACCTATGAGTTTTGTTCCGTGCTTTGATAAATCAAGGTAAAAAGGAACCAATTGATATACCAGACTTATATTTCCGAAGAACAACCTAGAAATATCAATCCCCTCAAAATAATCTTAATCATATGGTAGCGAAACAAGATATTTTGGAATCACAAACGATGATATGAAGATGTTTGTGACTACTTTTTACCTTGCCTATCATAGATTAAATCTCGAGCAAATATTAGAGAAGATAGTACTCAATCACGATTGAAAATAACAAGATCAGAACACGTAACTACATGTAAAATAGTTGGGTCTAGATTCACAATCCCAATGAAGTATTCAAGTTGTTAACCTACAGGGTTTCGTGAAAAACCTAAGGTTAAAGGAGAATCGACTCTAGTCCTAACTAGTATCCCACAGGAGGTGTGGGGATTAGGTTTCCCAGTTGTTAAAGTTCTCATTTATATAGTTTTTCAAATCAGGGTTTGATAGCTTTGAAACAAAGCAATTAATATTCACCATCAGATGAAAACTGATCTAAGAGCCTAGATAAGTTTGTTTGAAACCGAAGCAATATATCTCCACCATTAGATGGTCTTGGCTTGTTACAAACAAATGAAATGTACCTTCATTTAGATATGGGTAACCGTACCCAAATGTGTACACCTTGTTGGCTTAACAATAGTTAACCGAAGTTATCCATATGAATACTTTCTTATCAACCATATTCATCTTATCAACAACTAGTTAAAACGACTCAAATGAAACTAGTTATAGGGTTGTTCAATTGTTTATATTCTCATAAAAGTATACAAGACACAATTGAAGGAAAATCGATTTTGATTCACTCAAATCAAGTCATGAACATTATAGCCATGGTTTGCAAAAGATTGCATTCCTTAACAAATGGATTCTATAACTTAACCCACTCAAGTATCCAAACGGGTACGCATACTTAAGTAGTCGAACTTGGACTATATCCGACAGTATGCGAACGGGTACGCATACTATCACACATCCAAAATAATAGTTGAATTAGTACGTGTACAGGTACGCATACAAAAGTTCTCAGACTTCAACTGAGTTCGCCAATACACATACGGGTACGCATACCAAGTCTCATAGACTTTACCTGGTGTTAGAGCATTGCTCGGTTGAATCCACCAAGCGTTGGTATGTCAAATTTGGTTGTCATATTTTAGTGAACCAAAACTCATTTAAGAGTCGCTTGATTTAAATGTACTAGAGTCAACTTCGTATAGGTTAGCTTGAAAGTATTAGGGTGTGACATTACAAATATTGCGAAGACTTTAAGAAGTGAAGAAGTACGGAGATACAACGACAACATCATCCTTCCACTTGAGGTTAGTGATATTTGACTCAAACTGTTTCATTCCCTAACGTATCTTTCAAGTCATGCATATTGAAAACATAAAACTGCGAAGCATGAACACTCTAGATAGACATAGTATTAAGGAATACAATATGAAGTTTCTTGCTTAACCATTAAACTTTGTATATAAGACATTGACATAATTGTATGAATGCTATTGTGATTATGTATAGGTATGAGGTGAGGATTTCATTCTAGGGAACAATGTTTACATGTGTTCTAAGGAAGTAAGTTCATGATATGTGTTGTGAACCGAAAAGGAAATCGCCAGGCATTATTGGGGTTGTTCTTCATTGCATATCTTATGAATGACCAATACGTGTGATTAGTATAACCGCTCATGACTTGTTTGTGTTCTTGGTAAAAATATTCACATGAGGCCTGACTTATGTATTGGTATGACTTTTATTAGTGAAACCGATCTTAAGTAATCACCTGGGGTATGATCGGGTTGTGAGTGTCTGAACTTATTACTGGGAGAAGGAGAACCGATCCTAGTAAGAGGTGCAGTGCATCACAAGGGGAACCGATCCTTGTATGAGGTGCAGCAAGGTTTATGGAAGAAAGGAGAACTGATCCTATGAACATGTGCAGTACATACAAGTTAGATACCAAATATATGTGGGGAACCAATCCTAGTACCTAGTCAGGCGTATCTTTGGTAAGCTAGTGTAACTATGCAAAGTACTCACATGGAGGTAGAGCCGAAACATTTTTTGGTAGAATCGTAAACCCGTGAGTTGTGATTGAGTGGTACTTGATCAATCACATATATAGTTCTTGAAAGTCAGATGAACCAATTCTAAACTTGTTTGGAAGTGTGGTAAATCGTTTTCAAGTGATCAATCATGGAAAAGACATGCAAGAGTAAGATGTCGTCACTCTTTGAACACGATGCATTAATGCTTATTCTTTATTGTTCAAAGATATTCCTTAAAGGCTAAGAAGGAAGTAAATCCCAAGATCGAATTTAAATAAGTTAAGAATCTTTTTAATTAAGGGTTTTTAATTATATATGGAAAATAAGAATTAGTAATGTTTATTTTCTAATTAGATATTTTCCAAGGAGATTTCGATCATTATTTTTGGACAGTGCATTCATAGGAATTATGAAAACCGAATTTGGTGGAGTAATGAAAAATATCTTGAGAATATTTTCGGTTTTGGAAATTCCTTGGTGTCCAAACTTCCTTGTCTATAAATACTTTGTGTTTGCATTTCTAGCAAACTAATCCTGCGTAACATAGACTTCCTCTTTTGTCTTTGTTACTGGTGAAGCCGCCTATCGGAGAAGAGAGTAATCTAATTAGGTGAAATCTCTTATAGCCGCTCAATTTAAAGTCTTCTTTGGGATTGAAAGCTCTAGCGCGACCCGTTGGTGGGAAACTAGATATTGCGGTTTCTCTTTAGTTTTCATATTGATTTGATTGACTAATGGTGGTTGAACTTTGATTGCACCTAGTTTATTTATGCTTGAGAATCTTCTCTTCTGATATAAGATTCACTCAAACTAGTTCAAGGTTTTGACAGGGATATTTAGACTTTTGATAGATCTAAAGATGATCTTGTGATAATCCATTGTTAACAGATTCCGTTTTATGTGTGATTGATCACAAGAGATTCAAGTAGTTGTGTGCATGTGTTTATTGAAGATTTAAGAAGATTTGAAGACAAAGAAGATATTGAAGATTTCTGACATGGTTTTTACAATCTTTGGTGTGCACAATACTTGTTTGGGAAAAATAGGATCCGACTATAATTGATTTATCCTTTTGGGTATTTTGATGGAATAGTTGAGGAAGATCGGCATCAATACGTTTTCTTGTGATTAAAGGTATTGATTGGCTTAATCTTAACAATTTCCTTTGGGTGACTGAACATAAGATAGATCTTGGAACCTAACAAAGGAGTTTATGTTAAGATAGACAAGGGAACCTTTGCGCAACTCATATCACTTGGTTGAAGAGTGTTGATACCAAACAGATTTGTTGTTCCTTTACTGTTTGGAATACGATCCAAAGGAATTGGTCCAAGTACGTGACTGTTTACAGGTTGGAGGCGTGGGAATACAGACGAAAATAGGTAAACTATAGGTTTAGTTGCTTGGTCTCAATTATACGAAATTGGTATTATTTTGTATAGCGGCTTAATCCTGAGAGTATTTAATTCTAGACTAGGTCCCGGGGTTTATATGCATTTGCGGTTTCCTCGTTAACAAAATCTTTCCGTGTCATTTACTTTATATTTCCGCATTATAATTGTTTTATTAAAATTAAAGTAAATTGCACAACGTTAATTCCTATTTACTTGATACGTGAATCCTATTGAGTTTGGTTTAGTCCGAACCTTTGTATCAAGTAAACACACTTTGTTGTTGTATTGTCTCGATCTCGTATCCATAGACGACCACACAAAGTGTTAACCGATTTGTTGTATTGTCTAGACTTAGTCCATAGATAATCACTTTCTGGGAAATGACTTATAGGAAGGAAAAGTAATATCTTGAGGTATAATTGGGGTACCCTCGCTTTTCAATTGGTATCGGAGCAGGAAAGCACGAAAAGATCTAACAATCTGTGTTTGGTGCGATCCATCCTATAAGAATTGAGTCTGATTAATGTTTCACTTAACATAATGGCAGGATTTGACTACTTCAGGAATTCATGGTGGATAACACATATGAAGTATGCAATACTTTTGATTCCTAAACTTGTTAGGAATTTTGCATATGTATGTCATGAATGAATTACATAATCCTTTGATTGTCATAGGATTGTATATCATTATGATAAGTAATGATGTAATGGTCAATGAGACAGATTGTATCTGGAAGATGTATAAGATTCTACTTAAGATTTTTATGAACCTCGGCTATAGTGTTCGTGTGAAATCTAGAATCTTAAATATATTTTGGATAGCCTATCAAAGTATATTTGTATGCATTTTCAGATCAAAGACTGTTAATGATTCGCCTCTATTGGTACAAGTTTGGAAAATATGTAATCCTCCAAGGATTGAGTTTTCAGTTAATAATTCTACTAACTATGGATTGCTTCATACACCTCACAACTGTTTCAATGAAGCAAGTGATCTTTTAAAATTCTACATGATTTATGATTCAAGTGGTATTTTTAACAAATATCATATTTTGTTCAAACATGTATCTGTATACTCTATAAAATTCTTGAGTGAGTTTCAAGTAATATTATCAATCTCTGGTAATAAAAGAGTAAACAGACTTTTGGATAAAAACATGGAATCAATCTGAAATAAAGATCCAGTCCATGAAGAACCGGTTTTCCAAAAGAAAAACCCAGATAAAAAATCGGATTTATCTTCTCACAAGTCTCGGTTTCCGATTTTTCTAGTATCTCCTAAAACTAGCTGTTTACGGTTTTTGATCTCAAGTCTCCCTATAAAAGATTATCTCTTACTATGTGTTCAAACATATTTGGGAAGACTAGTCAAAACCGTAACTAGGGTTTTTTATATTTTCACAGATATGGGAAAAATAAAATCAAGGACTAAGTCCACGGATAATCGGGTCAGAATCGATAAAGTTGATAGGATCATATTTCCGAACAGTATTGATAGCAAGCATGAATTTGCCCGTTTTTTTGATAGCTCGTGCTTTAATAAGTATGAAACCCTTAAGGGGATATAATTCACTGCTGAAAAAATGTTTGATCCTGAAGTCCGAAATATAGACTATGTGAAATTTGTTCAAAATCGTAACTGGGGAAATCTTTTTGATTTTGAAGAATATTCACCTGATATGGCAAGAGTTCTCTATGCCAATATGCACAATATTAATCACAAAAAACTCTGTTTTGTGACTCTTATTGGTCGAGGAATCTATCATATTAATCGTTCAACGATTTCAAAGGCTATTAAGCACAATGTGGAATGTAGTCACTTGATTAATGGTGTTGAAATTGAACACGATAACATTTCAACGTGCATCATTGGAAAGAAGGCTACTTGGGAAAATGATAGATTACCAACAAAAGATATACCCTTTCATATGAGGGTTTTTGGAAAACTTGCACTAGCCACCATTTTTGAAAGTACAAGAGATAATTCAGTATGGGACAAATCGTTTGCTGAATTTTTCTATTTTCTGTTAAAAGAAGACTCCCAGATAGATATCTGCGGGATAATTTTCAGTCAGATGATAAAGATATCAAATTCTATCTCATCTTCTGGAATCAAGAGGTATCTCGGTTTTCCGTGTATAATCACCAGAATATGTGAAAATACTTGGGAAGATATCTTTAATGATATGAAAAGGATCGGTACTGTAACTGATAAGGTTATGAGCCAAATGATAGGAGGACAAGGCTCCAAGAATGTAGTTGAAATGATTCCATCTAAGTTTTTCAAGAAGTCTCTTGGTATTCAGCTTGAGAAGATTGGTAAAACAACTTGATTGTTTCAAAAGCAGATGGCATTTACTGCCAGGAATAATCCAGAAACTCATAAAGGAATTCTTAACATTGAATCCGAGTTTTGGAATATTGAATCAAAAATTGAAGAAAAACGTCAAAGAATTCTCAATGGGAAAACAAATGAAGGCTGATTTACCTTCAAAGAAGAATAAGAGTAGACATAATTTTTTGATTTATTCCAAGTTTTAAGTGTCTATTATGAATAAAACTATCTTATTATGAATAAAGTTATTTGATTTATATTTTTTCTTATGATAGTTTTGATTTACATAGACAGTACTTTAATGCTTTATTTATTTGCTATATATGTGTATGAGATGTTTGATTTTGGTTTTATTACCTTGATATTCGATCTCATAATATGATGTGTACCCTTATGGTTTGGGTGACTTTTTGATTTAGCAGGATTAAGTTCTAGCCCAAGTTGGTAGGCTTTATCAAAGGATCATGAGGGATTCCTGTAGAAACAATATGTGAAAAAGTCACAATATGTTGAATCGGTTTTGGTTTAGCATAAAAGCATATGTGTGTCGACGGTTTTCAACTTTTGCTTGCAATTGTTAAAACCGATTTTCAACGTTCTCTGGTAAAGGTTGGTTGTTTTTATTCTATTTTTTTGGCATGAGAATGACAACATGATGGTATTTCGATATCAATTCTCCCGAAAGAAGAAAACGATGCAATCATATTTGGAGAAGTTGGATGCGAAATTGAGGAAACAATCTTGTTAGTTAATTATTTTCCTGTTTTAATAAAAGCCTATTTATATTTGATATATTTTTTTTTCTTAAACAAAATTATTGGTACAATTGATGTGTTTATTCCATTATGTATGTATGGATGTGTTTGTGATTCAATTGTTTCCGGTTAAGTAAAAATTTTGTTATCTTGCTTTGTTGTGTGATATCAATAGTTAGGCTTACAAAATTTGGTACAATTGCGGTGCTTTAATGTCTATGTTAATTCAATTGCTTCTAGTTAAGTAAAACAATTGTTATTTTTCTTTATTGTGTAGTATCAATTGTTTAAGCTTACAAAATTTCGGTGCAATAGTGAAACTTTGATTTATGTGTGTTGTTTCAATTATATCCAGTTGAGGTGAATAATTAGGCAAGTTGATTTATTTGTTTGTATGAATTATTTATGGCTTAACGAATGAATATGTTGACGGGACGAGTTGTTTAGTCCAATTCGATTCCGGATAAGATAAACTAAGTTAATTCTGATCTTAATTAGACTATCAAAGTGGAGGTTTCGGTTATCCAAGTCTATCCGAAAGCCTAAACAAGGAAATGCTAGTTAACTAACCTAGTATTTGGCTTGTTTGAAATCTAAAGGTCTAAGTTATATGGATAATTAGAACCTGATGAGAAAAATGGAGTTTATCTTTGTTTTGGTCTTATCAAATGAAGCGGTTGTATTTATAAAATCGGTTTAGAAAAGGAATTAAGTTGTTTAGTTGATTTTTGGTTTGCTAAACTAGTTGGGAAAATTTCTTCGGGAAATTATTTCCATGATAACATATCAAAATGTAATTACTTTGTAGTTTCGGTTTTGATATTGGTTATAAAAAATGGTGTGTAAAACCCTCGTGCTTGACTCAACAGGTTGCAAGTCTTGTTTGAGATTTGTAAGATCCTTTTCATGTTGTCCTTTATTTGTTCGTTTCTTTGTCATTTTTGTGACAAAAAGGGGGAGAAATATATGGAGTAATATCAATTTATGGTTGATTGGTGTCACTAGGGAAGATGACAATGGTGCTTGAATGTTTATCTAACTAATGAGGAAAAGCATAGACTAAGGGGGAGTAACATATCATATGATTGGGATAACAAAGATGTACGGATTGCAAATCTACCTATCTCACCTTTAGGGGGAGTATGAGCTTTGTTATTATAATATCAACAGACTCTGTTCTGTGTCTAATTGATCACAAGAGATTCAAGTAGTTGTGTGCAGGTGTTTATTGAAGATTTAAGAAGATTTGAAGACAAAGAAGATATTGAAGATTTCTGACTTGGTTTTTACAATCTTTTGTGTGCATAATACTTGTTTGGGAAAAACAGGATTCGACTATAATTGATTTATCCTTTTGGGTATTTTGATGGAATAGTTGAGGAATATCGGCATCAATATGTTTCCTTGTGATTAAAGGTATTGATTGGCTTAATCTTAACAATTTCCTTTGGGTGATTGAACATAAGATAGATCTTGGAACCTGGCAAAGGAGTTTATGTTAAGATAAACAAGGGAACCTTTGCACAACTCATATCACTTGGTTGAAAAGAGTTGATACCAAACAGATTTGTTGTTCCTTTACTGTTTGGATTACGATCCAAAGGAATTGGTCCAAGTACATGACTTATTTACAGGTTGGAGGAGTGGGAATACAGACGGAACTAGGTGAACTATAGGTTTAGTTGCTTGGTCTCAACTATACAAAGTTGGTATTATTTTGTATAACGGCTTAATCCTGAGAGTATTCAGTTCTGGACTAGGTCCCGGGGTTTTTCTGCATTTGCGGTTTCCTCGTTAACAAAATTTTGTTGTGTCATTTACTTTATATTTCCGCATTATAATTGTTTTATTATAATTAAAGTAAATTTCACAAACGTTAATTCCTATTTACTTGATACGTGAATCCTATTGAGTTTGCTTAAGTCCGAACCTTTGTATCAAGTAAACACACTTTGTTGTTGTATTATCTCGATCTCGTATCCATAGACGATCACACAAAGTGTGAACTGATTTGTTGTATTGTATCGACTTAGTCCATATACAATAACTTTCGGGTAAAGGACTTATAGGAAGGAAAAGTAATAGTTTGAGGTATAATTGGGGTACCCTCGCCTTTTCAACTGGCCTACCCAGTACGCATACCGGTATGCATACTATACCGGTCTTGGATCAAATATATGCAAGTACGCATACTATGTCTATAATCCAATTATAGTTAAGTGTTCTAAACTCTATTTCTATTATTGAAACTTTCTTTGAGGATGACAATAGTTGTTTTCACTAACTATTAGCATCAAAGCGATTTTCAAGTTATTGAAATAATCAATACGAAACATTCCGAGTCTACATCAAATGACTGTATCACACAAATCATGTAAGATGTTACTTGGTGATTTTCACATGATCATGTTTTGACTTGCGTCAAGAATATATTATGAAATTGGTTGAAGCAAAATCTTACCAACACATATTTCGAGAAATATATAAGCGAGTTTTGAAATATCAAATGTGTATAATCGAATACTATATAGTAATACGACTTTGTCTTAAGAAGGAGATAGAGTAGAAGTAGACTTTATGTGTAGGTACCGAATATCGCAAGATGTTATTTTACGAACATAAGAGGAAAGTATCGCAAGATAATGCGATAATAGCAGAAACACGGGAAAAGTGTGAAGAGATTACGAATATAGAACAAACCTACGAATATAAGTTGTGATACTTCGCAAGGTATATACAGTTATACAAATTTCACTATAAATAGTAGTTCAAATGTAAAATTTGGGAGGTTCTTTTTAGTGAGTGTTAGAAAATATCTTAGGAAAGAGAATAGAGAAAGTTGTAACTATTCTAGTTCCATTTAGGTACTTGTTTGTAATCAATTGAGAGCATTAATAAGAAAATTGTCATTCATCATCAAGAACTTCTTAAGTTTTACAAATTATACTGAGGGTGTAGTTGTAGGATATTCTGCAACTACATAATTGGCGCTAGAAACATGGATTTGAAGATTGTTATAGCAGAAATTTTAAGGAGTTTTGAAAATCTGAAATGGTTAGAAGAAGAAATACATCAGAACCATTGACTACAGTAAGAAGAAGTGCAAGACTCGCAGGTGGAGAGGCAAAGGTAACAGGAGAACCTAGTAGGAGAAGGAACAATCGAAGAAATCAAACTCAACAAACAGTAGATCATGATCGAGTGAGTATACACACTTGGAGAACTGATACACCAGCAGAAACATACAGAGAACCACAAATTAGAGAAAATGGGAGATTGATGGGAGGAACAGTTCGTGAAAGAGAAATGGAGATAGTAGAAACATTGAGACAAGAGGTTCAAGAAGAACGAAGGTTACAAGCTGAAGAACGTGCCAATCTAACAAGACAGAATCAAGAATTAAGAAGGGAAAATGAGATGTTACAAAGGAGGAAATCTCAAAGTATTGTGAGATCAAATGTTAGACCAAAGAGAGAAGAACAAAATTTGCCAACATTTAATAGTGAAAGTGCTATGCAAGAACAAGCACAGAATCAGGTTGAAAGAAATCGAGAGAATCGCTTCATTTTAGTACCAAATCACGAACAAAACGTGGAGAATTTACGAACAGAGCCATTTCCAAGGGAAAATAATCAGAATGGCGAAGAAAATCAAGAGGAAGAGCGGCAACTCATGGAAGAAATTGAGAGACAACAAGCTATGCATCAAAACAATTACGAGGATGGAGTAAGAAGACGTGAACAGGCTCGCAATAATCAAAATCTTGAGTATGGTAGAATTCGGAGGAGGATTGGAAATCAACGAGAAGAAATAGTAAGGAACGAACCAAATCTTCGAATCGAGTTCGTGGAAAATCAGGAAGAGATAAATCACAGAAGAAGGAGAAATGAAGAAGAAGAAATTCCTGATAATCACATGAGAAGGATGAGGAGAATAGAAATGGAAGAAAAAGAATTTCAAGATGCTCTGCAACAAAACAATTGTGACAACCTGGAAAGAAGATATTTGAAAAATTATGCAAATGAAAACATTAATGAAGAATATGGTAGAATGCGAAGGCTCGCAAAAGAAGACATGCAAGAACGTAGAAGAAGAGAGGCTGCGTTAAAGAGGCCAATGGATGAGAATTCTGAGGCAAATGAGCGGATCTTTCGAGAATTAGCGGAAATGAGAGTGATGCTAAACAATAGAATAGGAGGAGATGGAAGGCAATTAGATGAAGCAATAGAAGAAGCTGCGAGGACTCCTTTTACTAGAGAAGTACAATTGGGATGGATTCCACCAAAATGCAATCTACCTACACTAACCAGTATCTTTGATGGGACTTCATGTGCTATTCAGCACATTAAAGCATACATAAGATGCATGTTACAGTGGGAGAATCACGATGCTGTATTATGCAAGTACTTCGCATCAAGCTTAACAGGAGAAGCTCTAAAATGGTTCGAAGGAATTCCCAAGAACACTATTACGTCATTTAATCATCTACAAGCAATTTTATTAGGAGCATATATCACGAATCATTCCTCACGACTTGGTATTGAAGATGTGTTTGGTTTAAAACAAAGAGTTGGTGAAAGTTTGAAACATTTGTTAAGAAGATGGAAAACTATGTGCAGTGATATGGCAGGGCGTGTGGATGAGAGATACCTAATTTTATCTTTCGTAAATGCGATGTTCGCAACCGAACAACTATATATTCAAATTTTCAGAAGAAAGAATTCTATTATGATGACAGAGTTGCGAGAATTACAAGAGGAATACATTACATTAGAGGAAAAGCAAAACAATATAGAGTCATATCCCGTGACAAACACCAACAAACAAGATACATGAGCAAACTTACTTCCTAAAATAATCAATGTTATAGCAGGTACTTCACAGACATCCTCGTAAACATCTTCGCAGATATCAGAAGAGAAGAAAAACAACAATAACCAGCCCAAAATAGTAGCAATGGGTAGCAAAGATCAAGAAGAGTATGATAGAGAAAGGAATTTCTACAGCCGAGGAGGAAATAGCCAGATTCCAAGATTAGATCAAAGAATGAGGAAAAAATTATGGGGGACAAAGGAAGAACTATTTTGGACAAGGGAATCATAGACAAAATCATAACAATGGTCAAGGAGGTCAAAGAATGATAAGAGAAGAAATAAAGATGCCACCTTTGAATACAAGTGTAGAAAAGATATGGCAGGCAATTATTTTGATGGAGCATATACCAACTCCATGGAATATGGGAAAGGAACCACCAATGGGTCCAAGAAATCATGAATTTTGCTTGTACCATCATTTTCATGGACAC
The DNA here is from genome assembly GCA_023529315.1 of Papaver bracteatum. Taxonomy (NCBI): domain Eukaryota; kingdom Viridiplantae; phylum Streptophyta; class Magnoliopsida; order Ranunculales; family Papaveraceae; genus Papaver; species Papaver bracteatum. The sequence goes on along the minus strand of JAJJWX010000778.1, from coordinate 478,696 downwards.
TCTACAAATAGTTGCAATAATATCAAAAGGATTATCTTGCGAATGATTGATCAAGGAAAACTGGATCACTTTTTACTCAAGCAAGCACATCCGCAACAATTACCACAAGCCCCAATGGAAACTCGCATGGTGAATACAACACAAGAAAAGGGAAAGGAAATCTTACACATTGAAGTGGGACCAAAAGCAAGAAATGTTTTCTGTAATTCTATAGTTCACTCATATAAAACCATAGAAGATTTTCATGATAATGTGTTAAGTAGGGTATATGCGAGAGATGGTGAAGGAATAGAAATAATGAACATCGCAAAAATTTCACGACTTGAAGATTGGCAGAAGCGTGAAATCTCTTTTGAAGCCACATAAATTCCAGAAGGTTGCGAAATACATGATAATCCATTGGTAGTGAGATTGGAAATTTGTCTGAATATGGAAGAAAGTGAGGATGATACAGACGAAGAATCATTTGGTCTTAATAGAATCTTAATTGATACAGGAAGTTCTGTCAATATTCTCTTCTATCCTGCTTACAAAATCATGGGGGGAAAGGACGCAGATCTAATACCTTCTACTTACAGGATTTATAGCTTTAATGGAACTGCCAATAAACCTAAAGGATAAATAAGCATGCGAATTCCATTAGGTGGAATGCGAACTGAAATATTATTTTGCGTTGTTGATGTTGAATCACCGTATAACGCTTTGATAGGGAGACCTTGGATTCATGGGATTTTAGGCGTAGCTTCAACTTTTCATCAATGCATAAAATTTCCTCATCCTAAAGGTATTGGAGTTATCAAGGGTGATTGGGCAGAAGGGAAGAAATGTTACGATACCGAAGTAGAAGTTTGCGAAGGAAAAACTGTTGAGAAGGAAAGTTGGAGAAAAAGAGCAAAGGCTGCAAAGAGAAGTGAAAATTTAATGGCTGAGGATTAAGGCATGAAGGAATGAAGTTACAATGAGTGAGCATACAAGAAATTTACGATGATAGAGAATGGATATGATTTACGAAGAAAAGAAAATGAAGAAAAAAGGTAATCAATATATTTCTTCACAGCGTATAATAAAATGTATTTTGAAAAACAAGAAAATGAAATGAGGTATTTCGCAACATGAAATATTTGTGAAGTATTTTTACGAATACAAAAAATTTATTGCGATTAGATTTCATTAAAGAAAGACGCAAAAGATATTTGGGAACAAAAGACCGCAAACTGTGATTAGCTTTCAAAAAAGAAAGAAAGCCGCAGAAATTTTACACAGGCAAACCTTTGTGGCGTACACCCTAGTTCGCGAAGCAACATTTCGTAAGAGGCAAAGTCCTAAAGTACGTCATTTAAGGGGGTACCTATAAGCATGGCTCAGGGAAATCGGAACACCACCAAGGAACCTGAGTACATGGACATTACGGGGTACAACCCAAAAGCGGGGTACCTATCCGGGTTAGACACCTTGGATTCTCAACTTAATCTTGCGATGTAACATGATTTAGGTTGGTCGACTAAGGCACACTGTCTTTCTCAAGAAGTGCAGAAAACGATCAAGGCGCCGAGGTACACGGTTGAGTCAAGAGTGCCAGATGGGCTTGAAGCACATCTGCCATTCTTGACAAGTCTTGGAAAATGATGCACTTGGCCCAAAGATACCCCATAGGGTGCAACCTCGTAACTATAAGCCCTATAGGCAAAAAGGATAAGAGGTTGTGAACAAAAGCTGGTTGTTTGCAAAACCGGATGGGAAGAGCTAACCTTGTATGGTCGATGTATGCTTCCTTGAAGGGGAAACCAAGGGGAAGATAAAGGGCATCACCCTCCATTAGGGAGATGATACGTGCTATAAGACGCAAATGTCATGAGGCTTCTTGTTCGCAAGAACATAAAGGCTTGTCATATTTGTGCAACAATGATACTTCTGCGATAAAAAAAAAATTATACATGTATATATATATACATATTCGCAGAATTACATACAATGAAGTTAAGATGAGATCAATGGGTTATTACATGAAAGTGTGATAACGTCCTGCGATTTCATCGCAAGACGATAATGTCACGAGGTTGTATATATTGGCAAGAATGCTCTTCATATTATTGTAAAAATATTATCACCAAAGAGGTGGCAAAATAAGACCTTTACTTAGGAAGGCATGATAAGACCACATCAACTAATGAAATCAATTCCATCAATATCATTGGAGAATTTTTACGTGAGTATATATAAAGAATTCATTATAATGTTTTACAATATATTCATATTCATTAAATTTTACGAAGATTGAATACTTCTTATACTTCTTCAAAGATTCAATACTTCTTATACTTTTTCAGAGATTCAATACTTCTTATACTTTTTCAAACATTGAATGTTTCTTCACGGATTGAATACTTCTTATACTTTTTCAAGGGTGTCTCATACTTCGTATACTTCTTCAAGGATGTTTCATACTTATTATGCTTCTTCAAGGATATTTCATACTTCTTATACTTCTTCAAGGATGTCTCGTAATTCTTCACGGAGATTTTATACTTCTTATATTTTAAAGGGAGGATTTCTTATTTACTTCGCAACAAATTGTAACTTTGCAACTTAAAATGAGGCAGATATTCTAATACTTATAACAAAGATTGATCATCTGAAGAATAATAATAATGGGAAAAGGAATACTAAGCTAGGTCTTCAAGATATATTATTTTTCTTTATATGATCAAATTATGCAGATAAGGAAAACACTCAATTAAAGAAAGATCAATTCATCATCGCAAAATTAAGACATTAATACTAATGAAGTTTCAAAAAGAAATTGTTGATTGATTAAAAGTGCAGGAAAGAAGAAAATGTTGTACTCAAACAGACAATATGAAAAGAACTGGAGCATATATACAGAAAAGAATGAATCTATTTTGCGGGTGATTTATTTCCATCAAAATGATTTTCTTTTTCTTCTTCGGAGATATCATCTTCAGCTTCACTATCAGAGATTTCCAAATACGGGGTATCCTCCGGAATTTCTTCAGAAAGGAGCGTCTGATACTTTTTGAGAGGAATTTGGTTGTCTTCACAAATCTTGCGAGTCATCATAGCTTGGAAACGTTTAATACTTAATCTATGATTGTTTTGAGAAATCTGAAACTGAGACTTTAAATTAGAAATCTTCTGGTTACGTGCGGCAAGAATAGTTTTCAGATCATCAGTCATCTTCGTATAATTTTCTGAAGCATCCAAAAAGCAAAAGGATAAGAGAATAACGAATAAGGGAAGAAATTAAGGAATTGATTAGCAGATTGCGAAGTCAAAATAATCAAAATACGCAAACTTACCTTCTAATCGCTTCTTATCATTACGAAGAGAAGTATTTTCAAGCTTTAATTGATTATTCTCCTCAAGAAGAGAAAAACTTCCAGATGCGATACTCGCAGATTGTGGATCATCTTCGCAACGGGATTTAAATTCCGCATTATCAATACTCAAATCCTCTATTTTCTGACGAAGTTTTAAATTCTCAACCTCCAACTTCTTACAACGATTTAAAGTTTTCTTCTCAGCAATATTATGACGTCTTTCCCAGTCTGAAGCAAGCTGCAAAGTGACTCTCCCAACCTGAGCAAATAAAAAGGATTAGAAATCAATGAAACAAGGGAAATAAACAAGGGATATAAAAGAAACTTACCATACTCCCTAAAGAGTATAATGAAGCAGGAGAGACGAATCTTGAAATTCCAGTAAGGGAATTATTGTTGAGTACAGTAGGAACTTTACAAGCCTTCGTAATAAGTTTACGAGCATTCGCAGTAGAAGAATTTCCTAATCCACGAGAAGAGTGGAGAAAAGCCTCAGACAATTGAATCATTGCAGACTCAAAAGTTTTCGCATTGCTATAGTCTTCATCTTCTTCACCATCATCATCACCATCATCATCACCATCATAATCTTCATTATGTCCCCTATCAGAAATAGTATCAGAATTGGAACTAAGATCCTTCTCAGGAAACTTATCACCTTCATCACTTTGTTCTTCGTTAACATTCTTGATAGAAGAGTTCACATTGGAGTAAGCACTGACTGGGACCCTTTTCTTCTTCTTCTTAGAAACAATATCCTCAAGTTTCCTTTTTCTTTTGCGAAGAACATCTTCTTTGTCACCAGAAATTTGGGTCTTCTTCACAGAAATTTGGGTACTCTTCGCAGAACGAAGTGTTCTTTGTCTCACAGTTAGCACCTCAGAAAAAGTGGAATTCTTGTTCTCATTCGCAATAGCCTCAGGGATATTAGGGAGAACCTACAAATTCAAATAAGGATAAGAAACATAGGCAACAATATATTGTTTAAAATGTATAAGAATGTTTCTTACCTCATTTGAAAACAAGTTGAAAGCCTCACGAGTACTGGATTTCCCAGTTTTAAGATAACTATCCTTGAGATCATTCACCTGATAAATATTGCAAAGGGATTAGTAAAAGAAGAAAAATAACCAGAAGATAAGGATATTGAGATACTTACATCTTTGTCTCTATTGGTCCAAGAAAAGACCCAAGGTTGGTAATTGCGCTCACGAAGATTCGCAGGAAGATCTACTATCCCAGAGATGTAAGAGCCTGATAACTTTAGAGGATAATTGAACCAATCCTCATCATGAGAACGGCGGGGAGTATGATTATTCCCAGAGGCATAATCAATATCATGCATTAGAAGATCATCTTCTGCGATATCAGCTTTACGATGAAGACGAACACCCCAACGTTTATCTTCCTTCTTCGCAGGAATTAATGTGTAATTTTTGAAGAAATTATCGACTGTATAATCTGCAGCGTTAATCTCTATATCTCTAAATGCAGGTTTCCTAAGTTCAACTGAATATAAAGATTTCCCTGTAGCCGCACGAGTTGCGAACTCAACTATAATGCGAATGCAATCCCCAGTTAATTGATAAATGACTCATGAGAAATTGGGGTGGGAGATAATCTCATAGAATAAAGGAAGATTAACATCGTAAAGAGGAAGAGGAAGACCTGCAAGGATTTGACCTCGTGAGACTAAAACTTCCCGATCATTCCAAGTAAGATCAGTAAAGAGTTCCATACAGAGAGAAGATTTATTGTTATGACCATCAATTTCAGAAAGAATAAGATCTCTATCAGCAAATTCTGCATTAAGTTGTTCTACAGTTTTGTTCTTTGGAGCCATTGGATGAAGAATAGAAAACATAGAGGAAAGGAAATAAAAGAGATAAGAAGTTGAAATAGAAGAAAAAAGGAAGAAATTGCAGAAGCAGATGTGATGAGAAAGATGAACAGGAATGGAAGAATAAAAAGAAGAATTAAAGATAGTATTTATAAAGAAGAGAGAGTTTGATGAAGGTAGAAACTCATTAATGCGATTAGACGTGAACGGTTGAAAAGAACGGTTACGAAGAAACGTGTCAAAAATTTAATAAAAGAGAAAATACTTGTTGCGAATCTAACAGACGACGATAACTATATTAAATTTATGAGAATAATGATTCTCATGACATTTCTTCTTCGCAGAATTGACATGAGAAGAGTCAAGATGTAGGTACCGAATATCGCAAGATGTTATTTTACGAACATAAGAGGAAAGTATCGCAAGATAATGCGATAATAGTAGAAACACGGGAAAAGTGTGAAGAGATTACGAATATAGAACAAACCTACGAATATAAGTTGCGATACTTCGCAAGGTATATACAATTATACAAATTTCACTATAAATAGTAGTTCAAATGTAAAATTTGGGAGGTTCTTTTTAGTGAGTGTTAGAAAAAATCTTAGGAAAGAGAATAGATAAAGTTGTAACTTTTCTAGTTCCATTTAGGTACTTCTTTGTAATCAATTGAGAGCATTAATAAGAAAATTGTCATTCATCATCAAGAACTTCTTAAGTTTTACAAATTCTACTGAGGGTGTAGTTGTAGGATATTCTGCAACTACATTATGAGTGATAGATGATTTTAAGTCTCCACATACCTTTTGTCGAATATGGTTTGCGAATATGGTCTGAACAGTGAAGGTTTTGATGGATGATACACTTTTGGTATTAGTGTTATGTTAGTGTGATTTATGAATGGATGTATATTAAGATCAATGAAAAAAATTTGAACAATTGCTATCAATTAGGAGTGAGTTATTTCCCTGAAAACTTTGAAAAACTTACTTGCATTGTGTAACCATTTGGACCAAGAGCACTCTCGGATATTATGGAGAAGAATGCTTGTTTGATTTCTTCTTTAGTTACTTCCTTGTTAAGTAGGTATGATTTTATGGGAGTTAATCTTGAATTGATATTTGTAAAAAGATCCTCATCTATCACTATAGGTGGGGCCGTGTACTGTTGAGAGAAATGATCAAGAATGAGTTAAACAACATCCTCCTTCTTGTTAACCCAGTTGTTTTGTGGGTCTTATAATTGTTGTATATTGTTACAGGCCCTGTGAATGGTTGCTTTAGTGTGGAAAAAAGTTGTATTGAGATTTCCAGATTGTAACCATTGAATTATGGATCTTTGTTGCCAATATGTTGCATGACATTATAGTACCTCTGCATGATCGATTCTTAGTTGTTTTTTTCTTGAGCCAACCAAGATTTTAGATCACAATTGGGTAGTACACTGATGATGAGCAAATTTTATCTTGACTGTCGATTTCTTAATCATAGTTGGCAGGTGGCCAAAAGTTTCCTTATTCCGTTTCAAGAGAGTTTGACTGGTTGTTATTAGTTTTAATTAAAGGTCAACGGTAGGTTCAATATCTTGCTATTGTTCCCAAGCTGATTCTACCACTTTCCTGAGTTACGGGTGAGTGATCCATAAGTGTTCAAACTTGTAATTTTTTGTTCCCTGCCTAAGGGTGCACATGAACCGAGCCGGACCGAACAGGAACCGTACTTGGTTTTGGACCGAACCGAGGTACAAGGTATAGGTACCAGTCCCAAAAAATAGGAACCGATGTTTGGGGGTACAGGTACACGGTCTAGTTCAAGTACCGTGCCGTACCGGACCGAAAGTCCCGAATAATTAGAGCCGTTAGATTTAGGGGATAAGGGATCAGTATTAGCCGTTAGATTAGAGGGGGGTATATAAGCGAACATTATAGGTTTTATCACTTTCTCTTCTCATTTTCTTCTTCTTATTTTTTTCCATCTCCTCTCTGTCTGAGAAGGAGAAGAAGCGAACTGAAGATCTTCATTAACCGAGACGACAGACGAGCGACAATCTTCTCTTCTCCATTACAAGTGTTGATTCAAAGGGTAAGTGTTGATTCAGTTAATCAGTTCTCCTATTTTGATATTTCGAACCTAGGGTTATGTAATTAAGATTTGTAATAATTCTGAATCTTCATTAACAGAGACGAGCGACAATCTTCTCTTCTCCATTACAAGTGTTGATTCAAACGGTAAGTGTTGATTCAGTTCTCCTATTTTGATATTTCGAACCTAGGGTTTTGTAATTAAGAATTGTAATAATTCTGAATCTTCTGAATCTAATAATTCTACCTCTCTTTTGATTTTTCAGATTTGTAATTAAGACTTGTTCATCAGATTTGCAAGAGTTGATTGATTTGGCTTGGATTTGGTAAGAATTCTATCTTCTATTCTTCTTAATCTTTTCTTTTGATTTTTCATTATTTTTGTTAATGAAATTAGGGTGTTAGTATTTTGAGAATATACAGTTAATTTGAGAAATTAGGGTGTTAATTTGTTTGGCTATTTGGATGATACTGTAAACTGTGTCACTGTGAATTTCTTGCAGAGGAATACTTGCCTTGGAAACCCAGGGGCGTTAAGGTATATATCATGCACAAGCACAATAAGAAGAAGTGTCCCTGTTAGTATTTAAAGTTGCTTATAGCCCATAGGTATACACTAGAATAAATTGCATGCATGATGTTATCGGTGTATTAGAATGAATTATGGTTCGAGTACTGTCCCCTGTCAAGCTAGCTAATACTCATTGTTAACAAGTTGTAACTTATATTTGGACATTGATGATGTGGGTATATTTGAATCAAGATATAATTGTAACGAAGTTTAGAATTGTTCTTTCTATTTTCTTTTCATGGATAGTAAATTAAGTTTTAAATTATGCTTGGACTGTTTACTGTGACTGCTACAGAAAAAAAAAAAAAAAAAATTGTTGGGAGATGATGTGAATCAATAATGTTGTAGAAAGTGGTAGTAAGGTTGTCGTTCACTCGGACTTGAAGATATTTATTTTAAGAATTAATAAACTAAAATAAGATAAAAGTATATATAAAAATTGTCACAGGATGAAGAGAGGTGCTGGGACTCAGGATTCCGCCAAACTCATAACAAAAGATTCAAATATTAATTCATTTAACAATTATCGCTCAACAAATAAAACAACATGGACTCTTATTTTTTCCAAGGTAGATTCTCAAAATATTAGTTATAAATCGTAAGCATGGGACATCAAACACCTAAGCAAGCATGACCCATCTAATAAAATGATAACTAATTAATTCAAATCATAATTCCATTTTAATTAGTGCAAAAGTCATGTAAAGAATTAATTAAAATTACCCATGTATGAAATTCGGCTTCCTCCATCGTCCCAGTGTTGGGGTTTAGCTCATCACGTCAAAAACACACTTAAAATATTTATTCATGGCTCAAAGTGTTTACAAATGATGAAAAAGAAATAATAACGAAACAACAAAACTACAACCTTTTTTTCTTTCAACTCTCCTCCCCTCAAATGTGCTCTCTAGCTCTCTATTTATACACACCAACCCATTACTCAAATATATTCTTCCATAACTCCAAAATCTTCTTCTTTTTAATTAAATATATTTTCAGGAATTTTGTTCCTTCTTTTCCTTCTCTATTTTCCTTTATTAAACCCAAATCTTTTTTAATTCGCAGAATCAAATCCAGGAGAAAATCCTATAAGAATATCTTTCTTGTTTACTACAAGATAACTTCCCTTTTTTCAAAACTCCCGTAATTAATACTCATAGATTTCTTGTTTATAAGGCAAGAAGATATTCTTGTTGAAACTTAAATTTCTCGCCATAATTATTTTTGAAAATGAAGAAGAAGGTGGTTCCCATATCCAAAGTGCAGGTGCCTTTATCAAAATTTCTGGATGCCTTTAGTAATTTTCTTATGGGGATGCAAATGTAACTTTCCGAGCAACATTCTTCACAAACATAAAAACACCATAATAAGTATCAAATCAAGCACTAACAATAGAGACATTGAGGACAATTCAGAACAAAAATGTGTCTATCAAATACCCCCAAACTTATTATTTGCTAGTCCTCGAGCAAAACTAAAAAATAAAACCGAGTTAGTCTCGGGAGGGTTTACCAGAGGTGTGCCCACAAAACCATGACTTCTAATTGGTCACAAGTATCCAAAGAGCTATGAGGACATATAAATTCTCAACCTATCTCCAAGTGACTAGAATGCCATAGAAATTAAAGGTGCCAGCTCTAAAGCTGACTGAGGAAAAGGGGAGACACATCCGCAACACTGCTATATAAAGAGATATCCGCTACATATCTAGATAAACATTGTAAGATGCGTCCGCTGATTTAAAGCTGGATAAGATTAGGAGAGAGAAAAGATGAGAGGGACATCTGCTACACAGCTGGACTAATTACGTGTGATGAGTTAAACCATTGCTAGAAAGATCTTGTGTCAGATTGAAAAAGGACTAACAAAGCAACCAAATGTATCTTTCTTCGACTCTCTCATAGTGCTCAGTAGAAACAACGTCTTCTTCGGACTTCAACTGTTGATGATAAATTCTTGAACCTCGTAGAACCTTGACAATTAACTCTTCTCTTCGATTTCTTGCTTGACATAAAAATTTCTACTTCCCTGTGGCCTTATTAAACAAAACGTAATGATGATTTATTTTTTTTTGGTGAAAACATGACAAAATATGGCCATCACATAAGGAATTTAACACTTGGATCTTTTCAACTTGTAATGTCTTAGTATCATGAACTTCAACAACTTATATCGTTTGATTTTTTCTTGCTCTTATAACTTCTTGTAACCCTTGATTTTGAATTATGATTTTCTATTGTTGCTTCTAAACCTTAAACGTCTTCAACTTTATTCATAGATTTTGATGTCGCTCCGTTTGTTGATGATGATAAGTTTCTACTGAGAGAGAGTCGTAATCCAATAACTAAGACTACATTGTGAGGTTGCTTTGTCTTTCTGGCATTTCCTGACCTACTTTCCTTTCTATCATGGATGGTTAGGTCCATCACGGTTACCCTCTAAAAGGAACAAGTTCTCTCCTAAATTTCAAGGATCTCAATGTCTTTTTCTCTTATGTCTCAATAGGTTGTTATCCCTAGCATTCCAATTTCTATCTTTTCGGTGAGAAACAATATGTAAACTTATCTAACCGGATACCATGTGACGCTAGAAGTTTCAAAAGTGCAACTAAAAAGTTCTTCCTCACCCCCAAACTTAAATCTAACATTGTCCTCAATGTTCTATAGATAAAATTAAAAGCAAGAACAAGGAGAAACTATTACCACTTGAAGAAAAGAGTAAGGAAAGATATTAACATGTTGCAAGAATATTGGGTTACCTCTGAAGAAGTGCTAAGTTTAAAGTCTTCAGCCAGACAATGGAAGAGATTAGTCCCCTCGAAGAATCGTATAGTAGCAGTCGGAATAACTGCGGGTCATCAGGATCAAAAAGTGCTAACCACAAGAAGAGGAAACCGCAACGGACCAGGAAGATATCCAACACACCCTTATCTATTTTTTTTGTTTAAGACAACTACATCTAGTTGTGGTTCGGGTTCAGGCTCTATAAAAGGGTCTAGATAAAAAGCTTTCATCGGCTGTGTAGTTGCAGGAAATCCTACAACTACACCCTCAGTAGAATTCATAAAACTTTAAGAAGTTCTTGATGAAAAATGACAATCTTGATTAATATTCTCAACTCATTAAAAAGAAATATGTAAATGGAGATAAGAACAATTACAACTTTCTCTATTCTCTCTCCTAAGACTTTTTCTAAAACTCACTTAAATAACCTCTCTAATCTAGCATTTGAAATACTATTTATAGTAAAATCTGTACAACTGTATATAACCTGCGAATCATCGCAACCTCTGATCGTAAACTTATTCTATATTCGCAAACCCTTCACACTTCTCCCGTGTTTCTTATATCATCGTATTATCTTGCGACACTTTTCTTTTGTACTTATTACTATATTCGTAACCCAACATCTTGCGATATTTGGTACCTACATCTTGCCTCTTCTCATGTCATTTATACGAAGAAGTAATGATCGTGAGAATATAACCGTTACTTATTCTTTTCGGAATTCGAACACGTCTTTTGTAACCGTCTTTTCCTAACTATTTCGTTATAAATACTCCTTTTATTCCCTTCCTTATGTTTTTTACCTTCTCTTTTTACTTCTGCAACTTCATCTTCTTCTCATATTACATCTTCGATTATTGCCTTCTCTTATTGTTGATCCCATCATGAGTTCTCCGAGGTAATTTACTTTTATCTCTCGCATCTTTCACTTGTTTATCTCTTTTATTTCTGTTTAATCCATTATTTGACTTTGATTTCTTTCAGCAAAATTGCTTCTCAGATGAAATCTCCAACTAAAAGCTCAAACCCTAACCCTCGAAGGAGAAAATCCGAGAATCAAAAGGTAGTTAAAATACTCTGTCTCTTTTCTGAAACAATATATTGTTGCCTCAGTTTTTAATCTATATTTTGATTCGTAGGTCGGTGAAGAATCCAACCTTACCAAGAGATCTTGTAATGTCAAATCTAGGCCATCAATTTCAATCAGTGATTTCCTTCCTGTGATGGATAAAGAATATTCCTCTCCTCCTCGTGAAAGCACTTCCTCGTAAACTCCTTCCTCTACTACATTACCCAGTTTTCAGTCTCCCACCCCTGTCAATTTATCAACACTTCTTCAAGATCAACCTTCGCAAACTTCCTTTTCAACCCCTTCTCATGAAAAACCCATTTTAGCTCCTAATCCTTTGAGTACTGTTGCTCCAAGAAATTTACAACTTGCTCTTATTCCTTCGAATTCTTCCCTCCTTCCTCAAGAAGTTCGAGATGGAATTTATTTAGCTTTCCAGATATTATATGATGTTTTAAGTAATACTGCGAGATCTTCAAATGTTCTCTCGCAATCTGAATTTTGCGAAATGCTCAACAACTTCATCAATCCTGATATTTCTATTTCACGTCAAGCCCTGGAAAAAGAAGTTGAATTGCTTCTCCAAACTCAGGAGTCTTTGAAAGTGGAGCGTGAGAATCTTCGTAAAGAAAATCATCAGCTTCAAAATGATTCTCTAGATTGTGCAATCCTTCGTAAGAGGAATGATGCATTAAAAGGTATTGCTATTATCTTTATATTTTCTCCTTTTGTTTGTTTCTATTTCTGAAATGCTTGAAACACCCATTAAAACCCATTCCCCTTTATAGAATCAATCCAGAAATGTACAATGTTGGTACTTCATCATGAATCAGACGCAAAAGAATCTCAAGCCAAGCATGAAAGTCTTGCGAACCAATTTTCCCACTTATACAGTCTTCATTCCTGTGCTCTTCATAATTTAGATTCCCTTTTTCAAGAAAATACCCAACTAATTTACGATCAAAAGTTTTTGAACGATGAAATATTTCAGCTCACTTCTTCTTTGACTAAAGCCGATTTAAGAATAGGAACCTTATTAGAAGAGAATGAAACCTTATCAGAAGAAATATGTTCGTATTTGAATACAATGTCCGTTTCTTCGCAACAATTGAATATTCTTCAGAGTAAATATTGCGATCAAGAAAATCTCCTTTATTTGTTAAAAGGTGAACTTGAGGAATTAAAGAAGTCTTCAGATGCAGAGAGAAGTTCTTTTGTCTTCGAGAATAAATCCCTTCTTAATAAGAATATAATCTTGAACACTAAGAGGAATAAACTTAAAGAAGATTATTCCCAACTAGAAATCCTTAATACAAAACTTGCGAAGGATAAAAAATATCTTCTTTCCAAAGATCAAAATCTTGAATCCAGACTTGAAGGATTAGTTGGTGATGGTTTTGATAAAGCTATGGATCAGATGAAGAATTGTTGTTTATCTTTAGCTCAATTTCTTACTTCACAAAGAGAAGGTAGTCATTAAAATTTGAATACCTCTGATATACCTTTAAATATTGCTATATTCACAGAATTGACTCTTTGAATTTTGTTCCACTCACAGAATCTGAGAACAATCTTCGAAATGCTAAAGCTGGATTAGAGATCACCTGTTCTAAGCTTCGCAAGAAGAACGTTTTTTGCTTTCTACTCGTTTGATCAATTCTCGTGATCATGCCAATCGGAGATTCAACCACCCTTCTTATGCCAAGGATATTGAAGATATTAATCACCATAAAGCTCTACTTCGTGAAAGTCATCTGAAAGCTCAAGTCTTCGTAAACAACATTCTCTTGTCAAGATCCTTGCCTCCAGTGAAAGTTGAACCTTTGGAGATATCTGATGATGAAGTTGCTCGTGACCCTGATAGTGACTTTGATTATGAGAGTGATGATGAAGAACTTGATAGTGGAAAAGAATATATACCTCAAGGAGAAACTCCTGTTGAGGGCTCTTCAAAGGGTAATGTTTCGCAAGAATTGAACATTGCTGATGATCCTACTCATCTTAAAGATCCAACACAAAGTGTTGATGGAGAGCACCAAGCATGATAAACTTCTTTTCCCAAGTTATCGTTAATCCTTTTTTTTTCTTTCTTTTGAACTCTTTTTCTTGGTTACTGTTGGTTCTCTTTTTACGAACAATTCTGCTTACTGTTTACGTTCCTTAAGAAGTATATTTTATATTTTGCGATAATGAATTGACCTTTCTCTAGTTGAATACTTTCTTGATTTGCATAAATTTTATAAATTGATCATATGAAGAGAAATAATATATCTCAAAGACTTAGCTTAGTATTCCCTTTCCCATTATTATTACTCTTTAGGTGATCAATTGTTGTTGTAAGTATTAAAATATCTTCCTCAGTTTAAGTTGCGAAGTTTCTGGTTGTTGCGAAGTAAATAAGAAATCTCCCCCTTGAAGTATAAGAAGTATGAAACCTCCTTGAAGAATCATGAAACATCCTTGAAGAAGTATAAGAGTTATGAAACATCCTTGAAGAAGTATAAGAAGTAATCAATATTTGAAGAAGTATAAGAAGTATTCAATCCTCGTAAAATATAATGAGGATGAAATATCCGTTTTTGATTGCAAATAAATTTGCCTTTTTTGGTATGAGTATAAGAATTATTATTATTGAAAATATAAAGAATTTCCAATGATATTGACTTCATTAGTTTCTGTGGTCTTATCATGCCTTCCTAAGTAAAGGTCTTACTTTGCCACCTCTTTTGCGATAAAGTCGCAGGACGTTGGTGCATTCGCATGCCTCAACCCCTTGACTTTATCTTAACAATATTTTTGTGTTCGTGTTTGCGATAATATGACAAGTCTGAATATACTTGCGAATATACAGCCTTGTGACATTATCGTCTTGCGATGAAATCGCAGGATGTTATCACATTTTCATGTAATAACCCATTGATCTCATCTTAACTTCTTTGTATTTAATTCTGTGAGTATATATATATATATATACTCGCAGAAATACGATTGTTGCACAAATATGACAAGCCTATATGTTCTTGCGAACAAAAAGCCTCATGACATTTGCGTCTTATAGCACGTATCAGCTCCCAAATGGAGGGTGCTGCCCTTTATCTTCCCCTTGGTTGCCCCTTCAAGGAAGCGTACATCGACCATACAAGGTTAGCTCTTCCCATCCTGTTTTTCCAACAACCAGCTTTTTTTCTCAACCTCTTATCCTTTTTGCCTATAGGGCTTATAGTTACGAGGTTGCACCCTATGGGGTATCTTTGGGCCAAGTGCATCATTTGCCAAGACTTGTCAAGAATGGCAGATGTGCTTCAAACCCATCCGGCACTCTTGACTCAACCGTGTGCCTCGGCGCCTTGATCTTTTTCTGCACTTCTTGGGAAAGACAGTATGCCTTAGTCGTCCAACCTAAATCATGTTACATCGCAAGATTAGGTTGAGAATCCAAGGTGTCTTACCCGGATAGGTACCCCGCTTTTGGTTTATGTACCCCGTAATGTCCATGTACTCAGGTTCCGTGGTGGTGTTACGTTTTCCCTGAGACATGCTTATAGGTACCCCCTTAAATGATGTACTTTAGGACTTTGCCTCTTGCGAAATGTTGCTTCGCGAACTAGGGTGTACGCCACAAAGGTTTGCCTGTGTAAAATTTCTGCGGCTTTCTTTATTTTTTGAAAGATGATCACAGTTTGCGTCTTTCTTTTATGAAAGCTAATCGGAAATAAAATTTGTAATTCTGGTAGTTTTTGTACGAGTAAACCATATTCGCAAAATTTTCATAAGTTTTATGGATAATACCTTTTTAAATACAATCTATTCCAGGGTCGACCAAGTCTTAAACCCATGTCTTTCCCTTATGGATCCATCAGCCGATAAGCTCCACTTCCCACAATCTCTTTAATGACATATGGTCCATCCCATTTTGGTGCTAGTTTTCCTCCATTTTCTTTCTGGTAGGAAGGTGTTTCTCGCATGACCAAATCACCTGGTTGATACTCACGTTTAATAACTCTCTTGTTATACTCTCGAGCTAATCTTTCCTGATAAATTTTCATATGTCGCAACACCTTTTCCCTTTTTTCTTCCAAATCATCCAGATCACTTAATATCACCCCTGCACTTAAATTTCTTTCCCAAGCTTCTTTCTTTGTTGTCGGAATTACAACCTCTGTTGGCAATACTTATTCTACTCCATATGTTAAACAATAAGGAGACATTCCAGTTGCCTCCCTTCTAGTTGTATTGTATGCCCAGACTGCACTAGGCACTTGCTCGCACCACCCTCTAAGATGTCCTTCTAATTTATTTTTGATTGTATCAGCGATTGTTTTATTTGTTGCCTCTGCGCCTGTCCATTAGCTTGTGGATATAGTGGAGTTGATTTTCCACATTTTATCCTAAAAGCACTGAGTAACATCTCTATATTCTGCCCTTCAAATTGCTTCCCATTGTCGGATACTAATTGTGCTGGAACTCCATACCTACAAATGATATTCTTGAATATGAATGTAAAAACATCCTTATCACGAATATGTTGTACTGCTTTTACTTCTGCGAGCTTCGTGAAATAATCTGTTGCGACTATTAAGTACCTTATTTTCCCAGATCCAGGTAAAAATGGACCAACAATGTCCAATCCCCATTTCCCAAAAGGCCAGCAGCTTGTTGAAGAGGTTAATGGTGCCCCTAGTGCATGAGTTCTTTTCCCATGTCGTTGACATTCTTTACATCGTCTCATCAACAATTTTGCGTCTGTGTGCATATAAGGCCAGTAATACCCTTGTATTTTTGCTCTATATGCTAGAGATCTTCCCCCACTATGATTACCAGCTTCTCCTCCATGTAACATCTTCAATATTTTTTCTCCTTCTTCACGAGTTAAACATCTGAGAGGTGGTCCGCTGAAAGATTTTCTATATAAAATTCCTTCTCGTACCTCATAATTTGTTGCACGACTCTTTAATTTATGTGCTTCTAGCCTGTTCCTGGGTATTTCTCCTTTTGCGAGATATGCATGAATTTTCTTTCTCCAATCTGCGAGATCTTCTGCGATGTCGTCTGATAGTTCCCTTTCTACTTCCATCGCAACTGCTTCCTCAATTTCTTCTTCTTTATTCACTGATGGATGTTGAATTATCCGGATTTTGATATTTCTTGCATTAGGGTTTGTCATCATACTTGGAATGAATGCAAATGCATCTGCGAGTCGATTGTATTTCCTTATTATATGCCTCCATTTTAACTTTGGTATCCTCGCAGAAAATTCATCAACGATTTTCTTGTATTTCTTCAAAAAAGACTCATTTGTGGTATATTCCCCTTTAATTTGACAAATTACAAGCTGAGAATCACTTGTTATTCTTATACTTTCGAGCTTTTCTATGGCTATCTTCAATGCATGTACTACGGCTTCATACTCTGTTTCATTATTCGTGGATGCAAATTCTAGTCTGAATGAGAATGCTATTCTTTCTCCTTCTGGTGAAATCAACACAACTCCTATTCCATTTCCCTCACTGTTGGATGATCCATCTACTAAAATTTCCCATCTATTTGGTTCTGTTAATAGGTCTTTTGGATTCCCAAATTCTTCTTCAATATCCATCATTTCTTCTACTGCCTCCTCTTCTTCCAAGGGAAATTCTGCCAAGAAATCTTCGATAACTTGTGACTTTTGCGATGATAACACTTCATACTTTATCTTGTAATGGTTTACTTGTGCATTCCACCTTTCTATTCTTCCTGATCTTTTTGTGTTCTTCATGACTGACTCAATTGGGACTTTGGTTACCACTTTTATCACATGCGCTTGAAAGTATATTCGCAACTTAAATGATGCATAAACCAGGGCTAAGATTAACTTCTCCATTTTGGAATAATTTCTCTCTGCTGCGTTGAAAGTTTTATTGATGTAGTAAATTGGCCTTTCTATTCCTGCATCTGTTCGCAATAGAACTGCACTTAAAGCATATTGAGTTGTTGCGAGGTATACCAATAATTCTTCATCTTTCTCAGGTTTATGTAATATGGATGTATTCGTGAGATATTCCTTGATTCCTTGAAAAGCTTTTTCACATTCATCAGTCCATTTGAATTTTTCTCCCTTCTTAAGTATATTGAAGAAATGTTTGCACTTATCTGACATTCGCGAAATAAATCTTCCAAGTGAAGCCAAGAGTCCATTTAGCTTTTGCACTTCTTTTACCGTTGCAGGTGTTGGCATGTCACGAACTGCTTGTACTTTTTCTGGATCGACTTGTATTCCCTCCTTTGATACTATGTATCCCAAAAATTTTCCTGACGCAACTCCAATTATACATTTTTCAGGATTCAATTTGATGTTGAATTTTCTCATTTGTTCAAATATTTCCTTCAAATCTTGCACATGATCTTTGGCCTCTTTACTTTTTATCAACATATAATCCACATACACCTTTAAGGTTTTATGTATCCACTTTGTGAACACCTTTTCGACCATTCGTTGATATGTAGCACCCGTATTTCGCAAACCAAATGGAATCTTCACATAACAATATAAACCTCTTGGAGCAAAAAAGGCAGTATGTTCTTGGTCTTCTTCTGCGAGTGATATTTGATTGTACCCTTTATATCCATCGAGTGAAGTGAATCTATCATGTCCTGCAGATGATTCCACCATTTGTGGTATGTCTGGCAATGGAAAACTATCTTTAGGACATGCTTTGTTTAGATCAGTGAAATCTATACAAATTCTTATCCCTTTATTCTTCTTTGGAACAATGACCATATTCGCAATCCATTCCGGGTATTTTGCTTCTCTTATGATTCCTGCATCCAACATCTTTTGTAATTCTTCTTTTATTTGTGCATGATAATTTTGCGAGATCTTTTTTATTCTTTGTTTGAATGGTCTTACGCTTTTATCTATGTTCAATCTGTGACACGCCACTGATGGATCAATTCCTGGTATTTCATCTACACTTACTGTGAATATATCTTTGTATTCTCGTAATAGATCAATAGTTATTTTCTCTTCTTCTTCGTCCATCTTAGTTCCAATTCACAAGATTAAAGGCTCTTCTTCAGTTCCAATATTTATTTCTTTGGTTGGTTCTGCTGCAACGTAACTAGGATTTTGCTCTCCCATAGGTGTTGGTTCTTTGATTACTTTCATTGGTTCTCCTTCTTTTTCTGGGATCTCACTTAGTATTCCTTTTCCCTCTCTTGATCTTATTGTATACACTCTGAACTCCTCTTCCTTTTTCACTTCTTTCGCAAGTTTTCTACGAACTTGTTTCTTTCTCGCTCTCCCTCCACACTGTTTTACTTCAATCTGATAACAAAATTTTGCACTATCAAGATCCCCTTTTATTTCTTGTATTCCGCTTGGTGTAGGAAACTTAATTGATTGATGTAATGTCGAAGCAACAAATTTAATCGCATGAATCCATGGTCTTCCTATCAGCATATTATATGGAGATTCCATATCTACCACACATAAAACTATGTGTGTTTCGATTTCTCCCAGCGGTACTCGTAACATTATTTCCCCCTTGGATTTTGTTGTAGATTTTCCCAATCCATGGATAAGACATTCTGAATTTGTGATCTCTTAATCCTTAATCCCCATCCCCTTAAGTGCATGATAGAATATAATATCAACAGAACTCCCTGTATCAATAAAAACTCGGTTTAATTTCCATTTCTCTATAGATTTTGTAGCTTTATTTTCTTCTCGCATAATCGGAATTGTGACTACTAATGGTGAAGTGTGGTTCAAGTCTTCATTTGGAATTTCTGCTATTGAAAATGTGATTTTCTGCTTTTCCCATTCTTTCAAAGTCGTTATTTTTTCCACTTCCATGATCTTTCTTCCTCTACAACCTCGTTTGTGTATCCTTCCCTTCATGTTGTTATGAAATTCATCAATCATTGTCTTTGTGATCATATTACATTCTTCTCTTTTGCAATCTTCATCTACTGACTCCATTTGATCTCCGAACTTCCACAACTCCTTCAAATTTCTTCTATAACAATCTTCAATCTTTCTCCGCTCCCCTCCCTGTTTCTAGCGCCAATTATGTAGTTGCAGGAAATCCTACAACTACACCCTCAGTAGAATTCATAAAACCTTAAGAAGTTCTTGATGAAAAATGACAATCTTGATTAATATTCTCAACTCATTACAAAGAAATATGTAAATGGAGATAAGAACAATTACAACTTTCTCTATTCTCTCTCCTAAGACTTTTTCTAACACTCACTTAAAGAACCTCTCTAATCTAGCATTTGAACTACTATTTATAGTGAAATCTGTACAACTGTATATAACCTGCGAATCATAACAACCTCTGACCGTAAACTTATTCTATATTCGCAAACCCTTCACACTTCTCCCGTGTTTCTTATATCATCGTATTATCTTGTGACACTTTTCTTTTGTACTTATTACTATATTCGTAACCCAACATCTTGCGATATTTGGTACCTATAAGCTGGATTTCCTCAAAGGCAGGATCCTGAAGATCAGGTTCTAGAGTCTGTAAATACTCAATTAAGAACTTAGAAGCACATAACAATAACCTGAATAACTGGGGATCCTCTAAGTCAATCAGACTTGACTCACACAGTTGACCACAGTAGTGGTCATTCTTAAGCAAATGTGTCGACCCTAATCTCCTAAAGTAATTAGGTTTAGTCTCAAAACTTATTAATTGACACATCTGAAATTCATATGTTCCCACAATTGGAAGGAAGGTTTTTGGTGGGAAAACAAAGTCAATCGTGGTATCATAGCTTGGGTTAACCACATCAACCAGAGGATAGGTTTCTAACAACTGAACTTCTTTATGGACACAACTAGGTTCAGGAAAAAGTGTATGAAGATAATCTTTTAAAATGCTTGAGGTACATATGTCAAGTCCAAAGTTAGGGACCTTTCTAAGAGTTAAAGCACATGGAGAATGATAATCACCCCCAAACTTAGAGTTTTCAGTGTCTTTAGAAAGACTAGTTACAACTTCCCTAATTTCAAGGTCATATGATTCCTGAAAATGGTTAATTCATTCTTCTAAGTCAGGTACATCCTCACTCATCTCTACGAGTTCATCTTGTTTTTCTAAGTCTATTGTTTCTAAATCGCTAGACTCAAAATATACTCGTTCCTCTAAACCATCATTGGCTTCGTAATCATAAGGAAATACTACATCGTCTAAAACGGTGGTATCTCTAGTCAAATCCTCGTCCTTTTTAATAGGTGAATAATTATTAAAATTATTTGGATTTGAACTAGAAACATTATCATTATTAAGCTCAATTGGAGTAACAAATTCCTGATCACTATGTCTACTCATTTCAAATTCTTCATCAACACTATCCTCATCATAATCATAATTATAATAATATGAAAATGGTTGAACCTCATCTAAATTAGTGTCATCAATTCTAACCTCATCATCTTGATTATGCAAATAATTATCCTCATTTTCAAGGGTGAAATTGGGAACACTATGGTTCATTCATTATTGTAGTTTTTTCGTCCATAACTATACCATTCATCTCAGCTAACTTACGTGTTGACTCAGTTAACTTCCTGAGGGACTCTTCTAAAGGAGGAGAAGGAAAAGAAGGATAATAAAAAGGAATACTTTTCAAAAGTTTCATTGCCTCCTCTAAATACGAAGAACTAGTATTATAATATTCTTGCTCGTAAGACTGATGCACGTGTGGATAGTAATTGGGTTCACCATGGTATGACCCATAACCTTCAAAAGATTGGCGTTCCCAACCACTATTCACACTATTGTCATAAAAAGAGTGACGTCCATATTGTTCAGTTGGATATTCATATTCATTGTGATGGATATTATAATACCAATTTGACATCCTAACTGCAAGGGAAATCTACACAAGCACAAACAAAGCTGACTAGACCACAACAAACCTACTGACTTCTAGCAAATAAAAAGCATGATGGCTCCACTTAGATTGTTTCTAGACCAGCTTCTAATCCTTCGAAAGGGAATTCGTTAATCAATCCGAGTTTAAGTTAGTTGAATAAAGGCGATGGAAGCTATGTGGATCTTTGATACCCAAGGCCTCACCACATTATAAGGCGGCGCAGTCATCAACTCACAGAAACCATCATGAACTTTGAAGTATGCTCAAAAGAGTAACCAATATTTTTCGAATGATTTTCCTATTAAGCTCGTTACCCTATCGGTCTCGCTCTATGCCAAATTTTAAGATTGGGTTCACGTTTGGTTTAGTTTTCCTAAGGAGAGCAAGAAGAGAACGGTGATGAAATCCGAACCCTTATCTTGTATGGCCGGTCCTTGCCCTTTACTAGGAAATTAAAGCGACCGTTTTCAAAACCTCAACATATATGCATACAAAATCATCCAGTAAACCCGCTGACAGGGGATTCACGGGTGTTTAGAATTCTTACCTCCCGTGCCAGACGGGGGATGAACCGTTGAAGTCGACTCGGGCCATGACTCCTATGTCATGTACGAACCCGAGGGGCCGAGGTGATATCGTAATCACCGTCCATCCCTGTGCAGTTTATATTTAAAACTACCCTTATGTAGGGTTTTAAAAATAAAGTCCCAAGAAAATAAAGTCCAAAAAGAATGTCCAAAAATAAAAGATTACAAAAATATAGCCCTAATTACAGTTTCTAAAAAAAATAAAGAAAATAAAAAGAATCTAATAAAAATAAATTAACAATATACAAAAATAATCTTCTTTACTCCTTTGGATTTCTTTTTTTTTTCTTTCCTTCTTTGGCTTCACTTTACTTTTCAACACTTCTTCTCTTTTTCTTTAGCGCAGCTCCAAGTCTGAAAGCAAACAGAAATACCAAAACGCATAAAAAAGAACAAAAATAAAACCTAAAAACAAATCAATACACAAGTCCGCGTCGGCGGCGCCAAAATTTGATGTGAATCAATAATGTTGTAGAAAGTGGTAGTAAGGTTGTCGTTCACTCGGATTTGAAGAGATTGATTTTAAGAATTAATAAACTAAAATAAGATAAAAATATATACAAAAATTGTCACAGGATGAAGAGAGGTGCTGGGACTCAGGATTCCGCCAAACTCATAACAAAAGGTTCAAATATTAATTATTTTAACAATTATCGCTCAACAAATAAAACAACATGGACTCTTATTTTTGCCAAGGTAGATTCTCAAAATATTAGTTATAAATCGTAAGCATGGGACATCAAACACCTAAGCAAGCATGACCCATCTAATAAAATGATAACTAATTAATTCAAATCATAATTCTATTTTAATTAGTGCAAAAGTCATGTAAAGAACTAATTAAAATTACCCATGTATGAAATTCGGCTTCCTCCGTCGTCCCAGTGTTGGGTTTTAGCTCATCACGTCAAAAACACACTTAAAATATTTATTCATGGCTCAAAGTGTTTACAAATGATGAAAAAGAAATAATAACGAAACAACAAAACTACAACCTTTTTTACTTTCAACTCTCCTCCCCTCAAATGTGCTCTCTAGCTCTCTATTTATACACACCAACCCATTACTCAAATATATTCTTCCATAACTCCAAAATCTTCTTCTTTTTAATTAAATATATTTTCAGGAATTTTGTTCCTTCTTTTCCTTCTCTATTTTCCTTTATTAAACCCAAATCTTTTTTAATTCGCAGAATCAAATTCAGGAGAAAATCCTATAAGAATATCTTTCTTGTTTACTACAAGATAACTTCCCTTTTTTTCAAAACTCCCGTAATTAATACTCATAGATTTCTTGTTTATAAGGAAAGAAGATATTCTTGTTGAAACTTAAATTTCTCGCCATAATTCTTTTTGAAAATGAAGAAGAAGGTGGTGCCCATATCCAAAGTGCAGGTGCCTTTATCAAAATTTATGGGTGCCTTTAGTAATTTTCTTAAGGGGATGCAAATGTAACTTTCCGAGCAACATTCTTCACACAAGTGTATTTCTCCGAAAACACCTACACAAACATAAAAACACCATAATAAGTACAAAATCAAGCACTAACAATAGAGACATTGAGGATAATTAAGAACAAAAATGTGTGTATCAAATACCCCCAAACTTATTATTTGCTAGTCCTCGAGCAAAACTAAAAAATAAAACCGAGTTAGTCTCGGGAGGGTTTACCAGAGGTGTACCCACAAAACCATGACTTCTAATTGGTCACAAGTATCCAAAGAGCTATGAGGACATATAAATTCTCAACCTATCTCCAAGTGACTAGAATGCCATAGAAATTAAAGGTGCCAGCTCTAAAGATGACTGAGGAAAAGGGGGGACACATCCGCAACACTGCTATATAAAGAGATATCCGCTACATATCTAGATAAACATTGTAAGATGCGTCCATTGATTTAAAGTTTGGATAAGATTAGGAGAGAGAAAAGATGAGAGGGACATCTGCTACACAGCTGGACTAATTACGTGTGATGAGTTAAACCATTGCTAGAAAGATCTTGTGTCAGATTGAAAACGGACTAACAAAGAAACCAAATGTATCTTTCTTCGACTCTCTCATAGTGCTTAGTAGAAACAACGTCTTCTTCGGTCTTCAACTGTTGATGATAAATTCTTGAACCCCGTAGAACCTTGACAATTAACTCTTCTCTTCGATTTCTTGCTTGACATAAAAATTTCTACTTCCCTGTGGCCATATTAAACAAAACGTAATGATGATTTTTTTTTTTGGTGATGTTGATGGTGGAATTCTATTCATGGCTAAAATTGTAAAAGAAAAATTCTAAGCTAACGTCCTGCAAGGGATAAAGCCTTCATACGGTGCATATTCTCACCATATTAATTCATTGGAGCATGTGCAACCATCCCTGAGAATTAAAACCTAACCAGAGCGGAGCATGTAGCAACCATCCCGATTTTCTGTAGGTTTGCAGCATTACAATTAATGCCCTACTCAAAGCCTTGTGTTCGACATGCAAACACCCGTAGGCTACCTGACGGTGGGTTATATTAGCCCCGTTGAACGCATGCAAGACTACCCATGTTAGTCTCACCTGCTGAAAACAAACTCAAAAATAGACCTCATCCGTCCAACTTCGCAGGCATGGTTGGACGACCTAGATCACGCGCGGGACCGAGTAGCGCGCACGCACATGCTCACCACCGGTGTACCTTCCTAATGGTGCAAACGGCTTCACCATAGGAGCCATGGGCGTCGAGATGCGCCAGCATGAAGCTGCGGCTCACAAACCCTAAAATTAGGGTTTGCTTACAGGTTGCGACCAAGCAACTTTGGGCATGCGCGCACTAACAATTTCGAAGCACAACTGCTGGCCGACGATGCCTGTGTACTCACCATGGGACCGGCTACACGGCCAGCCAATCGACCACGGTCGGTTGCAGACTAACCATCTCGAAATTTTTTCCCAAAGGCATCATGCGAGATCCTTTCTAATCTCGGCCATCCGTCATCGTAGGCTAGAACGGGCGACCCAGATTGCTCCGATTGACTTCCAGCTGGCGTGGACGTGTAGAGTGGCGTCCCACCTACATGCAAGGATAATCGGCCACTCCATGCATGCCTCCCAAGGCATAAAACAGTTAGGGTGAAAGAGGAATCTCGCAAGCCTTCCAAACCCTAATCCAACGGTTATTCCTCCATCAATCTCGTCCGTCCAAGTTCGCATGCTTGGATGAATAGCCTAGGAAGGGAGTTAGGTGGCAAACAAGGTATCACTGTGATCACCATCCTCCACACTTCCCCATGGCATAACCGGCCATGGTGGGTCACGCTCATGCGACCTCCGAACAACGCCTGAACATAACTAGTTGAGTCACTTCAACTTGCAATCTTTTTATCAAGGTTGTGTAGGCTTCAAGTATGTTAAGCATATTTAATGCACCGCATGCATACAATATGCGCCTACAAACAACTTGATTATTTTACCTAGCACCGTTTGCTACCTTATATGGGTCCCACGACTCACTCGAGACGTTAATCACGTCACAACCGGGGGATACAAACTGGGGTATTGGTCTGGCGGTTTACAGCGTGCAGCGTGCAACACGCCATCACAAGATCGTGTCAGGGAAACATGGGCGGTTAGCGATGATAGGAGTGGGCAAGCAACCGTGTGACACTAACACGCAACTCCACTTCCTCCATCACTCCACTTCCTCCACTTTCCCACGAGAGACGTGATGAAGGCTTATCGACTTGTATAAATAGGTTCTCCTCCCTATTTCCAACAACACAGAAAAACCGAGTGTTAACACCATCGTATTCAACACCCAGAGCTTGCCTGCAACATTTGCTATCCTGCTCAACCTTCTGTTAACAAGTCATCAAATATCCTTCACCTTCATACTCTCAACACCTTCTTCGCTTCCCTCCCTAAGATCAACCTCACATCCTTCACCTGTGACCGAAACAAATCTGGAACGGCCGTGTCTTCGGTTTAGGCCAGAATTGTACAGATTATCTCTCGAATCAAAAGTTCTCATCGTGCAGCACATTTGTTGAAGGTTTAAATTCACTTCTCATCCACACACACCCAAAATTACCTAAACCTGCAGAAGTAGTTTTCTCCCACAAACAATTGGCGACCACAGTGGGAGGTTAATCTATCGGTTGTGAAGTCGATCTCTTCAATACCATTTCAATTTTCAAGAATGGTGGATCTTAGATCTGGATCAGCAACCAATCCCGAGGGAGGTAGCGCCGACAACACTTCTAGCGCTGATATCCCAATTATTGGTGTCACTATACAACCCACCAGTACAACCAACGTGTCCCGTGGAGTTGCGTCTTCTATCATCAGTACCATCAGTACCAGCGGAGCAGGAGCGGACATTCCAGTAGGTGTGACACCTCCCATTACAAAAGCTAGAGCGGCTTCAAATCCAGGCATTTCCTCAAGCATGACACCTCCGTCCGTCACCAGAACGACTGCTACTCCCCCTTCAGGATGAGGATCTGGAGGACCCAAAGGAGGACAACCTCCTATCACCATGGTGGACTTGATAGAGAGACAAGAAACCCTCTCTAAATCTCAGGCAGACATGGCAACCACTCAGAAGGAGGTACTCACCTTCCTTAAAACATTAACCGATCGATTACCGCAAGAGTCGAGACAGCCCCAAGGTCCAACAAGAAATACGTTCAGCACACTTGGAGCAGGTGCCTCAGTTACGCAAGCCTACCTGAACGAAGAGTCTTATGCTGCTGACCACGCAAGATAAAGGGACCAGGAGCGTCTCAGGGAAAGGAGCCGAGCATCCAACTTTATTACACGTGAAGATCTGGAGAGACTCCTCCAAAATCGTGGCAAAGAAAATCCGATGGACGCGCATCGACACCAGCCTCCATATCCACAAAACGTGCATCAGATTCCTCTTCCCAGGGGATACACCTCCCCTCAATTCACCCTTTACGATGGTACCGGTAATGCTCGTGAACACGTCTCTCGATTTTTAGAATCCTTAGGAGAACACGAATACAATCACGTTCTCCGCCTGAAGGAATTCTCCAAATCACTTACGGGGAGAGCCTATACGTGGTACAACAACATCGCACCCGACAGCATATCCAATTGGAGTGAGATGGTCAGCGTGTTTTATAAGAAGTACTTCTTTGTATCTGAGCAAGTTACTTTCTCAGACCTGGGGATGAGAATCTCCCAACGGAACAACGAACATCCAAATGATTTTGTCAAAAGGTTCGGAACACAAGCGTTGGACTGCCATGAACCAAATGTCACAAAACGACAGCTGGTGGAATCATGCATCAACGGAATGATACCCATATATCGCGCCCTGCTGGAAAACTTGGGATTCCAGACGTTCTCAGAGTTCCATGAAGCAGCCAAACATTCAGCCACTACCGCCCCAGCATTATTGGAAAGAAACATGATCGTTCGGAGCGACGATTCACGAGATAATCGGGGAAACATGCGCCTCATCAATAAGCAGTATAATACTGGCCCTTCTGTCAGTGTAGTAAGCGAAGGAGGAAAGATAAAATCTCCAGCGGCGGCAGAACAACTACCCAAGTGTGCGGCTCAAACGCATAAAGCTTCGCCTCGAAAGAGAACATGCAAAGATCCCGTGCAGAGCACCGAAGACACAGGCTTCCCGTTTCCGATAAATGAAGTAATGGAACTCTTGGAGGCATGGATTCAGGATGATGCTATCAAGATACCTCCTATCAGACGTCCACCAACTGAGAAAGACATGGCAGACCCTAAGTACTGCCGTTATCATAGGTTTGTCCACCACCCAACTAAGGATTGCAACAAGTTGAAAGAAATATTCAGGCAAAAGATAGCAGCAGGAGAGATTCAATTAGGAAATGAAGGAGTTCACAGAGACCCTCTTCCTGTCCGAAGTTGCATGATCTCTGGAGACTCTGTGCGCAAGACTGCATAATCCATGATGGAATACCTGTGTGAAATCTTGTACCTTTCCAAGGTACAACGTCAAGATATATTCATGGCCCTCAACCGTATTGTGTCAGGCAGGCGCTTGTACCCAGAAAAAGAAGTCGTTCCAGCATCTCAAGCCTCCTTCGAAGATAACGCCAATAAAGGAAACTGAGGACTTTTGACCGTCGCCCATTTGAAAGATGTCAAGTTCGATAGCACATTAATCGATCTGACTTTTCGAATTCAACATCGTTACTATCAAGACCCTGCAAGCTGCGAAAATCTCAAAGCAGGAGGCTACCCGTGGTCCGACTGTGATCAAGAGCCCAGCATGAGAGTTTGTGGATGTCTACGGATACATTTACCTTGATGTCAAGATCGGTAACACTCCAACACAAGCCAGATTCCATATAATTAAGGAACATCCGGATTACGACATGATTCTGGGGCGCCCGTGGGTACACAAGGCGCATTCCTTACCAATCTCAGTACCTGGAAGAATCTCCAACAAGCCAGCTACGATGATTTCCAACAAACCTTGGAGACTCGAAGACTGCCTGTTGCCTCCATACCAACAACTCACAAGCATAATGCAACTCCCTGGTGAAAGCCCTTCGTCTTACATCAAGAGATTCCGAGCCCAAGTAAGTCTTATTGAACAACCCTCTTTGCAAGTAGTGGATGATTGTCCTGTTGGACCACAGGGGACTGTTTCACCTGACAGGCGGGCCACCACCAAGAGATTTGAATGGAGTGTTGGCCCCTTTAAGCGCTTCACCAAAAGTTTGGAAGCAGTCAAGAACGACACGTGTCAGAAGCAAGCTGTTATACCAAGTCCAAATCCGTTTCAAATCGGAGATATGGTAGCAAAGGTAACCACGTTCCAAGTTGGAAACATGGCAGTAAAAATAACTTCCCAGCCTGATATGCCTGCAAAGGAAGAAGAAGTATTCTTAGTGGAAGATGTTATCTTGGGCGGTTACTGCAAGATCATCAATGCAGACAAACTCGAAGGTGTGGTTGTTCACTCACGATGGATCAAGCCCTACCTCACTTGAAGACACGACATCACCTCTCTAATCCCCTCGGGGGATTCCTCCAACAATTTTCCTTTTCACAATATTTATAATTCCTTAAAAATGATGGCACCGCTTGCCTTCATACTTATTAGGGTTTCAATATTTCTTCAAGTAATCAAGATTTCATTCCTTTTATAATTTCTCATAAAATCACACAAAGTTATGAGTCACCTTCAAACCACCATTACCCAGAAAGAAAACCATAAATCCTCATACCAAATCTTCATACCAGCCTGGTAATATGGGAGGAATAAAACATGTAAAAATGGGAGGAGGAAGGTATCCTACATGATCTACTTCAACAGAGCCAGACTCACGTCAGGGGGCACAAGCAGAAAAATATGCATGTTTCGAAAGAAACATTGAATAAAACTTTGTTCAAGACAAGCAAGAAAAGAAGAAAACTTCAAACTCAGCCGCCACTGAGTATAAAAAAAAAAACTACAAAGAAGAATAACAGGGAAACTCAATTGCTGGTTGCGTCTTCATCACTGTTGGGATCCACATCTTGTGCCGCTTTCTCCAGAGATGCCTCAACTTCTTCTTCAGGCACAGCAGCTACCGCCTCAACATTTTCATCATGCGTATCTTCTGCACCTTCTACAGAATCCATTGCAACCTTGGAAATCGTGCCAATCACTTTCGGACGTTCAGTCTTATCAATATCAGGGTCAAGGATTATCACACCACCACGTATTGGGTAATCACACTTGCCATCACCCGCATGACGTTCGTGTTCAACCCTCCGTATCTTAAGCTGAGCCGCAAACCTTTCAGCTCTCGAGCTTACTGGTGCTTGTGACGCCTCGCGTTTCCACTTCGCTCGCAACGCTTCTTCATGTCTTTGTTTCTCCTCCATATCGATTGCAACTGAAAGAGCATGGATCCGCCCCCTGAAAATGTTTAAATGCAAGACAGATATTCCCTGTACGGCATGGCCGACTTCACGAAGTGGCGAATCAATTTTAGCCATCACCTCCTCATGTGCGTTAGCTTCTGGTTTATCAACTTCAAAACTTTTTTCTGAAGAAGCTGCAGAGTGATCATCACCTACTCCTTTCATGATGTACTGCAAAAAAAAAAAAAAAAAGAAAAAAAATAAAAAAGAGGAAGATAAGTTACGGCGGCACATAAAAAGTATTCTAATCACAACTATCGGCAATCGATTAAGAAATCAACGTGTGGAGCAATACCTGAGATGTTGAAGAAGACGATCGCCTAATGAGAAGAATACATGAAAACTTATTTATATGCTTCACGATCCAAAAAGATCCCCAGGAGAAAAGAAGTCCACCTTTGCCGCTTTCTGAGGCTGTTAAGTCGGGATTGTGATCAACAATGTTTATCGAATGCACGATTCTTGCTAGGCATATGAGAAGGAACACAGAAAGAGGAAGGCCAAGGTGGATCGACCCACCAAGTTGTACTTCCCTAGCCGAGATTTACCATTGTAAGGATCAACTCAACCGGATCCAAGGCATTTAACACACATGACATACCTTCTCCCACGCGGTAAACATGTATTTACTCTGGCTTTAGTTATTTTGAATGCAAATTGTCACCATCTCATGCCTACCCTACAATAGTGTAACCATTGCATGCTAGGAAGGGGACTTAATGTTGATGGTGGAATTCTATTCAGGGCTAAAATTGTAAAAGACAAATTCTAAGCTGACGTCCTGCAAGGGATAAAGCCTTCATACGGTGAATATTCTCACCATATTAATTCATTGGAGCATGTGCAACCATCCCTGAGAATTAAAACCTACCCAGAGCGGAGCATGTAGCAACCATCCCGATTTTCTGTAGGTTTGCAGCATTACAATTAATGCCCTACTCAAAGCCTTGTGTTCGACATGCAAAAACCCGTAGGCTACCTGACGGCGGGTTATATTAGCCCCGTTGAACGCATGCAAGACTACCCATTTTAGTCTCACCTGCTGAAAACAAACTCAAAAATAGACCTCATCCGTCCAACTTCGCAGGCATGGTTGGACGGCCAAGATCATGCGCGGGACCGAGTAGCGCGCACGCACATGCTCACCGCCGGTCTACCTTCCTAATGGTGCAAGCGGGTTCACCATAGGAGCCATGGGCGTCGAGATGCGCTAGCATGAAGCTGCGGCTCACAAACCCTAAAATTAGGGTTTGCTTACAGGTTGCGACCAAGCAACTTTGGGCATGCGTGCACTAACGATTTCGAAGCACAACTGCTGTCCGACGATGGATGTGTACTCACCATGGGACTGGCTACACGGCCAGCCAATCGGCCATGGTCGGTTGCAGACCAACCATCTCGAAATTTGTGCCCAAAGGCAGCATGCGAGATCCCTTCTAATCTCGGCCATCCGTCATCGCAGGCTAGAACGGGCGACCCAGATTGCTCCGATTGACTTCGAGCTGGCGTGGACGTGTTAAGTGGCGTCCCACCTACATGCAGGGACAATCGGCCACTCCATGCACGCCTCCCAAGGCATAAAACCGTTAGGGTGAAATAGGAAGCTCGCAAGCCTTCCAAACCCTAATCCGACGGTTATTCCTCCATCAATCTCGTCCGTCCAAGTTCACATGCTTGGATGAATAGACTAGGAAGGGAGTTAGGTGGCAACAAGGTATCATCGTGATCACCATCCTCCACACTTCCCCATGGCATAACCGACCAAGGTGGGTCCCTCTCATGCGACCTCCGAACAACGCCTGAACATAGCTAGTTGAGTCACTTCAACTTGCAATCTTTTCATCAAGGTTGTGTAGGCTTCAAGTATGTTAAGCATATTTAATGCACCGCATGCATACAATATGCGCCTACAAACAACTTGATTATTTTACCTAGCACCGTTTGCTACCTTATGTGGGTCCCATGACTCACTCGAGACGTTAATCACGTCACAACTGGGGGATACAAACTGGGGTATTGGTCTGGCGGTTTACAGCGTGCAGCGTGCAACACGCCATCACAAGATCGTGTCAGGGAAACATGGGTGGTTAGCGATGATAGGAGAAGTGGGCAAGCAACTGTGTGACACTAACACACAAATCCACTTCCTCCATCACTCCACTTCCTCCACTTTCCCACGAGAGACGTGATGAAGGCTTATCGACTTGTATAAATAGGTTCTCCACCCTATTTCCAACAACACAGAAAACCCAAGTGTTAATACCATCGTATTCAACACCCAGATCCTTCCTGCAACATTTGCTAGCCTGCTCAACCTTCTGTTAACAAGTCATCAAATAGCCTTCACCTTCATACTCTCAACACCTTATTCGCTTCCCTCCCTAAGATCAACCTCACATCCTTCACCTGTGACCGAAACAAATCTGGAACGGCCGTGTCTTCGGTTTAGGCCAGAATTGTACAGATTATCTCTCGAATCAAAAGTGCTCATCGTGCAACACATTTGTTGAAGGTTTAAATTCACTTCTCATCCACACACACCCAAAATTACCTAAACCTGCAGAAGTAGTTTTCTCCCATAAACAAGTGAAAACATGAAAAAAATATGGCCATCACAAAAGGAATTTAACACTTGGATCTTTTCAACTTGTAATGTCTTAGTATCATGAACTTCAACAATTTATATCGTTTGATTTTTTCTTGCTCTTATAACTTCTTGTAACCCTTGATTTTGAATTCTGATTTTCTATTGTTGCTTCTAAACCTTAAACGTCTTCAACTTTATTCATAGATTTTTATGTCGCTCCGTTTGTTGATGATGATAAGTTTCTACTGAGAGAGAGTCGTAATCCAGTAACTAAGACTACATTGTGAGGTTGCTTTGTCTTTCTGGCGTTTCCTGACCTACTTGCCTTTCTATCATGGATGGTTAGGTCCATCACGGTTACCCTCTAAAAGGAACAAGTTCTCTCCTAAATTTCAAGGATCTCAATGTCTTTTTCTCTAATGTCTCAATAGGTTGTTATCCCTAGCATTCCAATTTCTATCTTTTCGGTGAGAAAAAGTATGTAAACTTAGCTAACCGGATACCATGTGACGCTAGAAGTTTCAAAAGTGCAACTAAAAAGTTCTTCCTCACCCCCAAACTTAAATCTAACATTGTCCTCAATGTTCTATAGATGAAATTAAAAGCAAGAACAAGGAGAAACTATTACCACTTGAAGAAAA
The DNA here is from genome assembly GCA_023529315.1 of Papaver bracteatum. Classification (NCBI taxonomy): domain Eukaryota; kingdom Viridiplantae; phylum Streptophyta; class Magnoliopsida; order Ranunculales; family Papaveraceae; genus Papaver; species Papaver bracteatum. The sequence continues at coordinate 445,427 of JAJJWX010000778.1, read as the reverse complement.
GAGTAAGGAAAGATATTACCATGTTGCAAGAATATTGGGTTACCTCCGAAGAAGTGCTAAGTTTAAAGTCTTCATCCAGACAATGGAAGAGATTAGTCACCTCGAAGAATCGTATATTAGTAGCCGGAATAACTGCGGGTCATCAGGATCGAAAAGTGCTAACCAAAAGAAGAGGAAACTGCAACGGACCAGGAATATATCCAACACACCCTTATCTATTTTTTGTTTAAGACAACTACATCTAGTTGTGGTTAGGGTTCAGGCTCTATAAAAGGGTCTAGATAAAAATCTTTCATCGGCTGGATTTCCTCAAAGGCAGGATCCTGAAGATCAGGTTCTAGAGTCTGTAAATACTCAAGTAAGAACTTAGAAGCACATAACAATAACCTGAATAACTGGGGATCCTCTAAGTCAATCAGAATTGACTCACACCGTTAACCACAATAGTGGTCATTCTTAAGAAAATGTGTCGACCCTAATCTCCTAAAGTAATTAGGTTTAGTCTCAAAACTTATTAATTGACACATCTGAAATTCATATGTTCCCACAATTGGAAGGAAGGTTTTTGGTGGGAAAACAAAGTCAATCGTGGTATCATAGCCTGGGTTAACCACATCAACCAGAGGATAGGTTTCTAACAACTGAACTTCTTTATGGACACAACTAGGTTCAGGAAAAAGTGTATGAAGATATCTTTTAAAATGCTTGAGGCACATATGTCAAGTCCCAAGTTAGGGACCTTTCTAAGAGTTAAAACACATGGAGAATGATAATCACCCCCAAACTTAGAGTTTTCAGTGTCTTTAGAAAGACTAGTTACAACTTCCCTAATTTCAAGGTCATATGATTCCTGAAAATGGTCAATTGATTCTTCTAAGTCAGGTACATCCTCACTCATCTCTACGAGTTCATCTTGTTTTTCTAAGTCTATTGTTTCTAAATCGCTAGACTCAAAATATACTCGTTCCTCTAAACCATCATTGGCTTCATAATCATAAGGAAATACTAGATCGTCTAAAACGGTGGTATCTCTAGTCAAATCCTCGTCCTTTTGAATAGGTGAATAATTATTAAAATTATTTGGATTTGAACTAGAAACATTATCATTATTAAGCTCAATTGGAGTAACAAATTACTGATCACTATGCCTACTCATTTCAAATTCTTCATCAACACTATCCTCATCATAATCATAATTATAATAATATGAAAATGGTTGAACCTCATCTAAATTAGTGTCATTAATTCTAACCTCATCATCTTGATTATGCAAATAATTATCCTCATTTTCAAGGGTTAAATTGGGAACACTATGTTGGAAATTCATATTATTTCGAGCAATTATTTCATTCGTCTTAGGTATCCTCTTGAGGGTATCTTCTAAAGAAGGTTCATTCATTATTGTAGTTCTTTCGTCCATAACTATACCATTCATCTCAGCTAACTTACGTGTTGACTCAGTTAACTTCCCGAGGGACTCTTCTAAAGGAGGAGTAGGAACAGAAGGATAATAAAAAGGACTACTTTTCAAAAGTTTCATTGCCTCCTCTAAATACGAAGAACTAGTATTATAATCTTCTTTCTCGTAAGACTGATGCACGTGTGGATAGTAATTGGGTTCACCATGGTATGACCCATAACCTTCAAAAGATTGGCGTTCCCAACCACTATTCACACTATTGTCATAAAAAGAGTGACGTCCATATTGTTCAGTTGGATATTCATATTCATTGTGATGGCTATTATAATACCAGTTTGACATCCTAACTGCAAGGGAAATCTACACAAGCACAAACAAGGCTGACTCGACCACAACAAACCTACTGACTTCTAGCAAACAAAAAGCATGATGGCTCCACTTAGATTGTTTCTAGACCAGCTTCTAATCCTTCGAAAGGGAATTCGTTAATCAATCCGAGTTTAAGTTAGTTGAATAGAGTCGAGGGAAGCTACGTGGATCTTTGATACCCAAGGCCTCACCGCATTATAAGGCGGCGCAGTCACGCATTCAACTCACAGAAACCATCATGAACTTTGAAGTATGCTCAAAAGAGTAACCAATATTTTTCGAATGATTTTCCTATTAAGCTCGTTACCCTATCGGTCTCGCTCTATGCCAAATTTTAAGATTGGGTTCACGTTTGGTTTAGTTTTCCTAAGGAGAGCAAGAAGATAACGGTGATGAAATCCGAACCCTTATCTTGTATGGCCAGTCCTTGACCTTTACTAGGAAATTAAAGCGACCGTTTTCAAAACCTCAACATATATGCATACAAAATCATCCAGTAAACCCGCTGACAGGGGATTCGCGGGTGTTTAGAATTCTTACCTCCCGTTCCAGACGGGGGATGAACCGTTGAAGTCGACGATATCGTAATCACCGTCCTTCCCTGTGCAGTTTACATTTAAAACTACCCTTCCGTAGGGTTTTAAAAATAATGTCCAAAGAAAGTCCCAAGAAAATAAAGTCCATTAAGAATTTCCAAAAATAAAAGATTACAAAAATATAGCCCTAATTACAGTTTCTAAAAAAAAAAAAGAAAAAAAAAAGAATCTAATAAAAATAAATTAACAATATACAAAAATAATCTTCTTTACTCCTTTGGATTTCTTTTTTTTTCTTTCCTTCTTTGGCTTCACTTTACTTTTCAACACTTCTTCTCTTTTTCTTTAGCGCAACTCCAAGTCTGAAAGCAAACAAAAATACCAAAACGCATAAAAAAAGAACAAAAATAAAACCTAAAAACAAATCAATACACAAGTCCGCGTCGGCGGCGCAAAAAAATGATGTGAATCAATAATGTTGTAGAAAGTGGTAGTAAGGTTGTCGTTTACTCGGACTTGAAGAGATTGATTTTAAGAATTAATAAACTAAAATAAGATAAAAATATATACAAAAATTGTCAAAGGATGAAGAGAGGTGCTGGGACTCAGGATTCCGCCAAACTCATAACAAAAGGTTCAAATATTAATTCTTTTAACAATTATCGCTCAACAAATAAAACAACATGGACTCTTATTTTTGCCAAGGTAGATTCTCAAAATATTAGTTATAAATCGTAAGCATGGGACATCAAACACCTAAGAAAGCATGACCCATCTAATAAAATGATAACTAATTAATTCAAATCATAATTCTATTTTAATTAGTGCAAAAGTCATGTAAAGAATTAATTAAAATTACCCATGTATGAAATTCGGCTTCCTCCGTCGTCCCAGTGTTGGGGTTTAGCTCATCACGTCAAAAACACACTTAAAATATTTATTCATGGCTCAAAGTGTTTACAAATAATGAAAAAGAAATAATAACGAAACAACAAAACTACAACCTTTTTTTCTTTCAACTCTCCTCCCCTCAAATGTGCTCTCTAGCTCTCTATTTATACACACCAACCCATTACTCAAATATATTCTTCCATAACTCCAAAATCTTCTTCTTTTTAATTAAATATATTTTCAGAAATTTTGTTCCTTCTTTTCCTTCTCTATTTTCCTTTATTAAACCAAAATCTTTTTTAATTCGCAGAATCAAATCCAGAAGAAAATCCTATAAGAATATCTTTCTTGTTTACTACAAGATAACTTTCCTTTTTTTCAAAACTCCCGTAATTAATACTCATAGATTTCTTGTTTATAAGGCAAGAAGATATTCTTGTTGAAACTTAAATTTCTCGCCATAATTCTTTTTTAAAATGAAGAAGAAGGTGGTGCCCATATCCAAAGTGCAGGTGCCTTTATCAAAATTTCTAGGTGCCTTTAGTAATTTTCTCATGGGGATGCAAATGTAAATTTTCGAGCAACATTCTTCACACAAGTGTATTTCTCCGAAAACACCTATACAAACATAATAACACCATAATAAGTACAAAATCAAGCACTAACAATTAGGGCTGTCAACGGGTCCGGGTCCTCCCGGGTAGTACATGGCCCAGAACCTGACCCGACATATCATCATCGGTTCCGGGGCCTAACGGTTCTAGGTCCGGTTCCATAATGTGTTGGCCCAGAACTGGACCCGTTTAAAGCCCCGGATACCCGTTGGGTATTAAAAAAACTATTAAAATCTTAATTTCTTTCTCTTTTTAACTTGAATATAAATTATTTTTATAAAAATTTATTATTATTTCTTTATTAATGTACTAAATAAAGATTAAGTGTAAGAAAAAAATCAAAAACCAAAATAAATCAAAGCCGAAACTAGCAAAATACCTATAATTTTGCTAAAAAAATGATTAAAAGGTTAAATAAACGGGTACCCGTTAACATTCGGGTCTAATCGGGTAATTACCCGTCGGGTCCTAAGTTGCTAATGGGTCCAACTTTAGGACCCAGAACCGGACCCGATCTAGCGGGTCTGTTTCCGGGTCCGGGTAACGGGTACCCATTGACAGCCCTACTAACAATAGAGACATTGAGGACAATTCAGACACAAAAATGTGTCTATCAGGAGATCAACTTATTACTTAGTTTACTGTGTTGAAAAAAAATAAAAAGAAATTATGCTTGGAATGTTTACTGTTTACTATGTTGATAGATAGGCTAATTTAGTTTGGCAATTATAAGATAACATGAATGTGGTTGTGTAGAAATTACATAATTCTTGCTTCATTAAATCTCTTCTCTAAGATAAGATTGAATTGTGATCAATGTTTTTAAAAGTCTCTTCTCTTGTCAGTGATGGATGCATCAATTCCAGCTAGGGTTCCGAACGAAATATGGCGTCATTTCACTAGGAGAAATGTTGAAGAAGCCACTTGCAATTATTGTGGAAGGACTTATAGGGCTAACATGTCCATAAATGGAACTTCTGCCTTGTGGAAGCACTTTAAAAGATGCCCCCGCAATCCTAATCATAACAGATCTCACATAAATAATGCTTAGAAGTTGATACTATGCAGTTATGCTTAATGCAATTATACTTGGAACTTATGCAATTATGCTTAGAACAATGTCTTTAATATTTACATTATTACTTGTGTTTGGCAGTAATAGATATAGTTTAATAGTTACTAACTGCTATATTTTTTTTGCAACGTTACTTGGCCCTATCAACACCGATGACACCACAAGTGCTGCTGACAGCTGACATAGATTAGAAGATCAAGATTCAAGACTACTGCAGCACTAGCTGCACTGCTAGTTGATCTTTTTTCAGATTTTCTCATTTTCAAGACTTAGTGTGTGTGTGTCTGTGGCTACTTCCTACTGCTACTTGTTCTTTTTTCGGATTTTTCAGACTTTAATGTGTGTGTTTGTCAGTTTGTGTGCTACTTATTAGGGGTTATTTTGTTTTTGGTACTCAGGTTTTGTCCAACTTTGTTGTTTGATCTAACATTTGTCCAGCTTGGCGTTTGGTACTTGAAAATGATGTTGACCCTATTTGAACGTTTATAACCAGACTTTAATTAATTTTATAAAATAAAGATATAAAAAAATATTAAGATTACATGTGTACCCCTGAAGTGGATTTAAGATCCAACGGATGAAAAACATTTAGTCTACAACTTGATGTAAAATACCAATTAACCTAAAATCTAACTCTGAGCTTCCTCATCCTCCATACCCAACTCACCCTTCGTCTTCTGCAATATCCAACAGCTGCAAAACCCCATTCTCTTCAATTGTTCTTCATCCATCATCCTTGGAAAATTCTAACATTCACTGATTAATTCTAGTAATATAATGCCACCAATAAACAACACCACCTACAATTATTGATCTTTTTTTATCTTGATCAATTCTGCTTACTTTTCTTTCTGATCTTTTCTTTCACCGACGCACCAATTCTGCTTACTTTTTGCATTATCTCTGCGACTGGAATTCTCATGCAGGATAACTCTATTTCCCATCTCAGGCCATAAACTCTCATTTTATATTACTCCCCTGCATATTTCCTACACATACATCTAGCCACAGCCATTGCTTCATAACATCACTCAAACATCTCAGATTCGAGCTTCTGCCACCATTAATGTAGCAACACCAGTTTCATTACAGCATCACCACGACCTACCCCTCAATCCATTCCACTCTCCATTATTATCTCACGCCAACATCAACAACACAAACCTGAGAAGTTTTACTCATATCAATCACAAACCCATGAAAGTTAACGGCACGAACACCTCTTCTCCCAACTGACTTCCTTAACCCTGGAATCTGAATCTGAATCCCTATAACACAATACCTACAACAACAAACAACACCACTTACAACAACAATATTCAACTACTCCCTTCTCTTACCCATCGATCTCTTGTCATCATTCTTCCAACGACAAATCACTTCTAAATCCCTTCCAAATACCAATAACTCCGTCTTCCAAATCCCTTATATCCAATTCAAAAGCAACCAAAAGACTATTCTCTTCTCCCATTGATTTCAATATCGTCAACATCAACAGCTTTACAAATTCACTCAAATCCATATCTAGCCCTAAAACTTCATTAAGTCCAGCCAATTTCGATCCTTGACTGCCAATTTCAAATTAACTCAAACCCACTCTTATAAAATCACTCAAGTTGGGTATTCAAGTTGTAACTGAGAAGCATTCAAATCTATCAAATTCTTCAACAACAACATCTATGTCCCTGCAACAACATTTCTTAATCAAAATTGCCAATTGAAACCCTTACTTAAAACCCCTATTGGATTGATTCCGTCATGAAACAAAATTGAAACCCAAAGATGAATCGAAACCCTAATTTAACTTTTCATTCAAAACCTCAATTTCTCAAAACATCAAATACAAATTGTACCATAACGAAATCCAATTCGTCTCTGAATTTTTTTTTTCTAAAGAATCGAGATAGCAGTAGCAGAGATCTAGATAAGAGAGAGGAGAAGAATTCATATATGTGTTGTGAATAAGCCTATATCAGGTTATTCAGAGATGTGGTGTTTGTGGAGACGGAAGAGGCGAAGAAGAAAATGATTTTGGGAGTGGGAGAGACTTTTTTGGAAAGGTAAAAGGGTAAAATAGTAAACTATGTTAGTAATTAGATTTAATTAAATTTTATAATAATTATCAAACGGAAGTCAAATTCTAACCAAGTCAACACGAGTCAACGTTTTTTTCTAGGTACCAAAAACCAATCTGGACAAATGTTAGACCAAACAACAAAGTTGGTCAAAACTTGAGTACCAAAAACAAAATAACTCACTTATTAGTTGTTGCTTTGAATGAGATTTTGAGATATTAGTATTACTTAATATATTAAAAAACAGGTACTTAGATTGTTAATGGAAAAAGACATATTTCTGTCTGGAAAAGAACCGATTGGAACCGGTACCGTACCTGGTACCGTACCTGGTACCGAATGGAACCGGAATCGAGGTACAAGGTACATGAACCAGTCCAAAATTTTGGAACCGAGGCTAGGGAGGTACAGGTACTCGGTCTCGTCAAGAACCGAGCCAAACTGTACCATGTGCACCCTTATCCCTGCCAATATATTGCTTTTCCTTGTAGAAGTATTGGGGCGTGGTCAGATGCTATTCTCGGAAAATGAGTTGCATGTGGATTCGCAGTACACCAATGTTGGGTTGTCATTTCTCTATCTAATCTCTCTAGGATGTTATCTTGCCACATTTGGTTATTTGTCCAAGTGTAGAGGTCACCTCGGAATCCCAAGTCTTTAAACCCCGTTTGATTCATCATTGTGAGGAGAGGTTGAGATTGAGCATAAATTACTTGTCTCCCTTTTTTTCTTTTCTGATTGATCCAAAACGTAAATGAAGTCTCCTATCAAAAGCCAAGGCATAGACGGGTTGGTGTTGTTGAATATTGTTAGGAAGTCTCGCCATAGGTTTGTCCTCATATCCGGGTGCGGTGGGCCATAAATGCATGTGCATAGCCAAGGAACGTTGTTCTGGGGGTGGTGGGGTAACTCATGTATATATGGATGTAATTTAGTGAATGAAGTAATATTTGAATGTTGAAGTTATCGTCCCACATTAGAAAGATCGCCTCGCCTTCTGATTTTTGGGACGATGAAGTAATTATGGAACTAAAGGGATTGTTATAAGATTCACATATGATGAAGCCAAGGCTTCAAAGAGATATAAAATGTTGGGCTTTTGAAGGGAGACCAACCCGCTTAAATGTTGAATAGATGATGGATGGTTTATTTCTTGACAATTCCAAGCTAGAACAGTCATTATGAAGGATTAGATATAGTAGGCAGGGTTGTGCAAAAAAAGCGGAGCCGCGATCCATCCACAAAATTACGGGTGAAACCCAATCCGCAAGAGCTATAGGCCGGACACGGACGGGATTCTCAAATCCGCACGTTTACACGATTTGGTTGCGGTTGGACTTTGCAATCCGTGAATTTACCCGCACCGCACGGTTTTGGAAATACATATTATTAAATAACCCACTATGCATCTCCCCTTGTACCTTGATTGGCTTGATAGTAACTTTTTGATTCTCTTGGGATGTTTGCTCCCACCGACAGTACGTTTCATACTCTAATCAAAAAGAAGTAGCCGCCATGATCATTAGGAATCTGATTCCCTGAGAAACTCCATAAGTCTGTATGTCATCAAACTCCAACCCTTTTTTTTTTTGTTCGACACTAAAATCTTTCCTTCTAAAAGTGGTGCTCTATTTAGTTAGCGATCATTAGCTCCACTTTTCTTCTCTCAAATAAAAACCCCTTTTCTCTTTAATATTTTTATTATTAAACTTCTGTTTCACCAGAAAGATTTTTTTTTTTTTTGTTACTTTTTTTTTCTCACTAAATCCGCGGTTAATCCGCATCCGGCCCGTATCACTCGCTAATCCGCAATTTTGCCGGACATGGTTGGATTTTTCAAATCCGCAATTTTGACGGATTGGACGCGGGTGACCCCTAATCCGCAACCATCCGTCCGTTGCACACCCCCAATAGTAGGTTATATTAACACTGTTGAAGAGAGGAATTAGTGGGCCAATAGAGTGGTTTGAAAGACTTTTACGGGCCTTGCTGCTTATGAAGGATGGCTTAGAGTAAAACATGGAAACTGATGTGAGGTTTTAAATTGTAGTAAGGTTTGCAACATAAGAATTAAGAAGCAAATGATGAGAATCCTGTTGAAAACTAGGAGAGGAGAAAGGTTATGGAAAATATTAAGGACAGAAGACAACTGGGAGAAACATCAAAAAAAGGCTATTAAGGACAGAGGACAACAGGGAGAAACATCAAAATAGGCTAATTTGGTAAGTAATTAGCGTCTAAAAGCAATAGTTTTGTGGTTCGTAAAGCGTTATAAGACGAGTATATTAAGAAAAATGTTAGAAAAATTAGCAAATGACCGTTAAAATTGGCTAATAAAACACAGGTAGACTTGTTATTATGTTTTTGTTGTTTGAGTTGGCTAAAATTTGCTGAAAATGGAACAGTCATCGACTAACATGCAAACAGTTAACAAGACAAAAACATCAGTCACATGGAACAGAGGGATATGGTCTAAGACTGCGAGGAACCAAGAGGCAAGGAAGTACCTATTGCAAATAAAAGAGAGAGAAGAGCGGTCACACAACACTTTCGATCTTTCTAGTCTTTCCCTCTGAAACCTAGTCTTTGATTCTCAATAAAACAATAGAAGAAAACTTATGTGTTTCTTTTGTTTCTCAAAAATAATTTTGTAGCCAAATCTTGAAAACGAAATTAACGGAGCATAATTTTTGGTGCCATAAAAATTCCATCCAACAATCCAAAAAGAGCGAATAAATCATACTCCTACTAATGTGTTTCAGATACAAGAACAGGTTTGTTTTGCTGCTCGTGTTTCCTTTGACGAAGTGTAATTAGTCGTGAATTATTGAGTCTTTCGATTTTTAAGAGAGATATAATTACAAATTTTATGATGAATGTATTATTTTCTATTTTCTATTTTTATTAGAACGTGTGTCCCTCTGTAGAGGGGCTAGACCGCTAGAGTAGAGGGATATTCCCGAGCCTTGACAAAAGAAGGCATAGAATCTGAGATTTCTATAATTGAGAGAAGTCGCACCCAAAAAGGGATACTTCCAAAATTCTTGTGCTTGTTTATTTATTTTTGGTAAATCTATGCGTTTCCTTTCTATAGAAGGTTTAGGCCCGTTTGTATACCTATAAATATGATAGATGGCGTTTGTCTTAAACATCAGTCTATGCTCTAGAATTTCCAGTTTTGCGATTCGATGGAGAGTCTTCACTTAGATATCACGTATAAGATTCTGTCTCACGTACCTTCAGAGTCCGTCTTGAATTGTAAATTAGTTTGCAAAACATGGCGAAGCCTCCTCTCTCACTTCAAGGTCAAAGCAGGTCTTCTTTTAGCTATTTCACATGAGGAAATGAATGACCAAGAAAACTCTGTGCAAATCTATTATGGATATTACGATGATATTTTGAAGAGTGATCAAGGTGATCGCTTTACATACACGACACTTCCTAAGATATTGCATCATCCTATTAAAATGTGGAAGTACCCACCTGTCATGGTTGGTTCCTGCAATGGTTTGGTCTGTATTTCTTTACCACAACCTCATAATGATCCTCGAAACGATCCTGTTTACATATGCAATCCTTTAACGGGGGAATACGTTAATCTTCCGAAATTATCTGCTGAAATTGGTCGAATAGGGAGTGGATTTGGTTACCTACCCAAAACAAACGAGTACAAGGTTGTCCGAATCCACTATCCTCCTGTTGAGTCCACGGGGGGATTTGGCAACAAAACTACCTGCGGATTGGTCCAGGTTTATACACTTGGGGGTGGTGATGGTGCTCGAGGTTGGAGAGACGTCGGAGAAACTACAGATGTGTTGTGCTGCTTACCTGGAGTCACAGGAGACGGAGTTATTCACTTCATGGACACCTCGAAATGGAAACTCGTGACATTCGATTTAGCAGACGAAGAGTTCCATGACCTCCCACAACCACTTTGTTTGGGTTTTGCAAGCAGACGCGGTTTTTATGAAGTCAAGGTACTGAGGGGACGTCTTTATGTTGTTCATCAAGAGAGTGGTAAACACGTAGACCTGTGGTCATTCAACCAAAGGGATATGAACTGGAGTCAAGAGTTTCGTATACCGTGGGAAAGCCCAAACTCCCATATTGACTATCAGCCATTTTCTCTGACAAGGAGCAACCAAGTGTTATTTTCATTATCGGGGAATGATAAATTCCATTTGTGCTGTTATGATCCAGAAAATAATAGTGTAGAGACAATTGCCAGTGAAGATAAGAAGTTCAGATCTTTTGAAACAATTCTGCACATGAACAGCTTGGTTTCACTAAAAGATCTAGGAGTTCAATCTAATCAAATATAAATTGAATAGTGTTTTTCTTTTAATTATTAAGAGGTTGTTTATTGTTCTTGAATTTTTCATTAGATTTTGCTTACACAAGTATTTATGTAGATGTGCAAGTGCCACATTTGCATTGTAGGACACTGTTGATACCAACGTCCACAGAAAAACTTCATTTATTCAACTCATGCTCCATCTGTTTCTAAAAAAATATTAATATTAATTTTCCAATTTAGCCTAATTTTAGACTAAAATGAAAAAAATGAAAGTAACAATTTTCCGGAATCGGAGCTAATAGTACATTTGGACTAGAAAATCAATCACATAGTTATAAAATCAGCAAAAGAACTCATCAAAGGTGTTGGCTCCATTTTCCTCGTGGTACATATTTCGAACATTCTACCATTCATTTTACGTGTGTAAATTACGATCACCACCATCTGCATATTTTACGTACATAAGAAAACATAAACTGTGCAAGTAGAGATTGTGTGGTGATCTACTGATCTTTATGGCATATAATTAAGGGGTGGGATCGGCTAACAGGGTCTGTTTGACAGAGTTTGCCACAGCTCCTCCCGGCCATTGGATGTTGCCATCTTTAGGGGATGATATGTATTGATAAAGCACGCGGTTCTTATTTATCGATCCATAACCCGGTCATTTCACTCGCTCTCTCTTCAAGCAACGCAACAGATTGTTGGAACTGCAACAATAAAATGCTGAAAAATGATGTTAAAATTAATTTTCTGAAAATGAAATAAAATACTCAAATATTTAACCGCACACTGAGGACAGAGTCACTTGATCATCAAGCTGTCCTTAACACGATAGTTCACCGGTACGCCTCAAAATGAGTGATGCTTATACCATGTGGTGAAGTCGTATCCAGGATAAAACTGCCTATTACAAGTACTATAAGCACTACAACACTTGCCCACTTACGAACTCAACAACAAGGATTAGGAGGAGAAATAAACACCGAAGTGCACAACAAAGCGACAAGAGGTACTGAAAATAGCTAGGAATATTATCCTGCTCTGGTTATACTTCAAATGAAGAAATCCTTTTCTTTTATAGGAAGTGAAAATGAATTTGACATAAATTACTTTTGGTAACTTCCTTCATAAACATAAACGCATTTGAGGAATTAAAACATTTTAATTTTAATAAGATAAGAACAATAGGAATTAAAATCTTGTTTAGTTATTCCGTTAAGGAATTTAAAACTTCTTTAAATAATCCAAAGCTTGTTTTATCCGTTTTGGAATTAAAACTTGTTTTAATTTTAATCTTGGTTAACTTATGCATGTGCATACATGCATTGTGCATGGAAAGTGTTTCATGCCCACCTATATTTGCATTTCATTCACTCATCGAAAATGAGTAAGCATCCTTAGACCTTTAGGTCATTAGATCAATTGCATTTCATTCACTCATAGAAAATGAGTAAGCATCCTTGGACCTTTAGGTCAATTCTAACCAAGACCAAAAACTAAAACATATTTAAAAACTCATTTTCTCCAACAATCCCCCACATGAATGAAATACCGATAAAAATCAAAAAACGGAAAGCGAGAAATACCACTTAGGCAAGAGGTGTCCATGAGGTCTTGAACCTTTGCTTAGTGAGAAATTGCCGGAACTACTTGATGGACAGTGAACGCGATGTCTTGAACTTCCATCGTTTGGTGTAATCCGCGATAATAACCACGCGTGATATATCTCTAGGTGTTGTCAATTTCGTGCCGTTGTGTCCATTTTGGCCCTGGACATATCCCATTTCTCAGAATTCTTTAGAGAATCAGCTTCATTCTCATAAGAAGCGGCCCACTTCTTCATTTAGATAGGTGAGTTCCATCAAGAGTGTTTACTGCTACACCCCACTTCAATCTTAAATTGAAACTATAGAACTCATTAAGACTTATTAAAAAGTCATCCTCCACATGGAGTCACACTATCACGTCTACACCATAGGGAAGGGACAGAGAATGAAATTCTCTGATAGTGTTTACATTTACCCACCACAAATTAGTTGTCTCATTCAAAACCTTGATCTTGGGATCTCCAGTCAGCAAGGTTGAGTATCCTTTATGGCAAGTTTAATTAATGAGCTTAAGCCCCATCCCCTTCGATGCATTTCTAACTATCTCCTTGGATAAACCTTTCATCAAAGGATCCGCGATATTCTCCTTGGACTTTCTCCAATCAATGGAAATAACGGCAATTGAGATTAGTTATTTTTAGATTTAGCTATTATAGCTTGGATAACACACTGTATAGATATAGCTGGCACATGCCTATGCCAGAGAGGAATGTCTTCTAAAAAATCATCTTAGGCACTCGGCCCCCTCTCGTGCTTTATCTAACGCAATACTCTCAGATTCCATAATGAATTGAGCAATATATGTTTGGTTGGAAATCATCCAAAAACAAACCCTCATGCTAGAGTGAAAACATATTCACTCGTAGACTTAGACTCCTCTAAGTCATCTATCCAGTTTGCATCACAAAATCCGTCAAGGATAACAAGATACCTTTCATAAATCAAACAAAAGTTAATAAAGTATTTTAGGTACCATAATACTCTACTAAGTGCATCTCAATGCTCTTGCTCTGGACTACAAGTATATATACTTAACTTACTCACAATATAGGAAATTTATGGACTCTTACAGTTCATTAAATTCATCAGACATCCTATAACTCTTGAGTATTCAAGTTAAGATACTCCATTACCCTTATTTTTCTCGAGTCTACAAGAAGAATCGTATGGAATGCAAACAGGCATACAATCAGACTGATTGTATCTCTTAAGCACAAATTCAACATAATGAGAATGAATAAGACTACAAATGTTTGATTATCTTTTAATCATCATCCCTAAGATTACATCGAAAGGGTCTAAGTCTTTCAAGTCAAAGATCTCATTGAACGCATGCTTTTAGTGGAATTAATCACATCTATGTTTGTATCAAGTATAAACATATCACCAAAATACAAGCATACAATCACACAGGCATCCTTAACAAGTTACTTTTAAATACACTTGTCATATTCATTAACTTAAATCCACTACTCTTTATCACAAGATGAAAAATTTCATGTCCTTGTTATGTGCTTATTTAAAACAATACAAAATTTTATTCAGGTTACACTTTGTATTCACAACCTTTCACCACAAAGTCCTCATGTTGGCCTTAGTATATTTCTCTATCTAATTCACGGTTTTTGAAAATCTGTCTTAACATCCACCTGATGTATCTATAAGTTGTTTAAGGCAGCAAAAACAATTAACATCTCAACGGAAGTAATTCTCGTCACAGGTGAATAAGAATTAAATAAATCTATACCTTCTTTTAGTTTATAGCCTTTAGCTACCAACCTAGCCTTATATTTTCCATAGTTTCATCTACCTTACGTTTCCTCCTAAAGACTCATTTAAACTCTATGGTCTTATTCCCTGGAGGAAAACTAGAAATCTCCCAATTCTGGTTCTGACGGAATGAGTCCATTTCACTAAATGAAGCTTCTTACCAGAATGGGGTTTTAATTAGTAAATATTATGCCTTCTTTACGTGTCTAGAGCTCAGACAATGCTAGGCGTATTATGAAGTCATATCTATAAGAAGTCTCATTTCTAATCCTTTTACTTCTCCTAGGATGAACTCTACTCCATCTTTATTTGAAGGTAAATTCTGACTAGTTTAAAAGACATCTAGGGGATCAACAACACATCTTAAGAAGAGACAGGTTTCATAAAAAACATGTTCAAAAAACTCATCATACCTAGACTTCATAAAAGTATTCACACCAATGTCAGAATAATCAAAACTCACAACCAAAAAACTATATGCAGCAGGGTACTCGGTATACCTTATCTAAACACCCCCACACTTGGATGCATGCATAAGAAGGTTGTCTAACTTTCCATAATCATATGGAGTTTTATCTGATTCTTTAAAGGTTAAATTATTCAGGATATAGCAGTTTTAGATAACGACCTCCCCCCACAAGATGGTGGTTTAATCCTGAACTAGTCAACATGGCATAAATCATCTCCTTAACGGTTCTTTCACTTATATTCAACTATACCAATAAACTATGGTGAAAAAGAAGTGTGATCTTATGAATAATGCCATTTTAAAAGTAAAATTCTCTTTCAGAATTTCATACTTGCTATCACGTCCAGAACAAACCTTTTTAATGGTAACACCTGATTGGTTTTCAACTTCAACTTTATACATCTTATGACTTCTAAGGCATCATCCTTATTTCTAAGCAAGTATATGTGACAATACCACGTATGGTCATCTACGTAAGTTACAAACCAATTTTTCCCACCTTAGAAAGGATTAAAAACAAGTCAATTAGGTCTAACGAGATTAAATTTTTCTAAAAGATTTTAAAGAAAATTTGGATACTTCACAAGTTTCACTTTTGTGTTCGAAACCAAACTAAATTTGGGTTCGTCCGCTACGCTAGCCAGTTAATGCATAAACTTATAAACTATTAAGTCTACCATGCAAACATTCAAAAACACACAAAAGAAAGCATAAGAACCAACTATGTTCACTTTATCAAATTTTTCTGTTTAGCTTATATAGACCCTAAGTCTTATAACTCTTGCCTAAAAAATCAGTTCCCTTGGTTTCAACAATTTCTTCAGATTTAATTAAAATTTTAAATCTTAAACATCTACAACAGAACAAGAAACAAGATTCTTACGTATGCCCGGAATATGGAAACTCCATTCAATGTGAGAGTCTTTTACAGATATGAGATCTGCTCGACCTTTCCCTTTATGCAACTTTGTTGCAGATGAGTTACTCGTATAGAGTCACTCGACATCCCCTATCCTCTGATAGGAGGTGGACATGTCTCTATTTCAACAAACTTGCTTAGTGGCTCGAGAGTCCAACCCAGTTTCTCACATTGGTTATTATAATAACTTCCGACATCATGCCACTGAACTCGTTCTAGTTTGTTTAAACTGAATTAGCATTAACTTTCTACTTATTAAGGTTTTTATGTTGTCTACAAATTATTGACGTGTGGCCAGGAATTTTACAAACATACAATCACCCTTAATTGAAGTAATACCGGATTCAGTTTTACGAAACATACCTTTCTTATGAAGACTGCGCTTAGAGTTGCGTTTCATGTTCTTGCCTTTGTCATCTTTCGAAAAAAATTGTTCAGCCACATGCGCCTTGTTAGCCATGTCACTTGCAGACAACACATCTTTGTCCTCGTTGCAAAACAATTCTTCCACTTGAATCATAGATCTTACTCGATTCAACCATACTGACCTCACCAGTTTCATGTTACAATCTCCATCTGTACTTTGACTAGGAAAATGGTGATTTATTCATCACCTAAACGCTTGAAACTCTAACCAGCAACCCACAAATCATAAGTAGTAAAGTTCTTCTTGAATTGTATGATTACAATGCATCCTCCACACAATTTAATATATGATTTATAGCCATATAATTCAGCCTAACCGAGTCATCCAATTTTATTTTATTTTCGTACAAATTCATCTAGATTATGTTAACCCAAAAACATATCTTAAAGTCCTTCCCCTATAAATTTTTCTGGTCTTTCAACATCATTTTCAATTGTTACAGAAAAGTACTATCGTGTTAAGATTGTTGGAACTGCAACAATAAAATGTTGAAAAATGATGTTAAAATTAATTTTCTGAAAATGAAATAAAATACTCAAATATTTAACCGCACACTGAGGACATAGTCACTTGATCATCAAGCTGTCCTTAACACGATAGTTCACCGGTACGCCTCAAAATGAGTGATGCTTATACCCTGTGGTGAAGTCGTATCCAGGATAAAACTGCCCGTTACAAGTACTATAAGCACTACAGCACTTGCCCACTTACGAACTCAACAGCAAGGATTAGGAGGAGAAATAAACACCGAAGTGCACAACAAAGCGACAAGAGGTACTGAAAATAGCTAGGAATATTATCCTGCTCTGGTTATACTTCAAATGAAGAAATCCTTTTCTTTTATAGGAAGTGAAAATGAATTTGACATAAATTACTTTTGGTAACTTCCTTCATAAACATAAACGCATTTGAGGAATTAAAACATTTTAATTTTAATAAGATAAGAACAATAGGAATTAAAATATTGTTTAGTTATTCCGTTAAGGAATTTAAAACTTCTTTAAATAATCCAAAGCTTGTTTTATCCGTTTTGGAATTAAAACTTGTTTTAATTTTAATCTTGGTTAACTTATGCATGTGCATACATGCATTGTGCATGGAAAGTGTTTCATGCCCACCTATATTTGCATTTCATTCACTCATCGAAAATGAGTAAGCATCCTTAGACCTTTAGGTCATTAGATCAATTGCATTTCATTCACTCATAGAAAATGAGTAAGCATCCTTGGACCTTTAGGTCAATTCTAACCAAGACCAAAAAACTAAAACATATTTAAAAACTCATTTTCTCCAACACAGATCTTCTCCTTCCTTCTCTTGATGCTCTCTTCTGCTGAGATGCAAAAAAGAATCCTACCATTATTGACGAGTAGGATTTATTTTACTGACAAAAAATTTCAATCTTAAAACTGAATGTAAACCAAAATTCGTATATGGGTTTTAAACAATTTTGTTTTTAGGGCTTTGGATTCGGGATTGAAATTATTGGGTTTCAACATGTTGAAATTCAATGACTTCAGTTGTAACACAAACAACGCACATGAGATAATTAGTTTTGAGATAATTACATCAGAATTTAAATGCACAGAACATTGGATGGAACATGGACTTGATGAAGTTCAATTGAGAAATTAAACCGTGTACAAGCAGAGACAAAAGAGCAAGTAACCCTGATACATGATTAATTCTTTGGATCCACTTCGAGATTCAAAAAAGTTCTCACTAAAACAAGTCCACAAACTCATTGTCTCATCCACTGATTGCAGAATTTTTTCTATTTTTTTATAATTTGTTTTTTTTTCATCTCAGTGGAAGAGATTACCGAGAGAGAACGAAAGCAAAGAATGAAATCTCTAAGAGCATCTCCAATAAAAGGTGCAAAAAATCCTATGTGGCTTTTTAATTTAGTCCCTTTATTTATGGGGTCTAAACATAAAGTAAATATAGGACCTCATATTTAAAAAGGTTTTCCCTATTTCCAATCCTTATTTTTCCTATTTCCCATCCTCCATAATTCCTATCCCTAATTATCCTAAGTACCACCTAAACCAAATTTCATATGTCTTAAATACCATCTTTTTGACTTTTTATTTGCACCCACCAATAAAATCATCCTACCACTAAACACAAATAATAACCTAGGTAACAAATCAAGTTTCCATCTTCATCTCCACCATCGGCCTATATCTCTTCTGCTCCATCTTTATAATTCATCACCAAGAAAAAACTTGCTAGCCTAATTTCTTTACCAATCGGAAAAAAAAAAGAAAAAAAAGAAGAGAGAATTTGGTTTGTGATACAGGCTAGATATTAAAAATGGTGGAGATCGGACTTGCCTATCATATTACTTAAAATTAATGAGATATCCTCAAGGAAATCCTAACGTTTGAGTCAAACGTTATGGACGGGTATGTTTTCAGTCAACGAATATTGACGGACTGGGTTGAATCGGTCAACCTAGTTGATACCAAAAATACATTTTAGCCCTCCAGTTAACTTAACCACACCCGTATTATTAATTGGGTACTTGTGAAACAAATTCGCATAATATAAATTGGGTACCTTGGTAACATTGTCGCATAATATTAATTGGGTACATCTTTAAAGAGGTCGTATATTATTAATTGGGTACCTGTAAAACAAATTCACATAATTTAAATTAGGTACTTGTGTAACATGGTCGCATAAATTACAATGGTATCCTATTTTTCAGTGTACCATAATTAATCGGTACTGATTGTGAAACTACAAACTCAAGGATCTAAAGGTGCCTAGTAGTACTTCTGAAGGATGTTATGATCAATTTTTTTTCATATCTAGTTTGACAGATAACATCCTATAATTTCTGCTGCATCTGATCCTTCTGAATTTTCAATTCCTATTTCTAACCAAGAATGAGCTTCTTCTGCCTTGCCTTGATAGAAGTCAATGCGGTCTAAGAAATGTATAGTTGTACTTGTATAAAGACACCAGTTCCTGGTGTAGTGCTGGTGACCATGGATAAATTTTCTTTCGGGTTCTTAGAAAAACAACCCTTAAGAAATGTATAGTCTCCTGTCTCCTGTCTTGTTCGCAATCATGACCATGGAAGCACACCATGCATCTACACCAGTTCTTCATAAACTCAGGCCACCGTCACCAGCAAACCCACTTCTCGCTATGTTACTCGTTTACTACCAAGCCATCCAGCGACAACACTAGCTTCATCTTCAATAATATATAAGTGTTCAGCCGGAAACAATCTTAGATAAATATCAATAATATATAAGTGTTCAACTAACAACTTGTTCTGTTCAAATGATTGTACGTACAAAGTTTCGGCCAGTTATGTCAAGGATTCCAGCAGCAGCAGAAGCGTAGTTGACACCATGAAGTGCTTGGTCAAGTGAAGCTTGTGAGAATGAAGGAATCAACGGTAGGCCCAATTGTTGAGCTGAACTCTCAAAAACAAACATTTAAAAACTTGTAAAAATCAGATCGTAAAACACATGTTCGTTGAAAAAGAAAGAAAAAAACTACTAGAGAAAAGAATAGAGCTTACCTATGACATCAACCATGGTTAAACCATTAGAAAATCTACCAGTAGGACCACCATTAAAATCAATACCATAAGAAAAATAGTTATCCTTAGAAAATTAAGGCAAGTTATTGTTATTCCCATAATCAATCAGAGAGTCTCCAAATATGAAGAAAGCTGGTACTAGTTCTTTCCTAGTTCCACCTCTACCTGCTTCACCATAATCACCATCATCTTGACATAATACGTTAACTAATAAACTACTACCGCATACAATGAACAGTACTGCCACCAACACACTCAGAACCTTAGCCATTTTTACTTGCAGAGAGTATTATGAATAGTTCTCTAGAGAGATGGAGAGGGAGATGATGATGAAGAAATACTGAAGAGTGTGAAGAAATAAATAGCAAAGCCATGCAAAGGGCGGTAGGTAGAAAATCATAAATGCAGTTATTATCTCTCTATTGTTGCAACACTAGAGTAGTTATTAGTTACCAGAGGTTTTGCCAGGTTCTTCTTTAATGTTTTTCACTCTCTTTTCTTTACCTTGAAGAAATGTTTTTTTTTTTTTTTTTAGTTTACTCTCCTAGGTCTCTAGCCATGAAAGTGTCCCTTTATTTTTATTTTTAACCTTGGTTTTGAGATTTCCAAGTCCAACTACTACCAATTAACCATGTAATCTGTCAGTTGATTGTTAAGAATACATCCACTGAAAATTTGATTACTAGAGAGAAGCAGAGAACAACTGAAGAACAAATAGTCTACAAGTGTTAGATGTTTTAAGGTTCTATTGCACTTGTTAAAATTAATGTGTATCCGCTAGTAGTCAACAGATGTCATATTGGCCCTAAGAAATGTTGAATGGTGTAAAGTCCCGGCAATAATTTTTCACTTTGGCATAGGAGTTCTAGGTACTGCTGGTCACCCCTAGAGTTATACACCAAGTATTAACTAAGAATAGGTGAATTCCTAACCCTTTTTACATTACTACTGATCTTCAGAGCATTAATTTCCTAGATAGGGAGAGGCAAAGAGCTATGCACTTTGCTGTACAATATAAAGTTGTAGAGAACCAATTCCTTGTTGCAGCCTGGATACTCACATCGTTCATTAAAGTCAAATGGATATTTAGTTCCTAACTACCAATTTTCGAGTGCTTTCCAATATATAAATGATGAATACTTATAAAATACTATAAAGCCATAAACAAAATTGGTTCCATGAAAACAAACTTATTCACTAGCAATTGAATTCTCTTCATCATAAATTTATGGTGGTGGCGTTCTTAAAAACATTTGACCAACTATTTTTCTATCTTCATAACTAAACTCAGCCAGTGATCCTCATTTATTGATGTTTGAAATCATTTCCCATTTAGTACAACAAGAGCAACACTAAAAAATGTAGGGTCTGAGAACAAGTTTCTTGTGGTGCAAAAATCAACAAGGGGCATGCATGTTTTAAACCAAAAATCATAAGTGGGATTGGTTAGATTATGAGACTCACAAATACTAGTTTTGTGAAACTAAAAAGTCCAGACATTAACCATTTAAATAAATCAAGCTACTTCCCAGGAAAATTGATTTGATTGGTTCATGAAGGGAAATTCGTTCAAGCATTTGGTCGAGCAAGTTATATGCGATATAAGAACACTACATCTTTTTCAAACTCAAATCACACAGAGAATCCAAACCAATGAAACACAAACCAAATCAAATTCTTCATGTTTCAAATCTGTACCCGAGAAATACATGTATCACCATCATGAAATAACTACAGAGATTAACATAGGAAAAATAAAGGATTTCAACCC
Organism: Papaver bracteatum; assembly: GCA_023529315.1. Classification (NCBI taxonomy): domain Eukaryota; kingdom Viridiplantae; phylum Streptophyta; class Magnoliopsida; order Ranunculales; family Papaveraceae; genus Papaver; species Papaver bracteatum. The sequence goes on along the minus strand of JAJJWX010000778.1, from coordinate 423,622 downwards.
CATTTGCAGAATTTTGAAATAGCAATTCAAGAAAAAGAATTCTTAGATAAACCCCTACCTTTGCAGAAGAGAAATTCAGTCGGAAACAAACGATGGGTTGAGCACAATTTTTGAATTTGAAGTCCTAATTTTTTTCCTTAAATCGTATCCATTTGCTATCCGGGTTAAGAGAGAATAGAGACTAACTTAGGGTTGGAAACTAACTTGCCTTAAGGGGTAAACCTGAATTTTTTTTCTTCTAAACTTAAGAAATTGAAACGGACAACTCGCTTATCCGTCTTTATTGGTTTATTGGAGAGTTGGATAAATCGGTGGGAAAGGCCAATACTTGGGATTTCTATGAGGAAAAGCCAAATTAATGGGAGGTGAGTATATATCGGTGTCAATGATTCACACTGTACTAGTTGTAGCATCTTTGATGGATGTGCTCATTGGTAAAACAAGATCACCAGATAAAGACAAAAACAAATTAACAAGTAAAAACAAGTCCCCAACTATTCAATCATAAATAGAAAGGAGTAGTAGACTTCTGCAATATTTTTAGCCAATCATAGTTAGCTTTGTATAGATGTGATACGGTGAGATACCCTGCTCATGTGATTAAATGAGTTTTTAGTAGAATTTAGTGTAATATTTTTGGATATCCGTTTGAACCAAGGTTCATATTTTCCCATGGTTTTCAAATTAGAATCTGCAGTCATAAAGATTTTGGTTTTCTTTGATGAATAAGACGGACCAATAAAGAAGAAGAAAAATAAATATGGTAACAGTTATAATCAAAGTCAATTTGACTTTTATGGATGGTACATAGGAAAAATCACAATTGAAAAGTAAATTGATTTAAAAAATTGTGAAGGAAGTGGGAAATAGGAAAAACGGGGATTGAAAATAGGAAAAACCTTTAAAAAACCATCTCCAATAGTAGAGAGTTTTTAAAGAAAAATAGTGTAAAATATGACGTGGAGGTGGAGCCGGAGGTGTAGATAACACTTTCTTGAATACCTTCGTATTTAGTAATTGGTCCCTCCTAGTTTATATGACCCTACTGTTGGAGATAGATTTATGCCAAACGAGGGTGTAAAATCCTATGTGTCAATAAAAAAAAAAGATTCACCCTCTCTTGGAGATGCTCTAAGGAGTTGGAGCATGAATGGAGAAATAGGAATTGGGGACCGTGTTAACCGGGTCATGAATCTGATAGATCCGCGTATTTTATCAACACATCTCAGCCACTAAAAATTGCAACATCCAATGACCGTGAGAGGCTGTGGCAAACTCTTTCAAACAGACCCTGTTAGCGGATCCCTCCCCTATAATTAATGTGCAAGAATACATGGACTCTGATTCCGTGATGCTTTGATAATCTCCACTCATTTAAAATATTAAGTCATATGAGCTCCCACGTCGCACAGTGAGTGTGACACCCCTCTCAAATTAAATGAGATAAAACTTTGAACTATAGCAATTCTGAAAAGGACAAGTGGCTGGATTCTATTGGTCGGATCAACTATAGCAATTCTGGAAAGGACAAGTGGCATGACTCTATTGGTCGGAGCATTAAAATTTTAATTACACTCCGTTTACACCCTGTATTTAACTGGTCGATTTTAACACCGTTACCGAAAACGTGGGTATACAACACTGATGTGGGTATTTACACCTAATTAATAATTTACACTTGGTTTAAACCTAAACTTAACGGTACCTTAAGTAGGTGGACATGACTCACGTTAACTACTAACGTACTTTAAAAAAATATAATATTTGTGTAGGGAAGGAGAGAATTGATCTCGAGACCCACAACTCACACAACCGTCACCTAACCACTAAGTCATTAGCTCTTGGGTGAACAATTACACACATGTTTTATTGATATACATGTAAACCACATATTTGTGTTATAATCAAAATTGCCTCAACATGAAACCCCAAATCAGACAACGGCAGACCAAATCGAAAACCCAAAGCAATCACCAAATCAAAAATCCAAAGAGGCGGGATTGAGATTGATTTTAGTGCGGTACAATAATATGCTATTAACAAGTACAATAGAGTTCTGAAAACATAAAAAGCCACGAAGTAATAAGAACCCTTTTTCCGGTTCGCCCAGCCACATCAAATTAAAAATCATAAGCGTCGGGGTGTAGCGAAGCCGAGCCACACCAAATAAGAAATTCTAAGCGACGAGGCGAGGTAACACCGAGACATACTAAATCAAAAATCCTAAACATGCATTAGGACAAGGCGAGACGAAGCCGAACCACACCAAATCAAAAGTCTTAAGCATGCATCGGGACTGGGAAAGGAGAAGCCGAGCCACACCAAATCAAAAGTATTAAGCATGCATCGGGACTGGTCAAGGTGAAGCCGAGCCACACCAAATCAAAAATACACCACGGGGCGAGGCGAAGCCATGTCACACCAAACAAAAAATATGATAGATGGTTTTCGGATCCGCCCGGTACATAGCACGGGCACAATATCTAGTAATTGTTTACAAATCAAAGGAAACGACCTAGCGATGTTGCAGTTTTTAAGATGATAAAATGAACAAAGGAAAAAGAGACAACCACCATAATTTTCTAAAAAAATTATTATCGAAGGGGATCCGTGAAAAAAAAGTTAGGACAAAGGAAAATGACAAATCATCATAGCCGTCATTTATTTTATGTCGAAAGGTTCATATTATTGACGTGGCAGCTGTATTGACTCATAGTATACGTCTTATAAGATTAGACGAGCCGTATATCTTTAATTAAGGAAAGAAACAAAAACAAAACCCTAACCGTTCCCATTTCTAATAGGACTCTAACTGATTTAACTAGAAGGGGAGGGATTATAATGTATTTAAATCCCTAGCGATTTAGAGGGAGTGTAGATATGCATGTCAATGGATACCCGTTATAGGTTAACCGAATCGGTCAATGGATATCTGTTATACGTTAACCGAATCCGATTATCCGGTTTCCGTTAGGTTTAGTTCCGTTATATCGGTAATTGGTTATCCGTAACCGATAATGTAGCGGTTATTTTTTTCCTACCGTAACGGTACCGGTTGGGATATTTCCGTTAACCGCTAACGTGTGACTAGCACGTGTAAATTCCTATACCTAGGTTACTATACTTCGACAGAATCAATTCTTCAGCTGGTTCAGTTGACACAACGGGAGAACAAAAACTCACCCCTCATCTCCTTCCTTTCAATTCGAGCAAAATCATCACCTTCTCTATACAAATCATGTGCGTTTACTGAATAGAAAACTAGGATTATCTTCTTCTATTTTGTTTGAGTTTAATTTCAATCCTAAAAACTAAATTTTCAATTTAGGGTTTTTGAAATTAGTGTTTTCAGGACATATTGAAATTCGAGAAATTTATCATGTCCCAAAGTGAAAGAAGAGCATCCAATTATGTTGGTTCATCAAGCAGAAGCAATCCCTCTCCCTCACTTTCTGTTGTATCTCAATTACCTTCTGCATCAAACCAATTTCAAGGTTCAGGAATTCATTCAACACATGCTACACCTCCAACAGAAGAAGCAGTAGCAGAAATAGAAGTAGATGAAGATCTAGTTATATCTAAAGAAAAGAAAAGACTACGTTCAGTAAGGTCTGATGCATGGAATAATTTTGAAAGGTTCGTTGAAAATAAGATGGTAAAAGGTAAGGAGATTGGGATAATTATAGCTAAATGCAAACATTGTAAGAGGAGAATGCCTGCACCCAATAGCTAAGGAACCAGCAAATTGCATTACCATGCTAAAACCTGCAAAGAAAAGCCTGAGAACAAGAAAGGACAAAGAAAGATTACTACAATCAAAACAGGTAATGCACAAACTAAGTTATCTAATTGGAAGTATGATGATGATGATACTAGGATACTAGTTGCCAAAATGATTGCTAAACATGGTTATCCAATCACTATAGTTGAGCATCCATATTTTTTTGAGTTTGTGAAGTCTTTAAATCCTGCTGCTAAGATTTACACTAGGAATACAGTTAGGGAAGATATCATGAAACTAAGAACTGAGTTCAAACATCAATTACAAGAAAAATTTGAGACAATTACATCTAAGTGTAGTTTAACAATAGATATGTGGTCATGTAAGCATAAAAAGGATGGTTATTGCTGTGTGACAATGCATTACATAGATGATGAGTGGAAATTGATTAAGAAAACACTAGCATATACTTTAGTCCCATCACCATATTCTAGAGAAGTTCTAGCATCTGTAGTGAAATCAGTATGTCTAGACTAGAACATAAACACTAAGATTTTTGCTGTAGCTGCTGACAATGCTAGCTCCAATAATGTTATGATGGAAAATATGAAGAAATGGCTTGATAGCAAAGATTGTTTAGTTCTTAATGGAGATATGTTCCAAATGAGGTGTAGTAATCATGTATTGCACTTGATTGTAGGGTGTGGAATGAGAGTAGCTGCTCTATTTATAGATGTAGTTAGAGAGTGTGTAAAATATGTCAAGTCAAGTCAGGCTAGAAAATAGATATTTGAAGTTGATATTGCCCAAGTTAAGATTCCTTCTTCAAGTTCCGTGGGTTTAGATGTGGATACCAGGTGGAACTCCACCTTTAAGATGCTTAAAGATGCAATTTTTTTGAGACAAGCTTTTGTTAGGCTAGCTTATTTGGATAATGACTTCAAGATACTACCAACTTCTCAGGAGTGGCAACAAGGAGTACATATATGTGAATGTTTGGAATTTTTTGATGTGATTTCAACCAAATTTGCTGGGATTAAGTATCCCACGGCTAATTTGTATTATAATGGGGTGCAAGAAGTTAATAGATGCATTAATATATGTGAGTCAAGTGAGTATGAGTATATCAGAGACATGGACAAGAATATGAGGATGAAATTTAATAGCTATTAGAAAAAAAGTAACACTTTGATGGGCATTGGGGTTGTTTTAGATCCTAGGTACAAGACTAAATGGGTGGAGTTTGTTATGAAGAGAGTATATGGTGTGGAAAGATTTCAAATTCACTATCACAAATTTCATCTTGAACTCAATGCTCTTTTATGTGCTTATGAAACCAACACTACAGCTCCAGATTATTTTGATACTGGAATGCATTCAACTGCAATTGAGATCTCTGCAGGTTCAACAACATCATATGAATTTGGTTATGATGATTTTATTATGGAGAAAAATATGTTTGAGGTTGAGAAGTCAGAATTGGAGACATAATTTGCAGAACCAGTTCTTCCTAAAGGCACAGCCACTGAAGAAATGAGGTTTGATATCTTAAGTTGGTGGAAGAATCATGCTCCTAAGTACCCAACACTCTCAAGGATTGCAAGAGATGTATTGGCAGTTCCAGTGACAAGTATAACATCAGAATCTATGTTTAGTATTGGTGGCAGGGTTCTCACATCTCACAGGAGTTCATTAGCTCCAGAACTTGTTGAAGCATTGCTTTGTTTGGGTGATTGGCTACCAGATCTCCCTCTCAGTTACAATGATAGTTGTGTTACTAGTAAGTTTCCTTACATCTTAATCTTTTATTTTCTTTTATATTTATTGGCTTATTGCACTGACATTGCCAGCTTAAGTTACTTAATTGTCTAACACTTTTGATTTTCCTTTCAAAATGCAGAAGTTGAGGACTAAGGAGTAAGGAGGAATGCATTTGCAGATGCAGTTGGAAGTGGAGAATCTGGAAATGGAGGAATGCATTTGCAGTTGCTGCAAGCCTGCAACAAATGGAGATGGAGTTCCTTTAATCCTTTGTCTTTTCTTGTGCAAAAACATGGTTTTTTCTTTTGTTAGAACATCTGAAGATTCTGAACATGTAATTTGGTTTAGAACATGAGCATCTGTATGTTTTTTTTGTGTGGCATGGATTTAGAACTTGTTTTCTTATATTTAGAAGTTGTTCTGTGTAATTGTTCTGTGTTTTAAACCTGTTTTGTGTTTTTCCTGTGACATACCAGATAGTATCAGAAAATTATTCGTTAACCGGTAAGTCCAACGTAACGGTAATGGTTTTGAATTTCATATTTCCGTCGGAACTTAACGAATATCGGTTAACCGCTAATTTTAATGGAAACGGCAGCGGCAGAGCCAATATCCGTTACGTTAAGTGTCGTTGACATCCCTAAGTGTAGAAGAGTCCAGTGAGTTTGGGAGAGTTTAGAGTTTTTAGTCTAGGGAGTTTGGGAGAGTTTATTGGAGGGACAACTAGAGAGTCTACCACCAAATGTTTTCTCACTCCAACTACACTGACTCGTTGAACAAAATAAACAAACACCTTATGTGCATAACTTAGCAAAGAGCTTGGTAATAACGAAAATGCATTTATCAAAATCTCATGACCACCGATTATGTTTCCTAGATGTCATTATACACGTACACAAACAAAACAAAATATTCAGTTGCTTAGCAAATTTGTTAACAAATTCACATAACCAATCTCACTGGCAATGACTTATTTTCTTTACATATCAAGCAATGACTAATTGCTTTTCATTACTCACTTCTAGGGTAAACAGTTTATTAGTAAAAGAGTTTATGTTAGACATAATGCATAAGAAGAAAAACAGAGAGATTTGAATTGGATGCTTTGATAGAGGCATCACAGATTGGGTAGAAAATGTTAAAAATGATGCGGTGTCTCTCTAGTTGTATCAATAGTGGAGGTCGTATGTGCAGTTCCCATTTTTTTATCAATGACTCGACTGATAATGATAAAAGTTGCCGGAATAAAAGAGGCTAGAGAGTGTTTATTTTTCTCCCTCCCGAAATCTCTTGTTTTTTGAGAGATTTGTCTCAAGGCAAAATTAGTTATGAACTCCCTAGAAATCCCTAAAAATAATAAACTCCCTATAAATCCACGGTTTTTCCACTAACGGAGATTTTAAAGGTTTCTATAAAACTCCCCCACGACTAACAAGTGATTTTAAGGGACTTTGAGAGACTTCATAAAAATCTCCCACTACTAACAGAGATTTTAAAAAAGTTTGATAAACTCTCGCACGACTAACGGGTGATTTTCCAAATCCCTCAAAATACATTGAAAACACATAAACTCTCCCACGACTAACCCATGTATGTCATCGTTTTCTACTAATTCATTAATTCTCATCAAAGTTCAAGGGTACGGGATACTCCAAAATCTTTAGAAAAATGTCTGTAACTCTGGATTTTTTTTGCGCTTCAGTAACTTTCTATGTTTTGATGTTTAAATTAAGAGTTATGAAGGTGATTGTATGAAATGAAGCCTACAACCCTTGTTTAATGAAGACGCGGAAGTTACACAGGAAAAATCTCCATCATAGGTTGATAAGTCTTTCACGATTGATTTTCTATTCTTATTTTTCTAGTTGGACGACTCTTAGACTAAGTCTTATGGGCTAGATTGGAGGTGCTAGATTAGCACTTAAGTGTTGCAATTCAAAAAAAAATGTAGCAAAAAAGTTAACACTAGTTCTCTCTCCTACCAGTTGCTAGCATGTGAGATAGCATGCTAGATAGTTACGCTGAATGATTCAGCGCTTGAAAAACCACCTTTTCGCGGAATGGTTTAGCGCTGAGAGATTTATTTTTGATCTGACGGCTGAGATTGGTTGCGCTGACGTGGACTGTTAATCTAGATGCTATATTAGCACTCCCATAAGACTTAGGGGGTAGTCCTGACTGCTAATCTAGCTGCTAGACTAGTACCCCATAAGACTTAGTCTTAGGAGGCCTTATATATGGTCACTTAAAACTTCATTTGTCTGTCACGTTTTTTGTACAAAAAAAATAAAACTAGTTTTGATTTCGTAAAATTAAGGTTCAGGCAGCTTGAGATAATTAAGCAAATTGATTAGATTTATACATAAACTACAATCAAACCAACATATTTGGAGTTCAAAATTCTTTTAAAAAAACCATCATATTAATCAGATGGTTCGGACTGCAACAAAAAAAAAATCTCTATTTTTCTGAGTTCTTCAGCTGTCTGTCGGGTGGAGAAGAAGTAGAAATTTTGGTCGGATCCGGACCTACTTTGTGGTCGGTCACTTACACAAACACAACTGTAATACTGTTCTCGAATCTAATTTCTTCTTCTCTTTACCAGAAGCACTCAAAATTAAGATCTCGAATTAATGATTCAAATTACAAAACAAAATAAATGCTTTTCATGTCAAGAATAAACCTGATTTCCCCGGGTACCACCAATGAAAGAACGCTCATTCGATCATTTCAATTTCCAGCAACCGAATTTAACCAAAATTTCAATACCCTCAGCTGTCATTAGCCTTAAAATCATCAAAATTTAAACAATTTTGGCAGTCCATCATCTCACTTTGAGTTCTGATCCAAGTTTCTGATGAAGAACGGATGAATCGGTATGACTCAGTAACCGAGTCCGATGTTAACATGAAAAATACCTCAATTTCAGTAGTACATCAACCCTCAACCTCAATTCACAATCTCTGAACTTTAACCGACGACCATAAAAAATAGACCTAGTTGATACATCTGAACCATGAGCTTCATCTTGAGCCGTATAACTTAAAATTGAAATCCTAGAATTATCTTAAAATCCCTGTACTTCACCCCATCACTGACCAAGATTAAGTTAATTTGTTCCTTTTTTGAACCCGGGTAGATAAAATAAAATCGAAACCAAAAGAAGAAGAAAAACATAGTCACCGTCAGAGACCGAGAGAAACGAAAGAGAGGAATTTGATAAGAACGAGTGTTAGGTTTGATTTTCTATTAAGACCTAAGTTTACAAAAATGAACTTCAACTCTTATACTCCCTCTGTACCACATATATAGGCGGAGTAGTCAGAAATCTCTTGAAACTTCTTTGATTTTATAAATTTATATGTTCTTTCATGTTTTACCCTTAATTATATTCTCAATGTTAGAGACATACACTCAATTGTGATGATTCCCTAATAAATAAATAAGGATAGTAGAAGTAAAATATCATTTTAAAATTTGGGCTCCATCTATATAGTGGTACAGGGAAAAATGGAAATTCCGTCTATATAAGCACGGAGGGAGTAAATTGAACACTTGTTAAGTGCTAAATAGTATGCTTAGGCCTATTCCTATGGGTATGCCAAACTCATGTATTTGGCATATATGCACCTACTATGGGTATGCCAAACTGCCAAACTCATATGCCAATATGTTATTTCTGTTATATATGCATACACGACAGAGTTTCCAGCGAGCGATAGAGTCTTGGTCGCTCGATGGTCATGTAATCGCTCGATGGTCTTCAAATCGCCAGCGACAGTCAAGCTATCGCTTGCTAATATGATTATCGCTCATCAGATGTTCATCTAACGGATGTAATTTCCCCACTCTATAAATACCTGATTTTAATCTCATTTCAACTCACACCATAATTTCTTAATCTCTCAAGAATTTCTCAATCTCTCTAGAATTTCTTAATTTCCATTCCTTAGAGAGCATGGTTGATAATATGAATCTAGATGAGTGCATGGAAAACCATAGTATTATCCAAAATCGAAGAGCCGCTTGTTGTGAAATTGTAGACAGTGAAACTAGGAGAAGTCAAATTAGGAGACGTCAAGTGAGGCAAAACCTAAAATTTAAAACTGCGGAAGATGAATGTATCTGCAGGAATTATATTAATATTACAATGGAGCCATTATTTTATCCTGAACTATCGTGGGAAAATATTTTTGTTAAATTTCAAGAACAAACAATAAACCTACGCGGTCGTAGTGTTTCATATTTGATTCGACGCTTCGATATGATTAGGCAGGAAGTTACTAGGTATGTTGCTTTACTTCAACGAGAAGTTCCAACCTTGAGAAGTGGTGAAACCACGACGGAATTTCAGGAAAGGTGTCGTGTGGAATATTGTCGCATATACGGGAAAAAAATTCCATTTTGTAAGTTGTTTGGAGATTTTAAGATATTGTCCAAGATATATGTTGTAATTTCTCAATGATCCACTTTTAAAGTTTAATATTTTTAAGTTTTTTTATACTTTTAATGAAATGTAAATCTAAATATTAATTTAAAAGATAGTTTCCATTAATCTAAAAAAACAAAATTACATTTCACATATCAACTAAAAGAAAACATTTAAACTACTCATTTCCTTGTCCGTTTAAAATAAAACATCTAAACTACTCATTTCCTTGTCTGTTTCCCTGTCCATTTCCTCCCGGACCAAAGATCCAATTGCATGCATTTTCTGGATCCATAGAGTTGTTCAAAAAATTATTTATGGTGCCGGTCTGAGACTCACTTGGTGGTTGAGTCTCATCAGAGTCACCATAACCTTGAAAAGCAATGGGAGTATGGGGTATGGGAACATTATACAAATCTTGAAATACGTGTGATTGATATTGTTGCTAGAATGGTTAAAATGATGATGAGGTTGAGGAAATTGGGGTATACAAATTCGTTTTCCTAACTACTTCCATGTTCATACCACCACCTAGAGTCAGTATGTTAGGCTGCAAATGACTAAACATACATGTAGGAGTTGAACTTTCTTCAACACCATTTTCTGCTTGACTTTATAACACCATGTTTGGGGTTGAACTTTCTGGTACCTCCTCCATATGACGACGTCTCAATCTTCTTTCACCACTTTGGTGACTTCCACGACTTTGCTGACTGCGACGATTTTTCTGACTGCGACCACTTTGCTGACTTCGACCACTTTGCTGACTTCTACTTGGACTCATTCCTCTACCAGTTCCAACACTGGGACTCAATCCTCTACCAGCTCCAACATTGGGACTCATCTCAAACATCATGTTTTCCCTCAAACTTTGCATCTATTCCAAGTGTATATTCTGAATTCCCTGAACAAGAGCCTCATAATCGTTACACCGGGTCTGATACTCCAACTCTGTAGCATTGACCCCAAGGTATGGATAAGTCCGAGTAGGTGCACTTGAAACAATTGGATAAGTAACAATCTCTCCAGATGTGCTGGATATAGTCTTTACTTCCCAAGAAAATGGTGGCATGTATGATGATGAACTTTGAGAAGGATATGCAAATACGTCACCCGTCTCTGGTGGAGGTTGGGAAGGAAGAAATTCATTGTCAAGTGGCAACCTACCTAAAGTTGGGAAATCCATCCGACCCAAACTTTGCGGTTGCATGGAAATATTTGGCTTGAAAATAGTATTAAACCAAGATAAGTACTCATTTCTGTCTATCGGCTCCTGGACTAATTCATCAGCTTCTTGCCAACGATGACCTTCCCTTATCAATTTGAAGTAATCGTCTGCTGAAACTTCTGTACTGGGATAAGGGTTTACAACTATCACTGATCTCCATTGCAATAGAAGAAGTTGTCTTTCACCATAATACCAAACACCCTTCTCAGAAATAGGGTTGTATAACACCATCCTTCTAAGGCTTAACTCTTCCATTGTCTGTCCTAGTTCTTCTTAGAACTTAGGTATTGCTTCATATGGCTGTGAGATAAGGTTATGGCTTGTTCTACTCAACTGCTGAATCTTATGAACAATAGCTGCATGTTGACCATCTTCAATCTGTGCAGCTTCCCAATTCTCAGAATCATACTTCCGTATGATCGGAAATACATTTGTATAATTCTTAAGACAAGGTTCTGAAACACGGAAATATGTATACCACCAATACTGAAAATAATAACATTCAACAGGTTAATAACTTTTCCATATGAAAATGACAAATAAATACATAATGTGAAAAATATTGGTTCTTACCTCCAGAACTCCCCAAAAAGCATTAAAACTATCTTTATCACAGTCGAGTTATCACTTGGGGCAATGTAAATCTCTGATAAAATCGCAGTCCCCCAATCATATGTTGGCGCTTTCTCTAAATCTTCTAATGCTTCGAGAAACCCAATTAACACTATTGAGATAGCATTTGGAAACATCCATTGGCCCAGTGTCCATAATACAAACAGACGTTCTAGCTCCTCAAAATGGTCGGGGATCAAATATTGATTACCAGCTGCCCTGTTTCGATTCATTCTTGCAGCATAACGCTGGAAAAAACTTTTCAACCCAGACACCTTCAACCCATACGCTTTTATTTGTCTATGTATAGGATTTCCTTCTAATTCATTTGAGTATAAAGGAAGTATTTCTTTCCATCTATATTCTGATAACCACTTTAGTCTATTAAATGGAAGTAAGTTCCCTTGGCATGGAATTCCGGTTAACATATAAATCTATCGGTGTAACTCCTATTAACAATAATTATTCATAATTAGAATTTGTTGATTTTTATGAAACAAAACACATAATCTAAAAATTAAATTACTAGAAAAGACTGACTTACCGCATTCAAAGTCCTTGAAAAAGAACGTGTTTGTAGTCTTCCACCGTCGTTCTAATATAACTTGAACACCTTGAGTCATGTGGTTTCTAGGTTGTATTTGATATAGATGTCGCCAAGGATATCTTCTCACTCTCTCTTGAACAACAAGAGGAAGTAATTGAAAAATTGTACGTAACTCAGTCCATCCACCTCTTAGATGTATAGCGTTACATCGCCCCTCATTATCAGAAAGGTGAATAGAAAATACACCTTCACCGGCTACTAGTCTAACATTATTAAACTCATAATTTGTATCCACAACAAAACTTACTCCACTGCCTGAGGTACTAGTAGATCCTTTCCCTTTTTTGTTTCTTTTTCTTCTCTCCATATTTGTTTAAGAACAAAACTTTAAAGAAAATTAGTGGTTTTCAGAAGGTTTTCAGAAGAAGAATTGAGAAGAATTTAGAAGAGGTGGGAGTATAGTTGCGGTATTTATAGGCTTCAGAAACTCAAACGGTGGCGATATTGATTATATCGACAACGATATAGTGAATATAGCTCGCTAGGGATTCGATCGCTCAGCGGTTTCCCCATAGTGGCGCAAATGATTTGGCATGCCAAACACCAATTTTTTGGCATGTGCATAGGAATAGGCCTTATGCAGCTTATTTTGCAGAGCGGTCACAGCTAGCACTCCATGACCTCATGTATGATCTTTAATTTTATTCATTTGTTTATTTTTTGTCCATTTTTTGTTCCATAAAGAAACTATATTTACCGTCATTAATCATCAAGCAGTTACCTCGGGCTGTAATTTACATTTTCCCCTTCTCCTGTTTGCCGTGTGACGACCATCCCCAAAACTTATTTATTTGGCATCCAGCGAAAGGAGAGAGTCCCTACTTGATCAAAAAAATGTACATCCTGTATAATTTTAGCAAAAATTTATAATTTTAGCAACTTGCTAGTAATTTTTCTTATTAAAAATTAATTCGGATGGAATTTGGTCGAGTATTTTTTCTTATTTTACTTGAAATTAACGTGGATGGTTGAATGTGGTCGGCCCCTATTGCTATAGCAGTCATCTAGTTTAGAAGTAAGATCAGCTTGGTTTGCCAGCAGACTAGCTAGCTCATTGAGAAATTTACTTGGTACACGTACTTATGTAGTCTCTAATTTCTATTGGTCAGAGAATATTTATAGTGTTGTCTGTATTCTCGGATATACACATGATACGGGAATACGTTTTTTTGTGTGTGTGTTGATGGTGATTTCTCCCCATCTTCCAAGTTTTTTTTCGTTAGTCCATCTCAGTAAGATCCACAACCACAATACTTCCCTTTCGCATGCTCCGCTTATCAGTCCAAACCCTTTGACTACATCTGTTAGCAAAACCCGATATCACAGTAGCAAAACCCGATCACAAAATGAATGCTTTAATCTTAAACCTAGAACACTGGATACAATTTCAATCTAAGGCTAAGTCTTAGAGCTAGCACTATGGTGCTGGCTATCCATTTCTATCCCTCAAATGTAGGGAAGGGATAGCACATGGAAGACAAGCTTGCTATGGTGCCCTCTCATCCCTTCCCTACACAAAACGGATACTCAGTACGCGTATAAATAGTGTCAAACGGGTACTGAATAGCCGTTTTTTTTTTGTTTTTTTTTTCAATGGCAAAATATTTATCTAGGTAAAAAATATTTTTTAGAGTAAAAAAAAAGATATCAAATATGTAAAAAAAAAAAGAGTTTTAGTAAAAAAGGGAGTGAAAAAGGAAAGTTTTAAGGTAAAACTTAAAAAACCAGAAAAAAAAAAACGAATAGTCAGTGCAAAAAAATACAGGTACTTAGTACCCGTGTGATTTCCCTTCCCTACAAGGCTGATCGGATCTGATCAGGTAAGTAGGGAAGGATATATATATCCCTACTCAGGACGGTATTAGGGGTGGCTTACCTAGGCTAAAGCCCACCTTAAAATTTATGAAAAGTTATTTTTTCCATGGAGTTTTCAACGTTTGAGAAATTTAGCCCAGGTGTAAATTGGAATTAGCCTATTAGGATGATACGAAGTAACTCAAAGAAACTTAGAAATGGTCCCACATGAATTAACCTTTGATAATATCATCTCAGCCGTTCAGAAACTAAAGGAAAGATCACGTATTTGTATCGTTTCTTAATAAGTGGGCTCACCCGTGTGTCAATGTTTTGCTCCATTTAGTTATTTTTGAGCAAAGGGCATTAAAATTGTCTATTCCTTGACAAGGTGCGGCTAGGGAAGAAGTTTTAAAAAAGGAAACAACCAGGTGCGTTTGTAACTCGCCTGATTCGGTGAGTCATTTGTTACCGATTTATTCCTTACTTATCCTTGCTGGTCGGGTTAGTTCATTAACCCTAGTTAGGTTAGGTTAGTTAATTCGGGTCGGGTATTTTGATTGGTTAGGTTACGATATCTATCCCCTCTCTTCTCCAAATTCCGTCTTCAGTTTCTGTTTCCCCATTTTCGCTTCAGCTTCAGCTTCTCCATATGCAAGTTTTGCAGAGTCAAACATATCCCTTTCTTCTTCTGCATCGTCTCCGTCTTCTTCAACCTCCAATTTTCTCTGCAACTACGATTATCAAAACCCTAGAGCTTTCATTCTAACACTTTTCCAACCAATTCAACTTCCAATCAATCCATCTGACCTCTAATTAAACCTTCCGAATTCTATTCATCTCTATTCTTCTTCGTTCTCTCGTTGAAGAACATACCCAAAAAAAATAAAAATAAAATCAGCGACGGTTTTCTTATTTTCTCCTTCTTATCCTTCTTAATTAGGTCCTAATAGTTGGGAACTCACTTGAATTTATCTTCTGTTTGATGATTCAAGAGAATGGTTGAGTCAGAAGAGGAATTGAGATTTTGATTTAATTGAATTCTTTTAAGGGAACCCTAGAAATTGGGGTACTGAAATTTCCAACAAGATGATAATTAAGAAGGCATTAAAAACGAAAATGCCGATTCTGAAACGGTGTAAAACTGAACAAGACGATGATGAATTCGCCAGAAGACAACAACATCAACATATAAGGATCCACAAGCAGGTAATACATCTTGCTATAAATTTCTTTCAGAAGTCCAACAATAACCAAGGCAGGGTTTCCCCTTTTATTCTGCCACTTCTTTTATTCTGCCACTTCATGAGTATAATAATTGGGCAACATTGTAGAGGATAAATATTTTTATGTTTCATTTGTCAAATGTGCTCGAAACTAGGCACCAAATGAGTGGTGTTACATCATTACATTTGTTGTGATAAGAGTTACATTTGTGGTGTTACATCATTACCATTTGTTGTGATAAGAGTTACATTTATTGTGATAACTTGCTTTTAATTGTGGACAATGAAGTCTTATTTGGGTCCTATGTTTGCAGGTTTGGGATTCAAAACCCACCACTGAATCAGCTGTTGTAGACACCAATGAAAAGGACAAAGAAGGTACAGGTGCAAATGGGAAAGTGAGTTTCCTCAAATCCAGATGGTATTGGTATGTAGATGTATTTATTATTTCAAT
Organism: Papaver bracteatum; assembly: GCA_023529315.1. Classification (NCBI taxonomy): domain Eukaryota; kingdom Viridiplantae; phylum Streptophyta; class Magnoliopsida; order Ranunculales; family Papaveraceae; genus Papaver; species Papaver bracteatum. The sequence goes on along the minus strand of JAJJWX010000778.1, from coordinate 407,790 downwards.
TACATCGTATAGAAAAGTGATTACAATAGGGTTATTATTCCTTTTTGAAACCCTATCTTGTCACTGTTGAATTCTCTAATCCCATAGCGTTTCTTTTAGATTTCGTTAGGTTCATATCCTAATAATAGCATAACGTTTAGGAATTGAATTGAATGGAACCATATCGAATATGTATTTAGTTGGTTATCTGATTGGGGTTGAAATCAGGGGGTATTACCAATGATTTAGAAGAGATTCTTGATTTTAAGGATTACACATATAATATAACTTGTGTAGCATGGTGGAAGAAATTAGATTTGAAGTTGTTACTATAAAGAGTGAACTAGAAATGCAAATAAAACTCGATTTTGGTTCAGTTAATCTTTCAGTGAGTCTTAAATTTGAAACTTGTTAAGTTAGTGTTTGGAATTTAAAGATAGACATGTTTCATTCGTAATCTGAAATAGTTAGTCCCGGTGATAAAATCTTCTGGATTAATTGTGAGGCAATATTCCAGCCACCTCTTTCAATATTTGTTTGTGGTGTCCCCCCTCTGTTGAGGCTTGGACTCAGTCTTGCGCAAATGCGAAAGCATTGTAGAATCAGAGAGTCGTGGTAACTTAACAATGATGCGAAAGAAATTAGATTCTACAACTGCGAAAGCATTGTAGAATTGCTCACCCCCTAACCATTGTAGAATCAGAGAGCCGTGGTAACTGCAATTATTTTCTTACTCAACTGTGAAAGCATGTTCTATCTGAGTATAGCCGGCTACCGAAGTTGGTGGTAGTGACCGACAAGGGTACCGGGTTGGGTTTATCCATGGGTGATGTATTGCCGACCGTTACCCATGTATTATGTGTGCGCCACTTAATAGAGAACTTTTACACCAAGTTTATGGATGATTCCATTAGGGGTTCCGTATGGATTGCTGCCACGACTGCGCTGCGGTCAACGTTTGACTACCACATGGGTCTGATAGCAGAAGCGGTTACAGGTGGTGCAGCTTGGTTACGTGAAACCCCCACTGAAAAATGGACTCAAATTGACTGTACGGTGTCTAGGTGGGGTATTTTCACTTCTAATCCTTGCGAGAGTACAAATTCTGCACTTAGGTTAGCCAGGAGTCTCCCGGTTGCTGCACTCGTTCAGGAGTCACGTGAGATGGCTACTATTAAGCATGAAGATATAAACGAGATGAGCAAAACACGTAACAACAAAGTACTCATGTTCCACATTAGGATGATTTTACTAATTCTTGTTATGTTACAGTGAGAATGCAGGTCTTTTGGCATTGACACGAGTTGGCAGTCGAAGAGTCGTTCAGATATCTGCGTGCTTTATGCTCTTCTTTTCTATATTAGGTATATCTTATACTCATTTGACTAGAAAAGTAGTAAAATAGTCTCCTTATCATATTTGGTTGAACTGATGCTTATGAAGCTGGAAGTACTGAACAGTTCACCCTTCACCTATTCTGTTTACCAGGCAAGTTTAGAGCACTGTTTGCTTCTATCCCAATGCCAATAATTGCAGCCTTCTACTGCGTTTTATTCTCCTATGTTGGTAGGTCAAAGATAAAACACCGGGAGTCTTTGAAAAAAATTTCTCTTTACAGAAATATTGCCTTGATACAATTATCATGTTTTTGGTGCAAACAGCTTCTGCAGGTATTGGATTTTTACAGTTCTGCAATCTCAATAGTTTCCGGACAAAGTTCATTCTAGGATTCTCTATCTTCATGGGATTTTCAGTACCACAATACTTCAACCTAACTCTCGTGCTTACTGGTCATGGTCCTGTTAACACCAACTCCATTTCGGTAAGCGTACTACTCAAAATTTTGCTGATCCTACTTCTGTACCCTTTACTGATCTAGTTTCGTTACATATTTTTGTACATTGACATTCTGTTCTTTGTATACGGTTTCGTAGTTCAACGTTATCGTGAATGTCATCTTCTCATCCCATGCAACGGTGGCCGGCATAACTGCTTATTTCTTGGACTGCACACTCTACCGCAAGGACAGTGCAGTGCGCAGAGATTGTGGTTTGGTCTGGTGGGATAAGTTTAGATATTATGAAAGAGATACTAGAAGCGAGGAATTTTATTCACTTCCTTACAATCTCGGCAAACATTTCCCATCATTCTAGCCGTAATACTTCCATTTTCATCCACTACCTCGGTTAATTGCTCATCCATTGGCCTAATACCATAGTGTGTACGGAAAGTTGTAACCTCCAATTACAACCTTAGACTTGCAGTTCCACGTATTTTTATTGGGTACGAGAACAGAAAATTTGTGTAATATAAATTGGGTACCTTGAAAATACTGGCCGAAATTTTTATTGGGTACTTGGAATGACTGGCTGAAAAATTTAATTGGGTACCTCTGTAATAGAGGTCGTATATATTTTATTGAAAATACCTGGTGAAAATTTATTGGGTACTAGGCTAGACTGCCTGAAGAATTATTTTGGGTACCTCTGTAATAGGAGTGAGAATTGTTCTAAGCCTTCTATATCTATTTATAGGGGAAACCATAACCAAATTTCTGTAACAGTTGTCGGGTTAACCCAAACTCCTAACCACACTAGTTTAACTAACCTAACCTAACTAGGGTTAATGAACTAACCCGACCAGGGAGTATGGGTTAGGAATAAATCGGTAACAAATGACTTACCGAATCAGGCGAGTTACAAACGCACCTGGTTGTTTCCTTTTTTAAAACTTCTTCCCTAGCTGCACCTTGTCAGGGAATAGACAATTTTAATGCCCTTTGCTCTTAGTTATTTTACTACTCACGTTAATTAACTAGACTGAAGAGTAACATAATGATTCATACTTCCTCATGTCTACTTAATTAGATATCCTTACCAGCAATAGTTCACCACATCCCTTAACTGATTATTATCACGATTTGGTTGATTAGCATATTGTTTTTCTCCCTCCCAAAACACAAATATATTGAAATGGGCATAAGAGAGAACCAACATTCCAGAAGGATAAAAATGAATGTGTAATGACAAACCGCAGCTTTCTTCAGGCATAAGAGCGAACCAACATTCCAGAAGGATAAAAATGGATGTGTAACGACAAACCGCAGCTACCTTCGAGAATGGTGTTTAGGGAAGAATTCTCGACTTGTAACCTGATATGCAGAAAAGAAAGTCAGTATGTCACCAAGGGCAGAGCAAAGAATTATAGGACGGGGATCCAAATATTTGCTATGGGTGCTAAAATCTTTTTAGGGGTGCAAAGAAGCAAAAATAGGCTTATAAGTGTAAAGAAAAATCTAATTTGGCCTAAAATAGGTTTTGGCGCCAGCTGGGAAGGGTAAAAATGCACACCCTTATAATGGGATGGCTCCGCCCCTACATGTCACATTACATGCTATAGTTATGATTATTACAGCTGTTGAAATTATTAGTCCCACATTGTAATCTAATATCATGCGGTTTATAATCTTTTGGACCTCTCCACTCCTTGCCAATTGGTTTTGAGTTGGATACCCGTACTCTAATATGGTATTAGAGCAGGATATTTGCGACGAGTCATTTGACCACCGACGGAACCAGGAATTGACGCTTGGGTGGGCTAAAAAAATATATTCCGCGAACTGTCAGTTTCATGCAAATCATAGATAAATAAATGAAGGGAGCAAGCGTGCAACATAATGCTTTTTTCTTGAATCACAACGCACTGAATCGAAAGTGAACTATTTCAAACAATAAGCGCGATATGAATTAGTCCTACATATGAATTAATCAAATGTGAACTATTACTCTTTTGGAATGGTTAAAACATTACGCTTTTAGATTGTTTTTTTCTTAGAAATGCAACTCTATTGCCAAGCGCTAACCCTTTTTATAAATGCTGATATAAATAATGGTTTATATGGATAGATGATAAGCACGTAAGTGCACCATTTTATACCCATATTTATATTAGCTAGGTCTCAATTTTATCACTAATAAACTTCTTTGTAGGTATTTTTAAGAAATAAATGTTTTTAGAGGAATCGCCTCGAAAAACTGCTAAAGGAACCTCCGGAGGACATATGCTATACGGACTCTCATTATTGGCTAAGGGGTACCTCAACTACTAAGGGTCACCCAGTTACTAAGGGGCAACCTGTTTGCTATTCACACCCATGGCTATTCGCACCCCATAACAGGATAGGGGCACTCCATCTTCATCTTCGTTTGAAAGGTTTTTGGCGGGATAATTGTTTGTTGACTGCGTTTGAGTTTTGGTGGATATTTGGTTGGATTTGGACACAAGATTGGATTCGTATAAACCTGTTTGACTAAAACAGGGAAAGTGGCGTGTTTTGGGGAATGAAATCTTTGGTTTATTTGGTAGTTATCTAAAACAGGGGTTAGAGATATTTACGAAGGTCATGTGATGATTTTGGGAAAATTTTGTCCGATTTATTTCTGCAAATGGATTGGGATGAAGTTATAATGGCAAAACAGGATTGGTAAGTCTCGGAAAGAAAAGATTTGGATGAGTTTTTATAAAACAGGGTGAATATATTACCGAGAGATATTCTCAGGATTACTATTATCCTTGGGAAGTTTGAGTGTGTTTTCATCGAGTGAAACATCTTCTGGGAACGTGTTGGAGCATTTATACTTCAAGCAGATGCGTGAAAGAAGGAAAAACAGGAAATTATTCCCGTGCTGCTGTAAAAAGAGGAAAGAAAATATTTTGAATTAAAACTCGTGATTTGGAGAAAATTTATGGGCCATGTTAAGTATAAATAGGGTGTTCGCATTCCAGAGAGGGATATCGAGAGTTGGGGGAGAGAACTGAGGTTGCAGAGCAACTTCTCTGCTGCAGAGAAAAAGAAGAAGAAGAAGAAGAACAGTCGACTCAGTAGGACTGTCGTTTTAGAACTGTCGTTGTTCATTTCATGAACGACAGTTTTTCTGCGACAGTTTCGAAATATAGTTGTCTGTAACAAAGGCTTAAGCTTGTAACGGTCAGTTTGTAGCGGCCATAAACCGTTGCAAATTTCCGGATTATAGTATTTTCTCTTCTTTTCTTCATTGTAAGCACCATTTGAGCCATAAAAATATATTTTGAGAGTGTCTACAATATGAGTATCTAAACCCCTACACTGGGTCAATGGAGGAAACTGAACATCACACTTGGGTGAATTTATTATATTTTCTATTTGACTTTTGCACTTATTTTGAATATGATTATGATTCGATAAAATTAGTTATGATTCAATTAGATAGGTTATGCTTTGAATTAAGATAATCTATGCTTAGGGGATACAATTAATGTTTTGAAGATCTACTTTGGCAAAACAAGAGTTGATGTTTTATTTATTCACTGAGCGATAATTGTTTAGAATGAATAATGAACCTCGTGTTGTGAATTTGGTGGAATCTAAGACCCAATGACTCTCTTTTATTTATTATTTTATTTAAACCTTTTAATTTAATCTTAACAACATCCAAGAGAATGAATCTTAATTACTACTACGAAAACTTGGAAAAATCTTAATCATTAGACCCCGAGAGTACAAGACTGACAACATGCTCCAATACCACCGGTTTATATAAGGATCAAGGGAGAAAAAAATTATAATTTGACCTACGAAAAGACATTTATTTTCAGTGGTAGTAGCAATGTCTGTATGGGTGATCCTCCAGCTACTGCTCCTACTCCTAACTTTGCTGGAATAACACTATCAAATTCATGGTTCGACAAGAATTCAGGTAGATATCTATTTATGTATCAACCCTCTTAGGTATCCAAAGTTTTGGCTATTTTGCATAATTGCTACTAAGTTATTGTGGTGTGGCATATATTCTTACACATGTCATATACCTCTGACATTTAGAACTCCACTTGTTAGTCCCATTCGACAAAATTTCCTCACAGGGATGCCAAGGGTTTGCTCTTTGGAGTTCAGTCCGCATCTACTGAACTTTTATTTTCATCTGGTGGATCCGATCAAGTCTGTTTTCCTAATCTACCTTCTAGAATTGGTGATATGGTCAGTTTTCAAGGCCACTTCTTACTGGAGCAGATGAAAATTCTGAAATAGTGGGCCGCAAAGAAGACAAGGAAAGATTTAGTCTTAATGGCATAGCTGAAATTATAGATCATTGTATTCTTTTCAACTTCTGTAGTTCCAAAACAAAAATTTAGGGTATGATATCAATAGGCACCGCCGGTCATTGCTTTGGTCATAGTTATACCAAATCCAAAATCTCTGTTTCTGGGGCCTTTGTATACGAAAAGTTCACTAGGCCGTTAGATCTTCTAGAGATTAACTTTTCTTTTAGCAATTAATGGGCTACCCAAAATCATCACCTGGGCTATTTGTGTTTTTCATAACAATTATGATGGCCAAAATAAGATTTTATATGACTTAGGGGTGGGGGGTGGGGGGGTGTAAGCCACCCCTGCTACCATCCCTGCATTTGACCGCGCTGTAATGACCTTCAAGCTCGTCAACGCTATTAGACCGGTCAAGAGATGATCAAGTGTCAATTTAGCCTTTATTTACTCGATTAGTTTAACACGAATGTTAATTAATATAAATTAATCTAACAACGAGTTAGATATGAATCTAGTATCATTAGATAGATCTCGAAAATTTACGCGGAATAGACTACTCGAACGTGTCATTCAGATATCAGACGAAGAAGATATCATCAGTTTTGTTTGAAGATCAAAATATCCTTATTTCCATCGAACCAACTGGGGCTGCCCTTATCCTTTTGCTGAGTGTTCGAGTAGAATTCTCCTGGGTCTTATCTAACCAAATCAATCAGATAAACTTACTTTTCTCTTCTTCTTTCTTTCTTAGGCCGAGTCTAATCATAGTCCAGGATTCAAGTTTCTGCTTGGATCCACGTCAGTCAAAAACCTCCCCCGGGCGTAATGGGGATCCAAGATTCCCAGCAAATACGCTTTTAGAACCTGCGCAGCACGCGGTTAGAAATAACGTTTCATTGGATAACTCAAAAGCGTCGTTTCTAACAATGTATTGACCTTGTTGACTGGTCAATACGCTGATGCAAACCGCGTGTCTAGTAAAACCCTAAATCATTCAGGACTCCTCCCTTATTCCCTGTTCTTCATTTTCCTCTCTTCTTCCTCTAAAAAAAACCATGGAAGCTCATTTTGCATGGGTGTATTGACGCCGTTTTTGTATTATTATTTTTTATGAAGAAATATTACAAGGGTTTAGTTGTAGAAGACGTGGGGAAACTATTGGTGTGATTTTTGGGCGATTTCATCAATATTTGAACACAAGGTAACCAATATTTTTTGTTGATTGATTTGTTTGATTTTGTGTTTTTGATTTTAGTTATAATTTCGAAGCTATTGAATGAATCATGTTTAATTGGTTGATTGAGCAGTAGGCAATTTTTTGATTTAATTTCAAAAATTTGAAATGTGAACTTAGGTTTTGTGGATTTTTGGATTAATTTTGGTGAAACAAAAATTCATTAGTTATTCATAAATTGATTGATTGATTTCATTGTGTTTATGCTTGGTAGAGTCTACTTGAAATTTGTAATTTCATAAGCATGTTAAGAATTTTGTTTTGAGTCTTGGCCATAAAGTTTGAGGATTAACTCATGTAGTATTTTTAGTCGATGTTGAGTTGATTTTATAGGTGAAATTGATGTTGTTAAATCGATTTTGTTGGATATTTTTATTAGATAATTTTGCAGTGAGTTGAATGATTAAGTGATGTGTTCTTTATAAGATTAAATTGGTGGAATTGAAGTTGTTAGTATCATTTTGAGGGGGGGTTTCATATGAGCATTGTGCATACCTCATTGTGAGGTGAATTTGATTGTGGGAATTCTAAAACTGATTGTGCATAGATTAATATGTGTGGATGATTGTTTGTTATTCACTTGTTGATTGTGCTTTCCTTTACCCTCTTCTTTTTTAGATAATGGAGCATGTCAATTGGTCTAGGTATGAGAAGTTATCCCAACTATCTCGAGGTGTCGGACCACCACAGCATAAATGTGAGAAGTTAGATGTGAAGAGGGAGGTAAATTTTAGGAGTAGTTGGAAAGAGTTAAATAAATTTTACCAAATAGTGATTGACCGTAACCCCCGTGCAATTCTACTTCTTCAAGTGTGTGGTTTTGGGTCCATATTTGATTTTAATTTTAAGTATGTGCATATGGGATTAACTGAAGCTATATGTGAGAGGTGGTGGCAGAAGACTAGAACTTTTCACTTCCCTGAGTTTGAGATAGGTTTGACCCCTCTAGATTTCTTCCAGTTGACTGGTATTCCAATCGGAGGAGGTAAGCCCATCCAAGAATTACCAAAGCAAACAATGACACCGGAAGAACTAGAAGCTATGGATGATAGGTATTTCCGGGGCGTGTTAGATGTTATGGTCGCAAGGAAAATTTTGGGCAAGAAAACATGAGATTATGATTCCAACGCATGCACTTTGCGAGTCTCTCACTTGGACAATTACGTAAAAAGTAGGGAAAATCTTCAAAACACTGACATTGCAGATGAATTGACAAGAATGTTCTTGCTTTGGTGTATTGGTTCTTTTTTTTTTGCAGACTTGAGTGTTAGAGTAGATAAACGATGGTGTGTAGTGTTGGATAATTTGGATGTTACGGGGTCATATGATTGGGGTACTCCATCTTTGTGTATTTTGTATAAACATCTTGATGACTGGAGTTCGTGCAAACAAAAAGATTTGGGTGGCATGTTGATGATATTAGAATTTTGGTTTCAACTTGATCCACACCCTGCTATTTTTTTATTTGATGGGTCGAACCTTAGGAATAGGGAACAAGTAGATCTTCACAAAAACTCTTTGTCCGAGGCACGCACTCAAATATATATGAGGACGGAATATGCGATTATCTGGAACCCTTGGTTCTGATTTAATCCCCACCAACACACTGAGGCATTTCAAGCAGCACTGGAGATGTCTAGTAGGAGATTTGTTTTCAAGTGTGTTAAGGACGGCACAAGAACTTCTGCTTATCTTGCCGAGAGGTGTATGAGGCAAGTGTTAAATGTGATCGTTATCCCATGCAACCCCCTAGGTTAGAGGACGTATTTGATAGTACGGTGCTTGAACCAGGAGACCACTACCTTCCTGTCCCGGCAGACGCGTATTCCAAATTTTGGAAAAATCATAGCGTGGGAGCTCTTAGGAAAATAACAACCCACATAGACACACGTGATAATATCGGAGTTAGAAACGAAGGTATACCCCGTAGTTTGATGCCCCAATACCCACATCCTACCATGGCATCCCAGACATACACATATCACCAGGACGGACAGTCCATGACGCAACTCCCGAACCTACAATGGAATGTGCCGTTCTACAAGGACTCGTTTTAAGACCTAGTTTCAGTCCCCAGGGGAGAAGAGAACCCTTACAATTTTCAGAAATCAACGCCTCGAAGGTTAGTCATTTTATTTTTTATTTTATTTTAATTTAAATAATTGGAGATTATTTTTTAGTAAAATAAAAAAGATTAATTTATTTTTTATTTGTTTTTTAGGAAGAGTTACTCCATTTTGCGGGGGAGGATTTCTGGATGATCCAATCTAGCAGACAAACAGTATACGATGAGACTCATCGTCGAGTATTGTATAACACCCCTACTAACCTTCCTAGTTCCGTAGCATCTGGAAGCCTATTCAATTCAAGTCCTGAAGAATATACATTCCACAACACTTATGAAGCGGGACCATCTTTGGCAGATACCCAACCACGTCGCAAGCGTGCAGCTGTGGACCCTTCCTCATCGAATGCTTACTATGTCCCTTACCCTATTGAGAGTAACTTCCTGTAGATCCCAACCCATGAATGGGTCATGTCTCGCCAATGCTTAATGATTTACCAAACTCTAGTGAGTTTTTAGGGCTGAGATTGGGTGGTAGTTGGCAGGGTAGTGTTCATCGTATTGGTCAGAGAGGTGATGATGGTGCCAATACGGAAGTTGTTCCAGAAAGTCAGTTTTCCCCTTAGAGTAGTAGAACATGTTTAAATTTTGTTGATTAGCGAGGCCTTAGTAGACGTTTGGTATTTTGTTCTTGTATGATATTTTTAGTTTCACCTAAGATATGCTTGATTTCGTATTATCCATATTATGCGTTGTTCATATTTCATGTTTATGTGTTTAATTTTTTTTGGGGTGACAATTGCGAAACTTTAAAAGCCGGTACTAAATTCCTTGCGCTATTGAATAAATTTTATTTTAGCTGAAAAATGGAGTCCGCTATCGTTAGATATATGCGACGACGGAGAGAGGCGACATACCCTAAATGGTACCACGATGATATCCATGGAGATTACGCAATCATGTATCAGCAGAACACATTAGTTCGACCAAATCTGTTCTCCATCTTCAAAAAAAGAACTTAGTAATTTGGTCCAACTTATTATCCACACCACTGTTATTTCTTGATTATGGTGGGTTATAATCCGGAGGAAGACGAAATGATAGTTAGTTTATGGGTTGAAGTTCATCTAGAGAATGAAGTATAAGATGAACAACTCAATAACACCAACCTTTTGGAGCAGTTGCTACAAAAGATGACTATACATAACGGGAATCTGAATCAACAAATGGTTAAGTATCTGAAAACTAGGATATACATTATAACTTTTGACGTGAAAGTATATGTAATGATACAGATATCGTTATATTTATGGAGGGATGGAGTACCTTCGAAAGTCGTAAGAAACTTAGTGGTTACCCAAAAAACAATCTTTTGAGTATGTGTACTTAATTGTTTAATTATTTTATTGTAAATTGATATTGTTTTATTTTCTTGTAGGAGCAACGTGCTTTGGAAAGTTATGAAAAAAGGATGGGGAAACGTTTTATATTTTTTAACTGCTATGTCCTTTTGAGTAATAGTGTAATACCCCGATTTCGGCAGTGGTTCGCCGATGGAATGGAATATAAGTAATGGTTTGTCCTCTCCTAACACCGAGGCCTTTTCAGCACAATTGGCTCCAGAGTTGGAAGAAAACTCTGCAGTTAAGCGTGCTCGGGTGGGAGCAATCCAGGGATGGGTGACCTCCCGGAAAGTTTTTGATGGATTACCGCAGCGATGCCCGTTGAAAACCCCACATTGCCGGATGACCGCAGTGGCTAAGTGGGGACAGTATCGGTGGAGGGCGGGTCATTACAAATGGTATCAGAGCCGACGACGGTTCACCTTCCGAGGGTGAGAGGGTACGCTGGACGGGATATGTCAGGTACTACTCTCATGAGGGGCAGGGAATGTCGGATATCTGGGATTGAAAATATATTCTAGAGCTGAAGACGGCTCCAATTTAAGGTGGTGGTATTGTAATACCCCGATTTCGGCAGTGGTTCGCCGATGGAATGGAATATAGATAATGGTTTGTACTCTCCTAATACTGAGGCCTTTTCAGCACTATTGGCTCCAGAGTTGGAAGAAAACTCTGCAGTTAAGCGTGCTCGGGTGGGAGTAATCCAGGGATGGGTGACCTCCCGGGAAGTTTCTGTTGGATTACCGCAGCGATGCCCGTTGAAAACCCCACACTGCCGGATGACCGCAGTGGGGACAGTATCGGTGGAGGGCGGGTCATTACAAATAGCTTCTCAGATTATGACCCTTCACCATTTGAAGGTTCATCATCTGAATCAGATGAAGAGTAAAGAATTAAAATTAAGATAGGTTTTGTGGGTATATCTCACAAATAAACGATACTTCTACGGGGGATAAAGTGGGATCTTGGACCCCATAATAGTAAGCCTTATTCTTATTCTTCTTCTTTCTTCTTCTTCTTCTCTGAGTTTCCCTTCTGCTGGCATTTTGAGAGATGAGAGAGTGATTCTGAGATCGTGATAAGAAGAGATTGATCATGAGTAAAGTGATGGTGGTATTGTTGTTGCAGTTTGAACTTTGGAGAAAGTTGATTTGATAAATAAAGGTTAGGGTTTCGGTAATTCGTTGAAGATATAATTTGAGATGATTAAGAAGAAATTAATAAATGGGTGTTGAATATCATGAGGTGAATAAGAAGTTTATGTTGTTAATTTGGAGATTCGGTTACTGAGGAGAACTTTGATTGATGAAATTAGGGTTGTAAGAAGAACTCTGGAAATAATTAGAAGTCGAAATTGATGTTCTAAGTAGTGGATTCGAGTTGGGTAATGAGGGATTAGAGGGATTGAAGTTGAATTAAAGGTAAAGTTAAGTTGCAGATGATGAATTGGTGAATCAGTGAGTTAGGGTTTGTGTTCTGTTCTTCCCCAATCGAAATTAGGGCTTCTGAGATTTGAAGTTGAAGCAGGAAATATTGGAGTTTAAGGTTAATGAATTGTAACTGATGAAGAATTAGAGATTGATTCTGTTAATATAAAGATGATGAAGATGTTATTAGAGTTGAGATGGTTTTAGAGTGGACAAGGCAAGGAATAAGGGTCAAATATTTTGTTCAAGGAACTTGAACTGAGTGATGTATGATGGGTAACTGGAGTTGGAATTGCAGAATAAATATGAGTGATCGGTGGTGGTGTGAATGAAGTGTGGAATGTTGATTATGAAAATGAATATTTAGAATGTTGTTCTGTGGAGGTGCAGGTGATGGTGGTATGTAATAGAAGTGAGAGTTGAGGTTAGTTTCAAGTGTAGCAATAGAGCTGAACTGTTGAGGTGATGTGTTTCTGAATCAAGTTCAATTGCTTGAGTATAACTAATTAGAGGTAATGGTTTTCTTAGTTAATTGGGTAAAGTTTTATGTTCAATTTTGAGTTTATGATATTGTTAATTGGATTAAGATTGAGATGCAAGAATTGAGATTGTTATAGAGTGGGTAATTGAAATGCAGAGTTACTTGGGCTGAAATTATGTGTACCTGAATTGATAAATTGAGTTTAAGGAAGGTGTTGTTGTTGTTGTTGTTATGGTTTATATGAATTAGTGATTTCAAGAGATGGGTATGAGTAACTGTGGTTATTGGATTGAGTATGATCTCAATTGAAGTGGCAGTATGATTGAATCACAAGTTCAGTGGACTGGATTGTGTATGTTGAACTAGTAGTGGTAATTGGAGATGGTGGTGTTGTCTGTAAAGATGAATGCGAGTTATGGAATAGAATCAATGATCTGTTGGGTGAGTCGCAGTTGAGTTGTTCAGGTTTTGTGATTAGTGGTTATGGAGTGAGAGATGTATTTTGGTAGTAGCAATAGTACTGAAGTTATTGGAGTTGGGTATTGTGCTATTATTAGAATCTCTGAGTTGTATCTCAAATGATGAAGAGTGATGTTGTAGGGAGTGGCAATGTTTGAGTTTGAGTTGTGATGCTGAAATGGATGTTGGTATGAGTAGCGTAGGATTATAGTTGATAGTTCAGTAAAATCTTAAAGCTGCAATTGCAGGTAATTTATCTTACATTTGCAAATGAGTTATAAAGTTTTCTTTGAATGGAATGTATAGTGATTGTTTAACTTCCGTTCTTGAGTATTAGTCATCCCAGTCAGTCTAGCTGACTTACTTAACTTAGATTATCTGACTGAGTTGAATCAGTTTAACTCAGTAAACTAGACTTTACCAGACCTTGACTGGACTTTGACCCTGACTTAAGACGTTACCGTCAGTTGACCAGTGGACTGTTAGTGACTGTTAGTTGATTCTATTGGACCATGCCTTAGATTAATGGGTCGGATTAATGGACTTGGACTTAGAACTAGTTTTCCTATAATTGATGAATTAGACCCCTTATGGTATGAATCGACCTTTGGCTTCTTCTACAAAGTTGTAGATATTCATAAGACATATCTAATGGACTATGAAACCAATCTAATTGGATTAGTAAACCTTTGTATGCTAAATATAGATAATGAAAATGTGTAGAACCATAGATAGGCTTAGAACCATTAGATAGTTCACTTAGTTTATAAATAAAGATTTGTATGAGATTGTCTTATGAGCCTTGCCTGAGCCTTTTGGATAATCTTTAGAGTTCTTGTGTGGTTAACAGTTAATCTTTATTAACAACGATCGATATAAAGAATGAACCAGTGGATCATGGATCTCGAGGTAGGCGATGCTTGTCATCAAAAGAGGTGGGAATTGATAATGAACTCTCTTGTATTCATTATTGTTTTACAAATCAATCTTTGTGTTGTGAAATTCATGCATATCTTTGTGTGCTCTGTGTGGTATGAGATGTGTGCCGACACAATATCAGTATTCTATGGCTAGGGCGATACACCGCAATATTACACGGCTAGGGCGATACGCCGAAATATTATTCTTCCTTTACATATATTCAGTATTCTATGGTTAGGGCGATAAACCGCAATATTATTATGGCTAGGGAGATCCACCGCAATATTATTCTTCCCTTATGTGCGGCAACACACATCTCATACATGGATGTTTACCGTTATTTATGAATGTCTATGAATAAGTTTCTACGATATGTTTTACTGTCTTTCCGTGTATTATCGTATTTCGATAAAACCTGCATTGTCTTCAAATCATATTAATGATTACTTGAAAGCTAGTTGTTATTTCTACTGGGCACTCCTTTTAGGGATGATGTGCTCATCCATTCCCACTTTCAGTTTCTGAGACAGATCAAGATGTGCATGTGACGATGAAAGCTTCGAAGAATTATTTACGTTAGTTAGTTAGTTAGCTTCCGCTATATTTATTATGTGGTTGTATTCCATTTGTAAATCAACTCACTATTGAATATGCATCATTTGAGAGAAGTTATTGTATATGTATTTCAGAGTGGGGCTAGTTTTTGGGTTAAGTTTTGTAGAAGATTTCTTAATTAAATTCTTAAGTGAATGATTCAGATTCTTAGTGCCTCTTTACTTAGTTAATTTCTGGTATTAGTCAGCTGCTAGCTTTGGGGGCGCTACATGCGCCTTTACTCCACGTCACCCGATTTGATTGTCCACGTGTTATACCCAACGAGACTACACGTGAGGGGGCGTGTTGAGATTATTAGTCCCACATTGTAATCTAAGATCCCGCGGTTTATAATCCTTTGGGCCTCCCCACTCATTGCTAATTGGTTTTGAGTTAGATGCACGTATTCTAATAGCAGCAAAATAGGGTATCGGTGGCAAAAAGAAAAAAAAAGTAGCCCCCGAATATGGAATCATGGTTCCGTCGCTGTCCCTACTCATGTATGAATATGGGAGACCATAACATTTGAAAATTTAGTGTTTCGAGGAACAAAGAGGGATAGGGAAGGGATATCCCTCTCCATAGTGCTTGCTGTTAATCTTAAATACGAATCCATTTTTTTTACCTTCCTCCATTAAGATAGGGCTCGGCTAAGCTTTTGAGCCGTATAGATATAAGCTGATATAAGCTAATACAAGGTGCCATATCACCATCATTATGGACCATTGGATATATCTAATGTAACAGCTATGATGATTTGTCATTTTTTTTTTCTGTCAAACCCTTTTGTTCACGGATCTACTCCGAAAATTTATTTCCTTTGAATGGTCTCACCGATTTAGAGAGGGATTTAGGTTTTCCGGAACTACAGCATAATATGAGGCGGGTAGAATTAGAGTGGGTCCCAGACCCATCTCCGATCATTTATTTCGTTTGGATGGTCTCACCGATTTAGAGAGGGATTTAGATTTTTCCGGCGTGTTGAATTAGTGTGGATCCCAGACCCATTCTCTTCCCTATATTATTTAATAAATTTTGGACTTATTGTTCTGGGAATATAAATCCCGGTTGTAGTTCAGTTTTTTCATCGAAATATGATTAAAAAAAATCTCTTCATAGGGCTGGATTTAAAGTGCCACTTTCTACGTGGATTTTATACTCACATTGATATTTTAAATGAACCTTTTCATTTATTCTTTACGCGGATATTTGTAAATTGTAAGGACCAGATATATTCTGTCAGTTTCTTCAGATTCACTCCAACTGCACATTCACATTTTATTCTTTTTTTATTGGTTTGGTAAATATTTTATGTTTTTGTCACGGGATGAACATTCATTTTGATCCCACTATAGCATGTACAAACCAAAAAACTGAATATTTAAATGAATAGATTTGTTCACTTGAACATGGAGTCACAACAACAAACATGCGTCTGATGCAAGGACGCGCGACATGGATAATTGCGCTGGCGACAACAAGGCTGACATCCGAGTTGGAGTGGATGTCGCGGGAGATAGAGTGAATGTCGCCCCTCACATATTCTCTTTCCAAACCCTGATTATTATAAAAAAAAAATTATTAGTTAAATAATCAATGAGACCAAACTCTTATTAGTTTATATAAATAAAATGATTAGTGTGACCCAACTCTTATTAGTTTATGTCAACAAAATCAATAATGAGACTCTAAAATATTAGATTTGTTCATTTTGACTTGTTTTCCATAGTGGAGAATGCAGTTTGTTCATCCACATGGATAAACAAATTTTTATTTTTGTTCATTGCTATAGGAACTGATCTAAGCACGTAAGGAAATGACTATATCCGGTGGTTTAATGCTTTGATATCCGGATCGGGAAGAAATATTGCCAATATTACATGTCAACTAAACAGCATTGTCCGAAAAGAGAACTAACATCTGAGATTGGCTCCTTTTCTTGGTGATGCATTTGGCACTTCAAGTATATCGAGCTTCTCGAAGTGCTCGGTATTCACTTTTTATACTTGTGAGCATGTACGATGATTCAGGTATATCGTTTTGGAAGTTGGTTGAGTTTTACCGGCGTTTAGCTTCAGGCACCTATTCAGTCAACCAGGCCTTTTGAGAAAAATTTGATTTATTGCTTGACGCCATCTTAGACTACTATTTGAAATTGGTCTCTTGACTTGAAGTGCAAGACCGATTATGACGGGTTGACATGATACTTGGG
This sequence comes from Papaver bracteatum, assembly GCA_023529315.1. NCBI lineage: Eukaryota > Viridiplantae > Streptophyta > Magnoliopsida > Ranunculales > Papaveraceae > Papaver > Papaver bracteatum. The sequence continues at coordinate 390,931 of JAJJWX010000778.1, read as the reverse complement.
AGCTGGGACCACAAATGGGCTTTGGTTGGTCGAGTTGCTACGTGCATCCGTACAATTCAATAACTACATACTAAACTGTGGGACCCACTGAACGATATTGTCTCTTGTCTTTTATCCTCTTTAAACGGTGGAGTTGGACTTCATTTAGCACTAAGATTACTGTTTGCAATAACATTGAGAAATGTTTTGCTCTTGCAATGCAAAAACGAAAAGACATCTAAGGTGGGTAATGTTTGCTGGTTACAAACTTTCCCGATTTCTAACATAATCCTTGGGTGGGAAATATCATTGAGAAATTTTTTGCTCGTTGCAGACAAGGGATTTTTCATCATGGGTATTGAAATTATAATACTACTCGTTTACAACGAATTTGTTATGAGATATGAAATCATATAATTTCGAGAGAAACTCTTCATAAAAGCACTCATTAGTAAAGAGTAATGTCTCCGGTTTTGCGAAACAACACACTCACGTTTACTAAGAATGTAGCAACAAGTAGCAATTAATAACCAATATTGCTTAACAAAGCCTACACAACAATTTTTTAATCTTCTAGAAAATACTTACCAAAAACCAAAACACTGATGGTGATGGACGGTGAAGATGATGATGGTGATGAACGGTGAAAATGATGATGGTGAAAAGGGTAATGATGATGATAATTTTGATGGAAGCTGAATAATGAAAAAGATGATGAAGGTGAAGAGAGAAACAGATTGAATTCATCTAGATAATGAAGAAGATGATGATAGTTAAGATGTTAGAATTACCTCTAAACATGTAGATTATTCTAGAAACAAAGAATATAAGGTAAGCCTCCATAGGCATAGTTGTTAGCCTCCAAAGGCATAGTTGTTAGCCTCCATAAGCATAGTTGTTAGCCTCCAAAGGCATAGTTGTTAGCCTCCATAGGCATAGTTCTCTTCTTCTCTTTGTAAGCCTATAAATAGGCATTTGTAGTATCATTTGTAATCATCCAAAAATATCAAAAACATTGTATTCTTGTTATCTAAACACTCAATCAATGAATCTCTCTATTTTGGTTCAATCTTGATATGGTATCGAGCAAGGTTAAGGATCCTTGTATCTAGTATTGAACCATGGGAGATTCAGATACGAAAAATTCTAAAACCACAAAACCTTCCGACACAATTATTTTTCAATCCGATGGGTCATCGTTCAAGGCAGGAATTACTTTGGATGAATCAAATTATGATATGTGGTCTCAAATCATTGAGATGCATATTGCTGAGAAGGAGAAGATCTCCTTTATTCGCGGTACGTCTCCAGTTCCATCTAAAAATGATGACAAGTATGATAAATGGTACGCAGAAAATCAAAAGGTCAAGAGATGGCTATTAATGTCTATGTCACCGAAATAATGAAACGATATATTCGTTTACCTACTGCTCGTGAGATCTGGGATGCTGTTTCTAAGGCTTTCTATGATGGAGCAGATGAACTACAAATTTATATCTTAAATCAAAGGGCTTTCTCTGCCAGGCAAAATGGTAGACCACTCCCGGTCTATTATGGGGAATTAGTAGAAATCTTCGATGAGCTAGATCACCGTGATAAGGTGATTATGGAAAATGAAAAAGATGTTGAACTATATCGAAAATCGGTTCAACGTATGAGGGTGCATATTTTTCTTGCTGGTTTAGACAAAGTGAATTTGAACAAATACGTGGGGAAATTCTAAGGAAGGATCCCATACTTGAATTAGAACCTTGTTATGCTTTGGTACGACGTGAATCATCCCGGCATACTACAATGAACAAAGGAACTGAAGTTGATACTTCTGCAATGGCAACCCATCGTCAATACAACATTAAAGATAAGTCCGCCACATGCACTCATTGTAATAAACGTGGTCATACCAAAGACAACTGCTTTGAGATTGTCGGGTATCCAGATTGGTGGGATAAGCGCGATCCCAAGAAAAAGAACTCCGTTGCAGCAGCACATGTGGTTAGCAATCTAACATCCGCTATGGAAACAACCAATGGTAAGGTTTTTAATGTTTCGCAAGTTGTTCCTAATAACTCATGGATAATTGATTCGGGTTGCACAGACCATATGACTTTTGATTCCAGACAGGTTTCTCCTCTTAAAACATCCATACACAACTCCGTTTGCACAACAGATGGATCTTTGGCTCCAGTAATTGGAGAACAATCATTAAATCTTACTGATACATTGAGTCTAGATTCGGTTTTAGTCGTTCCCTCTCTAAGTTATAATTTATTATCAGTTTCCCAAATTACTAAAGTCTTACATTGTGTTGTTATTTTTTGGCCTAATTCTTGTGTGTTTAAGGACATCCGAACACGGCGAACGATTGGATCTAGGGTTAGAAGAGGAAAGCTCTACTATCTAGATTTGGCGTCAAAAATTTCAGAAAGATTATCTAATGCTTTAGCTGTGAATGGTACTCAGGGGGAGAAGGAGAAATCGCAAATTTGGTTATGGCATAGACGGTTAGGGCATGCTTCTTTTGGATACTTAAAAAGGCTATTTCCTAGTCTATTTTCAAAGGTTGATGTTTCTAGTTTTCAATGTGAAGAATGTGAACTAGCTAAAAGCCATCGTACTTTGTTTCCATCAATTTTAAATAAAAGTCCTATTCCATTCATGATTATTCATTCTGATGTTTGGGGGCCGTCTAAAGTTAACACTCTTGGAAGCGCACGATGGTTCGTCACCTTTATTGATGATTGCACTAGGATGACATGGGTTTTCTTGATGAAATCAAAAGATGAAGTGAATAATTTATTTCAGAGGTTTCACAAATTAGTCAACACACAGTACAATAAAAAGATTCAAGTTCTTCGAAGTGACAACGGAGGCGAATATTTAAGTACTGATTTTCAACATTATTTAAGAGAATGTGGTATTGTTCATCAGACAACTTGTCCTAATACTCCTCAACAGAATGGGGTAGCTGAAAGAAAAAACCGTCACTTGCTTGAAGTTGTGCGTGCTTCATTAATATCAGCTCATATGCCGTTAACTTATTGGGGTGAAGCTCTTACCTCTGCAGCATATGTGATCAACCGCACACCTTCCAACACTATCATTTTTCAGACACCATTTCAAGCTCTCACTGAGGCAACAGTTTCACCAACAGTTCCAAACTTGCCACCACGCATATTTGGTTGTGTAGCATTTGTGCACTTACACAAGAACCAACGGAGCAAGTTATCTCCCCGAGCTTTAAAATGTGTCTTCGTGGGATATCTTGCAAGTCGAAAGGGTATAGGTGCTACCATCCTCCAACTAAACGAATGTACATCACATTGGATGTTAAGTTTCACGAACACGTGATGTATTACTCGAGTCCGAACTTCGGGGGAGTATGAAAAAGAAATTCAGACTCTTGACTATGAAGAAGACATAATCGAAGAAGATGTTGTTCTTCATATTCCAAAAGAACAGAAAGTTAGTGGGGAAGAAATTAACACAGATGGTGAAATTGAAGCTATAAATGAAGTTGAAGAAGATAATGCGGATGGATCAGAAGATAATGCAGATGAAGTTGAAGAAGATAATGATACATCACCAACCCCAATCCAACCGTTCGCTGAAGATGTTCTTGAACCTGCAAAGAAACAATTGCCAGAACGTCGGAATAGAGGTATCCCTAAAACTATGTATGAACCTGATATTTCATCAAAAGCTAAATATCCCATGAGTAATTATGTCTCTAATCACCGTCTGACAGAATCAAATAAGTCATTTGTGAATCAATTATCTACTGTAGTTATTCCTAACAGCGTGCAGGAAGCATTATCTGATCCGAAATGGAGGGAAGCTATGATCGATGAGATGAAATCCTTACAAGAAAATAATACTTGGGACATGGTTGAATTTCCAGAAGGAAAGAAAGTCGTGGGATGTCGCTGGGTTTTTACAGTCAAATACAAGGCAAATGGTGAAATTGAACGCTTTAAGGCAAGATTGGTTGTTAAAGGGTATAGCCATACTTATGGTGTAGATTATAATGAGACATTCGCACCTGTAGATAAAATGAATACAGTGCGAGTCTTGTTGTCTCTTGCTGCAAATTTGGGTTGGCCATTGCAACAGTTTGATGTCAAGAACGCCTTTTTACATGGAGATTTGTCCGAAGAAGTGTATATGCAGCTTCCACCAGGAATGATGGAGTCAGAGTTGCATAACGGAAAAGTTTGTAGGTTAAACAAGTCATTGTATGGTCTGAAACAATCTCCGAGAGCGTGGTTTGGAAGATTTACCAAGTCTATGAGAGCATTTGGTTATCGCCAGGAAAATTCAGATCATACTTTATTCTTAAAAAGAAATCGAGGTAAGATTACAGCTTTAATCATATATGTAGATGACATGATAGTTACAGGAGATGATCCAGAAGAAATAAAGGCTCTCCAAAATTATCTATCAAGTGAATTTCAGATGAAGGATCTTGCTTCTTTAAAATACTTCCTTGGAATTGAAGTATCTCGATCAACAGAAGGAATATTCTTGTCACAAAGAAAATATGCCCTTGATTTGTTGGAGGAAACAAGTATGACAGCATGTCAACCTGTAGATACACCAGTAGAGCCAGGTTTGAAATTATGTTCGGATGGCAACCAAGTACCTGTTGATAAAGGAAGATACCAAAGGCTCGTGGGTAGACTAATGTACTTGGCACATACAAGACCCGATCTTGCATATGCATTGAGTATTGTTAGTCAATTCATGCATAATCCTGGAGAACCACATATGAATGCGGTAATGCGAATCCTAAGATACCTGAAGTTTGCTCCAGGAAAAGGGATCTTGTTTAAGAAAGGTCAAGACTTCAAAAGTATGGAGGCATATCTGATTCGACTATGGTGGGTCATGTGATGATATGAGGTCTACTTCAGGATATTTTACCTTCGTTGGGGGTAATCTTGTTACATGGAGAAGCAAAAAACAAGGAGTTGTTTCACGATCAAGTGCAGAGGCTGAATGGCGAGGTATGGCGCTGGGTATCTGCGAAGTTATGTGGTTAAAACGTCTGCTAACTGAATTTGGGTATCCTCCTAGGAAACCAATTCGTTTGTACTGCGATAACAAAGCGGCGTGTGATATTGCACACAATCCAGTTCATCATGATCGCACAAAACATGTGGATATAGATAGGTTCTTCATTAAAGAGAAGTTGGATAATGGGATCGTGGAGTTACCTAGAATTAGATCGGAAGAACAGGTAGATGATATTCTAACTAAAGCAGTTCCAAGTAAAATATTTCTGAAGTTTGTTGGCAAGCTAGGCATGAGCGACATATATGCACCAGCTTGAGGGGGAGTGTTAGAATTACCTCTAAACATGTTCTAAACATGTAGATTATTCTAGAAACAAAGAATATAAGGTAAGCCTCCATAGGCATAGTTGTTAGCCTCCAAAGGCATAGTTGTTAGCCTCCATAAGCATAGTTGTTAGCCTCCAAAGGCATAGTTGTTAGCCTCCATATGCATAGTTCTCTTCTTCTCTTTGTAAGCCTATAAATAGGCATTTGTAGTATCATTTGTAATCATCCAAAAATATCAAAAACATTGTATTCTTGTTATCTAAACACTCAATCAATAAATCTCTCTATTTTGGTTCAATCTTGATATAAGAAGATGAAAACTTAATAGGATGGTGATATAGATGACGAGGATGATGGAGATGAGGACCATGATTTTGATGATTTATTATCGATGGTGAAGAAGATATTGATGGTAAAGAACATGATGATGATGGTAAAAAAGATGAAAAATCTTGATTAACGATGACGATGAGGTTGATGATTACGGTATACAAAACACAGAGATGTAGTTACTGAACAAGGCTCACTGTATGGAGCAAATTTAGCGTGCAGAACTCGACAAGAAGTACTGGATGTAGATCTAACCTACCCCATTCTTCATACAGTTTCCTTGATTGAACTTCTACATTGGATAAAATCTTTTTCATTCCTTTGCTGAGAATAGTTGTCTCTGTTTCCGTAAGATGATGGAAATTACCGATTTGAGTTCTGTTTAATACTTCTTTGCTCTTAGAAACAAATTCCAAATCGTTTCCCTCAATCAAAAACCTGGACAAAATCCTGGGAATTTCAATTCCATTTCCTAATTGGAAAACTAAACATTGATTTCCATGTAACATACTCATATTCCTTAAGATGTTATCAGTTACCTTTACTTCGATTCCAACAAATTTCTTAATCTTCTTCTTCTTCTTTCCATCATCGTCAACAGATTTTACCCAATTCAAAAAATTTCCTAAAGTATTCACCTCATTTGTAACAACAGTATGAATATGAAAACAGATCTTTTCATTCACATGAGCAGAAATCTCAAATTTATTGATGATTCTCTCATTTCCGTTCTAAACAACTCTTTCTGAAGAAATTTCATTAAAAATAGAATGGGGTTGAGTTTCCATGACGAATGAAAAAAAGATTTCTAGGGTTCTGTGTAGACACTGTAGAGGCAGAGAGACAAAAATATTTTATAGTTAAAACTAAAGGCGGTGGAAAATGAATTATCTGATTATATCCGTTGATTGTTTTAGGTTCTGAAACACAGCATCTTGTCCGTTTATCTTAGCCAAAAAAAAGATTCCCATTTAGAAGGAACCCACGGTTCAGAACAAATATTAGAAAATTGCTAATGGAACCCACACTTAAATGGATAATAACGTGTATTTAATTAAGGAGTTTAAAATCTTGTTTTAGTTGCTAATCATATTTCCCATTTTTTAATATGGAAACAACTTAGGATCGGGTGCCCAATGATTAACATTTAACCGTTGATTTTGGATTAGTGGGTCAAATATGTTACTAATCACGTTAGATATACATAATTAAGATGTTCTGTTTTATGCTTTTCGGTTTTGCTTGTGGACACCGATACTCCGATAGTCCATAATCCATGGATCTAGCTAGTCCAATCAACTATAGTGGGAGACAAATATTGAGATACATACGACGTCCTAGTTACACTAACATCACGTGACTTGACTACTAGTACTAATTAGCTAACTAAGTTAGATTAAGCATGTTCGTGCTCCTTTCTTTTCATTTTCTTGAAACATTGAAACATGGACAGGGGATATATAGAAATGTTCAGTGATAAGTAGTTTTCGATTTGTTTTTTCTTATGATGGATGGTGTGCCAATGTTATATTATTATATTATATTGTACCTCCTCAAGTTTGTAAACATGATAATAAAGGGCCCCAATAAACTATACCAAGAATGTCTTCTTAAAGGAAAAACTTGGGAGCTTGGGAGTTGGGACCACAACTATCTCTCCAAATCTCTCTGTTTATGCACTGCTACTACCCTCATTTTTGACTTGGAAATACAAGTCATGTGATTCCTTGCTGAACACTGGGTCTACTCCTGGACCCTTGCATCCTACTATCCCGAGTTTTGTCTCTTTTGAACTTTTCTGAGTTCTTCTAAAAAGTTTCCTTTCTTAGTTAACCAGTATTTGGAATGTCATGCCAATCCCTGTGTAGTACCCCCGTGGGTCCCACATGGTAGTTTTTGAGACAGTTTGGGATTTTGTGTGTACTATTGTATTAAAAACACTATCATAAGTTACAAATAGGATCATCAGGCCATGTAATGGATGATTATTTGTCTTTAAGCCATGTATGACATGTATTGAATACTCATCATGTCATATTTTGATCTATGTACCTAATGAAATAAACTGTACGGACTGGGAGAGGTCATACGACTATTTTTCTACTATTATAACAATTCTTGCATCGTCAAAGCCTAGAAAGTTTTTTTTTTTTTTTTTTTTTTTACGTAACATGGATGGTAGAGTTAGCTTGCCTACTTGTGACAAAATTTCGGCTTCCTCCCGTTTTCGTTCCCTTAGCTAGGTTACCCATGAGCTTCGCTGATAGGTTAGCAAGGTAACCTGTTCAATTCATGTAGTAGTGCGTTGTTGGAACTTAGGTTGCTAGGCTTCCAATTAGTTAATGTAATACTCTTTATCCAATATGTTTTTTAAAATAAAAGAATTTATTTTTTTCCAATTTAAATAACAAATTAAAATGACTTTAAGCAAATTAATGCACATTTTTAATTTAAAATAAGTATTCACGTATTGGACGTTTCTCGGATAATTCGACGTCCAAACACAACCACGGATCGATTTCACGATTTTTAAATTATGTCCGAATAATCCATGTTTTTTTAAGATTTGCGAATTAATCTCCACCTCAATTCGTCACTGTTTATGTCCACTAACGTCACTACAGCTCTTACATCAACAAAGCTTAAACAAATATATTTTTCTAAAATAAAGGATTTCTAAGAACGGGCCCTAGCTCAGCTGGTCATCCCCGTTCCCCAAAGTTTCATGCGTTCCAGGAGGTCCCAGGTTCAAGTCCTCAATGGCGTAATATTGCAGGATTTAACATGGAAGGTAGTGTTAGTTTGCCTCCCTTGTGACACAATCTCTCCCTCCCTCCCGCTTCGGCTCCCCTTGGCAAGGTTACCCATGAGGCTCGCTGGTAGGATAACACAACAACATGTTCAATTAATGTAGTAGTATGTCGTTGGAGCCTATCTTGTTAGGCTTCCAACTAGTTTCATGTAATAATAATAATATAGTTTGAAAAGGATTTTTATTTTTATTCTTTTATTTAAAAAACGAAATATAGTGGCACTTTGTTACATTAATACATCAATCTTGGGTTGTCATTGCTCTATTTAATCCCCATAGGATGTTAGCTTGCCACATTTGATTGTTTGTCCAAGTGTAGGGATTACCTCGGAATCCCAAGTCTATAAACCCCATTTGATTCATCATTGTGAGGAGAGGTTGAGCATAAGTTACTTGTCTCCCTTTTTTTTTTCTGATTGATCCAAAATGTAATTGAAATCTCCTAGCAAAAGCCAAGGAACAGATGGGTTGGTGTTGTTGAAGATTGTTGGGAAGTCTCGCCATAGGTTTGTCCTTATATCCGGGTGCAGTGGGCCATAAATGCATGTGCAGAGCCAAGGATCGTGATTCTGGGGTGGTGGGGTAACTCATGTACATATGGGTGTAATTTTGTGAATGAAGTAATATTTGAATATTGAGGTTATCGTCCCACATTAGACATAGACTGTGTTAGCTCATCATCTGGTCCTGACATCTCTTGATGTTCACGGCTCTTGTATTTTAGGTAATACGGTTTTAGTTAGGAAACACTATTTCCTTGCTATTCAAGGAAGTCTCTATATATACCTTTGTATCCTGTGAAATTATTTGTACGTAACATAATAACATCAAGAAAGTTGAAAACGTTCAGTTAACGTTTCTTTGTCTTTCTGTCTCTCTTCTCTTTGTCTTAGTTGTTCTAAACTTAAGTTACAATAAACCTAAATAGTTTTGACTTGGTATCAACTAGGTTTAGGTCCTTTTCAAACCCTATTTTTTCAAGGATTATATACAGAAGTAGGTCTGTTCTGGACCCTCACTTTCGTTTCTAGGCCTCTTTTTTTATTTCTTACAAATATAAGCCTCTCAAACGGATTCCATCCAAATCCGTTATCTCAGCCAATATCTCGTGTTGACTAGTCAATATCTCGCCAAAATCTCGTATAAGGAAATCTCGTGAACTGCATAAGATTACTAAAATGCCCTATTTGTACGTGTGTCAGTAGCATGGTTAATGTCGCCTACGTGCTTCGATCTGAACCCCTAATCCAAGATCAGGAAATCTCCCTTCATTCAGTTCTCTCTTCCATCTCTGCTCTTCTTCCCCAGCCGTAACATGAGAGATTAGAACCAATGAAAAACTATGGTGGTGACGTTACCTAATAGCACCAAAACAAGAGAGATTAGAATAGAACTAGTGAAAAACTATGGTGGTTCATGTTACCTAATAACGCAAAAAGAAGATGGGTTTGGTTCAGTGGAGATGAAGAAGAACAAATGATTGAAGATGGAGAAATTCATGAGAATGAGAAGGAATTGAAGTTGAGATAGAGTTAAAATTAGATAAGAACAAATGAATCTTGCTGCTATTAATTGATTTTTAATATAAGAAATTAGGGTTTGGCGGTATTAATCTTTAATGGAATTGAGATTTGCTACTGATAAAACAAATTGAGAAGAATTTGAGGGTTTAAAAGAATGGGTTCAACTCAGATTTGAGTTTGGATCGATTTTAGCGAGATGGATTGGAGAAATAAATTCAAGGAAGAACACCATCTGTGATGGGGTTAGTGGATGAGAGGAACAATGGGTACCTGCAGATAATCGAATCTAGTGGAATTGAAGTTAATGAGAAACAATGATGCTGTGATGCGGAGGAGATCGAATTGGTGGTGATTTAAGGGATGAAATTATACTGGGATAGTTGGCGGTGTTGTTGGTGTTTGAACTTAGGTGAAGTCAGGGAGAGAATGAAGATGCGATGAAAAATAATGGGTCTTGAGATGCAGTATTGTTGAATCAGTCAAGAACAAGGAGATGCTGCCATTGAACTAGGGGATGAACGGAATAATATTTTCGTAGTTAAATGAAAATTAGAAGATGGGTTTCTGTTGTATAAAGAACTGTTAAAGTTAAAACAAGAATTTGAGATAATAAAAGCAATATTGAACAGAACTTGCAAGCCCTGAAGCTAGAGATGAAGAATAGTGAACTAATGCCATTCAATTGATGTTGAATGACATAAGACTAAGATGTTCAGTAATTATGAATTATGAGTAATGTTTGGGTTGTGTATGAGATTGAGTTCTGCAGGGAAGGAGAGCTAATTGGCAGGAAAAAAAATGCAATGTAGTTTTGTCCATTATTAGTTTGCATACGCATACAAGGTATTTGTCAAAATCCCTGAGTGACCAGTTTTTGTAAATGTAATTCAGTCACGACCAGTTCTTCCATACTTTGTTACGGCCGTTGGTTCTATCCATAGTTTTTGTTACGGCCGTTGGTCTAGCCATGGTTATGTTGGCTGCTCAGCAAGGGTTTCACCAGACTTTCGAAACTGACAAGAGATTGAGGTGAGTTTAACCTCTCAAGTCCTCTCGCCTCTACCAGTTCAGTTAAAGCAAGCTTTTTGATTGTTGTATTGCACTGCATCTACTACACTTTATCCGTCATCTTCATACGACTGTTACACATGCATACACACCATCACATGCATCCATAATCATAAAAAAATACGCTGAAGTACAGCACCAGTACCATCCCTAATACCCCATACCCCTTGTGACTGTTTACCCACCAACAGAGGGGAGCTTTGCTCCTCTTCAAACCTTTACATCCACTACGATCAATTGCTCTCTTCCACCACGAGTTAAGTTTGCATACTACCATCAGTTACCAAGTTTGACCTACTACTGGTATTGAGTTTGAGCTACTACTGGTATTGAAGGTTGATCTGAGATTTTAATAATGGTGGAATTATAAGATATTTAATAATGGTGGAATTATAAGATAAGCTGTTGTGGATTATGGAACTGTGAATGGTGACATGTACAAATTTTTCCCATGGCATGATAACCACATAAGAAGTCCAAATGGCATTATCCGAGTCCACATGTACATAGTCTATCCTGACTTACCCGAGTTAAATCAGCGATACAAGCTTAAATCAGCGATTCAAAGGACTAATAAGTCTTTTTAGGTACACTTAACGGTGCTAACTTTCCATCCACCGTTTCTGGTCAAATAAGGCTTAGTTTTGTAAGAAATAAAAAAACAGGCTTAGTTTTGTAAACCATAAAAAAAACAGGCCTATTTCTGTAAAAAGCCCTTTTTTCAATTCGTCTTTCTCAAAACCAAAAACTATGTCTACTAAATCTTCTACAACCCAAGCACTCATTGATTCAAACTCTTCTTCTACACTTTCAACAATGACCCCTGCTCAATTTTCTCAACCACATCATATCATCACTGTTAAATTAGATGAAAATAATTATTCTTTGTGGCGAGCTCAGTTTTTACCGTATCTTCAAGGTTACGATATCGATGGTTATGTTACTGGTACGAAGCCCTGCCCAACACCTCATGTTGATAATGCAGCCCCTACTCCGGCGTTTCTTTCATGGATAAAACAGGATAAAACCCTGGTAAGTTGGTTGTTTTCCTCTCTTGCACCTGCTGTTTTCCGTCATGTTCACCGTCTTACAACTTCGAAAGCAATATGAGACTCTCTTGAAGATCTATATGCCTCTAAATCTGATGCTCAAATTCACCATCTTCACCGTGAGATATGTTCTCTTAAGAAGGGTTCAAACACCATGCGCAAATATATCAATCATGCCCGAGACTTGGTTGATACTCTTGCAGCTTCCAATACAACGATTACCGACAAAGAATTTCGTCATTGTCTTCTTGCCGGCCTTGACAATTCATACGATGCTATTGTTACATACTTGACTACCACGTTGAGTTTTCTAACTGTAAAAGATTTTCTTACCTTTCTCCTAACTTTTGAGTTACGTATGGAGCATCAGGACAAAGCATTATATACTCAACCTGTTGCGAACATTGCTGCTCCATCCCGTGATGGTTATTCAGGTCCGTCTCGCTACTCTGGAAACTATGGTTCTAGCCCAACTCAATTTTTCAACCCATCAGCTCGGCCCAATAGTGCACCGAACTCTCCCCGGCCCAATCCTCCAGCGAACAAACAACAACAATCGTCCAGGTTTCAAAACAGGAACAATTGTTCTTCCATCTTTCAACTCCAACGCAACTGTTCTGAGCTCAAGTGTCAACTCTGTGATCGTCTGAATCACAAAGCTACAGATTGTTGGAATAGATTTAATCGAAGTTTTTGACCTCCGCGCCATCAACCACTGTCATCCATACCGCGTGCATATACTGCTCAAACTGGTTTATTGCCTACTCCTCCATGGACTCCTGACAGTGGTGCTACCGATCATATAACCAATGATCTTTCTCGTCTTCAATTTCCAACTGAGTATACTGGACCTGATCAAATACAGATGGGTAATGGTTCTTCTATACCAATTTCTAATGTTGGTTCATCTATTATGGGGACTCCCAATCGTAAGTTGCAGCTTCGTAATTTTCTTTTTGCACCAAAAATCTCTCATAACCTCTTATCTTTCTCTCGTTTTACTGCCGATAATAATGTCTTATTTGAATTTCATCCAAATTTTTGTCTTGTGAAGGATCGATGTACCGAGAAGGTCCTTTTTCGTGGAAGTAGAAAGGGTGGTCTCTATCAACTTGATGTTTCATCTGCATCTCCTAAAGCTTGCATAGGGGAACGTGCTAGTTTTCAAGACTGGCATGCTAGAATAGGACATCCAATGATGCGCACAGTTCGCAAAGATATTTCTAAGTTTTCTCTTCCAGTTTCAAACCAAACTATTAGTTTTTGCTCATCTTGTCATGAACAATGGAGTCATAAGTTACCTTTCAAATCCAGTACAATTGTTTATTTGAATCCTTTAGATTTAATTATCTCCGATGTATGGGGACCCTCTCATATTTTATCTAATGAAGGTTACAAATATTATGTCATATTTATTGACACGTATAGTCGTTTTACTTGGATGTTTCCTATGTCTCAAAAATCTGATGTTTTCTCTATATTCTTTTAGTTTCAAAAGCATGTTGAAAATCTTTCTAATCGAAAGATAAAAAAAATTTCAATTTGACAATGCTGCTGAGTATCGCAAACTTACTCCGCATCTCCAAAAACTTGGAATTTTTCATCGTTTTTCATGCCCACATACTTCTGAGCAAACTGGATTGGTTGAACGTCGTCATCGTCATATTCGTGAAACTGGTCTTACAATCCTCAATATGGCTTCTATGCCATCTTCATATTGGTATGATTCATTTTACACTTCTTGTTATTTAATGAATCGTGTCCTTTCGACTTCCGTTAATAATTTTCTCCATATGAATTTCTTTTTGGTATCCCACCTGATTACACTTTGCTTCGTGTATTTGGTTGCTTGTGTTTTCCTTATCTACGTCCGTATAGGTATCATAAAATGGAACCTCTTTCATCTCCTTGTGTTTTTATTGGTTATAGTCCATCTCATAAGGGTTATAAGTGTCTTCATATTTCAACGGGTCGGATATACGTTAGTCGTCATGTTGTTTTTGATGAGACCACCTTTCCCTTTGCGTCCGCCTCATCACCTTCCCTGGCATCGACTTCTTCACAGGTAACTCCATTTTCTCCTTTATCCATTTCTTCACCTTTGATTTCGTCTACTGGATCTTCTATGAGTCCGGCCATATCACCTCGCCTGGCTCTACCAAGACTGTCTTCACCTGCTCAGTTACTGCATTCTTCATCTCCAACACGGCAGTCGTCATTTTCTCCAAAGCTGACAACGTGTCAGTCTTCACCAGCTCCTTGGTCAAGCTCCCATTCATACCCTGTTAATGATGCAACATGTCAGTCTTCACCATCTTCTCGGTCCACACTGCGTCAGACTTCACCAGCGAGCTCTGATCCTGTTTTGTTTCTCCCCAATGATCAGTCTACAACACTTGCTAGTCCTCAGAATTCGGAACCTGTCCATACTCGGACTTCAGTTCCCGTCAGTGATCAACCTTTGGCATCTTTTGATGTACTAAGTTTGGAACCTGTTCATACAGTAGCAGACTTTAGAAATCAAGTTTCTGATGTACTACCGACTGTCTCAACACACCCAATGATGACACGAGCTAAGGATGGTATCTTTAAACCCAACTCCAAATATGCACTGGTATGTGATTCATTTTTTGAACCTACTTGCATTTCTCAGGCGCATAAAGATCCAGAATGGCGTGTCTCACCGGATGATGAGATAAATGCATTGATCCACAATGGTACATGGTCCCTAGTACCATATGATCCATATATGAATGTTATTGGATGTAAATGGGTTTTTCGTATAAAACGAAATCCTGATGGCACAATTGCACGTCGTAAATATCGCTTAGTTGCAAAAGGATAGGGATTGATTACTCTGAAACGTTTAGTCCGGTTGTTAAGCCATGTACTATACATATTATTCTTACATTGGCTTTATCTTCCAATTGGCCTATTCATCAACTTGATGTGCATAATGCTTTCTTACATGGAGAACTTCAAGAAGAGGTATACATGAAATAGCCTCCAGGTTATGTGGATTCTCGTTTCCCTACAAATGTTTGCAAATTACATCGTTCTCTTTATGGCCTTAAACAGGCTCCTCGTGCGTGGTACCACAGACTCAGTACCTTTTTACTACAAATTGGGTTTATTACTTCGAAGTGTGACTCGTCGTTGTTTATCTACAATGGAACTTATGGTTCTATTTACTTGTTAGTCTACGTGGATGACATTATCGTTACTGGGTCCAATCCTGCAGGTATTGCTTCTATTTTCACTCGTTTACACCAAGAATTTGCAATTAAAGATCTTGGTTCTCTGTCTTATTTTCTTGGAATTGAAGCGACTCGGACTTCTTCGGGTTTATTTCTTTCTCAACAACGTTATGCTCATGATCTTTTTATTCGGGCGAAAATGGATGGTGTCAAACAATTAGTACTCCACTTAGTACTTCTGGTGATATTTCTTCTGATCGTGGTACTTTGTTAACTGATGCTACTGAATATCGTAGTATTGTTGGAGCATTGCAATATTTAATGTTTACTCGTCCAGATCTTGCATACGCTGTCAATAAAGTTTGCCAATTTATGCATGCTCCTACCGAGTTTCACTGGAGTTTAGTTAAGCGTATTCTTCGTTGTCTCAAGAGTACCAGTACTTTTGGTATACTTCTTCGGCCATCCCCTTCTCTTCAATTGTATTTCACCGCGTATACTGATTCTGATTGGGCTGGTTCTCTTGATGATCGTCGTTCTACTAGTGGATATTGTGTTTACATAGGTGGAAATATTATCTCTTGGAGTGCTAGAAAACAGAAAACAGTTTCTCGTTCTAGTACTGAAGCTGAATATCGTGGTCTTGCTATTGCTATTGCTGAAATTATGTGGATTCAGTCACTTATTTCGGAACTTCGTGTCTCTACATGTTCTCCTCCTATATTGTGGTGTGACAACCTTGGTGAAACTTATCTCACAGTTAATCTTATATTTCATGCACGGACAAAGCATATAAAAATTGACTATCATTTTGTTCGTGATCAAGTTTCTTCCAAACTTCTTGATGTTCGTTTTATATCATCTAAAGATCAAGTTGCGGATATATTTACAAAACCACTCTCTAGGGATCGGTTTTCTCTTTTAAGGTTCAAGCTAACGGTTCAAGATCACCCGTTACGCTTGCGGGAGGGTGTTAGCTCATCATCTGGTCCTGACATCTCTTGATGTTCATGGCTCTTGTATTTTAGGTAATACGGTTTTAGTTAGGAAACACTACTTCCTTTCTATTCAAGGAAGTCTTTATATATATATACCTTTGTATCCTGTGTAATTATTTGTACGTAACATAATAACATCAAGAAAGTTGAAAACGTTCAGTTAACGTTTCTTTGTCTTTCTGTCTCTCTTCTCTTTGTCTTAGTTGTTCTAAACCTAAGTTACACTAAACCTAAATAGTTTTGACTGACCGCCTCGCCTTACATGAGTATTTGAAATATTACTTCATTCACAAAACATTGTTGCTCGTTAAGTCCCGATGAACTAACGCAGGTACGCAGTCATGGTGCATGTAAAGCAAGTGCATTAGATTTTCATACACGACACTTCCTAAGATCAATCATCATCCTATTAAAATGTGGAAGTATTTGGTCTGTATTTCTTTACCACAACCTCATGACGATCCTCGAAACGATCCTGTTTACATATGCAATCCTTTAACGGGGGAATACGTTAATCTTCCGAAATTATCTGCTGAAGTTGGTCGAATAGGGAGTGGATTTGGTTACCTATCCAAAACAAACGAGTACAAGGTTGTCAGAATCCACTATCCTCCTGCTGAGTCCACGGGGGGATTTGGAAACAAAACTACCTGCGGATTGGTCCAGGTTTATACACTTGGGGGTGGTGATGGTGCTCGAGGTTGGAGAGACGTCGGAGAAACTACAGATGTGTTGTGCTGCTTACCTGGAGTCACAGGAGACGGAGTTATTCACTTCATGGACACCTCGAAATGGAAACTCGTGACATTCGATTTAGCAGATGAAGAGTTCCATGACCTCCCACAACCACTTTGTTTGAGTTTTGCAAGCAGACGCAGTTTTTATGAAGTCAAGGTACTGAGGGGACGTCTTTATGTTGTTCATCAAGAGAGTGGTAAACACGTAGACCTGTGGTCATTCAACCAAAGGGATATGGATTGGAGTAAAGAGTTTAGTATACCTTGGAAAGGCCCAAATTCCCTCATTGACTATCAGCCATTTTCTCTTACAAGGAGCAACCAAGTGTTATTTTCGTTATCGGGGAGCTGTGATTTCGATTTTTGCTGTTATGATCCAGAAACTAAAAGTGTAGAGACAATTGCCAGTGAAGATAAGAAGTTTAGATCATTTGAAACCATTCTGCACATGAACAGCTTGATTTCACTTAAAGATTTAGGAGTTCAATCTAATCAAATATAAATTGAATAGTGTTTTCTACTTTAAAGGTGTCTTTTAATTATTAAGAGGTGGCTTAATGTTCTTGAATTTTTCATTAGATTTTGATTAGACAAGTATTTACGTAGATGTGCAACATTTGCATTGTTTGGACACCGTTGATATTAACGCAAGTACCTCCACAGGAAAACTTCATTTATGTAATTCCCACTTGTATGAAAACTACATTCATAATACATTTGCACTATAAAATCAACACCAAGTCGATAAGATCAGGGAAAGAACTCATCAATTTTATTGGCTCTATGTTTCTCGTGGTATGCATTTCAAGAGATTCTACCACTTATTTTATGTGTATAAATTACAATGACCATCTGCATATTAGATGATCCCTTACGTTACGTACATAAGAGAACATGAAATGTGCAGGTAAAGAGAGTATGGTTTTTTTTTTTTTGAAGCATAAAAAGAGAGTATGGTGATCTTCATATATGGAGTCTAATTTTAGTGAATCTTTGACAATAATTGTTTACACTGACAAAACCAATAATTTAAACAAAGCATAGGAAATGAGCTCGTATGGCGGGGTTGCAGTTTTTAAGATAAATTTCAGGCACTACCTGGGTTGGATAGTCAGACCGAGTTGAGAGAGGAGATTAGATTTTCATCTTTGCAGGGAGGAATAATATTTTTTTCCTAGTAGAGGCCGGTGGATAAGGTTTTTTTTACCAGATTGTTTAGAAAGAACACAGCTCCAAGTACCGATTTTTTTATTATTAACGGAACTTTCAAAATCTCAATTATTTTAATGGTCCGAGGACTAGAATAAATTCCAGACTAGAATTATCCGGGCTCTCCTTATTTTCACTAACAGAAGCAAGATTCAGGCTTTCAAGCCTTGTGTGGAAGAACCAAAATTCAGACTTGCTGGTTGGATATCAACTCTTAACTACAGCTGGAAAAGTTACTCTGATCCAAACTGTCACCTCAACCTCCAGCATTTACCAAATGAACTACTTCAAGATCCCAAAGGTCACCTGCAAAGAGATTAATGCTATCCAAATGAGTTTCTTTTGGAACAAAGATCAAGACAAACCTAAAGGTCTATTCTACATTGCTTGAGATGCTGTTAACAAACCAAAGGAGTTAGGAGGATTGGGATTCAAAAATATGGAATTCTTCAATCGGGCTATGATCTCAAAAATTGTTTGGAGATTAATAGAAGAACCAAACTCACTATGGACTAGTACAACGAAGGCTTCTCATTTTCCAAACCAATAAGTCATCAGAATGGATACCAAGCCAAAGACCACTGA
Organism: Papaver bracteatum; assembly: GCA_023529315.1. Classification (NCBI taxonomy): domain Eukaryota; kingdom Viridiplantae; phylum Streptophyta; class Magnoliopsida; order Ranunculales; family Papaveraceae; genus Papaver; species Papaver bracteatum. Next base: position 372,105 of record JAJJWX010000778.1, on the reverse strand, counting down.
TTCTTGGATCTGGAAAGGCATTATGGAAGGAATCTCTTGCATTCAGAAATATTATATCTGGAAAATAGGAGATGGCACTAATTAATATACACATTTAATAGGATAGATGGATTGAAAATCTACCTGACATACTCCAAAAACCAACTCACTGCCCACCAAGCCTGAAAACTGTCAATCAACTTTTCAATACCCATGGAGAGTGGGACCATAATGTCCTAACTCTCTGGTTCACTTAGGACATCCAAAATCTTATCCTTCAGACAAATCATTACCCAGATACTGAGGATACTATACAATGGAGCTTAACACATACAAGGAAATTCACTGTCAAATCCATTTATGACAAACATATTAATGATAAATATGCTAGTGATACCCATATAGCTCCATGGAAGGAAATATGGAAACTAGACGCTACCCCAGCTATTCAACTATTCATATGGAAGTGTGCTCATGGTATTTTTCCAACTAATGCCAAGTCTGCTTTTATTCTGAAATACATTGATCCTATATGAAATTTATGCAAGAGTGCTGAAGACATTACTCATGTTCTCCTAGCTTGTCCAGCTGCCTCTGATGTTTAGAGGAAACTCTTTGGGGAAAACCATCAAATATTTACTGATTACAAATCTTTCCATGCTTGGTTCAGCAGTTGGTTCCTCCTTGACAATCCCACCGCTAGCTGGAATAATACTTTTGCTACTATCGGCTGGTTCATCTGGAAAGCTAGATGTGATCTAGTCAGAAACATTGATTATAATGATGTTGTTACTGCTCTGAAAATCACTCAGCACTTATGCACCTATAGCAGAGTACGTGATTCACAATTCATGGAATATCTTAAACAATATCTATTATCAGGACACTACCACTGATCAGAATATAAGACATAACAGTCTTAATAGAAACAATAGAGAGAAGTTTGGCATCACTATTAGCATATACATTATGGAAGTTAATAACAAGATGGATAATAGTGATCTCTCACACTATACTAACTTTTCTTTGGTGGCTATATCTTTCACAGGGAAATGCATGGGAGAAAGGAACTTTAAAGACTCTTCAACTGGACTCAGCAGAGCAAGCAGAGCCAACAGAGGAGCTCAACTAGCACTGACTTGGGGAAAGGAGATGAAAAAGACCAATATCAACTTTGCAGCAGAAGAGGAAGATATTCTACATGACATTCAGAAAGGATACAAACTAGAAGTTCAACACAGATTTCAAGGGACTTATAAGACTGAAGTTAGGATTTTGAAGTCATAGACTTTATCTTAGGAAGGCTTATTAATATTTATGCCCAGAAATCTAACATTGCTGCTGTATTAGCTAGGATCTCCGGTTCTTCTACCTTACTACAAGACTTAAACTGGAAAGGTCCCCATCTGAATTTACTTTTGCAAGCATTACAGTTCAGTCCAAACTTGCCTCCTCGGGATAACTGTAATAACTCTAATATTTTTTTAAGGGATCTTCATGGTGCTAGTCTTGGCCCAGTTGAACCCAATGATATACCTCAGGAGTAGGTTGGTCTCCTTTGAGCTCCCCTCTCTCGGTTTCTATATAAAGAAAAGATAACCACTTTATAGGTCGATTTCTATGCTCGATATATTTATTTTTGCTACGTGTGTGGTGGGTCTGTTTTTGTTCTTCTAGTCAGATTCAGCTGGTGGAAGATCATAAAGTGATCGTTTCTTCTAATTCACTTCGACTGCACATTCATATATATATATATATTGTTAGGTAAATATTCATATTTTATTATGAATGAATAATTAACCTGGCTTTATTAGGGTATACCCAGATAAATTGGGGTATACCTAATGAGACAAAACCTAGGTCATTTTGAAGTAAAATAGGCCACCCCTTAACCATGTATTTTCTAAATGGCTATTATTACCTTGTTTAATTAAAACTAAAAATTCTGATTAGGTTAATTAATTGAGTTTAGATTAAAATTTTGAAATTATGAATTCGTAGATTAAACCTTTTGTCTGTGTTATGAGTTCGATTTCGATCAAAAATTTTGGTTTTGAAAATGTGAAAAGTCCGCAAGGTCGACGTTTGAATAAGGTGTCGACTAAGTTCTGTCGCCATGGTTGAAGTTTAAATAAAGTGATGACTAAGTCTAGCCGGCATGGTCCGCGGATGAAGAAAAATCTGACTATTTTTAGGCCGGAAGGGTCTATGAATGAAGAATATGTCGACTATCTTGGGCCAGCTATGTTATGGTCGGCATGCAAATAATTTCTAACATTGACGGCTGACTTATAGTCGGCATGCGAATAATTTCTAACATTGCAGGATGTTGAAAAGTCGGTAATGTATCCTTGCCGACCTGTAGTTATATACAACAAAAAATAGAATATGGGAAGATGTAATTCACTTTATTCATGCAATTTTGGTTACTACATTGATTGAAACATAAAATCTACATCCTTGTCGAAGGAATAACGAATGCACTTAGCATGTGCATCAAGCCCTTGAACCCCTAGGCGACCCTAGTGGACGAGTTATTGTCTCATGAGGGTTTACATAGAGATTTACCCACAAAACCTACACTAAAACCATCAATATTCGCCAGAGGAATCCGAGTCCCATTCAGCCGACATGAGGTCCGGAGAATACTGGGGAATTTTGGATACCATGAATTGATAGCTTGCATCGAATGCGAATGCTTCCCCCTTTTCCTCCCAGTAGCGCGCTTTGACGACTTCATACTACAAAAACAAAACACAAACTTACTTTGTTAGTAGTGTTTAGTTGGAAGATCAAACAATATGGATCACGTAAAATAAACCAAAAAATTTCTTACAACTTGTTCAATGGAAAATCCAAAGTGGCTAGCGTTCAAAATCAGTTTTTGGATCGCCAAAAAAGCAAGTATCGCTTTTTCGATGACTAGGTGCCTAACGTGGATTTGTTGGACACTTCTTCCATTTGGATTCCCAAACTCTTTCCTATATTTTTTATGTACCCTAGCCCAAAGGTTACGGCATCCACCCTTACGGAGGATTGCCTTCTAACTCGGGTTTCCGCGTTCCAAGATTTGGTGATTGCCAAATCTTCATTTGAATCAAATGATGTCATTGTTGTATGTAGAGAGCTATTGGGTGAGTTAGATGGAGTGTATGATGATATGAGCTTTGGAGAGTATATGCAAATAGTTGTGTGTTTTTTTGTAGAGAGAAGTAGTGTATTTATAGGATTGTGCCCAAATTTGGCCGTTATGGTAGTCAATCAATGCACTTGTACTTGCAATAATTTGAATTTTGAATTCGCCGGCTAGGTTTTTATTTCCCAAACATGCCGACTAGTATGGCCGGCAGGGTCGTAATTGTATTACCCTACCGACCTTTGTATGATTTTAGGCATCAGGAGTTGCCTTTCTTCTGTGTAACAGTCAGGAAGGTATATGGATATTAGCTTGTCGGCAATTATATAGTCGGCAGGATCGTGATTTATAACCATGCCGACCTTAGTATGATTTTAGGCATTAGGAGAAGGTGTTTTCTGCAACACATAGTCGGCAGGGTCTATAATTTAATACCTTGCCGGATGTACAATAGCCTGGAGGGTATTAAACTGCTTACCTTGCCGACCCTGGTAACTATACCATTGAAGCTTTCAAGGGCGGCAGTCTGTCAGTTCAAAACCTTGTTGGCCATGGTTTAGTCGGTAATGTAACTTAAAAAAAACATTCCGGTGGAATGATTGATACTTTACATAGCTAAACAAACCTATCATTCAACAACTAGAAATCCAACATTTTTTGTCCAAAATACGAAAAAATGTCCCATAAACCTTACAAAAAACTTATGTCCAACCAATAACCTTAATATTTGTCTACCACAACATAAAAAAATTAACTAGAAATGCATTCATTAACGACCACGACCACGGCCCCATTTAGCATTATCACGACCACTACTACTACCACTACCATCACCACGGGAACGAGCCCTATTTTTTTCAGCATTCATCTTAGCTTGTGCTTCCTTCCTGGATTTTTCTTCCCTCTTTACTTCAGCATCAGCTTTCTTGAACAATTCATAGGCATCCTCATTGTCAACATTGCTAGCATAGTGAATGTGCTTGGTTTGCTCTTCAATCGACAAAGGCTCTCCTCTTTCTCTCGCACAACACAAAACCTTCACAAAGGTCTTCAAATGCTCCTTCTATTTTCAATTAAACAATAAACAATTAATAGAATGATTCAATAATGTAATCTTAAAACAGTAAGAGCAACTCTGAAATACTTACAAAGAACTTAAGACTTGTTGTTGGGTCTTTCATTGCCATCTTCCTCTTACGAGCCAATTGTTCAGCAGTCTATTCCCTAATCACAGTAGGACGATCCCATCCCAAGTACCACGTCATCTATTTCTCATGAGCTTCATGACCTTCGGTCACCTCGTCCAAAAGACACGTATCGACTTTACGGTAACGTCTTCCGTTCCAATGATCTTTAATTGGTGCTGGAGCGTAATGAACGTCAATACATTTTTGGGACGTGATGCACTCCTCCCTCACCACTTTAAAAAATGACTCAGCATCGAAATTGGATTCTTCTTAGATGTAACCCAATTTTCGCATTACCCGATGTGGATCGTACATTGAAAATCCATGGGAGAACAACAAGGGACCGTAGTATAATGCAACATCATCTCTCCTTGAGATTAATCCTTGATTTCTAGCATCTCGATATGGATCAAATATTACCTCATCCGCAGTCAATTTGTCCATGGCAATTCGCACGTTGATAAGCTGTTACGGTATATCCATATCCTGAGTACCCTTAAAGCTGTATTTCTATCCTATTGGCTTATCAATTGCAAGCTTGTAATTCACTTTGACGTAGGAGTTGGCTTTCACCAAAGTAGGGAAGTGATCATATATCCAAACCTATGCAAACACAAAGTTTAGTAAGAATCTTACATTACAAGCATTTTGCAAATATAAATTGATTTACACAATAAAATTACCTGGAAGAGATATATATTTACATTAACTTGCGCAGTGAGTGCCCTTGATGCCTTTGTCAACTCATTGTTCAAGAAGGAGACCATCGCAGTACCCCAAGAATACTCATGTATCTGATCTAAGGGATCCAATAGTTGCATATACATGGCGTCGACCAAGCTTCCGGAACTGTTGGGGAAGATATATTTGACCAGGACGTAGAGCAGATAAGCTGACACGGTAGCATTGATTTGCACCAAGTCCACCCTTCCTTCCTTATCATAGATTTTCTTGGTCCCAGAGAATGTGTCCCTCAACTTATTCAGATTAAACTTCTTGCTTAGATTACCATCCTTTATCACAAGCATAGACTTCATCTCAACCTGATTCCAACCGAACAAAGTTTTGGTTAATTAGAAGATATCCTCCCAAGAAATTCTATTATCGAACCCTCACTGATTGTTTTTCCCTCAACCTCGAGGCCTCGAATTTGATGAGCATCATCGGGAGTTATCACCATCTCACCGAATGGGAATAACATTATATCAATCTCTTCGTAGAACCTCTCACATAATGCAGATACGGTAACTCTATCATACTCAATATTCGAACTCTCTACCGCAGGCTACAACCCAGAGTTCTTGACAATCGGTTGCACCTCATCACATTCCTCGTCAAGATCCCATTTCATAGTCATTGAACATGAAGCTTGGCGCCTCAAGATACGTATGGCATGCTTGTGAACCTAAATACCAAAAACATAAAATGAAAAGAAATACAAACACTTGACACAAATTTAAGATAGATAAGATACTCTTAAATAAATAAAAAAGATGGATTGAGATTACTTACGATAGTATTTTGGATTTCACATGCCCATGAGTCTTTGTATCCAAAAAGAACATTTCCACCATCTTCTGGGGTCCCCTTTAGAGCCTCACCTAGTTTCAGTGTAACCTTCAAGTGGGAGAGAGGCATGTGAGAATCAGCTGGTTTAGTGATAACCCTCTTCTTCTTTCCGGTTTCACTAGTACTTGCAGCTTGGGTTTGTTCCCCAACTTCTCCTTCTTCCTCTTTCTCTTCAACAATTCCATCTTCTCTACCCTTATCTTTATCTCCATTACCATCATCATCATTACCTCCTCCAACAGGTGGCATGTCTTGATCACCATCATCATCACCATCATCATCATCATTACCTCTTCTACTAGCAGCCGGAGTTCTTTCAACATCATCATCATCATTACCTCTTCTACCAGATGGAATTGATTGGTATTCATCTGGAGTTTCATCTGAATCATTTGGTTCCGGTGGTGGTTGAGAATCATCTCGTACACGGATCTTTAGCGTTCCCGGCTCAATGAATTCCCCTCGATGTGTTGCAGTCAAAAGTTTTTCACCAACATGAGGAGGTCTTGAAGGAGGAGTAATAGTTATCTTCTTTCCCTTTTGCGACCTAAACAAGAAATTTAAAAAAAAAAAAAATCAACAGCCGGCGGGGTCGACAAATATAATCTTGCCGGCGACAAAATAGTCAGAAGGGTCTATAACTATAATCCTTGCCGGCTATGGTTTAGATGGCAGGGTATTACTCAAATAACCTGCTGGCGTAATATAAACTCAAATAACTAAAATGCATCAGGAGACACAAAAAAATTGAAATACAGCCGATAAGGTAAAAAATTATAATGCACCGACTTAAAAAAATAACTAGCGCCGGCAGGCTCCTAGGTTGAATAACTTGTCGACCCTGTAAGTAGCAGTTACAGATATTATCAGCTGGCAAGATCTTCAACCTAAGAGCTTGCCAACTAAACCTAGCTATGAAACGTCGGCAAGGTCGTGGAACAAACATCTTGTCGGCCAAATAACTGCAAATTCAGAATTTTTATTTTTCTGACCTAATTTGACATGCAAACATGAAATTGAAGTACTAGAGTGAGTTTAAGTAGGCCCTTACTTTCTTAATCGCGTCATTTCTTCTGTTTCAGCGGCGTTGATTTCTTCTTCTTCAACGGTTTTTTTCTTCACTTTCCTTTGAACTAAACTTGCAATTCCAGGGTTATATTCATTGGGTTTTCGATTTGCTCATTTCAGACGACTATCCCTCGGCCGTGGTTGCTCCATGGTTGAAGATTAATCGGAATTTTCGAATCGACGAGTTTTGATGGTGGTGTGATGGAGAGCCGGTATGGTTGTGGAGGAGAAGAAGAAGAGAAAAAGGAAGATGAAATGAAAACAATAAAACTGATTCAGGGTAATTAAAATTATAAAGGATAAGGGTAGTATTGTAACTTCATCCATATTTGATCTCCCATTAGTAAGGGCACTATGTCCATATAAATATGGGTATACCCCAATCAAGCCGGTATAATTAAGTGCGCAAGGAAATGACTCCATATTTCTGTCTATATGCAATGGCTTTATGCTTTAATATCGGAATCGCGAAGAAGCGAGAGTATTGTTAATAGTACGTGTCAACTAAACAGTATTGTCTGGATTCTGGAAAGAGTATAATTGGAATCAACTTCCAGGCGAGATGGCTCCTCTTCTTGGTGATGCACGGCCCTTTGTATGCAAAGAGTAATGTTGGAGAGGTGAACAGTGATCAGACCATCTTGCACCTCCTTCAGTTTAAACCAGTGAGAGACTGAACCTTCTTTTAAATTGGATGCATGCCTAGTGTGTATGTTTTTGTATAGATGATCTTCTTTACCTTCTATACTGTATAGACGATTTATAGTATGAAGTGCTCGGTACTTATTATAATTATCGGTACTTGACTATATGCTTGTCACGGCTTCAAGCACCTGTTCAGTCAATAGTTAAGACCAGGCCTTGAAATAATTTGATTCATTCTTTGACGCCATCTTAGACTACTAGTTCGGAGGAAGTGATCAATTCGTCCCCTGAAGTGTACGAATGATACTAGTGAAGGAAAAAATATACGATAATGACGGGCTAAGAAAACGGAAAATGGGTCATTTGTCTAAAAAAATTTAAAACACGGATCAAATGGACGAGTAAAAAATTTTATGGGTGAAATGGACAAAAATAGCAAGGATGAAACTGGTTTCATCCTGGCCTTAACTTAAAAAATAGCAAGGATGAAACTGGATGCATCCTGTGTAAAATAAAAATAAGGAAAAATATTTGAAAATGGGCAGGATGAAACTGGTTACATCCTACCAATTTTTAAATTTTTGTCCATTTAAACAGTATTTAAATCTAACTGTCCATTTCACCCAGGAAATTTTGAATTTGGTCTTTTTAACCAATTTTGTGCTAAGAAAATACTGCTTGAGAGTCGAGAACACAAATGGGTTTCGGTTGTCGAGTTGCAGCGTGCGGACGTGATTCGTACAACTCAAATACTAAATGTGGGAATTAAGTGTTTGACCCTCCCCTCACTCTCTCTTACTTAAATGACATTTGATTTAAAACTCAATTTTAAAAGAATTAACCAATTTTATTGAAATGACCCTAAAAAAAGGAGGGTTATTTGGATAAAGATGTTTGATGATATTATCAAATGATAAACTATATCCTTTAAGGATATAATTGTCATGACAACTTAAACATAACATGTCTCACGAATCATAAGTAAGAATTCGACAAATTTTATATATTTGGAAAGCTTTTTAAAAGATCTACACAACGAGCGTAAATACAACTATCAAATTTTCATTTCATATAATTTTTTTTATTTTTTAAGTAATTTTTTAAATTTTCTTCATATTTTATAGTGTGCAGACAATATGCACACTAATTTTATGTGCAGAAAATATGCACACTAATTTTTTGTAAACAATTTTTTTAATTTTCTTCATATTTTATAGTTGCAGAAAATATGCACACTGATTTTATGTGCATACAATATGCACGCCGATTATAATATTTCAGGACCACTAGAATAATTTACGAATTTTATTAAATATCTTGGGACCAAAAGAGTAAAACCCATAATTTTCAAGGTCATAAAAATAAATTTCACATACTAAATTGCGGGACTCACTGCCACGATATAATCTCTTTCTTTTTTTTCCGTCTTTAAAAGGCAGAGTTGGACTTCGTTCACAAAAATTCGTGGAACCGAGATGTGGGACTACGTAGAACCACCCCTCACAACAACACAGTACAATACTAAAAACATATGTAACAGGGTGCTGAAATTTTATTGTGACTTTTTATTTAGATTCTTATCTATAATTATTAGATGTGCGTCCGTGCGCTGCACGGGCTCAGATTGGTTGCCCAAGACTACACCTAAAAAGAAAATTACCCGTGTAATTCTTTTTTAACTTAAAGTTTTTTTTTTATGCTAAAGATGGGAATTTTATTAATCTGAAAGGGAAGAATTGTCTAACACTAATTGACTCTCAATAATACTAGGAGGACTGTCAAACCAGGTCCTAGTGACACCAAATTTTCTGCTGAATTTTGCTAGTATATCAGCAGTTTTATTACACTTTCTAGGGAAAAACTGACATTCCCATCTATGGATAGATTTTAGCCTTTCAATAGCGTCAAGCAGAATAGTCTCATTCTCCCTTGAAATCACTGGAGCATCCTTATTGATATAGCCTTCAATTCCTTGAAGATCCGTCTCTAACACTATCAGGGACAGCTGCAACTCCAAGCTCCAAATGAAAGCATCGTAGAAAGAAAAACATTCTGCCTACTCATCATTCTTTATTCTTGCATAGCACTTTGAGAGGAAACCCCTCCAATTCCCTGCAGAATCACGTAAAACAAGTGCAATACCTGTTAGACCAATGTTAGGATCAAATGATGCATCACAATTAATCTTTAGAAAGGAAAAGACGGGAGGTTTCCAATGTGTTGTAGTGTGCAGAGTGTGTCGTTCTATATTATTGTAATCATGTTGCCTATTGTACAGTTTCTCAATATAGATAGAGAAACTTAAGGCCTTTCTCACCACCCCTTGTGGAGTAGCTTTTATATTCTGGAAATTTACATCACATCTTGTATTCCATATAGTCCACGATATTGCCATAGACAAATGTAAACAACTATTGCTTATCACTTGTTGTTGGTCTTGCTGCAACCAATCTTCAAACACAACAGCTATGTTGTTATGAGCTCCAGAAATAATATTAGCACCTCCAGGTATTAGCATCTACACTGCTCTAGAGAAAGGATAGTTAAACATCACATGCATTAAGTCCTCATCATGTTGATTGCATAAAGGGCACTGCCTGCTAATATATCTGCACGCTCTAGATAGACGTTCCTTTGTTGGTAGGATGTCAATTAAGCATTTCCAGAAAAAATGTTTAATTCTCGGCCAGGTTTGGATGTTCCAAAAATCCTTCCATCGAACAGCTGTACTAGGAACGATAGGAGATAACTGTATGTTTCCCAGACTAAGCTCATAAAGCTTGTTGTATGATGATTTAAGTGTGAATTTCCCGTTCTTTGTTAATTTCCACACTAGCTTGTCTTCAGCAGATGCAGGGATTCTCATCCACATGATTAATTCTGCAGTCTGTGTATCAAAAAGATGTCGTATTAGCTCAGTGTTCCATTGTCTCGTTTTTTGAAGCACTAGTTCTTGTACCCAAACATACTTCTCACTATCTGTCACACTTTATCGCGGAACTGGTGGAATATTGAGACCTACCACCCAAATATCTAACCAGATCTTTATTTTATTCCCTCTTCCCAACCTCCAGTGATTGTTTTGCTTTATAAATCCGATCTTATTTTGAACACCATTCCACGCCCAAGAACAGTTAGTTTTAATATTTGCATGGAGAATACTAGTATATGGAAAATACTTAGCTTGTATTTCCTTCACCCACCGAGCCTTCGTGTTTGTGCAGATTCTCCAAGCAGCCCTCACTAATAAAGCTTGGTTAAGAACTTTCAAATATCTGAAACCTTGGCCACCCAGATTTTTGTGTATATCCACTCTTTTCCAGGAAGTAACATATGTAGCCTTCTTTTCCTCAAAGCCCCACCAAAAATCCCTTTGCGCAGCTTCAATTTTGTTGATTGTTTCCATTGGTATCTGTAAGCATCTCAAAGAATATGTTGGGATTGTGTTCGTGACATTCCTTATCATTAAGGACTTACCACATTGCGACATAGTACATCCATTCCAAGATGAGAGTCTACCCTTTACTCTGTCAAATAGGTGGGAAAAATATTCTATCTTTTTCCTACCAACTATAAGGGGTATTCCGAGATACTTTTCATCTGAATTCATTCTTGGAACCTTCAATCTTCTACACAATAGTCTGCAGAATCTTTGAGGTACCTGAGCTCTGAAGTAAACACTTGATTTACTGAAATTAACCAATTGACCTGATGCAACTCCTAAATATTCAATAATTTTTAGCACGTTATTAACGTTATATAGGTCAGTATTTAAGAATAACAAACAGTCTTCCACGAAGAATAAATGCGAGATTGATGGTGCGCTTGGTGCAATTTTGATCCCTTCAATCTGGTTCAACTGCTCAGCTTGATATAACTTCCTCGAAAAATCTTCCATCACAATAGTAAATAGATAGGGTGAAAGGGGATCACCCTGTCTTACACCCCTTGTTGGCTGATAGGGAGAGCATGGAGCGCCATTCAAAATAATTGAGATTTTGGTAGTGCTGATACACTGCATTATAAGATTGCACCAGTCTGGACAGAAACCATTTGAAGCATAACATTGTAGGATCAGAATATCGCACCAATAATAAACTTACGAAATCTTCATCAGCAACACTGCGAAGATGTCGCAGAGTGATCTCAGAAATGACATAACAAATGACGACATCATAAACATGAAGAAAGTATGCTGATCTAGCGAAGTTTAGGATGTTTGCGAAATTAACATTTGTAAGCCTGCGAAATGCAGCAAGCCAGATCCGAAATTAAAGGAAATCCTAGTTGTCATCCACTATGTGATTACCCTATATAAAGAGCCGAATAGGCTTAAGGAAGGAGAGATATTTTTCGAGTGTTGAGCAAGTAGTTAGGAGAGAGAAAGTCTAGAGAAGTTGTTAATTTATTAACTTCATTTCTTTCCTTTCTTGTAAAATTTGTGAGATTAGTCAATAAAGATTGTGATTGTTGATCTTAAAATGATTTGATTGTATGAATTCTTGTGAGGGGTGTAGTGTGGGATTTCCTGCAACTACATAATGGCACTAGAAACAGGGATTGAAAGTAAAAAATTGTGGAAATTGTTGTGAAGATTGTTCAAATCAATAAAATGATGAAAGAAAAAAGCAAACCAGTTGAAGAAAAGATAATTAAGATTAATAAGAATAAAAGAAGATTGGAGTGTAGCGTAATCACAAAAACGATGATTAATGAATTCTATGAGAACATTAGAGGAAGAATACATAAACGAGATTTTGAAGGAAATAAAATTATGACGGTGGAGAAAATATCCCCCTTGAAGGATTGGGAAAAGCAAAAAAATTACATTCACAACAGCAGAGATACCAGGAGAAAGTTTAAATCACATATCTCCTTTGGTAATCACAGTAACAATGACACGGAAAGAAGAGGGAAAATCAACAAAAAGTATGGAAGAATGGGCGATGAATAGAACTTTGATAGATACAGGAAGTTCAGTGGACATAATATTCTATCATGCATACAAAGGAATGGGATACAAAGATGAAGAAATGTCTCCTTCATCGTATCATATTCATGGTTTCAGCAAATCTACAACAAAACTGTAGTAGCAGGAAATCTCACACTACACCCCTCACAAGAATTCATACAATCAAGTCATTTTAAGATGAACAATCACAATCTTTATTGATTAATCTCACAAATTTTACAAGAAAGGAATTAAATCAAACTAAGAAATTAACAATTGTTCTGGACTTTATCTCTCCTAATGACTTGCTCAACACTTGAAAAAGATCTCTCTCCTCCTTACGCTTATTCAACTCTTTATATAGGGAATTACATAGTGGATGACAGCTAATCTGTCCTTTATTTTAGGATCTGACTTGCGATATTCTCGCAAGAGTTATATTGTTAATTTTCGCAAACACTCTAAACATCGCAAAGTCATCACACTTTTCTCATGTTTCTACAATCGTCATCTGTTACGTCATTTTTCAAATTATTCTGCGACGCTCGCAAAGTGTTGTTGATCAAGTTTCGCAAATCTATCCTTCTTGCGATATTCTGATCCTACATCTTGCCTCTTCTCATGTCTTCTCTGCGAAGGAGAGAATGTCATGAGAAACAGTTTTTCAAAATGCCGCAGCTGTTTATATTTTCTTTCAAATTCTTTTCCTATTGACAAGGCTCCGTGAATTAAGCATAACCGTCAATACGTGTTGAATATTCCTTTAATTACTGGCACGTTTTATCATTAACCGGACATCTTCATTTGCCTATTTAAAGAGGGATCCGGAAGAAAGAGAGTTTTTTTCTTTTATTTCGTTTTCATCTTCTTCATCTTCGTATCTTCTGCAAATATTCATCATCTGCAAATTTCCTTATTTATCAAATTCATTTTCTTCTACTGTTTTCTTCTATTTCCATGGAGTCACCAAGGTTAATTCTTCTTCTTTTCTTCTATTGATTTTGCTGAAATCATCTTGTTTGTTCTTTGTGTAATTCCTATACTGTTTCTTCTTTTTCAGCAAAAGCGCTTCCAGTACCAAATTTACAGTCCCAAACCCTAATGCTCCCAAAAGTTCGCAACTCAAGGTTTCTGCGAGAAATAGAAAGTCTGCGAATAACAAGGTAGTAAGAAACACTATTATTATTTAATAACAATATTGTTGCCTCTGTTTCTTATCTAAGTTGTGATTCACAGGGTGATGGGGGTGCAACTAATCCTCCCAATAAATCTCGCCAAGCTAAAATTGTCGATGTTTCTGTTTCTTTTCCCAAACTTGGTCTTTAAACTTATTCTTCGCAAACTGAATCTCCTCTTCCTGTTTGCGAAAACATCGCAATAAGCTCTGATGTTTTAACTAATCCTTGTACGGATGAAATACCTATTACACAACCTGTTGCGAATAAAATCTCTTCCTCCCCTGCAACCAATATTTCTCAAGTTCATTCCACCATAATCTCAACCCTTGATCTTCCTCACACCTTATCCTCAAATGATGTCTCTTTTTCAAAAGATGACGATCATCAACTTTCTATTGTTACTTCTTCTTCATCTGAGTTTCTCTCTTTCTCTAAGGAAACTGCAGATGGAGTGGCTCTTTCCTTAAAAGTCTTATCTGATCTTTTAGTTGACGCTAAGAAATCACATATGGACCCTGTCAAATCTGGTGTTTGCGAAATTTTAGGTAAATATCTTGGTTCTGATAGGACAGCTTCGCAAACATCCTTAGAGAAGGAAGTTGAAGTCTTGAAGGAGAGTCTTCTCCTTGAACATCAGAAGTTTCAAAATGCTTCTTTGGACTGCGAGCTTCTTCGCAAGAAAAATAATGATTTAAAAGGTATGAATTTCTTTTCTTTGTTCTTAACTTTACTCTTAACAAATTTGTTCTTTTCATGTTGTTCATTCTTAAAGGATTTTTTCGCTTGTTAAGCTTTAATCCAGAAACGAATGATGAAGAGATTTCAGTTTGAATCTGCCGCTGAAGAAATTCTCGTTTATAGAGATAGTTGGATGGACCAATATAACCAATTAGATAATCTTCATACATAGTGTGTTGATCAAATAGATAATCTTACCAAAGAGAATACTCAATTAGTTCAAGAGCAAAACTCATTAAGCATCGAAATATCTCGTCTCTCTTATTTTTTGACTAAAGCTAACTTAGAGATGGAAACTTTATCAGATGAAAATAAAACTCTATCTCAGGAGAAGCAAGATCTTTCAAATATGGTGGCGCTATCTTCGCATAAACTAATTGTTCTCCAAAAAGTGTGTGATAGTCAAGAACAATCTCTTCGCTCGCTGAAAAATGAACTTGAAGAAGTAACTGAATCATCTATTGCTAAGAAAAATACACTTATGCAGGGTAGGATAATTTTAAGTGTGAAATCAAATGAACTTCAAGAACAGTACTCCAAATTAGAAGAATCTTATTCTTCTCCTGCGAAGGAAAACACTTTTCTCATTTCTAAAGAAAAGAATTTAAAATCTCGTCTGAAAGGTCTAGTTGGAGATAAATTTGATGATAATATGAGTCATTGGAAGAATACTTGCTTGTCACTAATTCGAAATCTAATATCTCAAAAGGAAGGTAGTCATTTTGACTGCCTCAAACATCTTTCTTTTGCCAAACTTCTTTGCAATATTTCCCTTGCGAGGTATTCTCCTAAGTAATTTTTGTTTTTATCTTTCACAGAATCTGAAAGAAAGCTTCAGTCTTCCATTTCTACTTTGGATTCTAAACTTGCCAAGGTTCGCAAAGAAAATGGTTTGCTTACTGCTCATCTTTCCCGCTCTCGTGATCGAGCAGAAAGGAAGTATGATTATCTTGAATATTTCAAAAACATGGAGATTAGAAACCGTGACAGAGCTTTCCTTCGCCAATATCATCTCAGTGCTAAAGTTATTGTGAATGAGGTTCTGTTTTCCAAATCTCTTTCTCATGTATCACTCAAACCTCTGGAAGTAGATGAAGATGAAATTCCTCGTGCTGGTGACAGTGACTTTGATTACGAAAGTGGTGAAGAAAGTGCTTCCCAAGAAATCTTAGAAGAAGAAGAAGAAATCCATACTAAGGAAGGAGATGTTGGTGATGAAGCAATTGCTGGTGATGAGCCAAATGAAGAAGAAACCAGGGTCGACCAAGATAAGGAAAACACTGGCAAAGATGATAAAGTTGGTGGAGATGATAAGGTTGGCGAAGAAGACAAAGTTGGTGAAGAAGATCTTGAAGTCTGAGTTCTAATTTTATTTTCTTGAATTACTCTTTATCCTCTTGCGAACAATGTACTTTGGACCTCTTCTGGAATCAATTTTGCTTTTGGTATTTTAATAACTTGCGAGAAAGAACTTGCGAACTTGCGTGAAAGATAATGACATCTTATTTATTGATTCCCATACTTGCCTCTCATTATCTTTCTTGTGATATATGATCTGCATGAAAAATGATTAGTACTTTACAAAAATAATTTATGTTATTATGTGGCCTTATTTTTCCTTCCTAGATAAAGGTCTTATTTCGCCATCTTTTGTATTGCGACAAAATCGCAGGACGTTTCTACACTTTCATGTGGAAACCCATTGATCCTGCCTTAACATTTTATTCTTTTGTATTTTTGTTGCGACAATATGACAGGTCTAAATTTTCTTGCGAAATTAAAGCCCCATGACATTGTCGTATTGCGAAAAAATTGCAGGACGTCTTTACACTTGCATGTAATGACCCCTTGATCCCGTCTTATCTTCTCTTTTGTATTATTGCCTCTTTAGGAATGTTGAAAAAATATGACAAGTCTTAATACCCCCGTGAGTAAGAAGCATCATGACATTTACGTCTTAAGACACTTATCATCTCCCTAATGGAGGGTGCCGCCCTTATCTTCCCCCTGGTTTCCCTTTCAAGGAGACGTACATCGGCCATACAATACTAGCTCCTACCATCCAGTCTTAACAACAACCAGTTGTGTTCGTATCCTCTTATCCCTTTTGCCTATATGGATTATGGTTACGAGACTGCACCCTAAGTGGGGTTTTCTTCGGGTCAAGTGTATCATAGCCAAGATTTTCCAAGAATGGACAGGGTAGTTTCATACGCCTCGGGCACCCTTGGATCAATCGTGTACCTCGGCGCTTTGGTCATACTATGCGCCCCTTAGGAGAGTCCTTCATACCTTAGTCTCCCAACTCAAGTCATATGCTTAAGTTGAGAATCCAAGGTGCCTCTCCTGGATGGGCTTTCATTGACCTCAAATCTCCATGGATCAGGTTCCAGCAGCGGTGTAACCTTATCGCTGAGCCATGCAACATATACCCCCTTCTATGACGTACTTTAGGTCTTACATTTGCCTCTTGAGAAATTGTATTCGCGAACTAGGGTGTACGCCATAAAGGTTCGTCCCATTCTGGATCTTAAATGATCATTTCTTGCGAAATTTTCGCACATTCTTATTTGATCTTGAATAATCTCGCAATAATTTTTTCATTAATTTTTTTTTTGTTAATACTTACTTTGTTATATCATACATCGTCTCATCAACTAGGGATTCTCAAAGTTCTTCACGGGTAATATTTTTTTAAATATAGGCTATTCCATGGTCTACCAAGTCTTTGACCAACATCTTTACCCTCTAGATCCATCAATTTGTATGCCCCTGTTCCAATTATCTCTTTTATAATGTAAGGTCCATCCCATTTTCTCACTAATTTTCCACCACCGTCTCGCTGATAATTTGGCGTCTCGCGAAGAACCAAATCACTTGGATAAAATTCACGTGGTTTGACACGCTTATTGTATTCTCTTGCTAATCTCCGTTTATAATTCTCCATATGATGTAAATCTTTTTCCCTCTTCTCTTCTAATTCATCCAATTTGCTTAGGATTATTCCAGCACTAAGTCTAAGATTCTTTTCTCAGGCCTCTGTTTTCATCGTGGGTATAGCAACTTCTGTTGGTAACACTGCCTCAACCCCATATGTTAGACAGAAAGGTGACATTCAAGTTGCTTCTCGCCTAGTTGTGTTGTAAGCCCATACTGCATTATGTACTTGTTCGCACCATGCTCTATTATGTCTCTCCAACTTCTTCTTTAGTATATCTGTGATTGTCTTATTTGTTTCCTCTGCTTGCCCATTATCCTGTGGGTATAAAGGAGTGGATTTTCCGTATTTTATTTTAAATGCATTAAGCAACATTTCTATATTATGCCCTTCAAATTGCTTCCCATTATCAGATACCAACTGTGCTGGAATTCCAAATCTGCAGATGATATTTTCAAAAATGAATGTAAATATGTCTTTGTCACGAATGTGATGTACTTCTTTTACTTCTGCTCATTTTGTGAAATAATCCGTTGCGATAATTAAGTATCCTTTTTGTCTGAATCCTGGTACAAATGGTCCCACAATATCTAACCCCCACTTTCTAAAATGCCACACACTGGTTGAGGATGATAAGGGTGCTCCAGGTGCATGTATTCTTTTTCCATGTCAATGACAATCTTCGCAACGCCTTGATACTTGCTTTGCATCTTCATGCATATATGGCCAATAATAACCTTGTATTTTTGTTCTATATGCCAAATATCTTCCTCCGATGTGGTTGCCAGCATCTCCACTATGTAGCATTTTTAATATTTTATCTCATTCTTCTCGTGTTAAACATCTAAGTGATGGTCCATTAAATGATTTTCTATACAATGTCCCATCCCTTAATTCATAATTTGTTGCACGACTCTTTAATTTGTGTGCTTCCAATCTGTTTCTTGGTATTTCTCCTCTCGCTAAATATGCATGAAGTTCTGCTCTCCAATCTGCGATATTGTCATTTGGCCCTTCTGTACCACCTTCTACTATCATTACATCTACTTCTTCTTCCTATTCTTTATTGATTGATGGCGATAAAAGTGTTTGTATATTTATGCATCTCGTTTTTGGATCTGTCATCATACTTGTAATGAAAGCATAAGCATCTGCGAGTCTATTATCCTTCCTTGATATATGCCTCCATTTTATTTTTGGGATTTTCGCTAACAATTCTTCAAAAAGTTTCTTGTATTTCTTCAAGGATGGTTCATTTGTTGTGTATTCTCCTTTTATCTGGCGAATGACTAGCTGCGAATCACTAGTAATTCTATCATTTTCTAATTTCATTTCTATTGTGAATTTTAGGGCATGTACCACAGCTTCATATTCTGTTTCATTATTAGTGTATGCGAACTCCAACCTAAATAAAAAAGCCATCTTTTCTCCCTCTGGTGAAATTAAGATAATTCCAAATCCATTACCTTCCCCATTTGAGGACCCATCCACCAATATCTCCCATCTATTTGGTTATGTTAACAAGTATTTTGGATCTCCTTGTTCTTCTTCTATAACCATCATTTCCTCAACAGCGTCATCATCTTCTAAAGGAAATTCTGCTAAAAAGTCTGCAACAACTTATGATTTTGGTGAAGATAACACTTCATATTTAATTTCGAAATGTCCTACTTGCGCATTCCATCTCTCTACTATGCCTGATCTTTTTGAGTTCTTCATTACTGATTCAATTGGTACCTTTGTTAACATTTTAACTTTATGTGCCTGAAAATATATGCGGAGCTTAAAGGTCGCATACACCAATGCTTGAATTAGTTTTTCACTTTTAGAATAATTTCTTTCTGCGGAATTGAACGTCTTGATGATGTAGTAAATTGGTTTTTCAACTCCTGCATTTACTCGCAATAACACAACACTTAATGCATGCGAAGTTGTCGCAAAATAGATTAGCAGCTCTTCTCCCGGTTCTGCCTTTTGTAAAATAGATGTATTCGCCAGGTATTCTTCTATTCCTTGAAAACCTTTCTCACATTCATCTGTCCATCTGAATTTTGTTCCCTTTTTTAGTATGCTGAAGAAATGTTTACATTTACCAAATAATCGCGAAATGAACCTTCCCAACGAAGCTAAGAGTCCATTTAACTTTTGCACATCTTTTAATGTCGGTGGTGTTGGCATATCACGAACTTCTTGTACTTTCTATGGGTCAACTTGTATTCCTTCCTTGGATACAATGTATCCTAAAAACATTCCTGAAGCAACTCCAAAAATGCATTTTTCTGGATTCACCTTGATGTTAAAATGCCGCATCTGTTCAAAAATTTCCTTCAGATCTTGTACATGGTTTTTAGCTTCTTTACTTTTTATCAACATGTCATCTACGTACACCTCTAATGTTTTGTATATCCACTTTGTGAATACCTTCTCTACCATCCTTTGATATGTTGCTCTTGCGTTTCGCAAACCAAATGGAATTTTTGTATAACAATATAACCCTCTTGGAGCTAAAAAAGAAGTATGTTCTTGATCTTCTTCGGCGAGAGGAATCTGGTTGTATCCTTTATACCCATCTAGAGAAGATATTCTATCATTTCCTGCTGATGATTCGACCATTTGAGGTATATCTGGTAATGGAAAGTTGTCTTTAGGACAAGCTTTGTTTAGATCTGTAAAGTCTATGCAAATTATTATCCCATTATTTTTCTTTGGAACCACAACCATGTTTTTTATCCACTCCGGGTATTTTTCTTGTCTTATAATTCCTGCATCTAGCATTTTCTGCAGTTCCTATTCTATTTTAGGATGGTAAGTTGTTGCGATTTTTAATATCCTTTTCTTAAATGGTCTTGCGTCTTTGTTGATCTCCAATTTATGACATGCAACTGATGGATCTATTCCAGGCATTTCATCCATGTTCCATGCGAAAATATATTTATATTCTCGCAAGAGATTGACGGTTCTTTCTTCCTCATCTGTACCCATCTTAGTTCCAATTTTCAACATTTTAGGTTCTTCTTCAGTTCCAATATTTCCTTCTTTTGTTGGTTCTGCAGCAGTGTAACTTGCTTCAGGTTCTCCCATTGGTGTTGGTTATTTTATAATTTTCGCTGGTTTATCTCCTTCTTGCGAAATTTCGCTGGATATTCCTTTTCCTTCTTCCGCTCTTATCATGTAGATTTTAAACTCCTCTTCTTTCTTTGCTTCTTTCGCCATCTTCCTGCGAGCTTTTCATTTCTTCACTCGTCCTTCATAATTTTTCACTTCAATTTGATAACATAGTTTCGCACCTTCAATATCTCCCCTAATTTCGCCAATCCCGCCTAGCATAGGAAACTTAATGCACTGATATAATATTGATGCTACAACTTTGATTGCGTGTATCCATGATCTTCCCAACAGCATGTTATATGGTGACTCCATATCCACAACACATAGCGTTATTTGTGTTTCAATTTCTCCTAACAAAATTCTCACTGTTATTTCTCCTTTTGGTTTAGTTGTGGACTTTCCAAAACCATGAACATGATATGTTGGATGAGACATTTCTTCATCTTTGTATCCCATTCCTTTGTATGCATGATAAAATATTACATTCACTGAGCTTCCCGTGTCTACCTAAGTTCTATTCACCGCCCATTCTTCCATAGATTTTGCTGATTTCTCCTTTTCTTTTCACATATTTGTTACTGTGATTACCAAAGGAGATGTTTGGTTCAAATTTTCTTCTGGTATCTATGCCGCTATGAATGTAATTTTATGCTTTTCCCAATCCTTCAATGGAGATATTTTTTCTACCGTCATAATCTTCTTTCCTTCAAAATCTCGTTTATGTATCCTCCCTATAATGTTTTCATGGAATTCATTAACCATCGTTTTTGTGATTACATTACACTCCAATCTTCTTTTATCCTCATTGATCTTAACCATATTTTCTCCAACTGATTTGTTGTTTTCTTTTATTATTTTCTCGATTTAAACAATTTTCACAATAATCTCCACAATCTTTAGTCAAATTTTCTTGATTTGATAATCTTCAGTCCCTGTTTCTAGCGCCAATATGTAGTAGCAGAAAATCCCACACTACACACCTCACAAGAATTCATACAATCAAGTCATTTTAAAATGAACAATCACAATCTGTATTGATTAATCTCACAAATTTTATAAGAACGGAAATAAATCAAAATAAGAAATTAACAACTTGTTTGTACCCCTAATATTCTACACAAGAAAATGGGCTAACCTAGGCCAACAAAACTCCTCTTACTAACTAAGAAGGGGTCATTGGGCCTTCAGTGTTTCCCATGGATAGCCATGAAGGCCTTGCAAAGACTCCATGTACAGCAAACCAAGCTAGGACTCACTAGCAAACACTCAACTCACAAGCCCAAGGGTAAAAACTCCAAGTTGAGCTAACAAGTCCCACATTGGCGTGAAACGTCAGCATTCTACAACCAACTGGCAGCTGCCACATTAGCATGAAGACACGTCAGCACCCTGCCACATTAGAAAGTGAGGTGTCAGCAAATAGGTGCCACGTCAGCAAAAACATTGACGTGGCAGGTGACACGTCATCAAAAATATTGCCATGTCAGAAATGTCGTTGACATGGCACTGGGCACGTCAGCAAAATGGGGTGCCACGTCACCAAAGGCAGTGACGTGGCAATTGACACGTCTGAAAGTCCGTTAGAAGTAACGCCGTTACTAACGGCGTCGGAATATTCTAAGCATATACCGTTAATGGTTAACGACGTCAGCATCTGCGGTTACTTTTAACGGCGTTACTAACGGCGTCAGTATATGCCTAACGCCGTCAGAATATTCCGTACCTTCAACGGATAAAAGCAATAGGTAGACGCCGGCGAGATGCCGGTGGCCCAAGCCGGCGGCCTATGCGAGCGGCAATCGGCAATTTGCTGCGATTAAGAACCATCGCAGATTAATCGGCGATTAATCGTAAATGATTAATTGGATGAAGTTATTCAGTGTATTTCGTTGCATCTTAGCTCCGTAGTCCCGGATGTTTATGCCCCAGACCAATTACTCTTGGGATTCTTACACCCCGTCTGATTACACCCACTTCTCTTACACTTTTGGTTATCCACACCCCATTTTGGCTCATTAACTATGATGGAAGTTATTAAGAATATTTTGGGAGCATGCAGGTGATCAATGCCAGAGTCATGCAACCATGCAGGCATGCAGGGCCAGTTACTACAAGAGGCATTTAAGGGCCAGTCATAACAACAGGAATGCAGGGCCATAACAGCAGGCATGCAGGGCCATTACTGCAATTGATGCCTGAACCTAAAATGGAAATTCGTGACCTATAAATGGATGATTTTACAACCAAAAAGGTAAGCAATCTTCATACCAAAAATACATGTTAGAAAAATCCTATTCTGACTTTAGCATCGAAGGGTTTTTTGCAGGTACCCCCCTCTTTCTCCTTTCTCTAGAAATTACTTGAAGATTGAAGCAGCGATCGATTCCCAACAAAAGCATCACAAATATTCTGTGTTTGGGGTAGAAGTAATTTTACCTTACAAACAGTGGTGCCGGCTAACGGTTTCGAAAAAATAAAATCGTGTTTTACTAGATCGAGATATGTCAATAATAAGACAGACTGCACGAAGGTCTGATTCTGAGAACAATTCCCAACCGCGCAGGAGACGCGAAATTGAGAGGGACGAAATTGAGGTTCAGTATGCACCCATTATACCCACTGGAAACAGACAGGGTCAAGATCATACTTATAATAGATCACTGGATCGTTTTCATGACGGAGCTACATATCCGAATCGGAGAAAGAAAAAACAACCAGTGATCGACATTGATGGGGAAAACCAAGATGTTCGTGGAAACAAAGGGTATGCATTCGGCATCCCCTCTAGGAAGAATCTCAATCGACAAGATCTGCGTGATGGCCGCATTGCGACTCCCAGTACAGAGGAAGAATAGCTACTGCATCGGCTAAAGGAGCTAGAGATGGAAAATGTTATCCTGAGATTAAACGTGAAAGCAAACATCGACCTAGGACTGGTGTTTTGAATAACCAGAGGGTACAATCTGTATGGAAACGCCTTGGAGGTCGAATTGGACCACAGGTCGCAGATTCTAATAGAGAATTAGTCGATCTTGATCGAAGAGACAAAAAGCTACTGGTCACCGGAGATTTACCGAAACGACCTAAGCGAGCAGGGGATCGGATAGCTGCAATACATCAGAGTGCAGCAAGGAATACATCTCATTCAAAACGCCTCAGAAATGATGAGGAGGAGGTTCAAGATTGGAATGATGATGAAGATTTTTCGCACGATTACGGTGCTCATTCGGAGCAAGGAAGAGCTGGAAAAGAACCTACTGGACCCCAGAGGAAAAATAGGAGATCGGATAATCATATTTCCAGAGGACCGGGATTATGAACAGGAAGGCAGTTCCGCAGATGGCAACCTAAACGCAATAATAGAAGCTCGTCTTGCTAAGATGATCGAGAAAGTGATGATGAAAAAACAATCCAAAGAAGAAAAGATGGACAGGCTACATTGAGCAGCAGGAGAACCTTTCAAGCAGAATATAAGAGAATTCAGACCGCCAATGAATTTTCTAGTTCCAAAATTACCGGAATTCGACGAGAAAACTGATGATCCAGATCAGCACATTTTACACTATGAGACTGTAGGACCAAAATATCGCTACAACACTATTTCTGCGATATTAACAACACTTTTGCGAGCGTCACAGAAGATTCTTTAACAACATTTCGCGAGCGTCACAGAAGAATCCAAAAGAAGCTAACGATGGAAAAAATACAAAGAGAGTATGTTTATCCCACGATGGTTATTGATTTTGCGAGAGAGAATATTATAGCAATCGCGATGAGATCACAGAGTAAATTCGAAAAAGGAGGAAAAGTTAGCTGTCATCCACTATGTAAAACCCTATATAAAGGGTTCGTTAGGTTCAGAAAAGGATGATGTGTTTTGGAGAGTTGATAAGGCTTTGAGGAGAGAGAAACTCTAGAAAGAAATTTGTACTTCTGAGTTCTTATATTTTTTGTAAAGAATTCTAAAATTAAAATAAGAAAAGTGTTGTTATTCATCTTCAAAATAATCCAATTTCCATAGATTCTTATCAAGGGTGTAGTGTAAGAATTCCTGCAACTACATTTTGGCGCCCAGAAACAGGGAGAATCAAGCTAAGAAATCTCTAATTACAACTTGAAAATTTGAGGAAATTTTTAGAGTTGAAGAAATGGCTAGAAGAAGAAGAAATACATCAGAACCACCGACAACTGTGGGGAGAAGTAAAAGACTTGCAGGTGAGGGAACAGGTGAATTAGAAAAATATTTAAGGATAAGATCAGGAAGAAATAAAATAATAAATGAAGCAGAAAGTTCAATTCAACAGCCGGATCAACAAGCACAAACACGAGATAGGAATGTGGATTATGATAGAGTGAGTGTGCATACTTGGAGGTCGGATTCGATGGAAGAAGCAGAAAATCGACAATTAAGAAATGAAGAAGGAGAAAGAAATCAAGAAATAGGTGGAGGATTAATTCATGAAGGATGTGAAAATGAAATGGTAGATGATTTGAGACAAAGAATACAGGAAGAAAGAAGATTAGAGGCAGAAGAGCGTGCGAATTTAACAAGACAAAATCATGAGCTAAGAATGGAGAATTTGAGGTTACAAATAATGAGATCAAGAAGTACTGTTAGATCAAATTCAAGATCATTCAGAGAAGAACCAAGGCAAAATTCCCCATGAGAAATGTTAGAGAAGAAGTGCAAAATTTAAATGGAGAACAACGTCATAGAGAATAAGAGATAATTGGAGATCGCTATAATTCGCATGGCGAAGCATTGGATAATAGACGTAACAATAGAAATCAAGGAGGAAGAAACAACCAAAATGAAGAAAAAAATTCAGAAAAGGTACAAGCAATTCGCGATATGCCAACACCTGCGACGGTAAAAGATGTGCAGAAATTAAATGGACTCTTAGCCTCGCTAGGAAGATTCATTCCGCGATCTTCAGACAAGTGCAAACATTTTTTCGATATACTCAAGAAGGGAACAAAATTCAAGTGGACAGATGAATGTGAAAAAGCTTTTCAAGGAATAAAAGAACATTTAACGAATATAACTATTTTACAGAAAGCTGAACCGGGAGAAGAATTATTGATTTATCTTGCAACAACCACATATGCGCTAAGTGATGTGTTGCTGCGAGTAGATGCAGGGGTAGAAAAACCAATTTATTACATTAGTAAAACATTCAATTATGCAAAGAGAAATTATTCAAAACTAATTCTAGCATTGGTACATGCAACTTTCAAACTTCGCATCTATTTTCAAGCACATAAGGTCAAAGTATTAACGAAAGTTCCAATTGAGTCAGTAATGAAAAATTCAAAGAGATCAGGCAGAGTTGAGAGATGGAATGCACAAGTAGGACACTTTGATATTCAATATGAAGTTTTATCTTCGCCAAAATCACAAGTTATCGCAGATTTCTTAGCTAAATTTCCCTTAGAAGATGATGAAGTTGTGGAAGAAATGATGGATATAGAAGAGGAACATGGAGATCCAAAAGAGTTATTAACAGAACACGACATATGGGAAATTTTGGTGGATGGATCCTCAAATGACGAAGGAAATGGGATTGGAGTTGTCTTTATTTCACCAGAAGGAGAAAAAACATCTTTTTCATTTAGATTAGAATTTGCATCCACTAATAATGAGACATAATATCAGGCCGTGATACATGCTTTAAAATTTGCGATAGAAATGAATTTGGAAAATACGAGAATCACCAGCGATTCACAATTGGTTATTCGCTAGATAAAAGGAGAATACACAACAAATGAACCATCCTTGAGAAAATACAAAAGACTTGTTGAAGAATTATCTGCGAGAATTCCAAAAATAAAATGGAGACATATATCAAGGAAAGATAATAGACTTGCAGATGCTTTTGCTTTTATATCTAGTATGATGACAAATCCATTGGCAAGGTGCATAAAGATTCAAATACTTTCATTTCCATAGGTAAACAAAGAAGAAGAAGAGACAGATGTAATGATGGTAGAAGCTAGCGAAGGAGAGCCAGCGAGCAATATCACAGATTGGCGAACAAATCTTCATGCATACTTGGCAAGAGGAGAAATCCCAAGAAATCGATTGGAAGCACATAAATTAAAAAGTAGGGCAACCAATTATGAATTAAGAGATGGAGTATTATATCGCAGATCTTTTAATAGACCATCGCTAAGATGTTTGACGAGGGAAGAAGGACAAAAGATATTGAAGATGTTGCACAGTGGTGACGCTGGTAATCATAGTGGAGGAAGATCTTTGGCGTATAGAACAAAAATGCAAGGCTACTACTGGCCATATATGCATGAAGATGCAAAACAACTCTCAAGGCGCTGTGAAGATTGCCAGCGATATGGAAAGAAGATACATGCACCAGGAGCACCATTATCATCTTCAACAAGTGTATGGCCTTTTGGTAAATGGGGGTTAGATATTGTAGGACCATTTGTACCTGGTTCTAGACAAAGAAGATATTTGATTGTCGCAACAGATTATTTCAGAAAATGGGGAGAAGTAAAGGCAGTACAACATATTCGCGATAAAGATATTTTTACATTCATATTTGAGAATATAATTTGCAGATTCGGGATTCCATCACAGTTGGTATCTGATAATGGAAAGAAATTTGAAGGGCAGAATATAGAATTGCTACTCAATGCATTTAAGATAAAGTGTGGAAAATCTACTCCTCTATATCCACAAGCAAATGGTCAAGCTGAAGCAACCAATAAGACAATCGCAGACATCTTAAAAAAGAAGCTAGAAGGATACCACAGGGCATGGTGTGAATAGGTGCATAATGCAATATGGGCCTACAATACAACTAGACGAGAAGCTACTGGAATGTCACCTTTTTGTTTGACATATGGAGTTGAAGCTGTGTTACCAACAGAAGTAGCTATTCCTACAACAAAAAGGGAGGCTTGGGAAAGAAATCTAAGTGCTGGTATGATTTTAAATAAATTGGATGAATTAGAAGAAAAAAAAGAAAAAACTTTGCAACATATGGAAAATTACCATCGAAGATTATCTCGTGAGTACAACAAACGTGTTAAGAAACGTGAATTTCAACCTGGCGATTTAGTGCTGCGAGAAACACCAAGTTATCAGCTAGAGAATGGTGGAAAGTTGGCGAGAAAATGGGATGGACCATACATCATTAAAGAGATAGTTGGAACTAGGGCATACAAACTAATGTATCATGAAGGAAGAGATGTTGGTCAAAGACTCGATAGACCATGGAATAGATTATTTCTGAAAAGGTATTATCAATGACATCTTCTACAACTGATATGATGAAATACTGGTATGTTATATGATGAAACAGGTAATAAATTCTTCTATCTCTATTTACAACTGAAAAATTCTTCTGATAACAAAGCACAACAAGAACAGCGAGCATCATTGAAAGAAAAGCGAATACAAATTTCGCAGAGATTAATAGAATGGGACGAACCTTTATGGCGTGCACCCTAGTTCGCGAATAAAATTTCTCAAGAGGCAAATGTAAGACCTAATAGGACGTCATAGGAGGGGGTATCTCTTGACATGATTCATGGGTAAGGTTATACCGCTTCTGGATCCTGAGTCATGCAGATGTTGGGGTTAAAGAAAACCTATCCGGGAGAGAGATCTTGGATTTCCAACTATATAAGGTTATACCCTGGTTGGAAGACTGAGAATCTCTTCCAAGAAGTGCAAAGTATGACCAAGGCTCCCAGGTACACGGTTGAGCCAAGAGTGCCCGGGGCGTACGAAACTCCCTTGCCATTCTTGGTAAGTCTTGGCTATGATGCACTTGGCCTGAAGAAAACCCCACTTAGGGTGCAGTCTTGTAACTATAAGCCATATAGGCATAAAGGATAAGAGGCTGAGTTTCTCAGCTAGTTGTTGGTAAATCTGGATGGGAGGAGCTAGTCTTGTATGGCCGATGTTCCCTCCTTGAAGGGGCAACCAGGGGGAAGATAAGGGCGGCACCCTCCATTAGGGAGCTGATAAGTGTCTTAAGACGGAAATGTCATGTGGCTTTATGATCGCAAGAACATTTAGGCCTGTCATATTGTCGCGTGACGTAAATTATACAGAGGCAACAAGCCACAAGAGATATGTTAAGATGAGATCAATGGGTTTTTACATGAAAGTGTAAAGACGTCCTGCGATTTCATCGCAAGACGGCAATGTCATAAGGTTAAATTCTTGCAATAGAGTTTATGCTTATCATATTGTCGTAGAGATTTTGAAATAACATGGATAAGACAAGATCAAAGGGTCTTTAAATGCAAATGTTAAGAAATCCTGCGATTTTGTCGCAGACAGAAAAAGTTTGGCAAAATAAGACCTTTAATTAGGAAGGAAAAATAAGACCAAAAGAATAATCTTACCAATTAACTATTCTATTTTAAGATTGCAGGAAATATTCATTCATCGCAGAACAATATATAAGAAGGCAAATTCTTAACATTGTAGATTCCTTCAGAATTTTTCAGAACATCGCAGCAGTATTCATTGCATCGCATATACAAAAAATAATTCACCATTTCAAGAAAGATAATAAAGGGCAAATAGGGGAATGGAGAAGTAACATTTCATTATCTTAGTTGAAAATATTCAAAGTAAACTAAGTTGAAAGTTAAATTCTAAAAAGGATTCAAAAGTTACATCGCTCGCAAGAAAGAAGAAGGAAAAGAAAGCAAAAATAAAGTTCAAGCCTCGCCAAATTCATTATTCTTGCTCGTCATATTTATTATTTTTGCCAGAGTTATCAACTTCATCAGCATCCTTTTCACCACGAGTCTCTTCTTCTTTTGATTCTTCATCAGTGATTACTTCGCCATTTGCAGTTACTTCTTTGGGAGGACTTCTTTCTTCTTATTCACCATCTTCTTGGGTGATATTTTCTTCATTATTAGTAAACTCTAAATCTTCATCCATGGGAAGAGGAATTTCATCATCATCAACCTTTAGAGGAGGAACAGATACAGGAGGGAGATAATGGGAGAGAAGAATCTCGTTCACAAGAACTTCAGCATTGAGGTGGACCTTGCGAAGGAAACCTCTATCACGATTCCTAATCTCTATATTTTTAAAGTACTCGAGAAAATCAAGTCTTCTTTCTGCTTTGTCGTGGGCTTCAATATAATTGGAAAGAAGAGACTTGTTCTCTTTGCGAACTTTATCCAATTTGTTGGTAAGATCAGCAATGGTAAAATGAAGACTTCTTTCAGGTTCTGCGAGTGACAAAAGTGATAAAAGATCATTTAGTCAAAGATTTTGCAAGAAATATAACACAAAATTTAAGAGAAAGGTCAACAAGAGAGGCAGTCAATTGACTACCTTCCTTCTGCGAGGTCAAGTTTTGAATTAATGTAAAGAAACAGTTTTCCCATTGATTCATAGCGTCATCGAATTTATCGCCAACCACACCCTTCAGACGAGATTTTATGTTTTCTTCTCTAGTGCGTAGATACAAGTTTTCCTTTGCTAGTAAATAATGAGATTCCATCAATTGAGAGCACTGGTCTTGAAGATCACTGGCCTTCAAACTAAGAGTTAACCTACCTTTGATAAGTTTATCCTTCTCAGCAACGGATGATTCAGTTACTTCCTTAAGCTCATTTTTTAGGGAACGAGGAGATTACTCCTGATTATCGCATATCCTTTGTAGATTAATCAATTTATGTGAAGAAATCGCCATCAAGCTTGAAAATCTATGTTTCTCTTGGGATAAAGTTCTATTTTCATCTGATAAAGATTCTACCGCCAGGTTAGACTTGGTTAACGAATATAAGAGACGAGAAATCTCGTTACTTAATAAACTTTGACTTTGCGATAATTGGTTATTCTCATTAGTAATATTATCTATTTGATCAATCGAATATGTATGGAGATTATCTAATCTATTATACTGGTCCATCCAAGAATCTCTTTCGAAACGAGCTTCGTCAGAAATAGATTCAAACTTAAGTCTCTCCATGAAACGAGTCCGATTTTAAACTAATATATGAATCAAGAATTTAAGAAAAAGACTTGAGTACAGAAGATATAAAAGTAAAACATAAAAACAAAAGAGCAAAGGCAAGAAAAATGTACCTTTCAGCTCGTCATTTTTTCTGCGAAGATTCTCGCAGTCTAGAGAAGAATTAAGGAGCATATGATTCAAAGTATCGCATTCAGCAGTTTTGACTTGAAGGCTTCTCCTCATAGATTCAACCTCATTTTCCATAGACGCTCATGAAGCATTACAATCAGAGCCAAAATACTTGAGTAGAGTCTCGCAAGCTTCATATTGGAGGGGATCAGTAGAAGACTTTCTAGCATTGTCTAAAATATTGGACAAGATTTTAAAAGCAACATCAACACCTACAAAAGTTTCATTTAATGAAGGAAGGGGTGTATAAGATGAAGTAGTAACGAAAGCAAGTTGACGATTTGAATCATTTGCGATGGTTGAGTTGTCAGGAGGAGGGGTATTTGGAAAAACAACAGTTGAAGGCAATAGAGGACTCTAAGGAGTCTCAGTCATAGCAATTTTAGAAGCTTGATTCGTCAAAGGGTCAGAAGAGGTAGAAGTATGGGCAGTGATATCCTCGCAGACAAAAGAATAAATATTTGGTTGCGACAATGTGGGAGTAGTCCTCGCGGATGTTAGCGGGGGAATAGTGAGATTATCCCCAATAGTCTTAAAGTGGCGAGATCTCTTGGGAGGTTTAACAGAGTTCTCGTCATTCTGCGAATAATAATTCAGATAAGAAACCGAGGCAACAATATTGTTATTAAAAAATAGAGGGTGTTTCTTACTACCTTATCATTCGCAGAAATCCTCTTCTTCTTCTTAGATAGCCTTTTGCGAATATTAGGGTTTTGAGTTGTGGATTGTGTGTTAGAGATAGTTCCGCTGAGATATTTGTGGATTTAGTCAAAGATTTTGCAAGAAATATAACACAAAATTTAACAGAAAGGTCAATAAGAGAGGCATTAAATTGACTACCTTCCTTCTGCGAGGCTAAGTTTTGAATTAATAATATAAAGAAATAGTTTTCCCATTGATTCATAGCGTCATCGAATTTATCACCAACCACACCCTTCAGTCGAGATTTCATGTTTTCTTCTCTAGTGCGTAGATACAAGTTTTCCTTTGCTAGTAAAGAATGAGATTCCTTCAATTGAGAGCACTGGTCTTGAAGCTCGTTGGCCTTCAAACTAAGAGTCAACCTACCTTTGATAAGTTTATCCTTCTCAGCAGCGGATGAGTCAGTTACTTCCTTAATCTCATTTTTAAGGGAACGAAGATATTGCTCCTGATTATCGCATATCCTTTGTAGATTACTCAATTGTTGTGAAGAAATCTCCATCAAGCTTGAAAATCTATGTTTCTCTTGGGATAAAGTTCTATTTTCATCTGATAAATATTTTACCGCCAGGTTAGACTTAGTTAACGAATATGAGAGACGAGAAATCTCGTTACTTAATAAACTTTGGCTTCGCGATAATTGGTTATTCTCATTAGTAAGATTATCTATTTGATCAATCGAATATGTATGGAGATTATCTAATCTATTATACTGGTCCATCCAAGAATATATTTCAAAACAAGCTTCAACAGCAATAGATTCAAACTTAAGTCTCTCCATGAAATGAGTCCGATTTGAAACTAATATATGAATCAAGAATTTAAGAAAAAGACTTGAGTACAGAAGATATAAAAGCAAAACAGAAAAACAAAGGAGCAGAGGCAAGAAAAACGTACCTTTCAGCTCGTCATTTTTTTCTGCGAAGATTCTCGCAGTCTAGAGAAGAATTGCGGAGCATATGATTCAAAGTATCGCATTCAGCAGTTTTGGCTTGAAGACTTCTCCTCAGAGCTTCAACCTCATTTTCCATAGACGCTCGTGAAGCATTATAATCAGAACCAAAATATTTGAGTAGATTCTCGCAAGCTTCATATTGGAGGGGATCAGTAGAAGACTTTCTAGCATTGTCTAAAATATTGGACAAGATTTTAAAAGCAACATCAACACCTGCAAAAGTTTCATTTAATGAAGGAAGGGGTGTAGAAGATGAAGTAGTAACGAGAGCAAGTTGACGATTTGAATCATTTGCGATGGTTGAGTTATCAGGAGGAGGGGTATTTGGAAAAAATACAGTTGAAGGAAATAGAGGACTATAAGGAGTCTCAGTCACAGTAATTTTAGAAGCTTGATTCATCAAAGGGTCAGAAGAGGTAGAAGTATGAGCAGTGATATCCTCGCAGACAAAAGAAGAAAGATTTGGTTGCAACAATGTGGGAGTAGCCCTCGCAGATGTTAGCGGGGGAATAATGAGATTATCCCCAAGAGTATTAAAGTGGTGAGATCTCTTAGGAGGTTTAACAGAGTTCTCGTCATTCTGCGAATAATAATTCAGATAAGAAACAGAGGCAACAATATTGTTATTAAAAAATAGAGGGTGTTTCTTACTACCTTGTCATTCGCAAAACTCCTCTTCTTCTTCTCAGCCGGCCTTTTGAGAATATTAGGGTTCTGAGTTGTGGATTGTGTGTTAGAGATAGTTCCGCTGAAAAGAAGATATAACATGGAAGTTATGAAATATACTTGGTGACTCCATTAAAACAGTAGCAGGAGAATATGAAGAAGAAAAGTTGCAGACAGAAGACGAAGTAAATAGATGAAGAAGATAAAGAAACGGAAGAGGAAAATTAGTTCTGAAATTTAACTCTATCTTTTATAGGCAAAAAGGAGTTGACCTATTAAGCAAAGACGTGTCAGTAAAAATAGGGCTAAACAACACGTGTAGGCGGTAAGGATAGATTAACGGAACCTTGTCGAGAAGAAAATATAAGAAGGAAAGAAGTTGCGAGTATTAGTTCTCATGATCTTCTCTTCTTCGCAGAAAAGACATGAGAAGAGGCAAGATGTAGGACCATAATATCGCTACAACACTATTTATGCGATATTAACAACACTTTTGCGAGCGACACAGAAGATTCTTTAACAACATTTCGCGAGCGTCACAGAAGAATCCAAAAGAAGCTGACGATAGAAGAAATACAAAGAGAGTATGTTTATCCCGCGATGGTTATCAATTTTGCGAGAGAAAATATTATAACAATCGCGGTAAGATCGCAAAGTATATCCTAAAAAGGTGGAAAACTTAGCTGTCATCCACTATGTAAAACCCTATATAAAGGGTTCGATATGTTCAGAAAATGATGATGTCTTTTGGAGAGTTGATAAGGTTTTGAGGAGAGAGAAACTCTAGAAAGAAATTTGTACTTTTGAGTTCTTATGTCTTTTGTAAAGAATTCAAAAAGTTAGAATAATAAAAAGTGTTGTACTTCATTCTCAAACATAATTCCATTTCTGTCTTTTGAGCTGTGCAATCTTTGCGCTCAACCATGATGGCCATGCTCTGTAGCGTTACTATCATACACAGCTAAGATGGTTGTGCATCTGCACTTTCATCTTGCACTTCACAGCCAAGATGGCTCTGCTTCATCTCTCCAATAGCTTCTAAATCCTTCTCAATCTTCCTATGTATTACAATTCACAGCCACCCAACTCATCTCTACACAGTAGCAAGACCCCCTGCAAATCCATTCTCAGTGCAGCTTCATTACTCATTCAAAAATATCTCATTCGGTTCAAGTGCCACCAACTAGCACATCACCTGCGCACGAGTTATAAGATACATCACCTCTTTCATTGCATCTTATTAAACTGAGTTGCCAGGCTGATTCTTCTCCCTGTAACAACCCTAACATTCATTTAACATTTCAAACACATTTCCAACTGTTCATAGCAGCATCACTTCAGCTGCTCACCTGCATCTCCCATTCTCTCCTGCAATGCACCAATCGACAGCAACCACCTTGCCAATGCAGCCATAACTCTATCAACCGCAAACTACCAGCACCTCAAACCTCAGTTGAAACCTCGCAATCCTAGCACCAGCAACTCCATCAGTATCCAGCTCCAATTGCAGTGCCATTATGTAGCTCCTTCCACCTGACACAGCACAGAATCAGTTATAGATCATAAACCTCTCTACTCATATCAACAACTGAACTCCACCAGCTGCCACTCTTCACCAGCATTAACACTTCCATGCATAGCCCAGTACCACCATTGCAATATCAACCTCATGGCATGAACTGCATCTACCAGTTTGAACACAGAACATCATCAGTTTGCAGATGCAATACTATCTGCTCCGTTCCCAGACTGCAACTCTCTACAATCTGCTATCAAGCAACTCAGCTACACTCCATTGCTACCTACTAAGCAGCTCGCATACTCCAACATAAGAAACTCGAGCCTAGCTCACAAGCAAACCACACTTGCTTCACAGCACCATACCCAGTTGATGCTCACTGCATTGAACTTCAACTTCCACTCTACAGCTTCATCATTCCCAGCTATCCACCATTCATTCCACCTGCACAATCCAACCCATTTCTTCACTTCTCATCTTCAATAAATTCCCAAATCAAACCATCATCAGCAGCAATTCAAACCCTAGTTCAGAACCCTTTTTCTATACCAATTTCACAGCCAAATTCCTTCCAGAAATCAAGCACACAGACCCATCTCCTGCAGATTCTTCATCTGATTTCTCAGAAAAGGCAAACCCTAACTGCAACCACCATTACCTTCTGCCAAATCTCAATTCAATTCAGACCCAGTTGTAAAACCATATGAACTCGTAAAACCCCTCTTTAATCTTCACCATTTCTTCGATCAGAATCAATCTGTTCTCGATCTCAACAGCGGTAGACCCTAATTATTCATTTCAAAACCCATTTCTAAATTTCATCTTTTATGCCTGAATCGATCACAACAACATGTCTTGCTAATTTATCCTCTATTTCTTGAACATCATCTCTGCTCTAATTTCTCTCAATTTCTTATGGTTGCGCCTCTTTCCGTGTCTCTTGATTTCAGGCGAAAAATGATTGAGAAGTAATCTTCTCTTGATTTTAGGGTACTGAAGTAAGGCCCGTTATACAACACCTGGTAATCTTGATAAGGGATAACTAAGATGGATGTCCCTTAAGCACAACAGATTGTCTTTAGTATTGCTCCAAATAGAGTCACCCCTTAACTCTGCTCCCGATAGCTTTATCTATGGAATTTACGATTATGCCCCTTTATGCATGAATGCTCTTCCACCAGCTGCAGCCGCCTCTTGCATCTCAAATCCACTTCTTCTCTTAAATGTCTTAACATCATTAAAGCCGCCATGATTTTCAGACATAATTTGCATCACTAAAGCCGACATAATTTTCAGACAGAGATGAAGAAATAGAAGCAAATAATGAGACACAATCCTCCTCCAACGCTTTTGCCATGTTTCCTCCTCTTTTGATCCAAATGACTCCAAAGTACCTAAATACTCAAAAACAAAACATAAGATACATAATGTACAATAAAACTAGCAGAGAAATCATAAACAATAGATATTAATAAGGCGTTTTAGACACCTATCAGATTCCCCCACACTTATACTTTGCTAGTCCTCCAGCAAATCAAACAAAATAATTATAAAACGTACATACAACTCCGTCTCGTCGAGGCTACGGTCACTTTAAGAATAAATAACAAGCCTTTAAACCCCTAGGTGTCCCTAGTGGACGAGTTTTAGTCTCGTGAAGGTTTACAATAGGTCTGCCTACAAAACCTATATTCCCAACTCCGTCTATTTGTGACAAAATGAACGAATCCAAAATGACTACAGGAGAAGGTACCTTGCACAAATTCAATTCATATATTAGTAAATAAAGCTTTAATTAGATAGTCGAACAAGCCACAATACTCGGAAACTAACAAACCACAATCACAATGAAAAGATAAAGAAGATGGATATAGATGTAGATGTTGGCGAATGTTCACAAGTGATCGATGTTTCCCATATCTGTCTGAAGGTCACTGCCAAGATGAACCTATGCCCTATTGGATTGAGCTACTGGTTTGAATTCTATATCAACTCACTAGCATATACAAGGGAACCAGGAGTGACTTTATTCAACCAATATAATACTTTTCCTTTCTTTTTTCCTTTTCACTTTTTTTTTCTTTTTATTTTTTTCTAGACAGCATGATTAGATCTTTTGGATCAAAGTGCATGCTTCTTGTCAGCAAGTACGTGATAGTTGCCTTGGATCCTGCATTCCACGCTTGTTTAGGCGACAGAGACAGGGACAACGTTTCACACATACTGCTATTCCCAAGTGTCATTTTATTCCGTTTGGTCTAATTGGTCGGTCTCTTTTTTTTTCTTTTTTTTTTCTAGTAACTCAGTCACTCTATTTCATCCTAGCAGTAATAACACGTCGATGTTTAGTGACCCACCAAAGCACTTAGAGAACAATAGATAAATATGGAAAAATAAAAATAGAATGCGATATGGTGATATTCCGAGATATGGTAACAACTATCATGTTATTTGTGATTTCAGAGCTATGTTCGTCCCTTTTAGTTAATTGGTTCCTCAACTCCTGCAATCAAAATGGTTCCATCCACTAATGGTGTCATCCTAAAGGCACAAGTTTCTAGATTTCGGAGTTCAAAAAGCACAAATTTTTTCTTGGTTTTTCTATTTTTCTGATTTTTTTTTTTTTTACTAAAGGCATAAAACACACTATACAAACATATAAATGCTCCCCCACACTTAAACTTTACATTGTCCTCAATGTAAAATTGAATCGTCCAAAGAAAGTTCAAGGTGGGAAATTCCACAAATGATATGCAAAAACAAATAAAATCAAGATAAAATGCATAAAGAATAAAAAAGGTAAAGGTAAAGATACAAAACCATTGGGTTGCCTCCCACTTAGTGCTTGGTTTAAAGTCGTCAGCCCGACTTGCTCCTTGTTTTCTAAGACTCCTCTAGAGGGAGTGCTTCCACGAAGTTCACACCTTCCACAACTTCGGAAGTAAAGTTCTCATAATATGGTTTCAACCGGTGTCCATTCACTTTAAACTCCTTTCCTGTAGCTATGCTACGAATTTATACTGCACCATGAGAAAACACAATAGTAACAACAAAATGTCTGATCCAACGTGACCTTAGTTTCCCCGGAAATAATTGCAAACGAGAATTAAACAAAAGTACTTTCTGCCCAACACAAAATTGTTTTCTAGAAATTATAGAATCATGAAATGCCTTAGTTTTCTCCTTGTAAATGCGTGAGCTTTCAAATGCATCATTACGAAGCTCCTCTAGCTCTTGGAGTTCCAACTTCCTTTGTTTTCCAGCACCATCTAGCTCCATATTGCATTGCTTAATAGCCCAAAATGCCTTATGTTCAATCTCAAAGGGTAGGTGACAAGGTTTACCGTACACAATCCTAAAGGGAGACATTACAATAGGTGTCTTGTATGCGGTTATATAGGCCCACAAAGCATCATTAAGTCGCATGATCCAATCCTTCCTTGTTGGATTCACCGTCTTCTCTAGAATGGATTTCACCTCTCGGTTCGACACCTCGGCTTGTCCATTGGTTTGGGGATGATAAGGTGTTGCAATCTTGTGCGACACATTGTACTTCCTCAACAATCCTTGTAAGAACTTGTTTTTGAAGTGAGAACCCCATCGCTAATTATGGCTCTTGGAATTCCAAACCTTGCAAAAAATGTTAGCTTGCACAAAATCTGAAACCACTTTAGAATCATTAGTTGGGGTGGCCTTAGCTTCCACCCATTTCGAGACATAATCAACAACAAGTAAAATATAAAAATTCCCATGGGAGTTGACAAAAGGACCCATAAAATCAATACCCCATACATCAAAAACTTCAATAAATTGAATAAAAGTTTGTGGCATTTTATTTCGAGCACCTAGATTGCCTGTTCTTTGGCACCTATCACAATTTGTGCAAAATATATGTGCATCCTTAAATAAGGTTGGCCAATAAAAACCGCTTTCAAGTACCTTGTGAGCAGTTCTTTTACTCCCAAAATGTCCTCTGCAAGCATAGGAGTGACAAAAAGACAAGATAGAGTTAAATTCATATTCGGGAACGCACCTTCGTATGACTTGGTCGCTGCCATGTTTCCATAAGTATGGATCATCCCATATATATTGGTTCCCTAACCTCTTAAGTTTGTCCCTCTCAGCACGAGACAAGTTCATTGGGATTTGTTTAGACACCAAGTAATTAACAATATCCGCATACCATGGTTCCGCAAATGCAATTGAGAATAGTTGCTCATCCGGGAAACTTTCACGCAACGGGATAGCTTCCTTGTCCACAGCAAGATGGCTCAAATGATCCGCAACGGTGTTCTCAATTCCTTTCTTGTCCTTGATTTCAATATCAAACTCTTGCAAGAGTAATATCCATAGTATGAGTCTTGGTTTCGCCTCTTTCTTTGTAAGCAAGTACATAAGTGCTGCATGATCTGAAAAGACAATAACTTTTTTACCAATTAGATAAGAGTGAAACTTTTCCAAAGCAAAAACAATAGCTAATAACTCTTTTTCAGTGGTAGTGTAGTTTTGTTGGGCTTCATTTAACGTTCTAGAAGCATAATAAATAGCATGAGGTATCTTCCCCACACGCTTCCAAAGCACCGCACCAACTGCATAGTCACTTGCATCAACATAAGCTCAAAAGGCTTGCTCCAATCCGGTGGTTTAATGATAGGGTCTGAAATCAAAAGTTCTTTCAAACGATTGAATGCCGCCACACACTTTTCATCAAAGTTAAAAACCACATCTTTTTGCAATAAGGTACAAAGTGGTGATGCTATCTTGGAAAAATCCTTGATGAATCTAAGATAAAAACCTGCATGACCAAGAAAATAGCGTATCTCCCTCACCGTAGTGGGAGGGGTTAGAGCACGAATAATGTCTATCTTAGATTTATCAACTTCCAAGCCTTTAGAAGATGCTATATGGCCCAAAACTATGCCACGAGTTACCATGAAATGGCACTTCTCCCAATTTAGCACAAGATTTGTTTCAACACATCATTCAAGGATTAGTGACAAATTGTTCAAACAAAGGTCAAATGAATCACCAAAGACACTAAAGTCGTCCATGAACACTTCGATTATGTTTTCAACATATTCTGAAAATATACTTACCATACACCTTTGAAAAGTAGCTGGAGCATTGCACAAGCCAAAAGGCATCCTTATATAATCAAAGGTACCAAAAGGACAAGTGAAATTGGCTTTCTCTTGATCCTCCGGCGCTATCACAATCTAATTATAACCTGAATAGCTATCAAGAAAGCAATAATAAGAGTGTCCAGCTAAACGTTCAAGCATTTGATCAATAAAAGGTAATGGAAAGTGATCTTTTCTAGTAGTTGCATTCAATTTCCTATAATCAATACAAACCCTCCAACCGGTTTGCACACGAGTTGGGACAAGTTCATTCTCATCATTCTCCACCACGGTCACTCCTGATTTATTTGGTACAACTTGTACCGGGCTTACCCACTTACTATCGGATATGGGGTAGATAACACCCACTTCCAAAAGCTTAAGTATCTCCTTTTTTCACAACTTCCATCATTGGGGGGTTCAAACGACGTTGCGCTTCCCTCGTAGGCTTTGCATCGTCCTCCAAACATATTTTGTGCATACAAACGGCAGGGCTTATACCCTTGATATCGGCGATTGTACATCCTATGGCCTTCTTGTGCTTCCTTAGCACCCTTAGAAGTTTTTGCTCCTGTAATTTACTAAACTCGTTAGAAACAATCACAGGTAACTCTTCATTGTCACCCAAGTAAAAGTACTTTAGGTGACTAGGAAGAGGTTTCAATTCTAACTTTGGATATTTAATAATAGAAGGTAAAAGTTTTTCATCACTGCATGGTAAAGAAATAAAATAGATATTATGAGTTTCCGGGCATCCTTGTAGTGAGTTGAGATCACCAAGGGCTTCTTTGACCTCATTACCACACTCTACAAAATTATTAATGGATGTAGTTAGAACGGTTTCCAAAGCATCTTCACCATTCAATTCAAACATTTGTTGTGCCAGTGTATCCATAACATCAACGGAGAAGAAAGAGTGTACATCACTAGGATATCTCATCGTCTCGAAAATGTTGAAACGTATTACTTCTCCATCAAACTCCATAGTTAGCATTCCCTTATCCACATCAATAATGATCTTCGCCGTTTTCATGAAGGGATGCCCAAGTAGCAATGGAAGAGATGAGTCCGGTGAACCTTCATCCATCTCTAAGACACAAAAGTCTGCTAGAAATAGTAGTTGATTAACCTGCACAAGAACATCCTCAACAATACCCATTGGGTAAAAATTAGAGCGATCGGATAATTCCAACACAATTTCAGCCTTTTTAAGAGGACCTAAATCAAGTGAATTATACATAGATACAGGCATAACATTAACGGATGCACCTAAATCCAACATTGCTTTGTCAAATGTAGTGTTACCAATTTTTACGGGAATGTCAAAGCTACATGGGTCTTTGCATTTCAGTGGGAGTTTGTGTTGTAAGATCGCCGAAGCATTCTCCCCCACACTAAGCACTTCATTACCTTCGATCCTTTTCTTATTAGTACACAAGTCCTTCAACACTTTTGCATACTTTGGAACTTGCTTAATAGCATCAATGAGTGGTATGTTCACATGAATCTTCTTAAGAACGTCTAAAATATCCTTTTCTAGTGCCTCCTTCTTAGAATTTTCAAATATGCGAGGAAAAGGTAAAGGAGGAACATAAGTAGGAATAGGAGTTTTAGAGTTAGGAATAGGTACCTCAGAAGTTTGGGGAGAATCCTCGTTCTTCTCCTCCAAAACAGGTTCCTTTGGTGTTTCCACCTTGCCCGAATCAGTAACTTCGGGTGGCACAAGTTGTGTACCACTTCTCAACGTAATTGCATTCATATCTCCTTTTGGGTTAATAGGTTGAGAAGGGATTTTCCCACTATTTTGTGCCTTCATTTGGTTCAACTCAAGAGCGATAAAA
Source organism: Papaver bracteatum (assembly GCA_023529315.1). Lineage (NCBI taxonomy): Eukaryota > Viridiplantae > Streptophyta > Magnoliopsida > Ranunculales > Papaveraceae > Papaver > Papaver bracteatum. Next base: position 330,660 of record JAJJWX010000778.1, on the reverse strand, counting down.
CCAACTTGGGTTCGCAACTCTTTCATCGTGCTCTCCGTTCTTTGCATAAAAGATTTCATCAACTCTTCCATACTTGACCCCTAATTTTGAGATTGTTGTTGTTGTTGTTGAAATTGTTGACGCGGCTGGAATTGTTGTTGTTGAGGTTGAAATCCACCCGAATTGTTGAAAGTAGGTTGTTGAACCGCTCCTTGCTTGTTCGCATATCTAAAATTGGGGTGATCTCTCCATCTCGGATTGTAAGTGTTGGAATAAGGATCATACCATCTTTGCTGATTTGGAAACACTGCATTAGCTTGCTCATTGACATATTCATACCCATGAGAACTTGGTCTCACTGCGGCTGAAACTTGTTGTAGCATTTTTGTGATGTTACCCATTTGTTGACAAAGTTCCTCCACCTCGCTCACTTCATTGACTCTCCTAAGAAGCACATCTGAACCACGACTCAAGAATTGTTGGGAGTTTACTGCCATGTTTTCAATCAACTCTCTAGCTTGTGTCACCGTCTTGCTCAATAGTACACCACCACCTGCTGCGTCAATAAGATTCCTATCACTTGATTGGAGTCCTTCATAGAAGTATTGGATGATCATAGCGTCACTAAATTGGTGATGAGGACAGCTTGCCACCAACCTCTTGTATCGTTCCCAACAATCATATAATGATTCTCCGATATTTTGCTTTATTCCGCAAATCTCCTTGCGAATTTGAGTAGCCTTAGATGCAGGAAAATATCTCTCTAAAAAGAGTTTCTTCAACCCATTCCAAGTTGTGACACTTCCGGGAGGCAAATAATATAACCAATCCTTAGCACTATCCTCCAAAGAGAATCGGAAAACCTTCAACATAGCACCATCGGGCTTCATATTCGCTGGAAGCATCGCCGTGACAATTGTGTGGAAGTCTATAAGATGTTTAATTGGATCTTCATTCACCATGCCATGGAACTTTGGTAATTCTCTAAGCAATCCCGACTTTATCTCAAAAGTAGAGTCGGTTTGAATACAACCTCGCTGTGTATCCAACTTGTGCGAAGCCAAGTCCTTGAGTGTACGATTTGCAGCGTCACCCATTGCTTCTTCTCCTTCTCCTTCTTCTTCAAAAGGAATATCGTGTTCTACTTCCTCTCCTTCTTGCTGAAGATCTTCGTGATATACTTCCAAGTTGTGTTCTTCCGTTGTGCCTTGCCTTGGTTGGAGTATTGTTCCTTTTCGAGTAGCTATGTCGCACCTTGGATAATTACAATCTTTAGAATCCAGGGATTAGGTACCTGAAAAACAATTCTCGCAAACAAGTGAGAAACAAGATAAGAAACGAAACACAAGTATGCAAGCAGAAATAATAAAAAGAAACTAAAAACTATATAACAAGCTGAATGCCTCCCCGGCAACGGCGCCAAAATTTTGATGCGTGTCGTATGCGTAAAAAATAATTTCACTTCCTCACTCAAATAAATATAAATATAGTATTCGATAAGAAAGAGTTCGTATCCACAGAGAGGCGATTGTTGTTATGCAATTTTCAGATTCTTAAGTAACCAATTAACCAAGAGTGTGTTTTGTTTTTATCTAAATAATAAAACTAAATAAAGCAAAGTAAATAATAGGAATAATCAATAAGGAGAAGATATTGGTCAAGGGATAGCATCATTCACAAGCATGTATTTTTCATCTATGATTAGAATTGGTATTTAATCTCTCAATTATCAAAAGTCCTAGGATATCTTGATCGCAAGAGTATCCCGTTTATTTCCTGATTTTATCACAAACAACATTAAAAGATGATATTGTGAAATCTACTTAAAAAGCAACAAGTATAAAAGAACAATTAGTTTTAACTCCCTAAGAGCAATAAATTCTATGAAATAAGATTGATCAATGCAAACAACCGTGTAAAAGCACTAATTCGTTTTAACAAAGGTTATGATTCATATGCGATTAAAAAGATGTATCACTACTAGTATTAACCACAAGATACTACTAGAAATCAGGGTAAACTACTTTTACGTATTGAAAACCCTAATATAGCTTTAGAGATGAAAACAAATCCAATTGATTCCATGCTCAACCAACCTAGCATTAAAATCATATGATAATAAAAACAATGAATCATAAACGATAAAATTGAGACAAAACAAAATCATAGAATCAAATAACATGCTTGAAGAAATCAACTTTTATCCCATAACCAATAGTTGTATTTAGCTACACATATTAATGGAGATCATCATCATAATATTCAAAGAAATAATATGAAACATAAAAGAAAGCAAACTTTAGAAGTAGTTCTCTGCAAAAGCTCCAAGAATAGAATAAAACGTGATATCCAAAAGTTAGTAGAACTTTTCTTTTTGTAACTTTTTCTCCTTCCAAAATTAGGTCCAAGTCTTCAAAGTCCATTAGTTGGAAATTCACCCGGCCCACGAGTGAGAGAAACCCGTGTAGAAAATATGTCCCAAAAACGCTCGTCGAAAAACTATGTTTTTGGCCGGAAATTGGCCGGAATCCGGCACCAGAAAATCGATGACGGTCACCTGAAAAGTCAAATAGTCAACGGTCCAACTCGGGTCAACTGGGTCAGCTGGTCAAGCTCAACGAGTCACACCGGGTTAGTGAGTCAACTCCGGGTCAAACAAGTCAGAAGCTGAGTTGAGAATCGAGTCAGCTCTGAGTGGGATGAATTGACTTGGCTAGAGCTGTGCAATCTTTGCCCTCAGCCATGATGGCCCTGCTCTGTAGCATTACTATCATACACAGCCAAGATGGCTCTGCTTCATCTCTCCAATAGCTTCTAAATCCTTCTCAATCTTCCTTTGTATTACAATTCACAGCCACCCAACTCATCTCTACACAGTAGCAAGACCCCCTGCAAACCCATTCTCAGTGCAGCTTCATTACTCATTCAAACATATCTCATTCAGTTTAAGTGCCACCAACTATCACATCACCTGCGCACGATCTATAGGCCACAGCACCTCTTCCATTGCATCTTATTCAATTGATTTTCCAGGCCGATTCTTCTCCCTGTAACAACCCTAACATTCATATAACATTTCGAACACATTTCCAACTGTTCATAGCAACATCACTTCAGCTGCTCACCTGCATCTCCCATTCTCTCCTGCAATGCACCAATCGACAACTACACCACCTTTCCATTGCAGCCATAACTCTATCAACCGCAAACTACCAGCACCTCAAACCTAAGTTGAAACCTCGCAAGCCTAGAACCAGCAACTCCATCAGTATCCAGCTCCAATTGCAGCGCCATTCTGTAGCTCCTTCCACCTGACACAGCACAGAATCAGTTATATCTCACAAACCTCTCTACTCATATCAACAACTGAACTCCACCAGCTGTCACTCTTCACCATCATTAACACTTCCATGCATATCCCATTACCACCATTACAATATATCAACCTCATGGCATGAACTGTAGCTACCAGTTTGAACACAGAACATCATCAGTTTGCAGCTGCAATACCATCTGCTCCATTCCCAGACTGCAACTCTCTACAATCTTCTATCAAGCAACTCAGCTACACTCCATTGCCACCTGCTAACCAGCTCTCATACTCCAACATAAGCAGCTCGAGCCCAGCTCACAGGCAAACCACACCTGCTTCACAGCACCATACCCAGTTTATGCTCACTGCATTGAACTGCAACTTCCACTCTACAGCTCCATCATTCCCAGATATCCACCATTCATTCCACCTGCACAATCCAACCTATTTTTTCACTTCTCATCTTCAATAAATTCCCAAATCAAACCATCATCAGCAGAAATTCAAACCCTAGTTTAGAACCCTTTTTCTATACCAATTTCACAGCCAAATTCCTTCCAGAAATCAAGCACACAGACCCATCTCCTGCAGATTCTTCATCTGATTTCTCAGAAAAGGCAAACCCTAACTGCAACCACCATTACCTTATGCCAAATCTCAATTCAATTCAGACGCAGTTGTAAAACCATATGAACTCGTAAAACCCCTCTTTAATCTTCACCATTTCTTCGATCAGAATCAATCTGTTCTCGATCTCAACAGCAGTAGACCCTAATTCTTCATTTCAAAACCCATTTCTAAATTTCATCTTCTATGCCTGAATCGATCACAGCATCAGGTCTTGCTAAATTCTCCTACATTTCTTGAACATCATATCTGCTCTAATTTCTCTCAATTTCTTATAGCTGCGCCTCTTTCTGTGTCTCTTGATTTCAGGCGAAAAATGATTGAGAAGTAATCTTCTCTTGATTTTAGGGTACTAAAGTAAGGCCCGTTATACAACACCTGGTAATCTTGATAAGGGATAGCTAAGCTGGCTGTCCCTTAACCACAACAGATTATTTTTAGTATTGCTCCAAATAGAGTCACCCCTTAACTCTGCTCCCGATAGCTTTCTCCACGGAATTTACGATTATGCCCCTTTATGCATGAATGCTCTTCCACCAGCTGCAGTCGCCTCTTGCATCTCAAATCCACTTCTTCTCTTCAATGTCTTAACATCATTAAAGTCGCCATGCTTTTCAGACATAATTTGCATCACTAAAGCCGACATACTTTTCAGACAGAGATGAAGAAATAGAAGCAAATAATGAGACACAATCCGCCTCCAACGCTTTTGCCATGTTTCCTCCTCTTTTGATCCAAATGACTCCAAAGTACCTAAATACTCAAAAACAAAACATAAGATACATAATGTACAAGAAAACTAGCAAAGAAAGCATAAACAATAGATAATAGTAAGGCGTTTTAGACACCTATCATTCATTCACTGTTCCTTCTAGGAATCCGGAAGGAGGAAAGCATCAAACAATTCACTAGGCATTTCAAGCAAGAGTTAGAGGACGTGGATGAAGCCAACGACCAAGTTGTAATTGCGGCATACAAACAGGCTTACCAGCATGATCAAAGAGGTGTGTACGGTTTTTTGGTCAAGAGACCACCAAAAACTTTGGAGGAACTATATGATCGAGTTTAAGAGTACGCCCGAGTGGAAGACGATTCTAAAGCCCGAGAAGAAGTTAACAGATCATCCAATCATCCAAATGATGGGAAGAAAGAAAAATCCAAGAACTGTTCAAACGTACAGCATAATGATCGTGGGGATGCTCGAGAGAAAAATCAAGGTGAACACACGAAAACGGGGTATCAGAAATTTCAATATATGAAACTGACCCCACTGAACGTAAGTCTTACAGAGCTGTACAAAAAAATACACAAGGATTTGAGCCCCCCACGTCCTTTGGAAGCAGAAACACGAGATAAATGTGATAGGAGCAAATACTGCAAGTTCCATAAAGACCATGGTCACAAAACTGAGAACTGACGCTCTTTACAGATCGAGATTCAGCGAATGATCGACGCTGGAAAGCTGCAACAATATGTGAAAAAGGACTTTGGGAAAGGCCCTGGTCAGTTTGGCACTGTACATGTGATTAACGCTCGTGTGATTAACGTCAATCACGCCAGGATTCATTCAATGACCAGGAGGGCATCGGAAGACGAGACCAGGAGAAAGCTCAGACGGTTGAAAGAATGGTACCTGACAAATCACATTGATTTCGCAGCGGTAATGGAGCAGAAACTAAGGTGCTTGGGTGCAAAAAGATCGAGTTCTCTGATGCCGACATGATAGGTGTATATGCTCCACACAACGATGTCGTCATTATAACTGCTTGGATTTGCATGTTTCGTGTGCACCGGATTTTAGTGGATACTGGAAGCTCAGTGAGTGTGTTGTTTTCAAGAGCTTACGCATCTATGAATCTCCCACATGACCTGATCGAGGAGGATGAAAACCCAATTATCGGTTTCAGCGGCGAAGTTACAAAGGCGATTGGAAAAGTGAAGATACCGATAACAGTGGCTGACAAGTCTGTCTTGGGAACTTTATTGTTGTTGGATTGCAGAGCACCCTACAACGCAATCATATGACGATATTGGCTGCATGATATCGGTGAAGTCACATCATCTAATCATCAGTGCCTGAAGTTTATTACCCCAGAAGAAGTTGTGAAAGTTAGAGGCGATCAGATGGCCGCCCATAAGTGTCATGAGAATGCAATGGATGAGTACAAGAAGTCAGAAGTCAGTGGAAACCAGATCATTCGAGTCGATCATAAATAGCAACTACAGAACCCTCTCCCTCCAGAATCATATAGGGGAGAGGACGCAGCTGAACCCTCGAAGGTCGAGAAACTTATTGAGGTCCAGATTGGAGATGGGGAGCACAATACAACATTCGTAGGGGCAGATCTGTCGTCAAATGAACGCGATGATTTGATTATATTGCTAAGGGAAAATCCCAACGTTTTTGCATGGAGTTTTGCTGAGATGCCAGGGATAGATCTGAATGTATCCTGCCACATGCTAAAAATCGATGAGAAGTTCCATCATGTTCGATAGAAAATCAGAAATATGGCGCAAAGCAAAAAATATGGAGTGACTGAAGAGGTCGAAAAATTGTTGGAAGCAGGATTTATTAGACCGGTGCAATATCCTCGATGGTTGTCAAATGTGGTAGTCGTTCCAAAGAAGAATGGTAAAATTCGTGTCTGTATCGATTTTACCGATTTGAATAAAGCATGTTCGAGTGATCCGTACCCGCTGCCAATGATAAGAGATTTAGTGGATAAAACCGCAGGGTTTGGAAGACTGTCATTCATGGATGGTTTTTCTGGGTATAATCAAATACCTTTGTTCGATGACGATCAAGAGCATACTGCGTTCGTGACTGACATGGGATTTTACTGCTAACTGTAATGTCGTTCGGGCTAAAGAACGCAGGGGAAACCTACTAGCACTTGGTGGACCATATGTTCAAGGATCTGATCGGGAAGTCGATGGAGGTATACATCGATGATATGGTAGTGAAATCTCAGAAAAAAGAATCGCATTTTCTTGACCTGCAAAAGACGTTCGATATCTTAAGGCAATATCGTATGATGCTCAATCCAGCAAAATGTTCATTCGGGTTGTCATCAGGAAAATTCCTTGGATACTTGATGGCACACAGAGGAATCAAGGCAAATCCGGATCAAATCAGAGCCATCATAGAAATGTCATTTCCAAGAACGAAAAAGGAAGTCCAGAAGCTAGCAGGACGATTGGCATCCTTATACCGTTTTATTTCACGCTCGTCGGATCGATTCAAGCCATTATTTGACGTTTTGAAGAAAGCAGAGAATTTTGGTTGGACGGATGAGTGTGAAAGGGCTTTTGATGAGATAAAGCAGTATTTGTCAACCCCACCAGTTTTTGTGAGTCCAAAAGATGGACAACCTATTGGAGTTTATCTGGCTGCAACGGAGAACACTGTGAGTGCAGTGCTGTTTGTTACGGATCCATATGAGAAGACTATTTACTTTGTCAGTAAATCCTTGACGGGGGCGGAAACACGGTATAATAGAATTGAGAAGATAGCACTTGCACTGTTCCATGCATCTCATCGCCTAAAGCCTTATTTCCAAGGAAGGCAGATCGTTGTATACTCAGAATACCCGCTGAAGAGAATTCTGGAACGTTCTGATGATTCCAATCGACTAGCCATAGGTCAAATTTTCTGGGGGCGTATGAGATCAAGTAAAAAACCAGAACTGCAGAAAAGGATACGCACTGGCTGCACTTCTAGCAGATTTCTCGGTGGACGATATAGAAACGGTTGCTAAAGAAGAATAGTAGTTGTTCAAACCCAGTGAGCCAGTCACTGATTAGACTGGGGGCGATTCTGCAATGGAGATCGATACACCATAACCATTATGGACCGTATTTACTGATGGGTCTTCAAACGTTAGTGGTGCTGGATTTGGATGCGTAATCCTTACTCCCGAAGGTTCGAGGATCGAGAAAGCGACCAGGCTGGGTTTCAAAGCATCAAACAATGAAGATGAATATGAAGCTGCGATTATCAGTTTAAAAGTTGTCAAGCAGTTAGATGCGAAGAACGTGAAGCTGGTGACTGACTCCATGCTAGTAGTTAACCAATTTCTGGGGACCTACAGAGCAAAGGAGGAGAGAATGGCATTATATTTGGACCATATGAAAGAGCTGGAAAATGAGTTCAACCAATTCTCTATTGGGAAGCGACCACGATTGGAGAATAGGCACGCAGATTCTTTGGCATATCTGTCTTCCGCAGTGCCGACAGATACAACCAGATTCGTTGTAGTAGATTTCCAAGAGTTACCTAGCATCTCCGACAGCCATTCTATTCTAGCTTTCAAACACGCTAGTGGGTGCGAGAGGGCAGCTACATCAGCTCAGGGAGAAACGGAAAACATCGACAGCAATATGGATATTGACAGTCCAGTGACAGACAATTCAGGAGATCATGTTGAAAACATTGCAGACTGGCGTCAACCTTACATCCAGTACCTGACAACTGGTGAACTCCCTGAAGATGAGAAACTTGCTGCAAAGGTGAAAAGGGATTCATGGAGATACTCAATGATCGAAGGGCTGTTATACCGCAAACCTGTATCTTTGGAATCATTTTTGCGATGTGTATCAACCGAGAAAGGACAACTAATACTGGCAGAGGCTCATGAGGGAATCTGTGGAAGCCATTCTGGAGGGCGCAATATCGCGCACAGGATACTTACCCAGGGATATTTCTGGACATACATGCAGAGAGATGCTAAAGAATATGCACATAAATGTGTGCTATGCCAAGAACACGCTCCAATTCCGAAAAGGCCAGCCAATGAGTTGCATCCAGTTTTCAGTCCCTAGCCATTCTCTATGTGGGGATTGGACATCGTCGGACCACTTCCAAAATCTCCTGGAGGCGTTAGATTCGTATTAGACGCTACCGACTATTTCACCAAATGGGTCAAAGAAGTGGCACTAGTACACGTTACCAGACATGATGTGAAAAGATTCATGTGGGAGAATATCGTCTGCAGATTTGGAATCCCAGACGCGATAATATCAGACAATGGTAAACAGTTTGATTCCGGAGTGATCAAAGATTTCTGCAAGGGCCTGAATATTCGCCACAATTTCTCCTCCCCTTACTATGCTCAGAGCAATGGGCAGGCAGAAGCGACCAATCGCGTTATTATGGATAATCTCAGGAAACGGCTGGAGAAGGCGAAGGGAAAATGGATCGAGGAATTCCCTGGAGTCTTATGGTCCTATCGAACAACCCCAAAAAGATCCACTGGTTTTCACCATTTACATTGGCGTATGGGACACAGGCGGTCATACCTACCGAGGTACAACTCAAGACTACCAAAACTCGTGCTGTCAAATCAGGGAAAAACGACAGCATCCTAGCTTTAGATAAAGAGTTGCTGGAGGAACATAGAGAAACATCCTTGCAGCAGTTAGTTCGATACCAGCAGGCAGTCAAGATGAGGTATGATCGCAAAGTCAGAGAACGGTCATTTAAGCCAGGGGAATATGTCTTGAAGAAAACCCGAGCGGCCACAATGGAACCGAATTGTGGGAAGCTCGGAGCAAACTGGGAAGGTCCATACATAGTGGATAGGCCAGCATCTCAAGGATCCTACTACTTAAGGAACCTCGATGGAAAAGAGGATTCAAAGCCATGGAAGCCGTGGAATTCGTTCCACTTGAAGAAGTTTTATCATTAGGAGTAGATTCAAATCCTGCTGTGCTGCACTTTTTTTCCTTTTTGATGGTTTTATCCCGCTGGGTTTTCCACTCAAAGGTTTTAATGAGGAAGCTGTTGTTGAAGCAATAGGTATTTATCTTGTTATTTCAATTCAGAAATTCAATTCAGCATTATTTTGGTATTCCATGCTTTATCACTATTATTCGAGTTAATTATAAGTTGTTGCGGATGATCGAATCCGCAGTCGTCCCTAAATGACAAAATAATACAGTTCGAGTTTACTGTCAGCAATGTATCTGACAACCCTCAGATAGGTTGAATGGACGGTTCAATCATTTCTACCCTATCTCAATTTTATCCCCATCATACGGGACAACAACAAATGTGGCAAACATTTTCATCCATCCAGGCACGTGAGAATGTACACAACTCAAACTCTACGCGCATCTTGAATAGCAGTATTTCCCCCCTGTGCAAATTCAAGATAGTAGAAAAACTCAACTTTTCATTCCATCTGCAAGCAAAATGCAGCAGGGGGGTGCACCCCTACGCAGGCATTGAGCATCATGACACAAAACACACTGGGGGAGAGTCTTATGTCACCCCACCCCCTTGGGGGCAAGATATATGACACCCCATCCAAGTCATCACGTCTCTGGGGGCGAGTTGCACAACACTCCAAACAATGCGTTTTGGGGCGAGTTGTGTAACACTCCGGAAAAAATGTGAATTCGTAGGGAAACCCGAACTTCTTAAACCATAACAAGTTATGGATTAAGAGGGGACGATGTTTGTACCCCTAATATTCTACACAAGAAAATGGGCTAACCTAGGCCAACAAAACTCATCTTACTAACTAAGAAGGGTTCATTGGGCCTTAAGTGTTTCCCATGGATAGCCATGAAGGCCTTGCAAAGACTCCATGTGAAGCAAACCAAGCTAGGCCTCACTAGAAAACACTCAACTCATAAGCCCATGGGTAAAAACTCCAAGTTGAGCTAACAAGTCCCACATAGGCGTGCCACGTTAGCATCCCACAACCAACTGGAAGTTTCCACGTCAACATGAAGCCACGTCAGCAAGTGAGGTGTCAGCAAATGGGTGCCACATTAGCAAAAACGCTGACGTGGTAGGTAACACATCAGCAAAGTCGCTGACGTGGCACTAGACACGTCAGGAAAATAGGGTGCCACATCACCAGAGGTAGTGACGTGGCAAGTGACACGTCTGAAAGTCCGTTAGAAGTAACGCCATTACTAACGGCGTCGGAATATTCTAAGCATATTCCGTTAATGGTTAACGGCGTCAGTATCTGCGGTTACTTTTAACGGCGTTACTAACGGCGTCAGTATATGCCTAACGCCGTCAGAATATTCCGTACCTTCAACGGATAACAGCAGCAGGTAGACACCGGCGAGATTCCGGCGACCAAAGTCGGCAGCCTATGCAAGCGGCAATCGGCGAGTTGCTGCGATTACGAACCATCGCAGATTAATCGGCGATTAATCGTAAACGATTAATTGGCTGAAGTTATTCGGTGTATTTCTTTGAATCTTAGCTCCGTAGTCCCGGATGTTTACGCCCCATACCAATTACTCTTGGGATTCTTATGCCCCGTCTGATTACACCCACTTCTCTTACACTTTTGGTTATCCACACCCCATTGTGGCTCATTAACTATGATGGAAGTTACTAAGAATATTCTGGGAGCATGCAGGTGATCAATGCCAGAGTCATGCAACCATGCAGTCATGTAGGGCCAGTTACTACAAGAGGCATTTAAGGGCCAGTCATAACAGCAGGCATGCAGGGCCATAACAGCAGGCATGCAGGTCCATTAATGCATTTGATGCCTGAACCTAAAATGGAAATTCGTGACCTATAAATGGATGATTTTACAACCAAAAAGGTAAGAAATCTTCATACCAAAAATACATGTTAGAAAAATCCTATTCTGACTTTAGCATCGGAGGGTTTTTTGCAGGTACCCCCCTCTTTCTCCTTTTTCCAGAAATTACTTGAAGATTGAAGCAGCGATCGATTCCCAACAAAAGCATCACAAAAATTCTGTGTTTGGGGTAGAAGTAATTTTACCTTACAAACACAACTGTTTTGTACTTTGTCTCTCCTAACGACTTGCTCAACACTCGAAAAAGATCTCTCTCCTCCTTATGCTTATTCAACTCTTTATATAGGGAATTACATAGTGGATGACAGCTAATCTGTCCTTTATTTTAGGATCTGACTTGCGATATTCTCGCAAGAGTTATATTGTTAATTTTCACAAATACTCTAAACATCGCAAAGTCATCACACTTTTCTCATGTTTCTACAATCGTCATCTGTTACGTCATTCTTCAAATTATTCTGCGACGCTCGCAAAGTGTTGTTGATCAAGTTTCGCAAATATATCCTTCTTGCGATATTCTGATCCTACAAAAACCTAAAGGGGAAATAGCAGTGCGAATTTTGCTGGGAGAAGTTGAAACACACATAACGTTGTGCGTGGTGGATATGGAATCGCCATATAACATGCTATTAGGAAGGCCATGGATACACGCAATTAAAGCCGTAGCATCAACATTACATCAATGCATCAAATTTCCTATGGCAAGCGGGACTGGTGAAATTAGAGGATATAGTAATAGTGCGAAGTTATGTTATTAAATTGAAGTGAAGTGTTATGAAGGACGTGCAAAGAAACGAAAAATTCGCAGGAAAATGGAGAAAGAGGCAAAGAAAGAATAGGAGTTTAAAATTTACATGATAAGAGCAGATGAAGGAAAAGGAATACCTAGAAAAATTTCAGAAGAAGGAAGTGAACTTACGAAGGCAATAAAAGAACCAACACCTATGGGGGAACCTAAGGCCAGTTACACTACGGAAGAACCAAAAAAATAAGTGAATGTTGGAACTAACGAAGGACCTAAAATGTTAAGGATTGGGACTAAGATGGAGGCAGATGAATAAGAAAGAACTGTTAGTTTATTACGAGAATATAAAGATATTTTCACATGGAATATGGATGAGATGCCTGTAATAGATCCGTCTGTGGCATGTCATAGGCTGGAGATTGACAAAAGTGCAAGGCCATTTAAACAAAGAATAAGGAAAATCGCAACTACATATCATCCCCAAATAGAAGAAGAGTTGCAGAAGATGCTTGATGCAGGAATTATAAGACAAGCTAAATATCCAGAGTGGATAGAAAACATGGTAGTGGTCCCAAAGAAAAATAAGGGGATAAGAATTTGTATAGACTTTACTGATATAAATAAAGCTTGTCCAAAAGACAGTTTTCCATTACCAGATATTCCACAAATGGTTGAATCAACGGCGGGAAATGATAGAATATCTTCTTTAGATGGGTACAAAGGCTATAATCAGATTCCTCTCACTGAAGAAAATCAAGAACATACTGCCTTTTTTGCTCCAAGAGGGTTATATTGTTATACAAAAATGCCATTTGGTTTGCGAAATGTTGGAGCGACATACCAAAGGATGATGGATAAAGTGTTCGCGAAGTGGATACACAAAACATTAGAGGTGTACATAGATGACACGTTAATAAAAAGTAAAGAAGCTAAAGATCATGTACAAGACTTGAAGGAAATTTTTGAACAAATGCGATATTTTAACATCAAGGTGAATCCTGAAAAGTGCATTTTTTGAGTTACATCAGGAAAAATTTAGGTTGCATTGTATCCAAGGAAGGAACACAAGTTGACCCAGAGAAAGTGCAAGCAGTTCACGACATTCCAACACCAGCAACGGTAAAAGATGTGCAGAAATTAAACCAACTCTTGGCTTCGCTAGGAAGATTCAATCGCGATCATCGGACAAATGCAAACATTTTTTCAACATCCTCAAAAAAGGTACAAAATTCAGATGGACAGATGAGTGTGAGAAATCCTTTCAAGGAATAAAAAAATATCTGGTGAATCTATCTATTTTGCAAAAGGCAGAGCCAGGAGAAGAACTATTAATCTACCTTGCGATAACTTCGCATGCATTAAGTGATGTACTATTGCGAACTGATGCAGGAGTTGAGAAACCAATTTACTACATTAGCAAAACATTTAATGTCGCAGAGAGAAATTATTCAAAGATTGAAAAGTTAATTCTGGCATTAGTCTATGCCACGTTCAAGATTCGCATATATTTTCAGGCACACAAAGTCAAGGTGTTGACAAAGGTACCAATTGAATCAGTAATGAGGAATTCAAAGAGGTCAGGCTGTTAGAGCACTTCTCTGACAAACTCGCATGCGTTGCTATCTCAAGCATGTTTGTCAATCTTAGTGATCAAAACTATATAGTCTTGATTTCTAGTCTACTATAGCTAAAGTCTCGGACTAGGATAGAAAGTGTAGTTGAGCTCAAGAACTCCATGGCGATCATCATACAAGACGAAGGAATACTCAAGGAACCAATGGATCTTCATCGACTAAAATGTATGTGGAGACTTGAACTTATCTATCACTCAAAAGTCTATATACTCTATCTCCTATCTTGAGAAAAAAAGTCGTTTATCTATATAGACTAAGAATATGCACATGTGACATTTCGAGCTGAATATGTCTTGCTTATCTATTTCTCGAAATGGGTGTTGGTAAAGCTTTCTCTTTATCCAAGTTCATCTTTTCCTAGTGACGAAAGTCATGTTATGTTTCAATCATTTTGGAAATCGCTCTGATGAAAAATAGTTTGTGAATAACAACTATATAAAGCCCTCTGAGAATGTTTCAATGATTGAAATGAGAGTTTAGACTATATAACCATTGGGGGATATAAACATTGTTATGGCAACACATATATGTAGAAGTACTTAGCACTTGAACCGAAGTTTGCGAACTTTTTTGATCAATTGGAACCAGAACGTGAGCAACAACTCAATCCGCGAACCCAGTCGACGAACTGGCATAGTTATCGAACCCGAGAATTTCCGCTGAAGTTGTAGCTCATGTGCAGTCCGCGAACCCAGCCCATGAACTGAAGGAAGCTCTCAAACCCGAGAATTTCTGCTGGAGTTTATAACTTCAACCGGTTAGCTCGAGTCCGTGAACTCAAGAGGTTATGTCTGAAAATGTTGTTCGTGAACTTATTCTAAAATTACTAAGGAATGCTTTTGCAAATCGTGGCTTTATAGTTCATGATTAATGATTCGAGTGAATCACATCGTTTTTGGTTCAATTGTGTCTCTTATAATACTTGGGATCTCATAGCAATTGAACAACTTTCTAACTAGTTCATTTGAGTCATTTGGACTAGTTATGGTGAAGAAGAATATGGTTGATATGAAAGTTATCATTTGGCTAACCATTTGGTTGACTAATATTGAACCAACCATTGTACACGTTTGGGTACGGTTACACAAACCCAAAACATCAAGTACATGTGTGTATGGAAAGCTAAGTTTTCGATCTAACGGTTGAGAGATATTAGCTTGTATCTAATCAGGTTTTCATCTAACGGTGAATATTGAATGCTTTGTTAACAAGCTAACATTGATTGTGAACCCTGATTTGAAAGACTATATAAGGATAACTCTAGCCATTGGAAAAACTAATCCCCACACACCTTTCTTGTGTGATACTAGTTTTCCCTAAGCTAGAGTCGATCTCCATTAACCCTTGAGTTTTCTCTCTAAATTCGGGTTAACGACTTAAAGACTTCATGGGGATTGTGAAGCCAGACCGATACTAATTTTCTTGTAGTTGTGTGATCTGATCTTTCTTTTTCTATCGTACGAGTACAATATTAATAATTGGCTTGAGATTTCTATCTCCGATAGGCAAAATAAAAGTAGTCACAAATATCTTCGTCTTATTGTTTATGATTCCTCAATAATCTTCTTCGCTGCGTCGATTAAGTTTATTGTGAGGTGATTGATGAAACTGAGTTGTTCTTCTGGAATACAAGTCTGGTTTTATCAATTGGTTCCTGTCCACCTTGATTTATCAAAAGACGGAACAAAACTTGTAGGTTTATTCGTGGGAGAAGAATTTATCTATTACCTGTAGACTTTTTTATGTGAGACATATTTGTTTATTAAAGTCTTCGACTTTGAGTCGTAGCAACTCTTGGTTGTGGGTGAGATCATCTAAGGGAATCAAGTGCGCAGTATCCTACTGGGATCAGAGGCATAGGAGCATAACTGTACCTTGGATCAGTGTGAGATTAGTTTGGGTTCAACTACAGTCCATACCGAAGTTAGATTGTAGTAGGCTAGTATCTGTAGCGGCTTAATACAGTGTATGTTTAATCTGGACTAGGTCCCGAGGTTTTTCTGCATTTGCGGTTTCCTCGTTAACAAAATTCTGGTGTCTGTGTTATTTCTATTCTGCATTGTATTTTGTTATATAATTGAAATAATACAGGTTGTGCGTTGTTCAATCGATTAGAATATCCGACCTTATTGGTTGTTGATTAAAATCGATTAACACTTGGATATTGGTCTTTGATACCATCCAAGTTATCTCTCTTTGATTAGACCCGCGAATCACATTTGCTTGAGTAAATCAAATCGAGAGATTGAGATAATAACTCCTTGAGATATTTTCTATTGATTGAGTCTTGTTGATTCTCTAGAAAACAACTCAAAATTGTCCATACAGATTGCTAATTGAAATATTGGGTGGTGTTGTTAGACCCTCGCTTTTTCAATTGGTATCATAGCAGGCAAACACGCTTAAGACCTTACAAGTCTTTGTTTGTTGCAATCTGAGTCTGTGGACGGAATCTCTGTTGCGCATACCAAAATGTCTCCTAAAGCTTTTGACCATGTCAAGTGTCTTGGAAACACCTCAAAGGATTATTCCTTAGTTGATTCTTCCGAATCCCGAGGTAGAAAGAATGTTCAATGTGATAATGACATTTCTTCCTCTCATAAGGCATGTGACACTGTGGCAGAAGCTGAAAAGGAACTCACTAGAATTTCAAAACATACAGCTGAAGATATTGATTTTAATGATCATGATCAGCTTATTTATGAATTTGAAAAGTCTCTTAATCTATAACGTGATCTCTATAATATCATAAAGTCCTTCTCGAAGAACATTGAGAAACTTCTACAAGAAACTACTCTACATCAGGAAAATATTAGTACTCTTGAGGAAGTTGTTAAAGAGGACTCAATTAGAGAAAAACGTTTGCTCGAGACTCATTCATCAGATATTAACAGACTTCGTGCTGAAAAATAGAAAATTTGTACATCTATTACTCTAGCTTATGAACAGTGTAAATCCTTGAAAAAGGAAAACTCTGTCTTAAGGAGAAAATCATGTGTACAAACTAACTCACGTGATGTTCTGTACAAGACAAATTATTCTCCAGAAGAAGATTGTGTCGAGAAAAGTTTACATAACTTGCAATCTTCTTGTAAAGCTCTAGAGTCTAAACAAGTGCCAGGTATTGCTTTTCCACGAACCTGTACTTTTGTGGGAAACAGAATAACTATGCTATCCATTGTTTTGGAAGAAGGAAACAAATTTCTAAGGTTCATAATTTACTTCTCTTCACTGTCAATGGAACAAATAGTTAGTTGACTAACGCAGTGAATCGTATGCCCAAAAGAAATCAGAAACCTTATGAGAATGATCTCTACTCTAGACATCATCATAGGGATAAAGTTCTTTCTGGTAATTCTTTTTGCAGTATTAATAAGAACATTTCATGTACTTATAAGGATGTTTCTGATAAATCTAAATCTAGAAAATGGATTCCTATCCATTCCGATTCTCTTGATCCTATTGCAAGAGGTCCTAGATTTAGTCCTTCTGATAAGAAAGATAATCAATCAGTGTCTTATCTCACTAGAAAGAGCACATATCAAAGACAAAAGGATAGAGATGAACAACATTCATTTGATGAGATAAAGGCTCATACTTATGTGAATTAATCACAAGGTTGAATATCTCACATACAAAAAACCTAATTGTCAGAGAATTGGATAGGTATACTCCATAACTAAGTGACTCTAATTATCTATCTAATCTCTTATCATTTTTAGAAGGATAATTGTTCAGACACTGGTTTGTGAGTATTTTTCTTTTTAAATTCTTCATTATCTAAAACATCTTTGAGAAATAAAAGTGTTTTCTTATTCCATGTAGAGCTTTGTGAAAAATCATCCTACGGGTACGCATACGATTCAAGTTATCCCTTAAACATATCCTGTAACCCTAAATCTCTCGAGTTTTCTTATATATATATATATACCTATCCTATTGAGTTTATCTAGGTTTCTTGTTATCAATGGCTTCTTCTACTTCATGCACATCGGATTTGACTAAAGATGCCATTGATAAGGTGGTATATTGCAAACTCGATAAAGAGAAGGAAACTCTTGTTGAAATTTAAGGTTCTCTTCCTCAATCCTCTGATTCACTGTCAGATATAGAAGAGATTGAAGAGATTTCATCGGATGTCATTCTTAACTTCCTAATGGAATTTGAGAAGGATAAGCAACTACTTGTTGACACAATGAAGTGTCTTGATGTGGTAAGAACTGAGTTGAAAAAGGTTAAGTTTGATCTTGTTCTCATGAAAAACCATGTTAAAGAACTTCCCAATAAGGGTATCAAAAGTTCAGAGGTTGCTGCCTTTCACAAGCTTCAATATCTTAAGGCTCAAGAAGGTCCCGAACTGTCGATTTGAACCTAGTTCGGTATGACATGGAAGTTGTTTCTGTTTGGTTCTTAATGTCTAGTAAATCTTCTATGTTTTTTGTTTTATTTAGAAGAATAACTAGTGTTTTGGAAACGCCATGATTGTGATTACACATATCTATATCCAATGATTTTATATTCTTGTTTTTAGATTTATTGGTTTAAATTCTAAAGTTGTTTGGAAGATGATGGTTGCAGTATTAATCTTCATGGTTTTATATATTGCAATATTTTGATGGGATATGTGTGTTTACGTCCGTGAACTTGATTGTCCATATTTTGTCAAAAGTAAAGTTGTTCACATATTGGTATGCAAATATTGATAAAGGAATGAATGGACTTTTGAAAAAACACAAAAGTTAAGCCTATATTTTCAATTATTGATGAAAGATAGGTAGGTTAAAATCTTTTGTGATCCAAGGATCAAGTCTATTAAGTCACACTATGATGGAAAGATAGAATAAATCCTTATTTTTGTAATCCATGTTATGGAGCTTAATTGTTCCATAATTATTTTGTATTACCGTGAAGGCTCCATTGTGTATCTTATGTTGAGCACGATACGACTAAGTCGATTTCTTATTGGCATGGTTGGTTGTTCCAAGAGATGCTATATGTTGAGCATTAAGAACTAAATTAATCAACTTGTGTGGTTATTTAGTTTGCATTCCATGAGTTCTCTCATGTTGAGTACATGTACGGTTAAGGTTGTCATTTCCTATGATAATCTTAGTCAGGGTTCCATAATCTCTTATGTTGAGCCCAAATGAACTAAATCAATCATCTTGTGTGATGATTTAGTTAGCACTCCGTAGATTTTTCTCATTTTGAGTGTAGCCAATTAAATTGATTACTTTTGTGATTAGTTTAATTGTGTATTTAAGTTTCCATAAGTTTACTTGTGTTGAGCATATTTAGTCAAATTAATCTTGGTTCGCCTTGGTTAATATGATTGAATATTTTTAGATTTCAAATTCATAATTGTATGTAATTTGTTGAGTCTAAAGAAATCCTTCTTTTCTCTTGAAATTAAGGTCACTCTTGTTGTTCCCTTGGGAAAGACATCTTATTGGGGAGAGTTCTTTTTAACTTGCGCTTAATTGCTAAATCTTTTTGGGGAGTGCGGCTGTGGAATTTTGTAGGGGTTATCTTGTATATTTATGAACTCTTTGATGAATGCATTTAATTAGCCTCGGCTTTATGATTGCATCTAACCAAGATGATAGAACATTTACCTTTGGTCATGAAAAATCTCTTGCAGAAATTTCATTTGGATCCCGTTCTTGTACCTTTGCCAATTTTATTGACAAAAAGGGGGAAAATTAATTGTAGTTCACACTACAAATACATATGGTTTTCGGATCATTATGTAAGGGGGAGTGGTTTCCATGTGAGATAGAGTATTGACTAAGGGGGAGTGAAGTATCACCATAGTATTATTGTTGAAGTTGTGATACAATTGGACTTTGACGCTGTGTAATAGCACTATGACACTGTGTAACAATACTATATGGTTTTCGGATCATTACGTAAGGGGGTGTGGTTTCCATGTGAGATGGAGTATTGACTAAGGGGGAGTGAAGTATTACCATAGTATTGTTGTTAAAGTTGTGATACAATTGGACTTTGATGTTATGTACTAATACTATGACATTGTGTAACTATGATTGAGAACCAATGCTTTTCTCATTGTTATAGCTACGGATTTTCAACAATGATGATACTAAACTTACAACCTTTTGGATCATTGGATTACTTGGAAGTGACGAACACTTCGAGTATTGTTGAAGATTAGGCATGTGGAATAGGAGCTACAAATTTTATTTATATATTTTTTGTATTCCATATGTATTAATAGTTTTGCCACTAAAATTGACAAAGGGGCAGATTGTTAGAGCACTGCTCGGTCAAACTCGCATGCATTGCTATCTCAAGCATGTTTGTCAATCTTAGTGATCAAAACTATATAGTCTTGATTTCTAGTCTACTATAGCTAAAGTCTCGAACTAGGATAGAAAGTGTAGTTGAGCTCAAGAACTCCATGGAGATCATCATACAAGACGAAGGACTACTCAAGGAACCAGTGAATATTCATCGACTAAAAGGTATGTGGAGACTTGAACTTATCTATCACTCAAAGGTTTATCTACTCTATCTCCCATCTTGAGACAAAATTCGTTTATCTATATATACTAAGAATATGCACATGTGACATTTCGAGCTGAGTATATCTTGCTTATCTATTTCTCTAAATGGGTGTTGGTAAAGATTTCGCTTTAGCCAAGTTCATATTTGCCTAGTGACGAAAGTCATGTTATGTTTCAATCATTTTGGAAATCGCTCTGACGAAAAATAGTTTGTGAATAACAACTATATAACGCCCTCTGAGAATGTTTCAATGATTAAAATGAGAATTTAGACTATATAACCATTAGGGGATATAAACATTGTTGTGGCAACACACATATATATATATATATAAGTCCTTAGTAATTGAACCGAAGTTTGCGAACTTTGTTGATCTAGTGGAACCGGAACGTGAGCAGCAACTCAGTCCGCGAACTGGCGTAGTTCTCGAATCCGAGAATTTCTGCTGAAGTTATAGCTCATGAGCAGTCAGCGAACCCAGTCCGCGAACTGACGGAAGCTCTCGAACCCGAGAATTTCTGCTGGAGTTTATAACTTCAACCGGTTAGCTTGAGTCCTCGAACTCAAGAGGTTATGTCTGAAAACGTTGTTCGTTAACTTATTCTAAAATTACTAAGGAATGCTTTTGCAAACCGTGGCTTTATAGTTCATGATTAATGATTCGAGTGAATCACATCGTTTTTGGTTCAATTGTGTCTCTTATAATACTTGGGATCTCATAGCAATTGAACAACTCTGTAACTAGTTCATTTGAGTCATTTGGACTAGTTATGGTGAAGAAGAATATGGTTGATATGAAAGTTATCATTTGGCTAACCATTTGGTTGAATAATATTAAACCAACCATTGTACACGTTTGGGTACGGTTACACAATCCCAAAATATCAAGTACATGTGTGTATGGCAAGCTAAGTTTTCGATCTAACGGTTGAGAGATATTAGCTTGTATCTAATCAGGTTTTCATCTAACGGTGAATATTGAATGCTTTGTTAGCAAGCTAACATTGATTGTGAACCCTGTTTTGAAAGACTATATAAGGAGAGCACTAGCCATTGGAAAAACTAATCCCCACACACCTTTCTTGTGTGATACTAGTTTTCTCTAAGCTAGAGTCGATCTCCATTAACCCTTGAGTTTTCTCTCTAAATTCTGGTTAACGACTTAAATAATTAATTCGGATTGTGAAGCCAGGCCGATACTACTTTTCTTGCAGTTGTGTGATCTGATCTTGCTCTTTCTATTGTACAAGTACAATTGTAATAATTGGCTTTAGATTTTTATCTCTGATAGGCAAGATAAAAGTAGTCACAAATATCTTCGTCTTATTGTTTGTGATTCCTCAATAATCTTCTTCGCTGCGTCGATTAAGTTTATTGTGAGGTGATTGATAAAACTGCGCTGTTTTTCGGGAATATAAGTCCGGTTTTATCAATTGTTTCATATTCACCTTGATTTATCAAAATACTGAACAAAACTTGTAGGTTTATTCGTGGGAAACGAATTTATCTATTACCTATAGCTTTTTTGTGTGAGATATATTTGTTTATTAAAGTCTTCGATTTTGGGTCGTAGCAACTCTTGGTTGTGGGTGAGATCATCTAAGGGAATCAAGTGCGCAGTATCCTACTGAGATCAGAGGCGTAGGAGCATAACTGTACCTTGGATCAGTGTGAGATTGGTTGGGGTTCAACTACAGTCCAGACCGAAGTTAGCTTGTAGTAGGATAGTGTCTGTAGCGGCTTAATATAGTGTATGTTTAATCTGGACTAGGTCTCGGGGTTTTTCTGCATTTGTGGTTTCCTCGTTAACAAAATTCTGGTGTCTGTGTTATTTCTATTCCGCATTATATTTTGTTATATAATTGAAATAATACAGGTTGTGCGTTGTTCAATCGATTAGAATATCTTACCTTATTGGTTGTTGATTTAAATCGATTGACACTTGGATATTGGTCTTTGATACCATCCAAGTTATCTCTCTTTGATTAGACTCGCGAATCATATTTGCTTGAGTAAATCAAATTGATAGATTGAGATAATAACTCCTTGAGATATTTTCTATTGATTGCGTCTTGTCAATTCTCTAGAAAACAACTCGGAGTTGTACATACAGATTGCTAATCGAAATAGTGGGTGGTGTTCTTAGACCCCCGCTTTTTCACAGGTTGGGTTGAGAGATGGACTGCGCAAGTGGGACATTTCGAAATTAAATATGAGATATTATCTTCAGCAAAATCGCAAGTTATCGCAGACTTTTTAGCATAATTTCCTTTAGAAGATGATGAAGCTGTAGAAGCAATGATGGATGTGGAGGAAGAACATGGAGATCCAAGAGATCTGTTGATAGAACCCGATATATGGGAAATATTGGTAGATGGATCGTCAAATAGGGAAGGTAATGGAGTTGGAATTATCTTAATTTCGCCAGATGGAACCAAAATGGCTTTTTCCTTCAGACTAGAGTTCGCATCCACTAATAATGAAACAGAATATGAAGCTGTGGTACATGCTTTAAAATTCGCAATAGAAATGAAGTTGGAGAATATGATAATCATCAGTGACTCACAGTTAGTTATTTTCCAAATAAATGGAGAATACACTACAAATGAACCATCCTTGAAGAATTTTCAGCTAAGATCCCAAAAATAAAGTGGAGGCACATATAAAGGAAAGACAATAGACTCACAGATGCTTATGCTTTCATTTCAAGCATGATGTCAGATCCAGCTGCAAGATGCATAAGGATACAGACACTTCAATCACCATCAGTAAACAAAGAAGAAGAGGAAGAAGTAGACGCAATGATTATAGAAGGTGGAGAAGAAGAACAGATGCCTAATATCAAAGATTGGAGAGTAGAACTTCATGCATACTTGGCGAAAGGAGAAACCCCAAGGAATATATTGGAGGCGCACAAGTTAAAAAGACGCCCTACAAATTATGAATTAAGAGATGGGTTATTGTATCAAAAATATTTTAATGGACCATCACTCAGATGTTTGACACGAGAAGAATGAGATAAAGTGTTAAAAATGTTGCATAGTGGGGATGTTGGCAATCATAGCGGGGGAATATCTTTGGCATATAGAGCAAAAATGCAAGGTTATTAATGGCCATATATGCATGAATAAGCGAAGCAAATATCAAGGTGTTGCGAAGATTGTCATCGGCACGGAAAGAAAATACATGCACGGAAAGATTGCAAGGAATATCTAAAACACCGTATTATTTATCTATTGTTTATGCTTTCTCTGATAGTTTTCTTTTAAATTATGTATCTTATGTTTTGTTTTGAGTATTTAGGTACTTTGGAGTCATTCGGATCAAAAGAGGAGGAAACATGGCAAAAGAGTTGGAGGCGGATTGTGTCTCATTATTTATTTTTATTTTTTCATCTCTGTCTGAAAAGTATGTCCGCTTTAGTGATGCAATTTCTGTCTGAAAAGCATGACAACTTTAATGATGTTAAGATTTAGAAGAGAAGAAGTGAATTTGAGATACAAGAGGCGGTTGCAGTTGGTGGAAGAGCGTTCATTTAGAGCATAAAGATGCAAAGTTGTCAATTCTTAGGAGAATACTATTTGGAGCCTGGTACTGGTTAAAGGGAAGCTCTTTGGAGGAATACTAAACAAAGTCCAGTGGTTAAGGGGTAGACATATGGATGTCCCTTATCATTCATGAGTAGTTGTAGATATCCTGGGGGTTGCATAAATGGGGCGAAAATAACTATCTTTATTTGATCTAACCCTAAATCAGGTTTAGTTTTCAATCATTTCTTCAATGATTAGTCCCTGAAATTGAGAGGAAAGAAAAGTTGCGTAGCAGCTTGAGAGATTGAGAAAGTAAGGGTGTTAGTGTCTCTAAGGAGGAGATCGAGAATCATAAATGGTGGTTGTTCGATGTCGATCTCAGGGAGTGGATTTGGTTCTGTCAAAGAAGGTGGGGGTTAGAGACTGTGGCCGTTTCATGACCTGATGCTGTGAAGGTCAAGACAAGGTGGTGATAATGAGTGGGAGGTGATCTGAAATGGGTTTGCAGAAAAGTACTTCAGCTGGTGAAGTTGTGTCATTTCTCTTGAGGTGATGGGAGATGGCAGGTGGACTAGATGGTGTTGATTATGTGAGATTGAAGCTCATTTGAGCTGAGATAGTTGAATAAGAAGGAGATCACAGTTACAAGAATGGACCTGAGTATGGTGTTGAGAATGGAGTTGGTTTTGTAATGAACAATATGGTTCTGTTGTTGTTGGGGTTCAATTCTACTGATTCTGGCGAAGATTTGCACTCGGATTTGATGTTGTTGGTGATGTTATTTAGCAGCTGAAATGGTTATGGAATTCCGAATGAAACTGCAGTTTGATGAATGTGTTGTTAGGTTGAGGTTCTGGTGGCACTGAAATTGCAGGTGAGAAACAATGCTTGGATGAAGCTCATGGTAATTTTGTAGGTCTTGGATGAAGTTATGGTTCAGGCAGCTACAGATGAGGCAAAGGAGTTGAAATGGTATGGTTGGCTGTGACTCAAGAGTTCCAAGTGCTGCAGTGGTGGTCGATGTTCGACAAAGGAAGTGCGCTTAGCTGCAATGATGTTGTTGTTGAGTTGCAGAGAAACAAAGTGTTGAACTGAGCTGCAGTTGGAGAGTCGAGATGGAACGAAGAGCTGCTGAAGAATTAGAGCTAGCACTGATGATTTGCAGGTGGAGTATGCACTGGAAGCTACAACAAGAGAATGGTGAAAATTGGTCTTGTAGCTGAAATTGCAAGTAGTAGATGGAGCTACAGGCAATAAAGATGCCATGAAGCAGGGAGAATTGAAGCTGTGAATATCCATCAGGGCTGTGACTGAGGTTTTGGTGGATTGTGGATTGAAGTTGGAGTAGCAACTGTTAGTGCTTGGTTCTGAGCAAGAAGTGGAAGTGAAGTTGCAGTTTGGCATGAGCTGAGCAAATACATGGAATTGGTAATAATGCGAACTGGAAACTGCAGAAAGCTGTGCAAAACGCGGCAAAAATGGCGAGCCGGTGAGCATAGTTCCGGTAGTCGGATTTTGGAACCTAAAGTGGGGATCGTCAAGATTCAGTGAATCATGAGGCGGGTATGAGTCGAACGAAAGAGTTGGCGGCCGGACATAGGAGCTATGCGTCGCGCTTTTGGGTGTGTTTTCGCAAGGGATAGAGAGTTGGATTTAGATGGGTTATGCAAATGTTTGACATGCAGAAAAGCCAAATTGAGCTACTGGAAGTGTAGAATTTCCTGGTGACAGTCTCCGATAGTAAAAGCGGCCTGAGTCAATTTTCTGGTGGCCGGATTCCACCGACGGTGACCGGATTCCGGCGATGACGTCAGCACTCCGGCGACCTGTTTTGGACCCGAAATTTCCAGAGATATATTTTTCACACATGGCCTTGGTGGACTTGAAGATTTTGAAGACTTTGACTTATTTTTGGAAAGCAAAGGGCTATAAAAAGAGAGTTTCTACAACCAAGACACAACGTTTTTATTCTATTCTTGGAGCTTTTGCAGAGAACTACTTCTAGGGTTTGATTTCTTTTATGTTTCATATTATTTCTTTGAATATTATGATAATGAACTCCATGAATATGAATAGCTAAATTATATAATTGGTTATATTGGTTATGGGATAAAAGTTGATTTCTTCAAGCATGTTATTTGATTCTATGAATTAGTTTTGTTTCAATTTTATCGTTTATGATTCATCGTTTATATTATCATATGATTTGAATGCTAGTTTGGTTGAGTCCGGAATCAATTGGATTTGTTTTCATCTCTAAAGCTATATTAGGGTTTTCAATACGTAAAAGTTGTTATCTCTGATTTTTAGTAGCATCTTGTGGTTAATACTTGTAGTGATACATCTTTTTAATCGCATATGAATCATAACCTTTGTTAAAACGAATTAGTGCTTTTACACGTTTGTTTGCATCGATTAGTCTTATTTCATAGAACTTATTGCTCTTAGGGAGTTAAATCTAATTGTGCTTTTACACTTTAGGTTGCATTTTAAGAATATTTCACAATAGCATCTTTTAATGTTGTTTGTGATAAAATCAGGAAATAAATGGGATACTCTTGCGATCAAGATATCCTAGGACTTTTTATAATTGAGAGATTAAATACCAATTCTAATCATAGATGAAAAATACATGTTTATGAATGATACTATCCCTTAACCAATATCTTCTCCTTATTGATTACTCCAACTATTTACTTTGCTTTATTTAGTTTTATTACTTAGATAAAAACAAAAACACACCTTGGGTTATTTGGTTACATAAGAATCTGAAAATTGCATAACAACAATCGCCTATCTGTGGATACAAACTCTTTCTTATCGAATACTATATTCATATTTAGTTAAGTGAGGAAGTGAATTATTTTTGACGCATACGACACGCATCACCAGGGTCTGGGCAAAAAAGATATTTAATTATTGCAACAGATTATTTCATAAAGTGGGTAGAAGTAAAGGTAGTACAGCACATTCGCGACAAAGACATCTTTACATTCATATTTGAGAATATCATTTGCAGATTTGGGATTCCCGCACAGTTGGTATCTGATAATGGGAAACAATTTGAGGGACATAATATAGAAATGTTGCTTAATGTATTTAAGATAAAATGTGGAAAATCTACTCTTTTGTATCCACAAGCTAATGGGCAAGCAGATGCAACAAATAAAACAATCGCAGATATATTAAAGAAGAAGTTAGAAGGACATAATAGAGCTTGGTGCGAACAAGTACATAATGCAATGTGGGCTTACAACACAACTAGGCGAGAAGCTACTGGAATGTCATCTTTTTGTTTAACATATGGAGTTGAAGCGGTATTACCAACAGAGGTTATTATTCCCACAACAAAGAGAGAGGCATGGGATAAAAATCTTAGTGCGGGTATGATTTTAACCAAGCTTGATGAATTCGAGGAAAAGAGAGAAAGAGCATTACAGCATATGGAAAATTACCAGCGAAGATTAGCACGGGAGTATAATAAACGCGTCAAGAAGCGTGAATTTCAACTAGGAGATTTAATGTTGCGAGAAACACCAATATATCAGCGAGAAAATGGTGGAAAGTTAGCGAAAAAATGGGATGGGCCTTATATCATTAAAGAGATAGTTGGAACAGGGGCATATAAATTGATGGACCCTGAAGGTAGAGATGTGGGTCAGAGGCTTGGTAGACCATGGAACAGATTATACCTAAAGAAATATTACCCGTAAGAAGATTTCACATCCAAAGAAAAATGAGAATTGGCGAAAATCTCGCAGAAAGTAAGAAGGTTGTAGAAAATGTCGTAGAAGGTAAGAAAGATGCAAAAGTTAACAAAAGTGGAGAGGCAGAAAGAAATAAAGGTAAAAAAAAAATTAAACTGTGAAATGAAAGAAATATCGAGAAAAGAAAAAGAGATGTATGATTGATTTGTAGCAAAAAAATTTCAAAAACTATATTTTGCTTAACGAAAAAGATGAGATTGAGAAATTACAGCAGAGCTGAAATGCAAGAGTCGAAACAGAAAAATTATCAGAATGGGCAAACCTTTATGGCGTACACCCTAGTTCGTGAATAAAATTTCGCAAAAGGAAAATGTAAGACCTAAAGTACGTCATAGAAGGGGGTACCTCTTGCATTGCTCAGTGAAAAGGTTACACCGCTAATGGAACCTGAGTCATGGAGATTTGGGGTCAATAAATCCCATCCAGGAGAGGTACCTCGGATTTTTAACCTAAACTTATGATTCAGGTTGGATGACTGAGGGTCTCTTCTAAGGAGTGCAGAGTATGATCAAGGAGCCGAGGTACACGGTTGACCCAAGAGTGTCTGGATCGTATGAAACTCATCTGTCCATTCTTGGCAAGTCTTGACTATGATGCACTCGGCCCGAAGAAAGCCCCACTTAGGGTGCAGTCTCGTAATCATAAGCCATATAGGCAAAAGGGATAAGAGGCTACGAAAATAACTGGTTATTGTCAAGACTGGATGGGAGGAGCTAGTCTTGTATGGCATAAATACGTCTCCTTGAAGGGGCAACCAGGGGGGAAGATAAGGGTGGCACCCTCCATTAGGGAGCTGATAAGTGTCTTAAGACGCAAATGTCATGAGGATTTTTACTCACGGGAGTATCAAGGCTTGTCATATTTGTGCGATAATCCTGAAGAGGCAATAATACAAGAGAAAAAGATAAGACGAGATCAATGGGTTCTTACATGAAAGTGTAAGGACGTCCTGCGATTTCGTCGCAAGACGCCAATGTCATGGGGCTTTAGTTTCGCAAGAACTTTAGGCCTGTCATATTGTCGCAACAAAAATTTCAAAAAAAAAAAAGAGAGTTAAGGCAAGATCAATGTGTTTCGGTATGAAAGTGCAGAGACTTCTTGCGATTTTTTCACAATGACAAGAGGTGGAAAAATAAGACTTTTAACTAGGAAGGCAAAATAAGACCACATGACAAAACACGAAATTTATAAAAATTAATTATTCTTTATGCAGGAAAAAATATTTCATCGCAAGAAAGATAATGAGAGGCAAGTATGGGAATTAATAAACCAAGTGTCATTATCTTTCTCGCAAACATATACAATACTAAAAGAGTAAATGAATCTCAAAGTTGACTGAAGTACATTATTCGCAAGAAGAAACAAATAAGGAATAGTTCAAGGAAATTGAACTAAAATTCAGACTTCAGTGTTAGCTTCGCCAGAAGGAGTCAATGGACGTTCTTCGCCAACTTTATCATTTTCGCTAGTATTCTCTTTATTCTAGTCAACTCTAGCTTCTTATTCATTTGGGATATCATCAACAGTTGATTCACTTATTCTAGATTCTTCTTCGTATGGGACATCAACAATAGTAGCTTCTTTTGGAGGGATTTCTTCCTCACTTGCTAAATCTTCTTGAGAAAAAGCTTCTTCACCACTTTCATAGTCAAAATCACTATCAGCAAGACGAGGAATTTATCATCATCTACTTCTAAAGGTTCGAATAATACATGAGAAAGAGACTTGGACAGCAAGATGTCATTCACCAGAACCTCAACTTTGAGATGGACTTGGCGAAGAAATGCCTTCTGATGGTTTCTATCTTGAATATCCTTGAAGTAGGCAAGATAATCAAACCTTCTATCTGCTCGATCGCGAGAACGAGAAAAGGAGGAAGCAGGTATTGCATTCTCTTTGCGAATTTTGGCATATTTAGACTCCAAGACAGAAATGGAGGAATGAAGACTTTTCTCAGACTCTGCGAAAAAATAGAATACAAGATATTTATTAAGATGAAGATTCCGCAAATAAATATTACACAGAGATAAAAGACGGTTGAGGAAGTCAATTTTTATGACTACATTCCTTTTGCGAAACAAGATATTGAGCTAAAGCCAAACAACTATCTTCCCAACGGTTTATTGCATCATCAAAGTTATCTCCGACTAAACCTTTCAAGCGAGATTGAAAATTCTTTTCTTTAGAAATAAGTAAGGCTTTTTCCTTCGTAAGAGAAGTATATGATTCTTCTAGTTTGGAATATTGGTCATTGAGTTGACTTTCCATTACACTTAAAGCTATTCTACCCCGGATAAGTTCATCCCTCTCAGTAGCAGATGACTCTGTTATTTCTTTAAGTTTACTTCTCAAAGATAAAAGAGACTGTTCTTGATCATTACATACTTTTTGACAAATTTTATGTTGTTGCGAAGAGATCGCCACTTTATTTAAAAGAGCTCGTTTCTCTTGAGATAAGGTCTTATTCTTATCTGATAAAGTTTCCATCTCCAAGTTATCCTTAGTTAAAGAATAAGAGAGGCGAGATATTTCACTACTTAATAAGTTTTGCTTCTGAACTAATTGAGTATTCTCTTTGGTAAGATTATCTATTTGATCGACGAAATATGTATGAAGGTTATCTAATTGGTTATATTGATCCATCCAAATATCTCTGTCCACACGGGCTTCTTCGGCGATGGATTCAAATTGATATCTCTCCATTATTCGTTTCTGGTTTAAAACTTAAAGGCGAAGGATTTTAAGAAAGTTGAATATAGAAAGAACAAATTTATTGAAAAAGATAAGTTAAGGGCAAAGTTAAGAAAGTGGTACCTTGTAGTTCCTTATTCTTCTTGCGAAGGATATCACAATCTAGCGAGGCATTTTAGAACTTTTAGTTCTCATGACGAAGAGTGTTACATTCTGAGGTTTTGGCTTAGAGACTCTCCTTTAAGACTTCAAGCTCCTTCTCCAAGGCTGTTTGCGAAACAATTCTGTCAGATCCAAAATATTTACTTAGAATCTCGCAGACACCAGACTTGACAGGGTCAATGGTAGACTTTTTAACATCATCTAGAATATCAGATAAAACTTTAAAAGCAGTGTCCATTCCTTCCACAGTTTCTTTAGAAAAAGGAAGGGATTCAGATGAAGAAGTGGTGATAACAGAAGATTGAGGAATCAAATCATTCTTCACAATAGATGTGTCATTTGAGGGAAAAGTTTGTGGAAGATCAAAAGTTGAAATTAATGAAGAATCAACTTGGGAAGCATTAACAATAGAATAAGAATCTTCATTCGCAGAAGGGTTAATGAGAGAAGTTTCATTTGTAAGAAGATCAGTTGAAGGGGTGAAATCTGAAGCAACATTTTCGCAAATATGAAGTAAAGGTTCAGTTTGCGAAGTTATCGCAGGAGATTTAGAAGAGATAAGTGAAGGAAATGAAACATAAGTTTCAATGATCTTAAGATGACAAGACTTCTTAGAGGGTTTGTTGGCATCTTTGTCACCCTGCGAATAACAACTCAGATAAGAAACAGAGGCAACAATATTGTTATTAAAAGAATAATGTTTCTTACTACCTTGTGATTCGCAGACTTTCTTTTCCTTTCTCCGACCTTGGGTGGCTAAATCAAGGGATTATTAGGGTTCTGAACTGTAATTTTGATGCCAGAAGTGTTTTTGTTGAAACAGAAAACAGTATGGGAATTATACAAAGATAAGCAAAATCAAATAAGATAATCCCAATAAGCAAGAGAAGTTTCAGCAAAATCAGAAGAAGATAAAGGAAAACCAAACTTGATGATTCCAGGAGAACAGTAACAGAAAGATGAATCCGTAAGAGTTAGAAGAGAAAAAGTATAAAGATTTACAGAGGACGAGGAGGTGAGAAAGATGAAGAAGTAAAATAAGAAAAATTATCTCTCTACTAGACCTCCTCTTAAATAGGCAAAGGAGTGATGAGCGGATAACATCGAACGTGCCAGTGAAAATATGAATATTCGACACATGTAGACGGTTGTGCTTAATACATGGAATCTTGTCGGAATAAAAATATAGAAAGATGAACAGTTGCGGTATTTTTAAGTACAAATTCTCATGACATTCTCCCCTTCGCAGAGAAGACATGAGAATAGGCAAGATGTAGGATCAGAATATCGCACCAATAATACACTTGTGAAATCTTCATCAGCAACATTGCGAAGATATCGCAGAGTGATCTCAGAAATGACATAACATATGACGATAGCATACACATGAAGAAAGTATGATGATCTATCGAATTTTAGAATAATTGCGAAATTAACATTTGTAAGCCTACGAAATGCCGCAAGCCAGATCCAAAATTAAAGGACAACTTAGTTGTCATCCACTATGTGATTACCCGATATAAAGAGCCGAATAGGCTTAAGGAAGGAGAGATCTTTTTCGAGTGTTGAGCAAGTCATTAGGAGAGAGAAAATCTAGAGCAGTTGTTAATTTCTTAGCTTTATTTATTTCCTTTCTTGTAAAATTTGTGAGATTAGTCAATAAAGATTGTGATTGTTGATCTTAAAATGATTTGATTGTATGAATTCTTGTGAGGGGTGTAGTGTGGGATTTCCTGCAACTACAAACATCCTTCAAGAAAGGCCATTCAAGTCGATCACAGGCTTTTTACATATCCAACTTTAATTCTAGAGACTTTGTAGTTTCATTCTTGTTATTCATAGTATGCACAATTTCTTGAGTAAGTTGGATATTTTCAGAGATTTGCCTACTCGGGACGTAGGCTTCTTATAGAGGAGAAATTATTTTTCCCATCAACTTCTTCATTCTTGTTGCCATAATCTTAGATATTATTTTCTAAGACGTATTGCATAATGCAATAGGTCTCAAATCTGAGTGAAATTGCTTGTTCTTTGTCTTTGGTATTAAAGACACACATTTGTATCATTTAAGCTCTTGAGGATATAGCTTGTGCGGAAGAATTTCTATATTGTTTCTGCCACCTCAATTCCTATAATATCCCAATGAGTTTTGAAGAAACATGGAGGAAAGCCTTCTGGTCCAAGTGCTTTCCAGGACTTCATGCTTTTTAGAACTTTGAAAACTTCATTATTGTACGGAATTCTCATCAGGTTAGCATTATCTGCATTATTTATCACTTGCGGAATACACTGAAGTATCTGGTCATTTCTTTCTGGTGAGATAGTGTTGTGTAAAGTACTTTAGTGTTGTGTAAGCAGATTTTCCATCTCTATTCTCGTGGTACACTAATTTCCATATTTCAAAGCCACAATATTGTTTCTCGAACGTCTTTTATTGGCATTTTCATGATGGTATTTTGTATTTATGTCCATCTCGAGGTAATATTCATCTCTAGATTGTTTTCCCCAAAACTCATTTTGTACCTGGTGCCAATGTTCAATTTGGTTCTCCACATATTGAACTTGACAGGTTGCATTGTGATCTTGTCTTCCTCCCTGGATAGCTTCTAGCTGTTGGTGAAGAAAAAATATATTACTTTGAATGTTTCCAAACTTCTCCCTGTTCCATTTAGCCACATATTTTCTTGTAATAATTAAATGCCTTGATAACTGAAATGCATGGGATCCATTTATTTGGTGATTCCACGCAGCAGCAACTTCAGATTTTAATGTCTTGTCTCTTTCGTAATATTGAAAGTATTTCCAGTTACGTTTTCTATCACCATCAGTAGAATAAGTATCAAGCATAATTGGGAAATGGTCCGATCCCAACTGTGGCAGGTGAATAAGCTTAGCATCTGGAAAATTAATCACACAATCTTCATTGTTAAGAGCTCTATCAAGCCTTGATCTACGAACTCCAGTTCCATACATATTAGAAGACCATGTAAAAGACATACCCATATAACTCATATCTACCAAACCTGCCTCATGAATTAATTAAACGAAGGAATAATCTCTTGAAGATGAAGTAAATGAATAAGAAGTACTAGAGGAACTGTTGCTAACGGAGATCATGTTCTCATTTTGAAAAACCAAGTTCAAATCACCAATAATGACCCACGGCTTATGAATTGTAGGGCTAAGATCTTTAATGTATGTCCATTGCTTCTCCATGTTATTTGGGTATGGTGATCCATACATACAAGTGAGTAACCAATCTGGTTTAGAAGGGTCCTCCTGCACTAGATAATTAATGATCCAAGTATCCAAATTTACAATGCTAAAATTGAAACCATCTTTCCATAGTAAAATTAGACCACCAGCTAGTCCTCTGTAAGGGATAAGTTTACTATTAGGATATTTATAAGGTCTAATGAATTTATTCATTTTGTCTAACCATATTTTCGCTTCTGATATGAACACTATATCAGGATCATATTTAGACATGAGGTCTGATAGGATTCTAAAACACCTAATTTTATATCTAATATTTATGCTTTCTTTGCTATTATCCTTGTAAATTGCATCTCTTATGTTTAATTTTGAGTTATTAGGTGATTTGGAGTCATTCGGAGTGAAAGAAGAAGAAACCGTTCAATTGGAGCTAAATGGAGCGAGAAGGTCAATTCACACGCGAGTTACATTTGGAACATGCTAGGTTGCGCAAGGAGGTGAAGAATAAAACAGTTGAGTTGAGCAAAGAATTAGGCTGTCGGTTCTCCAAAACCGATAAGGCATATTTAAGCTGGTTGGCCCTTATCCATTTTACATGGGGTGGCTATATCCACTTCAATTCCTACACTCCCCCTAAAATTCAAACAGAAATCAATTCTCTTATCATTGTTTGTTCTTCACTAATTCCACCTGAAACCTAGAGGCATGGCGGCACTAAAGTCAGAGAAAGGAAGTTGAGAAGATGATCATTTCTGGTACAAGATTACAAGGGATTGTGGTCAAGAGAAGAAAAGAGAATAGCCGCGCATCAGCCATGAGAGATCGAGAGCATCAGCTAGTAAAGGAAATGGAGATCGACAAGGAAGAATTGAGGGGTTGTTTGTGAGATAAATAAGAACACAGAGAAGGTAGAAATGGAAGAGATTTATGGGTTTTAGTAGCTATGAAAGAAGCCAGAAAACACAGATGGCGATGCAATGATGCAGTCGTTGATTGAAAGTATCAATGGAGGAGATTGAGGGTGTTTTGAAGAGTCTGTGATGAATTATGAGTTGGGTTTTCACTGGATCAAGTGTACAGGAGTTATGAGAAGACTTAATGAAGATTTGATCAAGAGAGAAACCATCCCGGGAAGTGAAGCTGCTGTCATTATTTTGGGTGTTGAATGGATCGAATAGTTGTGTGAATTTGAGATATTGTGTATGCTTATGAATGAATTCAATTATTGCAGGGAAGGAGTTTGTGCAATCTCCAATATACCGGCAGTACACATCCTTCACCAGTTCGCAGGATACACACAAGGTTCTTGTAGAAAAGCTTGAATGAAGTGGATGAGATGAGCTGGATTTGGTGCTATGTATGTGAAGTTACATGGGCTGGCAAGGATTGCAGAGTATGGCTTTGAGCAGGTGCAACTGTAGCAGGGTGCATCTGGTGGTGTTTTAAGTTGCAGTGTTAATGCTGTTGGTACATGGAAGAGCTGGGGATAGGAGATTGCAGGTGAAGTGATGATTTTCATGGGTTGTGAATGGTAGCAACAAAAGAAGATGGAGATTCTATTGCAAGGAAGCAAAAAGTAAGATGCTCGCTGTTGTTGCCGCTGCAGTTTGGTGCTTGTGGTATGTGTCGCAGATCTCGATTTGTTCGAGTACTAGATGGTCTCGAACTGGCAGAAAACAATTTAGGGTCTGGTACAAGTGGATAAATGAAAATAAATAGATATTGCTGGATGAGTTTGAGACAGATGAGGTGATGGTGGTAGCAGGAATTTGAGATGATGTTGATGGTATTTTGGTATAGCTGCAGTTCATTGAAATATTTACAATACAGGGAAGCTGTCATGGGTTTCTGGTAGTGATTTGGTCTGAGCCATTGTATCTAGAATGAAGCTGAAAGAAGGGTTGGAGCTGGTATTGCAGGTTGGTTTCAATGCATTACAGGAATGACAGAAGTTGCAGGAGGAGGCAGTGCTACTGTTGTTGCGACAGAAGTGCAATGTCGGGAAAGAGAAGCAGCATTGGTGCTGATGTTTGCAAGGTCAAGAAGATGGAATTGCGCCAGGGAATGGAATGAAGTGAAGTGGTGATGTATTAATGGGTTTGATTGTGGCAATGAGCCAAGAAAGTGCCAGGTAATGACTGTGGGTCACTGTAGCTGAATTGCAGCTTACTGATGCAAGTTTGGAGGCTTAAGAGCAACTAGTGATGGATGTGGCTGAGTTTGAATGAAATTAGTCAAGTAGGTGGTGGTGCATAGCTGTTTTTGCTGCCACTGAAACAAGCTAATAGGAATCGCAGAGAAGTATGGCACTGTACAGGGAATGGATTTTGAAGCTGCAGAAACTGTGCAAAAATGGAGCAGAATTGGTGCACCGGTGAGCCTAGTTCTGAATGCTGTATTTCAGAGGTTAGAGTGTGAATCATAATGTTTCAGTCAATCATGAAGGAGGTTCGATTCGGATGCAAGAATCGATGGCCGGGGTGTATGAGCTACGTGTCGCACTTTTGGGCACGTTTTCACAAGAAATGAGAAATGGGTTAGATGGTTTTTGTGAATGTATGAACTAAAGAGAAGCAGAGATCAGTTGCTAGGAGTGTGCACTTGCTGGTGACAATTTCCAATGGCTCAGTGGTCGAATATAGTTTTCCGGTGACCAAATTCTGGCGGTCGGAGACCGTAATCCGGTGATGACGTCAGCAATCCGACGACCTGTTTTGAACCCAAAATTCTAGAGACATATTTCTCACACATGGGCTTGGTGGACTAGTAGATGGACGTGGACTTGAAGATTATAAAGACTTAACCTAATTTTGGGAAAGTATCCTTTTGTGGAGAAAAGCATATAAATAGAAAAGTCTTCTTCTAAATCGATATATCTCCATTAGGGAGAGCTGCTGCTACTTTTGTTTTCTAGGGTTTAGAACATGATGCTTTCTTCTATGCGTTTTGTTATGAAGTCCATGAATATGAACTAAGTTTTCTTATTGGTTAAAGATGTAGTTGGATTTTGAAAACAAGTTTGGATCTTTATGTGTTAGTTTTCTCTCAAAACCATCGTTCACTTTCTACTGATTATAATAATTGCATGATTTATGTATTGCAATATGATTGAATGTTTGTTTAGTTGAGTCTTGAATTAATTGAACATACATCTATATCTATAGCTATTTTAGGGTTCATCATCGAGCGATAACCTTGAATACGAATAGCATGATATGATTATAGTTTGTAGTGATACATCCTTGTAATCATATGTAGAAATTGACCTTTGTTCGAATTGTTTGCTCAATGTATTTCAATTGCATTGATTAGCCTATTTCACAAAACTTAATGCTCCTAGGAATTGAACGTAACTAGCGCAAGGCGTTAGGTTATTCTTTAGGTAGAATTCACATACGCATCTCTAATGTGCGTGTTAATAAATTTAGGAAATTTACGGAGTATTCTTGCAATAAGGTATTCTAGGGCTTTTGATGATAGCGAGATTAAATACGAATTCTATTCATACATTCAAATACTTGTCTACAACTGAAGATGAAATCTTTACCCAATATTCTCACTACCTTGATTTGTTTGTTTATTTCTTTGTTTGCTTTTATTTATTTTTTACTTTATAAAAATCAGAAAAACCCCCATTGGTATTTATAGGAAACCGAAAATATATTGACAACCTAGTCCTCTCCGTGGGAACGATCCTTTCTTTCCATTGCTATATTTATATTTTGAGTAGTAAGAAAGTGTAATTTATTTTTGACGCCTACGACAACGATTAAATTTTGGCGTCGTTGCCGGGGAGGCAACGGTTGTCACTTGTTTTTGGTTTCTAATTTTTGTTTTTCTTATTTTTATGTTTTTTAACATAGTTTTGAGAACTCTTGTTTCAGGTACCAATTTCTATGGAAGGAGCATTTTGGAGCAATGGATATGATTCTCAACCTCCTCAATACTATGATAATTTCTCACCGTTTATGGGATACAATCAAAACCA
This sequence comes from Papaver bracteatum, assembly GCA_023529315.1. Lineage (NCBI taxonomy): Eukaryota > Viridiplantae > Streptophyta > Magnoliopsida > Ranunculales > Papaveraceae > Papaver > Papaver bracteatum. The sequence goes on along the minus strand of JAJJWX010000778.1, from coordinate 292,903 downwards.
ATTTATTGGCTATGATGCATATCCTAGAGAACCTTATGGTAATTTTCATACATACCAACAACAACCTTGTAGTGGGTATGTAAGTCAAGCACCTAGGTGGGATAATTCTACTTCTAATTGGCTTCATTCGAGTTGTATGCAGATTTTGAATGGATTACAATACATGCAACAAAGGCTAGACCAACTTGACCATAATAGAGAGAACGTCTCACAAACCAATTTTTGGAACACTTTTTCTTACCCGACTCCATATCGTAGTTATGATCATTCACCCATTCAAAGGGAAGAGTCATGGGAAAGAGAACCTATTGTAGTCAATGGTGGTAAGCGTGTGAACGTCAAGAAACTTGCACAGAAATTATACAAGTTGGAAGATGATGGAGCCTCGGAAGAGCTTGTCGATGAAATTAGTAGGACCATTCATATGGAACTAAAACAACGTCGTGATAAAGGTTGGGAAACTGACGATGATTCTTATTATGGTGAGTCTGAAAATGAAGACGAAGATGATTGTGTTGAAAAGGACCAACCTTTGGAGATATTTGATGACATTTGTGTAGTTGACTCAACTCTTAATCTTTATAATGATCAAACACCTATTCAAAAGGTACATGAGTATGATGAAACTAGTGTTTTACAGAACTTTGCAACAAGGTTTGAGTCCAATGAAGAGAAGTATGTTGAGAATGAAACCGTATGACCAATATTGTGGAAGACCCAATTGAGCTTGCAAATGATTGTAATGATGATGTTGATGCCGAGATTTTGGTTAAGGCAGCAACGGACGAAGAATGGTTGCAAGGTTTGATAGAGGACCATGATATACAAGAGGTGAATAATTCACTTGAGTTTTTCAAGGATGAAGAGGATTCCATAATAAAAGAGATTGTGCAAGGTTTGTCTAACCCTTTGCATATTGATTCTTCTCCTTTACCTCTAATTGGTTTGAATGTATATGCTTCGAGAATATTGTTGAATGACTTTGTTTCTCGATATCCTCCATTAGAGATGCTTGATTCTCATACTATGAAGGTTTTTGCACAAGAAACCATGGAAGTACCCGACTTATATATTCTTTATACACTTCCAAGTGTGGACAAGAATAAGTGTGGGGGAAACTCTTATTGGTTAATAGCTTCAATTATGTTTTCTTGTACTAATATTTGTGTGAAGCTAGTGTTTGCAAAACAGGTGCTATGGGTGGATCCCCAACTTTTCCGATTATTGGTGTATGGAGAATTCTTCTTGCAAGTCAGGCTGATGACTTTAGACCAAGCGCTAAATGGGAGGCAACCCACTGGTTTTGTGTATCTACCTCTATATTTTTATTTCTCAAGTCTTTTATCTTTATTTTCTTATTTTGGATATTTGCATATCAAAACTCCAACTTTTATAGATTTTTTGAACAATTTAGAATAAATACTAGCCTTTCTAAGTAGATGGAATTTTTTCTTGGCGATGAGGTATATATATTGGCTGAGTTGGGATTAGATGCCAACTAAATAGCTTGTTTAGTGTTTATTCTCTATTATTTAGAATTAGCTATGAGTTGGAGTATCCGTTTTTTATCATGCATTTTATTTTCTTATTGTGTATATCATGTTATGAATTTCCCATCTTGGACTTTACTTTGAATGACTTGATTTTACATTGAGGACAATGTAAAGTTTAAGTGTGGGGGAGTGTTCTCATATAGAGATTTTAGCCTTGTTAGTTTCCCTTGTTTTAAAAAATAAATAAATTTGGTTTATACTCTCCGAAACCTAGAAACATGTGCCTTTAGGATGACACTATCAATCTAAATAGATGGAACCATCTTGGCTGGAGGAGTTGAGGAACCCATTAACTAAAAGGACAGAATTATTCAAGTGTTAGAAATAATATGATAGTTGTTACCATATCTCGGAATATCACCATATCACGTTCTATTTTTATTTTTCCATATTTATCTATTGTTATCTAAGTGACTTGGTGGGTCACTAAACATCAGATTGTTATTACTGCTAGGATGAAATAGAGTGATTGAATTGCTAAAAAAAAGAGAAAATAAAAGACCGACCAATTAGACCAATCGGAATAAAAATGACAGTTGGATAGAAATATGTGTGTGTTATCCCTGTCTCAGTCGCCTAAACAAGCGTGGAATGCAGGATCCAAGGAAAACTATCATGTAATCTGCTGATAAGAAGCATGCGTTTGGATCCAAAAGATCTAATCATGATGTCTAAAAAAAGTGAAAAAAAAAAAGTGAAAAAGAAAAAGAAAAAGAAAAATATTATTATTGTGTTGAATAAAGTCGACTCCTGGTTCCCTTGTATATGCCAGTTGAGTTGATGTAGAATTAAGATTGTTGACCACTGGTTCCCTTGTATATGCCAGTGTGTTGACACTAGAATTCAGACCAGTAGCTCAATCCAATAGGATGCATAGGTTCATCGTGGCGGTGACCTTCAAATAAATATGGGAAACACCGTTCACTTAGTCAACATTCGCAAACATCTACATCTATATCCATCTTCTTAATCTATTCATGTGTGATTGTGGTTAATCAGATTCCGAGTATTGTAGTTTGTTCAACTTTCTGAGTAGAGCTTAATTTATATTAATTTGGATTCGCATCAGGGTACCTCCTCCAATAGCCATTTTGGATTCGTTCATAGATTTGTCACTGGTAGCTGGAGTTGGAAATATAGGTTTTGTAGGTAGACCTCTTGTAAACCTTCACGAGACTATAACTCGTCCAATAGGGACACCTAGGGGTTTAAAGGCTTGTTATTTATGCTAAAAGTGACCGTAGCCTCGACGACACGGAGTTGTATGTATGTTTTATAATTATTTTGTTTGATTTGCTCGAGGACTAGCAAAGTCTAAGTGTGGGGGAATTTGATAGGTGTCTAAAACACCTAATTTTATATCTAGTATTTATGCTTTCTTTTCTATTATCCTTGTGAATTGAATCTCTTATGTTTAATTTTGAGTTATTAGGTGATTTGGAGTCATTCGGAGTGAAAGAAGAAGAAAACGTTCAATTGGAGCTAAATGGAGCGAGAAGGTCAATTCACACGCGAGTTATATTTGGAACAGGCTAGGTTGCCCAAGGAGGTGAAGAATGAAACAGTTGAGTTGAGCAAAGAATTAGGCTGTCGGTTCTCCAAAACCGACAAGGAATATTTAAGCTGGTTGGCCCTTATCCATTTTACATGGGGTGGCTATATCCACTTCAATTCCTACACTCCCCCTAAAATTCAGACAGAAATCAATTCTCTTATCATTGTTTGTTCTTCACTAATCCCACCTAAAACCTAGAGGCATGGCGGCACTAAAGTCAGAGAAAGGAAGTTGAGAAGATGATGATTTCTGGTACAAGATTACAAGGGATTGTGGTCAAGAGAAGAAAATAGAATAGCCGCGCATCAGCCATGAGAGATCGAGAGCATCATCTAGTAAAGGAAATGGAGATCGATAAGGAAGAATTGAGGGGGTTGTTTGTGAGATAAAGAAGGACACAGATAAGGTAGAAATGGAAGAGATTTATGGGTTTTAGTAGCTGTGAAAAAAGCCAAAAAACACAAATGGCGATGCAATGATGCAATCGTTGATTGAAAGTATCAATGGAGGAGATTGAGGGTATTTTGAAGAGTCTGTGATGAATTATGAGTTGGGTTTTCACTGGATCGAGTGTACAAGAGTTATGAGAAGACTTAATGAAGATTTTATCAAGAGGGAAACCAGTTAGGGAAGTGAAGCTGCTGTCATTGTTTTGGGTGTTGAATGGATGGAATAGTTGTGTGAATTTGAGCTATTGTGTATGCTTATGAATGCATTCAATTGTTGCAGGGAAGGAGTTTGTGCAATCTCCAATATACCGGCAGTACACATCCTTCACCAGTTCGCAGGATACACACAAGGTGCTTGTAGAAAAGCTTGAATAAGGTGGATGAGATGAGATGTATTTGGTGATGTGTATGTGAAGTTACAGGGGATGGAAAGGATTGCAGAGTATGGCTTTGATCAGGTGCAGCTGTAGTAGGGTGCATCTGGTGGTGTTTCAAGTTGCAGTGTTAATGCTATTGGTACAGGAAAGAGCTGATGATAAGAGATTGCAGGTGAAGTGATGATTTTCATGGGTTGTGAATGGTAGCAACAAAAGCATATGGAGATTTTATTGCAAGGAAGCAAAAAGGAAGATGCTCGCTGCTGTTTCCGCTGCAGTTTGGTGCTTGTGGTATGTGTCGCAGAGCTCGATATGTTCGAGTACTAGATGGTCTCGAACTGGCAGCAAACAATTTAGGGTCTGGTGCAAGTGGAGAAATGAAAATAAATAGATATTGCTGGATGAGTTTGAGATAGCTGAGGTGATGGTGGTAGCAGGAATTTGAGATGATGTTGATGGTATTTTGGTATAGCTGCAGTTCATTGAAATGTTTCCACTACAGGGAAGCTATCATGGGTTTCTGGTAGTGATTTGGTCTGAGCCATTGTATCTAGAATGAAGCTGAAAGAAGGGTTGGAGCTGGTATTGCAGGTTGGTTTCAATGCATTGCAGGAAGGACAGAAGTTGCTGGAGGAGGCAGTGCTACTATCGTTGCGACAGAAGTGCAATGCCGGGAAAGAGAAGCATCATTGGTGCTGATGTTTGCAAGGTCAAGAAGATGGAATTGCGCCAAGGAATGGAATAAAGTGAAGTGGTGCTGTGTTAATGGGTTTGATTGTGGCAATGAGCCAAGAAAGTTCCAGGTAATGACTGTGGGTCACTACAGCTGAATTGCAGCTTACTGATGCAAGTTTGGAGGCTTAAGAGCAACTAGTGATGGATGTGGCTGAGTTTGAATGAAATTAGTCAAGTAGGTGGTGGTGCATAGGTGTTGTTGCTGCCACTGAAACAATCTAATTGGAATCGCAGAGAAGTATGGCACTGTACAGGGAATGGATTTTGAAGCTGCAGAAACTGTGCGAAAACAGAGCAGAATTGGTGCACCGATGAGCCTAGTTTCGGATGCCGTATTTCAGAGGTTAGAGTGTGAATCATAATGTTTCAGTCAATCATAATGGGGGTTCGAGTCGGATGCAATAATCGATGGACGGGTATATGAACTACGTGTCGCACTTTTGGGAACGTTTTCGCAAGAAATGAGAAATGTGTTAGATGGTTTTTTTGAATGTATGAACTATAGAGAAGCAGATATGAGTTTCTAGGAGTGTGCACTTGATGGTGACAGTTTCCGATGGCTCAGTGGCCGGAGATAGTTTTTCGGTGACCAAATTCCGGTGACCGGAGACCGGTGATGACGTCAGCAATCCGATGACATGTTTTGGACCCAAAATTCTAGAGACAAATTTATCACACATGGGCTTGGTGGACTAGTAGATGGACGTGGACTTGAATATTATGAAGACTTAACCTAATTTTGGGAAAGTATCCTTTTGGGGAGAAAAGCATATAAATAGAAAAGTCTTCTTCTAAATCGATATATGTCCATTAGGGAGAGCTGCTGCTACTTTTGTTTTCTAGGGTTTAGAACATGATGCTTTCTTCTATGCGTTTTGTTATGAACTCCATGAATTTGAATTAAGTTTTCTTATTGGTTAAAGATGTATATGGATTTTGAATACAAGTTTTGATCTTTATGAGTTAGTTTTCTCTCAAAACCATCGTTCACTTTCTAATGATTATAATAATTGCATGATTGATGTATTGCAATATGATTGATTGAATTTTTGTTTAGTTGAGTCTAGAATTGATTGAACATACATCTATATCTATAGATATTTTAAGGTTCATCATCGAGCGATAACCTTAAATACGAATAGCATGATATGATTATAGTTTGTAGTGATACATCCTTGTAATCATATGTAGAAATTGACCTTTGTTCGAATTGTTTGCGCAATGTATTTCAATTGCATTGATTATCCTATTTCACAAAACTTAATGATCCTAGGAATTGAACTTAATTAGCGCAGGGCGTTAGGTTATTCTTTAGGTAGAATTCACATACGCAGCTCTAATGTGTGTGTTAATAAATTTAGAAAATTTACGGAGTATTCTTGCAATAAGGTATTCTAGGGCTTTTGATGATAACGAGATTAAATACGAATTCTATTCATACATTCAAATACTTGTTTACAATTGAAGATGAAATCTTTACCCAATATTCTCACTACCTTGATTTGTTTGTTTATTTCTTTGTTTGCGTTTATTTTATTTTTACTTTATAAAAATCAGAAAACCCCCCATTAGTATATATAGGAAACCGAAAATATATTGACAACCTAGTCCTCTCTGTAGGAACGATCATTTCTTTCCCTTGCTATATTTATATTTTGAGTAGTAAGAAAGTGTAATTTATGTTTGACGCCTACGACAACGATCAAGGTCTCTAAAATGGTCCCTAGTGGTTTTGTTTGCGAAACCCTGACAGATCCAAGCTATGACCCTCATAGTGATGGGATATAAAGTATGTGTGCATGGAAACTAAAAGAATATTAGTATCAAAGACATACAAATAACTACTAACTAAAAAAAATAAATCAATAACAAGATATTGAAGAGAATAATAAGATAGGGGAATGGTTTTTACCAGACTTGCATCATTCTCCTGATTTTGTATGGCATTCAGATTTTTTCTAGTGTTTGTCTCTGTGTTTGCATCAATTTTCACCTCCTCCATAAATTCAGCTTGAGCTTCATTAACAACATTGTTGTTAATGTTCCCTCCATGAGCAGCCAGTATAGGACCTTGTATAGATGGATTAGATCCATTTGAATGCATGGGTTGGTTCCTAGCCCTCTTAGTGTGTCTAGCCTCCTCAACATCATTCACAGAATCATTTTCAACATGAACATAATCGATATCTTTGTCTTCCGTATCAGTTTCAGTTATTTGCTCAGCCTTTTGGTTTTTTGCAATACAATAAGCTTCATATTTATCCTGCGTCATTTCCCTTTCCCTCAGCATCTCAGCAACTTCTTCACATGTTGTGTCAGCATGATCCACTATATAACACTGATCACAAAGATTGTGTGGTTGTTTTACCCAGTGATACCTGATCCAAACCGGTTCTCCTACATTTGAGTTCCACCATTCCCCTCTCTTAAAAGGTTTTTTCAGGTCCATTTCAATACGAGCTTTAATCATATTACCTGATCTAGGCCTACAGTTCTTATGATCTATCGAGATTTTCCTCCCAAGTCTTCTATTGCTTCATTGACTACTGCTTCATGGTGATGTTCAAGGAGTAATCCTTTCATTTGAATAGTTCATTCTTGAGTAGTGAAGACATAATCTTTATACGCAGTTGCTGTGGAGTATAACTTCAAAGTCAGTAAACTTCGTTGAATATTCCATGGAGATTTTTTTAAGACATCCTTCACCTCTTTCTGGGTATTAAACTTGAAAACATACAGATGCTTTCCCACAAATTTCATTTCTCTCTTCTTGTATTGCTTCCAGAGTATATTTAGATCATCTTTCACCTGCGACGTTTCTATTTCATCATCATTGGTTATAAGTTTTACAATCAAACTGTTAGCCCATCCAACTGCAGCTTCATTCAGATTTCTCGAAAAACCAATAGTACCTCTGTTTCTTCTAATAGAAGTATTCCTCATCCTCTCAGTGATCTCCACTAGGTTTTTGTTGTTATTACCAGTTTCCATTACTTTATGAAGACCAAGACGGATTTTAGGGTATGGTTGATGAAAAGATTGATGATAATATCAATTGTTTCTCTTCTTTATACACAAAAGAGGATCAATTCTAATTACACCAGGAATATATTGTTTCCTAATTAACAATCCAGAATAAAATGGGTAAGGAAGAAAATATATTCTGGTATATATGATTTGCGTATAACCCAAATAATTCTGCTGGCTGTTGAAATCACGGAAAGGTTTAGGGGGAAATTTTAGATTTTGAATTTTTTTGATAATGAATCGGATATTGGATCAGCTTAATCCACTGGTTGCTCATAGTTGCAAAAAATTGGCAAGGGAAACGAAAGTATGTCTCATACCGAGAAAGCTTCAAACTTGATATCTTCTTACTGTGCAATACTGCTAGATGGAGGAGGGGTGTATTTTGCAACACTACTACATTTGATAATAGTATCGACTGAAATATGCATAACCATAGCACAAAGATCCAACACAGGATATAATCCATTATAAATCAGAAGAAACCTGCAAGAAAATTAGAACACCATTAAGCACAGAGAAATCAACTAGTTAAATAAAAATCCCATTGAAAAACGAGAACTACTTAAGAGAAAGCATAAAAGAATCTAAAAAATAGAATAAGGAGCTAAATGGGTGAAGATTTAATCATCTGCAACTAATAAATATGAAGAAAAAAACAACTCAAACTCGAAATAAAATCAAAAAGATCTATGAGGACATTTAGAGAAAATCAAAGAAAAATTTGAACTGAGTTAACTCAGTAATTTCTCCCGATTCGAGGACCCATCATTCCCATAATACAATATGAAATACATAAATATGGAGGTTCTCCGTCATCCTCGATGAAGCAGATGAATCTACCATAATGTTCACAGAAAATTGAAAAACCACAGGTATGATTCGTATGAATAATAAGACATCAAATCATAATCCGTCGGAAACTATACAAAAAATCCTTAACCCTAAACTAAAGACTCAAGTATTATTTATTTTACTTTAAGGAATTGTTTTCTCTTGGGGGCGGTAATTATTTTTTTTTACTTAAGTATTATTTTTTTTATTATTTAATATTTTTTGGTGGGGCTAGAAGCTCTTATTTACTATTGGTCTAAATTTTCTTAAGAGATTTTATTGGCCGAAATATATTCCTATGGGGCCAGAAACTCTAGGAAGAGAGCTTGATTCAGCTTTTAACCACAGTTGAGAAAATTCACCTCAAATCATATTATTAATAATTTATAAACCTTGGCCAAGTTGTCGGGGGCGGAGCCAATGGTTGACAAACCCTGGCTATAGCCCCCTAAATCACCAAAATTATGAAAATACCCTTAATTTTATCATAGATTTTATATTTAGTCCAACTGCTTTATAAGTTTAGTCCATAGTTTATCTAAAAAAGAAAAAAAATTAGTCCCCCATTGTAAATGTCCGGCTCCGCTGGCAAGTTGACAGGTAATCACTTCCAGCAGCATTATCAACTTCTCCTCATGGTAATCCTGAGAATATTTCAAGCTTCATCTTCATCTTGTATCACAGCGACAAACACAAAACCTAATTTGTATCCATATGGTCTGATGAATTCGACAGTTTTTTGTAACACCCCGTGTTTTTAGCATTGCGCATGCTAAAAGGTGCGCCATGGCCCGAGATTAAGCTTTATCCAAAGCTTCCGTTACGGAGGAAAAGGTACATTGGCTCTTGGCCAATGCATTGACAATGTTCGGCCAATATGGCTGGACATCGGGTTAGCAGAGGACGGCCAACATGGCCGGACATCGGGTTGGCAGCGGGCGACCAACATGGCCGGATATCGTTGTTGGCCAGGGTGGTAAGGTGCGGCCATCACATCCTGGGGAGTTGATGAATGATTTTTGGTCCCCCAATTTAAGTTGTAAAAATGTCATTTTTACATATATAGGGAGGGGTAGTTGGTTGATGGTGCATATGCGGACTATGCACCAAGTAAGCTTCATAGCTTAGCCAAAAGAGTATAAATGATGCCTAAGGCTCATTTATAGTTGTGTAGCCTCGCGAAGAGGGCATTTGATGCTTAGACATCGTTATGCCATATTGCGGACCAAACATGCATCACTTGGATGCATTTTGTCGGAACGGCCTATACAGACTAGGCCATTACCACTATTTCTTGGCGACTGCCTAGCAAACGAGTTGGATTAAGTTGTTTGTCCCTTAGAGGATGATCTACGGTCTGTGCTTGATCCATTTAGAGTATGGAAGGGTACGTAGGCAGCCGCAATAAGTTGCAGGATTTCCGGTCCAGCACGTTGTCGCTCATATCATCTAATTTAGAGATGATTGCGGCACTTTGGCCTCTCATATCATCTGGCTCGGTAGCTCGACGCAAGAGATGATTGTGGCCATACTTGATGATGCTAGTTGTATTCCATTCCTTGGATGCTCATACTTCCTATCAAGGCGTTCGACATAGGCTAAAAACCCGAGTGTTGTAATTTAGCTCAAGAGGAGTCCATTTTGAAGGGAAACGACCCAAAGATCAAGACATGTGATCTATGGATCCATATGGTCACCAGAATTTAGCCAAATTCCATCATTTAGAGCCTCAAAAGGTTTGTTTTGCCGTATTAAGAAAGTTTTTATTTTCTTAACAAATCATTTGCGGAACAAGGGTAAGTTGGAATGGTGTGGAAGCTTAAATATATGCATCATGCTCCACGAGCATTCTTGCAAGGGAAAATGAACGTGCATTTGCTTAGCTTTAAGGCTCAAATCGTAGCTTCATCATGGCACCTCGGGAAAGTTACGGCATGCGGGGCAACGCGCCAAAGGCGTAATTTTCCGGTCCGTCACAGTTGGTATCAGAGCGAGTTCCGAGAAAACACTAGGGACTGTGCGGAGTGGAATCGTCAAACGAGTATTTTTTCCTTCAAAGAGAAATAAAGTTGGAGAGTAGGCCAACTTTTGCGCGAAAAGAGTTTGTAACTGCAATGCCAGTTACTTTTGCGAATCGAGTGAGCTTGTTCATATGATGTGAGTTTGGCTGGCCTAAGTGGAACCCCACTTGCAAGTGGATATCCGGAAGACCGTATGGGACGGTGGGTAGAAAATGGGACTGATCATTCCTACACGTTGGAAACTGTCCAATGGTGTGCGTTGTCGGGCCCGACTAGCATCCCACTTACGAGTGGCAACCTGGATGACCGTCAGGGACGGTGGTAAACTGGAAGCTGTTGCACACAGTACAACATGTTGTTGAAATCAACCTTGTGAACTTTAGGGAATCCTGAGTGTGTAGTATGGGATGCACATTTGGGATACCTGGTCGAGATATCCTCTTGGCACTGGCTAATTGAGATTCTTGGTGACGTTGTGGACTCTTTTTGGATTCCTGGGCATACGGTATGGGACGTGCGCTCAGAAGGTCCTAAATGATGTTCCATGGCAAACTTGAGGAAACCCGTGATTTTTGAGCATCTGGTATGAGACTTTTTCTCAAGAATCCAAACCAAAGAGATTGTCCACAATAGTTTTTGTTTTGAATTTCGGGGACGAAATTCTTTAAAGGGGTGAATATTGTAACACCCCGTGTTTTTAGCATTGCGCATGCTAAAAGGTGCGCCATGCCCCGATATGAAGCTTTATCTAAAGCTTCCGTTGCAGAGGAAAAGGAACACTAGCCCTTGGCCAATGCGTTGACAATGTTCGATCAACATGTCCGGACATCGGGTTGGCAGAGGAAGGCCAACATGGCCGGACATCGGGTTGGAAGCGGACGAACAACATAGCCGGACATCGTTGTTGTCCAGGATGGTAAGGTGCGGCCATCACGACCTGGGGAGTTGATGAATGATTTTTGGTCCCCCAACATTTTTACATATATAGGGAGGGGTAGTTGGTTGATGGTGCATATGCGGACTATGCACCAAGTAATCTTCATAGCTTAGCCGGAAGAGTATAAATGATGCATAAGGCTCATTTATAGTTATGTAGCCTCGCGAAGAGGGCATTTGATGCTTAGGAATCGTTATGCCATATTGCGGACCAAACATGCATCACTTGGATGCATTTTGTCGGAACGGCCTATACGGACTAGGCCATTACCACTATTGCTTGGCCACGGCCTAGAAAACGAGTTGGATTAAGTTGCTTGTCCCATAGAAGATGAACTACGGTCTGTGCTGGATCCCTTTAGAGTATGGAAGAGTACGTAGGCAGCCGCAATGAGTTGCAACATTTCCGATCCAGCACGTTGTCGCTCATATTATCTAATTTAGAGATGATTGTGGCATTTTGGCCTCTCATATCATCTGGCTCGGTAGCTCGACGCAAGAGATGATTGTGGCCATACTTGATGAGGCTAGTTGCATTTCATTCCTTGGATGCTCATACTTCCTATCAAGGTGTTCGACATAGGCTAAAAACCCGAGTGTCGTAATTTAGCTCAAGAGGAGTCCATTTTGATGGGAAATGGCCCAAAGATCAAGATATGTGATCTATGGATCCACATAGTCACTAGAATTTAGCCAAATTCCATCGTTTAGAGTCTCAAAAGGCCATTTTTACCGTATTAAGAAAGTTTTTATTTTCTTAACAAATCCTTTGCGGAACAAGGGTAAGTTGGAACGGTGTGGAAGCTTAAATAGCTGCATCATGCTCCACGAGCATGCTTGCAAGGGCAAATGAACGTGCATTTTCCTATCTTTAAGGCTCGGATCATAGCGTCATCATGGCGCATCGGGGAAGTTACTGCCTGCGGGGCAACACGCCAAAGGCGTAATTTTCCGGTCCGTCACATTTTTACTCATCAATTTTTAGGCAATTTTCATTGTATTCACCTTTTCAGCAAAATTGTTTCCCTCTATCCAATTTCTTTAGTTTAAAGTAGCGTTATACCTTTTTATTTCAAGGAAACCAGCTCGTATGATGGGATTGCAGTTTTTAAGATGGTAAATAACAACCACCACCATGATTTTTTCAAAGATTTATTTCCTGTGGATGGTCCGACCGCGGTTTAAATTTTCCGAAACAACTACATATTTCGGGGTTAAAATTGTGACAGATGGAGTGGAGTGGGACCCCTCCCAATAGGCAGTTTAGCAGAAAGTGGGTTTAGTGTAGGTCCAACTTCACTCTCTCTGTCTTAATAACCGCAAAAAACACCGAATATAAGTCATTTTTGTAGATTTTCACAATCCACACTTATGCCGGGAAATAATATTCTTTTTTTAACGCAGACTCATTATTTTTTCTTATGACTTTAATAAAATCTGCAGTTCTAAATAGCCGCACAAAACCGACAATGAAAAAACCGCCTCTCACATTAACAAAGGTCCCACATGTCAGGGGATTAGCGGGGCCACTTTAGGGCCCCACCATTAGGAGAGTGCGAGAAAGGGAGGTTTTTTTTAGTTTTTTTAACGGTCTGTTTAGATTTTTAGTAATAAAATACAACCAGCCCCCAAAGTATTTTTTTTTTTATCATTAAGGGGACTCAGGCGTATTGACTTTTAAGATCTTCCCTATTATATTTAATAAATTTTGGAATTCTTTTTTTAATAAAATCCCGACCCTAGTTAGCAATACGGGATTCGACATACGTACGGAACGACATACGTACGGGTATTATTCAAATTCACAAAAATTAAATTCGGTCAAGAGTCCGGTCAACGGTTCGTGATTCGGTAGTGATTCGGATCGGCATACATACATGTATAATTCGTTTTAGAGATATGAATTCACCATACAAAATTCGGTCTATATTAAATGCGAAAAAAGGATAAACACGGTGGGAATGCCAGGTTTGTGTACTAAATACGTATATATCTCAATTATATGTAATTCTAACTTCAACGAGCAACCGGTTCAGTGGAACATAGTTTGTATAAGGAATTGGATGGCATGACTTCGATTCCCTTCAAATGCAATTTTTGGAATGCCCTGGAAAGAAGGGGAAGGGAGGAGTCGTTGGGCCCTTAGAAGGGTTATTAAGTAGAGATTATTGGGCCGAACTAAAACGCTGTATGCTGATATGGTACGCTAAAGACGCGTATAATCCGGGAACCTCAGAAAATTCGCGTCTTGGATCCGGGGTTTCAGTAGAACGGAAGTTTAGTGCGGCAACGACCTATTCGCGATTCATACGGTGAATTGCTAATTAGGATCCCAACTGCAGTTTACTCTTTTCATCGAAATATAAATTTTTTTCTAATCATATGACTGGATTTAAAATGAATCATATTATTGGGGCTATAAGGGGGAGAGTTTTTTGGGGCTAAAAGACTAAGTGGAGGCTAAATGGTATAGGGGGAAACCAAATCAATAGTAAATGTTAAATATACATTTTCCTATAAACATACTATTATAAAATAAAAATAAAAAAATTAATCTCTTCTTCTTCTTCTTCTTCTTCTTCTTCATTTCATCATGATAAAATCAAGATAAAAATGATGATCATAATTTCATGATGAATCGTGATCATTAAAAAACTTAAATCTTCTTCTTCCTCTCTTCTATTTCTTCTCCATCACATCGTGATTCTTCATTACATCGTGATGAAAATGATGATCCAAAAATAAAATAAAAATCTATTTTTTTTCTTTCTCTCTTCTTCTTCATCTTCTCCATTGCGTATAGAGATGATAGAAAAAAATAAAAATTAAGAAAACCCACCATTTATTTTTACTTTTGATCGACTTAAAAATTCGATTCGATTAAGTTGAGAAAAAAAAAGTTTCTGAAACTGTATAGCGGTTGGGAGTTCACGCTTTCCCAACCGTGAACCCTGAACCTACCTGTACGGTTGGGAAAGTAAGAGCTCCCAACCGTAAAAGAGTGTCTACGGCTAGATTTTCCTAGCCGTAAGCCAAGGTATTGAAGCGTGAAGCGTTTTTTATTTTTACGAAGCGATGCGTATGTTGAAGCGTGAAGCGTCGCTTCATGATTGATGTTTGAAGCGGATTTTTTCCTATAAATAATAGTAGTTTGTTATTAATAATTTAATATTTAAGACGATAATAATTGCATAAATTTAATATAAGTCCAGTCAATTTCAAAAACAGTAGCGTGGCACACTGTTTCACTTTAGTTTAAGTCGGAGATTCAAAACCCCCCTAAAAATGACTTGACTAAGTCAAAAAGCGCATCAATTTAAGGGATCTTCCACTTCATGGTAGATTCACTTCGAAGCGAATTGGAAAAATATGAAGAGAAACGTACGAAACTTAGCGTGAAGCGGCGCTTCATGGAAGATTCGCTTCATAACTACGCTTCGAAGCGAATTGGAAAAATCTAGAGCGAAGCGTGAAGCGGCGCTTTTAAAAACCATGGCGTAAGCTATTCTGATAATCACATAAAAAAATATATAAACATAGGTCTAATTTCGGTTAGGTTTTCTCGCCGGAAATGCTTAGCCGTAACTGTTTCTGATACTTACAAAAAATAATAGGAAAAAAATCTGGTTGGGAGTTCTTGTCGACCCAGTCGCGAAACTAATTTACGGTTGGGAAATCTTCAATTCCGAGCCGTAAATTACTAATTTTGTCCGGGTCGAAAAATTTACCCAGTTGTAACAGCATAAAATTCTAGATTTTTTTTCTTCAGATTTTTGACGGATTTGAATTGATGAAATTGATGTTGGGAGCAAAAGTAGTCGAAATCGCTCCTCGGTCCTACTCGGATGGCTAGCTTGGAGCGAGGAGTAACAAGTTCGGACTTGGAAATCGCCAAAACTCGGTCTAATACTCGAAATCTATTTATTAATAACTTATGTATTGCTTCCATAAGTCATGATTTTTACCTAATTAAAATTACAATTTTTATAATATCGTGTAATATGGTTATATTGAACATATTTATCATGTATTTAGAGGAGTTACGAAAATTTATTTTTTATTTTATTGCGTTAAAGGCCAACTCGGAAAAATCGTTAATTCGTTTTGCTCAAAAATCGGTCCAAATCAACAAAGTCGACCGCCTTAATAGCTATAAATCGGGAATGATTTGGAATCGGAAATCGCCTCGGTTATATAGCCTGTAGCGATTACTCGGCGAGTAATCGGCCTTGGAGAACGATTTTGACTACACCGGTTGGGAGTTGATTATAAGGTTATCTTGAATTTTATGACGAAGTTTCATCATTTTTGTTCAAAAAAAAATCAAAAATTTCACCAAAACTCTTTTTTCCTTCTTCAAAACTCAAATACTTCCCAAATACCCATCCGTTTTTACCCCAAAAATAAGATTCTTTTTAAAACCCCACAACCCAAACCCTAGATTAGCATTCAATAATCCTTTTCATCAAACACTCGATTTTTGTAGGGTCATAAGGGTCCCACAAATAATCGAACGGATAAGAATAGCCATCACCAACAAAATCATTATCTCTTCCACCAAATCTTTTCTCCGTTCAATCTCCTCTACTCTACATTTTCTCGCTCTAAAATTTCTAGAGAGAGAAACTGAATTTCTTCTTCCTCACTCTTTTTTTCAGTTCAGATCTGAAACCTGTTCTTCAGCCATGGCTCTTGAAGTAGAGAAAACCTCATCAGGCCGTGAATACAAGGTCAAAGATATGTCACAAGCCGATTTCGGTAGACTCGAAATCGAGCTTGCTGAAGTTGAGATGCCCGGATTGATGTCTTGCAGAACTGAATTTGGTCCATCACAACCATTCAAGGGAGCCAGGATCACTTCACATGACCATTCAAACCTCCGTCTTGATCGAAACTTTAATCGAACTCGGTGCTGAAGTTCGTTGGTGTTTCTGAGGAGACCACCACTGGTGTTAAGAGATTATACCAGATGATGGAGAATGATACTTTGTTGTTCCCTGCTATCAATGTTAACGACTCCGTCACCAAGAGCAAGGTATATTTACTTTCTTAAATCTTGTGATTTTTTAAGATTGTTTTTGGATCTGGGGTTTATAGTTCAGTTTTCTGAGCTTAAATTATGAATTATGCTTTTGTGGTTGTTTTCTGTTTGAAATTTTACAGTTTACATGAGATTAGGGTTTAAGAAGGGTTTTTGTACTTGTGAGATTATGAACTGATTGATATGATGTTAACAGTTACAGAATTGAGATAAGGTGGACTTTCGATTTAGTTAAGGAGAAGTTTGATTTTTAAATAGTAATATGAAATGACACATTCAGATTTGTTATGTGCAGTTTGATTGTTCTCGATCCGGATTATAATAATTAGGGAGTGTTTGGGTTCAGATGAGTTGCTGAGTACTCTTATTACTTCATATTTTATTTACAGGATTCTTAATATATGTCCATTTTTTTGTTTTCTTTTGAATTTGAGCAGTGTAGTCCAACATGTCAGTATGACTGTAAATGTTTGGTTTGATAACCTGGGATCTGTAGATTTTGTGATGGAAGTCCTCAATGGATGTCCTCTATTGTCTATGCTGTGGTAGATCTTGTAAATTTAAATAATCATGTAACTAGCATACGAGGTCTGACATTTTACTACTATTTTGAATGTAGTTCGATAACCTTTATGGATGCCGTCACTCACTCACTTCCCAACGGTCTCACGAGCCACTGATGTAATGATTGCTGGTAAGATCGCTGTTGTTGCCGGATACGGAGATGTTGTGCTTCTGCTCTCAAGCAAGCTGGTGCCCAGGTTATTATCACCGAGATTGATCCAATCTGTGCCCTTCAAGCCCTCATGGAAGGTATCCCAGTTCAGACCCTTGAAGATGTCGTAGATAAGGCTGATATCTTTGTCACCACCACTGGAAACAAAGACATTATCATGCTTTCTCACATGAGGAAGATGAAGAACAATGCCAACATTGGACATTTCGATATGGCCGGTCTTGAAACATTCCCTGGTGTCCAGAGGATCACAATTAAGCCCCAGACTGACGGGTGGGTATTCCCTGACACTAAAAGTGGAATCATCATTCTTGCTGAGGGTCGTTTGATGAACTTGGGATGTGCCACTGGACACCCTAGTTTCGTCATGTCTTGCTCATTCACCAACCAGGTCATTGCTCAGTTGGAATTGTGGAATGAGAGAAAGAGTGGAAAGTATGAGAAGAAGGTTTACATTTTGCCCAAGCATCTTGATGAGAAAGTTGGAGCTAAGCTCACCAAGGATCAGTCTGACTACATCGGTATTCCTATTGAATGACCATACAAGCCAGCTCACTACAGGTACTGAGAAAAGAAGGAAGGGATTGCTGTTGGTTTTCCTATTGAATGACCATTCAAGCCAGCTCACTACAGGTACTGAGAAAAGAAGGAAGGGATTGCTGTTGGTTTCATTCGGCATGCTTGGTCTTTTATGATTTTTGTTGTCTTGAGATGGTAGGTTAAATTATTTTGTTAAGCTTGCCCATGTTCCGATCTCGAGAGGAAAGTGCTTGGTTAGGATTTTGGTTTCTTCTTTATATGAAAATAAGCAATTCCTATGTTATGCCATAACATTGGATGTAGATCGCTCTGCCTGCGCCTACAGTTGCAAGAGCTAACGATTCTCTTTTGGTGTTACAGATGGTCTATATTCAAGAAAAAAGAATAACTTTTGTTTAGTATTTTGTAGTTCCTTGCTCTTCTGAACTTATGATTCATAACAGTTGTTTAACTTTTGTTTAAGTGTCAATGCTCTTATGAACTTATGATTCATAGCAGTTGTTTAGCTTTTGTTTAAGTGTCAATTCGATATATGCTTATTATAGTTTTAAGCAATCCTAACATTATAATCTTATATGTAATTGGTCTAGGAAATGTGCAAGGTGAACCAACAGAACAGGGAGAAACAAAACTTTCACCATACTACTGGCTCTAAACCACATGCAAAGTGTGCAGCAGAGGTAAGCTTTTATGTCACTGTTAGTAATGCATTTCATTTTCTGTATGAAATTTTTTGGAATGCTACATGAAAACAAGATTTTTATGGGTGTGTTTGTTTGGCGATTGATTCAGGAAAGGAATTCACCGTAGGTATACTTGTTTCTATTTCCATGCCTAGTTTCAGGTTCATTCCTTGATCTTCTTTGAAGATAATTTTTATATGTTGTGCTAGAAGGCGCAGGCAGAGCGATCTACATCCAATGTTATGGCATAACATAGGAAATATCTATATCTATTGCATGTTCGTACAACTACAGTTGTTTTATGCCTTGTGGATACAGCTGTGTTTGTTTTTAATTTTGCAGTATTTTATAAATTTTTGTTAAATTATCAACTGCATTACAATAAGAAGTTGCAATTTTGTCCTCTTTTAACACTGAAAGGTAATTTTGAGAAACACGACCATTTTCATAAACAACAGGATCACTATCACGCCAAGTTTGTTTGGTGTCCAAGTGACAAACGCTTCATCCTGTGTATTTTCCAAGCACAACCAATATATATTACTGAAGTTTCATCTAGTATAGCATTACTAGAGCTCCTATATAACATTACTAGAGCTCTCATAGATAAATTGGAGTTTACGACTCTTCTTTTACAACCAGAACAGTCTCTAAACCATAATCCCTTCATAGACCAACAGACTGAGGGTATGTTTACAAGACCATAACTGTGCTAATCAAGTGCATCCATTAGAAAGGAAGAACATCTTGTTCACTCCAGCTCTATATAATTGTAAACCTGTTGCGGACGATGCAGAAATAACAATCTTTGTACCACAAGGAACAAAAAGAACTAAACCATCTCTAATCACATCCTCAGCAGCTGACGTCAAGCTAAATGTATGCAGAGTCCCGTCTCCAGTTGTGAATAAGAATATGGATGGTCCTTCAACCTCAGGAAACATTACTGATTCTCCTTCAGGAACAAGGCAAAAATCAACCTCGAATTCATCGAACGGTGGTGTGTATCTCTTGGTATACTGATTCACAGGAACTCCATGTAGAATTTCCGGAAGGCCCTGCAATAGTATACTAGAGGTTACTGATTCAACCAACTCACATAAACTACTTATCTACTTCCTAAAAACATTCATCTAATGCCACTAGATTTAGTTAGATTTCTTGTTGAAAAGCATACTTAAATAAAGGTTTCTTAAGTTTGACACACGGTACATTAGTATGGACTAAAGAGTACCTGCTTGTAAGTGAGCATGGAGCAAAGTGTTTTCACATCTCGATATTTTGGGGTAAGACCCGCGCGAACAACATTATCTGAAGTAGCCATGCATTCAACACATTCACCAAAAATATATGCATGTGGTTCATTTGCATCTAGATATAATGCTTCGCCAGGGTTGAGCTTAACGTAATTGAAAAAGAAGGCTGAAATAACACCAACATCAGCTGGATATTGTTTTTCAAGTCGTAAAACTAATTGTTCCTTCTCCGTCAGTTGTTTCACCTGTTAGCAATAAGAAAAGTGACAAATAATGAACATAAAACTAATATTTGAACTATCTAAGAACAATTGTAAAGAAAACAAACAAACAGAAATAACTTTTCTAAGTCTACAAAATTTTTGAATTTTTTTTTTCAGATAAAGGACCTCTTCTTATTCTAACCCTTACACTTTCTAATAAGGTTAAATTTTGCAGAGAAGGATCGTATCAAGATTATAAATAAATAAAAATACCTTAATTAAAACAAAAAAAAGGTCCCTAAAATTACAAAGTTAAAAATTACATACTAGGCAAGCGAGCGACAAACTATGCCGCTAGCCCTTCAACGGGATTTGTTGAAGGGCTTCAACCGGATATCTTTTTAATTTCCTTTAAAAAGCCTAATCATTGCAAAAGGAAACTGTGGGACTTCAACGGGATTTGTTGTGTGAAGCGGAAATCAACCACCAGCTCACAATTTCCTCTTACCCTGGATCTTTAAAGTGAATTGGTCACGTTGGAAAGTGTATAGCTCAAAAAGGTTGCAACAAACTACAGATTGAACATTGACTTCCTAGTACTAAGAAAAACAGGATTTCAACATATACATGCAGTAATGATAAATACCTTAGATTCCGCAGTGAGACGATCCTTCATTTTATATACCATTTCTGAAACTAAATCTTTACTTGCTGACATGAGTATAGTAAAGATAGATCTCAGAAGTGGTTTTGTTTTCTTCTCCCCGTCTTCTTCCTTTGCAGACAACAGTGGTTCCGCAGCAACACTACCAACCAGTTCAATAATCTCAGGAACATTTAGAAGAACATCCTTAAGCTCCTGCATTTGAATAAAATGCAAGAAACTTGTCAATTGAGATGGAAGATAAGTGATCCAGATAAACGCAATTAAAATGATCTTACTTCAATACAACATTAACAAAGAATAACATAAAAAAACTAGATGAGAACTGCGTAGAAACTATCATGGCTGCAACAACAGAAGAACAAGTGTGAGAAAGATACATTAAATGATACTACACATACACATTAGAAAAACATTAACTTGCAAAGAAACTGAACAGTTTGGTCATGAGAACACTTTAAAATTGAAACAAGTGATTAGGAATTTGAGCCAAGACTAATACCCAACTATGTAATAAGGATAGTTGACCAAATGCGTATGTTAGTAAAAGAATAACAACAAATAAGACCACAATCACCCACCGCTGTGGTCATGCAATTGGGTTGGAGATCTAGATCACTCTTCTCAGATTTCAACTACCACTACGTAGGCCTGAAACTACATAGTATCATGCCAGGCCTGATAATTCCAATTTTGTGTTATGAGACTAAGAAATTCTACCAACCTCGGTCACAATCCCTAACCTAAACCTTGGGAGGCCAGGTAATTTCAATTCTAAAATATCATAAAACTGCCAAGAGCAAAAAGAATCACAACTACCTAGTACCAACTTTGTGCACCCAAACAATTTTCATTTATTTATAAAGATAAAATCTATAACCAAAAATAGGAATATTAATTCCAAGTTTCAACAGCAATCAAATCTGGTTCTGGTTCTGATACCAAAATATATTCCAGGTTCCATGGGTTGACATATTTTCAAAGAAGAAAGTATAACATAAAGAAATCTTCAGAAGGAGATAAAGTGAAATAGACTTACTTGAAGAGTGATAAAGCCACATAAAGCTTCAAAAGGAGTAATAGCTAATGCCATCTCTGGTTTATGATTATCATCTCTGTAATCACTTGGATTTGATTCATGCAGTACCTTGGCCAATTCTTTGTCTGGGTGTGCTTGTATTGACAATGCTTTTGATACTGATAGCACCTGTAATAATTAAATTTTTCTTAGTACCACGTCCTATGTATTTTAGAAGTTCCATATCAAATATATATTCCGAGAGAAAACCTTAATTAAGGGAAATTTTACCTTAAACAGGAAAGGAAGATCAGTTCCCCACTTTTGGACAACCTTATCACCGAGAACGTGAGGGTTTTCAGAAATCCATGATTTCAAGGTCTTGTTATTATTCCAAGTCTCCGAACTTGAACCCACTTTTTCATCATCACTTTCAATATTACTACGAACAAAAGAAGGGCCAGAATCATGAGTACCCATCCAAAACTCTGCGTAGGGTATGTTTCCATCAATTTTTTCTAAACCAGAATTCAGTGAATACAATCTAGCAACCTGTGAATTTTCACCAATTCTTCCCCAATCATACTTCTTAACACAACATATTAACTCCACAACATCCTTGCTGATTTTACTCTCTTCTTTCTCTATCACAACTACTTCTCCCATCTTTTTTCTGTAAAGAAACCCACACAAATTATATTTGGATTAGAAATTTCAGTGAATGCTCTGTTTTCTTTCTCAAGTAGATAGAAGAAGCAACTATTTATAACGAAACCCTTTTGCGATAAAACCGTCCTGTAACCGATTATTGAAATTATCGGATGCTGAAATTATCGGCTCCAGATCCTCTGTCCCGGAGTTCCCCCTGTGCCCCTGTCCCAGCCATTCTTAAGACGCCACGTGGATATCATTCTAGCCCCGTTATTTCTTTTATTAAACTAAAAAAATCAGTTCTTCTCCTCCTCCTTCCTATCAAAGTGCAGTGTTTTTTTCCTCTCCAAATCATAAAATTCAATCTGATGCTGATCACTCAAGCAAGTTCTTCCAAAGATCGATGAGTTTCTGTATATGGTCACTTCAGCGTAAACCATATCAATTGAAGACTAAACACAAATCTGAAGAATATCTTTACCCGAAAACCATATCAATTGAAGGAGCAGCTGTATCCGACGGATTGATAAATTTTCCGGTCACAAACCCTTACTCGTAAACCAACAAATACAGTTAATTCCAGTACTAAATAATCAATATATATATGAGTGAATGACTGATCTGGTAGCATATGGGTCAGCGAAGCAGAGACTAGAGAGTAAGAGGAAGAGGCGGAAGAGAAAGTTTAATAAGGTTCTTCTGTTTTTTTTTAATGAAAGAGCTAATGAATTAAGTTACCGTATATTACCTTAATCTTTTGTCAACTTGTTGCACTTGTCTCTCATGCAGTTGGTTTTTGCAACACGTGGAAAAAAATCAGAATAAATCATCGAGATCAGCGGGGCACTGGGGCGTGGTGGCTTATGCAAACATGTATTTTAGAATTAATCTAAAAATTAATTTAAAAAGTTATACATGTTTTATAGACACGTAAGTCTATAGATGGCCCACCATGAAACCATTTAGATCGGTCCTATGCAAGGCGTAAAGATAAACATGTTGCCACATGGGTAATACATGCCGCCTTTACAAGCTATAAATAGCTTTGGTCTTTTCGGTTTCATTTGTAAGAAAAACTTGAGAAATGAAAACATAAGATTAACTTTTCCCTTTCATTTTGCTAGCCTATTTGTTCCTTTGGCAGTTTAGTATTTAATTAATATCTCCTACCAGTTTGATGACTATCGTATATAGTTGTGGTGTCCAACTGCCATGAACTAAGCTCAGATATAAGGAGGTCCAGCCGCATCATTTTATAAAACGTTATCAGCACGAATTACTCTGTGGAATCCACGTGGAGCGGATGATACGAAATGGATAATTCTCTTCAACCTTTGCATATTTTATCTAGCTATTGTTGAGTAGTTTTATGCATAAATTTTTGCACAGTCTAACTTTGTTTCCTATTTTGATTGAGACTTGTTAAAAAGGAAGTTAGGCATCTCGTCATTCCTTGTATGTGCTATTTGGAGCACAGACAATTGTACGGTATACAAAGAGATATCCAAAAGGAGGTACGTATTAAGAAAAGCTCATATTTGTGATGCTTATTCGATTTCCGAATTGAGCCAAATATTTGAGTTTTGTAGCGTTTGGATATTTTCCTCTTTAGCCAATCAACAGAAGGTTTTTCCGCGTCCTTTTTGGATAGCATAGAGAATAAAATTACCTTTGTTGGTACACCAATGATTTTTTTTTTTTTTTATGTTAACGGTTTTAATATCGGCAAAGCGAGGAATTTTGCATGCTGGGGGATAGCAAAAAATAATAATTTAATATTCCTTTTCTATAGTGATCTCCGGAATTCAACTTTGATAAATTAATATTTCGTCGACCCTAACTGACGAAATTGGAGATTTGTCGGTGTTATGTTAGAACCGTATTTATTACATTTTGAATGTTTTCTTCCTTGTTTTCGCCATTGATTTTTGTGGTAAATAGTTCAGCTTAATTTTTCGGAGAAGATATATGCACCGTATAAAATGATGCGGTGAGCAATAAGGAGAGTGGCATATTTTGCGCCCTTATGTGCTTCCGCGAGCTTTATGGCATGCATAATATGCGCCTATTATATGCATCGACGAGCTCTGTTAAGCTAGTGAATAGTTTTCACTTTTGTATACGTTGTTATTACAACAACAAGAGTTGCATATTTTAATTGCGCCTCGTAGATATACAAACGTCGAGCAATAATGAGTGTTGCATTTATTTAATAGTATTCAGAGTTAATATCATGTCTTCTCGTTGCCTAAGCTATTACCGAAAAATCACGAATAGTACCTATGCAAATAAATCTATCTTTGGCAAAGAAGGAAAATACAATTGTGGTAGGCATATTTAAATATGAGAACCACAATAGTTATCAGGTTTGAGAATCTGATAAACCCCGTACCACTAGAAGTGGGGAAATACGGGACGGTAGCATAATGATTGGTTTGAGTAAGCCATATTTGAGCCTGGAAGAGCTCTGCTATCGTTGTGACATAAAAGACACAGTAGGTGCACCTGGAGTGTTGTTTCTTGTTTAAATCTCTATCGGTCGTCTTGGAAGGACTGGAATTGATATTGAGATAGTGTCTATGTTCACAGAATTTATTTTACAGTTTACTGTTAATTTTACATGGAAATGGAAATGTAAATTATTTAATTTATTCCAGCTGGACAGTACACGGGAGAGGAAACCTGATCAGTCACCTCTCCTGGGCTGCGTGTTATTGTTGTTTCTGCGCCCAGTTGCTCCCTTGATAGGTAGAGTAATGCGTAACTGGATGTTCTGTTGATGAGACATCCCTCCTAAGGATCAGGGGGAGAATCGTCGACGACATCGGTTAAACCAAATTGTGTCTCGTCTAAATTCTCACACCGAGAAATGCCTGAGGTGTTGGAGATTACTCTATTGCTAGATTTAGAAAGAGTACGCTTGCTTGATTCGGCATATATTAAATTCCTTGCAAGGCTTGCCATGTAATCGCAGCGATTGTTTTGTCTGAAAATATGCTTAGAATCATAGACGAAAACCTCTAGTTCGAGGTATGCCAATCTAATCAGATAACGTCCATATTCTCTTTGAGTAATGAGTTGATATCTCTCCTGACGAAGAGCACATCCATAAAAGTTGTGTTGATATTTTTGAGAAAGAATATCCGCATATTAAAATTTGGTACCAATAGATTAGAATATCCTCTTACTCGAGAGAATGATGTGAGATCGTTATTAACTGATTGTTAATTGGTTGTCAATAATACTCAGAGTAGCTACTGAAATCGATGTGGATGGATATCCCCTTTGCAAAAGAATTATCGACAAAGTTCATATGATTGGTAAATATGGATCTCAGTCCATATTGAGTTGTTCTCTCACTTGTATCTGCTTTTAAGATCTCAATCCTAGCATCCACGAATTTTAGTTCGAAAGCTGATGCTTATAAGAAAGCATAATGAGAAAATTAAGGTCGCTTGTTGTATATCGCTAACCTTGACAAAGAGTTTCCACAGACACTAACCAGGTTCCTGAAAATATGGTCTGGTAGTCAGGAATGACTCGACATATCACCTGGGTAGTAACTGTTTATCTAAACGTATATAGATTTTAAATGAAACTCTGACTTGTCAGTCATTGATGTTGTATTATCATAGTAATGCTCTGGAAAATGATTGTGAGTATTTTATTGTTCTTCATTGAATGGTTTAGTTAATTCATGTTTTCTGTTTGAGACGTGTTACATTCCACAGTTGTTACTACTCTACTACAAGATTTGCAAAATTTGATGAAAAAATCTTCCCACCGTTTGGGGGAGGAAGGGCCATCGCTTGAAAAACGATGTGAAGTATCCAGGTTAACACAAAGAAAAACCAGGATGCATCTCATCTTTATGTTTTCATCAATGAAAGACATGCAAAAGACTTGATATCCTCAGAAATTGCAAATCAATTTGCTTCCTTGAAAAGTTGTGGATGTAGTAGCAAGTGTGTCATTTAAAACACACCAAAACGTGGATGACTAATTGATTCAAAATATTCTGCACCTCCTAAAAGGAGCCAATTACAAGCATTGAAAGATAAAGCTCTCAAAGAGACAATCAAAGGTAGATCTGATTTCTCTGAGTATAGTTCTCTTAGCAAGGGAACGTCTTTGCAAAGGCCGTGGAACTTCAAAATGAAGGGAATTCTATGTGGCATGCTTGCAATAGAGAAATCGTGGATCCTAATACAATGATTGTTGGTGACATATTTCAAGGTATGCACTGATACTGCCATAGAGGATGTCGGCATTAAGATGTTCTCTATTGGGAGATGTCATCAAAGGAATGATTGGTCAAATTGGAAAGGATGGATTTAGGAAGAATAACAGTTTCTCATGAAATGCATAATTTTGGTACTACAACCAGAACGCTCGATAATATGAGTTACTCTTAGCCATAGGTGAGTGTTTTGTAGTACTGACATCTAATGATGTAACCCTAGTGGCTACAGGTGGATGTTTACACATAATGAGAAAATCAAGGTCAACCAATAGCACAAAGTCTTTTCGTAGAAATCTGAAATGGATTATAAAGAAACATATTCCCTATTATGGATGCAACTACCTCTTTGGTATTTATCTGGCAGTTTTAAGGACTCAATATGCATCTAGTGGATATGGTTACTGTAGAACTGTATGAAAGACTAGATACAGATAGCTGCATACAAATTCTTGAAGGTTTTTACCTATCAGTAGAATTACTATGTCATATACATTTACTCAATAAGGACGAAAGTGGTGAATCGTCTAAGTAAATGCTTATATTATCCAGGGATATGTGAAGCATCTTATATGCTCATAAAATTTGCATTTACTAGATTTGATTTATGCAACATCTACTTGATTGGAACTTCTGAAGAATTCTCCAAAGCGCAAAAATGCTTAAAGTAGAAGTTCAAGATGAATTCTTGGTAAAACGAGGTCTCAATCTGTTGGTTGAGCGTTGTAGATGGAAGTCCATTAATTTCGGAAAAATTAAGGGTTTATACATGTTTAAATGGATAAGCTGACATGGTTTCAGTCATTCGATCTCTTACTTTAAATATTGATCGGTTTACATCTCAACAATGGAGACGTGTCACTCTGTGGAAATGGTACATTAGTTGAAATATGCTATAGATACCTGATATTGGGTTTGTAAGCCTGGTTCTACCTAACACCAATATCGAAACATTGGTATGAAGAAAAATCTTTCATCTTCGTGATACCATTAAGCTGGATCTTTTGCAATAAATATCGTTGGATGTCTCCCCCGGAGAAAATCTAATAGGACTGTTTAAGCTTTAATTTTTGGCAGGGTCGTTGAAACAACTAAATATTTTACTAGCTAATCGTCTTGTAAAAGAGGAAATTATTTATCCTCCGAGATATTATAATTGTTTAGACAAATCTAGTGGAGAATATATAAAAGGCAGGCACAACCAGATGATCATTAAGAGACTGCACAGAGGAAAATCAGACTGATTTTCTCAACTAAAGGAAGCTGGAGCTGTTGAAGACTTTAAAGGGTGGTTCGGAAATCTAAGCAGTACTACCAAGCATAATGATCAACCGAGAAGGCTTCTCATCAGGGGGAGTAAAGCCATGGAAGGCTATGGATATGGGAACATTGGACATTATGTCGTGTACTCTTTTTCCTTAGTCAAGGTTTTGTCCCACTGGGTTTTTCCTTGTCAAGGTTTTAATGAGGCATGCGAGTCCAATGATATCCGAAGTCCGACATGTTGTACTCTTTTTCTTTCGTCTTGGTTTTTGTCCCTCTGGGTTTTTCCGGACAAGGTTTTAACGAGGAAACATCTGCGGGTCCAACACTGTTATGAGGAATCATGTTTTCCTACGTTCAGGTTTTTGTCCCAATGGGTTTTCCTGGCGAGGTTTCTAATGAGATAAAAATTTAGAATGGTGAGCATCATGTAAAGAAATGGATATCCATAAAGTTTTTGGCGGAAGCAGTGATCAGATTATCATACTTTGCTCTTATATCAGGTTTTTACCGCACACGGTTTTTCCTGGTAATTTCTACACAAAGCCAATAGAGCAAAATTTTGACAAGAAATGGTGGTCCAAGGGGGAGTGTTATATAGACACGTAAGTCTATGGATGGCCCACCATGAAACCATCCGGATTGGTCCTATGCAAGGCGTAAAGATAAATATGTTTAGGAGATAAACATGTACATATACCGACATTACCATTGGGCATTTTATATGTTTCCACATGGGTAATACATGCCGCCTTTACAAGCTATAAATAGCTTTGGTCTATTCGGTTTCATTTGTAAGAAAAACTTGAGAAATGAAAACAGAAGATTAATAAAACTTTTCCCTTTCCATTTTGCTAGCCTATTTGTTCCTTTGGCTGTTTAGTATTTAATTAATATCTCCTACCAGTTTGTTGACTATCATATATAGTTGTGGTGTCCAACTTCCATGAACTAAGCTCAAATATAAGGAGGTCCAGCAACATCATTTTATAAAAATACAAAAACATATCAGAAAAAATGCAAAAATAAAATAGTTTCTAGATGACCCCCAAGGTATGTTGTAACTAGGTGAGTTCATTTTCAGATAATCGATAGCCATTACAACCACTCATATGGTTCATGGTTCAATTGTTGATTATGATGCCATTATATGATTAAACACCACTGTGTGATCAAATTTTTGTTCGCTATTTATATTTAAAAGATAAAGATATAACATTTGTTTTATCACTCTTGGCGTAAATACTTAGCCAAGTGCTTTCTTTCTAGACAATTCAGTGCTTCAACCACAAAAATTCACATTCTTAGTTAAGATTTAATCAAAACAGTTGAACGATTTTTCGGTCGACCCACCACTGTTGTAGCAGTAATCTAGTGTATTTCAATCTTTGATTAATGGTTAGGAAATAAAGAGAACTTCCCTTAAAATTATTATGAGTTATGTAACCTAAATCATAATATCATATTCTGTGAAGAACCATTAGATTTAATAAATAGATATCTTAAATCAAAGAAGCAAGCAAACAATTAATTTTTCCTTTGTGATGATTATCTTGGATTTTACTAAACTTGATTTTTTTCAAAAGAAAACGATTAACTGTCTTCCATGACCATCTTTGTTAAAAATACGTTACGAGTTGTCAAAGAGAAATCAAATGGAAAACCTAATTAATCATACAAGTTGTTGTACTATGGGAATTAATGGGAGTCACTTGGCAATTCCTTATCGTATACAATATCAAAGACATGGATCTCAGCTGAAATTCCTTTCCAATACAAATACAGTTTAAACCCCAATTTCATATTTAGCTTCTAGAGGTGACAGAAAAAAATAGTTTTAGCTTGGGGTTCTGAGAGGCAGCAATCAAGATATACAAAAGGTGTTGTGTCTTAGTAAACTGGATTTGCTGAGTTCAAGTTGAGATTTTGAAGAATAACAAGAAGATTGGAAGAACGTATTAAAAGGATAAAAACATAATGGGGTTAAATGCCGTTAGAATGATATCCACGTGGTGTCTTAGGATTGGTTGGGACAGGGGCATTGTGGGAATTCCGGGATAGAGGATCTAAACCCGAAATTATCGGTCTTATTTTTCTTTTTAATTTTTTTCCGCGTTGGTTTTGACAGTGACCGTATACGGGTCCTAGTCGTACTATAATTTGTCCTTATCTAAATACGTCTTCGGCTGTTGAACATGATATATTCAGTATAAAGTGAAGAAAAATTTCTTGACATAACAAAAACTAAACTAACCCGCAAGTGAGAATGCTTCTGATGAAACTCAGCTGATCTATTTTCTTCTGATATCTCATGTTTTCTTCTGTATACATGATCTGATCATCACTCCACACGTACCCTGCAGTAATATATTTTCCCACTCGTTCGCCCAGTAATATATGCCCACTCGTAAAGCAGTCGACCTTTAAACTCGACTTTTGACATGTGTAACAATCCCTAATATTCAAACGAGACTTGCTGCATGTTTGTTTTTTCTTTTTTTGGTATGACTAGGGATCAGACTGAAATGATCTGGCTGGTCTGGGTATGACTCAATATGTTTATTTTTTAAATAAGATCTGATTCATCCGATTTAAAAATTTATGATTTCCTATAAGATCATCTCCAACGGCGGGTGTTAGAAATCCCCGGTGGAAATTTTATTAAGACCGTTGTTCAAGAAGATTTGCACACATAGTAAATATAGGACCCCATTACTAATAAACTATCTTCAATAGTATGGAGGTTTGACCTTTAGAAAATCTCATGTGACAAAATCTTAACCTTTTGATTGTATTTTAATTAATTATTAAAAATTAAAAATATGACATGGAGTTCATTCGGAATGTCTAGATAACACTTTCTTCAAAAATTAGTATTTCATCCCTCCTATTTTGTAGGATCTACTATTGGAGATGAATTTAGTTAAAATGAAGGTCCAAAATTCTACGAGTCATTAAAATATAAATCTTTCACCTTCTATTGGAGATGCTTTGAGTCAGGGGCATTTTATTACATGATACAAAAGGGTCTGAATCAGGCATTTGGTCTGACTCATATCGCGAGTCAGAATTTGACGCCGAGTCAACAAAAAAACAAACACAATATTAGATTATGAAGGTGTACAACAAATAAGGCAGTAAAATCACATAAAAATGGACGATCTTAATTAAACTCATCAAACATATAATCAACTGATGCATGATTTCACTCTATGTAATAAAGAAATTTGATTTTAGTGAAGCTTGACAAACACGAGTAATGCAAAAATCACACAAAACATGGGTCACCGAATTTCAAGTGGAATTACCGATATCAAACAAAAACTAAGCAATTTGTGATCATGAGGTAAATTTTAGATCACTAAGTTTTTTTTTTCGGTTTTGTTGTCACATGGTTTAGGGCCATAGTGACATATTCTTGTGTTTTCGGTTGCAGATTTCTGAATCACCATATGGATTATTTTGCATTATGATGTGAAAACTTTACAGTGCATATGTTATAAGGCATATTTGGGTCACCATATAATGTTACGAGGCAGACAGACTTGGGTCACCATATAAATCTCTGGTCATGTTGTAGATTTTGATCACAAGCATATACTTTTTTAGTCATGCAGCAAATTACAGGTTACTAGGCATCTTTTTTTAGTTATGGTGAATCGGTGATAGGTTTACGAGCACGGAGGAACTCGGTCGTGAGAGCCATATTGGACGAATTTGGGTCACACTGGTTCATTTCAAATCACAAAAAATTAGTAATTTTGCGTAGGTTTAATTATCATCTATCTGGTTCAAATCTCGGTTGTTGATAAGGTAACCAATAATTTTTTTTATATAATAAAAAGAGTAAAGGACAGCTCAAAGAAGAGCAACTTACTCTAGAAAAACAATGTTGGGATCAACTGGGCTAAGGCTAGCACCAAAAGGATCCATGGAAAAAATATTAAAGTTATTACAGTAATCCTGAATGAGTAAGTTTGGACTGAACTGTAAAGCTTGCCAGAATAAGTGCAAATTGGGACCTTTCCAGTTTAGGTTCTGAAATAAAGTGGAGGTACTGGTAATCCTAGCTAGCTTAGCAGCATTTTTGTGGTGCTGAGAGTCTAGTTTTGTGAGTCTTCCCAATACAAAGTCGATGGCTTCAAAATTCCTAGCTTCATTTCTATAGTCTCCTTGAAATCTTTGTTGCACTAAAAATTTGCAACCTTTATGAATGGCTTGTAGAATGTCATCCTATTCTGCTTCGAAGTTGATGTTGGAATTTTTCATCTCCTTTCCCCAAGTCAATGCTAGTTGAGCTCCTCTGCTGGCTCTGCTGAGTCCAGTTGCCAGGTCTTTAAAGTTTCTTGCTCCCATGCATTGTCCAGTGGAAGAGAGAGCCACAAAATCAAAGTTAGTGTACCATGGTACATCACTATTAGCCATATTATCATTAAATTCCATAATGTGAATAGTGATCCAAAATTTCTTTCTTAAGTTTCTATCCAGACTGCTTTGGCTTATGTAAGATTCGGTGCTGCTATCTTGATAGTGGATGTTGTTTAAGATATGCCCTGGATTGTGAATCACTCTGTCATAAGAGCAAATATGTTGAGTAATTTTTAGGTCAGTAGAAGATGCATTATGTTCTATATTTTTGAAGATCAGGTCACATCTAGATTTCCGGATGAACCAACAAATGGTAGCATAAGTAGTATTCCAGCTAGCAGAGGGATTGTTGGGTAAAAACCAATATTTGAACCAATCACGAAAGGATCTGTGAACTATAAAAATCTGATGATTATCCCTAAAGAGTTTCCTCCAAACATCAGAAGTAGCAGGACAATCTAAGAGAACATGAGTAATATCTTCAGAAGCACTCTTGCAGAAATTGCAGATTGGATCAATATAATTTGGAATACCAGCTGACTTGGCATTGGTTGGGAGAATACCATGAGAACACTTTCATATGAATAGTTGAATAGCTGGGGTGGTATCAAGTTTCCAAATTTCTCTCCAAGGAGTTGTTTGGGTGTCACTAGCATATTTATCATCAACCTTTATCATCAACCTGTCTATCATAAAGGGATTTAACAGTGAATTTTCTAGTATGAGTTAAGCTCCATTGTATGGTGTCAGCAATATTTGGGTGGTGATTAGTCTGGAGGATAAGGTTTTGAATGTCTTGAGTGAACCAGAGAGATAAGACAATTTGATCCCACTCCCAATTGGTATTGAATAGTTGATTGGCAGTGTTCTGGTTTGTAGGTCATTAAGGTGGTTTTTGGAGTATGTCAGGTTGATTGTCTATCCATCTATCTTCCCAGATGTGAACATTGGTACCATCACCTATTCTACAAATGTAGTACATTTTCAATACAGGAGATGCCTTCCAAAATGCCTTTCCAAATCCAAGAGTCAGTGATCTTTGGCTTGGTTTCCATTCTAATAACTTCATGGTTTGGAAAATGAGAGGCCTTCATGGTACTAGTCCATAGTGAATTTGGTTCTTCTATCAATCTCTAAAAAATTTTTGAGATCATGGCCAGATTGAAGTATTCCATGTTTTTGAATCCCAGACCCCCTAACTCTTTTGGTTTGTTAACTGCATCCCAAGAAATATAGAATAGGCCTTTAGGTTTGTCTTGGTCTTTGTTCCAGAAAAAATTCCTTTGTATAGCATTTATCTCTTTGCATGTGCCTTTAGGAATCTTTAAACAATTCATTTGGTAAAAACTTGAGGTTGAGGTGACAGTTTGGATCATAATAACTTTACCAGCTGTAGATATAGTATATTTCCAACCAGCAAGTCTGAACTTAAGTTTTTCCACACAAGGTTTGAAGGATTGAATCTTGTTTTTATTGGTGAAGAGTGGAGATCCCAGATATTTGTCAGAAGTGCTAATTCTTTGAACCTTCATAGTATCACTGATTTTGTCTGCTATGCTTGGGGCAGTATTCTTGCCGAAGAATATTCCATATTTGGAGAAGTTTATCAGCTGCCCTGAAGACTTCCCAAAGTATTGAAAAATCTTGATTAAGTTGGTACATTCTTCCATATTAGCTTTGCATAAAATCATACAGTCATCAGCAAAAAAAAATGTGGTTGATAGCAGGTGCCTCACTGCAGACTTTTGTTCCATGTATGAGATCTTTAGCTTCAGCATTAGTCAGATATATAGACAAAGCTTCCATGCAGAAAAGGAATAGGTATGGGGATAGAGGGTCCCCATGTCTGAGACCTCTATTAGGTTTAAAAAAAAATCTAGGAGAGCCATTTACCAAAACATCCATGGCAGTGGTGGATATGCACTGGTGGACTAGATTACACCATTGAGAGCTGAAACCCATTTGTTTCATAATAACTTGAATAAGGAAATCCCAATTAACCTTGTCAAAGGATTTGGACATATATATCTTGATTCCCATTGTGCCATTTTTTTTCCTTTTCTAGTATTCATATGGTGTATAAGTTCATGAACAATAGCTATATTTTCAGATATTTGCCTGTCATGAATGAAAGTAGAATGAAAAGGGGATATAAGGTTTGATAGAAGAGGTTTTAGTCTTTGAGCCAAAAGTTTTAAAATTTGTGTTACATAAAGATATTGGTCTGAAATGAGCAGGGGTAGTAGGACTCTCAGTTTTGGGGATAATGGAGATGAAAGTATAGTTCATTTCTTTGAGAAGATATCTAGAAGTAAAAAAATTCTGAACCATAGTAGTGATTTATTCACCCACTACATCCCAGTTGGCTTGGAAGAAGTTTGGTGGAAAGCCATTGGGCCCTGTAGCTTTGTCACCTGCCATACTAAACATAATATTTTTGATTTCCACAGCATCAGGAACCTTTAGAAGATTGTTATTTTCAGTAGTGGTTATGGTGGTGGTTATAAGATTTATGAGGGATTGATTGATGGTTATTGGTTCAGCAGGGGCTATAGTAGCAAAGTGATTGGTGAAGCAGAGATCAACTTCCTCCTTGTTGTGTATCCAAGAGACATCAGCTTGTTGTATGGAAATAATTTTATTTCTTCTGTACCTTTTCTTAGCAGATAAGTGAAAGAAGCTAGTGTTCTTGTCTCTTAGTTTGATTAGTTGATCCCTGCTTTTAGTCTTCCAAAAACATTCCTGAATGTTCTGTCAATGTTCAACTTGATTTTTAGCATCTCTTGTATCCTTTCCTCTATTGATATTAAATTGATTCTTGGTGATCCAGTCCAAATATTTTAAGCTGTCTTCTAGATTAGTCTTGATATTTCCATAGATCTCCTTGTTCCATTTCGTTAATTTAACTTTGATATCTCTTAATTTTCTTTCAATTTTTATGGCAATAGATCCTTTGTGGTGCGATTTCCAACATTCAACAATGATGGCTTTACAATCCTTGTGATCAAGCCAAGGACCAAAGAATTTGAATGGAACGTGTCCTTGCTTCCAATTGGGATTGGTATTGAGGAGAATTAGGTTATGATAAGAACCAATGGCAGGAAGGTTGGAGATAGTGGTATTTGGGTGTATTTCAATCTAGGTTTCATTATACAAACCTCTATCCAATCTTTTATCAGTGATATGAATACCAGTTCTTCTATTGGTCCAAGTGAATGGACATTCTGTGTAGCCCAAATCAGTAAGGTTGGATTCTTATATTTTCTCCAGAAAAAGTTTAGCTTCAGAAGTATCAATAGGGTGCTGACTAAATTTTTCATGATCATGAAGAACAATATTTAAGTCATCCATTATCATCCAAGGTAGAGTGTTAGTTCTATCAGTATTTTCTAACATTTTCCAGTAGTGAATTTTATTAGTAGTGGTGTAAGGGCTACCATAATAGCATGTGAAAAGCCAAGGTTCCCCTATACTAGGATATATTGTGGCACTAATGTGGTGATTAGAGAAATTTTCTATTGTGACCTTAAGATTAGTTTTCCAAGCTAACACTAGGCCACCAGAAGTCTTGGATTTTCCTCTAGGTTCAACAAACCAAAAATCAGTGACACTTATATTTCCAATAATAGTTTTTAAGTTCCTAGATTGTTGCTTGGTTTCAGATAAAAAGAAAATATCAGGATTATCTTTATTCAGCATGTTATTTAGGTGTCTACTAGTATTTGTCTGTCATAGACCTTGGAAGTTCCAAGACACGACAAAATAAAATTGCCAGAAATAAGAAACATTAGGACAAGTGAAGATGATAATGAAATAACCTATAAAGGTAACATTTTGAAGGGTGATGTTGTTGTGTTGATTGCTTTAGATAAGGATGAGATTTATCCTTATAACTAAGGTATTGTTGCTATAGCTATTATAATAACATTGTAAAGGATAACATAGAGTATAATAAGTTACCTGATGACTTAGAAAAGGATTAGCTCCCTCAAGGCCACCAGTAGTCAAGTCATTCAGATGGTCCTCCTCCATTTGTATCACATGGTTATTGCTCCTCTTGGATGGTTGATTTTGATCCCATAGTTGGAGAGGGTGATCAGTGTCAGTAGAGGAGATAAAGAGTTTTGTTTTTGGGTCAATTAGCTGGGGGTGAAGAGAAGATTGATATCCTCGCTCACTTAAAGGAAAGAAACCCACAAAATGTTTCTACTTTGCCTAACATCTACAACGCAAGAACAAAATTGAAGAACAAGAAATGGGAAAAAATGAACGAAATGCAACAATTAAGGCATTTGGGGGAGACGCATAATTACTCGGTTTTCCAAAATGAAGATGAGAAAGGATGAATAAAACATCTTTTATTGGCTCATCCCGAGTTTGTAAAGTTGGCAAAATGCTCTCATCAAGTGCTTCTAATGGATTGCACATACAAAACCAACAAGTTTGAGATTCCGTTTTTGAACATTGTCGGGCAAACTTCTACAAATGCTCCTTTTAGTGTTGGTTTTTGCTTCTTGAAAAATGAGCTCGAAGAGAGCTATATGTGGGCATTAAACCAAGAGATGTTATTCTACGTAGAGGGATACACTCCAAAGGTGATTATTACCGACAAGGAACAAGCTTTGTTGAATGCAATAAAGAGGTTTTCCCGGAAGCTCATAACCTTCTTTGCACGTTCCACTTGTGGAATAGTATTGAAACTAAGTGCATGCGCATTGTCCGTCCAACCAAAAAAAGAAAAATGGATAGAATAAAGAAACTACCATTACATCAACAAGAGGAATCCAAGGAGAAATATAAGAAGGATGACAAGTTGTCGGAACTAAAATGGGATAGTTTCAAAATGGAGTGGAGATCCTTGATACATTCTATCACCGTGGATGAATATGAGGATAGAGCTCATATGTTAGTGGCTCATTGGAAAAGAAGTTATCCAAGTGTTATGAAGTATTTGTTGGATAATTGGTTGGATCCGCACAAAGAGAAATTTGTAGCGGCGTTCACTAACCAATATAGGAACTTTGACAACCAAGATACAAGTACGGAGGAGTCATCTCACAACCGGTTGAAGAAGAAACTTCATAGTTTTAATGGTGGGTTAGTTACGTTATTCGAAGCCATGGATGTATATTTCCGTCGTGATCACGATAGAGTTACAGAGTCTTTTGAAAAAATCAAAGGTAAACTACATACCAAATGGTTAGACAATCAGTGGATAAGGGGAATTACATTTCAAGTTTCACACCGCGCAATTGATAAGATAATGTATGAAGTACAAAATTTTGAATTGGGGGATTATGAAGAAGAGTGTGTTTGTCCAAACATGACAAGTTTGGGACTCCCATGTCGGCATGTTATAGCCACATACCAAGACAAAGTTATCCCGATTCAAGATGTTGATCCCTTTTGGCATAAATTATCATTCCGTGAAATAATAATTGATCGAGATTTTGGAGGAACGTTTGGCGATACCGAGATTGGAAAATCTCTAGCCGAGAAATATGCTACACTAAGCCGGGGCCAAAGGAAAATATGGTTGAGTAACTTGAGAGATTTTGTATATCCACAATTTAGGTTTGATATCAATGAACCACCAAAGGGGAAGAGTAAGGGGAGGCCTCCTACAAAAAAAAAGGGCTACGTAGGAAATAAAAAAGTAAGGGAATTTGCGGAAGAATCAAAGAAAAGAGATCCTTCGGGTTATGAATGGTTGAGAAAGCAATATGAAGCGGAGGATGATATGGAATAGGATGATGTTCAAGGTAGAAACAAACGAAAAAGAGGTAAATCGGATAAAGGAGAACCAAGCCGTCAAAATGTATAACAAAAATGTATCGAGCTTCCTACTCAAGAAAGTGCAAAAAACAAAGTTGATTTTAAAGGAAAAGGTCTGGGATTTCCCTACAAACAAGAACAAAGAAGCAGAGTTGTTGCTAAAGGAAATGGTTGCAAAGAAAGTGGAAAAAAAATGATGAAGTTAAAGGAAAAGGTTTATATGAAACCGGATCAAGCCATAAAGAAGTCAAAGTTGTCGGTTCCGTGGTTTCCTCCCAATAAAGTTCAGTAAAAAGACTTGGTCGTAACGTCGGTGTTAAACAATTGGCAAGGAACAATGAAAAGGCTCCGATGGTTGAAACATTTCCGTCAAGTGATGAGAAGCTGATGCTTTAGATAAATTGAGTTCCTAAACCACCACCTAGAGATGAGAATGAGCGATATAAAAGGAACTATTACATTATCTATGATTAGTACTTTCCAAATTTCCCCGACTATATTCGTGATTATATCAAGGCCACGAATGATGTTGATGGTAATGGGAATTGTAGTTACCACGTATTTGTGGATCAACTTAGACCCTTTGAGGACGCGAAAGAATGGGGTTGTGACCAAGTTACTTATGTAAGGAAAAAATGCTTAATGGAACTACGTGGTCACCACGACTTGTATAAACCAATGATGAGAATCGAAAGAGATAAAACTGATGCGGTGTTAAAAAAGAGATTTGCAGAATGGGAAAGGAGGTTAAATGGCAATAAATGGTAACAGATGCATATGCCAATAGATGGCCAACTACTCGCCAACGCCTTTAGTTGTGTCATTCATTTGATCTCCAGAGATATGAATTTTACATTTGCACCAACAAGAATACCGTTTGACGAAGGTTTGTCAACAAAAAAAACAGTTGTCATTGGGCATGTGATAGGAAATCATTACATTGGCCTCCAATTGAAAGAAGGAAGATCATTACCTCCATTTAGGATTGGATTTGATTGTGACAGTGAACTCCCCAAGACTTGGTGCAATCAATTTGAGGAAAGAATATAATTATGGAATGCTATAATATTGTCGAGGCCAACCCAATTCGTAGTTATGAGTGATGAAGAGGATGCATAGATGTTCCTAAGGGTGGTGAGATATATTTTATATCTTGTATTTTGGTATTTTGACTAAATGTGATGTGATTAAAAGTGACAATATCATATCAATTTGATTCATGTTATGAATGAAGTTTTTTGTTCAATCTATATATCAAATCCAAGTATGTTGATCTAATATCAACAGAATTCAAGGTTTCAGGGTTATTTACGGTTCGTAATAATATTCAATTACCAACCGTAACTAACTTCACAAAAACATTTAACTTCCATTGTTATTTACTGTTGGTAACGATAATATAGTTACAAACCGTAACTATAGTAGCAAACATATTTTCAATGTCAATGTCATTTACGGTTGATGAATATCATCTAGTTACAAACCGTAAATCAATATGGTGGAATCAACTGGTACAGTTGAGATAAAGAATAAACCAATATGGTTGAGTCAACTGGTGCAGAGCTCTCTAAAACTTAAAAGGATACTTTGATATCAGATTTTCTACACATTACAAATATAAATGACATTACAACTCATTCATTCATGCGACTTAAAAGGATACTAATATCCGGGTCTACGAGTGCGATAGAAGTCTTTAAGGATGTTGAAATGAGGTAAGTATTGAAAATTTAACCTTTTCCATCGTCTCCATTCTTGAATAGAGCTCTCTAAAACTTCAGCATCAGTTTCACCACTTAATCGTATTTCACCCATAATACGAACTAATGCCATAAATTCTTTAACGTTATCCCGAATAGTTCCATATCAAACATACAACATAATTCCATCGCGGTTATAAGGGTTACCTGTTTCGGAAACAAAGTTTTCAAAAAGAGTTCTCAAATAACTTGTACTCACTAAACCACATCGACGTCGTTCTTTTCCTCTTTTTGGATAGATGTTTGTAAATAAAAATGGTTTCTGCTAATTTCGGTAATTGCGGGTGTGCAGGTGAGAAACAATTTAAACCCTAAACAATGTACTGCAAGGGAGTACTTTAGATTCGTGAGATCAATCTATAAAAGTCCTACCTAAACCAAGAAATGGCCATTCCGTACTTGCTTCGGTCACAAAGTGGAGGAGAATGGGTTGGTTTTGGGGAGGGAAGCAAGGAAAGTGGTGAGACCAGAATAGTTGATTCTGGAAGAGTAGTTGGATTACTATGACTTGTTATCTGAAAAGTTAGAGAGCTAACAAGGTGAGCTATCAAGTAAGTATTTCTGAGTGTTGTATCTCCCGTATGAACTTGTTGTTCAATAGAAATATGTAAGACCTATTTATACAAGTTGGAGTAAAACCGTACCCAGGTCTCATTAATGAGTTGGGAAGTAAATGGGAGGAGGTGGTAACCGTATGCATGGATTTGATGTTCCATAAAGTGGTTAACTCATGAAACTGGTTTTCATGAAACTGCTAACGTTATGGAATTGATGTCCCATAAAATTGTTAACGCATGTGCTTTATGTCCCATGAACGTTTCACACATAACTTCCCATATTTACTAACCGCCTCACCCTTATGACACTTCCTTATGACGGGCGTAATGTACGCCGCAGGCTGTAAACTGCCAAACCAATACCCAAAGAGGATACCCCAGTTTGTGTTGATGTCTCAAATGTTTTTAGAAAACATGTAGCACGTTGTTGTGGCTTGGAAAGTCAAGATCAGGAAACTTGCTAGCCTAGTGACCTTCGACGGTCGAGATTTTGCATCTTGAGAGGAGGGGCAACCGTTGATCGTTGCATGCCTTCATTTTGGTAGCCGCGTAGAGAGGGCCAACGTGGTGGCGCGACTAGGTTGGCATGCCGCTGGCATGGAAAGGTTTGGTGTGGCCAAACTTAGGTTTTCTGGCCAAAGGTTACCATTTATCGTCTGGTAACCTTGGATGGATAGGATTTTCTCCTGGGATTGAAGAGCAACCGTTGATTGTTGCACGCCTTCGTTTTGGTGGCCGCGTAGGGAAGACCAACATGGTGGCGCGACTAGGGTGTGGTTAGGCTTGGCATGTTGGGCCAAGGGTTCGCCTTGGGCGTGGCTAGCTTTGTCTAAGTGTGATTTTGGCTTGGCATGTGGGGCCAAGGGCTTGCCATGGGCGTATGGCGTGGCTAGGGCCAAGGCAAGTGGGTTTGGCTTGGCATGATGTGACTATCATGGATAGGGCTAAGGTGAAATGTGTTTGGCATGGCGCGGATAGCTTGGCTAGGTTTAGTTTGTCTTGGCATGTGGGGCCAAGGGTTTGCCATGGGCACATGGCGTGGCTAGGGACAAGGAAAGGGCGTTTGGCTTGACATGATGTGACTAGCATGGATAGGGCCAAGGAAAAGTGTGTTTGGCATGGCGCGGCTAGCTTGGGCTAGGTGCGGTTTTGGCTTGGCATGTGGGGCCAAGGGTTTTCCATAGGCGCATGGCGTGGCTATCTTGGGCTAGGTGCGGTTTTGGCTTGGCATGTGGGGCCAAGGGTTTTCCATAGGCGCATGGCGTGACTATCTTGGACTAGGTGCGGTTTTGGCTTGGAGAGTGGGGCCAAGGGATTGCAATAAGCACATGGCGTGGCTAGTTTAGGCTAGGTGCGTGACCAAGCTAGGGTTTTGGGGCCAAGGTCGTTTGGTAACCTTAGACGGCCAGGATTTTCTCCTGGGATTGAAGGGCAACCGTTGATTATTGCACTCCTTTGTTTTGATATCCGCGTAGTGAAGACCAATATGGTGTCTCGGCATGGGGCCATGGCGAGGTGCGTTTGGTATGGCGCAGTATGTGTGGCTAGCATGATTTTCCATTGGCACGGAGGTGCGGCTAGCATGGCTGGCAT
The DNA here is from genome assembly GCA_023529315.1 of Papaver bracteatum. Classification (NCBI taxonomy): domain Eukaryota; kingdom Viridiplantae; phylum Streptophyta; class Magnoliopsida; order Ranunculales; family Papaveraceae; genus Papaver; species Papaver bracteatum. Next base: position 251,068 of record JAJJWX010000778.1, on the reverse strand, counting down.
GCTTTGGCGCGGTTGATATGGCTGGCATGATTTTCCATTGGCACATAGGTGAGGCTAGCATGGTTGGCATGCTTTGGCGCGGTCGGTGTGGCTGGCATGATTTTCCATTGGAACAGAGGTGCGGCTAGCATGGTTGGCATGCTTTGGCGTGGTCGGTGTGGCTCACATGATTTTCCATTGGAACAGAGGTGCGGCTAGCATGGTTGGCATGCTTTGGCGCGGTCGGTGTGGCTGACATGATTTTCCATTGGCACAGAGGTGCGGCTAGCATGGTTGGCATGCTTTGGCGCGGTCGGTGTGGCTGTCATGATTTTCCATTGGCATAGAGGTGCGTCTAGCATGGTTGGCATGCTTTGGCGCGGTCGGTGTGGCATGATTTTTCATTGGCACAGAGGTGCGACTAGCATGGTTGGCATGCTTTGGCGCGGTCGGTGTGGTTGGCATGATTTTCCATTGGCACAGAGGTGCGGCTAGAATGGTTGGCATGCTTTGACGCGGTCGGTGTGGCTGTCATGATTTGCCATTGGCACACAAGTGCGTCTAGCATGGTTGGCATGCTTTTGCGCGGTCGGTGTGGCTGGCATGATTTTTCATTGTCACAGATGTGCGACTAGCATGGTTGGCATGCTTTGGCGCGGTCGGTGTGGCTGGCATGATTTTTCATTGTCACAGAGGTGCGACTAGCATGGTTGGCATGCATTGGCGCGGTCAGTGTGGCTGGGATGATTTTCCATTGGCACAGAGGTGCGTCTAGAATGGTTGGCATGCTTTGACGCGGTTGGTGTGGCTGGAATGATTTTCCATTGGAACATAGGTGCGGCTAGCATGGTTGGCATGCTTTGGCGCGGTCGGTGTGGCTGACATGATTTTCCATTGGCACAGAGCTGCGGCTAGCATGGTTGGCATGCTTTGGCACGTTCGGTGTGGCTGATATGATTTTCCATTGGCACAGAGGTGCGGTTAGCATGGTTGGAATGCTTTGGCGCGGTCGGTGTGGCTGTCATGATTTTCCATTGGCACAGAGGTGCGTCTAGCATGGTTGGCATGCTTTGGCGCGGTCGGTGTGGCTGGCATGATTTTTCATTGGCACAGAGGTGAGACTAGCATGGTTGGCATTCTTTGGCGCGGTCGGTGTGGCTGGCATGATTTTTCATTGGCACATAGGTGCGACTAGCATGGTTGGCATGCTTTGGCGCGGTCGGTGTGGATGGCATGATTTTCCATTGGCACAGAGGTGCGGCTAGAATGGTTGGCATTCTTTGACGCGGTCGGTATGGCTGGCATGATTTGCCATTGGCACAGAGGTGCGTCTAGAATGGTTGGCATGCTTTGACGCGGTCGGTGTGGCTGGCATGATTTGCCATTGGCACAGAGGTGCGGCTAACATGGTTGGCATGCTTTGGCGTTGTCGGTGTGGCTGACATGATTTTCCATTGGCACGAGGTTGGCATGCTATCATGGTTAGGATGCTTTGGCACGGTGCGGTGCATGGTTGGCATTATTTTCCATTGGCTGTCATGATTTGGTCGTCTAGCATGGTTGGCATGCTTTGGCGCGGTCGGTGTGGCTGGCATGATTTTCCATTGGCACAGAGGTGCGACTAGCATGGTTGGCATTCTTTGGCGCGGTCGGTGTGGCTGGCATGATTTTTCATTGGCACAGAGGTGCGAATAGCATGATTGGCATGCTTTGGCGCGGTCGGTGTGGCTAGAATGATTTTCCATTGGCACAGAGGTGCGGCTAGAATGGTTGGCATGCTTTGACGCGGTTGGTGTGGCTGGCATGATTTTCCATTGGAACAGAGGTGCGGATAGCATGGTTGGCATGCTTTGGCGTGGTCGGTGTGGCTGACATGATTTTCCATTGGCACAGAGGTGCGGATAGCATGTTGGCATGCTTTGGCGTGGTCGGTGTGGCTGACATGATTTTCCATTGGCACAGAGGTGCGGCTAGCATGGTTAGCATGCTTTGGCGCGAGCGGTGTGGCTCTCATGATTTTCCATTGGCATAGAGGTGCGTCTATCATGGTTGGCATGCTTTGGCGCGGTCGGTGTGGCTGGCATGATTTTTCATTGGCACAGAGGTGCGACTAGCATGGTTGGCATGCTTTGGCGCGGTCGGTGTGGCTGGAATGATTTGCTATTGGCACAGAGGTGCGGCTAGAATGGTTGGCATGCTTTGACGCGGTCGGTGTGGCTGACATGATTTTCCATTGGCACAGAGGTGCGGCTAGCATTGTTGGCATGCTTTGACGCGATCGATGTGGCTGACATGATTTTCCATTGGCACAAAGGTGCGGCTTGCATAGTTGGCATGCTTTGGCGCGGTCGGTGTGGCTGGCATGATTTTCCATTGGCACAGAGGTGCGGCTAGCATGGTTGGCATGCTTTGGCTCGGTCGGTGTGGCTCACATGATTTGCCATTGGCATAGAGGTACGCCTAGCATGGTTGGCATGCTTTGGCGCGGTCGGTGTGGCTGGAATGATTTTCCATTGGCACAGAGGTGCGACTAGAATGGTTGGCATGCTTTGGCGTGGTCGGTGTGGCTGGCATGATTTTTCATTGGAACAGAGGTGCGGCTAGCATGGTTGGCATGATTTGACGCGGTTGGTGTGGCTGGCATGATTTTCCATTTGCACAGAGGTGCGGCTATCATGGTTGGCATGCTTTGGCGCGGTCGGTGTGGCTGGCATGATTTGCCATTTTCACAGAGGTGCGGCTAGCATAGTTGGCATGCTTTGGCACGGTCGGTGTGGATGGCATTATTTTCCATTGGCACAGAGGTGCTTCTAGCATGGTTGGCATGCTTTGGCGCGGTTGGTGTGGATGGAATGATTTTCCCTTGGTACACGTGGAAATTAGGGTTTGGCTTGTCATAACCCTAATTTGAAAAAGATACCCTGGTAATTATTTAGGGACACATTAAAGGTTTCAGTAAATGTGCCTAGTAAATGCTTGTTACTTTTGATGTTGTAAGATCACTGTCTTCTAGGGTTTAATGTTTTACGATTTTAACCCTAAGCTAAAAACCACCATCAACATTAAGTCCCCTGCTTAGCTCGGAACACGTTCCTTGTTGCGAGGTAAGCATATGATAGTGACAGATAAGGACAGAATCGTGGTGTAAATCATTGCAAAGATGGTCAGGAGAATCCGACTAACCTTTTTGCGTGGTAAAGAGAGTTTTGGCTTCCCGTGTTTGCGGCCTTGCATAAGTTGTACTGGGAATGGAGACCGTGGAGTGGTGAGATGAAAGTTACCGGCTTGGTCTGGTCGTACATCTCCAGGGAAAAGGGGGCGCGGTCTTGGAAGGCGACGCAAGTGGACGGCTTGGCTCGAGGGGCCAAGAGGTGGTGTGGTCTTGGTAAGGAAAACGCACATGGATGATAGGGTCGCGATATTGGAGCAGGCGGATTGGCATAGTGTGGCCTTGGCAAGACGATACGTACACGGACGGCTAGGCATGGTGGGGCCACGGAAATGGAGCGAATGGCTTGGCATGGGGGCCGTGGCAATGGCATGGTGGGACGTGCAAGGGCGGATAGGCGTGGTGGGGGCGCGGTGATTAAGCGAGTGGCTTGGTCGGGGCCGGGGCTAGGGCTGCACATGGGTCGGGTTGGGTCGGGTTTGGCTTCACCCACCACCCAACCCACTGATGGTGGGTAACATAAGTTGTCACCCACAACTGACCCAACTATACAGTGGGTCGGTTTTCACCCGACCCACTATACAGTGGGTTGGGTCGGGTGGGTAGTGGGTTACCCACCATAAAATACACATTACTGATTACTTCCAAAAAAAAAAAAAACAATAATAATAATAATAATACATACGGACCTAAAACTCTTACAGATGAAAATTAAAAATCTGAACCCAAGTTTAAACAAATGACAATAATCCAGAGAAGTAAGAAGTTGATGCAAAGTGCATGAAAAACAAAGTACAAGAAATGAGTTCAATTGTTCAAAGCTCAAAAGATAATCCAGCGATGTAAGTAGCGACCAGCAGCGACCCTCGAGAAGGTGTGGATGTTTTACCCCTGAATGCTCTGCTAGCCTTATGAATCAATCATCTATGATCATCGAAGAAGTAACAAGTTCACTAAATAGCTCTGCAAGCGAAATGACCAATTAGAATGAATGAAATAGAAGTACGAAAAACATCATGATTCATGAGTACTCTGTAACTTTCTAGTGTTGTTATTTAGTATCTAGCAGTTCAATAACAAAGTGAAAAGAATAAGGATTGAAGATATTATTCAATAACCATGTCAAAACAAACATCGGAGGGAGCAACAACATGCAATAAAAGAAGATATCATTCATGATCCTGTGTTGTTCAGTGCACTTAACTTTTAGCACGATAGATGTTTCATATAAATCTTAAAAAATCTAACTAAAAATCTAACGATAAATCTAATCAACGCTCTCCTGCACCCATCTTGAGAAAAAGACACTCCAACCAATTGTGGTTCCTCTCCAAGCTTGCAAGGCTGGAAGTCAAGTGTTTGTTGTCCTGCAACTCTAGCATCCTTGGCCATTTCATTCTTATACTTCTTACACTTATCTAAATGAGTTTGGAGGTTAGAAGTCCCAAGTTTCTTACCGTCTGCACGTGCCTTACCAATCTTGTAATTAGCCGTTTTGCAATATTTACACTTCGCTCTCTGACCATTTTGATAAATTTCGTAGTGTCCCCATACCTTTGATCTCTGCACTCCAACATTAGGATTATTAGGTAAGCATTCATCTCCGGCACCGTCAAAAGCTTGTGAAGGTTCAGAAGCTGGTGTAGATGAGCCAGCCGTACTACCTGTCCCTGCTGATGGTCTATGCACTTGTCCAGAGCGCGGTGGACGTGATGGGGGGGGGTCCCATTTGTGATACCACTCCATGTATAATTGGAAGATTAGAAGCAGAATCATCTTCTGATATTTCAACCATGGTAACCTGCACAAGTAAAGAATGCAATCAAACACCATATTAATACCATACTCAATTGAATATTTGCAACAATTGAAAGTACTAACACCAATACACCATACTGAATTGGACACCATAACTTAATCTTAGCTCATCACGCTTATTAACCACTTAGAAGTTAGTAACCCAGTGGAATTATTAATGTTAGTAGTAGCTAGCACGATTAATGATTTTAAGGGAAAAACAAATGCACAAAGTAACTAATCGAGACTCGCCTTAATTTTTCATCCTAATCAAATACCATCAATCACAGTTTGATAATCACTATGACGTTTGAATAAATCCCCCCTTACTAATTCCATTTCACTTGGTTCCAAAATCAAACCCATCAGAGAAATAACAAATAAACAAGCTTGTGAATCCCCAGCAAAAACTATCCAAGACCCATTAAGTAAATCTGAAGCATCAGAAGGACCTAATTTCTGGAACCCACAAGCAATAACAGGTGCAGATTTTACTAAAATCAATCGACCGAAATAAAAGAAATTTAGGTCAAATTCATACCTTCCATTAATCAAACATAAGACAGATAAACCCCAAATTGAAAAATTGGATTTGAGTTAAGACTTTGTAGATCGAGGGAAGAGTGAAATTTTTTTTTTTGCAGTGTGTGTCTTTGTGCATCTGTCTCGAGAAGGAGAGAAGAAGAGGTAGCAGAAAGAAGAAGCGAAAAAAAAATATAGTTGCTTAGGGTTAGGTATTTTATATCATCACTTGACTCACTTCAATGGCTGTGATTCGTTTCTAGGATAGATTATATATAATCTAACGGTTAGGGAATTTTTAGGCGGGTGGGTGGGTCGGTTCGGGTGAAGTAAGTTTCAACCCGCAACCGACCCAAATATGGTGGGTTCTGGGGTGACTCACCCATAGTCGACCCACGCCTATGTGGGTTGGGTCGGGTACGGGTATTTTACGGCGGGTGCGGGTTGGGTCGGCGGGTTGGGTCGGGTTTGTGCACCCCTAGCCGGGGCAAGGTGAGGCGTTGTTTGATGAGGTGAGGCATGCATAGGCGGCTTGACATGGTTATGATTTTTCTGTGATGTCTGATTTCTTCTTGTTCGACGCTCATGGGGAATTTTTTTTTTCTTTCAAATATTAAAGTATCGTGCCCTCCCATCCCGCTCAGCTTTTATTTGGGTTTTGATGAGGCATTTTATTTTGAGGATGGTCTCCCAGCCGTGATTCCGGCATGTTCCGCCTATTCAACATGCGTTTTTACTTCTTCCTTTAGGGCTTCCATATTATTTACGCCATGAAGTTGTGTCGTCTTCCAAGTTTTCAACAAAGATTTCTTCTCGTCAAGTCCAACTTTCACCATGTCGATCAGAAGCGAATCTTCCTCGAGTCGACCAGGTTCTCCATCCAAACGGGCTAGGCTTGATTCTCACGACAATTCCCCCATCTGAGTCATTCGGGTTAAGAAGGTCATACCGGTATGTTCTCATTAATCAACATACGTTTCTTTATTTGCTGATGAATAATGGAAGTTTTCCTTCTGTGTAGAGGTATCATGTTGGAACATGTGTTACCGTCATTGATGAAGATGACTTGGTTACCCCTTTTTCTTCGAGCTCGATCTTTCCATCCGCAGCAGATCTGGAGAACGCTGACTTAGGAATTTCTTTCCATGAGTATCCAAATACAGGCTTGTTGTTCGGAACCCGCATGAGGTGCCTTTCTTCTAACTACCGGAACGTTGGGGGGTTCCTTGTGCGAAAAGAATTCATAACTCTTTACACAAAAATATGGAAGATATACGGACATATTGCCATCAGGAACGTGGTACAGTATTGTTCGTCTTCTTTGGTTTCTATTGTGAATTATCTACTACCAATGGTTGTTGAAATGGAGAATATGTCTATCCGTGCAGTCGTGGAAGCAACTATTCAAAAGTGGGAGAACATGGTGTCTACCTGTGAATCTCTGAAGTTCAATGTTAGTTGGTTGCGGCATCGTATTGAAATTGTGAAGGTCGACATGGCTGGTATTCTTGCTGGCATGGTCCCTGCTACAAAATCTATTCTAAAAGAGAAGAAAACCTTGGTTGTGGAGTCACAGAAGGTGTAAGAGTCAATCCGGAATTTGAAGAGCAAGACTGAGAGGAATCAAAGTCGTTTGAGGATGATGCTTTCTACATATTACCATCTTTTGGACGGGCTTTTCTGAGTTATGTGGTTGTGATATGTTTAGGTTTCACTACAAGAAAGTATAACTATTGCTACACCATATATTTCCACGCCTTCAATATAGGTGTTGCAAAAGCAAATTTCTAGCCATAGTACTTTTTAGCTACATCTAAAACTTATAATTTACTGCTGCAAAATAAGACTTTTGCCACACAGCTGTAGAAACAATATGAAAAGAGTATGGCTAAAAACATAATCTCTTGCAGCACCAATAAAAATTGGGTACATCAATAGACTTCTTGCTACATAGGTTCTCGCGACACTATTAGGGTTTTTTGCCATAATCATTGGGTGCTGCAATATATTAAGTTTCTTGTAGTGTTTCTTTCTGGGTTTTGAGCATGTTTTTTTTTTTTTTTTTTTTTTTTTTTTTGAAAGAACAAGAGAACTTTGTTTATTTGCTTCAATCAAATGAAATAAAAACTCAATACGGTATGGAAGAAAGTGGAAAGATGCCTGGATATCCGTGCTTGTGATACGGTGGGATGAGGCGGTGTTCAGGCGTAGTATGCCTTTATCCATTTCCCATTGATGACTTCTTCCAGTTTTCCCCCATCCTCCTTAATGACTTTGTAGTACCCACTATTGTATGCTTTCGTGACTATATAAGGACCTTCCCATTTTGCGGAGAATTTTGGTGCAGCTGCGTCTTGATGAATGTGTTTAGCAGTTTTCAGTACCGAGTCTCCTATTTGAAAAATTTGAGGTTTCACGGTCTTGTTGTATGCTCTGGAAACCCTGTTTCTGTATGCATGTGCGTGTTCTTCCGTTTTGGCCCTCATGGAGTCTACAGTGTCCAATTCCGCAACCCTGACATTTAAGGCTTCAGTTTTATTCCATCGAACTCCGCTTGCTTCGGCAATCCTGGCTGATGGGATTTTAATTTCCGCCGGGAGGATAGCGTCTGCGCCATAAACAAGAGAATAAGGAGAGACCCCAATGGAACTTCTTGGTGATGTCTGGTACGCCCATAGTGCCATGGGAAGTTGCTCATGCCATGTTCGAGGATTATCGTGCACTGTCTGACTGAGGATTCGAATTAGAGTTTTGTTGGTGCTTATAGCCTCCCCGTTCCCTTGAGGGTAGTATACGGTGGAGAAGACTTTTTTAATCCTATATTCCTCGAGAAACTCTCGTACTTTCCTTTTAGCGAAAGGGGTGCCATTTTCGGTGAAGATATGTTTAGGCATGCCAAAACGGTAGATAATATACTCCTTAATGAATGCCGCAATCGTGGTTTCGTTCGTTCCTCGTAAATCTATGGCTTCGACCCATTTGGTTCGGTTGATGTTATTACATACTCATGATGTTTTGAGGATGGTGGGTTGATCTTCCCAATGATGTCGAGTCCCCAGCTATGAAAGGGCCATGGACTGCTTATTGAATGCAGAGTGGTTGCCGGTACATGAATAAGGTTCCCGTGGACCTGACACTCCTTGTACCTCTGTACGAAAATAGTTGCGTCCTCCTCCATGGTCGGCCAATAGTACTTCTCGTGTATTTGGAGAAATAACTTCCGCTTTCCTTGGTGTTCTCCTTCATGCATCTCCTTCAGTATGATTGGGATCTCTACCTCGTTCAAATATCGCAGAAGACTCCCTCCAGAGCTTTTACGATATAAGATCCCTTCGTGGAATACAAACCTCTTGGACCTTTGTTTTATTTTGGATGCCTCCTTCTCATTGGTGGGGAATATCCCATTGCGAAGGTAACTGATGTACGGCTTCTGCCAGTCCCCGGTGTGACCAATGTTGAAAATTTCTAATTAATGCGGCGGCGCTTGACAGTTGGAACATGTTCTTTGAAGTAACCGAGCTTGGACCTCCACCTCCGGCCAATAATAGCCAAGGCGTTGTAAACGACAATAGAGGGTTACCACCAATATCTGTCTGCAGACCTCACCATGGATGTGATTGAGATATTGTTGTGCTTCCTCTTATCCGAGGTATCTTGACAAAGAGCCGTCTAGATTTCGATGATAGAGTAGCCCTCGAAGCATGAAGAAATCACGCAAGGTTTTAAGACTGACCTTTCCTTGAAAGAGTTAACTGCTAAGATCTTGGATAATCGGCGTTCTCTAGTCATCAACTTCATCTTTTTCAGGTTGTGAAAGCCACATTGAAGCCACGGTCCTTCTTTTCACCGTCAGAGTTTCCTCAAGGTCTTCAAATCGCGGTTTCGATGCTAACGTTGCTAGGAAGTCGGCATGTTGGTTGTTGCCACGCTCGATATGGGCTACTGTTGCGTCGGCGAAGTAGTTCAACAGTTTTTGCGCTTCGGCTCTATATGGGGATAAGGTTACCTCCTTCAGCGTGTATACTCCGTTTACTTGGTTGACCAGTAGTTTAGAGTCCCCTCTTATTTCCAGACGTGTGGCTCCGGCTTGTTTAGCCAAGGACAACCCAATGAGGAAGGATTCACACTCTGCTGAATTGTTGGTGCAGGGGAAGTCTAGCTTGAAGGAGTGTGAGAAAACTTCACCAGTTGGGGATACTAAAACCACGCCGGCTCCTCCAGTGCCATTGTTAGGGTTGGTGGAGCCGTCGAAAAATAATAGCCAGGTTTCCTCTTGGATGAAAGATATTTCCGGAAAGTCCCTAGGGAGGTCTTCGCGTAATGTTACAGCATTTTCTCTTGGAAATGCCTCCAACAAATCTGCAACTTCCTGTCCTTTGATGGCCTTCGGGTAAGCACATATTATGTAGAATTCTGACATCTGGAGGAGCTATTTTTCCGGCCTTCCTATCAGAGCAGGTTTTGAGAGGAGGAACTTCACAGGATCGGATTTGGATATTAGAACCACTTTATTGGATAGTAGGTAGTGCCTGAATTTCTGGATGGAGTAGACCAAAGCTAGGCATGCCTTTTCTTCTTTGGGATACCTGAGTTCGGCATCTCTCAAAGTACGACTGAAATAATATATGGGGTATTCAATCCCTTTGTCATCTTCTTGGGCGAGGAGAGATCCAACAGCAGTGTCACTGAAAGCAGTGTAAAGGTGTAGCGGTCTTCCTTGCATGGGTGATCTCATGACGGACGGGGAAGATAATGTTCATTGAATATTCCGGAATGCTTCCTGTTATAATGTGGTCCAGACAAAGCTTACTCCTTTCTTTAGTAAAGGGGTAAACGAAGTAATAAGTTGAGCCAATCCGGGTATGAAGCGGCGGATGTAGTTTATTTTGCCCATGAAACTCTGGAGTTCCTTCACTTTCTGCGGTGGTGCCATTGTGAGGATGGCTTGCGTTTTGGTTGGGTAAACTTTGATCCCCTTAGCGGTTACTTGGAAGCCTAGGAACTTGCCCGAGGATACACCGAAAACACACTTTAACGGATTCATTTTTATCTTGTATTCGCGCATCTTTCGAACACCTGCTGTAGAATCCCTGTGTGAGCCGCCCGGATTTTTGACTTGACCACTATGTCATCTACATAATCCTCAACTTGCTTGTGCATCATGTCATGAGAAATGGTGGTCATGGCGCGTTGGTATGTGGCGCCAGTGTTCTTCAAACCTAAGGGCATCACAGTATAGTAAAAGTTTTCGAGAGGAGTTCGAAAAGCCGTTTTGCTTGCATCATGCTCGTACATCTTTATTTGGTTGTAGCCGCTGTACCCGTCCATGAAAGAAAATATGCCATGTCCACTTGTGGCATCTACTAACATGTCGATGTTGGGGAGCGAAAAATCATCTTTAGGGCAACATTTATTTAGATCCCTAAAATCGACACAACACCTGATTTGACCATTCTTCTTTTTTACCGGAACTATGTTTGCCAACCAGGTGGGGTGATGGATTGGTTTGATGAAACCAGCCACCAATAACTTTTGAACCTCCGCCTTAATCTGTTCTTCAATATCATACCGGAATTATCTTGGGGTCTGCTTGACCGGCTTGGATTCGGATATCACATGTAAGTGGTGAGTAACCAGCTTCTCGTACAGGTCATGCATTTCCTCGTACGTCCATGCGAACACATCTTGATATTCCTTGAGGAGGTCTACCAACTTTGTGCGCTCGTCTGTATGTAGAGTCGAGCTTATGGAGATGGGTCATGGAGATTCCTCATTCCCGATATTAACAATTTCAATCTCGTCCGTGGTTGAATTGGTGCCGTCTTGTAGCTGTTGTGGTGCATCAGGTATCTCCTCTCGTGGCTCGTCACCAAGATGGCATTCCATTGTGCGGAGAGACTATGTGGTAGTCTCCCCTGTTAATTTCTAACAATGGCGTTGATATACGGTTTTCCCTTTTTCGTCGTGACCAGTAATGAAAGCCCGTCCTCGCTTGGTTGGAACCATACTCTGGTCATGTGGATGGAGGCGAGTGTGCCTCTCTTCTAAAGGTGTGTGTGAGGCCGAGTTTCTCCGCGGGGTTATGTAGGACTATCGCTTTCTTCAATGGTTGTCCATTTCGGAAGTGGGGTGTGGTGAGCCTTGTTGGTTGTGACTTTCGTCCCCTGTCTTGGCTCAAAAATTTCTATGCCACAGATTGGCGCATAGGGAGATGATGACGCTGCGATGCGAATGACTTCTACATTTAGCGTGGTATTCAAGAACTGGTGATACATCGAAGGAATGATCCTGTTGTCATGGAGCCATGGTCTCCCTAGTATCATGTGGTAGTCTGTCTCATTTTCAATTACCTCAAATATTACTTTTGACTATACATGTCCTACCGATAGATTCAAATTGACATACCCATATGTATTGGTTTGGTTACCTTCGAAATCAGTCATGGTAGTAGGTTGTCGTGTAACCTCACTTGGTCGTACTTTGGCCATCCTGAGTGTCCTAAGGGTGACAAAATTGGAGGACGCTCCTGTGTCGACGAGGGCCCTTTTGAATTCCACATTTTTGATTCGAGCTATGACGTGTAGGGCGCGGTTATAGCCTTCCTCTGCCATCATATCGTCGTCGGTGAACGTGATATTATTAACGGACAAATCCTGCATTTTTGCTGTTTCCGGGCGTGGAGGAACCAAGGGCACGCTTAACGTTATCCGATTGATGGTGGTGAACGTCTCCATCCGTTGATCCCTTGAAAGATGTAATAGTTCACATAAGTTTTCCACCAGCCAGGCCGCTTCTTGGCTTACGGGTCTCTGATTGGTAGTGAAGTTGTTGGCTTGAGAGTGATCATTCGGGATGTCAGTCCCCATCTCTGAATTTTCCGAGGCAGGCGAACCGCTCATCTCTGCCGCCAGGTCAATGAGGAAATCCAGTATGGCCTTGATTGCATCTCTCATCAAACCCATGTTTTTGGTGTGAATCCCCTGGACCCGTACTAGGTTAATCAGCCTTGGAACTCCTTCATTGGCCGTGTTCTTGGGCGTTGAAATGTTACCGTTTTCCTGAGTGGAATCCGAGGATACAAATTTATTACAAAGACCAACCATCCTTCCTTGTTAGAGAAACGTATTCAGAGACTGATATTGGGACCGATAAACCGATATCCCACTGTGGTCGCCAATTATTTATAGGTGAAAATGGTTTTTGCTGATTTCGGTAATTGCGGATGTGCAGGTGAGAAAAAATTTAAACCCTAAACAATGTACTGAAATGGAGTACTTTAGATTCGAGAGATCAATCTGTACAAGTCCAGCCTAAACTAAGAAATGGCCATTCCAGACTTGCTTCGGTCACAAAGTGGAGGAGAATGGGTTGGTTTTGGGGAGGGAAGCAAGGAAAGTGGTGAGACCAGAATAGTTGATTCTGGAAGAGTAGATGGGTTACTACGACTTGTTATCAGAAAAGTGAGAGAGCTAACAAGGTGAGCTAGCAAGTAAGTATTTCTGAGTGTTGTATCTCCCGTATGAACTTGTTGTTCAATGGAAATAGGTAAGACCTATTTATACAAGTCGGAGTAAAAACGTACCCTGGTCTTATTAAGGAGTGGGGAAGTAAATGGGAGGAGGTGGTAACCATATGCATGGAATTGATGTTCCATAAAGTGGTTAACGCATGAAACTGGTTTTCATGAAACTGCTAACGTTAGGGAATTGATGTCCCATAAAATTGTTAACCCATGTGCTTTATGTCCCATGAACGTTTCACACATAACTTCCCGTATTTACTAACCGCCTCACCCTTATGACACTTCCTTATGACGGGCATAGTATACGCCGCACGCTGTAAACCGCCAAACCAATACCCAAAGAGGATCCCCCAGTTTGTGTTGATGTCTCGAATGTTTTTGTAAAACATGTAGCACGTTATTGTGGCTTGGAAAGTCAATCTCGGGAAACTTGATAACCTGGTGACCTTCGACGGTCGAGATTTTGCATCTTGAGAGGAGGGGCAACCGTTGATCGTTGCACGCATTCATCTTGGAATCCGCGTAGTGAGGGCCAACGTGGTGGCGTGGCTAGGTTGGCATGGCCAAACTTAGGTTTTAGGGCCAAAGGTTACCATGTGCCGTCTGGTAACTTTGGATGGCTAGGATTTGCTTCTGGTATTGAAGGGAAATCGTTGATTATTGCACGCCATCATTTTGGTGGCCGCATAGGGAAGGCCAACAGGGTGGCGCAGCTAGGGTGTGGTTAGGCTTGGCATGTGGGGCCAAGGGTTAGGCTTGGGAGTGGCTAGCTTTGGATAGGTGCGATTTTGGCTTGGCATGTGGGGCCAAGGGTTTTCCATGGGCGTATGGCGTGGCTAGGGCAAAGGCAAGGGCGGTTGTCTTGGAATGATGTGACTAGCATGGTTAGGGCCAAGGCAAAGTGCATTTGGCATGGCACGGCTTGATTGGCTAGGTTTGGTTTGGCTGGGCATATGGGGCCAAGGGTTTTCCATGGGCACATGGCGTGGCTAGGGCCAAGGAAAGGGCGTTTGGCTTGGCATGATGTGACTAGCATGGCTATGGCCAAGGCAAAGTGCGTTTGGCATGGCGCGGCTAGCTTGGGATAGGTGTGGTTTTGGCTTGGCATGTGGGGCCAAGGGTTTGCCATATGCGCATGGCGTGGCTAGCTTGGGCTATGTGCGGTTTTGGCTTGGCATGTGGGGCCAAGGGTTTGCCATAGGTGCATGGCGTGAATAGATTGGGCTAGGTGCGGTTTTTGCTTGGCGTGTGGGGCCAAAGGCTTGATATAGGCGCATGGCGTGGATAGTTTGGGCTAGGTGCATGACCAAGCTAGGGATTTGGGGCAAAGGTCGTTTGGTAACCTTAGACGACCAGTATTTGCTGCTGGGATTGAAGGGCAACCGTTGATTGTTGCATGCCTTCGTTTTGATAGCCGCGTACTGAAGGCTAGTATGGTGGAGCGACATGGGTCCATGAAGATGTGCGTTTGGCATGGCGCAGTAGGTGTGGCTGGCATGATTTTCCATTGGCACGAAGGTGCATCTAGCATGGCTGGCATGCTTTGGCGCGGTCGATGTGGCTGGCATGATTTTCCATTGGCACAGAGGTGTGGCTAGCATGGTTGGCATGCTTTGGCGCGGTCGGTGTGGCTGGCATGATTTTCCATTGGCATAGAGGTGCGGCTAGCATGGTTGTCATACTTTGGCGCGATAAGTGTGGCTGGCATGATTTTCCATTGGCACAGAGGTGCGGCTAGCATGGTTGGCATGCTTTGGCGCGGTCGGTGTGGCTGACATGATTTGCCATTGGCACAGAGGTACGGCTAGCATGGTTGGCATGCTTTTCCGGGTCGGTGTGGCTGGCATGATTTTCCATTGGCACAGAGGTGCGGCTAGCATGGTTGGCATGCTTTGGCGCGGTTGGTGTGGCTGGCATGATTTTCCATTGGCACACGTGGGAATTAGGGTTTGTCTTGTCGCAACCCTAATTTGAAAAAGATACCTTGTTAATTATTTAGGGACACATTAAAGGTTTCAGTAAATATGCCTAGTAAATGCTTGTTACTTTAAATGTTGTGACATCACTGTCTGCTAGGGTTTAGTGTTTTACGATTTTAACCCTAAGCTAAAAACCACCATCAACAATAACATATAACAAAGTCGCGGTAAACACATAAATCTTCTTCCAAAGTGAATTCAGGGTTTGGAGCCATAATCTAGTTTAAGGTAAGAGATGATTCATGTGTAGGTGTAACTTCTAGCAAGGAGAATAAGCATATATATATAACAAAAAAAATAATCTTCAATAACGGATTTATTTTTTGAAAAAAAAGTTGTTGAAGGTCTCAACGACTATATTTTCAAATTGCACAAGGACATGTCAGTGTGATAGAAGTAAAGTTACGTTTGGTAACTATAATGAATATACCAACCGTAACTATGAAGAATTTTGAATTCCAGAGTTACGGTTTTTAACTATTTATCACTTACCAACCGTAACTCTGAAATATTTTGAATTTCAAAGTACGGTTGATTAACTGCATAGGTTACCAACCGTAATTGGTCACATCCGAAAATTGAAACATCCAGGATGATTTACGGTTCATAATTATAATAAGTAAACCAACCGTACCTTGTGATGGTCACTTACGGTTCTTTATTGTGAAATAGTTAAGAACCGTAACTTAAGTTACTGTTTATCCCGCAGATTCAGTTACCAACCGTAACTATGAGTTCAAATTTCAGCCTTAGCTCTGTAACTACACAAATACACATATCCATAACTTCAAATTCATAGATAATATCCATAAGTTCAAATCCATAACTAACACAAATAAGTTCAAATTCATAGATAATATCCATAAGCTAAAATACATAACTAACACACAACTATTAGTTTGTCATAATATCCATAAGTTGAAATTCATAACTAACCACACACAACTAACGCATATCCATAACTAACACAACAACCATAACTAAGCACGACGACCACCACGAGTTTTAGGACCATCACAACGACCACCGCGGCTACCGCGACCATGACCACCTCTTTGGCCAGTACCCACACCGTGCACCTCCTCTTCAATATTTGTCTCTTCGCTACTAGGTGAAGGTTGACTATGGCTACTACTAGCACCTCCAAGAGAGTTTCTACTCCTTTTTAAGCCTCTTTCTTCCGTGACCAACCCCTCATACAATTCTTCCATGTTTGGATTATGCATGTTCCTTATTCGCTCTTATAAGATCTTTTGTTGAGGAGATTTGATCACACCATTACTACGGATGCATGTAGTCAAGCTATTTGCCAAACCTTGGGCTCGCTCTTTCTATTCACATATAAAAAAGAGTGTTAAGAGATTATTTCATAATATACATTAATCTTAAAATCCAAAGTTATGAGGATAACAAAATTACGTACCGACATGAAATATAACTTCTTCCATGTCAAGCCAAATAGACCCTTTTTCTCTTTGGTCTCGTCGACCGCCTTCCTTTGTGCTATAGCCTTTTAAATATATGGCTAGGCCTCCGGATCAATATTGATCACATGTGGATGAACAAAATGATAATACCAATCCATGTAATCATCATATGATTCTTTCGTGTTGTTACAAGATGTTTCCTCTCCCGCTGCGAGTTGGTATCTTGCTTGATGGCGGTTGTTCCAAGCATCAACTGTCAGAGTTAGGCGGTAGTTGAGTACAATTGTGGGGCCTTTTGTCTCGGATCCTTGCTTGGATAATGTGAAGTTTTCCTTGATAACCTTTTGTTGAATATGACTAACTTGGCGTAGAGTTCGACGAGGATTGGTCATAACGTAACCGGTGGGATGATACAATGGTCTGTTGTAGCCTGCGGTCTCTGTGAACCTACGAGCATCAACTCCATTTTGGATCCTCGAATAAGGGTCAAAGATAACATCTTCAACAGTGAAAGCATCTATTTGCTCCCTCATTAGAATGAGCTTCTCCTCTTTGTACCTTTGTTGTCTACTTGAACTTCTTTCCCGAAGGGCCATAATCATGTTCTTCTCATTTAGTAGGAGGTCTTAGGCTCGGAAAGTGGTCATAAACCCATGCCTAGAAGAAAAAAAAGGTATAAACAATTTCCACATGACTAAAATATAACAAACTATCATATTATAAAAATGTAACTAAACTTACCATTAATAGCGCAACATTCCCTGCAATTTCAGTAGCTCCAACCCTCGAGGCCTTTCTTAGGCTCTCAAGTAAATATGCAAGGGTGGCAGTGTCCCATGAATAATTTTTGACGTCGTCTAAATTCTTCAACAACCGTAGGTAATGAACATTCACCCTATTTCCCGAGTTTTCGGGAAAGAATACGGTCCCAAGAGAATACAACAAATAAGTTGTGGTTGTACGCCTAACTCTTGTTTCATCCATCACCTCACCTGCCGCTTCCTTTTTTTGTGTTCCTTTAAACTTTTTCCTCAGATTCTTCAACAAAAGATTTTTGATGATATGTGGTTTATGTGGTTCATCAGGGTTATAACCACCAGCCAACTGAAACTCCATCCCGTTTTCATCTTTCTCCCAACCAAGTGTTTCTTGAACAAGGGTGTAAAGGTCAGTCCAAGACATGTTGTTGTCAAAACCTTCAAACACCGATTGTTCCTCAACTTCAAGGTCAAGAATACTCTTCACATCGTTTGGTGTTATTGTCATCTCTCCAAATGGAAGATGAAACCTATCGGTTTCAAGCCAAAATCGTTCCCTGAAGGCATAGACCATAACACTATCATACTACGATTTGGAATGAAGAATTCCAGGCCCTAATCCTGTACTAACCACTAGATTGCGAACCGCAGCACATTCTTTACTTAATGGCCAATGTTTAGCCCTTTGACACTTGAGCAATTTTGTGCATCTTGCATGGTCCTAAAAAAACAAATATACCAAAATATAAACATATTTTGGTGAACTGAAACAAACAAACAAAATGTACCAAAATAAGTTATGTAAATTGAATGTTTTAAAAAAAGTAAGAAAAATCATATCCTTGTCTCACAGACTTTTGCGGCCCAGGAATCTTTATAACCAAATAAGATTGAAGACTTATCTGGGGCCTCGCCCCAAGGTCTTCTATTCTTCTTCCGTGGCAACAAAAACTCTTTGCCTTTAGGAATATGCATCCCTTTTGGTGCGGGTTCCTTTCTCGGCTTCTTTTCTTTAACTCGAGGTGCAGCTACAACAACCTGTTTTCTCTTGGCATTTTCTCTCTCTTTATCATTTTCTTCCTCTTCCTCCTCTTCATCATTTTCTTCTTCCTCCTCCTCTTCATCATTTGGTTCCTCTTCCTCCTCTTCTTCATCATTGGATTCTTTAGAGACTTCTTCATCTTTATCATAATTAGTTTCTTCCTCTACAATTTCATTTTTGTTGCCTTCACGGTTAGTTTCGACTCCGACCGCTTCTTGATCATTATGTTCCACTCCTTCTAACTCAACTCTAGATTCAGCCACAGGTTCTTCTCTCAACTTAATTTCAAACTTATTCTTCCTCTTCTCATTCTTGTGGATACCTCTATTATCTACCCCTAAATGCTTGTCACCGCGAGGGGTGGGCGTATGATCAATCGGGGTTAAGTTATTTCCTCTCTTTTTCTTCACCCTATCAGGATTCCTACACAAGCATTACAATTGATTGATTTACTAAGGGTAGAACAAATAATATAGAAAACGAAACACAATTTTTTTTTGATGAGCATGCATAGTTACAGTTTGTAACTAATGAATCGAGACCAACCATAACTACACTACGGTTGGTAACTAATGAATTGATATCAACTGTAGCTCCGAAACATATCGACAATGGTACTCGTTGGAAAGCTATCGTCGAGAGCTTTTCGAATATATAAAATTTATCATTGTTAGACATATGGTTCAAAAGATATTTAAGTTTTAAGTTTTATTTATTTATTTTTATTAAGAGAGAGAAAACAAAAAGGAATGTGACATGACCGTAGGACCAAATCATTATTTTCTAAGACCAAACAATAATATAAGGGTATTTTTGCCACTACAAGATGACATTTACATCATTCATGACATCATCTTAGGACCAAACTATAATTTTTAGGACCAAATGATAATTTATATTACCAAATAGGACCAAACAGACAATTGACTAGGTCAATTGGACTAGACTCTCTCTAATATATTATATATAGGACCATATGGTATTTCCTAAATGACTGAGAATGGATTGCAAGTTAATATTGGATGGGTAGTCGGACAGATAGATTCCAGTTACAGTTCACATTATACTTGCAACAAACTAAGTGTTTACTGTGTGTGCAACTTAGAAATCAATTGGTGAAGTTATCTGAACAGATAAATGGCATATATTCTTGTGAATCAACCACAACAAGTTGTATAGCTTAGATTTCTATTGGTGGTTATGTGCTAGTTATACCTAATGTCACTAGTTTGATCCAAAAATCCGTAGTTATACCTACACTAACTACTTTATTGCAACAATTCATCACAGTTCTAGAGGTAGTTAAGATGTGTGCAACTTAGGAATTAATAGGTGAAGTTGTCGTGAGCATTAATTTGTATGTTTGATTGTGAATCATCCACAAGTTGTATAAGTTCTATCCATTGGCAGAGCCGGTCCTGAGGCAGTGCAGGGTGTGCGACCGCACATGACCCAACACTGCCTAGGGCCTTTTCATGATAAGGCCACACCCCAATTACAAATAGAAAAGCCCAGCCCAATTACACATTTGTCTTTCATTTTTACATTTTAGCTAAGACAAGACTCGGTGACTCGAACGTATATGTGTTCGACACCTGTTCATCCCAATTAAACTGACTACGCTTATTGACTGAAGTTGTATGTTTATGATTTATATCATAATTGAGTTTTACTACTCTTGAAATGAATTTCTTGTTGGAATTTTGAGAAGGAAAATACGAACCATTGAAATTTATGTGATATTAGTGGAAATGGCAACATGCTTTAAGTTTTGCTTAGCATATTTTTTTCCTTGATGTAGTAAGATAAAAACAAAAAATATCTCTTGTTTTTATCTACCGTTGTTACGAAGTTTTTGAGAAAAAAAAATTTGACCTTACAAAAGGCCATGTAATCAAGTTCGCATAGGGCCTTTTCAGACTCAGGACCGGCTCTGTCCATTGGTCTGTATTAGTTATACTTACAGTTACTAGTTTGATCCAACAATCATTACTTATACCTGCATAACTATTTTATTGCAACAATGCATCGCAGTTCTAGAGGTAGTTAGAATTGAGTGTTTCTATGATCAAGCACCCAATGACGTGAAGAGTCTTGGAACTCATATTATATGACTAGTATAGGAGTTGATAATTTCCTTAGTAGTTTCTTTTGAAAGCTGTTGCCAACTTAACCAAGAAAAATCATAGAAAAGGATGCATACTCAATAGAAATGAAGACTCCAGGGCACCCCTTTGCACGATCCTAGCAGATTGAAGACGTCCGAGCTTGATGATACAGCTTCGTCTACTGGAGTTGATGACGAGAGTGAGGTCTCTCTCAATATTCCCTCTGGATTTGACAATTAGAATAAACATTGAGCAGGTTCGAACTCTCCAAACAAATTAGAGACTTGAGTGCTCTTTAACAAGTTCGATGGTGGACTAAACAGTTGCTCATCTTCTAAGCATTCTAAGGTGGCTAGGAGTTCTAGATGATGCTGAAAATGCTCACTCGAATGTTCGGGGACTAATCTGCGCTGTAAAGAGGTCTGCACTTAGCTATCTTATTCAATTGTTGAAAGAAAACTTCTTTTGTCTTAAGGAGATGAAGGTAGAGATGGTTACTGATATATTATGAGTATTTGTGGTATCAAAATTGTGAATGGGTTTGTCTGCCATCAGTAAGGCTGATGGGATTCTGTTTTTTTTTTTTTTTTTTTAAAAGCAGGATTCTGGTTATTTCGATGTCTGCTGACTTTTTTCTAAGCAATGTTTCTCCAGGTACTTACTCGGTTTCTATGGAAGCAACGAATTAAAGATGATAGTTTGGATTGGTTCTTGGCTGTAATTTATGGTCCGAGTTACTTGATGAAGTCATGAGTGAAGGAAATTTTTGGGTCAGTGGAAACCAAGTTAAAGTTTTTATCGGGTACGTTAAAGGATTTGGAGTTAGCTGACCAGCAGGGAACTCTCTCAGCTGATGAAACAGTGGAGAAGGCATCTATAAGAGTTGAGCTGGGGAACCTGGTTTTGCTAAGGGAAAGGGAGCTTAGGCAGAGGTCGTGGCAACGGTTTGAAACATTATTTATAAAGATAGTAAAGCTCTATGTGGGAAAGCTTTAGACAGAATTTGTTGGAGTTATTCAGATTCTATTCTTTCTTCTATGGGTTTTGTGGTATTAGTGTAAATCGGAGGGCATGGATTCGTCAAGGCATTGGTTCAGGCTCCTTCTCTATCTTTATAAATAATGTTTCAGTATTCGAAGCTCGGGGGTGTAAGGCAGGGTGATCCACTGTCACCTTTGCTGTTCAGGAGAAAAGTTATGTGTAAATTTAAAGCTAAAAAGAGAAAGGTTTTGTCAGGTTTTGATTACCTGACCAATGACTCAATCTCACATTTACAATATGCTGATGATACGTCGGTTTTCATAAATGCGTGATGATCAGCAATCTCCAATCTGTATAGCTTACTGAAGTGGTTTTTGTGAATGCTTCCAAGACTAGGCTGGTGGGGTAGGAGATGTACCAGCCCACATATCTGGGAAAATAGGCTTGCTTATGCAGTGGATTAGGTTTTTATTTCCTATCTCAGTCTTCCTCTTGGGACCTGACAACGGTTTGAAAGAATTTGGAATCCAGTTATTGTCAGGTTTGAGAAAGGATGTATCTCTGTAAAATATAATGGATATCGGAAGCTGGGAGATTGGTTCTTATAATATCATTATTGGTGGGCCTTCCTAAAAAGCAGGTGATCCTGTCTTAGAAAGGAAAATGCGTCTATTCCTTCAGGGAAAGACTAATGGTGCTAGAGGAATGCATTGGGTCAGATGGGATCAGCTCATTGAGCCTTATAATATATAACCCAGGATGTCTATGATTAAAAGTTTAAACATCACGAATTTAGCTCTACTGGCTAAATATGTCAATGCAGGTTTACAAAAGAAAAGGATGCACGGGCAAAGGTAAATATGTCAGGAATTTAGCCTAAATCCCGACTTCCTTCTTTTTAAACTTGTAGCTGGACTGACCAATTAGTTGATGAGTGTCCCAATCCCTTACTATCATCCCAACTCCTTTCACCCGCTCTTCGTAACCTTCAGGTAATTTTATTTGAATATTTGATCTTGATTAGCATAAACATCACTTAGATCTGCTTGTCTCAAGACCCAAATAAACTTTTGCTCGCTCTTTTCAAGTCCAATTACTATCGCTGTAATTTCTTCATCTGATATTGATGTCATGGTCCCAAATGAAACATATAGTACAGAATTTGGAGATTGTTTATCCAACCACTCAAAGCACCAATGGACACTCGTTGAATTCACTGATATCCGGTTCAGTGGTCCAAATGCCCGTTGCTTGTTGCCTGCCTTAAGAAATGGTTCTTGAGAAACTAAATCAATGAACTTACCTTCTATAGGATAGCATGTGTTATAGATTTCACCTACATGAAGATCTGAAAATTCCATATGCTTAGTAAGGAAATTCATGAAGTCGTAAGTCATACAATCTTCGAATGATAACTGAAGCAGATCTTGGTCTAAACTTTCAATACCAGGAAAAGAAGGTCTGCCAATAGCTTCCCATTTGAAAAACATAACACCAAAAGCTGAACAACTATTGAAAGAATAAGCTTCGCCATTTGGAATTGATGTAAGGAAATATTGAACAAGAAGCTACATCAATTCCAAATGAATTTCCTTTTTTTATTTCAAGTCTTGCTGAACTTAAATAAAAGGAACGATGTCCTGCACAGCTCTTGCTGTTACTAAGTCCATAACGTTATCTATCGGTTGGATTAATAAGCATCTGTTACTTCATTATCCTCGATACTTTTTTCTGAACTTCCTTGCTTATCCTCAGAGTATTAGTAACGAAGATACCATGTTACGAGTTCCCAGAGTTCTTATAGTATCAATCAAGAACTATTCTAGATCATTGTTGTCATGGAAATTGGTAAATTAGTTTGTAAATGTACTGTCAATAGGAAAGAAGATTATAATTTATAATAGCTGAGTGTAATACAAAATTAAAAATAAAACTCAATCTTTAAGGAAATATTGAACAATTTTGACAGCAACGATCTCAACAAATCTCCAGTACCCAGACCACCATTTCGCTTTCTTCAAAAGTAAACCAAAGAACAGACCCCAAAATCCAACTATAAACCCCAAAGCAACAACACCAACAAAATACCACCGATCTTTTGTATCATCTTGACCATCAACATTTGGAGAATCAGTTATGCTATCACTTGTCTGATCACCCTTGCAAGCGTTCTTAATAGGGTAACCACACAAGAAAGTGTTGTTGAGATACGCTGAACCGTCTCCGCCCAAAGTATCAAGATGAAGTCCTCTTGGTACCCTTCCACTCAAGTTATTATAAGATAGGTTTAAATAGCCAAGAAAATCCATTGATGCTAAAGATTGTGGGATAAGTCCAGACAACTTGTTGTAACTCAAATCCAAGGACTCCAAACCATTCATACTTCCAACATTCAGTGGGATGTTACCCGAGAGGCGGTTGTGTGATAGATTTAGCATGGAAAGTCCTTTCAATAGACGTATCTCTTCTGGAATTTCTCCCTCAAGATTGTTGGAGGATAAATCTATTCCTGAATTATAAGTATATAGTCTGTTATGTTGCATCCTCATCCCTTTGCTCGTCATCTGCCATTGCAAACGACCCAGATACCCACTTGATCTACATGTTAACATTAGTAAATTACGTATTTCTTTAGGAATTAACCCGGTGAGATTGTTTCCCGATAAGTCTAATACCTGGAGTAAATGCAAATTGCCAATATTTTTGGGGATTGACTCATTGAAATTATTTGATTTTAAAGAAAGAATCCTAAGTGAACCAGAAAAATTGGATATACTTCCTCCAAAGCTGTTATTTCCCAAGTCGAGAGTTTCCAACTTCTGAAGTTTTCCGAGGAAAGAAAGAGGATCGCCATGGAGATTGTTGTCATTTAGTTGCAGAGTTTTCAGTTCCTTTGCTTGTTCAAGCTCTTTCGGAACATCTCCTGTGAGGTTGTTGGTGCCAAGATTTAGATATTTAAGAGAAGTACAATATCTTATTGTAGTAGGTATAATTCCAGATAGTTTGTTCTTGGATAGATTAAGAATTTGAATGTTAGAATGTAATCCAGGTTCATTGGAGCAGATAGAAAAGGGAATCGAGCCTGTAAGCTCATTACCGGATAAATCAACTGAGGTAACAGTAGAGAGTCTTTTTCCGATTTCCATTGAGATCTCACCGTTGAATTTATTATGGTTTAAATCGTATAGCTTGGCATTTTCGCATGGAAGAGGTAGAGGACCGTGAAGATTGTTGTGCGAGAAATTTATGGACAGTAGATTTTTCAATTTGTAGATGCAAGAAGGGACTGTTCCTGTAAGGTTATTGTTAGATATATGCAGACTCTCTAAATCAGTCATATGACAAATGAGAGCAGGGAATAATCCTTTCAAATTGCACGACTTCAAACCTAATACCCTAAGTTTAAGTTTAGGGTATAGATACAAGTGTTGATTTGTAGTTACTGTCAGCTTGTTTGAGTTCAGCTTTAAAAAAGTTAGGTTTAAGTTAGTAACCAAAGAGAGCAGGGAAACATCCCCCGGATAGAGTTGTTACTGAGATCTATCCGATTAAGATACCTGAGCATGGTAATGCAACGTGGTATCGTTCCGGTAAAATTGTTATTATACAAATAAAGATCTCTAAGAAATGAAATCTTGCAGATTGATTTTGGGATGGATCCTTGAATTGAACAGCCAGAGGCGTAAAGAAACTCCAATAACGGCACATTTGAAGTTAAATTCCGAAATGGTCCGGTTAGTTTTGTTGATGATATTCTAAGAAATTTCAGTTTAGGCCACTTGTTATTAAACATTTGTCTAAGATTGACGTGAAGATCAGTATTGGAATACACATTGAGTTCTTTAAGCTGAGGCATATAAGGAACTGAACCATGAAGATTGCATGATAATAGGTTAACAATAGAAAGTGAAGTCAAATTAGCCAGGTGTAATGGGAATGAGGAATTGAGCTCAAGATTGTAACTCATATTGAGAGAGGATAGGTTGGCTAGATTGTTAAACTCTTGGATTGGAAAAACCGGACCAGATATGTTGCAATAAGATAGATCGAGATCTTTAAGATTGGAAAGAAAAGATATGTGTCTTGATAATAATGTAGCATTAGATAAATTAATACCACTCAACCTTAACACCTGGAGATTTACTAACCCTCTCAACCATTTTGTAGATGATAAGCGTATGCAGTCTACAACACCGCAAGATAAATCAAGGTATGTGAGAGATGATAGGTTAGTGAATTGTGTCAAACCGGACCATTTATCATACTTGTCATCATTTTTAGATGGAACTGGAGACGTACCGCGAATAAAGGAGATCTTCTCCTTCTCACCAATATGCATCTCAATGATTTGAGACCACAGATCATAATTTGATTCATCCAAAGTAATTCCTGCCTTGAACGATGACCCATCGGATTGAAAAATAATTGTGTCGGAAGGTTTTGTGGTTTTAGAATTTTCTGTATCTGAATCTCCCATGGTTCAATACTAGATACAAGGATCCTTAACCTTGCTCTGATACCATATCAAGATTGAACCAAAATAGAGAGATTCATTGATTGAGTGTTTAGATAACAAGAATACAATGTTTTTGATATATTTTTTGGATGATTACAAATGATACTACAAATGCCTATTTATAGGCTTACAAAGAGAAGAAGAGAACTATGCCTATGGAGGCTAACAACTATGCCTTTGGAGGCTAACAACTATGCTTATGGAGGCTAACAACTATGCCTTTGGAGGCTAACAACTATTCCTATGGAGGCTTACCTTATATTCTTTGTTTCTAGAATAATCTACATGTTTAGAACATGTTTAGAGGTAATTCTAACACTCCCCCTCAAGCTGGTGCATATATGTCGCTCATGCCTAGCTTGCCAACAAACTTCAGAAATATTTTACTTGGAACTGCTTTAGTTAGAATATCAGCTACCTGTTCTTCCGATCTAATTCTAGGTAACTCCACGATCCCATTATCCAACTTCTCTTTAATGAACAACCTATCTATATCCACATGTTTTGTGCGATCATGATGAACTGGATTGTGTGCAATATCACACGCCGCTTTGTTATCGCAGTACAAACGAATTGGTTTCCTAGGAGGATACCCCAATTCAGTTAGCAGACGTTTTAACCACATAACTTCGCAGATACCCAGCACCATACCTCGCCATTCAGCCTCTGCACTTGATCGTGAAACAACTCCTTGTTTTTTGCTTCTCCATGTAACAAGATTACCCCCAACGAAGGTAAAATATCCTGAAGTAGACCTCATATCATCACATGACCCACCATAGTCATAATCAGTATATGCCTCCATACTTTTGAAGTCTTGACCTTTCTTAAACAAGATCCCTTTTCCTGGAGCAGACTTCAGGTATCTTAGGATTCACATTACCGCATTCATATGTGGTTCTCCAGGATTATGCATGAATTGACTAACAATACTCAATGCATATGCAAGATCGGGTCTTGTATGTGCCAAGTACATTAGTCTACCCACGAGCCTTTGGTATCTTCCTTTATCAACAGGTACTTGGTTGCCATCCGAACATAATTTCAAACCTGGCTCTACTGGTGTATCTACAGGTTGACATGCTGTCATACATGTTTCCTCCAACAAATCAAGGGCATATTTTCTTTGTGACAAGAATATTCCTTATGTTGATCGAGATACTTCAATTCCAAGGAAGTATTTTAAAGAAGCAACATCCTTCATCTGAAATTCACTTGATAGATAATTTTGGAGAGCCTTTCTTTCTTCTGGATCATCTCCTGTAACTATCATGTCATCTACATATATGATTAAAGCTGTAATCTTACCTCGATTTCTTTTTAAGAATAAAGTATTATCTGAATTTGCCTGGCGATAACCAAATGCTCTCATAGACTTGGTAAATCTTCCAAACCACGCTCTCGGAGATTGTTTCAGACCATACAATGACTTGTTTAACCTACAAACTTTTACGTTATGCAACTCTGACTCCATCATTCCTGGTGGAAGCTGCATATACACTTCTTCGGACAAATCTCCATGTAAAAATGCGTTCTTGACATCAAACTGTTGCAATGGCCAACCCAAATTTGCAGCAAGAGACAACAAGACTCGCACTGTATTCATTTTAGCTACAAAAAGCGAATGTCTCATTATAATCTACACCATAAGTCTGGCTATACCCTTTAGCAACCAATCTTGCCTTAAAGCGTTCAATTTCACCATTTGCCTTGTATTTGACTGTAAAAACCCAGCGACATCCCACGACTTTCTTTCCTTCTGGAAATTCAACCATGTCCCAAGTATTATTTTCTTGTAAGGATTTCATCTCATCGATCATAGCTTCCCTCCATTTCGGATCAGATAATGCTTCCTGCACGCTGTTAGGAATAACTACAGTAGATAATTGATTCACAAATGACTTATTTGATTCTGTCAGACGGTGATTAGAGACATAATTACTCATGGGATATTTAGCTTTTGATGAAATATCAGGTTCATACATAGTTTTAGGGATACCTCTATTCCGACGTTCTGGCAATTATTTCTTTGCAGGTTCAAGAACATCTTCAGCGAACGGTTGGATTGGGGTTGGTGATGTATCATTATCTTCTTCAACTTCATCTGCATTATCTTCTGATCCATCTGCATTATCTTCTTCAACTTCATTTATAGCTTCAATTTCACCATCTGTGTTAATTTCTTCCCCACTAACTTTCTGTTCTTTTGGAATATGAAGAACAACATCTTCTTCGATTATGTCTTCTTCATAGTCAAGAGTCTGAATTTCTTTTTCATACTCCCCCTGAAGTTCAGACTTCGAGTAATACATCACGTGTTCGTGAAACTTAACATCCAATGTGATGTACATTCGTTTAGTTGGAGGATGGTAGCACCTATACCCTTTCTGACTTTCAGCATATCCCACGAAGACACATTTTAAAGCTCGGGGAGATAACTTGCTCCGTTGGTTCTTGTGTAAGTGCACAAATGCTACACAACCAAATATGCGTGGTGGCAAGTTTGGAACTGTTGGTGAAACTGTTGCCTCAATGAGAGCTTGAAATGGTGTCTGAAAAATGATAGTGCTGGAAGGTGTGCGGTTGATCACATATGCTGCAGAGGTAAGAGCTTCACCCCAATAAGTTAACGGCATATGAGCTGATATTAATGAAGCACGCACAACTTCAAGCAAGTAACGGTTTTTTCTTTCAGCTACCCCATTCTGTTGAGGAGTATTAGGACAAGTTGTCTGATGAACAATACCACATTCTCTTAAATAATGTTGAAAATCAGTACTTAAATATTCGCCTCCGTTGTCACTTCGAAGAACTTGAATCTTTTTATTGTACTGTGTGTTGACTAATTTGTGAAACCTCTGAAATAAATTATCCACTTCATCTTTTGATTTCATCAAGCAAACCCATGTCATCCTAGTGCAATCATCAATAAAGGTGACGAACCATCGTGCGCTTCCAAGAGTGTTAACTTTAGACGGCCCCCAAACATCAGAATGAATAATCATGAATGGAATAGGACTTTTATTTAAAATTGATGGAAACAAAGTACGATGGCTTTTAGCTAGTTCACATTCTTCACATTGAAAACTAGAAACATCAACCTTTGAAAATAGACTAGGAAATAGCCTTTTTAAGTAGCCAAAAGAAGCATGCCCTAACCGTCTATGCCATAACCAAATTTGCGATTTCTCCTTCTCCCCCTGAGTACCATTCACAGCTAAAGCATTAGATAATCTTTCTGAAATTTTTGACGCCAAATCTAGATAGTAGAGCTTTCCTCTTCTAACCCCAGATCCAATCGTTCGCCGTGTTCGGATGTCCTTAAACACACAAGAATTAGGCCAAAAAATAACAACACAATGTAAGACTTTAGTAATTTGGGAAACTGATAATATATTATAACTTAGAGAGGGAACGACTAAAACCGAATCTAGACTCAATGTATCAGTAAGATTTAATGATTGTTCTCCAATTACTGGAGCCAAAGATCCATCTCCTGTGCAAACGGAGTTGTGTATGGATGTTTTAAGAGGAGAAACCTGTCTGGAATCAAAAGTCATATGGTATGTGCAACCCGAATCAATTATCCATGAGTTATTAGGAACAACTTGCGAAACATTAAAAACCTTACCATTGGTTGTTTCCATAGCGGATGTTAGATTGCTAACCACATGTGCTGCTGCAACGGAGTTCTTTTTCTTGGGATCGCGCTTATCCCACCAATCTGGATACCCGACAATCTCAAAGCAGTTGTCTTTGGTATGACCACGTTTATTACAATGAGTGCAGGTGGCGGACTTATCTTTAATGTTGTATTGACGACGGGT
Source organism: Papaver bracteatum (assembly GCA_023529315.1). NCBI lineage: Eukaryota > Viridiplantae > Streptophyta > Magnoliopsida > Ranunculales > Papaveraceae > Papaver > Papaver bracteatum. Next base: position 221,441 of record JAJJWX010000778.1, on the reverse strand, counting down.
TGCCATTGCAGAAGTATCAACTTCAGTTCCTTTGTTCATTGTAGTATTCCGGACAGATTCACGTCGTACCAAAGCATAACAAGGTTCTAATTCAAGTATGGGATCCTTCCTTAGAATTTCCCCACGTATTTGTTCAAATTCACTGTCTAAACCAGCAAGAAAAATATGCACCCTCATACGTTGAACTGATTTTCGATATAGTTCAACATCTTTTTCATTTTCCATAATCACCTTATCACGGTGATCTAGCTCACTGAAGATTTCTACTAATTCCCCATAATAGACCGGGAGTGGTCTACCATTTTGCCTGGAAGAGAAAGCCCTTTGATTTAAGATATAAATTTGTAGTTCATCTGCTCCATCATAGAAAGCCTTAGAAACAAGATCCCATCTCTCACGAGCAGTAGGTAAACGAATATATCGTTTCATTATTTCTGGTGACATAGACATTAATAGCCATCTCTTGACCTTTTGATTTTCTGCGTACCATTTATCATACTTGTCATCATTTTTAGATGGAACTGGAGACGTACCGCGAATAAAGGAGATCTTCTCCTTCTCAGCAATATGCATCTCAATGATTTGAGACCACAGATCATAATTTGATTCATCCAAAGTAATTCCTGCCTTGAACGATGACCCATCGGATTGAAAAATAATTGTGTCGGAAGGTTTTGTGGTTTTAGAATTTTTCAGATCTGAATCTCCCATGGTTCAATACTAGATACAAGGATCCTTAACCTTGCTCTGATACCATATCAAGATTGAACCAAAATAGAGAGATTCATTGATTGAGTGTTTAGATAACAAGAATACAATGTTTTTGATATTTTTTTTGGATGATTACAAATGATACTACAAATGCCTATTTATAGGCTTACAAAGAGAAGAAGAGAACTATGCCTATGGAGGCTAACAACTATGCCTTTGGAGGCTAACAACTATGCTTATGGAGGCTAACAACTATGCCTTTGGAGGCTAACAACTATTCCTATGGAGGCTTACCTTATATTCTTTGTTTCTAGAATAATCTACATGTTTAGAACATGTTTAGAGGTAATTCTAACCGTTTCTTAGGTTGATGGCGGTGACATGGAAAGCGTCAATGGAACACTGGATTCCTTGCCACTCACAACAATTTTGATGTTTGCTGCCTTCTTGCCATGAGGACAAGCGACCCGATGGGTCTTCTAAAGACGATTTCATATTTAAGAGAGCCCATCTCTCCTCTTCGTGGCATCCATGAGAGAGCAGTGGAAATTGAGTGATCAACGAAAAGAAAAAGAAATGATGGTGAATAAGAAAATGGAATAATATTATTTGAATATTCTTAAAGTATGAAATCATGGCTAAATAGCAAATAACAATTTTATATGATTTGATCAATGATGAATGCAAATATGGCTTAGATATAAATCGCTATTTATACTAGTTGTAACACCATCGAAGTATCACTATATGGCATTATAATTCTAAAGAACCACAACTTATGAAATTATTAAAACTGATCAGATGTTAGGGTCCCAGCGTCATAGTCTTCCATCGCATTAGAGTCCATACCCTAGTTAGGAATTCGGCAAATCATTCGCGAATTTTTACCAACATGTCGTTCCCGCACTAAACGGGCGTCCTACTGGATTTCCGAACCTGGTTCGTGAACTTTATGAGACAGGCGAATTATACGCGAATTTGTCGTACCGAACTAGAGTACGGCGTTTTAATCCGGGAATAGTCGCTGCTCCCATTTACTCGCTCCTTCAGAGAATCGAACTCCAGACATCTATCTCCTTTGCTAGCCTCTGATCCACTGGACCAGCGATTTTTTGATCATAATATTACATATATTTAATATATAGCCTATTTTAAAACACAAATCAGGCATTCTCCTAATATTCTACCATTTTTTTCTTATTTAATACGTGCCGAATTTTGTATCCCGAACTTAGATCTCTAAATCGAATTATACACGTACGTATGCCGTTACGAACGAATATCGAATCACAAATCATTGACCGGATTCTTGACCGAACTTGAATTTTACAGATACGAATAATGCCCATACATATACCGTTCCGTACGTTTCCCAAATTCCGAATTGCTAACTAGGGTCCATACATTCGTATGACTTTTTTACGACAAGACATTCAACTTCACTAATTATGACGATGGTAGTACCTTCTATGCTCTCCTTTCTTCCGTGGGTCACATGCTTTAAAGGCTGACCGAGCGAGGACCTTTGTATGATTTTTTTTTTTTTTTTTTTTTTTTTTTTTGTAAATAATCAATTTGACACAAAAAGATTGGATCTAGTATCCTAAACCATTTTCAATCAACAATAAAAAGTCAAAAAAGCCCCTCTATTTTTTTTTTCCTTTATACATTTTCGTAAATAAATCAAAAAGGAAGGGTAATATTTATTAGATATTTTTGTAAATAAAACAAAGAAGAAGGGAAAATAGATATAAGTGTTAAATTGTATTCACTCCGTCCTAAATTAACAGTCATAATTGACTTTTCAAAATATTAAGGAAATCCTATAAAATGTCTTGACTAACCCTTGACTAGCCCTATTTAATGTTACATTATTACTAAAACTAAAATTATGTAAGAATAAATAGAAATTTTATTAGGAATTTTATATATATCCAAAAATGTTTTTATATAAAATAGGAATGACGATTAATACAAAGATATTGAATAGATATATATGGTGATAATATTTAAGATTTTGAATTAGGTTTATATTAAAAATAATTTAATGATTATGAAATTTTTTATGTTAGCACAACAACCTGCTCAATTGATGTAGTAATATGTTATTAGAGGATTTTTTATATATCCATAAATGTTTTATAGGAATGACGATTAATACAAATATATTGAATAGATATATATGGTGATAATATTTAAGATTTTGAATTAGGTTTATATTAAAAATAATTTAATGATTATGAAAAAATTTAGGTTAGCACAGCAACCTGCTCAATTGATGTAGTAGTATGTTATTGGAGCTTAGCTTGTTAGGCTTCCAACTAGTTAATGTAATACTCTTTATCCAAATATTTGATAGTTTATGGGAAAAATATGTCTATAAACAGAGCGGACAGATAAAAAAATGACAGACCAAAGTCGAAATTAGGATAGATAAAAAAATGACAGAGAGAGTATTATAATTTCTTATTTTACCTTTAAAGCCGTCTCCTTCAGTACAGTGAGGTCAAAATAATTTAATGAGTATTTTTTAGGGGTATAATTGGCAACCAAACTTTAATATTACATATCCAAAAATCCGTGTCTTTGAATTTTACAAATTTTATCTTGTTGGAAAGGTTATAAAAAAATCTACGCAATAAGTATAAACAACAATATCAAATTTAGAGTTTGTACGAAAAATTCGGAGATATTTATTATTTCAGGCACAATTTTTGAAAGTTATATGTATATCCATTATGCAAACCACTACAGAGGATACATAATACTTTATGTAGCCATATTTTGGTTTATGCATCAACTAATTTTCCGTTGCAAATAATAAAACAACGTACTCCTTTTATTTCAAGAAAAATGAAATTTTCACTTTAGGCACAATTCTCGAAACTTGAATACATAGTCATTATGCAAACCACCACAAAGTATGCATAACACATCATGCAAATGCAATCGTATTTTGGTTTATGGATTTACTAATTTTCCGTTTCAGAAAAAGTGATATTTTCACATTCAATTTCAGGAAAAGTGATACTTTTTTCTGAAACAGAGGGAAATTATCATTTTTTCCGAAACAGGCGAAATTATCACTTTTCAGGAGGGGGGAAGTATTACTTTTTCTGAAAGGGGGCGAAAGTATCATTTTTTCTTAAACGGAGCGAAATTATTACTTTTCTGAAACGGTGCGAAAGTATCACTTTTTTTGAAACAGAGCGAAAGTGTCACTTTTTCTGAAACGAAGTAAAAGTATCTCTTTTTCTGAAACGGGACGAAACTAATCGCAGACAAACCCCACCTTCAGATTCTCCTTCGGTCGGCTCTCCCTCCGTGGCAACGGTTGTACTAGTAGATTTTCAGCTTTTTTATTGATTGATAATCCCTATCAATTACTGAGTTCTTATTTTACCTTTAAAGCCGTCTCCTTCAGTACAGTGAGGTCAAAAAATTGATTATTTCTTCCATTAATTGATTTCTTCGCAGCCAATTCCCGTCCAGTCGTTTAGCAATCTCTTGCATTTATGAAAAGGAATTTCTAACACTACTGTCGGCTCAGTCAAACTTGGTTATGGACCAAGTATTACCTGTTGGAATTAATTACAATAATCGAATACAAATGGGAAATAATACTTAGATTACACTGATAGTAGTAACAAATAACTCAATAAACTTAGTAGAGGCACGTATGAAATACGCTGAGCTAAAGGTAATATTGCATGCTACTCCTCTGAGATGCTATATCAATTAACAAATTACCTCCAGGATACAACTACTGTTAGTTCTCCTCTATGTGTAGCATACACAGAGAGAACCCTTAGAACTTGGCAGCAGAAATGAAAAACAAAAAATACAAGTCGAAACTCAAACAGTTTCAGAGAAATGTAAAACTAATTTATGTTTCTGTAAACTATGATTGTTTCTGTAAATAAAGAAATAGTGTTACAAAATTATGTTTCTGTAAACTACAACTTGTTTTAGTGAAGAACTCAACTTTTCTGTGATATAAAAGAAACGTAAAATAAGAACTTAATTATTTAAAAGCAAGAGAGAAGAAGAAGAAAGAGAACAAAAAAAAAAATTGTTTGTTCTGATGCAAGTTCAGAACGAAAAATTCATCTCGTATTTATAGCACAAGAAAAGAATATTTGAAACGTTCGAAAACAATTCGAATCCAATGCACGACAAGATCCGTGAAACACGCGTCTCGAACGTTACAAAAGGTAAGGTAAAAAATCGCGTTAAAAGAACAGTGCAAACGCGTTCAAAATTTTCGAGATTCTTCTCGAGGAAAACAGTATGTACAGGTGTCAAGAACACCGTGTGACACGCGTGGAAAAAGATGCTTCTCGAGGCTGTCGGATATCCAAAACCGAGAAGGCAAAGAATAAAATTCTTTACATGTGTGGGAGAAACGAGTGGAAATTTTCAGTAAAAAGAAAGGGTCGGATAAACCCACACCCACACCCACACCCACACCCACTCCCACTCCCACTCCCACTCCCACGCCCACGCCCGAGCCGAGCCGAGCCGAGCGTGCGTGCGTGCTTCTGTGTGAAGCACCGCGCGAACGGGAAAGGCAATAAGAAATGCAATAAGGTTTAGGCAACCTTGCCATAGTCTAGGGCTTTCCCCATACACAAAGGTCTAAAGACCCAAAGGGCCATGCCCTTAAGGCTAAACCAATGCTATTTAAGTCTAAAACTCTTAGTGTTTTAGTCTATATGGGACTAATGTTTTATTCATTCACATGAAAAAAACATCTAGGGAGCAATAGGTCTTGGGATCAAAACATGGTCCATGCATTTTTTTTTTTTTGATTAAAACAAAACATTTTTTTTTTCTAACAATCCCCCACATGAATAATAAAACATGTCGATAAAACACGATAAAACATAAGGCAACAAAATAGGCTAAGGTGTCCCAAAGATTGAACCTTAACTTAGTGAGAGGTTACCTCCGAATCGCTTGTTGATACGGTGAACGCAATGTCTTAAACCGCCAACAAAGAATGCAATTCAGAAATAACAGCCACACTTGATGCCTCAACCGAAGAAAACAGCTGCCAAGCTCTTGCGGTTGTGCCCATTTTGGCCGTGGGCTAAAATCCCGGACTTAATGAATGTCTCTAGAGAATCAGCTCATATTCTCATAGGAAGCGGCCACACTTCCAACATCCACAAAGGTGAGTCCATAAAGAGTGTCCTGCCACACCCCGCTTTAATCAAAGCCATGGTACCCATTAAGATCGCAAAAGATCATCCTTAATTTCTGCAGGCAGCACTATCGCACGATTACACCATAGGGAGGGACAAAGATAGTGCTTTCTCAATATCACCATAAATTAGTTGTCTCATTGAACCTTGATCTTGGAAATCCAATCACAAGGTTGAGTATCCTTCATGGTGATTTATTCAATGAGCTTAAGTCCCATCCCCCTCGATGTAAATTTAACTTTCTCTCTGGTTAAGCCTTTTGTCAAAGGATCTGCAAGATTATCTTTGGATTTTACAAAGTCTATCGAGATAATACCAGTAGAGAGTAGTTGTTTCACCGTCTTATGTCTTCTTCGTATATGTATAGATTTCCCGTTGTATACATTGTTCTTTGCGCAACCAAGAGAAGCTTCACTGTCACAGTGGATGGCAATTGAAGACACAGGCTTGGGCCAGAGTGGAATTCCTCCCAGGAAACATCGCATCCATTCAGCTTCCTCTCTAGCTTTTTCCAAGGCTATAAACTCAGACTCCATAGTGGATTTAGCTATACATGTATGTTTGGTAGACTTCCATGAGACAGACGCACCTCCAAGCAAGAAGATGTACCCACTAGTAGATTTGCACTCTTCTCGAGTCGATATCCGATTGGAATCACAATACCCTTCCAGTACAAAGGGATACTTCCCAAAACTTAAGCAATAGTTTGAGGTCCCTCTCAGGTAACGTAAAACTCTGAAGAGAGCATTCCAGTGATCCTGACCTGGGTTGCAAGTATACCTGCTTAATCTACTCACAGAGTAAGCAATATCAGGTCTTGTACAATTCATAAGATACATAAGACTACCAATAATGCGAGAATACTCAAGTTGATCAATACCCTCACCCTTGTTCTTTTTCAATTTACAAGTGGGATCAAATGGAGTAGACGCAGGTTTAGCATTTTCATAATTAAATCTCTTTAATACGGTTTCAGAAAGATAATGAGATTGACTAAGACTAAATCCATCAGACGTCTTTCTGATTTTCATCCCTAAGATTACATCAGTAGGGCCTAAGTCTTTCATGTCAAAATTATCTCTAAGCATGCTTTTAATGGTATTAATAATATCAAGGTTGATGCCTAATATGAGCATATCATCAACATATAGGCAAACAATAACATGAGAATCATACACAGATTTAATGTAAACACATTTATCAGATTCATTAACCTTGAAACCATTAGTTATCATAACATGATCAAATTTTTCATGCCACTGTTTAGGTGCTTGTTTTAAACCGTAAAGAGATTTGTTTAACTTGCATACTTTGTTTTCATAACCTTTTACTATAAACCCTTCAGGTTGACCCATATAAATTTCTTCATTCAATTCACCATATAGAAAAGCAGTTTTAACATCCATCTGATGTATATGCAAATCATAAATTGAAGCAATAGCAATCAACATTCTAATCGAGGTGATTCTAGAGACTGGTGAATAGGTATCAAAGAAATCTACTCCTTCCTGTTGTCTATAGCCTTTAGCTACCAACCTAGCTTTATATTTATCTATAGTTCCATCTGTTCTAAGTTTACTTTTGAACACCCATTTGCAACCTATAGATTTACTTCCAGGAGGCAAGTCTACAAGCTCCCAAGTTTCATTTTGCTGAATGGACTCCCATTCATTTAATGAAGCTTCTTCCCAGAAAGGAGCTTCTGGAGAAGTCATAGCTTCCTTATAGGTTTGGGGTTCAGACTCTACCGTAAGAGTCAAAAAATCAGGGCCAAAACTTGTTTCAGTTCTAACCCTCTTACTTCTTCTTGGTTCAGTCTCATACTCCAAAGTTGGAGTTTGACTAGTCGATGGAACATCCGGGAGATCATCATGGACCCTTTTACGAGGTCCAGACCTTAAAGGAAATATGTGTTCATAAAACACAGCATCTCTTGATTCCATTATGGTGTTCAGACCAATGTTATTGTGGTCAGAACTGATGACCATAAACCTGTGAGCATTTGTATGCTCAGGATATCCTATGAAAACACAGTCAATTGTTTTAGGACCTATTTTAGTTTTCTTGGGATGAGGAATGGCCACCTTGGCAAAACACCCCCACACTTTAAAGTATGCATAGGAAGGTTGTTTACCATTCCACAATTCGTAGGGAGTTTTATCTGATTTTTTAAATGGAACTCGGTTCAAAATATAGCATGCCGAGAGGATAGCTTCCCCCACAAGTTCGAAGATAACCTGAACTTGTTAACATAGCATTTACCATATCTATGAGTGTTCTATTTTTCTTTCGGCTACACCATTCGATTCAGGTGAATATGGTGCGGTGGTTTCATGAATGATTCCATTATTTTTACAAAACTCTCCTATGGGTATCACATACTCACCGCCACGGTCAGACCTAAGAGTTTTAATCTTAACTCCTTTTTGGTTTTCTACTTCAAGTTTATAAAACTTGAAAGCCTCTAAGGCCTCATCTTTACTTCTAAGAAGATGAACCCGACAGTATCGTGAGTAATCATCTATGAAAGTGATATACCATTTTCTACCACCTCTTGTTGGTGTTGATTTCAAGTCTCCTAAATCCGAGTGTATTAATTCCAAAGGAACTGTTCTACGTTCAACACTTTTATTAAATGGTTTTCTTGCATATTTAGATTCAACACAGATTTCACATCTTTGTTTTTTATCAAAGTTTATTTTTGGTATGCAACCTAAATTAGCAAGTCTTTCTAGCGATTTGAAATTAACATGCCCAAATCTATCATGCCAAACATGTGAGGAGTCACAAACATAAACAGAAGAAGATGCATTAACATTCAATTTCAAATCGAGATACACTAAGCTTAATCATGTTATCGGTAACATAACCTTTTCCTACGAATTCACCATGCTTAGAAATCACAACAGTATTGGACTCAGCAACAATTTTAAAACCTTTTCCTAGCAGGATGGTTTCGAGATGAGATTTTTGCATATGTCTGGGACGTAGAATACGTCATTCAATGCGAGTTTTTCTGAAGTTAGCTTCAGTTCGACCTTGCCTTTCCCCACCACTTTCGCGGTGGAAGAATTTCCCATGAACAATTTCTCATCATCTCCTACTATGGCATAGGAGGAGAAAGCATTTCTGAATTTGAGACATGCTTGGTGGCTCCAGAATCAAGCCACCAGTCTCTCACATTAGTCATACTAGAGACAAGGTCGACTTCGGACACCATGCCGGTGAAATATCCAGAGTCCTCTACTATGTTTGCCTTATTTTTCTATTTTGGATCATATTTGATCCTTTTAGGGGCCTTACAGTCTTTAGCCATATGTCCAGGTTTACCACAATTAAAGCAGTCGCCTTTGATGGTGTGCTTAGTGACACCACCTCTAGGCTTAAAATTGTTACCTCTCGGGTTTTCGACGTCTGTTACGTCTATTACCCATTTTTTGGATTCTCTAGGAGTTTTCTTTGAAGCAGCTTTATCGTCCAAAACATGAGCTTTGTTGGACATGTTTTTGCTCAGCATCATGCTCTTGTCCTTCTGCACATCAGCTCCTCAACCTGGATCTTTTTCCAAGCTCCACCATGGTGATTGCCACGAGTCTTGTGTCGCAGCCTCCTCTTGTATTCGCTCCATGAGGGTGGAAGCTTTTCAATCACAGCCGATACTTGTAGAGCTTCATCAAAAGTCATGCCTTCAGCAAGAATCTCGCTGATGAGGAGTTGAAGTTCGACGAACTGTTCTACCACAGGCTTTTCGTCAGTCATGTTGTATTCTAAGAACTTAGCCATCAAGAACTTCTTACTTCCAGCAGCTTCAGCATGATATTTTTCTTCTAGAGCTTCCCATAAATCAAAAGCATTAAAATTTTCTTTTGCATTATAGAAGTCGTACAAAGAGTCATCAAGACAGTTAAGAATATGATTCTTGCACGAGTAATTCTTCCTATTCCACCTTTCCAGATTATCTTCATTACCACGGTGATGAAGTCTTCTGGAGGGTCTATTTAAAGCAAGTCCATCTAACCTTTGGTCGTTTAGGAAGAATAACATTTTAGACTGCCATCTCTTAAAGTCCTTACCACTGAACTTTGGTGGTCTTTCTACGGTATTTTTCCCATGTTCTTACAGCAATTACAATATCACAAACTTAAAATATTACAATAAGGCAAGTATTACCTTTAGATTGTTGGAATTAATTACAATAATCGAATACAAATGGGAAATAATACTTAGATTACACTGATAGTAGTAACAAATAACTCAATAAACTTAGTAGAGGCACGTATGAAATACGCTGAGCTAAAGGTAATATTGCCTGCTACTCCTCTGAGATGCTATAGCAATTAACAAATTACCTCCAGGATACAACTACTGTTAGTTCTCCTCTATGTGTAGCATACACAGAGAGAACCCTTAGAACTTGGCAGCAAAAATGAAAAACAAAAAATACAAGTCGAAACTCAAACAGTTTCAGAGAAATGTAAAACTAATTTATGTTTCGTAAACTATGATTGTTTACGTAAACAAAGAAATAGTGTTACAAAATTATGTTTCTGTAAACTACAACTTGTTTTAGTGAAGAACTCAACTTTTCTGTGATATAAAAGAAACGTAAAATAAGAACTTAATTATTTCTGAAAGCAGTAGAGAAGAAGAAGAAAGAGAACAAAAAAAAAATTGTTTGTTCTGATGCAAGTTCAGAAAGAAAAATTCATCTCGTATTTATAGCACAAGAAAATAATATTTGAAACGTTCGAAAACAATTCGAATCCAATGCACGACAAGATCCGTGAAACACGCGTCTCGAACGTTACAAAAGGTAAGGTAAAAAATCGCGTTAAAAGAACAGTGCAAACGCGTTCAAAATTTTCGAGATTCTTCTCGAGGAAAACAGTATGTACATGTGTCAAGAACACCGTGTGACACGCGTGGAAAAAGATGCTTCTCGAGGTTGTCGGATATCCAAAACCGAGAAGGCAAAGAATAAAATTCTTTACATGTGTGGGAGAAACGAGTGGAAATTTTCAGTAAAAAGAAAGGGTCGGATAAACCCACACCCACACCCACACCCACACCCACTCCCACTCCCACGCCCTCGCCCTCGCCCACGCCCACGCCCACGCCGAGCCGAGCGAGCGTGCGTGCTTCTGTGCGAAGCACCGCGCGAACGGGAAAGGCAATAAGAAATGCAATAAGGTTTAGGCAACCTTGCCATAGTCTAGGGATTTCCCCATACACAAAGGTCTAAAGACCCAAAGGGCCATGCCCTTAAGGCTAAACCAATGCTATTTAAGTCTAAAACTCTTAGTGTTTTAGTCTATATGGGACTAATGTTTTATTCATTCACATGAAAAAAACATCTAGGGAGCAATAGGTCTTGGGATCAAAACATGGTCCATGCATTTTTTTTTTTTTTTGATTAAAACAAAACATTTTTTTTTTCTAACAATCCCCCACATGAATAATAAAACATGTCGATAAAACACGATAAAACATAAGGCAACAAAATAGGCTAAGGTGTCCCAAAGATTGAACCTTAACTTAGTGAGAGGTTACCTGAACTGCTTGTTGATACGGTGAACGCAATGTCTTGAACCTCCAACAAAGAATGCAATTCAGAAATAACAGCCACACTTGATGCCTCAACCGAAGAAAACAGCTGCCAAGCTCTTGCGGTTGTGCCCATTTTGGCCGTGGGCTAAAATCCCGGACTTAATGAATGTCTCTAGAGAATCAGCTCATATTCTCATAGGAAGCGGCCACACTTCCAACATCCACAAAGGTGAGTCCATAAAGAGTGTCCTGCCACACCCCGCTTTAATCAAAGCCATGGTACCCATTAAGATCGCAAAAGATCATCCTTAATTTCTGCAGGAAGCACTATCGCACGATTACACCATAGGGAGGGACAAAGATAGTGCTTTCTCAATATCACCATAAATTAGTTGTCTCATTGAACCTTGATCTTGGAAATCCAATCACAAGGTTGAGTATCCTTCATGGTGATTTATTCAATGAGCTTAAGTCCCATCCCCCTCGATGTAAATTTAACTTTCTCTCTGGTTAAGCCTTTTGTCAAAGGATCTGCAAGATTATCTTTGGATTTTACAAAGTCTATCGAGATAATACCAGTAGAGAGTAGTTGTTTCACCGTCTTATGTCTTCTTCGTATATGTATAGATTTCCCGTTGTATACATTGTTCTTTGCGCAACCAAGAGCGACTTCACTTTGTCACGATGGATGGCAATTGAAGACACGGCTTGGGCAGTGGAATTCCTCCCAGGAAACATCGCATCCATTCAGCTTCCTCTCCAGCTTTTTCCAAGGCTATAAACTCAGACTCCATAGTGGATTTAGCTATACATGTCGTTTGGTAGACTTCCATGAGACAGACGCACCTCCAAGCAAGAAGATGTACCCACTAGTAGATTTGCACTCTTCTGAGTCGATATCCATTGGCATCACAATACCCTTCGATCTGAGCAGGATACTTCCAAAAACTTAAGCAATAGTTTGAGGTCCCTCTCAGGTAACGTAAAACTCTGAAGAGAGCATTCCAGTGATCCTGCCCTGGTTGCAAGTATGCTGCTTAATCTACTCACAGAGTAAGCAATATCAGGTCTTGTACAGTTCATAAGATACATAAGACTACCAATAATGCGAGAATACTCAAGTTGATCAATACCCTCACCCTTGTTCTTTTTCAATTTACAAGTGGGATCAAATGGAGTAGATGCAGGTTTAGCATTTTCATAATTAAATCTCTTTAATACGGTTTCAGCATAATGAGATTGACTAAGACTAAATCCATCAGACGTCTTTCTGATTTTCATCCCTAAGATTACATCAGTAGGGCCTAAGTCTTTCATGTCAAAATTATCTCTAAGCATGCTTTTAATGGTATTAATAATATCAAGGTTGCTGCCTAATATGAGCATATCATCAACATATAGGCAAACAATAACATGAGAATCATACACAGATTTAATGTAAACACATTTATCAGATTCATTAACCTTGAAACCATTAGTTATCATAACATGATCAAATTTTTCATGCCACTGTTTAGGTGCTTGTTTTAAACCGTAAAGAGATTTGTTTAACTTGCATACTTTGTTTTCATAACCTTTTACTATAAAGCCTTCAGGTTGACCCATATAAATTTCTTCATTCAATTCACCATATAGAAAAGCAGTTTTAACATCCATCTGATGTATATGCAAATCATAAATTGAAGCAATAGCAATCAACATTCTAATCGAGGTGATTCTAGAGACTGGTGAATAGGTATCAAAGAAATCTACTCCTTCCTGTTGTCTATAGCCTTTAGCTACCAACCTAGCTTTATATTTATCTATAGTTCCATCTGTTCTAAGTTTCCTTTTGAACACCCATTTGCAACCTATGGATTTACTTCCGGGAGGCAAGTCTACAAGCTCCCAAGTTTCATTTTTCTTTGAATGGACTCCCATTCATTTAATGAAGCTTCTTCCCCGAAAAGGAGATTCGGAGAAGTCATAGCTTCCTTATAGGTTTGGGGTTCAGACTCTACCGTAAGAGTCAAAAAATCAGGGCCAAAACTTGTTTCAGTTCTAACCCTCTTACTTCTTCTTGGTTCAGTCTCATACTCCAAAGTTGGAGTTTGACTAGTCGATGGAACATCCGGAGATCATCATGGACCCTTTTACGAGGTCCAGACCTTAAAGGAAATATGTGTTCATAAAACACAGACATCTCTTGATTCCATTATGGTGTTCAGACCAATGTTATTGTGGTCAAAACTGATGACCATAAACCTGTGAGCATTTGTATGCTCAGGATATCCTATGAAAACACAGTCAATTGTTTTAGGACCTATTTTAGTTTTCTTGGGATGAGGAATGGCCACCTTGGCCAAACACCCCCACACTTTAAAGTATGCATAGGAAGGTTGTTTACCATTCCACAATTCGTAGGGAGTTTTATCTGATTTTTTAAATGGAACTCGGTTCAAAATATAGCATGCCGAGAGGATAGCTTCCCCCCACAAGTTCGAAGATAACCCTGAACTTGTTAACATAGCATTTACCATATCTATGAGTGTTCTATTTTTTTCTTTCGGCTACACCATTCGATTCAGGTGAATATGGTGCAGTGGTTTCATGAATGATTCCATTATTTTTACAAAACTCTCCTATGGGTATCACATACTCACCGCCACGGTCAGACCTAAGAGTTTTAATCTTAACTCCTTTTTGGTTTTCTACTTCAAGTTTATAAAACTTGAAAGCCTCTAAGGCCTCATCTTTACTTCTAAGAAGATGAACTTGACAGTATCGTGAGTAATCATCTATGAAAGTGATATACCATTTTCTACCACCTCTTGTTGGTGTTGATTTCAAGTCTCCTAAATCCGAGTGTATTAATTCCAAAGGAACTGTTCTACGTTCAACACTTTTATTAAATGGTTTTCTTGCATATTTAGATTCAACACAGATTTCACATCTTTGTTTTTTATCAAAGTTTATTTTTGGTATGCAACCTAAATTAGCAAGTCTTTCTAGCGATTTGAAATTAACATGCCCAAATCTATCATGCCAAACATGTGAGGAGTCACAAACATAAACAGAAGAAGATGCATTAACATTCAATTTCAAATCGCGATACACTAAGCTTAATCATGTTATCGGTAACATAACCTTTTCCTACGAATTCACCATGCTTAGAAATCACAACAGTATTGGACTCAGCAACAATTTTAAAACCTTTTCCTAGCAGGATGGTTTCTGAGATGAGATTTTTTCATATGTCTGGGACGTAGAATACGTCATTCAATGCGAGAGTTTTTCCTGAAGTTAGCTTCAGTTCGACCTTGCCTTTCCCCACCACTTTCGCGGTGGAAGAATTTCCCATGAACAATTTCTCATCATCTCCTACTATGGCATAGGAGGAGAAAGCATTTGAATTTACAGACATGCTTGGTGGCTCCAGAATCAAGCCACCAGTCTCTCTCACATTAGTCATACTAGAGACAAGGTCGACTTCGGACACCATGCCGTTGAAATATCCGAGTCCTCTACTATGTTTGCCTTATTTTTCTGTTTTGGATCATATTTGATCCTTTTAGGGGCCTTACAGTCTTTAGCCATATGTCCAGGTTTACCACAATTAAAACAGTCGCCTTTGATGGTGTGCTTAGTGACACCACCTCTAGGCTTAAAATTGTTACCTCTGGGTTTTCGACGTCTGTTACGTCTATTACCCATTTTGCTGGATTCTCCAGGAGTTTTCTTTGAAGCAGCTTTATCGTCCAAAACATGAGCTTTGTTGGACATGTTTTTGCTCAGCATCATGCTCTTGTCCTTGCTGCACATCAGCTCCTCAACCTGGATCTTTTTGCCAAGCTCCACCATGGTGATTTCACGAGTCTTGTGTCGCAGCCTCCTCTTGTATTCGCTCCATGAGGGTGGAAGCTTTTCAATCACAGCCGATACTTGTAGAGCTTCATCAAAAGTCATGCCTTCAGCAAGAATCTCGCTGATGAGGAGTTGAAGTTCGACGAACTGTTCTACCACGGGCTTTTAAGTCGTCATGTTGTATTCTAAGAACTTAGCCATCAAGAACTTCTTACTTCCAGCAGCTTCAGCATGATATTTTTCTTCTAGAGCTTCCCATAAATCAAAAGCATTAAAATTTTCTTTTGCATTATAGAAGTCGTACAAAGAGTCATCAAGACAGTTAAGAATATGATTCTTGCACGAGTAATTCTTCCTATTCCACCTTTCCAGATTATCTTCATTACCACGGTGATGAAGTCTTCTGGAGGGTCTATTTAAAGCAAGTCCATCTAACCTTTGGTCGTTTAGGAAGAATAACATTTTAGACTGCCATCTCTTAAAGTCCTTACCACTGAACTTTGGTGGTCTTTCTACGGTATTTTTTCCCATGTTCTTACAGCAATTACAATATCACAAACTTAAAATATTACAATAAGGCAAGTATTACCTTTAGATTGTTGGAATTAATTACAATAATCGAATACAAATGGGAAATAATACTTAGATTACACTGATAGTAGTAACAAATAACTCAATAAACTTAGTAGAGGCACGTATGAAATACGCTGAGCTAAAGGTAATATTGCTGCTACTCCTCTGGATGCTATAGCAATTAACAAATTACCTCCGGATACAACTATGTTAGTTCTCCTCTATGTGTAGCATACAGAGAGAACCCTTAGAACTTGGCAGCAGAAATGAAAAACAAAAAATACAAGTCGAAACTCAAACAGTTTCAGAGAAATGTAAAAACTAATTTATGTTTAAATCGAAACTATGATTGTTTAGTAAACAAAGAAATAGTGTTACAAAATTATGTTTCTGTAAACTACAACTTGTTTTAGTGAAGAACTCAACTTTTCTGTGATATAAAAGAAACGTAAAATAAGAACTTAATTATTTCTGAAAGCAGTATAGAAGAAGAAGAAAGAGAACAAAATAAAAAATTGTTTGTTCTAATGCAAGTTCAGAACGAAAAATTCATCTCGTATTTATAGCACAAGAAAAGAATATTTGAAACGTTCGAAAACAATTCGAATCCAATGCACGACAAGATCCGTGAAACACGCGTCTCGAACGTTACAAAAGGTAAGGTAAAAAATCGCGTTAAAAGAACAGTGCAAACGCGTTCAAAATTTTCGAGATTCTTCTCGAGGAAAAACAAATATGTACAGGTGTCAAGAACACCGTGTGACACGCGTGGAAAAAGATGCTTCTCGAGGCCATCGGATATCCAAAACCGAGAAGGCAAAGAATAAAATTCTTTACATGTGTGGGAGAAACGAGTGGAAATTTTCAGTAAAAAGAAAGGGTCGGATAAACCCACACCCACACCCACACCCCCCCACTCCCCACTCCCACCCCACTCCCACGCCATCGCCCACGCCCACGCCGAGCCGGAAGAGCGTGCGTGCTTGTGCGAAGCACCATCTTGAACGGGAAAGGCAATAAGAAATGCAATAAGGTTTAGGCAACCTTGCCATAGTCTAGGCTTTCCCCATACACAAAGGTCTAAAGACCCAATGGGCCATGCCATTAAGGCTAAAACTAATGCTATTTAAGTCTAAAACTCTTAGTGTTTTAGTCTATATGGGACTAATGTTTTATTCATTCACATGAAAAAACATCTAGGGAGCAATAGGTCTTGGGATCAAAACATGGTCCATGCATTTTTTTTTTTGATTAAAACAAAACATTTTTTCTCTTTAATACGGTTACAAAAGGTAAAGGTAAAAAATCGCGTTAAAAGAACGATTGCAAACGCGTTCAAAATTTTCGAGATTCTTCTCGAGGAAAACGATGTACGGGTGTCAAGAACACCGTGTGACACGCGTGGAAAAAGATGCTTCTCGAGGCTGTCGGATATCCAAAACCGAGAAGGCAAAGAATAAAATTCTTTACATGTGTGGGAGAAACGAGTGGAAATTTTCAGTAAAAAGAAAGGGTCAGTAAAATTCTTTACATGTGTGTGCGAAGCACCGCACGAACGGGAAAGGCAATAAGAAATGCAATAAGGTTTAGGCAACCTTGCCATAGTCTAGGGCTTTCCCCATACACAAAGGTCTAAAGACCCAAAGGGCCATGCCCTTAAGGCTAAACCAATGCTATTTAAGTCTAAAACTCTTAGTGTTTTAGTCTATATGGGACTAATGTTTTATTCATTCACATGAAAAAAACATCTAGGGAGCAATAGGTCTTGGGATCAAAACATGGTCCATGCATTTTTTTTTTTTTTTTTTTTAAAACAAAACATTTTTTTTTTCTAACAATCCCCCACATGAATAATAAAACATGTCGATAAAACACGATAAAACATAAGGCAACAAAATAGGCTAAGGTGTCCCAAAGATTGAACCTTAACTATTCCCGGCCTGTACCGGACCAGAAGTACCGGTTGATAACAACCGTGGATGTAAACTTGTAATTTGATCCTAGCCATCTATGTAGGTCTTATATAGACTATCTATATCATAATTATCGAGTATTATCACTCATTTTTCTTATTTTTCGTCTTTTCTCTGAGGAACAGCGAATAGACAGAGATAACAGAGATAATTCTGCTGTTTATTGTGAGGGTTGAAAAATCAGGACAAGAGATTGATGAAATAAGCGTTTAGATTTGTTTCTGCAATTGAAGAATTGGGTGTTTGCTTCCGTTGAAAGGGAGAAGATGGTGTTGATGGTTTGAGTAGGGTTTCAATTTGAATCGAGAGATTCAGATCTAAATGAAGAAAGAAATAGGCAGATGATTGAATCTGATTTCTGTCTTCATAATTATCCTACATTATGTGTTTGTTAGGGTTTTCATGAGAACCCATCTTTCAATTTCAGTTAAGATTTTAAGCTAATTATATTTATTTCAGTTAGGGTTTTGAGTCAATTTTATCAATTTCAATTTCATTTCCTGAATCTCTGGTTTCTATCTAATGGGTTATGTACTTCTGTTTAATTTGTTAGGAACTGGTAGTTGTGGGTTGAAATAATTTTGTTTGTGTATCATCGATTCATTGGAGATTATGAATTAATGGGTCTCTGAATCTGGTTAGGGTTTGATCTGAACCAGGGAAAGAAGATTTGTTGTAACTAATTGATGTTGTGAAGCACAAAGATGAAGAAGATTGTTGTTGAATTAATGTTGGTACTGTTGTAGCACTGGTAGTTGTGAATGAAACTAGATTTTGTAGCTGAATACAGAGTATTGTTGCCATGGACAGTGCAATGAACTTTGAACATTGAAATCTTTGTTTATGGAAATGTTTTTTTTTTTAGTTTTTACAGTTATTTAGTGTTGCTCATTGTTTATCTTAAGAACCTTTGAACTTAAGAATTTTAATGTGTAGCAGTTTGCAGGTAAAAAAGAACTTAAGAATTGAGTGTTTGATTTACGTTTTGTTTGAGATTGATTCGGAAATTTGGAATGTATTAAAAATGAAAGGAAGAAATAAATTTATGATTCAATGTGTTAAGGAAACCGCCAGTTTTTCCTTAACACGCCAGCGTTTGCTCCTAACCGCCAACAACTAAATCTAGACTGCTGAAAAATCTTGTCATCTAATGGCTAGACTTTTGAGTTATATAAATACTCCTCATTTCAACTCAAAATTCACACATTCTAAATCTCTTAGCTCTCAAATCATCTACAAATATACCTCCCAGAATCCATGGTGTTAGATTCACTCAACATATTTGTTCCGCCAGTAACACATTTCAATAACCTTGCTGTAAAGAAAAATGGGCCAGCTGTAAACCCATCTTCATTGTTGGAATTTTCTCAGCAGCTTTAGAAAATTACGGAAATATTTCGTCTCTCTCCTCGTCCTTGCCATTGTACGGTACTAACCGCGTTTATCTTCCTTCCCCCAACCCTAGTTAGCAATTCGGAATACGACAGACGTACAAAACGGCAAACGTACAGGTATTATTCGAATTTGCGCGAATCAAGTTCGGTCAAAAATCTGGTCAACGGATCGTGGTACGACAGTAATTCTGAACGACATGTGTATGTGTATAATTCGTTTTAAGATATGATTTCGGTATGCGAAATTCGCCGTGTATTAGATACGAAAAATGATTAAATATGAAGAAAATGTTAGAATTATGTACCAAATACCTATATATATATATATATGCAAAACTATCAATAAACATTGTCTGGTCCAGTGCGTTTGTGAATGAGGGTAGGAGTCGGATGATCGATGTTCGAATCTCACGGTGCCATTTTTTAAAATCCTACGGAAATAATTGGAAGGAAGGGTCGTTTGGGCATTCAAAATACGTATGGAGTAGTAAGCCCAGAAAAAACACACACAAAGATTGTATTGGTATTGGGCCGAACTAAGTCGCAGTATTCCAGGTTACTGGGCCGAACTAAGTCGCAGTATTCCAGATCGGTACGTCAAAAACGCGTATAAATCGTAATGCTCAGAAAACACGCGGATTGGAGTCGGAAATTCAGTTGGACGGAGCCCAGAGAAAAACATGCAAAGATGCGGGAACGACTAATACGCGAATAATTCGCGTTTGGTACATCGAATTGCTAACTAGGCCCCAACAACCAAAAAGTAAGTCCTCAAATCACGCTATGCACCAATCCGAAAATACCCTTATAATTTTAACCATATATCGTCCAAATAAATTACCTCAAGCCACTCCCATGTATGCTGTTCTCTCTTTTCCTTGTGGGTGTTATTCATATGTATGTGTTTAGTGGAAGATAAATTATTTTTATTCCAGAATTAACTTTTTTGATCTTCCATCATCATAACCTATTATAGACTTTTTTGGGAAATTTGTCGAAACAAAAACATGTAGCCTAACAGTTGATCTCTTCTCTAGGCTAAAAGGTTCGATTTGTTTTGAAAGGGGTATTGAACCTTCACAGAAACATGAAAATAAATTGGTTTTCGCCATTAATGGTCGGAGATTTCAGATATCCAATATCAATGATCAAATTTTTAATGGCGCGAATGAGGATGATCCCAAGCCTGTGATGTGCGTATTAGTGCAGAACAAGTTACCGGAATTAAGGTTTAATAACACCACCAAAAAAATAAAAGAAAAGGAGGAAGCGAACTGCACAGGGTAGCCAAGGTTCGAAAATCTGAAATAGTGTAGTTGATCATCTATTTTCATCATTTCAAAGTGTGCAAATACTAGACTCATAGGGATAAATGCACTTGTATGCCATTTTACTTTCCTCTCGAGGTCAGAACTACATGCATAATGGTACAAAATCGAATATGCCAAAAAGTGTCATTCGCTCAGGTTTTAGTAAATTAAGAAATATTTTCTTTCTAACGTCGAAACCGCAAATGATAAAAACCCGGGGACATAGTCCAGATTGAACACCCAACTGTATTAAGCCGCTACAGAAACTAGCCTATTACCAATTAACTTCGAACTGGAATGTAGTTGAGCCCTAAAAGGTGTCCCACCGATTAAGGTACAGTCGCGCTCCTTACGCCTCTTAAATCTGCGCAATTGATTCTCTAAGACGACGTCACACCAACTAAGAGTTGCTTTAACTAAATTCAAGACTTTAAACCAAATCTTCCTCCCACAGATTAGTCTTATATAATTGATTTCCTGATTACGATCGAAATATATGATCAAAATCAAACGTATGATCAAGGTGATGGAAATCGATAGCAGTTCGACAAAGTCTAGCTATCCTCAAAATATGGACTTATGCAACCCGAAGTGCAGCCTAGATTATTATTCACCTCACAAATATAAAACCTGTGGATTCAACAAAGTATGATATGAAAAGATCTTTGATCATTACCATCAATCTTAATCTTTGGAGCAAGATATACAAACAATCAAGATAAGGATACTTGAGTTATCAAGAAAAGATAACTAGACCTAGCTTTACAAATCCCAATGAAGTCTTTACATTCGAAAAACCCTAAAAATATTTCTGGAGATGATGACTCTAGATACAACTAGTACACACCAAAAAGTAGCGTCAGAATTCAAAAATCGCAGTTGCATGGTGTTCCCCTTTTATAGACATTCAAAGCATATGCTCCTTCAGGTTTAAGATAATATAGCTATCGAACCAAGCAAACAATATCCACCGTTAATGAATCTTTGAATATGATTTACATAAGAAAGAAATACACTCTGGTTAGGTGAGACCGTAACCGAACCGTGTACAAAGATTATGTTCAACATGGTTAGCCGAAACTAGCCGATTTGAACTTAAAAACTTAATCTTCATATTCATGAACACATAAGACTTTAACTCTGAGTCACAAACATGTGATCAATTAAGTTTAGTATTTATAGAGAATTAATCAAATGCTAATTATCTCGAAGAAATAATTTAAACACACTTGAAAATAGAATCAACATGATTAGTAGATGTATGAGTACAAATACATAGTAGTTCGTGAGTCGATTCAGTCACAATACCCATACCAGTTTGGAAAGTTTAAACCAAAACCGATTTCATGAGTTCACAAAACTTTTTAAGTTTGCGTACCAGTTTGCAAACTTTCCGCCAAACTAAAGTTCCAGAGTTCACATAACTTTTAAGGTTTGCGTACCGGTTTGGAAACTCAAAGACTGTCACCGGTTCCGGTGTTCATATAACTGAATCGTTTTGCGTACCGGTTTGGAAACACTATCGAGTTCAAGAACACATAACTGTTTAAGTTTGCGTACGGTTTGGATACTCACCCCCGATTCTGTAAACACAGTTCAAGAATGATTTGTATACAAGTACGCATACCAATCCGGTTCACGAGTCGTACATACTTTAATATGATATACATAAAAATATGTTTACCACTAATCCGTAAGTCGATATGTATATAGCTACTCCGTTACTTGTACGAATACATGTAATACTCGTTCACACTTATAGCAGTTTTCCTAGTAAAACTGATTCCACTGTCTTGTATCTGAGTCAGTAGTCTATTTCTCTAAATCGATTCGAAACATTCCTGAATAACATCAATGACACATATCATTGTTCCAGGCTATTTCTGAATGATAAACTTGAATCACGATTTTGATTCCGAACAATAAATTGTCTTTAACCGAAATTTATCAAGTACAAATGTTCATTAAGCTTAGCCATTATATTTCGAGAAATTATCAAGATAAACTTGACGCGAAATTCTTTCCTATGCATACTAGTCTAATTAGTTATGCGAGATCGTCTCAAATGATCAAAATTGAATATAAATTGAGATATAGGTGGTTCAGTCTTGTAGGACCAGAATGTGTCCACAACGATATTCCTGCGATATTAATAACACTTTTACGATATTAACAACACTTCTGGATATTAACAACATTTCTGCGAGAACATCGTGAGTACTTCAACAACATCTGACGAGTGTTGCAGAATTGCTTAAGGGATAACATAATGACTGACGAATGAAGAAACATGTAAAGAGCATGTGTCGACCTGCGATAGTTATAAAATTAGCGAGAAGGAAAATCATGGTTGTCACGATGATGATCGCAATGTAAATCCGAGATAAAAGGAAGACTTAGTTGTCATCCATTATGTAACTACCCTATAAATAGAGACCCAATATGTCCAGAAAAGTATGATGTATTTTTTAGAGTTGAAAGAGTCTTGAGGAGAGAGAAACTTCAAGAGAAAATTGTATTCTTGATTTCTTTCAATTCTGTATACATTTTTGAGGATTAAATGATAAAGTGTCGCTTTTAGTCTTCAATTATGAGTTGATTATAGCAAGATCTTAACAAGGGTGTAGTGTGGGATTTCCTACAACTATATTTTGCCGCCCGAAACAGGGAGAATCAAGCTAAAAAAAAAAAAAAATCTCTAATTTTCAACTTGAAGATTTGAAGAAATTGTTAGAATTAAAGAAATGGCTGGAAGAAGAAGAAGAAATACATCAAAACCACCAACAATTGTGAGGAGGAATAAAAGACTTGAAGGTGGAGAAACAAATGAATTAGGAGAATCTTCAAGGATAAGAACAAGAATAAATAGAACGAGGATTGAAGGAGAAAATCAAATTCCACAACCAAATCAACAAACACCAATACAGGATAGAAATGTGGATTATGATAGGGTGAGTGTGCATACTTGGAGATCGGATTCAATGGAAGAAATAGAAAATCAACAATTAAGAGACGGAAGAGGAGAAGACAAAAAATCAAAGAATGGTTGAAGGATTAATTCATGGAGAAGGTGAAAATGAAACAGTTGGTGATCTAAGACAAAGAATACAGGAGGAAATAAGATTAGAGGCAGAAGAACGTGCAAATTTAACAAGACAAAATCATGAGTTGCAAATGGAGAATTTGAGATTACAAATTAGAAGATCAAGAAGTACTGTTAGATCAAATTCAATGTCATTTAGAGAAGAGTCAAGACAAAATTCCCCAATGAGAAATGCTAGAGAAAATACTCGAGAAGAAAGACAAAATCCAAATGAAGATCAACGTCATAGAGAATAAGAGGTAATTGAAGATCGCTATGATCCGCGTGGTGAAACTATGGAAGATAGACGCAATAATGGAAATCAAGAGGATGGAAATAATCAAAATGGTGAAGAAAATCGAGAAGAAGGTAGAAGAATATTACATGGGCGAGAGAATCAAAGAAATCGAAGAATAATTGAGGATAAAATTGAGAGGCATTATGCTGAACAAGCACGCCTAGCTTGCGAGAGAGAAAGGTTAAGAGCAAAAGTAGAAGAACAAGAATTCCAAGAGGAAATACGACAAAATAACCATGAGAACCGAGAAAGGAGACGTACACAAAATCACATAATAATAATATTCAGGAAGAGTATGATAGAATACAAAGGAGAATAGAAGGACATCGAAGATAAATGATGAGAAATGAAGAAATTCGCAGAGAAGAAAATAGACAATATAATCAGCTGCGATTGCAAGAATAAGGTGAAGCAGAAGATCACAGAAGAATGAATGTGGATGTAGATGAAGATACACAAAATCTCGCAAGACAAAAAGTACATGAACGCAGGAGAAGGGAAGCTGCATTGAAAAGACCGATGGAACCAAATTCAACGGCGAATGAGCACATTTTAAGAGAATTAGCAGAGATGAGGGGAATAATAAATAAAAGAAGAAAAGGAGGTAGAAGGAAACTTGATGAAGCTATTGAAGAAGCTGCGAGAACTCCATTCACTCAAGAAGTACAATTAAGAGGAATACCTCCAAAGTGCAACTTACCAGCATTAACCAGCATTTTTGATGAAACTACCTGTGCCGTACAACATGGTAAGGCTTATGTTAGATGTACGCTACAATGGGAAAACCATGATGTTGTATTATGAAAATATTTTGCATCTAGCTTAACCGGCGAGGCGCTAAAATGGTTTGAGGGATTACCAAAAAATACCATAACTTTTTGATCATTTGCAAGCTACATTTATGGGAGAATATATAAGCAACAATTCATCGCGGCCAGGTATTGAAGATGTATTTGGGTTAAAGCAGAGGGTTGGCGAGAGTCTGAAACATTTAACCATAAGATGGAAGACAATGTGCAGCGAGATGGCAGGAAGAGTATACGAGAGATATCTTATCTTATCTTTTATCAATGCAATGTTCGCGACCAATATGCTGTACATATAAAGTTTCAGAATCAAGAATACAATCACTATGACAGAGCTGCGGGAATTACAGGAGGAATACATTGCTTTGGAGGAAAAACAAAATAACATGGAATCATATCCAATCGCGAATACCAGTTCAGTAGTAGCAAATGGGAGTTTACTTCCTAAAATGATTAACAATGTGGCGAGCAACTCGCAAGCACAACAAGAGAAAGTGGAAATTGATAACCAGCAGAAGTTGGTAGCTATGGGAAGCCGAGATCAAGAAGAATATGAAAGGGAGAAGAATTATTACAATTACGGTGGAAATAGTAAGATTCAAAGGATTGATCAGCCGCAAGAAACTTATGGTGGACAAAGACAAAATAACTTTAGAGGGCAAGGTAATCAGAAGATAATATGGGAAGAAATTAAGATGCCACCTCTAAATGCTAGTATAGAAAAGATTTGGGAGGCTATTATTTTGATGGAAAATATACCATCACCATGGAATATGGGAAAAGAGCCACATCCCAATAATCGGAGTCAAGAATTTTTTCCTTACCATCACTTTCATGGTCACACAGTAAATGATTGTAGGAATGTAAAGGGAATAATTTTAAGGATGATTGACCAAGGAAAATTAAACCACTTTTTAGTAGGACATCCACAATCTCAGCGGTTACCTCCAGCACAAGAAATTCACAAGGTGAATACTTTAAAAGGAGCAAAAACATTTGTAATAGAAGTTGGGGCTAAAGCAAAGAATTTGTTTTTTAATTCCATTGTACATTCTTACAGAACTATCGAGGATTTCCATGATAATGTTCTAAGCAGAGTATTCGTGAGGGACACAAATGGCAAAGAAATAATGAATATAGCGAGAGCCTCGCCGCTAGAAGAGTGGCAAAAGCAAAGTATATCTTTCACCGTACAAGAAGTACCAGAGCCTGGAGAGCAGCATGATAACCCGTTGGTGGTAAGATTAGGGATGAATCCAAAGCAAATAGAAGAAGAAGATAAATAAAATGATGATAAAACTGAAGACTCTTGGGCCATCAACAGGGTTTTAATAGATACAGGGAGTTCAGTTGACATCTTATTCTATCATACCTACAAGACCATGGGTGGAAGAGACGAAGATCTAATACCATCAACGTATAAAATCTATGGTTTTAATGGTACTACCAATAAACCCAAAGGGGAAATTACAATGCGGATTCCATTAAAGGGGATAACTTCCAGGATCTTGTTATGTGTTTTTGACATAGAATCACCTTATAATGCCATGATTGGTCGACCTTGGATACATGGGATATTAGGTGTAGCATCTACTTTTCATCAGTGTATTAAATTTCCTCATCCTAACGGTGTTGGAGTCATTAAGGGAGATTGGGGAGAAAGAAAGAAATGTTATGAGATTAATATAAAATCTTGTGAGGAAAGAGCTAAGAAGAATAGCAATTGGAAGTACAACATCAAGCAACGACAGAGATGTGAAAGGTTGATGATTGATACAATAGAGCGACGAGAGGAAATTGATGGCGAGCGTCTCGCGGATAAAGAAAAAACAACAAAACGTAACAGAAAAGCAGAACCAGAAAGTAGTAAGTAGAAAGGTAAAATGTTGGATTTTAAGAAATTTATGGATGAATTGTTTGAAGAAAAAATTTTGAATTTTTTTTTTGAGATAAACTTGAAAAAGTGTACAAGAAAAGAGAAGTTCAGAATAAAGAAATTTTATCAGAGTTATAATAGTCGCGAGAAATGCGATTAAAATTTCTCAGAGATTAAAAGAATGGGACAAACCTTTATGGCGTACACCTTAGTTCGCGAGTACAATAGGAAAATGTAGGACCTAAAGTACGTCATATGAGGGGGAATCTCTTTACTTGACTCAGGGATAAGGTTATACCGCTGCTGGAACCTGAGTCATGCAGATGATGGGGTTAAAGAAAACCTATATGCTTCTCCCATTCCAAAAGGATACTCTTTCCAATATTAGGTCTTCTCAAAACCCATCTCCAAGTGGTCCACCAAGCCCATGTGTCGAAACATCTCTTATGGAAATTTTGGGTCCAAAACTGGGTGTCGGATTGCTGGCGTCATCACCGGAATCCGGTTACCGCCACCGGAATCTGTCACCGGAAAATTGACTCTGGCCACCTGAGATATCTGAAACAGTAAGCAGGCAAATATGTACTCCCAGAAACTCATATTTGCTTCTCTATAGTTCATAAAAACCATCAAACCCAACTTCTTATTTTTTGCAAAAACGTACCCAAAAACGTAACTCCAAACTCATATATTCGGCCGTCGACTATTGCATCCTACTTGTACCCCATTCATGATTCATTGAATCTTTACGATCCCCACTTTCGGCTCACAAATCCATCAATAGGAACTAGTACTACCAGCTGACCATTCTCCCTGCGTTTTCGCACAGTTTCTCTACCTTGTATTAGCCCTGCAGCTTCAACTTCAATACTGCAAACACATAAAACTCATCTCAGTGTCACAATCACAACCATTAACACATCACCATCATCAGTTCAAGAACCATCTTGTCCACCACTGTCAACAGACTCCATTTGAATATACCCTATAATCTCAGTTTGTTGTGATCACCATCAATCTCATTCTCCCTGTATAGTAGGACAACCCTGTTTCAACCATCCAACACCACAGACCTATTGCAACACGGCTTAGCTCCAACAGTACCAACGACATCCACCTGAACCTGTTGAACATGCAATTCCAGCTGTAGCTCTAAGCATCTCCTCCATCTCCATCTGCATTTCGATTCACCCTAACCAATTCACCTTCATTGCAGTAGCCACTAGTATTATCAACATATTAATATCATAAACATATATATAATAAGTTCATTACTCCATTCATAGAACCCGTAACACAAAATCCAGAGACCCAGTTGCGCTTCCTCTTGCATTCTACTCAAATAACACACAACACCTGCACTACTATCTCATCAATTCAAACTAATACTCACTTCAGGCCACCAGATCCCAGCTATTCATGAGCTCAATTCTCACTTTAGTTCTGGTGCAAAGGTGCCTTGTTGTTCCATCTCCTGCCGTTGCTTCAACACCAGTTCATCAACAACAGTGACCATTTCCATCTCATAATCTCTTCATCTCAATTCCTTTAAGCAGCACCAGTTTCTGCGAATCACCACTGTAATAACATCCAATCTCTTGCCTATATCTTCTCAGCTCAAGGATGAGCTCTTAACCCTTCTTTCTCACCACCATATGTTCTCAGACTCAAACCCATTCAATTATAGCGGATCATTCCCTGAATCTGTTGTTGCAAAACCACCATACTTCCAATCACCAACTTGAACTGCAACCCTCCTAAGCATTCATCTAACTTCTCAGTTGTTATAGCTTCAAAACCACCAACACCCTTAAACAACCATTAATCTCTTCCTCAATCGAATTCAAACAGAACCCCACCTACTAAATCATGGCAGTGACAAATACACCTTCTTCTTTGCTTCATCAGTATCAGCAGCTCCTTCTCTAGAATCATCGATTGCATCTCAAATTACTCCAACATCAGCTGTATCTCAATCTTTCTCTCGACTGCAATTCGAGTTCCAGTTTCAACAGCAGGTTCAAAACCCTAACTTCTCTGTGATACTTCCAACTAGAACCATCTTATAATTCATCACAATCCCTTCAATAACCCCCTAATCTCCTCCATCACTTCATTTATATCCTTAATCTTCAAGAACAAATATTTAGTTCTATCTCGTCCCTGAATCCCTATCTGAATCTGATCTTGAACCTCAATTTCTTCCCAATCCTGTTCATCTTCACAAATTTGAACCCATCATTGGTGATAATCCATCAAACTCCATTACTTCCACTGATTTCGATCAACAACTTCAGTTGCTTCACCTCAATCGATCTCAAATGCATGTCCATCTGTTCACTCCTCCAACCCTAACTTCTTTTGTACCTCTTTCCTGCTTCAATAATCTTTATCTCTGAGTTATTCTCTCCATTGAAACCTCTTACAGCAATCTATCGATCCCTAGTCTCTCTGAATCTCTCCCTTTCCTTCAACAATGAAGCCACCATCTAGTTTTTGTCTTCTCCCGATGGTGAAGCTTGGAAATAAAGAGAAAAATTTCTCTTAAAATTATGGTCTGGTAATGATGAGAAGTGCTATAAGCACCTAGCGAATTGATAAAGCAGCCACTTTAGCAAACTAGCTCAGCTAGACACCCATTCTCCATAGATAGACTCCGCATATCCTTCGCTCGTGAGATGACGATTTCCCTATTTTCGCTCCAAATGACTCCATTGCACCTATTAAACTCAAAATCAACATAAGAGTGCAATTTAAAAGGATTCAAGTATCACCATAAGGAACTTTTTTAGAACACTCATTGCATCATCCTCGAGCTCTACCTTTTGAATAGGTTCTTGATCGTTGTAAAGATCAATGCTCGAGTAAGCTACACTAGTGTCATCATATTACTTTTCAACTTCACCTTGATCGTAAAAAGACTCCATTGTATACTCCTCGGGAATGTCAACATAAATTTTTTCAAGCGATGTACTTTCATAATCATCGTCACTATCATAGTTCACATAAGATTGGCTACCACTTCCCAAAGATAAGTCTTTCGCAGAATTTTGCATGTCCTCTTTGTATTCTTCAATGCCTTGTCTTAAATTGGAAACACCATTTTGAAGTTCTTGGAGTGATCCATCCAAATTTTGAAAATAGCATTCCATTTGTTGGTAAAGCTTATTCGACAAGGAAAAAGTAGAATTACTTACTTCAGTATTGCTAGGCCAATTATCTTCCCTTTGAATGGGTGAATGATCATAACTACGATCAGAAATTGGGCCAAATATACTATGGGCACATTCGGTCGATGAAATTGGCTCCATGCTTGGTTGTCTACAAACTGACTCCATGCTGACCATAAATTGTTGCATTTCATCTACCAAACTAGAAGAAATATGAATAAGAGTACAACTAGTCTCCCCTCCTTGTGGTTGCTCACTTACATACCTACCATAAGAAGATTAGAATGTATGAGAATAACTAAAAGGGTACGTGGAGTATTGACCATAACCAAAGGATTGGTTTTGATTGTACTCCCCATAAGGGTGATAGTTATCATGTTGTTGAGGTTGAAAGCCGTACTGATTGCTCCAATATGCTCCGTCCATGAGGAAAAAGTACCTGGAATAAGATTCTCAAACCAAGGTTAAAAACCAGAAAATAAAACAAAAAAAAAACTAAAAAAAAAAAAAACCAAAAACAAGTGACAACCGCTACCTCCCCGGCAGCGGCGCCAAAATTTGAGCGCTGTCGTAGGCGTCAAAAATAAATTACACTTTATTACTACTCAAAATATATAATATAGCAAGGGCAAGAAAGGATTGTTCCCACAGAGAGGTCTTGGTTGTCAATATGTTTCGGTTTCTTATGTAAAACACTGGGGGATTTTTCTGATTTTTTATAAAGTAAACTAAAATAAAAGCAAAACAAATAAATAAAGCACGCAAATCAAGGATGTGAAATATTGGGAAAAGGTTTCAGCTTCAATTGTAAAGAAGTTTTTCAAAGTATGAATAGAATTCGTATTTAATCTCGCTATCATCAAAAGCCCTAGAATACCTTATTGCAAGAATACTCCTTAAATTTCCTAAATTTATCAACACACACATTAAAGTTGTGTATGTGAATTATACCTAAAGAATAACCTAACGCCTTGCGCTAATTAAGTTCAATTCCTAGGAGCATTAAGTTTCATAAATATCCTAATCAATGCAACTATCATACATTGCGCATGACAATTCGGAAAAAGGTCAAAGTCTACATATGATTATAAGAGTGTATCACTACAAACCGTAGTCATATCATGCTACTCGTATTCAAGGTTATCGCTTGATAAAAACCCTAAAATAGCTATAGATATGGATGTATGTTCAATTAATTATAGACTCAACCAAACAAACATTCAATCATATTGCAATACATCAATCATGAAATTATTATATACCGTATAAAGTAAACGATAATATTTGAGAGAAAAATAATTCATAAAATCCATAACTTGTTTTCAAAATCCAACTACATCTTTAACCAATAAAAAAATCAACTACTTGTGTTAATGGAGTTCATCATTAAAGTTGGAGAATAAAACTATCATGCAAACCCTAGAAAGAAAGTAGAAGTCTCCCTCATGGAGATATATCTAGGTTTAGAGAAAGATTTTCTATTTATATGCTTCTCCCATTCTAAAAGGATACTCTTTCCAATATTAGGTCTTCTCAAAAACCATCTCCAAGTGGTCCACCAAGCCCATGTATCAAAACATCTCTTATGGAAATTTTGGGTCCAAAACTGGGTGTCGGATTTCTGACGTCATCACCGGAATCCGGTTACCGCCACCAGAATCTGTCACTAGAAAATTGTCTCTGGCCACCTGAGATATATGAAACCGTCAGCAGGCAAATATGTACTCCCAGCAACTCATATATGCTTCTCTATAATTCATACATTCACAAAAACCATCTAACCCAACTTCTCATTTCTTGCGAAAACGTACCCAAAAACGCAACTCCAAACTCATATATCCGG
Organism: Papaver bracteatum; assembly: GCA_023529315.1. Classification (NCBI taxonomy): domain Eukaryota; kingdom Viridiplantae; phylum Streptophyta; class Magnoliopsida; order Ranunculales; family Papaveraceae; genus Papaver; species Papaver bracteatum. The sequence continues at coordinate 189,808 of JAJJWX010000778.1, read as the reverse complement.
TCGTCGACTCTTGCATCCTACTCGTACCCCCTTCATGATTCATTGAATCTTTACGATCCCCACTTTCGGCTCACAAATCCATCAATAGGAAGTAGTACTACCAGCTGACCATTCTCCCTGCGTTTTCGCACAGTTCCTCTACCTTGTGTTAGCCCTGCAGCTTCAACTTCAATACTGCAAACACATAAAACTCATCTTAGTGTCAAAATCACAACCATTAACACATCACCATCAACAGTTCAAGAACCAGCTTGTCCACCACTGCCAACAGACTCCATTTGCATATACCATGTAATCTTAGTTTGCTGTGATCACCATCAATCTCATTCTCCCTGTATAGTAGCACAACCCTGTTTCAACCATCCAACACCACAGACCCATTGAAACACGTCTTAGCTCCAACAGCACCAACGACATCCACCTGAACCAGTTGAACCTGCAATTCTAGATGAAGCTCTAAACATCTCCTATATATCCATCTGCATTTCGATTCACCCTAACCAATTCACCTTCATTGCAGTAGCCACTAGTATCATCAACATCTTAATATCCTGAACATATATCTAAGAAGTTCATTCCTCCATTCATAGAACCCGTAACACAAAATCCAGAGACCCAATTGCGCTTTTTCTTGCATTTTACTCAAACAACACACAACACCTGCAATACTATCTCTATAATTCAAACCAATACTCACTTTAGGCCACCAGATCCCAGCTATTCATGAGCTCAATTCTCACTTCAGTTCAGGTGAAAATGTGCCATGTTGCTCCATCTCCTACCATTGCTTCAACACCAGTTTATCAACAGCAGTGACCATTTCCATCTCATAATCTCTTCGTCTCAATTCCTTTAAGCATCACCAGTTTCTGCGAATCACCACTGTAATAACATCCAATCTCTTGTCTATATCTTCTCAGCTCAAGGATGAGCTCTTAACCTTTCTTGCTCACCACCATATGTACTCAGATTCAAACCCATTCAATTACAGCGGCTCATTCCCTGTATCTGTTGTTGCAAAACCACCATACTGCTAATCACCAACTTGAACTGCAACCCTCCTAAGCATTCATCAAACTTCTCAGTTGTTATAGCTTCAAAACCACCAGCACCCTTAAACAACCATTAATCTCTTCCTCAATCGAATTCAAACAGAACCCCACCTACTAAATCATGGCAGTGACAAATCCACCTTCTTATTTGTTTCATCAGTATCAGCAGCTCCTGCTCTAGAATCATCGATTGCATCTCAAATTACTCCAACATCAGCTATATCTCAATCTCACTCTCGATTGCAATTCGAGTTCCAGTTTCAACAGCAGGTTCGAAACCCTAACTTCTCTGTGATACTTCCAACTAGACCCATCTTATAATTCATCACAATCCCTTCAATAACCCCCTAATCTCCTACATCACTTCATTTATATCCTTAAACTTCAAGAACAAAGATTTAGTTCTATCTCGTCCCTGAATCCCTATCTGAATCTGAGCTTGAACCTCAATTTCTTCCCAATCATGTTCATCTTCACAAATTGAACCCACCATTGGTGATAATCCAGCAAACTCCATTACTTCCACTTATTTCGATCAACAACTTTAGTTGCTTTACCTCAATTGATCTCAAATGCATGTCCATTTGTTCACTCCTCCAACCGTAACTTCTTTTGTACCTCTTTCCTGCTTCAATAATCTTCATCTCTATGTTATTATCTCCATTGAAACCTCTTACAGCAATCTATCGATCCCTAGTCTCTCTGAATCTCTCCCTTTCCTTCAACAATGAAGCCACCATCTAGTTCTTTTCTTCTCCCGATGGTGAAGCTTGGAAATAAAGAGAAACATTTCTCTTAAAATTATGGTCTGGTAATGATGAGAAGTGCTATAAGTACCTATCGAATTGATAAAGAAGCCACTTTAGCAAACTAGCTCAGCTAGAGACCCCTTCTCCATAGATAGACTCCGCATATCCTTCGCTCGTGAGATGACGATTTCTCTCTTTTCGCTCCAAATGACTCCATTGCACCTATTAAACTCAAAATCAACATAAGACTGCAATTTATAAGGATTCAAGTATCATCATAAGGAACTTTTTTAGAACACTCATTGCATCATCCTCGAGCTCTACCTTTTGAATAGGTTCTTGATCGTTATAAAGATCAATGCTCGAGTAAGCTACACTAGTGTAATCATATTACTTTTCAACTTCACCTTGATCGCAAAAAGACTCCATTGTACACTCCTCAGGAATGTCACCATAAATTGGTTCAAGCGATGTACTTTCATAATCATCGTCACTATCATAGTTCACATAAGATTGGCTACCACTTCCCAAATATTGGTCTTTCGCAGAATTTTGCATGTCCTCTTTGTATTCTTCAATGCCTTGTCTTAAATTGGAAACACCTTTTTGAAGTTCTTGGAGTGATCCATCCAAATTTTGAAAATAGCGTTTCATTTGTTGGTAAAACTCATTCGACAAGGAAAAATTAGAATTACTTACTTCAGTATTGCTAGGCCAATTATCTTCCCTTTGAATGGGTGAATGATCATAACTAAGATCAGAAATTGGGCCAAACATACTATGGGCATATTCGGTCGATGAAATTGGCTCCATGCTTGGTTGTCTACAAACCGACTCCATGCTGACCATAAATTGTTGCATTTCATCTACCAAACTAAAATAAATATGAATAAGAGTACAACTAGTCTCCCCTCCCTGTGGTTTCTCACTTACATACCTACCATAAGAAGATTGGAATGTATGAGAACAACTAAAAGGGTACGTGGAGTATTGACAATAGCCAAAGGATTGGTTTTGATTGTACTTCCCATAAGGGTGATAGTTATCATGCTGTTGAGGTTGAAAGCCGTACTGATTGCTCTAATATGCTTCGTCCATGAGGAAAAAGTACCTAAAATAAGATTCTCACACCAAGGTTAAAAACCAGAAAAAAACTATAAAAAAAAAAGTGACAACCGCTGCCTCCCCGGCAGCGGCGCCAAAATTTGATCGATGTCGTAGGCGTCAAAAATAAATTACACTTTATTACTACTCAAAATATATAATATAGCAAGGGCAAGAAAGGATTGTTCCCACATAGAGGTCTTGGTTTTCAATATGTTTCGGTTTCTTATGTAAAACACTAGAGGATTTTTCTGATTTTTTATAAAGTAAACTAAAATAAAAGAAAAACAAAGAAATAAAGCACGCAAATAAAGGATGTGAAATATTGGGAAAAGGTTTCAGCTTCAATTGTAAAGAAGTTTTTCAAAGTATGAATAGAATTCGTATTTAATCTCGCTATCATCAAAAGCCCTAGAATACCTTATTACAAGAATACTCCGTCAATTTCCTAAATTTATCAACACACACATTAGAGTTGCGTATGTGAATTATACCTAAAGAATAACCTAACGCCTTGCACTAATTAAGTTCAATTCCTAGGAGCATTAAGTTTCAGAAATAGGCTAATCAATGCAATTATCATACAATGCGCATAACAATTCGGACAAAGGTCAAAGTCTACATATGATTACAAGAGTGTATCACTACAAACCGTAGTCATATCATGCTACTCGTATTCAAGGTTATCGCTTGATGAAAACCCTAAAATAGCTATAGATATAGATGTATGTTCAAACAATTCTAGACTCAACCAAACAAACATTCAATCATATTGCAATACATCAATCATGCAATTATTATAAACAGTAGAAAGTGAACGATAATATTTGAGAGAAAACTAATTCATAAAATCCATAACTTGTTTTCAAAATCCAACTACAACTTTAACCAATAACAAAATCAACTATTTGTGTTTATGGAGTTCATTATTAAAGTTGGAGAATAAAACTATCATGCAAACCCTAGAAAGAAAGTAGAAGTCTCCCTCATGGAGATATATCTAGGTTTAGAGAAAGATTTTATATTTATATGCTTCTCCCATTCTAAAAGGATACTCTTTCCAATATTAGGTCTTCTAAAAACCCATCTCCAAGTGGTCCACCAAGCCCATGTGTCGAAACATCTCTTATGGAAAGTTTGGGTCCAAAACTGGGTGTCGGATTTCTGACGTCATCACCGGAATCCGGTTACCATCACCGGAATATGTCACCAGAAAGTTGTATCTGGCCACCTGAGATATATGAAACCATCAACAGGCAAATATGTACTCCCATCAACTCATATATGCTTCTCTATAGTTCATACATTCACAAAAACCATCTAACCCAACTTCTCATTTCTTGCGAAAACGTACCCAAAAACGTAACTCCAAACTCATATATCCGGCCGTCGACTCTTGGATCCTAATCGTACCCCCTTCATGATTCATTGAATCTTTACGATCCCCACTTTCGTCTCACAAATCCATAAATAGGAAGTAGTACTACCAGCTGACCATTCTCCCTGCGTTTTCGCACAGTTTTTCTACCTTGTATTAGCCATGCAGCTTCAACTTCAATACTGCAAACACATAAAAATCATCTCAGTGTCACAATCACAACCATTAACACATCACCATCACCAGTTCAAGAACCAGCTTGTCCACCACTGCCAAAAGACTCCATTTGCATATACCCTGTAATCTCAGTTTGCTGTGATCACCATCAATCTGATTCTCCCTGTATAGTAGCACAACCCTGTTTCAACCATCCAATACCACAGACCCATTGCAACACGGCTTAGCTCCAACAGCACCAATGACATCCACCTGAACCAGTTGAACCTGCAATTCCAGCTGCAGCTCTAAGCATCTCCTTCATCTCCATCTGCATTTCGATTCACCCTAACCAATTTACCTTCATTTCAGTAGCCACTAGTATCATCAACAACTTAATATCCTAAACATATATCTAAGAAGTTCATTCCTCCATTCATAGAACCCGTAACACAAAATCCAGAGACCCAATTGCGCTTTCTCTTGCATTCTACTCAAACAACACACAACACCTGCACTACTATCTCTGCAATTCAAACCAATACTCACTTCAGGCCACCAGATCCAAGCTATTCATGATCTCAATTCTCACTTCAGTTCAGGTGCAAATGTTCCATGTTGCTCCATCTCCTTCCATCTCATAATCTCTGCATCTCAAGTCCTTTAAGCAGCACCAGTTTCTGCGAATCACCATTGTAATAACATCCAATCTCTTGCATATATCTTCTCATCTCAAGGATGAGCTCTTAACCCTTCTTGCTCACCAGCATATGTTCTCAGACTCAAACCCATTCAATTACAGTGGATCATTCCATGTATCTGTTGTTGCAAAACCACCATACTGCCAATCACCAACTTGAACTGCAACCCTCCTAAGCATTCATCTAACTTCTCAGTTGTTATAGCTTCAAAACCACCAACACCCTTAAACAACCATTAATCTCTTCCTCAATCGAATTCAAACAGAACCCCACCTACTAAATCATGGCAGTGACAAATCCACCTTCTTCTTTGCTTCATCAGTATCAGCAGATCCTGCTATAGAATCATCGATTGCATCTCAAATTACTCCAATAGCAGCTGTATCTCAATATCACTCTCAACTGCAATTTCAATTCCAGTTTCAATAGCAGGTTCAAAACCATAACTTCTCTGTGATACTTCCAACTAGACCCATCATATAATTTATCACAATTTCTTTAATCACCCCCTAATCTCCTCCATCACTTCATTTATATCCTCAATCTTCAAGAACAAATATTTAGTTCTATCTCGTCCTTGAATCCCTATCTGAATCTGAGCTTGAACCTAAATTTCTTTCCAATCCTGTTCATATTCACAAATTGAACCCACCATTGGTGATAATCCAGCAAACTCCATTACTTCCACTGATTTCGATCAACAACTTCAGTTCCTTCACCTCAATCGATCTCAAATGAATGTCCATCTGTTCACTCCTCAAACCCTAACTTCTTTTGTTGCTCTTTCCTGCTTCAACAATCTTCATCTCTGTGTTATTCTCTCTATTAATACTTCTTACAAAAATCTCTCGATCCCTAGTCTTTCTGAATCTCTCCCTTTCCTTCAACAATGAAGCCGCCATCTAGTTTCTGTCTTCTCCCGATGGTGAAGCTTGGAAATAAATAGAAACATTTCTATTAAAATTATGGTCTGGTAATGACGAGAAGTGTTATAAGCACCTAGCGAATTGATAAAGCAGCCACTTTAGCAAACTATCTCATCTAGACACCCCTTTTCCATAGATAGACTTCGCATATCATTTGCTCGTGAGATGACGATTTCGCTCTTTTCTCTCCAAATGACTCCATTGCACCTATTAAACTCAAAATCAACGTAAGAGTGCAATTTAAAAGGATTATAGCAAAGAAAGCATAAATACTATATAAAATTAGGTGTTTTACAACACCTATCACAAAGCACATGAATCAAATATGTTCACTTTATCGGAATTTCCGTTAAGCTTGTAAAGACCCTAAGTATTATAAATCTTGTCTAAAATCATTTCCCTTAGTTACAACAGGTTTTCCAGATCTAATAATTATCTTAGATATTTTTATTATCTACAACAGAGCAAGATTCTTGCATAGGCCCGAAACATGAAGAACTTCATTCAACGTGAAAGTATTTACATATATGAGATTTAGCTCGACCTTTCCCTTTTGTGCAATCTCTATTACAGACGAGTTACCCATATAGAGTTTCTCGACATCCTCTATCCTCTGATAGGAGGTGAACATGTCTCTATATCTACAAACATGCTTGGTGGCTCCAGAGTGCACCATCCGGTCTTTCACATTGGTTATTAAAATAACTTCCGACACCATTGTGGAAAACTCAACCTAGTTTGTTTCAACTAAATTAGCATCAACTTTTAGGTTTTTATGTTCTTTGCAATTTACTGCCAAATGGCCATGAATTTTACAAATATAACAATCACCCTTAATTAAAGTGTTGGTATATTCAGGTTTACGAAAAATACCTTATAAGGACCTCACTTAGAGTTGAGTTTGAAATTCTCACCTTTGTCAGCTTTCGAAGATTTGTGTTCAGCCACATGTGCCTTGTTAGCCACATCCTTTACAAATAACACATATTTGTCCTCGGTGCAAGATAATTCTTCCACTTGAATCATAGATCTTAACTAATTCAACCATGATGACCTCACCAATTTCATGTTACAATCTTCGTATGTACTCTAACAATGTAGGATCAGAATATCTCCACAACAATACTCCTGCGATATTTACAATGATAGCTTTGCGAGTTACTCAACAACACATTGCGATCGTTGCAGATGACATAAAGAATGACGCAATGGGTGACGATGGCTAAAACACGGAAAAAGTATGATGATACTGCGAGTTTTATAAATATATGCAAGGATTAGTATTATAACTATTGCGATTATATCATAAGGCAGATCCGAAATTAAAGGACAGCTTAGCTATCATCCACTATATAACTGTCCTATATAAAGAGACCCAGTAGATTCAGATGGAGGATGATGTATTTTTGAGTGTTGAGAAAGTCTTAAGGAGAGAGAAAATTCAAGAGAGCGGTTGTATTCTTGATTTCTTCCATTTATTGTAAACATTTCTGAGAATCAAATAATAAAGTGTTGTTTTTAATCTTCAAATATGTCTTAATTACAGTAAATTCTTATCAAGGGTGTAGTGTAGGATTTCCTGCAACTACATTTTGGCGCCCGAAACAGGGATGAATTGATGATTGTTTGAAAAAAAAAGGTCAAAATTGACATTGTAGTTAGAAGGAATTTGGAACAATTAGTGAAGGATTTTACGTAAGTTTCAACAGTTCAATAAGATCAATTGCTAAGAGAAAAACAAATACGTCAGAACCACCAACAAACGTAAGGAGGAGTAAAAGACTTGCAGGTGGAGAAACAGATGAAATGGGAGAATCTTCAAGGGTAAGAACAAGAAGAAATAGAACAAGGAATGATGGATAAAATCAGATTCAACAACCAAATCAGCAAACACCAATACAAGATAGAGCTGTGGATTATGATAGAGTAAGCGTGCATACTTGGCGGTCAAATTCAATAGAAGAACCAGAAAATCGACAATTAAGAGATGAAAGACGAGAGGGGGAAATCAAGAAGTAAATAGAGGATTAATACATGGAGATATTGAAAATGAAACAGTATAGGTTTTAAGAAAAAGAATACAAGAAGAAAGGAGGTTAAAAGCCGAAGAACGTGCAAAATTGGCAAGGCAAAACCATGAATTGAAAATGGAAAACATAAGATTACAAAATAGAAGATCAAGAAGAACAACAAGATCAAGTTCAAGAACAATTAGAAGTGAGATAAGAAGAAGATCACCAATAACAAATATTGAAGAAGAAAATCATGATACAAATGGAGGACGTCGCGAAAGGAGAGAAATAAGAGAAAATCGTTACGTACCACAAGATGAAATTCAACCAAACAACAGAAAGCAGGAAAATGAATAGCGTCAGACATGAAATAACCAAGATGGAGAAGAAGATCAAGAGGAAGGAAGGAGGATATTGCATGGAATAGAAACACTAACAAATCAGCAAATAATTGAAAGAGAAATCGAGAGACATTATGCTGAACCAGCACGCTTAGCTTGCGAGAGGGAAAGATTGAGAGCATAAGTAGAAGAGCAAGAATTCAAAGAGGCAATTCGCCAGAATAATCATGACAATCGAGAAAGAAGGCGTGAACAGAACCGCAATAATGATAATATTAATGAAGAATATGATAGGGTGCAAAGGAGAGCAGAAGAAAATCGCAAAAGAGAAAATGAGAGATATAATGGTGTGCGTATTCGCGAAAGAAATGTAAGAGAAGATAGCGGAGAAAGACAAGTAGAAAATAATGGAGATGGAAATCAAAATCTCGCAACACAAGATAAGCAAGAGCGCAGGAGAATAGAATCTGCATTGAAAAGACCAATGGAGCAAAATTCAGTTGGGAATGAACAAGTTTTAAGAGAATTAGCAGAAATGAGGGGAATGTTAAATGATAGAAGAGAAGGAGGAAGAAGACAGATTGATGATGCGATTGAAGAAGCAGCAAAAACTCCATTCCCTCAAGCAGTACAACTAGGAGGAATACCCCCAAATGCAACTTGCTAGCATTAACTAGTATTTTTGATGGATCTACATGTGCCATTCAACACATCAAAGCCTATGTTAGGTGTATGCTACAATGGGAGAACCATGATGTTGTGTTATGAAAATACTTTGCATCAAGCTTAACTGACGAGGTGCTAAAATGGTTTGAGGGTTTACCCAAGAATACTATAACTTCTTTCACTCATCTACAAACTACAATTTTGGGGGCATACATAAGAAACAATTATGCGCGTCCAGGAATTGAAGATGTGTTCAGGTTAAAATAGAGGGTTGGCGAGAGTCTGAAGCACTTAACATTAAGGTGGAAAACAATGTGCAGTGAAATGGTTGGTAGAGTATATGAGAGATATCTCATTTTATCGTTCACTAATGCTATGTTTGCAACCAATCTACTATATATTCAAGTTTTCAGAGTTAAAAATACCATCACAATGACTGAACTGCGAGAACTACAAGAAGAATGCATTGCTTTAGAGGAGAAACAAAATGAGATGGAATCATATCCAGTCGCAAACACCAGCTCAATAGCGGCAAACAAAAGTATACTTCCTAAAATGATTAATAACGTGGCGAGCACCTCGCAATCACAACAAGAGAAAGTGGTGATTGAAAACCAGTAGAAGTTAGTATCCATGGGAAGCCGAGATCAAGAAGAGTATGAAAGAGAAAAGCATTATTACAATCGCGGTGGAAATAATAAGATTCAAAGACTTGATCAACCACAAGAGACTTATGGTGGTCAGAGGCAAAATAATTTTAGAGGGCAAGGGAGTCAGAGAATAATATGGGAAGAAATTAAAATGCCACCTCTGAATGCTAGCATAGAAAAAATTTGGGAGGCTATCATTTTGATGGAAAATATACCATCACCCTGGAATATGGGAAAAGAGCCACATCAAAACAATCGAAATCAAGAATTTTGTCCTTACCATCATTTTCATGGTCACTCAATAAGCGATTACAGGAATGTAAAAAGATTAATTTTGAGGATGATTGATCAGGGAAAGTTAAATTATTTTTTAATAGGACATCCGCAATCTCAGCAGTTGCCACCAGCACCAGAAATTCGCAGAGTGAATATTGTAAAAGGATCAGAAACATTTGTGATAGATGTTGGAGCCAAGGCGAAGAATTTGTTCTGTAATTCCATCATACATTCATACAAGACTATTGAGGATATCCACGACAATGTTCTGAGCAGAGTCTTCACGAGAGACGCAGATGGAAGAGAGATACTGAATATTGCTAGGGTCTTGCCATTAGAGGAATGGCAAAAGCAAATTATTTCTTTCACTTCACAAGAGGTACCAGAGCCTGGCGAGATGCATGACAACACACTGGTGGTAAGATTATAAATAAATCCAAGACAAATAAAAGAAGAAGATGAAGAGAATGAAGATAGAGAAACTGAAGATTCTTGGGCCATTAATAGAGTTTTGATTGACACGGGAAGTTTAGTAGATATCCTATTTTATCATACTTATAAAACCATGGGTGGAAGAGACGAGGATCTGATACCATCAACGTATAAAATCTATGGTTTCAACGGTACTTCCAACAAACCCAAAGGGGAAATTACTATGCGGATTTCGTTAAAGGGATTATCTTCTAAAATCCTATTATGTGTTGTGGATATTGAATCACCTTATAATGCCATGATTGGCCGACCTTGGTTACATGGAATATTAGGTGTGGCGTCAACTTTCCACCAATGTATTAAATTTCCTCATCCCAATGGTGTTGGATTAGTAAAGGGAGACTGGGTTGATGGGAAGAAATGCTATGAAATTGATATGGAATCTTGCGAGGAAAGGGAAGCAAAGAGCAGAAATTGGAAACGAAACATCAAGAAAAAACAAAGAGGTGATAAGTTGATGGTTGATACAATAGATCGGCAAGAGGAAGGAACATTGAAAAATCAACATGAGCTGCAAACAATAGATGGCGAGCGTCTCACAAATGAAGAGAAAATAACAAAGAACAACCAAAGGGCAGAAGCAGAAGGTAGTAAGTAGAAGGTAAAATGATGAAATTTAAGAAATTTATGAGTGATTTGTTGAAGAAAACGTTTCAAAAGAATATTTCATTTGAATAAAAAGATGAAATTGAAAAAATTTACAAGAGTTGAAATGCAAATATCAAAGAAAAGAAATTACATCAGAGTTACTATACTCGCAAAAGAAATATAAGAACGGGATGAACCTTTATGGCGTACACCCTAGTTCACGAATAAAATTTCGTAAGAGGCAATTGTAAGACCTAAAGTACGTCATATAAGGGGGTATATCTTTACATGACTCATGGATAAGGTTATACCGCTGCTGGAACCTGAGTCATGGATATGTTGGGGTTAAATAAAACCTTATCCAGGGGAGGTACCTTGGAGTTCCAAGTATATAAGGTTATACCCTGGTTGGACGACCGAGGATCTCTTCTAAGGGGTATAAAGTATGACTAATGCGCCGAGGTACATGGTTGAGCCAAGGGTGCCCGGGGCGTACGAAACTACCCTGGCCATTCTTGGCAAGTCTTGGCTATGATGCACTCGGCCCGGAGAAAACCCCAATTAGGGTGCATTCTCGTAACTATAAGCCATATAGGCATAAAGGATAAGAGGCTGCGAAACAACTAGTTGTTGTTAAGACCAGATGGGAGGAGCTAGTCTTGTATGGCCGGTGTGACCTCCTTGAAGGGACAACCAGGGGGAAGATAAGGGCGGCACCCTCCATTAGGGAGCTGATAAGTGTCTAAAGACGGAAATGTCATGGGGCTTTATGATCGCAAGAACATTTAGGCCTGTCATATTGTCGCGTGACGAAAATTATATAGAGGCAACAAGCCACGAGAAAAGTTAAGATGAGATCAATGGGTTTTAACATGAAAGTGTAAATACGTCCTGCGATTTCATCGCAAGATGGCAATGTCATGAGGCTTTCTTCTCGCAAGGGAACTTAGGCTTGTCATATTGTCGCATAGAAAGTGACAAAATGCAGGTAAGACAAGATCAATGGGTTTTTTACATGCAAGTGTAAGGACGTCCTGCGATTTTGTAGCCAATCCAAAATATGGCAAGATAAGACCTTTAACTAGGAAGGAATAATAAGACCATAAGAATTCAAGATTGAATGACTGCGATATTAATACAAATATCATGAAATTTGCGATATTTACGCCGAGATCATAAAAGTATGCAACTGTTACTCGCGATGTTATTGCAAAGATTGAGGCAAAAATAATTTATTTTATTCACAACTAATGTATAAACTCTACTAAATTTATTTCATATTACAGATGAATAACAGAGGCAAGTATGGGAATGAACAGAATGATAGAATTGTTATTCATCATTATATGATAAATTTATGTAGACATTATCATATGATACATTTCACAGATAGTTAAATATTAATAATCATGTTGATTAACTATATTGTAGAAAGGAATTGTTTTATGATTTATACCGATAGAAGAAAAAGAAATTTATACACTAAGGAATGTTAGAAGCTGGAGAAACTCGCAACCGTATATTATAAAGAGAAAGAGATAGATGAACAAATATTACAAAGGGATTAAAATGGAAAGACAAGACTAATTAGACCCATCATCATCCTCGCCATATTTTTATCCTTCTTTATCATCTTCACTATGTCCTTCATCTTCGCCAGATTCCTCCGCCTCACTATCAGAGATAACAAGGTTTGGAGTATTCGCTAGAACTTCCTCAGTGAGGCAAGGATACAAAGAGTAAGAGATGTTATGATCGTCACAAACCTTCTTGACAGAGTCATTGCGAACACCAACAAGGATATTACTAAAATTTGAAGTAGAGATCCTTAATTGGTCCTTCAATCTTGAATATTTTTCATTGCGAGCAGCAAGAGTCATTGCGAGTTGATTCTTATCAGCTTCTAGTTCTCCAATTCTTTCAGTATATCTCTTCTCAGCTCCTGCGAGTATATAACAACAAATTGAAAATTTTGCAAAGATAAGAAGAAGAATAACAAGAAATTAATGAGGAAGAATAGTTAGCAACCTTCTCTTTCAGAAATCATGTCTTTAATTAAGGCCGCTTGTTCAACATGAAGACTAACATCTACCCCTAAGTTAGTTCTGCATTGTCAAGAATCTTTGCAGCCCAAGCAAATTCGTCATCATTATTAATAAAAAGACAGGAACGAATTTGGTTTTCTCTTTCAACAAGATTCTCTTTCTCGCGGATAAGTTTATCTCTGTAAATTTGGACTTCAAGAAGGGTTTTATGAAAATCCGTTAAAGTTTGAGCTCCTTTCCTAGAAATACGATCTCTTTCATCTATAAGATCACTTTTTTGGGCTCTTAGAATCTTGATTTCTTCTTTAGAATTAAAATATTCACGTTTGGATGCGTTAGCTGCTTTCAAACTAGATCTGTGATCAATTGTTAAAAGATGAAATTTGGATCTAAGATCATCTACAGAAAGGGATTTAATATGTTTATCTGAATAGTTGTTTAAAGATTCATTAAGGCGATTGAGGAGAGTATCATCGTCTATTGGACTTGGAAAAGAACTTAAGAATACAGCTTCGTCAGAAAGGCCGTAAACATCTGCGAAGAAAGAAAATAAGAAAAAAATACAAAAGAGTACAAGGTTTAAAAAAAGAAAGATTCCTTACCATTGATTATTCGCAGCTTGGAGACTTGCGATCTTATCTCGCGAGGAAGAAAGTTCAATTTCCAACCGTTTGACCTTTTCTTGAAGATCAGCAGACCAAGATTCCAACTGACCACGAAGATTAGCGGACTCAGATTTCAGCTCCACATTCTTCTTGCGAAGAACAATATTCTTCTTGTGAAAAGATGTTGCACCTTTTCTCCAAATCTGAGGCAACATCAAAGGAAGCCCTTCCAGTCTGCGAGGGAGCAATGTAAATTAAAACTTGGCGAGGAAATGAATACATAAATGTGGTAAAGAAGTGGAAACATACCAGAATACCAAATGAATTCAAGAGACTGGGAGTCACTGATCTCGATATTCCTTGGAGAGAATCATTATCTAACAAATATGGGAGCATCGCATATCTTGGCAAGAGCCTGGGATACCCCATTAAGAGCTTCATTTCCATAATCATTGGCGATACCATGTGTCATATCACCAAAAATGTTAGATAGCTGGGCCATGGAAGATTCAGATTGGAAGGAGTCCATCGGGGAAGGGATATCAACATCATCATCATCGTTGTCATTATCAGAATCATCCTTTGAAATGTCTTCATTAGATTGAGGGGTTGAAGAAGAAGAGAATTGGGTTTTTTCTTTTCTTTAAGGGAGGAGCACCAGGTTTCTCTCTGCGAGGAACAATAGATTTCTCTTTGAGAGGAATAGTAGATTTCTCCTTGCGAGAAGCATCTTTGTCTTTCCCCTTAGATTTCACAATCTTCACAGTGTCTATTTCTTCAATAACCTGCGAACACAGATAAAGATAAGAAATATAGGCAACAATATATTGTAAAGAATTATAAAGAAATATTTCTTACTTCATCTGTGAGAGATTTGAGAGCTAAGTAACAGGTTTCCTTAACCGCTGGTAGCTGGCCTTCAATCTTTCAATCTGATAAAAAGGAAATAATCAGCGAGAATTTAAAGACATGAAGAAAATAATAATGGTAATTTATTATGCAAAAAATCAAGAAAACATACTTCTTTATTCCTCTCAGGCCAGTTGAATACCCACGGTTGGTATTCTGCGAGATTCACGGGTAAAGCATGGGCACCGGAGATATATGAACCCTCTAAAATTAAAGGGAAGATATACCATTTGTCATCGCTAGAATGACGCGGACCTTGATTAGTACTAGTATGCCAATCAATGTCCAGCATAAGCATTTTATCTTTTGCAACATCATCTTTCTTTTGCAAGAGAACACCCCAACAGGTGGTATCCCTCTTCATGGGGATAATTTCATAGTTTATGAAGAAATTATCTAGAGTATACATGGCGGGGATAATCAGAACATCTTTGAAAGCAGGATTCTTTGCAGAATCTGGGTAATGAGATTCTTTACTACCGCCGCGAGTAGCATACTCCAACAACAGACGAATGTAATCCCTACCTAGTTGATATAAAGCTCGCGAGAATTTTGGATGAGAAAGTATATCATAAAACAAAGGCAGCTCAGGATCGTAGATGGGAATAGGAAGACCAGCTTCAAGCTGACCTAGCGAGACTATAACTTTCTCGCGAGAACATTGCTGATCAGAAAATAGTTTGATAGAAATTTTGGATTTAGGGCTCTGATCTGGAATTGTAGACAAAGTAAAAACTTTATTTTTAAGCTTTTTTCGCATCTCACCAAAAGCAACCAAATTTTTATGACCAGGAGAAACCATTTTTGAGTATGGGAATGAAGGAAAAGGTTGAAGATCGAAAGAACGAGATATAAATCACAACAATAACAGATGCGCAATTTGCGGAAGAACAGTAAAATTGCAGAGAAATTGCGGAGAGAAGGAAGAAGAAAGTAAAAGGAAGAAAAGTGAAGAGTGAAGAAGGTATATATATAAAGTAAAAATTCTTGAGAGGATAAGTCCAATTGATGCAAAGAAAAGACGTGAACGGTTAGATCGCAGCGGTTGAAAAGGACGTGTCAAAAATTGAATGAAAGAAAAAATACGCGAAATCAGCTGGTGAAGAATACAGAAACGTGTCAGAACATAAGAATGCAAAAAGATAAGCAGATGCGGCGTTACAGAAGATTCAATTCTCATGATCTTTATTCCTTCGCAAAAAAGACATGAGAAGAGGCAAGATGTAGGATCAGAATATCGCCACAACAATACTCCTGCGATATTTACAACGATAGCTTTGCGAGTTACTCAACAACACATTGCGAGCGTTGCAGATGACAGAAAGATGACACAATAGGTGACGATAGCTAAAACACGGAAAAAGCATGATGATAATGCGAGTTTTATAAATATCTGCGAGGATTGGTATAATAACTACTGCGATAATATCGCAAGGCAGATCCGAAATTAAAGGACAGCTTAGCTGTCATCCACTATGTAACTATCCTATATAAAGAGGCCCAGTAGATTCAGAAGGAGGATGATGTATTTTTGAGTGTTGAGAAAGTCTTGAGGAGAGAGAAAATTCAAGAGAGCGGTTGTATTCTTGATTTCTTCCATTTATTGTAAATATTTATGAGAATCAAATAATAAAGTGTTGTTTTTAATCTTCAAATATGTCTTAATTACAGTAAATTCTTATCAAGGGTGTAGTGTAGGATTTCCTGCAACTACAAACAAGAAAGACGGTAATTTCTCAATCACCTAAACACTTGAAACTCTGAACAGCAACCCATAAATCATAAGCAGTAAAGTTCTCCTTGCATTGTAATCATACAATGCATCCTCCGAACAATTCAAGTTGCATTTATAGCCATATAATTCCGCCTAACCCAGAAACATATCTTAAAGTCCTTCCCACTAAATTTTTCAGGTCTTTCAACATCTTTTTCAATTGTTACAGAAAAGTACTATCGTGTTAAGATTGTTGGAACTGCAACAATGAAATACTGAAAAATGATGTTAAAATTAAATTTCTGAAAAATGGAATAAAACATGCAAATATTTAACAGCACACTGAGGACATAATCACTTGATCATCAAGCTGTCCTTAACACGATAGTTCACCGGTACACCTCAAAAATGAGTGATGCTAATACCCCGTGGTGAAGTCGTATCCAGGATAAAACTGTTTGTTGCAAGTACTATTAGCATTACAACACTTGCCCACTTACGAACTCAACAACAAAGCTCAGGAATGTAAAAACCATGCAAACAGAGAAAGACGAAAAGAAGAAAGATAATATCTTCTTCCGGACACACATTTTGGAATGAAGAAATCCATTTTCTTTTATACGTAATGAAAATGAATTAACATAAATTGTATTTGGTAACGTCCCTCATTAAACGTAAAACCATTTAAGGAATTAAAACTTTGTTTTTATTTTAATATGAACAGTAAGAATAAAATTGTGTTTTAAATATTCCGTTTAGGAATTAAAAACTTGTTTAAATAATAATCCCAGCTTGTTGGTGCCCAGCTTGTTGCCAGCTTGTTGCCAGGCTACCCAGCAACAAGCTTGTTGCCAGGCTACCCACCAACTTTTTGTAATCTGACCTTCAAAGGCTTTTTATATATAATAATCCCTTTAAAAATTAAAACTTGTTTTGATATCCGTTTAGAAATTAAAACTTGTCTTAATTTTAATTAATTTTGGTTAACTCATTCATGTGCATACATGCACTTGGAACGACAAGTGTACCATGCCTACTCATATTTGCATTTCATTCACTTATCGAAAATGAGTAAGCATCTTTAGACCCTTAGATCATTAGATCTATTCTAACCAAGACCAAAAACTAAAACATATTAAAAAAAAAAAATAACTCATTTTCTCCAACAATAAATTGCACGAGCTGTGACCTGTATGTATGAAGAAACACATACGCGTCTGATTTTTGGGCTTGAGCTCGGGTTTGTGGGTGTGGGTGTCAAATAAGAACCTATCTCTTTTGTCAAACTTAATTTATAATTGTCTAGAAAAATATAATGGCTCTTTCCACTGTCCTTTAATCTGGAAGATTTAAAATCGTATTTCGAAGGTATTTGAGATTACTTAATTACGTGTGTGTTTACGAATTTCTTTAATGCAAAGCTGCTTAGCTTATCACTTTTCGCTAATTATTAGGTGACCTAGAAAGGAAAGAAACAATATAACATCTGGAGGAACTATGAGGGAAGAAAACAAGAGATGATTTTTTTTTGTTTGTTTGTAAGTTTTCACACATCTATGACTTTCTAACTTCTTGTGTATTATACTAGGTATCACTGGGGACTTACGGCCCCGGCTCAACCTCCAAGTGTATATATTTTAAGAATAAAGAAAAACCAAAAAATAGATGCATCCATGTTGGCAACAATATATCAGTTTAGTTTAGTACTTAATAGTGATAACGATGAGAGAGCAACAAATAAGGTGACATTTTTTTCTCAATTTTTTTTTTATTTCGACCGCGTTAAGATATCACATCCTGGAAATGGCATTTTGATTGCCATCATAGAAATTCGAATAATCATAATTCCTTTGAGAGGGAATATATGTTATAACATATACTCGGATTAAGAAAATTAAGATATGACATTGGCCATATGACCATAAGGATTTACTACTGTCTCTGTACAGGTTGTTCAGGTTGGCGAGCCGACGTAGAAACCTAGCCATATTTTGGAGATAAGATTTTCACAAAATATTATCTCTGCCCTACCTGGTACTTGCTACTGGAAAAAGGGCTTCAGATATCGGATTGGCCATAAGTCCATAAGCATCACAGGTCGATGCCAAAGGTCAATTTCAATTCCTTTTCCTTGAGTTTTATTTGTTGGACTCAGGATACCTATTTCAAGACATAGTTTGCTTCATTATAGAGACACCGCAGCATTGGTACCCTCAAGAATATAAAAATCTAAGTTCATGATAATATAACGAACTCCATATGTATATAATCCAACACAAATTTTATTGCTTCGTAGATCATATTTTACATAGAAAATTGTTATTCAAACCCAAAAACTGTGAATCCTCAATTTACTACATAGACACTCAATCTTCTATTAAAAGAGATACAGAAGAGTGGAACCAAACACCGAGTTCATATTTCTCCGACTATGTCCTTCTGCACAGGGTATCTTTGCGCGTCTTTTTTTATGTTCCCTGTTATACTTCAACTTCAAATTCCTCCCTCTATGTTTGTCCTTCGGCTCAGTTCTTTGCGTGTCTTATCCGCTCCAGTTCAGCATCCAAATTACTCATGATGTAAGTCGATTGCATCAAAAGATAGTTTCATTTGTGTACTTGCAGATGCCTGGTAATTTTAATTGTGTTTCAAAACTATTACCTAGAAGTTGAAGTTGTTGCAGTACGAATAACCACATTGATATACTAATAACATCCTTGATCAGCTTATGTTTCTATGACTGCTCTTTCCAGCAATCGTCGTGTGACTGGCAGAGAAACCTGATATGCATACAATTGAACTACAACATAATAAATAATAAATCAATTACTTCCATAGCTACTCCTTTATAGCATGATATGCCACCCGTAGTTATGAAAAAGGTCTTGATTCGTAAAAAGAGATTCATAATTACGGATTTGATTGGGATCATGTTTGCTTGTGATCCTGTTATGCACCTGATATGATCCACAACAATAGTTTGTCCCCGTCCAATAATCAAGGGAGAACTAACCACCAAAAATGATCTGAATCTTTCAAGAAAGAAAACAAATTATTTGACTGTGCTGAACATACAAAACTGCCATGGTATAGAAACATAAAGACCATTGTAGAAGAAAATCTCACATGAGCAAATCGACTTCATATGCTTTAATGACGGATAATCAGTTGATCATGGCAGTTTTATACATTGACACAAATGTCCTCTCCAACATATGTCTCCTATTTCAAGTGCATGAGGCAGATAACTGACTTCCTGGCCTGCAAAGACATGTACATTAATATTTTCCGATCCTGGCCCATATTAAGATTATAGGCTTTATTTTGATAAATAATAGAGAAACCAAAGGGTTGTTTAAGAATGGATACATATTAGCAATAGTTTAGACATTCCTTTTACGGTGAACCATTGGATTCAACCAAGTATCTTCTCAAATAAACACAACAGAGTAAATCATGCTCTACCTTTGTTATTTTGAATCACAACAGCCATAAAAAATTCGATCTTTGAAATTGGCTGATGGTATCATGAATTTGTGAGAGGTTTCCGGAAAAAATTGTAACAAAAAAACAACAGAATCACTAACTATATCACACCTTAAATTTTTTAAATTTTACAGATGGTCTCAGCTGTATTATCATTATATAAAATACGCACAGCGAGAACAAAACTGTCAAGTAGTTTTTTGTAAACACAAACAATTAGTAATATTGAATAACATGTTTAGAGCTCACATGTGAACACTGAAAAGGGAAAATTCTAATCAAACGAAATAGCTTTTCTACTACCAATACCATCTAAAAAATAAGAAGTTCTGAGAAAAACCAAACTCACAGTATGTCAAATGCAAGAACTTCTCAGAGGGATCATTAGTAGGAATGAAAATGATAAAACCACAGTGTGGTTTGATTTCAGACAGATCAAATCTTACTATGGAGCCTGGTGTATAAGACTGCCTAGCTGGTTAAATAATAATAAAAAAGTAACCCAGTTTTAAACTGCGGAACATGAATGGGACGCCTATTTATGGGTTCCAACAATCTCTCTACTACAGTTTTTACATGAGGAGACGGTTTAAACTTCCTCAAATATACTATGCGCAGCAGAAGAATTGCTGTGATGGATACGGTCTTCAACTGGATTCACTTTTCTCTCATATTGAGAATTCCACTTAGCTTGAGAATATGCCAACGACCTCCGTGGAGGTATATAAGAGTATATTTCTCTTTCAGAGAACACCTTGAAGATCCTACCATAACTTGAAGATACTGCTTTAGCTTGGGTATCGATCACACATAAATTACTGGGAGAAAACTTGATATTCTATCTAAATCTCAAATGATCTAACTATTAAGAAGTGTCTCTGGAAGTCAACATCAAGGACCAAACGTTAAGACACTCGAGTATCACGGTGAGTTACCATGTCGGTAGTTTCATGATCACCTTCACAAAAATAGAGAAAGAAGTGAATATGTCAGCATGGTAAAAACGTAAGGTAGAAAGACCGGTAAATGGCAAGGGATAACATGGATATGTAGAACCTCAAAAACAGAAGCAATACCAATTACGAAAAGTTATAACTAAAATTCTTTAAGAAAGAAACAATATCTATGCGACCCCACCAAATCACTTCCCCAAAACCATAATGGAAATATGAAGCATAAAGAAAGTAAAGTAGTGTTGCTGAATTCACTCAACTAAGTTGGTAGCAAATTGGTGGTTTGTTTTGCAGCACATGATCATACTTTTGCTCATTTCACTAAACTAAAGTGGTGTGTAAATTATGGGCCGATGAGCATAATAGATCTGGAATATGAACATGTTAAAGAAAATGCTTGTTTCTTTTCAAAAAAAAAAAAAAAAATGCTTGTGATATCCTACCGAGTATCTGAGAACCGAGTCATTACCTTGAAGCTATTATCATGCTTGTGTTTATCCAGGTTAATGTCGACATATCTGCATCGATATTTTGCCCACTAATAAGAACATTATTCAAAGATATATAAAAGAGCAATTTTGATAGCATACTATAGCAGAGCCAGTGGAGTTCTGATCCCTCCAGGACTGAACTATACTATTAAGAAGATAGTTCTTCACCTTGGAAAGCTGCTTTCTGTAATATTCTCAAAGCCATTTTGCTTCTAATTGACTTGCTTCCAATATGCCCACCAATATTCCTGCAATTCCACTATAAATTCTACTATAAACATCAATGCTCGACAATAATACAATCCATTACTTCAAGAATTAGGGTACAAAGGTATAAGTACCTGGTCTGATATGAATTAACGTTTCAAGTAAGTTGAGTTAGAATGAACATAAACAGATCATTCAAGCACATCCACGAAGCAACACATAATTAATATTCCTTTGCATAATGTTAACTTGTTGTAACTAAAGAACCCATACGAGAAAAACTCACTTGTAGAACTCATTATGCGTATTTTCACAGCCTCAATTGTCGGGATCCCGATCTACTAATTAGATCTTTCCTTCGAAAAAATAATAGTAACCATACCACTTGATTGCTAATGGCGTCATAATGCACTAATTTGATCGAGTAAAACAAAATAGTTCAAGTTAATTGTACATGGTCTGATGCTACTGTTACCTACTATAGGTCCACAAACATTCATTTGGCTACATAGTACGACTTATGTCATAATGCATTAATTTGACCAAGTAAAACAAAATAGCTCAAGTTTATTGTAGAGGGTATGATGCTATTGTTACCTCCTATAGGTTTAACAATGCTACAAAGAACCATAATAAAGAAAAAACTGAAAAGTCAAGAACCTGGCGTGAATCAAACAAGCAATCTCCTGACCATTATGTCATACGCGCTACCACTGCGCCGCAGATCCATATAAGTACGATTCTTTTCAAGCAGGGTAAAAGAAGTTATAAACAGGGTGATGAAAACATGTTCATGACTTTATCATGTAGCTGGGATATAAAATGCAAAATCATTAGGCTAAAGTTGCATAAATTCTTGTGGTTGAAAGTAATAAACGGTGACAAAAAGTATCGCAATCTAACTTTACTTATAAGTTATACGGGATAACAGGAACAAAGTGTTGGCGCACTGCGGAAGTTTGACGGGTTTATGGTTGGGAGAAAAAAAAGTTTTATTACTCTCAAAAACTTTGTTCTTGCAGGACCTTGTTTACTCTTTTACAAACACTTACTTTTTCTTTCCACTACCAACTTCATTACTTCACTCACTTTGGTTTTCGATCAATTACACAAGTAGTAACTCAACTACTCACTCCACCTTTTCAGTCTTTTTGTTTTTTACTTAATTTTTTGGATGGATCAAAATGATCCCATCTACTGCCTATTTATAGGCGTTAGTGGCCGACCTAAATGAAAGTTCTAGAGTGAGAAAACTCTAGATACATGACCCACTTAGCTAAAGAAATTTTCTAGAGAAAGAATTCTCTAATTTACACGTGAAGAAAAAACTAGAAGTCTCTGGCACTAGCAACCGACCTTGCCACTTCGATAATTTTCTAGCTGATTACTTAGCTACACTTATCTAGTTTGACCAACTAGATTTTTCTAGATTTAAAAATCACAAATTAATTAATATTACTAACACCCCCTCTTAATTTGTGATTTTTAATTCTATTCAGAGATGCCCGAACTTGTGCACTTCTTAGGATTTTATTTTTCATTTCCATGTTAGAGGCTGGAGTAAATTTCTCATTATAATTAATTCTTTGTCGTTGGGGTTGTCCTTTTGTAGCGAACTTTTTCTTGTAATTTTTAATTGAACCATCTCTATTTTTTGTCTTGTAGATCGATTTTCGACCAATTTTTATTTTGCCACTTGGTCGGTTAACATGCTCACGTGACTTGTTTTTGTTGATTAGCCGCATTTTTTCATTTGTGTCAAATTTTTTTGCTTCTAGCACCGCAAAGCTGGATGTATCGACTGTGCATGTTCTTGATTTTTCTCTCCAAACATTCTTGTACCTTGGAGCTGTCTTGCAATTTTTGTAACCTTCGTATGCTTTCCTTGGCATTTGTTTTTGACATGGCTTTGCTGCATGAGATTGTGAACCATAATCAACATCTGCCCTCATAGCTGCGTTGTGTACATAGCTCCAATAGATTGGAAAATTTCCCTCCTTCACTTTTACTTTGGCAATGACCTGGTGCTTGTTTTTCTTATCATATATGAAACAAAAACCATTATCAAAGTATAACGAATACCCATTTTCAACCATTTGACCCACACTCAGCAAATTGGTTTTTAGGTTGGTAACCAGAAAAACATCTTTGATTAACCTTATACCTTTTTTAGTTTTGATAGCAATCGTACCTTTGCCTTTCGCTTCAACCATGTCGCTATCTCCCAGCCTGATTAGAGACTTGATAGATGTATCTATGTCGCGAAAAATTCTTTCATCTCCCGTTGGATAATTCTTTCATCTCCCAGCCTGATTAGAGACTTGATAGATGTATCTATGTAGCATTGAGGCTTACTTTCATCAAACCAACAATCCTTTTCAAAATGATTATTCTTTCCACAAATTCTACAAGTTGGATGATTCTTCTCCCATCTTTCATTTCTGTAGTTTTCTCCTCTTTCACGTCCGCGGTAGTAATTTCCTGACCCTTGATTTGATGATGACATTTTCTCGTGAGATGATGATGATCCCCCTCTGGAGATTTCTTTCTCAGCTTCCATATTTTTCTTTTCTTTGAAATTTATTTTTGATTGAAACGCCTGCTTCAACGGCTGCTCCACGAGAGAGTCGATAAATTTTTTGACTCCTCA
The DNA here is from genome assembly GCA_023529315.1 of Papaver bracteatum. Classification (NCBI taxonomy): domain Eukaryota; kingdom Viridiplantae; phylum Streptophyta; class Magnoliopsida; order Ranunculales; family Papaveraceae; genus Papaver; species Papaver bracteatum. The sequence goes on along the minus strand of JAJJWX010000778.1, from coordinate 165,657 downwards.
ATGGAAGCGACAATATGATCGAATTTGAAAGGTAAGCTTCTTAAAATATTTTCAACAACTCTTTTGTTTTCTATGGTATCTCCATAACTACTGATTTGATTTACTATTCCAGTAACTCTTGAAAAGAAGTTCTGGATAGTTTTATCTTCTTTCATGAGTAAATTATCAAAATCTCGCCATAAATTTTGTAGTTTAATGGAGATTACCTTTTTTAAACCTTGGAATGCTACTTTGAGGATATTCCAGGCCTCCTTCGAAGTTTTTGCCACCGAAATTCGAGGAAAAATAGCTTTGCTTACACCTTGTTGCAGAAATAGTAGTTCTTTAGCATCCTTCTTCTTATTTTCCTTATACTCCTTTTTCTGTGCATCCGTCCATGATGCCAGAATAGCTGCCGACTCGGGTACCAAGTAACCTTCTTCCACAAAATCCCATAGGTCTTGTGAAATGAACAATGTCTTCATTTGTAGACTCCAATAATCATAACTCTCACCATCAAAAATTGGAATTAGACTTTGGGCATAGTTGAAACCTTGAATACTTGCCCTGGGTAGGGTTTTAGGATTAACGGGTTAAATTGGCTATGATACCAAATTTGTTGGCGCACTGCGGAAGTTTGACGGGTTTATGGTTGGGAGAAAACAAAATTTTATTACTCTCAAAAACTTTGTTCCTACAGGACCTTGTTTACTCTTTTACAAACACTTAATTTTTCTTTCCACTACCAACTTCAGTACTTCACTCACTTTGGTTTTCTATCAATTACACAAGTAGTAGCTCAACTACTCACTCCACCTTTTCACTCTTTTTGTTTTTTACTTGAATTTTTTGGATGGATCAAAATGATCCCATCTACTGCCTATTTATAGGCGTTAGTGGCCGACCTAAATGAAAGTCTAGAGTGAGAAAACTCTAGATACATGACCCACTTAGCTAAAGAAATTTTCTAGAGAAAGAATTCTCTAGTTTACACGTGAAGAAAAAACTAGAAGTCTCTGGCACTAGCAACCGACCTTGCCACTTTGAGAATTTTCTAGCTGATTACTTAGCTACACTTATCTAGTTTGACCAACTAGATTTTTCTAGATTTAAAAATCACAAATTAATTAATATTTCTAACACAAAGAGACTAATTTATGCTTCATTGATTCAATGTTATGGAACATTATGTTGTCCCGAGTAGCGAATAATGTTGCATAAAAAATATATATTGGATCTTCGCAGTTTACGACCAAAATAGATTAACCTACAAAAATATTGATCAGTTAGGATTTTGAAAAAATGAGAAACATCGAAAATGTAGCCAACAAAAAATTAGAAGTCATATCTTTAATTATCTGATTAAAGCATTCAAAAAGATCACACTTGGTAACCCCACATATTTGAGCTAATGGGAGTATCCAAGAAAATAGTTACATAAAACCTTTTAACAACCTGAACATGGCGTAAAGAACGAAAAATAGGTACATAGAAAACACTGTAACTGATGAATTTTTGGATTATTGTTCAACATAAGAATTTATTATGCTTCAGTAAAAAGAAAAGATACAAAAACAATGTTTTAGTCTTTTTTAAGGTGTCAAGCACTAAATGCTGGTAAGCAGAGAGACAGATGTGCAACTCGGTGCACGTTTTAGTACATACTTTACAATGCAGCATTTCATATTTGACACTGACAAAAAACAGGTTCTTATGCAAGTGCGAAATAACAATAATGCATAAAAGTAAAACTAATTGGAAGAAAGAGAGTCATACCTTTGTCTTTTAGAACAACCACCATATGCCTCATCAGCAGGAGAACCCGAATCCATCCATATATCACAAAGACGCCCCTATAATATTGGCTGCAAATTCTGCTTATATTCAAGAAGAGAACATGTTGAAATCATCCCCACTAAATCATCTTACTTTTCTCCTTCTGGAACATCACTTTCCTAACCCTGCCAAATTCATAAAATTAGGTAAAAAGCAAAACAACTTCCATTTTAAGAACCGGTCCATTCTCCCTCTAAGCCTCTTCCAAACCTTGATTGAACCAAATGATTAGAGCTGTGAGCTGTTGGACAGAAAGTGAGCTAAAAAACCAAATGAAGTTGAAATTTTACCTTTATGAAGAAGTAGAATAAATGGTCACAGTGGTAACTTCCTTCAAAGTAATGTTGTCTATAGAAATAATAAGCTCCTTGATATGCCACATGTGGGAGTCGAACCCATAACTACATAATTAAAAACCATGTCCTCTACCAATTGAGCTAAGATAACGGTTTAATATAATTAAATCTTTAAGTGTAATTTGGAGTGCATCGTCCTTGGGATCCCACTTTTTATTCACCGTATTTAAGAAATATAGTCAACTGATACCCATATATAATGAAAGTAGAGTAAATTATTGACAAGCTAAGCTATATAAGCAAAGTATCTATAGCGGGTTTTAGTATATCCGGATAAGAAAAACAATTTAAAGTAAGCAAACATTAATGAAGATGGGATATATATGGTATGCTGTGAACAGGGAAGATGAATTGTACATGAATGAAAGAAAAATTGTACTTGTGCCGAAGAAACAAAAATATTGATATATCGTATAGAAAAAAAAATGACAAGATACCGCAAATTAATCTAAGCACGTACTATTCCCGTGAGTCATAGACAACCTACAAACAAACCACTTACATAGGTTACCATTCTGCCCAACCGGACCCAATCGATACATCAAGTGTACTTATGTATACTCGAGTTTTCCATACAAAACCATGAAAATGAACATCAATTTCTAGACTATCGAGAAACCAAGGGGCAAAAGGATATAATCAATTTATTTTTTCAATTTGTGTAGTCACTACATTTTTGAAATTTTAAGCTCAAATTTTGGGCCCGTCATGCTACAAATAATACTGTAATTATAGGCATATCAAGTTCGCATTGTGATTGTTTAGTAATTATAGGTTCTTTTTCAACTAAGAAATTAAATGAAGAAATTAAACCAATAAGCAGAGATTAACCTTCTCAAAAGTAATTTGTCCCATTCCAGTTTTGTGGAGCGCATGCAGCAGACCCACCATAGAGATTTTACTTAGTTCTGAACAACTTTTAATCATCTGGAAAAAAGATAATGAAGATAAACCTGGATCAAGCGAAAGATCAGCAAACTACTAATACTTTTCTCTGTCTAAGGGATGATGGTTAGGAACACCATAAAAATGACCATAAACCGCGAAATCATATAAGAAATTGATAAATTATGATTTGTTGCAACAGAAACAGTGATAAAAATTACATTAATCGAACTACACAAAACTAAATTGGACAAATCAAACAAAAATTGGAGAAACCTGTATTGTTTTTGGGAAAATGATCACAGGGTAAAGGAGAGGAGAAGAGGAAAATGATCACAGGGTAAACAAAAAAAAAAGTAATGAATAATTGAAAAACTGGGCCTAGATCAAAAGTGAATCGAAAAGGTGGTCAACAATTAGGCGGATTTGAGAACCGGAAATCTTATGGGTTTAATATGAGAACTGTAATTTTACGAATTAAAGAATTACACCCATATATTATAATCAATCTTCCTACACCAAATTAAAACCCAATCTGATTTTTAAAAAAATTACAGATTTAAAATCCAGAGTTTCCACATTTTTACCTTGGCTTTCCTTTCCTCTGCATCGTCTTGAAATTAAATTTTCCTCCTATATCAATGTTATAAACTTTGGCCCCTAAATTTCCTACATTCAAGAACATAAAGCAAACACAAATCTGGATACACCAATAAATAACAGAAACAAATAAATATACAGATTTAAAATTTCTGGGTTTAGCTCCTTCTTCTTTTTTAATAAACAAAACATAAATCGCAGAAACAGAAATAGATTAGTAAATCAATCATCATACGTCGATCAAAAGGAGAAAAAATAAATAAATACAGATCTAAAAATTCTAGGGTTTCAACATGCGTACCTTCTTATTCCTTACCTCTGTATAGTGTTTTTGATTGAACTTTACTTCATGAATTACCGGAAAATATCAAGCACATAAAACTCCGAAAGGAAAACAGATGCGCATGGTTTCTGCGAGAGAGAGTGAGGAGAAGAACCGTAGTAGCAGAAAAGGAGAAAAAGGTTTGAAAAGGTTTTAGGACCACCTTGTTTTTGTTGACCCCCATACACCCCGTAACAAAACCGAGATTTCATGGCCTTCCACTCCAAAAACTCGATCTGGACGTTTCGGACCGTGAGATAACCCTCCCTGATATATCCTGACCGTTTAATGACTATTAAATCTCAAAGTCAAAGTGCATGTCTTTTTATAACAATGATATTTTGTTCGCAGGTGGATATTTTTCGTAGTTGCCTTTGATTTTGATTTCCAATAGATTTTAATCATTCAACTTCAAGAAAAAAACAAATAATGTTCACATTAACCTTATTCATTATTTTCATTGTCATTTTTTTCCTAGTAAATAAACATTGAACCTTGTTGATACTACTAACTTTATAGGTGAGAAGATAACATTTTCTACTACGTCATATATAAGCTAGCTTATAGCATATTTATGTCGATGAAAAATCAGAAACAATTACCACCAGGACCCCCAAATATCATAGAGTTGTACCCATGTTTACGTCTCTTCCAAAATCCATATTTGCGGAACATAATGTCATAACAATCGGTTCTTATATCAAGATTTTTCTTTATTACTGCAGAATTACCAAAGTAACTCGTACCTCCGTTTTCCTCAAGGATTTGCAAATATCGCATAAAACCCGTGTCTTCCATTATATAAGCGTCTGTCGGCAAATGTCCATTTCCCATAGGTGGGACTTGGTTCATTTAGCTTTGCACCTGCTACTCCACCAAATCTGACTAATGCATCGTATGGAAGATGAGTGAAGAGCTCCTTTGGCCTATACCCAATGGGTGTTTTATCGTCATTGCCCATATAATACCACCAGTTCTGACTCTTTTTGTCCTGGCATTGGTATATAAAGAAATTCTATTAATCCCTTTCCATTTGAACGACATCAGTATAGTGAATACAAGATGGAAACAACTTTGAGAACTGAGCTTACAAAAACACTGTGGAAAAGCTTATTATAAAAGTTATTTTCCCAAAATCCAATCGAAATAGTTAATTACCAGAAATACCCAAAAAAATATTTCCCCTCCAGAGTCGGGTGTGGGATTCAAAATTGTTCCAAATGGAACCCGGGTATAAAACCTGTGCAAAACATATTGAAGCAACCTGTATTTTTATAGAAGAATTAATTGGGGATATAGAAACTAATTGGGGGATATAGTTACAGGACAAAAACGGTGTCCCAATAGCAATTCTGGGTGACCCCCTATGTAATTTTTTTTTTAATTCCTAATCTAGCCCTCACTAATCATGTTTAGTAGTTAATAATAATTAGTATATGCTTAAGTATTTGGGGGATAGTTTAGTGTGTGTTTTGATTTTAATTTGTGTGAGTGAGGAGTAGAAGGAGAGGAAAGAAAAATAAGTGGAATTTTTTTTTTTTTTGAAAATGGAAGATGATTGTGATGAGAGAATTGTCATAAGAGGTTGAAAATTTGATTTGTTTCCTTTGAATTCACCATTGTTGCAGCTGAAAAAGCTCGGTGTCGGCATGGTATTCAACCAAAAAACCATGCCGTCATTTGTCGGAAATTTTCAAAAATTGTTTGCCACTATCCAGGGGGGGTTCGGAAATTTTCTAGTTTTGATCTTCATAATGTTGATTTTTTTCGGTTTTGAACAGTACGGCATGGTAATCTAGTTTTCGAGCATGCTGGACTTTTGTTAAAATAGTATTTTGCTTACATTTCTATGCTTAGGAACAAGATGAAAAGTACCTAGAATGTTGATTTTTTCTTCACTTGACTACCGGCATTGACAAGAAATTATCGAGCATGCCAGTATCATGTTCCGGCATAGTATTTTGCTTAAATTTCTATGCTTTGAACAGGATGAAAAGTATCCAGAATGTTCATTTTTTTCACTTGAATACCGGCATTGATAGGAAATTCTCGAGAATGCGGTATCATGTTCGGCATATGGTCTTCATCAATTCCGGCATGGTCTTCATCACTTCCGTTTTGAATTTTTTCTGTTTTAGTCACTCCATTTCCCAGCATGATCAGTTGATATGAAGACCATGCCGGTATTGTTTTCCGCATAGAAAATAAAGCAACATGCTATGCTTGGGAAAGCAATACCGGCATGGTCTTCATATCAACTGACCATGCCTAGTGAAGTGATTAAAACCAGGAAAAATTCAAAAGGAAGTGATGAAAACCATCACGGAATTGATGAAGACCATATGCCGGAACATGATATCGGCATGCTCGAGAATCAATTCCGGCATGGTCATCATCACTTTCAGCATGATCTTCATCACTTCCGAATAAAATAAAAATTCGTTTCCAAAGTGAAGAGAAGAGAATTTGATGTAGAGTGGGGAGAGTTTAGAATTTTAAAGGGAATAGGAAATATTTAGGTTTCAAAGCTCTACCCCTAAATAAGATTAATAAGAAGTGGAGATGGAAATGGGGGATATGATTTTAAGTTTTTGATTTTAATTTTGTGGGAAGGGTATTTTAGTATTTTCATAACCAAAAATAACCCCTTAACACATACCATGGGTTGGGGGAAGTAATTCATATCCCTCAATTAATTCCCATATCCCCAATTAATTGTTCTTTTTATATCCATCAGCCTGTGGAGATACACGTGACAATATAAATTAATTAGTGTGCTTTCACGGGTTGGGATAATTCCTGCAACAAAAAGTGATGTATAATTACTGTCCAATAGCCAAAAGTTCTCGTATAATTATCACCAAAAATCTCAGGAAATACCTATAAACATTTCAAGATTAAAGATTGCACTTAGTATCTGAAAATTACAACAAATCAATCAATATGTGGAAACTGATCCATGATACAAGCTTAATTTTTTTTCATGCACACAATGCACAAAAGCCATCAACCATTTCCCAAAGATTCACCTCAAACAGGTTATGCATTCACTAAATCTAGGCGCACTTTATGCATTATATATATATATATATATTTACATGGCCATAGCTATTATATTATTAACATTATAAGTGATGATTGTTAATTAATGAGTACTTACAGCCCCATCCGGTTTCTATGCTATTAATTGCGTCACGTGGCCCATTCTGAATCCACATTTGAGATGTACTAAATTGGTAATGAGTTACATATGGATTATGTATTCCAAAGCTAGCTTTAGCTACCATAGTGCATCTACGCGCACCCCACCTAACTAGAAGTGCACATTCCTCCCTTTGGTATTGGCCGGTTATTAACCTTGGTTACTAGTGTTTTATATAGCAGGTCCACCGTATATAAAACTGAAAAAACTATTTTTGGAAACATAATTAATTATTGAATTGACATTTCTTTTTCTCTCTTTTCACTTGAGTGTGCATCTTCATTCTCCATTTCTTTTTTTCCATGTTAGATTTACTATCGTTTTGTTATTATCATCGTTACAAAATCCCGATTTCTTATGTCAACCTCTTAGATTAACACCTTTCCGTGATTATGGATTTTGTTTGAACTGATAGTATTATAATTGCAAAATTGAGTTTGTCCAATCTCCATTCTAGTTCAAGAATGAGAAATGCCAGATACTGATGGGATGAAAAAGGAATCTTGATGCAGTTGAAAAATCATCAACACCGGACATGGATATGGATGGACTCATGATAAGACTTCAAAGGCATATGTATGAATATCCATTTATAAATCCTGTTGATTGTTCGCTCTTCATTGTCTCTGTCATTATATGAGAAACTTGGGTTCGAGTTGAAACAAAAGAATTATTCAGAGCGAGTGATTGTATTTTTAAACAAATTTGTAAGAAGGATTGATATCAAGTTGGAAATCATGTATTTGGAGTGACGTTGTCGATACATTTCAAGAAGCTTTAATTACATGGACAAAATGTACTTAGGGCTTATTCAACTTCTCACTTCAGGTAATTGACTAACAAATTAATCTGTAATCATAATGTCTACTTCATATCAACATCTCTGTTTTAGTGAATTTTGAACAAAAAACTCGTTCTGAGAATGAAAGAAGTTAGTAAGAGCAATTTGTCATCTCTTGTAACTACGGTTTATTTTAGTAGTTGGTCGACGGAATTCTGGGGAGGCGAAGTGAAAATGAGACAAAGAGATATTAATTCCATAATTAATAATGATTCCCAAAAAATTCTCTATATACAGTTGATTTTCTTTAAAAGATACTAATAACCAAGGTTAATTGTTAGCCAATACGGAGAGGAGGAATGTGCACTCCTAGTTAAGTGGGGGTGCACATAGATGCACTCCTTTAGCTCCATAATATTCGTTATTTTATTTTATTTTGACAAAAAAAAAGGGCAAATTGAATAAAAAAAGTGAAAGTCACTAGAAGTGACAAATACAAAACACACCAAGGAGAGCTAGATGTTAAACATCACCAATCACTGCCTCCCAGTTACAAATAAGAGTGCTTAAAGAGTACCCATCAAACAATTTAGTGTTCAAAGCCCAGTTAAAAATGGTACACTTGATAGCAATAATAAGCTGATTAAAATTTCTTCTTCTTCCGCCATATAATCTACCATTTCTTTCTTGCCAAATTATCCACCAAACTGCAAAGGGAAGGTAACACAAAAAGTTTCTTCTTCATATTTCTACCTTTTTTGTTCGGCCATTCCCAAAGAGTAGCTTTTACACTGTCAGCAAATACCCAATCATTTCCAAAAGTTGATAAGAAGTAGTTCCAAATCTTTGTAGTTTCTGAACAATGAAGAAAGAGATGCATATTTGTCTCTCGCGTCACATTACAAAACAAACAAATATCTGAATCCGTTTTCCCAGCTTTAAGTAGATAATTTAAAGTAGGAGCGCCTTTGTAACAGAGGGTCCATACCAAAAAAGATACTTTCAATGGGATTTTTGGATTCCATAGTTGTTTATGGGGGAATAAAAGAAAACCCTCCACATCTAAAGAATTATAGCAATTAGCCACACTGAAATCCCCGCCGGCAACCCAAATTCTATCATCTTCTAAATCAGAGTTACGAATAATTGAATTAGGTTCACCAATGATTTGAAGGAGAGATATAATATCACCTAATTCCGACTCATTTAAATTCCTACAGAAATCAGAGTTCCAAGCGTAATCTATAGAACAACATTCACTCACAGTAGCATCTTTTTTTCTAGAAAGTTTGAAAAGGGAGGGGAATAAAGCTTTCAAAGTGTCATTTTCTATCCATCTATCCTTCCAGAACATAACCTTGCTACCATCATTCAACTGGAACTTTGTATTCTTAATTATATGATTCTTAGAGTTTAAAATGCCTGCCCATAAACTATGACCAACCGACTTAGAAGAATCATTAGGAAAAAAAGAGTTAGGGTTACCTCCAAATTTCTGAAAAACTAACTTCCTCCAGAGAGAGTTCTTCTCAGCGCCATATATCCATATCCACTTTCAGTGCAAAGATTTATTGACCAGCTTCAATTTCTTAATACCAATACCACCTTTCTTCTTTGAAAGACACGACGTTGGCCATTTAACCTAGCTTCGTTTATTAATTGTAGCAGTTGAGCCCAGATGAAATCCCTCATAAGTTTTTCAATAACTTTCATAACAGAAACTGGCATTTGGAATAAGGAAAGATAATAAATTGGCAGGCTTGCCAAAACACTATTTACCAACAACAGTCTTTGCCCTTTAGACAGATATCGCCTTTTCCATGTGGACAACTTCTGGTGAATACGTTGAATAATTATGTCCCAAATAGGTATACTTTTGGACTTACTTCCTAACGGAATGCCTAAGTGTGTTATTGGGAGCTCAGCAATGTCGCACCCAAAAAAATGAGAACATAAAAGATCGTTATGATTCGAGCCAATACCCATAATAGCGCTTTTCCTAAAATTAACTCTCAAACCAGATACTAATTCAAAAGCAAAAAGAATGTATTTTAAATTAGATACCTGCTCTATAGAGTCATCTAGGAATACCACCAGGTCATTCGCAAACTGTAAATGGTGAATCACCGTACCACCTGGTGCAACCTTGAAACCATCTATAAGACCAATTGTAGCAGCTCTTTTCAGCATCAGAGATAGAATTTCAGCCACCAGAATAAAGATAAACGGGGAAATAGGATCCCCTTGTCCAATCCGTTTTTGTGACTTGAACATCGAAGTAGCTTCACCGTTGATAAGTATGGAGAACCTTGCAAAAGAAACACACCACCTAATCCAACTTCTCCAAACATGGCCAAAACCACAGTATTCAAAAACCTTGTCAATACATCCCCAATTAATATTATGGAAAGCTTTCTCGAAATCCACTTTGACCAAGATACCAGCTTTGTCTTCCCTAACTCTTGAATCCATAAGTTCTGCCGCAATTAAAATGCCATCATTGATCTGCCTATCACGAATGAAAGCACCTTGATATTATAAAATAATGGAGGGCAAGACTAACTTCAATCTATCAGCCAAACATTTTGAAATAATCTTGTAGACTCCTCCAATCAAGCTTATTGGCCTGAAATTGTGAAGATTTACTGCACCATCGACTTTCGGAATCAATTTCAAGTTTGTACAGTTAAATCTCCAATTTAAAGAGGAAGAAGTTTCAAATTCTTTCACCACATCCATAATGTCTAACTTAATTATATCCCAAGTATGCTTAAAAAATTCCATGGTAAAACCGTCTGGACCGGGGGATTTATTTCTCCTAAAATTCCAAATTACATTTTTTACTTCCTCTTCAGTAAACGGCCTCTCTATGGAGATTTTGTCTTCAAATGCAATCGAAGGCAAGTTAAGATCTCTAAAACCAGGTCTTGAAGTATGCTTCTCAGTAAAAAGAGTAGTATAAAAATCTATAGGCTCCTTCGCAATTTTGTTCTTGTCATAAGTAAGATTACCATCTATAGTAAGACACTTAATACTATTGACCTTATATTTGAAGGAAGCTATTTGATGCATATATTTAGTATTCCTCTCAGCATCCTTGATCCACTTTTCTTTTGCCCTTTGACCCAATTTCCTAGCCAAATCTAGAGTTCGAGAAGCATGCTTAAATATAGCATTCTCTCTAGCCAAAACATCATCAGTGGACAAAGGATAAATTTCTTCGGAACTATCGAAAACATCAATTACTTCTTCCAGAGCTGTAATTTGAGATTGTAAATTACCTAAAGTTTTATTCCAGGCCCTGATGAAGAATTTCGTTGTTTTCGTTGTAAGGTGTTTCTATAGATACGTACTAAATCAAGATAGAAAACAAAAAGATGTTGTTAGTTCCCATTTTTCTTAAAGATAACGAATTACTTCTTATTTAGCGGATATTTAAGCAAAAAAGAGTAGAGGGATTCTTACGTGATGATAAATGGAGTTGCTGGGGTAAGTTTTTCTCCTCCTTTTTATAAGACTAGAAAATATCAGTTCCCGCTTTGTGGTCCTTCGAATATGGACTGTTCCTGCTGGGCACATAATTTCTTTCTGAAGCTCATTAATCTGTATCGATGAATCCTTTGTAGAAGATGAACTTATCTTACTAATGTTTTCTTCTCGAACAAAATAAATTGATTCCATCTGCATATATTTATTCATAATTGTTAATTAAATGGTATTAATAGTTTTATTTCGTTAAATCATTCCTATACAAGCAAATTTGGAATTACAAATCTAATGCCATCATAAAATATGTGAATTATTATCTTATTCCGCATATGTAAATGGTTAATAAAATGGTATGCAATTTAATGCAGTGAGATATGGATAACTAGCTTATACCGATGTCATTTTGTATGTATGGATTCAGTACCTGGATCTTATGATCACTAAGTAATGGATGGTCGAAAGCAGGTTGTTTATAGACGTCGATGCAATCTATAATATCACCCGATTTAGTCTAGAATATAAAAAAAAATTAGAGAAAAGAAATCAAAAGAAAACAACTCAAAATAAAATACATACATGGTTGTTACGCTGAATCTAATTGTACTTAGACTTGCATTATGTAAATAAAACTATTCATTGGAGATAGGAACAATTACCTTACGAATATCGTCCCGATTGGTGGTTTGTTAAGAATCTTGAGTTGTCTTTCAATCTCCATATCTTATTTTTCCAATACATTAGTATAGTTTTTTCCAGCTCTAAATTTGGACAACACACTTAAACATACAACAAGTATCATTAAAGTCTCTACTAAACCGGACTTTGGATGAACCATACTTGATTATTTGTAGTATATGGGATGACTTATTAAAGGCTTATATATATGGTAATTCATATGTTGTAATTAACGAAGTCAGAGTTAAGATTATATCCATGCATCTAGATAATATTCTTTCTAAAGAATATCCATTAGGATTGTGCTGTAATTAATAAGGACTATTTTAGGGAGAACCATTATATCTCTATCTTCATCATATTTAATGATCTCTGAAAGTTTTTCCCACGTAATAGAAATGAATATTAATATACTTGAGGAAATGACTCTTATTTTGTATGCACTCTCTATCAAGTATTCATGTGAATGTGACATAATATTGATTGCTTAATTTAATTTCTGGGAGTTATATACCGAGGGTTGAGATTCTTAGTACATGTCGCTAGTAAGACTATCTGTTACTTAAACTAATCAAATTAGAGTGTCAGGTTAACATTTTTATGATTTTTTTTAAAAAAATATTTAAACTCTGATAAAATTATTCAAAATAATTATTCTAGGTACAATATTTACTTTTTTGTACATTATTCAGGCATAGAGTTGGGAGAGACTCTTTTGGCCCATGAATATATCTTTTTTTTTATAGTAAAAATATTATTAAGAGAGCCTAACTGTTATCCACCTGGGCGGAATCAATTACATTTGAAGTTCCGGTACTGAAATTAGAGTCAATGCAAATTAAATTGAGCAACTTTTGTGTGATGTTGGAGTCTGTGTATGTCTTTGTCCTACCTTTTCTTCCTTCTTTTGCCAAGTAATCAGCGACTTCATTCCCTGTTCTTTTCGTGTGTGAAACCTTGAATTTATTGAAGAATTTTGCCATTTCCTTGAGCTAGTATGTTCCTGCATTGCCAATCCATATTCATATTACCACCTTCCATGTAGTCCTTTATGTCATGATTATATCCTTCCAAGATTATGGTTGTGAGCCCTTTTTGAATAGCCCGTCGAACTGCTTCCTTTGCTGCCATGCATTCCGCCATAAGTACTGATGTTGCCACTATTGAAACTGTATGAGCCGACCCGAAATTGCCTTGTTGATCTCTGTCAATAATTCCCAATCCTACTGCTGTCTCCCCTTCTTTGTAAGAAGCATCGTAGTTGACTTTTATCATTCCTTCTGGTGGTGGCAACCATGGTTGTTTTTCCGCCGTCTGCGGATGCTTTTGCACATTTTTCGTAATCTTGGTAAACACCATATTCTGTACTGTTATTTTATTTTCTATCTTGCTGATCAAATATTTTACAGCCAGTTTATGTTCCGAGAAGACCGTATCACACCTTGCTTTCCATATATTCCAAGTTACGATGCCACACACTTCTACCCAATCTATCATATTCCTATCCCATCCTATGGGGTTTGTGAACTAAGTTTTTATCTAGTCTAGGAGGTTTTGATTATTTCCTATTCTGAATGCTCTATCTAGACCAAACCAGACTGCCCTAGCATAAGGGCATTGCATTAAAAGATGATTAGTGGTTTCCCTATTGGAATCGCACATTGGACACTTATCTGTTTCGATTTCCATTCGATTCGCCAAGATATCTCTCAGTGGAAGACAGTTGGTAGCACATCTCCAAATAAAGAGTTTGATTTTAGGAGTTGTTTGAATATTCTAAATTTTACTTAGGGGGTTTGACACAGACATGGTGACATTTACCTTATCGAGATGGTCATAAGCCGAGCTGGTGGAGAATTTCCCATTTTTGGTAAGGCTCCATCTTTAGTTATCTTCCCCATTTAACCTTGGTCTAACACAACTAATAAGATTGACAGTCTCCTGATCGAAAATTTCGAGCAAAAGAGTGGTGTTCCAGTCCATCCTTATGAAGTCCCACATGTGCCTTATTTTGTTTATACCCAATTCCTCTACCCTCACAGACTCAGAATGAAGAAGGTTCTCCATCCTAGTAACCCATTTTACTTCCCAGATATTGATTTCCGAAGTTAGCGCAATGTCCCACACTCCTAACCTCTTCACATTTTCCAGGCCCGCTCTAATCTCAGACCATGCCACTGATCCTTGTTTTTTAGTATTTCCTTGCAGCGAATTGTTGTTGTGGAAGTAGCTTGATTTGTAGATTTTCTCCCATAGGGCCTCCGGCTCTGAAATCATTCGCCAAGCTAGTTTAGTCTGCATTGCTTCATTTAACAATTTCATTTTTTTAAATCCTAGGCCCCCATGTTTTGTTTTTTTTTTGTCATAAATCCCCAGGCTTTGATATAGCAACCCATTTTCTCCTCTTTTCCCCCCCACCAGAAATCCCTTTGTAGACCCAGTTAAGATGTTTAAAGTTTTAATCGGTATCGGAAAGAACATCATTTGGTAGATAGGCATGGATTCCAACGTAGACTTAACGAGAACTGATCTACCCGCCTGATTAAGAATGACGTTTTCCAACCCTTAAGCCTAGCCCTGAACTTCGCAATCAAATTCACAAAGTTTAGATGTCTCGGTTTTTGGAAAAATAGCGGCGCTCCCAGATAGGTGTCTTTGAGGTTCATTTTTTTCATCCGGAGTGTTCTAGTTAGGGCTCTACTCAGTCTCGGGGAAAGATTTGGAGTATGGAATAATCCTGATTTTTCCAGATTTATCAGTTGGCCAGAAAAATCTCCAAAGTCCTTTAGCAAATTCATAAGATTCCTATATTATCGCATATCTGCCTTAGTGAAGATCAGGATATCGTCCGCAAACAAAAGGTGATTTATAGACGGACTGTTTCTTGCAATCTTAATCCCCGAGATTTGTTTTTTGGACTCTGCATTATGTAGCATTCTTGAGAGAACTTCCATGCAGATTAGGAACAGATAAGGGGATAACGGGTCCCCTTGTCGTATTCCACGCGAGGGGTAGAACACTTTTCCTGGGGTTCCGTTAAGAAGAACCGAGATGGCCGTGGTGCTTATGCATTGGTAAACTAAGTCACACCAGTGATCGGAAAATCCCATTTGCTTGAAGATCTTGATTAGATAGTCCCATTCTACCCTATCGAAAGCTTTTCTCATATCAATTTTCAGACCTTGGTATCCTAGTTTTATTTTTATTTTATTTTTTTCATAGCTTGGGTAATTTCATGTTCTATCAAGATGTTATCAACAATCTGTCTACCCGGTACGAAAGCCGTCTGAAAAGGGGATATGATCGTATTTAGATGCGGTTTTAATCTGTTGGACAAAATTTTGGAGATTTCCTTGTACACCGTGTTACACAAGCTTATGGGTCCAAAATCAGCAAGAGTAGTTGGGTTCTCTTTTTTAGGGATGAGAGTTAGGAATGTTTGATTAATCTCTTTAAGGAGGAAACGAGTTTCAAAGAATTTCTTCACAAGGGAGGTGACTTCACTCCCGACTATGTCCCAGCTTTTTTGAAAAAAGATTGCGGGATAGCCATCAGGTCCAGGAGATTTAGATGGTGGCATTGCAAATATGACATCTTTAATTTCCTGATCAGTGGGGATAGCTACAAGGTTGGCATTTATCTCTTCCGAGACCCAATTAGGGATTAGATTCAAGATTTCTTCCTCTTTTCTCATTCTTCCATTCTGTTCTGACGTAGGTATTTCCTTAAAATGGTGTTTGAGAATTTATGCAACTTCAGATAGCTTTACTTTCCATTCCCCGTTAGCATCCTTTAGCTTAGAGATTTTGTTCCTTCTGTATCGAGTTGCTATTTTTAGATGAAAGTAGGCAGTATTTCTATCTCCTAACTTGATGTCATTATATCTCGATTTTTCCTTCCAGAATTGTTCTTCTATGTTTTTCCATTTGTCTAATTCCATCACTAATTTCTTCCACCGCATTCTAGTCTCAGTATCATGATTGGAACTATGGTAGCACTTTTCGAGTTCTTCCTTCACCTTTCTCAAATTTTTGGTTATGTTACCAAAAACACCCTTATTTCATTCTTTTAATCTCATCTTGAGATTATTAAGTTTAGAAACAACTCTAAAGCCCGGAGATCCTGGTATAAAACTTTCCCAGCATTCTTGGATAAGCGCAAGGAAAGAATCATCTTCAAACAACATAGCCGAGAAACGAAAGGCTTTAATCCCATACATAGACTCTCGGTTAAGCCGAAGGAGGATAGGACTGTGGTCGGATCCAATGGGAGGAAGGTGAGTGAGAAAAGAATCTGGATAGTTGTTTAACCAGTCCGCATTGGAAAGAGCTCTGTCTAGTCTTTGTTCTATATTTTCTTCTGTTCTCTGGTTAGACCAAGTGAATTGGTTCATTCCTTCGAATCCTAGGTCCATCAGACCCGTTTCATTAATTAAATCCAACACTTCAGTTACCTACGAATTCTGACCTTCAGTACCTCCTATTTTCTCAGATGGGCGGAAAATAACATTCAGGTCCCCTAAGACGACCCAGGGCATACTTTCAACCCTATGGGCCACATTATTGATGAACTTCCAGGGTTCAATCTTGGACCCATGATACAAACTCCCATAGAAGAAAGTGTACAACATTTATTTTTTGGTATTGTCATCCATTATGAGAGCGTTTATCAAATTCTTATTGCTCTGAACCACTTCTAGAGCGACATTCTCACTCCATCCTAGAGCTAGACCACCCGCACTACCAACTGGCGGGACTAACCACCAATTATGTAGTTGACATCTTTTAAACAAGGAAATCACCGATCTATCCTTCGCCTTAGTTTCAGACAGGAAAACAATATCAACTGAATTAGAGAAAACCAAGTTCACTAGGGTATCCCTTGGTTGTTTTTTTGCTATCCCCTGGCGATTCCATGCTAGGGTATTCACCATTTCCCTAAACCGTAACAACCACTCGGTCTTACCGGCCCAAGTCCACTTCTTAGTAAATATATTTCGGGCCCAATCGTCTACCTTGTAGCTCTCCCTAGAGTCCAAGAGAGCACTAATCCAAATCCACTTATCAGTACCCAAAAATTTAGTTCCACTATAGTCACTCTCACTCGAAACCCAAAACTTTAATCACACTCTGATCCCCCCACAGAACTCCCCTACAAGGGCTCCTACTCTTCCTATTGTCAGAAGGTTGAAAAGCGAGATTGCACAGCGACAAATCTCTAGAATTAGTGTTAATTTTCTTAAAAGTTCTGTCAGCTTTCACCCTCCATAGGTACTTAATTAGACTATATTTTTTTAGGTTCAAAAGGTCAACTTTATTACACTGATGTAAATAAATGTAGCAACTAGTCCTAATGGGAGCTAGCTTGATACAAAAATACGATCTACTTCTCCTATTAAGACCTTTGAAACTAAAAAGTATACTAAATAAACTTAAGATAACAGTGTATGCATCAGTAGTTTTGTTCTTTTCTTCATTTCTTTCGTTTTCCAAAAAGTTGTTGACGCCCTCCACTATAAAATTCTTCCACGTTGTTACCTACTTTTCTTCATTAATTTTCCTACCAGTACTACTATTTCATATCTGTTGTTCTTCTTTTTCCTTGCTCTTAACCTCCTAGTTCTTTCCCTTAACTTGTAACCGATTCACTTCTTGTTCATCATTATCCTTGTACTCAATCCATTTCTCGTAACCTTGCTGCAGCGTTACTACAATCACATAACAAGTAGTCACATTTGAGCAAAATATAATATGCAATCTCCAAAAATTACGGTTCTCATTCTTTATTGTCACAGGCCTAAGATTCTGAAGTATGATTTCTTGAAACCGTTGGCTATTTGGGCTCAGATAGTAATACATATTTTTCAGAATTAAAGTACAGTGGTTTTCTAAATAATTTGTGATCAAGAGCTTAAGAGTTTTTTGGTTAGAAAACGAAGTTACAAAGAAATGATGTTTGGAGATATATACATGAGTAGCTGAGGCACCAGAGTGTGCGTAGAGAGACGCAGATCCATCGATCTGAACATTTTCAATGGGTTCAAGTAGGTCAGTCGTTGCATCAGCCAGTAGTTCGAGATTGTTAGGAATTTCTGGGTTTGCTAGGGGATAGAATTGGTGTGGTAGGTAGTTCACATGCATTTCAGAAAGAGAGTCAGTTTGATGTAGCTGTTCCATCATCAGTTTGTCTATTGGTGCAGTCTTCTTAATTCTCCTTGGGACCTTCTTAACTCTTCATCTAGTTACATTGTTGTATTGTTCGATAACTTCATCAAGTTCATTAGTGACCACCGATTCTTTTGTCTTTGATGGAGCTTTTCCTCTACCTCTAGCACCTCTCGGAACTGCCAGTTTCTTACCCGGGACCGTGATTGTATAATCTCCATCGATAATTTGAACTTTCTTCCCTTTTCTGATAGCTGTTGCTGCAACAGTTGTTTGTATTTTTTCACCAAAAATCTGGCTCATTACCATCTGTTGAGCTGCTAACTCTTCCGGGCTATTCATAGCCACAGCAAACCCCATAACTTCCGAGTAGTTAGCCTCCGGAGAGCCTTCGATGTTGATTGATGATGATGCGTGCAGTCCGATAGGTGTTCCAACCAGGATTGGTTGTTGATGGGATCGTGTAAAGAAAACTCGATTAGAATCCATCCACTGATTAACTTGCTTAGGTTTTTCTCCTTGTTCCATCCCGTAAGAGCCAGCAGCCATACTCATAGGAGCCAGGTTGAGTTCTAGATCAGAAGGGTTTATAATAGAGGTTTGTTGAGTTGGATCGAAGAAACCCGGTCCAAAGTACGAGTTGGGAATAATACCCGGTTTAGAAAAGCCAGGTGGTAATGATAACGATTCAGGTAAATGAGTCAACTCATCGACCGAGTTGTCTAGATAACTCGCCTGAGCAGTGACCGACGAGTTTCCGATTCTAGTAAAATCCATAAGGCTGATTGATAAAGAGATCGGTGTAGATTTTTGGGTATTGATTGAGAAAGATATGGGTGGAGGCATAGATAGGTTGGAGCCAGGTTCGGATCTACTGGCTGCTCCCCAAATATATTGCCTCAAACGGCCATAATCATATCTAGTTCTTTTTTGAGACTATGGAAGATCTAAAGTTGAAATCGGGCTTGACTGCCTGTTTCTGATCCTTGGATTTAGACCAATACCATCAGTAGGTATGAAGATTTGTTGTGATTTCGTCATCTGAGGAGGTACCGCAGAAACTTCTTCCGGTATTATCTCTGACAAGTTCATCGCAAAGGCTGGGGTTGTATTGATCAGGGGTTGAACTTGAAGACCATTGAGATTATCAATCATCACCTGTGGAACAAGTTGCGCTGCACCACATCTCTCAGCCGGGTGATCTATCTTCCCGCATATAGAGCAAAGTCTTCTTGGCATCTTATCAAACCACAGGTCGACCTTTATTTCTTGGTTGGCTATTGTCATCTTCACTTTTATGGGAAGTATTTTTTTCATATCCATCTTCACTAATGCACGAACATATCATCTTCTGTCGGCCGAGAAACCATCTTTTGGGTCCATAATTTTGACTTCTTCCCAGATTCTTTCATCTACCTTCTCCGGTAACCCGTTGAAATGGTGTTGCGGAAGTAGTTTGTTAAGGTTAGCCCACATGTATTCGTATCTCATACAGATTTCAGCCGGCGGAACAGTGTCGTTATTCATCCGAGTTTGCATCAGATAACCCTTGAACGGCCATGTACTTCCCCTTACGACAAATCCCACATCATCTCTTGATTTTAACGTGATTACCATTCTATTTTCTCCTCTATTCTCACATAGCACATGAAGAACAACCGGTTCATATAAAAGGCCAAACACTTCCTTACAGTCTGCGTTGATGGTGTTTTGAGGGTACAGGTAAGGACAGTTGAGCTTGCCAATTACCATTTGTTGGAGATTTTCATAACACTTAGCAGTTGTTTCATCATATATCACCAGAGTTGGTTCAATATGTTCGAGTAGGGTAAGATTGATAGCCATTTTACCCGACATAGAAGAGATCTCATCGGGTAAAGAGGTTTCCATTTTCAGCGGAGAAAAAGAGAGAATATAACTTGTTATTTTCCAGAGTATTTTCCAAAAATGGCTGAGACAGTTTGAGATTTTCTGCAGCATTATATCAATGAAAATCTTCCACGATAACCATATATGTCCCCCCAACTCCATTAATATCATTGTATGGTGGTTACTGCAACACATTAAATTTTAAGCAAGTGCAGGGATGGGTTTTGAACGAAAGGGATGGTTTGCCGGATTTTTTTGGGGATGAAAGATTCAGTTGATTAATGGTTCAAAAGAAGATCTCGAAGTACACTGGAGTTGCTTTGAATTGGCATTAATACCGTTGAAAATGTTCATATTGACCGGATCATTGTTTCACAGCTCCACCCTGTTTCTCAACACTCAGGAACAGAAGAGTTAGTTCATGAGAAGACACTTAACCATATCTAGGATTAGGTGAAGAAAAGGCTGAAGAAGTAAAGACTTAGTATTCACCAACCCAAAAAACAAAAGCAAAGTGGACAAGTTACTAAAGAGCCAGAGTTATAATCAAGAAGACAAAATCACAAAGAAGCAAAATATGAAAGAAAAAACGACAGGAGTAAAGGATTAAAGTTTGAAGAAAACCAGATAATCGACGTCAAAGAAGAAAAGGTCAAACCCTAAATTAGTCAAACGCAACGGCCAGAGTCAACCCATAAATATATCTTTCTGGACAATGATAGTCAATTTTTATTTTGAAGAACTTTATTTTTAATTATCTAATGAAAAAAGTGAATAACTAGCTAGTTCTTTTTACCAATTTTTATCTGGAGAGTGTCTGACGCGTGTGCCAAAAACTCGAAGCTACTGCATATCCCATAATTTTCTCCCCACATTCCTCCCCCAATAGGCGGCATCAATACCCACCATGAATATTTCTTTGTACCCCACCCCTAGTGAAAACATGAGAGCCACTATAATTTGATATGTGAGCGTGGCTGCGTGGGTGCAAGTTGGGGGAGGATGTTTTGGGGTACTACGCATTTCGCCAGAAGAAAAAAAATATATTATATAGGAAGATCAATAACTTTAGATTGAAATCAGTCCAAAACCTCAACCTTACATTCACACTAACTACTGACTATGTAATACTCCCTTCGTCTCTATTATAAAGGCGGAGAAGTAGAAATCTCTTCAAATAAGAAATTTTTTGGTTTTCCTAATTTTTCCTCATTGTACCTGATTTGCCCATATTAAATATTTGTGTTAATTAATGAATATCTTAATTCAAAGAGTTTATGTCCCACTAAACAACATAAATATAGGAGACAATTTGGCTAAACAATCTTGGGAATGACTATAAGCAATAACTTTGTTTTGCTTATACCCATGTTTCCATTTTTTAAATGAGGGTATATAAGGAAAAAACATCATTGGAAACTGTTTTCTGCCTATATAAAGGGACTAGAAAATTTTACTTCTCCGCCTATATATAGGGGACGGAGGGAGTAACTAACAGTGTGTTTGTTTGGGAGAGTAAGAAGAGAAATAATCAAATTACAGGGTAATATGAATAGGAGTACATGGAATCCATTCCTTAACTGGAAATATGGTATTCGTTTCATGTTTTCTATCAAAGGAATCATGACAGGGAATTTACTATATATTACGCCTTGAACAACCTCCAATAAATTTGAAAAACAACTTTGGGTTATTGATCTTTAATTTCCTCAAATAATTGTAATAGGTTATGGATTCAAGAGAAGGTTTTATAAAATCCAGTTAATTCTTAAACCCAGCTGATTGGATAAAATCTTGATTGAGTGTTTATTTCTAATTTCTAATCAAGATATGTTAGTCTTTTACAGTTGTTTTCCCTCTAATCGAATTCCATTTTATCCACTCAACATCGCAATCCAAATTTGACTTTTGGAGGTAATCCAATTCCTAGAATAATTGAATTAGGATATTTTACTGCGTGTTCCTTTCAGAGAATCGATCAAATTACCTTGTAATTAGATTACTAGATTTTTGATTCTCCCAAATGAACACGCCATAAATACGAGATGGGTAATTATAGGTGTATACAAACCCGTTTAAGCCACCATATTTTTTTTTAAAGCATGCATTTTATTAAGTTAAACTGGGAAAACACGTGGGAATGAGCCACAACATTATTTATTTTTGATACAAGAAGAAAATTTATTTATAGAGAATGAATGGTTACAATTGATTTTTCCCTAAGAATTACATCTTCAATTTCATGAGGAACCCCTCGTCATACTCAAAAACAGACATAGTAGTTTTGGCTTTTTATGCCAGAAAATTTGCTACACCACTTTTAAATATCCTAAACAAGACTAAAAGACCAACCAACATGATTTTCCAAAATATGCTTTATGTCGAGAATTAATCTGTGATTCCTCCAATGAACATAAGATGTTTGTCCATTGATATATTTAAATAAAGCCTAATTATCAGACTCAAAAACTACGGATGCTAATCCTTTGCTTATAGTCCAGCACACTGCATCATTCATCGCAAGGCATTCCAGCTGTTCCACTTCATAGTATTCGATCAACCCTCCATCAAAGAATCTACCTTTTGCTCCTTTGCAATCACCTGCAAAATCTCTCATAATTAGTCCAATGCCACTCTTAAGAGTTTCTTTGACAAAAAAGGCTTTCAGGTTAATCTTGAAGAAATCTCTGGCTAGGGGACTCCAAGCTGGTACCTACAAATCAGAGGGGCTAGAAGACACATAATAACTATTAAGAGATAAACAATGACTACTTAGACTCATGATTCTTTCAGTAGAGATTCCTATTAAGCTTGACATTTTGAAAAACAAGTCTACACCTATCTTTCCATATAGACCAAATAGTTATCATAAGATGGTAAAGATTTTTCACAAAATCACCATTTCCACCTACCTGCTACTGATAAGCAGTATCGAACCAACTCAAAATCCAGCTTAACAGATTATCATGCCTAGTCAAAACATTATGCATTTTCACATTAATTCATATCCATATAGATTTAGCATATCGACATTCCATAAAGAGATGATAAGATGTTTCTAAAGTGGAATTAAAAAATTCACAATGAAGATCAATATCATTTATATATATATAGAAATCTTACTCCTAGTGGGAACAATGTCTTTCAAGCATTTCCAGACAAAAAATTAAACCTTATGTGGAAGCTTAGTTCTTCGTAAAACTATCCACACAGAGTTGGGAATCAGTTGATTTCTAACAATTGCATTAGTTCTACTACTAAGGATGTTATAGGAACTCTTAACATAGAAAGCTCCCTTTTTATCTGGAGTCCATATAAGAGTATCAACACCCATCTGAGGGACATGCATAGAAAGAATTTTAGAGGCAGTTTCAACATGAAAAACATTATTGATTAAAACAACATCCCAAGTTCTTGTACCAGCTATAAAGAGATCAGAAACCACAATAAGAGTTTGAGTGATAGCCAAACCTACAATTGGAATAAAAGGAAATTCCGTCCCAACAACCCAACAATCTAACCAAATATGGATTTTGGTGCCGCATCTAACACACCAAAAAATATTATTTTTGATAATGTCTCTGCATTTATGTATACCCTTCCAGATCCAATAACATGTGTCACTAATCTTGTCTTGATTTAGGAAACTAACGTCTCTGAAATTTTGAGCCTACATAGTTTGAACCCACAACTCATATCTTTTAGTATTGAGCTTCCATGCCAGTTTACGGATGAGAGCTTGGTTAAACAATTCTAGATTTCTAAAGCCAAGGCCACATATTAGACCAAGCAATGAACTTAATACCTTTATTAGCACTATGACCCCACCAAAAATTCCGTTGGAGTGAATCCAATTTCTTTATGAGAGTAGATAAGATTTTAAAACACCCCATTTGATAAGTTAGCTGGGAGTTAAGGATATATTTGATCATAGTGGACCTACCATCCTGGTTTAAAGAAACACTTACCCAATTTTTAAGTCTAGCTTCAAAGAATTTGGCAATAGGATCAAAAGATTTCAGTTTAGAATGACCAAGTAAAAGAGGAGCTCCTAAATATTTTTCAGAATCATTAACAATAGTCATATTAAGTTCTTTGGCTAGATTATCACAAGCTTCAGGACTAAGATTACCACTTATAATGCACACACGATTTATTAAAATTTAATAGTTGACTAAAATACTTACCAAAATTATACAAATATCCAGAAAACTGTCAATATGATTCAACTAGCATCACCAAAAATGAGGATATCATCTGTAAAAAGTAAATTTGTTATAGGAGGAGCTCTCCTGACAACTTTCACACCACGAATGACACCATTTCTCTCCGTATGCATAAAACTTCTAGATAAAATTCCATGACAATGATGAAAAGGTATGGAGACAAGGGATCTCCTTGTCTTATACTCCTAGTAGGATTAAACTGTTCACAAGGAGAACCATTGAGAAGAACACTAATACTAGTGGTAAACACACATTGGAAATAAGGTTGCAAAAGGTTTTACTAAAACCAAAGTTTTCAAGGACTTTAATAAGACGAAGGTCCCATTCAAGCCTGTCAAATTCCTTTGAAAGATTATGTTTTAAAGCCATAGTGCTAGAAACTCCCTTTTTTACGTTTCATGGTATGAATCATTTCATGAGAAATGATAATATTGTCATTAATAGACCTACCTGGAACAAACGCAGCTTGATAAGGAGAAATAAGTTTCTTCAATAGAGGCCTAATCCTGTTAGCTAGAATTTTAGACATAATTTTGTAAGAAACATTACAGAGACCTACTGGTCTAAAATCAGGTGGCAATTTAGGATCCTTGGTCTTAGGAATGAGAGAAACGTAAGTTTTGGTCAAGCTTTTAGGCATAAAACCACATTCAAATAATTTTTTATCTCTACCTACCAGATCCCATTTGGATTGATAGAGTCCAACTTGAAACACATCATGACCTAGAGATCTCCAAGCAGGCATACTCTTCACAACATTTTCAATTTCATCATCAGTCGGCATTGTAATTAAAAACTCATTATCTACATTAACAAGTATAGCAGGAATAATATCAAACGCATCATCAATTAAGCATGAATTAGAGGTAGTAATGACATTTTGAAAATGAGAAGTCAGAATATTACTAATATATCTAAGGATGCACAAGAACCGATCTAGAGTCCCTGTACCGGTCTGGAACCGAAAGAATCAGATTGGAACGTACCAGAACCGGAGTGAACGGCAAAGGGACCGGTTCTCAGATTTCAGTCCCGGTCAACACCAGGTACAGGGACCGGTTCTGTGGGAAGTACTGGTATGTACCGGCTTGAATGTCCTGGTGAATAATAGACGTTAGATATTTTAATTGGAATTAATCGTGGCCATATATCCTAGGTATAGATAGTCACTTTATCTATCTGAGCATCGACTACATCCCTCATTCTTCTTCTTTTTTCTCTCAAAATTGAAGAACAGAAAAACCATTGTTCTTCTCCATCTCCATCTCCATCTTCATCTCTGACTCTGACTCTCTATCAGATTCACCATCACTGCCAAGTACCACCGCCATCATCAACATCTCCTTCTTCACTACCACTGTCACCGCCATCATCAATAAACCTAATTTCGATTCACACCCATCAAGATTCATGAAACTCTGTATAGTCAGGATCGATGAAACCTCGCAAATAAGATGTGCAATCTATGACTATTTTTTTTTACAGTTATTAAAAATTAGGGATTTAATATTACGATTTTTTTTTATTTGAATTGATCTCCTGTTAACAGGGATTTGATATTTTGCTTTCAATTTAGTTACAAAATAGAGATGTAATACAGGTTTGAGTGTCAATTTTGATATGTATTTCGAAATGTTGGTACCCTAATTACAGAGCTCATTTAATCTGTGAAAATATGCTTATTTTGATGTTGTTTCTAATACGTGCAAATATGCTTATCAATGAAAGTATGGGATGAGATTGTGAACAGATTTATGTTTTTTTTTTTAATTTACTACTAGCCTTTGGGCAATTTTGTTATCCATACTAACGTTCACATCAACTTAATTTTTGCTGCTTCTCTTACATTTTGGATATTGATATAGGTTTACAGATTCTAACTTAATGGAGTAGGTAAAAACCCGGTACCGGTCTTGTACCGGACGAGGTACAGGTACCGGTCCTTAAAATGAGGTACCGATCAACACCAAGTACAGAGGCCAGTTCAATAAGAGAACTGGGCCGTACCGAACCATGTGCAGCCTTACTAATATCAGACATGTCACTATACCAAGTACCAGCACAATCACAAATAGTATTAATATTATTAGTATGGGCTATTTTGAGTTTCCTCCCCTCCCAAGATCGCTAATTAGCGTTTCCTCCCCAAAAAGATTGAAATTAGTGTTTCCTCCTCTCGTTACTTGTTTCCCTCCATTGTTCAGTTAGCTGAGTCAGCACCTGAGCATGCGTGGCATAAATTGTACAGGTGCTTCGCGATCTTCCAAAAATACCCTTAAACCTACATCCTCTTTCATATATGTTCTTCCCCAAATTTTTTTTATTTTTACTAAAAAGGTCAAGATTTATAAAAAAGATGAGTTCTATCACAAAAACTGTGGAGAAACTCAAGAAAGAGATCAGTGAATCACTGCATCCCAATTACAAATAGAAGGAAACATATATGCTTTAAGAGTTGTTGTTTATATAGGTACCTTGGAACACTTAAGCGCTACGTGAAGAATAAAGCACGACCAGAGGGTTCAATAGCGGAAGCGTACATTATTAATGAATATTTGACATTTTTCTCATTGTATTTACGTGGGATTGAAACTAAATTTAATCGCCCGGAACGAAATGATGATAAATCGGATGATAGTCAACAACGCAAGGGAAATCTGTCTATTTTTTCTCAGGATGTCCGTCCCTTCGGTGCAAAAGCTATAAAATCACTGACCCTAGAAGAACGATAACATATACATTGGTATATACTCGATAATTGTGACGAGGTGAAACCATATATGGAGTAAGTGACTCATCCTATCTTCTAATAATTATTGTGGCTCTGTTGTACATTAAATATTTTCATTAGCATCAAAAAGTTTTCTTATTTATCTTTGCCAATACAGTGAACATTTAAATGTGCTGAAAGTAGAATCAAATGACAACTTGTTACAGAGGCATCGAAAACTATTTCCTGAGTGGTTTCGGAAGCAGGTAAGTAATTTATTTTTACTATTAACGATCCTATATCATTATTGTAGTACTACATGTTTTAGTTGGTATTATGTGATATGTAGTCCTCTAGTGATCAACATACATAATTCTTGTAACATCCTCTTTAAGTTTTGGAACTTCCACTACAGTTTGTGCTCTGCAATGCATTAAAGTCGTCTTAACTATATACTAGCGAAGTTTGTTCGGTAGTGTTCGTAGCTTCTTAATTCTTAAATATCATTTTGAATAAGATACATATTTATTCATTTCTAATTGAAAGGTCCCTGCATGAGATGATCTCATTTTCTAGTTTAGTTAAATTTCAAGTGATTCCTTCTTGTGTTTTAAATTGCACAATCTCGTCAGAAAAATAAAACATATTGTTAATAGGTGTAGCACTCAGCAAGGATCAACAATATATATGCCTTAACACCAAGTTAAACCCTAAATAGCTAACTAAGATGAATTCCAAGCAGGGTCCCAAATTAGAAAACATATAAAGAAAGTCCATGGCACTGGTCAAGCCTGTAAGGTTGGACTTGTAAACTTAAACATCACATTATCTCATTTGTGGCTATTTCTTAGGCAGTTTCTTAGGCAGGATTATTATCTGTATTTGGTTTTTCTATTTATACTTATTGAATGATGATTGTTAAGTGCCCAGCATATAGTTAGGCGTGGATCAATATATGAATTACAGAAAGATACCTAGCCCTCACATTAGTTATGATTTTTCTTCTAACAAAGGGGTCTCCACATGTAATTCCCTTACTAGTAAAACCCAGACCAACAAACATAAACATAAATATGAAATTATGAATGCAATCCATGCTAAACACGGACCTTCAAGGATTCTATATCATTGTTATTTAAAAATAATAATTTCACTTTCTATATTGTTTCTTTTTTCTTCTGAAAATGTGCAGATCGGAAAATTGTATTATGAAAAGTTTCCGGGTGTTAGTGATGAATTGCATTCGTTAGCACAGGGTGTTGAATCTCGCGTAAAATCATTTTCTTCTTGCATCTATAATGGAGTTCGATTCCATACCAAACAACGTGAACTTCGTCGAACGACCTAGAATAGCGGATTGGTAGTAGATGGGGAACACAATAGAAATCCAATTGAATTCTTTGGTAGCTTGCAAGATGTTATTGAGTTAGACTTTTTGTATGGCTACCGAGTTGTGTTATTTAAATGTGATTGGTTTGACGTAACTCCTGGAAGGACAAGAATTCAAAAGGATTATAATTTGACATGTATAAATACTAGTAGAATGTGGCACAACAGTGATCCTTTCGTTCTTGCATCACAAGCGCAGCAAGTGTTCTACCTAGATGACTACAAGCATGGACCAAATTGGAAAGTGGCTCAAAAAATGCATCATAGACACATATGGGATGTTCCTGAAATGGATATCAATGAAGTACAACCAGAAACAGAAAAAACAATTGACGAGGCATATCACCAGAACAAAGAGGCTCCATTGCTATTATCCACTGTTCAGGAAGATGATAATGAGGCAACTGTACTTTATAGAGATGATGATGTTGAACTCGAAACAATAGATGCTGATCTTGTTCTAGATGAGGATGTCATAGATGATGATGATGAGGAGGAGGAGGAAGAAGACGAAACATTGTTTAACTATAACAATGATGTGGTAGAGCCTGAGGATAGTGTACCAGAAGAAGATGACTCGGATCTAGAATATTAGTTTGTTACTGTTATTTTACTTGAAACTTAATATTTTTTGCTAGTTTACTTTGAAAATCGATAGATATTCATTTTATGACTATTTTTGCTCAAACCGGGTAAGTAATTTATGACTTTGCCTTATTATTAGTTTGATTAAATTATTTTAAAATTTTATTTCGCTTCTTTTTTTTTTATATATATATTTTCATTGAATTGTGATTCGATTTTATTATACAGATTGTAATATTCGTATATTAAGTATGAAGCAATCCTTGAATGGAAAAGTATACAAAGCATTAATCTTTGATGAATTCTGTAGAGATGGCATTGTTGATTGGGCGGAGAAGTTATCTGGCCTGTCTCTTAATGTTGGAACAGAAGGAGTCAAGAGTCTCTTATAAAGTAGGATCATCGCTTTTCTGAACGGATTGTAGAAGAATGGAGTTCTCATGTCTTTGACACTAGCAACAGCCAACCATACTTCGAAAAACGAATTGTTGCTTTGCACGGCAATTCCGAGAGATTCTTCTTCATGGAGTACATCTCATTATGCATCGGATCTATGAAATTGTATATGGTGCCAGTATTATCATCAAACGAGTAAAAACCAACAAAGGGAACAAGCTTGCTCTTGGCGGGTATACATCAGGAAATATTGAGCGATTTCTTCTAGAGACGGAACGAAGTTGTGCGAAATCCTTTGGATTTAGATAACCATCAGCTCCACAATGTCATTACTAAGAATGGCCCAAGGCGAATCATCTATGAAAGTTTTGTTCAGTTTCTCTGCCAGCTCTATAAATTTATAATCTTCTTCTTTGTCATCTCTGCTTAACAAATTTACTATTTCCCTTTTCTCACCCGTCCTCCTACAGATTTAAAACAATGCATATTATAAGAATACTGAACATTTACTGTTGAATAATAAAATAAGGAATATGTAAAGGACATGGGAAATTTTCGGGTGTACCTGATATGCGTAGGAATCATTATCCAATTCCCAGAGGTCCATGGGTTTGGTAGCTTCGGAAACGGCAAGACAACTGTAATACCATCATATTATACTTGAAAAATATAGAGGGACTTATCCTTTGTCAATGTGTAAAACACACAACCCCTTTTAAGAGCCATATCTTCCGCTGAGAAAGATGCTCTTGTTCGTTCTCCAATGAAGAGTACATCATCACCTAAGCTCTTCACCTCAACCCAAGCAGGCCCTAAACTGAACCTACCACGTTTGGCAAAACTAAACTCAAAAGTTGTTGGTAACCATTTGAAACGACCATTAGGGAAGCAATCGTGTTCATGATAGGTAGTAGAAATTAATTATCACTATAATGTCCAAAAATTTTGCCGTTGTAAATCTATTTTTCACTAACAACTATTTTTTGTCACAAACATATAAGTAACCCTAACAACAAGCTATTTCGTCAGCGGAAATTTTTTGTTGTGTCTAAAATTTTATCACTCTAAAACATTCTTTCCAGCGACTATTCTTGTTCGTGGCAAAAAAACACGCTAGCATTAACATTTTATTTCTCACCTAAAGTTTATATCGTGGCAAAGTATTTTAGATGCCAAAACAGTTTGGTGACAAAATCTTGTCCCGTCGCAGTTAAAAGTTTTCAACAACCATTGGATATTGTCACCCTATATATATTTTAACGAGAAAATGAAATAGTATTTACAAATTATTATTTTTGCGACGAGCATTTATCATTGTCAGTATAAGTAAAATTGGTGACTGGCGAAATTCTCGCCGAACAAATCATCAACGACGGAGGAATTCACGACAAGTTTCGGTTGTCATCCATGCTTTCGGTAACAATTGTAAACACAAAATATTTTTTTGCCGCAAAAAGAATATTTATACTAACAATTTTGATATTCGTCACAAGTGAATATGTTTCATGACTAAAAAAACTTTGATGGGAAAACATTTGTCACTAAAGGCCCATTTTCTTGTAGTGAGATGTCAATATCCAACTGTATGTTTATTACAGTTTGTATAGGATTATAATTACCAACCGTAACTCTGTTACAGTTTGTTTATACTATTTTATTACCAACCGTATCTTCATATATGTTTTCGTTTTGTTGCCTCGTTTAGACTAATGTTGGTATATTTTTGCCCAGGTCATTTATGTTCCTCCCCTAATGGATGAACAACCTTGAGCAAATGAAATTCTCACCCAAGATTCTAGCTTTCACTATTTAAACGATGAGACATGGAATGAGAAAGAAGATGCAAATAAGTGGGCTAGGGAACGAGGCAAGTTGATTAAGTGTATCATAGTTTGTAATAGTACCACTAGTGATATTGCCTTTCAAATGGTTTGTGAGTGTAGTGGACAACATAGAAGTCACGCAAAAAAAGTACCGTGCATGAAGCAAAGACAAATAGGAAGATGACTAATTTCTCTAAGAAGACACGATGCCCCTTGAAGCTCCAATTTAAAAGGAACGCGACAAAAAACTGGTTTTTGGAGAAAGTTGTATGCGGTAGTCATAACCACCCTATACCGAAAAGTTTTCTAACACACTCTTATGTTGGCTTCCTTACTGAAGAAGAAGAGAAGATCGTAGAGTCATTGACAAAAATTCGTATGAAGCCCATTAATATCCTCGTTCACATAAAGGAAAGAAACCCACAAAATGCTTCTACTTTGCCTAACATCTACAACGCAAGAACAAAATTGAAGAACAAGAAATGGAAACAAAGGAACGAAATGCAACAATTAAGGAATTTGGGGGAGACGCATAATTACTCGGTTTTCCACGATAAAGATGAGAAACGACGAATAAAATTTATTTTATTGGCTCATCCCGAGTTTGTAAAGTTGGCACGGTGCTCTCATCAAGTGCTTCTAATGGATTGCACATACAAAACGAACAAGTTTGAGATGTCGTTGTTGAACATTGTCGGGCAAACTTCTACAAATGCTCCTTTTAGTGTTGGCTTTTGCTTCTTGAAAAATGAGCTCGAAGAAAGCTATGTGTGGGCATTAAACCAAGTGAAGCTATTCTACGTAGAGGGATACACTCCAAAGGTGATTATTACCGATAAGGAACAAGCTTTGTTGAATGAAATAAAGAGGGTTTTCCCAGAAGCTCATAACCTTCTTTGCACGTTCCACTTATGGAATAGTATTGAAACTAAGTGCATGCACATTTTCCATCCAACCAAAAAATATGGATAGAATAAAGAAACTACCGTTACATCAACAAGAGGAATCCAAGGAGAAATATAAGAAGGATCACAAGTTAGCGGAACTAAAATGGGATAGTTTCAAAATGGAGTGGAGAGCCTTGATACATTCTATCACCGTGGATGAATATGATGATAGAGCTCGTATGTTAGTGGCTCATTGGAAAAGAAGTTATCCAAGTGTTATGAAGTATTTGTTGGATAATTGCTTGGATCCGCACAAAGAGAAGTTTGTAGCGGCGTTCAATAACCAATATAGGCACTTTGACAACCAAGCTACAAGTACGGCGGAGTCATCTCACAACCGGTTGAAGAAGAAACTTCATAGTTATAATGGTGGGTTAGTTACGTTATTCGAATCCATGGATGCATATTTCCACCGTGATCATGATAGATTTACAGAGTCTTTTGAAAAAAGCAAAGGTAAACTACACACCAAATGGTTAGACAATTCGTGGCTAAGGGGAATTACATTTCAAGTTTCACACCGCGCAATTGATAAGATAATGTATGAAGTAAAACATTCTGAATTGGGGGATTATGAAGAAGAATGTGTTTGTACAAACATGACAAGTTTGGGACTCCCATATCGGCATGTTATAGCCACATACCAAGACAAAGTGATCCCTATTCAAAATGTTGATCCTTTTTGGCAACAATTATCATTCCGTGAAACAATAATTGATCGAGATTTCGGAGGAACGTTTGGCTATACCGAGATTGGAAAAGCTCTAGCCGAGAAATATGCTACACTAAGCCGGGGCCAAAGGAAAATATGGTTGAGTAACTTGAGAGAATTTGTATATCCACAATTTAGGTTTGATATCAAGGAACCACAAAAAGGGAAGAGTAAGGGGAGGCCTCCTAACAAAAAAAAGAGGTACGTAGGAAATAAAAAAGCAAGGGAATTGGCGGAAGAATCAAAGAAAAGAGATCCTTCGGGTTATAAATGGTTGAGAAAGCAATATGAAGCAAAGGATGAGATTGAAGAGGATGATGTTCAAGGTAGAAACAAATGAAAAAGAGGTCAGGCGGATAAAGGAGAACCAAGCCGTCGAAATGTACAACAAAAATGTATCGAGCTTCCTACTCAAGAAAGCGCAACAAGCAAAGTTGATTTTAAAGGAAATGGTCTGGGATTTCGCTACAAACAAGAACAAAGAAGCAGAGTTGTTGCTAAAGGAAATGGTTGCAAATAAAGTGGAAAAAAATATGATGGAGTTAAAGGAAAAGGTTTATATGAAACCGGATCAATCCAAAAAGAAGTCAAAGTTGTCGGTTCCGTGGTTTCCTCCAAAGAAAGTTCAGTAAAAATACTTGGTCGTAATGTCAGTGTTAAACAATTGGCAAGGAACAATGGAAAGACTCAAATGGTTGAAACATTTCCATCAAGTGATGAGAAGCCGACGCTTCGGATAAAAGGAGTTCCTAAACCACCACCTAGAGATGAGAATTGGCGATATAAAAGGAACTATTACATTCTCTATGATTAGTACCTTCCAAATTTCCCCGACTATATTCGTGATTATATCAAGGCCACGGATGACACTACACCAAAACAGTAATTTTGTCACAGGGTATTTCTGTTACTAAAAAATTTTGTAACACATATACGCCGTTAGAGAAACGCTGTGATATTAATTGTTATCTTTTTTTGTAACAGTTTTCACCGTGACAAAATTTGGTTACAATCACATTTGTTAACTGTTACATTATTTAATAGTAACAGTTAACCTAATTTTAGAATAGCAACACGTGGCTCATTTGTCACAGTAATTATAACAGATTTAATTGTTATTCGATGATGACACGTGTCTTACATCGCCACGTAGGCAACCGGTTAGTTTTGCCACGTGTCATTTTTTCTTACGATCACAATAACACATATAAGTGTTGCATACTTTTTGCAACAAATTCATTATGGAAACCTGTCATATTTTTGTCACTATTATTGTAACGTTTAAACAGTTATTCTCATTTGTAACATCATTTAGATTTTGACACGTGTTGTCTTTCTTCACCGTTTTTGTCACAGTTAAATCTGTGACAAATCTTTCAATGACAATTAAAAAAATGGATAGGTCATTCTCATGGACCTGGCCTTCCAGTTTACAGGCCTGCACAAGAAACACATGCCTGCAATACAATAACGTACTAGACCTGAAACACAGGCATGTAATTTTGTATTTTTCAATCTGTCATACATTCTCAATTTGTTAACTATCCGCAATTTACAATTCATACATACACATTTACAAAAGAATCATTCTGTTCATTATGAACAAACATACAAATATGATTTGAAGTAAGAAAACAAACTTCCTAGGCATATTTACCAGAATCTGGGATGCCAACGATCGTTAGGTTTGGATTTAATTTCTGTGAGTTTGTTGTGTTTAGCATTTGAGTGTGCCTGGAGAGCAGAGTCAGTACCGAATTCCCTACACAGATTAACAAAATAACCAAATCATTATAATGAGAACAAATGCAGAAACAACTGACCGATTAGCGGAAAGCCAATATATGGACATCACAAAGATTTAAGTAAAAAAATTAAATTCAAAGATAGTATCTTACTTGGTACAAGCATCGCATGAAACTGACCCAGTAGATTTTAGAGATTTGTTTGACTTGCCTCCACTTGCAAGTGTATTTCCTTTCTTGGGGTAAGGAGTACCTTGATGAACAACACCACCTTTCTTGCCATCATCACCTGCAAAAACGTGGACAGTTACAGAAAATTAGAATAGATAAGAAAATGGCAACAACATAACAATCCAACAAAGCAATCCAAATGAAAAAATATTTTCACCTGACTTCTGAGGAGTTTCTAATTTAACATTTTTGTCCAAGAGTGGGCTTCTTATTAGAAACTTCAGCAAGTCTCTTCTTTCCCTATAAGAAACACATAAGGTATAGTTGGTCAGCAGTGAAATACAGAGAATTCTTACTCAAGCTAATCATGGAAGTACTAAAAACGATGACATTTTTAGCAAAAAGTAAACCACAAGGTTGGACAATTCCTGAAAAGCAAGGGGCGTGGACAAAACAAATTATAAGACATGATCAACAACAAAGAAAATTTTGAGAATATTAAAGTACTCACTCTTAACGCAGCTTTATGAAGAGATGATGACCGCATATAGGCTTTCATGAGCCTGAATATCATTGTAGATACTAATCCAAGGATGACCTGCCAACATAAATATAATTAGGATCCAAGGAAGCAACAAGTTAAAGGAAAAAGATCACATAAATTCAACAACCATATGAAATAACTATATGTGTGAATGTACTTACTAAGCATCCATTATACCGCCAATTTAAGCCAATAATTTTTGTTTATTTCATCAAGAAGCAATAAGAAAGAAATGATTTAAGCTATAAAACATGTTAGCAACACACTATGTCTAGATAGGCACTATTGCGGAAGAGGATGACGAATATTTGATTTTAAAAACTATGCGTATCAGTACCTATCTATACAATTACATTGTAGAAAAAAGAATAGGAAGAACTCTGTGCTTTAATGACATTTGGCAGCCGCACCATGTAAACTAAAGTAGTTATAACTTAGTATACATTATATAAAAAAATATGCATCTAAACTCAGGGACTTCCAAAACTCTCTATGATACAGTATCTTTTTGAATGTATGTGTCGCTTTTCAGATGGTAACACTGACATAAATAGCTTTGGGCCTCTTACCAAGTGCGCACAACTAAGCCTATAATCAAAAACTGCAGGGGTTCACCCCTCTTTGGTTTAGAGTGAGTCTCTTTACATTTAAAGCATTTATCATGCATTGTAAGCGGTTAATAGTATTTATGGAAGTTGGAACAAAGGGAACAACAAATTTGCGCATACCTTATAATATACAGATCCAACCCAAAGGCATAGTATATTATAAATGAACTTACTTTTGTCGGAAAGTGTTCAAGGAGAGGCAGTCGTATCCCAAGTAGAGATCGAGATTGGTCTAAAAATTGAAAACATCTTGCTCTCCTTATGTCACAAAAACGTATTTCTCCATCACATCTGCCAGTAACCAGAACCCGCTCACAAGAAGTAGATCATTCGACTGCCATTTCACCATATGCCACCACAAACATATTACGTGGACCATTAAAAACCTGCGAACCAAGATGAATTCTAGATGCAAGGGCTATAAATGAGTTACCTATAAATCCTACTAACTGCTTGAGCTTATAGGAAATCAATAATAACTTTTACAAACCCAATTAAAGAAAACAGAATGTTGACCATGAATCCAGGCATATAAAAAAACATAAATAATACTAATACAAGAAATATGATCTTACCACGATGACCAGATAATATAAAATGAAAACTCGCACCATGTGCCTGCAATAGTTGTCACAACAATCTTTTACCCATAGGACTTCCATCATTATACTCTAAATCTTCTCCATGAAAGGCCTCCCAACTGTCTTGGTGATTGTCATCACGTGGTTTTGGTATGAACTCCAGGGACAACCTGATTGTTTCATTCACCAGGTTCTTCTCCTTGATAGATCCCTTCAATGTACCTTGCCCTGTATCAGATTGCACATTGGCACTCATTAGAAAAGAGATCTGTTATACAAAATAACAAACATCACATGAGCAGGGCCAAATTCATGCTAAAAACTCTCGCATTGCACTTATAATTGGGACTAAAATTTCCTTGTATCCATCAGTTCATGAACTAAAAAATATATACATGGGTAGCCATAATAAAAAAAATGTAGCGCTTATCTTCACAATAAATGTAATTTGCGTAGTTCCATTAGGTGATTCAAATTTCCATATATACTATTTTAGATTTTAGATTTTGCGATTAAGCATCCATCCAATAAAACCAATAATATAAATTCAAACACCATATCCTATAAGACTTTGCAGAATATACCAAAGAAATACAACACAAATACGTTCTACACTAGTTCCTGAGAAATAATGAGCCAATATCTGCTCAATGTGCAGTCCCATATTAGTTATGAAAACCATCTCCTTTGACTCTTTATCAATATCATCTAAACTAATCAACTCTATGCCGGAATTAATCAAAATTAAACAACAATACCAGGTCCATGATCCTACGGAGCTCTTTAGCTGTAAACTTCATCTGCATAGATTAAACAGCAAAAGAGTCAGAACTGGGTCAGTTATAAATTCATACTGAAGCATAAACATTAGTCTATAGAAAAATACCATCTTTTTTCTGCAGATTAAAACTTCGCTACTTCGAAATATCAATGGACCGATTTTGCAGTAGTCGTATCCCTGAAATGTAAAACATATACACCAGCTATCACTAATTAATGTTAATAAATTTCAATTATAACATACTAAGCTCATGAAATACAACATCAATAACACTAAGATTTTTTTTTTATCGGTATCAATAACACTAAGATTACAACCACATGAATAACCTCCTCTTCTCTTGCTCAACGAATACATCATCAATATCCTCCTCTTCTTCAGATTCACTACTATCCATTCCCAATAGCAGAACCCCTGTAAAAACATAAGTTAATACTAAATACTGAGTACCAAAAATATATAACTTGATGATAACTGAATGAGTAAGATAGCTGAAAACTGATATACATATGAACTTCTCAGATCTAAAAAATGAAAAGATGTATGAGAAAAATGACTACAAACCATTAATTCAATTCAAATATGGATGAACATATGAAGAACAGAATCCAACAACCCTAATTAACATACTAATTCTCAATCCAACAAACCCTAATTAAAAGAATTCAATTTTCAAAACAAACCCACTTCTCCTCTTTGTTCATCCAGTCGATTAGATACAAAATTAAGATTTGAAACAAAAAAAAAAACTTTAAGAACCCTAAACATATGAAGAACAGAATCCAACAACCTTAATTAACATACTAATTCTCAATCCAACAAACCCTAATTAAAAACTTTGAGATCTGTAAAACAAACATCAAAAGAAAAACAAGCAATATTTGCTATGATTGTGAGGTGAGGTATCCTATGAGAAAGAACATACATATTTCTCAGATCGGAGTGTAAAGATATGTGAATCGCAAAGAATATTGGTTTAGGGTTTTTATTTTTTATTCGTCTGAAGAGATAAGGTAGAGGGTTGAGAGAGAAAGCGAGTTTGAAAAAGAAAAAAGATAAGATAGAAAAAGCGAAAAAGTGATAAGGTAGAATTTAGCAGCCGTGTGTTAAGCACAAAGCTAAAAAAAAAATATGAAAAATCTAACGGCTGAACTCTGCCCATCAAACAAATTGGATGATTGGCATTTGGTTTGAGGTGCTCGTACAGACTAAGAGGAGTGTGTTATTTTCAAAAGTATTTGTAGAGAAAAAGGGTAATATGGTCATATTACCCTTATTAGATTTCTATTTAGAACTTAAAACATTGAAACCAAAAGATTTTAACCTAACAAAATTGATACTCGATCATCAGTAGCCTCGGATATGTCAACTAATATTATGAAGTGGCTTTTTTCGGTCGGACGGTTTATGATTTTTCTCTACAAATACTTCTGAAAATAACACACAGTCTCCATAATATTTATTGCACTTTTTCTAATAAGGGTAATATGGTCATTTTCACTAGAGATTTTACTTTACTTAAAACATTGAAACCAAAAGATTTTAACCTAACAAAATTGATACCATACTACTCGAAAAAAGTGCGGTAAATCAGTTTGATAATAGGGTAGTATGGTCATTTTTATTACTTATTCTATAAATATTATGGAGATAATGAAATACTACCCGGAAAATAACAATTCTTACCTCCATAATATTTATTGCACTTTTTCTAATAAGGGTAATATGGTCATTTTCATTTTCTGTCTGTAAATTACTTTGACTCTGTAAAATTACTTTACTTAGTTTACGATAAGGGTAGTATGGTCATTTCCATAATATTTATTGCACTTTTTCTAATAAGGGTCTCCATAATATTTGTTGCACTTAGTTTCATTTTCAATAAATAAGGGTAATATGGTCATTTTCACAGTCTGTAAGAATTACTTTACTTTTTTCCAATAAGGGTAATATGGTCATTTTCACAGTCTGTAATATTTACTTACTTATTTTCACTAAGGGTAGTTTGGTCATTTTCACAATCTCCATAATATTTATTGTATTTTTTTTCCAGAAGGGTAATATGGTCATTTTCACATTCTATAATATTTACTTTATTTATTTCCGATAAGGGTATTATGGTTATTTTCAAAGCCTCCGTAATATTTATTGCACTTATTTACAATAAGGGTAATATGGTCATTTTTACACACTATAACATTTTCTTTATTTATTTTCGATAAGGGTAGTTTGGTCATTTTCACAGTCTCCATGATATTTATAGCACTTTTTTCCAATAAGGGTAATATGGTCATTTTCACAGTGTGTAAGAATTACTTTATTTATGGTAGATAAGGGTAGTTTGGTCATTTTCCCAGTCTCCATAATATTTATTGTACTTATTTCCAAAAAGGCTAATATGGTCATTTTCACATTCTATAATATTTACTTTATTTATTTTCAATAAGTGTAGTTCGGTCATTTTCCCAGACTCCATAATATTTATTGCACGTATTTCCAATAAGGGTAATATGGTCATTTTCCCAGTCTGTACGAATTACTTTACTTATTTCCGATAAGGGTAGTTTGGTCATTTTCACAGTCTCCATAATATTTATTACGCTTATTTCCAATAAGGGTAATATGGTCATTTTCACAATCTGTAATTTTTGCTATATTTATTTTCAATAAGGGTAGTTTGGTCACTTTCCCAGACTCCATAATATTTATTGCACGTATTTCCAATAAGGGTAATATGGTCATTTTCACAGTATGTACGAATTACTTTACTTATTTTCAATAAGGGTAGTTTGCTCATTTTCACAGTCTCTCTAATATTTATTCCATTTAATTCCAATAAGGGTAATATGGTCATTTTCACAATCTGTAATATTTACTTTACTTATTTTCGATAAGGGTAGTCTGGTCATTTTCACAGTCTTTATAATATTTATAGCACTTATTTCCAATAAGGGTAATATGGTCATTTTCACATTCTGTAAGAATTACTTTATTTATTTTCGATAAGGGTAGTTTGGTCATTTTCACAATCTCCATAATATTTATTGCACTTATTTCCAATAAGAGTAATATGGTCATTTTCACATTCTGTAATATTTACTTTATTTATTTTCAATAAGGGTAGTTTGGTCATTTTCCCAGACTCCATAATATTTATTGCACGAATTTCCAATAAGGGTAATATGGTCATTTTCCTAGTCTGTAATATTTACTTTACTATTTTTCGATAAGTGTAGTCTGGTCATTTTCATAATCTCCATAATATTCATTATACTTTCCAATAAGGGTAATATGGTCATTTTCACAGTCTGTACGAATTACTTTACTTATTTCCGATAAGGGTAGTTTGGTCATTTTCATAGTCTCCATAATATTTATTGCGCTTATTTCCAATAAGGGTAATATGGTCATTTTCACACTCTGTAATATTCACTATATTTATTTTCAATAAGGGTAGTTTGGTTATTTTCACAGTCTCCATAATATTTATTGCACTTTTTCCAATAAGGGTAATATGGTCATTTTCACAGTTTGTACGAATTAACTTTACCTATTTTCGATAAGGGTAGTCTGGTCATATTCACAGTTTCCATAATATTTATGGCACTTATTTCCAATAAGGGTAATACAGTCATTTTCACAGTATGTAATATTTACTTTGTTTATTTTAAATAAGGGTAGTTTGCTCATTTTCACAGTCTCCCTAATATTTATTTCATTTATTTCCAATAAGGGTAATATGGTCATTTTCACAATCTGTAATATTTATTTTATTTATTTCGATAAGGTTAGTCTGGTCATTTTCACTGTCTCTATAATATTTATGGCACTTATTTCCAATAAGGTTAATGTGGTCATTTTCACAGTATGTAGTATTTATTTTATTTATTTTCAATAAGGGTAGTTTGGTCATTTTCACAATATCCATAATATTTATTGTATTTATTTCCAATAAGGGTAATATGGTCATTTTCAAAGTGTGTAATATTACTTTACTTATTTTCAATAAGGGCAGTCTGGTCATTTTTACAGTCTCCACAATATTTATTCCATTTAATTCCAACAAGGGTAATATGGTCATTTTCATAGTCTCCATAATATTTATTGCACTATTTCTAATAAGGGTAATATGGTTATTTTCCCAGTCTGTAATATTTACTTTACTTATTACACTTAATTGGGTAGTCTGGTCATTTTCACAGTCTCCATAATATTTATTGCACTTATTTCCAATAAGGGTAATATGGTCTTTTTTAAAGTTTGTAATATTTACTTTACTTATTTTCGATAACGGTAGTCTGGTCATTTTCACAGTCTCCATAATATTTATTTCTCTTTTTCCAATAAGGGTAATATGGTCATTTTCACAGTCTGTAAGAATTACTTTATTTATTACCGATAAGGGTAGTGTGGTCATTTCCCAGTCTCCATAATATTTATTGCACTTATTTCCAATAAGGGTAATATGGTCATTTTCACGGTCTTCTAAATTTTTATTGCACTTATTTAGATAAGGGTAGTATGGGCATTTTCACAGCGTTCGGAAGAAGCATAAATTTTTGTTGTGGTTTTGTTGAGAAAATCGAGAGAAAAGGTTGGTATTTGTCTAAGTCAAATGTCCTACAAAGTCATGACTTGTTGACTTGGTCTTGATCATTTTTTCTAATATTAAGAAAATTAAAAAATAAATTTTGATATTTAGAAATTGGATAAAGAGTATTACATTAACTAGTTGGAAGCCTAACAAGCTAGGCTCCAAAAATTAAATAAAATTGTTATAACTGTTGCGAAAGTAGTGACAACCAAAATTCTAAGAGTGATTAATTCGGGGTTGTTTTAGATGTGGTGGAATTTTTGGGTGGAAACATCATTTTAGATTATAATTGTGATTGTCTGTATAATTGTCAACAAATATAATTGTGACTAGTAAAAAAGTTAAATATTCAGATTCATTATCACGATTACAAAATTTAGCAACAATTATAATTGTTGCAAGACTTATCACAGGTATATCAGTGACTGAAAAATAAACTGTGACAGGTTACACTGTGAGAAAATCCTGGTTTTGGTGTAGTGTGATGTTGATGGTGATATGAATTTTGTTTACCACGTATTTGTGGATCAACTTGGACCCTTTGAGGACGCGAAAGAATGGGGTTGTGACCAAGTTACTTATGTGAGTAAAAAAATGCTTAATGGAACTACGTGGTCACCGCGACTTCTATAAGCCAATGATGAGAATCTAAAGAGATGAAACTGATACGGTGTTAAACGAGAGATTTGCAGAATGGGAAAGGCGGTTAAATGACAATAAATAGTTGACAAGTGAATATTGGATGCGCATGGCAATAGGTGGCCAACTACTCGCCAACGCCTTTAGTTGCGTCATTCATTTGATCTCCAGAGATATGAATTTTACATTTGCACCAACAAGAATACCGTTTGACGAAGGTTTGTCAACAACAAAAACAATTGTCATTGGGCACGTGATAGGAAATCATTACATCGGCCTCCAATTGAAAGAAGGAAGCCCATTACCTCCATTGAGGATTGGATTTGATTGTGACGGTGAACTCCCCAAGACTTGGTGCAATCGATTTGAGGAAAGAATAGAATTATGGAATGCTATACTATTGTCGAGGCCAACCCAATTCGTAGTTACGAGTGATGAAGAGGATGCGTATATGTTCCTAAGGGTGGTGAGATACATTTTATATCTTGTATTTTGGTATTTTGACTAAATGTGATGTGATTAAAAGCGACAATATCATATCAATTTGATTTACGTTATGAATGAAGTTTTTTGTTCAATCTATATATCAAATCCAAGTATGTTGAGCTAATATCAGCAGAATTCAAGGTTTCAGGGTTATTTACGGTTCGTAATAATATTCAATTACTAACCGTAACTAACTTCACAAACACATTTAACTGCCATTGTTATTTACGGTTGGTAACGATAATATAGTTACATACCGTAACTATAGTAGCAAACATATTTTCAATGTCATTGTCATTTATGGTTGATGACTATCATCTAGTTACAAACCGTAAATCAATATGGTGGAGTCAACTGGTACAGAGCTCTCTAAAACTTAAAATGATACTTTGATATCAGATTTTCTACACATTACAAATATAAATGACATTACAACGCATTCATTCATGCGACTTAAAAGGATACTAATATCCGGATCTACGAGTGCGATAGAAGTCTTTAAGGATGTTGAAATGAGGTAAGTATTGAAAATTTGACCTTT
Organism: Papaver bracteatum; assembly: GCA_023529315.1. Lineage (NCBI taxonomy): Eukaryota > Viridiplantae > Streptophyta > Magnoliopsida > Ranunculales > Papaveraceae > Papaver > Papaver bracteatum. Next base: position 122,021 of record JAJJWX010000778.1, on the reverse strand, counting down.
TCCATCGTCTCAATTCTTGAATAGATCTCTTTAAAACTTTAGCATCAGTTTCACCCCTTAATCGTATTTCACCCATAATGCGAACTAATGCCATAAATTCTTTAACGTTATCCTAAATAGTTCCATATCGAACATACAACATAATTCCATCGCGGTTATAAGGGTTTCCTGTTTCGGAAACAAAGTTTTCAAAAAGAGTTCTCAAATAACTTGTACTCACTAAACCACATTGACGCCGTTCTTCTCCTCTTTTTGGATAGCATATAACAAAGTTGCGGAAAATACATAAATCTTCTTTGAAAGTGAATTCAGGTTTTGGAGCCATAATCTAGTTTAAGGTAAGAGATGATTCATGTGTAGGTGTAACTTCTAGCAAGAAGGATAAGCATATATATATAACAAAAAAAAAATCTTCAATAACGGATCTATTTTTTGAAAAAGAAGTTGTTGAAGGTCTCAACGGCTATATTTTCAAATTGCACAAGGACATGTCAGTGTGATAGAAGTAAAGTTACGTTTGGTAAATATAATGAATATACCAACCGTAACTACGAAGAATTTTGAATTCCAGAGCTACAGTTTTTTAACTATTTATCACTTACCAACCGTAACTCTGAAGCATTTTGAATTCCAGAGTTACGGTTCTTAACTATTTAGCACTTACCAACTGTAACTCTGAACAAAACTGAATTCCAGAGTTACGGTTGATTAGATGCATAGGTTACCAACCATAATTGGTTACATCCGAAAATTGAAACATCCAGGTTGATTTACGGTTCGTAATTATAATAAGTAAACCAACCGTACCTTGTGATGGTCACTTACAACCGTAACTATAATAAGTAAACCAACCGTAGTTACGGATTATCTCGCAGATTCAGTTACCAACCGTAACTATGAGTTCAAATTTCAGCCTTAGCTCTGTAACTACACAAACACACATATCCATAAATGTCACAAACAAACACACATATCCATAACTGTCACAAACAAACACACATATCCATAACTTCAAATTCATAGATAATATCCATAAGTTCAAATCCATAACTAACACAAATAAGTTCAAATTCATAGATAATATCCATAAGATAAGATACATAACTAAGACACAACTATTAGTTTTTCATAATATCCATAAGTTGAAATTCATAACTAACCACACACAACTAACGCATATCCATAACTAACAAAACAACCATAACTAAGCACGGTGATCACCACGAGTTTTAGGACCATCACAACGACCACCACGAGTTTTAGGACCATCACAACGACCACCGCGGATACCGCGACCACGACCACCTCTTTGGCCAGTTTCCACACCGTGCACCTCCTCTTCAAGATTTGTCTCTTCTCTACTAGGTTAAGGTTAACTATGGCTACTACTCGCACCTCCAAGAGAGTTTATACTCCTATTTAATCCTCTTTCTTCCGTGACCAACCCCTCATACAATTCCGCCATGTTTGGATTATGCATGTTCCTTATTCACTCTTGTAATATCTTTTGTTGAGGAGCTTTGATCACACCATTACTACGAATGCACGTAGTCAATCTATTTGCCAAACCTTGGGCTCTCTCTTTCTATTTACATATAAAAAAGAGTGTTAAGAGATTATTTCATCATATACATTAATCTTAAAATCCAAAGTCATGAGGATAACAAAATTACGTACCGACATGAAATATAGCTTCTTCCAAGTCAAACCAAATAGACCCTTTTTCTCTTTGGTCTCGTCGACCGCCTTCCTTTGTGCTATAGCCTTTTGAATATATGGATGGGCCTCCGGATCAATATTGATCACATGTGGATGACCAAAATGATAATACCAACCTATGTAATCATGATTCTTTCGTGTTGGTACAAGCCCTTGCCTCTCTCGCTGCGAGTTGGTATATTGGTTGATGTTGGTTGTTCCAAGCATCAACCGTCGGAGTTGGGCGGTAGTTGAGTACAATTGTGGGGCCTTTTGTCTCGGATCCTTACTTGGATAATGTGAAGTTTTCCTTGATAACCCTTTGTTAAATATGACCAACTTAGCGTAGAGTTCGACGAGGATTGGTCATAACGTAACCTGTGGGATGATACAATGGTCCGTTGTAGCCTGCGGTATCTATGAACCTAGGAGCATCAACTCCCTTTTGGATCCTCGAATAAGGGTCAAAGATAACATCTTCAATAGTGAAAGCATCTATTTGCTCCCTCATTAGAATGAGCTTCTCCTCTTTGTACCTTTGTTGTCTACCAGTGAACTTGAACTTCTTTCCCGTAGGGCCATAATCATGTTCTTCCCATTCAGTAGGAGGTCTTAGGATCGGAAAGTGGTCATAAACCCATGCCTAGAAAAAAAAAAGGTATAAAAAATTGCCACATGACTAAAAATATAACAAACTATCTTATAATAAAAATGTAACCAAATTTACCATTAAAAGCGCAACATTCCCTGCAATTTCAGTAGCTCCAACCCTTGAGGCCTTTCTTAGGATCTCAAGTAAATATGCAAGGGTGGCAGTGGCCCATGAATAATTTTTTATGTCGTCCAAATTCTTCAACAACCGTAGGTAATGAAAATTCACCCTGTTTCCCGAGTTATTGGGAAAGAATACGGTCCCAGGAGAATACAACAAATAAGATGCGGCTGTACGCCTAACTCTTGTTTCATCCATCACCTCACCTGCCGCTTCCTTTTTTTGTGTTCCTTTAAACTTTTTCCTCAGATTCTTCAACAAAAGCTTTTTGATGATACGTGGTTTATGTGGTTCATCAGGGTTATAACCACCAGCCAACTGAAACTCCATCTCGATTTCATCTTTCTCCCAATCAAGTGTTTCTTGAACAAGGGTGTAAAGGTCAGTCCAAGACATGTTGTTGTCGAAACCTTCAAACACCGATTGTCCTTCAACTTCAAGGTCAAGAATACTCTTCACATCATTCGGTGTTATTGTCGTCTCTCCAAATAGAAAATGAAACGTATCGGTTTCAAGCAAAAATCGTTCCATGAAGGCAGAGACCACAACACTATCATACTCCGATTGGGAATGAAGAATTCTAGGCCCTAATCCTTTACTAACCACTAGACTGCGAACCACAGAACATTCTTTACTTAATGGACGATGTTTATCCCTTTGACGCTTGAGCAATTTCGTGCATCTTGCATGGTCCTAAAAAAACAAATATACCAAAATATAAACATATTTTGGTGAACTGAAACAAACAAACAGAATGTACCAAAATAAGTTATATAAATTGAATGTTTTAAGAAAAGTAAGAAAAATCATACCCTTGTCTCACAGACTTTTGCGGCCCAGGAATCTTTATAACCAAATAAGATTGAAGACTTATGTAGGGCCTCGCCCCAAGGTCTTCTATTCTTCTTCTGTGGAAACAACAACTCTTTGCCTTTAGGAATATGCATCCCTTTTGGTGCGGGTTCCTTTCTCGACTTCTTTTCTTTAACTCGAGGTGCAGGTACAACAACCTGTTTTCCCTTGGAATTTTCTCTCTCTTTATCATTTTCTTCCTCTTCATCATTTTCTTCCTTTTCCTCCTCTTCTGCATCATTGGATTCTTTAGATACTTCTTCATCTTCATCATACTTAGTTTCTTCCTCTACAATTTCATTTTTGTTGCCTTCACGGTTAGTTTAGACTCCGACCTCTTCTTGATCATTATGTTCCACCCCTTCTAACTCAACTCCAGATTCATCCACATTTTCTTCTCTCAACTTAATTTCAAACTTATTCTTCCTCTTCTCATTCTTGTGGATACCTCTATTATCTACCCCTAAATGCTTGTCACCGCGAGGGGTGGGCGTATGATCAATCGGGGTTAAGTTATTTCCTCTCTTTTTATTCACCCTATCAGGATTCCTACACAAGCATTACAATTGATTGATTTACTAAGGGTAGAACAAATAATATAAAAAACGAAACACAATTTTTTTTGGTGAGCATGCATAGTTACGGTTTGTAACTAATGAATCGAGACCAACCGTAACTACACTACGGTTGGTAACAAATGAATCGATATCAACCGTAGCTAACCTACGGTTGGTATTTGATCTTACTTTTCAACCGTATGTGTTTTTGGGAAAATTGCCAAGTTACAAGATGATCTACGGTTGGTAAAGGTTATTTGAGTTACAAGTCGTAACTCAAATACGATTGCTAAAATTGATGCAGTTAAAAACCGTAAAAAAGGAAATGGAAGTTACTGGGTAAATTACGGTTCATAACTTATGTATCGATACCAACCGAAATCTACTTACGGTTGCGAAAAAAACAAAACAAACGTAACTGAACATTCTATATCAAAATCAGGAATTTATGGTTGGTAATGAGTTGCAACAAACCGTAAAATCAACAAAATTTATAGTTACAGTTTCAATTGGAGATAATACCAACCGTAACTCGCATGCAACACAGAGATTTCAATTTTATTTTTGATCAAAAACCCTAATTTTTGATACAAAACTAACTTAAATTATACACAATAGACTAAACCCTAACTGGGTTTCCCGAAACACACCTCATATAAGTCATTGGGATTGATTTTGACGGTTGAGGAGTTTCAAATTAATGTTCTTGACCTAATGGAGGATGTGGTTCATTAGAACGGCTATAATCTTCGTCAACCTTTTTCTTCGGCATCTCTAATATAGGTTTCAATCAACGATTATCAATTTTTTAAATCGCCGATTAATCGAACACGATGAAAATTTCAGTTTTAATGGTGTTTACGGTTGATAGAGGAGGAGAAGAGAAGATGAAAAAAAAAAGAAAACCGATTTGGTTTATTTTGATTCATTAGGTTTATAAATAGGGGAGAACAATTAGGTCTTTTTAACTTATAAAGTAAGGGTAAATTAGTACATTTAAGGTGAAAATGGTAATTTAATCAATTTACATCCCTTTAGGATATCCCTAACCAACTAAAGGGATATTACTATCACACTGCTGTCCCTCTAATAAACCATGCCGCCCTATAATAAGCTTATTTTAATGGTGTTATAACTTATAACAAGCGAGTGAAAATATCATTTGTAACAAAAAAAAAAAAAAAAAAAAAAAAAAGAGTGAAAATATCATTGTTGTTATGGAGATCAGAAATATTCTTATCCACTCTTTTACCAACAGAAAATATCAGCTATCCACCTTTTTATTTTATTTTCTCTTTCTCGGACCCCTAATTTCATTTTCTCCTCCTCCTCCTCCTCAAAACCAAATTACCTAAATTCTCCTCCTGAAATCGAAATCAACAAGATTCGAAGACAAATCGATGGTTTCTTAATCTTTTACCACAGAAATGAGATTGAACAATACCATATGGGTTATGTCTACGGTAAAGGTTTGAACATTTTTGAGTAACTAATAATGGTGATTCACGATTCTTAGACGGGTTTAGTTAGTGTTGTCTTCCCAAGTCCTCCCATGGTGGTGAATGGATGGGGAGGACTGGAAAGACAACATTTGCTCAACTCCTTTACAAACGCCACTGTATCTCCTGGTCGATGAAGATAAAGCACAGAACATCTACCACAGGTAACATTTTTGTATTTTGTATTTTGTTTATTGGTATGATTGTGATCTCAATTATTGATTTTTAGTTCTCGGTTTCTTAATTACTGATTAAGAATCTGAATTGTGATGTCTGTAAACCCTAGATTTTCTTGGTATGATAGAATTTAGAAAACCACAGGGAAAGTAATGGAATCCTTCTTTATAGTCAGATTTCCAATTGGACCCGAAGGAAAATTAGGAATTTTTTGTTGTGGTGTGGAATTGTAGCACTAGGTCACTTGCACTAGTATGATTGTTTAGATTGTTTCAGGAAATGACTGAGAATGGATTTCAAGTTGGATGGATAGTCGGACAGATAGATTCCAGTTACAGTTCACATTATACTTGCAACAAACTAAGTGTTTACTGTGTGTGCAACTTAGAAATCAATTGGTGAAGTTATCTGAACAGATAAATGGCATATATTGTTGTGAATCAACCACAACAAGTTGTATAACTTAGATTTCTATTGGTGGTTATGTGCTAGTTATACCTAATGTCACTAGTTTGATCCAAAAATCCGTAGTTATACCTACACTAACTACTTTATTCCAACAATTCATCATAGTTCTAGAGGTAGTTAAGATGTGTGCAACTTAGGAATTAATAGGTGAAGTTGTCGTGAGCATTAATGTCATAATGTGTATATATGATTGTGAATTATCTACAAGTTGTATTGTATAAGCTCCATCCATTGGTCTGTATTAGTTATACTTTCAGTAACTAGTTTGATCCAACAATCTTTACTTATACCTGCACAACTATTTTATTCCAACAATTCATCGCAGTTTTAGAGGTAGTTAGAATTGAGTGTTTCTATGATCAAGCACCCAATGGCATGAAGAGTCTTGGAACTCATATTATATACTTGTATAGGAGTTGGTAATTTCTTTAGTAGTTTTCTTTTGAAAACTGTTGCTAACTTAACCAAGAAAATTCATAGAAAAGGATGCATACCCAATATAAATGAAGCACGATCCAAGCAGATCGAAGGCGTCCAAGCTTGATGAAAGGTTGTCGCCTTTGCTGTTCAAGAGAAAAGTTATGTGTTTATGTAAAGCTAAAAAGAGAAAGGTTATATCAGGTTTTGATTACCTGGCAAATGACTCAATCTCACACCTGCAGTATGTTGATGATACGGCGGTTTTCCTAAATGTGTGACGGTCAGCAATCTCCAATCTCTATAGCTTACTGAATAACTGAAGTGCTTTTTGTGTGTCAGGCTTAATGCTTCCAAGACTAGGCTGGTGGCGGTAGGAGATGTACCAGACCCGCATATCTGGGAAAATAGACTTGGTTCTGCAGTGGATTAGTTTCTTGTTTCCTATCTCAGTCTTCCTCTAGGGACCTGGCAACGGTTTAAAAGAATTCGGGATCCAGTTATTGCCAGGTTTGAGAAAGGATTAATCTCTTTGGAAACAATAATGGATATCAATAGCTGGTAGAATGGTTCTTATAAGATCATTATCGGCGGGCCTTCCTAATTATTTCCTTTCTCTTATGATTGCTCCAAGGCAGGTGATCCAAATCTTAGAAAGGAAAATGCGTCTATTCCTTTTGGGAAAGACTAGTGGTGCTAGAGGAATGCATTGGGTAGGATGGGATCAGCTCGCTGAGCCTTATAACCCAGGACAAATGCATTTGTGATGTTTTATGCCAATGGAGGTTTATGTGCAAAGGTAATATGTCAGAAATTTAGCCTAAGTCTTGACTTCCTTCTTTTTAAACTTGTAGCTGGACGCCTGAACCAATTAGTCATTGCTGTCGGGTTTCTATCTCAAAGGTATTTGGTATTACACAAAAGAATTTTGAGCTAAAGGTTGGTGATGGTAAAGGGGATATTATATACCTTTGGAGACCAGTGGTGTAAAGGGGTGATATTGGCGAAGATAATCCCCAACACGTTCAGGCTATCTAAAAATAAATGGGGGCTTGATTCACTCTCATGTGAGTTCAGTTGAAGATGAATGTTGGAACCTGAAGCTTCGAAGAAATCTCACTGATACTTAATTTAAAGAAGCTGGGTTATTGTTGGATTTTATTTGTGAACCTGCTACTGTTCTCGCATCGGACATGCTTCCTTCTAGCTGTGCTTGTTCGTCATTGTTAACTAAGATTTTTATGGTGAAGTCTTGCTATATATCACTGGCTTCTGCTAGAGAACATGTTGGTTGAATCATCACTTTGAAATGTCCTGCAAAATTCATATGGAACAATACAGAGCCAGCGAGAATAAGCTTTTTTCTATGACAGGTATGTCTGTGATTCTAAGTTGTGTTTTCGGAGTTCTTTTATTCCTCCAACCAGAACTAATATAGAAGAACAGAATCTTCATCACTTGATAGAAAAACAACATGCGAAAACCAAAACAATAGTTAAACCTTGATTATCAACTCCTGTCTAAACTCTAGATATGTGGGCGATAAAAGAATTGAATTCTGCAGTAGATTTTCCCTCTTTTGATGCAGATTCACGAATAGCAACTCCTAATTCCTCTGCGCGCTTCCTCATATCCTTCCCATCATCCGAAGCCATCAACTTCCTCACGGCATCTTCAATCTCGGTTGGTGAAGCTACTTCTTTCCTGTTTCCCCATTCTCTAGCAACAACTCCGACCTTCAGAATCTGGGTAATCAACATTGTGTTTCTAGGTTGATCCGAGTGCATAGGCCAAGCTGCCACTGGGACACCCATGCTCAAACTTTCCATACAAGAGTTCCAACCACAGTGGGTCAAGAACCCTCCAGTTGATGAGTGTGCCAAAATTTCAAGTTGTGGTGCCCAATCCCTTACTATCATCCCAACTCCTTTCATCCGCTCTTCGTAACCTTCAGGTAATTTGATTTGAATTTCTTGATCTTGATTAGCATAAACATCGCCTAGATCTGCTTGTCTCAGTACCCAAATAAACTTTTGCTCACTCTTTTCAAGTCCAATTGCTATCGCTGTAATTTCTTCGTCTGATATTGATGTCATGGTCCCAAATGAAACATATAAGACTGAATTTGGAGATTGTTTGTCCAACCATTCCAAGCATCTATGGGTACTGTTGGAATTCACTGATACCGGGTTCAGTGGTCCAAATGCCCATTGCTTGTTGCCTGACTTAAGAAATGGTTCTTGAGAAACTAAATCAATGAACTTACCTTCTATAGGATAGCATGTGTTATAGATTTCACCTACATGAAGCTCTGAAAATTCCATATGCTTAGTAAGGAAATTCATGAAGTCGTAAGTCATACAATCTTCGAATGATAACTGAAGCATATCTTGATTTATACTTTCGATACCGGGAAATGAAGGTTTACCAAGAGCTTCCCATTTGAAAAACATAACACCAAAAGCTGAACAACTATTGAAAGAATAAGCTTCACCATTTGGAATTAAAGTAGCTTCTTTTGCAGCAAAGCTCATGACATTATCATGAACAACAACAACGCGTCGACAGGTCAGTGAGAGCGAACGCAGCAGTTCAGCAAGCGGCTGTCGGAGATGATCTGTCGCTTCAAACATCGGTAGGAGATGACTAGGCCACTTATTAGAGGCATTTGTATCCGGAGGAGGTGTTGGGAACAATGGAATAGGAAAATCATGGAAATGAATGTTGGAGGTAGCTGAAGGATCCCAACCGTGAACTCGGTTCTTTACTTGGCGATTGTGGGTTGCTGCACCAACGTAATGAACAGGAATTTGACGGTCCGATACAAGGCGGGAAAAATGGAGTAATTGGTTCAGGTGACCTTGTGCTGGTAATGGAACTACAACCACCACCACTTGATGTTCTTGATCCATTTTCTAACTTGACTTTGAATTGAAACTTAATATGACACTGGAATTTTAGATTGGCTTAGGATATGATTGAAATACTTGATTCAAAATTTTGCTGAGCAAACTGCAGTTTCATTGATAGTCTATCTGTAACTAGATCCAGAAGATATGTGGATTTGAAGTTGGAGAAACAAAGAAGAAAAAGTGGGGTAATGGGATAAACATAAACAATTCATATTTCAGTCAAGATTTATGGGAAGCTTCCAAATTTGTCTGTTGTAAATTTATGTTTTTCTTGGATTCCTAGAAACTTTAATGGAAGATGAGGTTGTTGGCAAATGTTGTTGTGCCAACTCCTATTCATTTAAGTGTTTATGGTTATGGTAAGTAAACGAAGGGAGTAATAGACTGGATATTGATATTGCTAGTTTATATGTACACAAGTCAAATTTTGGGACCATTTACGGGACCTGCATCAGCATTGCTATTTAATTAATACGTGAAGGCAACGCAATCAGCTTGTGTTTCATGACCTATATAACGAACTCCGTGACCTATGGCTGGTTACGGGACCTGCATCAGCATTGCTATTTAATACGTGAAGGCAACGCAATCAGCTTGTGTTTCATGGCAAATTTCCTTGTAACAACATATGGAGTATAGTTTGCTATGTGAGGGTGTTATGTTCATGAGAATTAACTTCAAGAATTGAACCTTTAATTCCAGAGAAAAAGTAAACCAACCTCGCAGTGCGGAAAAGGTGCTCTTCATGGTACAAGCTCGAAACAAAATTGTCCTTTTTTTTAGTAAGAATTAGCAAAGTTTACTAAAAATCCAACCATTTCTTGAAGTAAACCATTTCTTCACCCATTTCTGTCAATAAAAACGAATCATCAAATTTTTTATATATATTGCATGCAATTAAAATCGTGATTCTTATACATACAGCAAAAGAATTAATGCAGATGAATGATTGCTTCACTTAGTAATGCAAATAAAAATATGGGCTAAAAATATTTCTCAATTCAAACAGTTCATGTTTGCATACTGCAAGCTTTGCGGTGGTGTAAAAATAAAATAAAATAAAATAATAATAATGCAATTTAACATCAAATACATGGAAGTTGCTAAAGGAAAATCTTGCTGACTCTGAACACACCTCATTCTCGAGGCACAAATCAAACAAAAAAGATGCAAAGTATCAAATTATCACTCATGGGGATCAATTATTTCTAGAAGGTAAACTAGTCAATATGCCTTCAGATTATGACCACGAACTCCAAATTCAATTTGTTAGAATTTCCAAAATATTGAACTCCTAGGTCTAGAGGTGTAAAATGGGCTGTGCCAGCACAAGCACAGCCCAGCACATCACGCTAAAATTTGAGCACAGCACATCCTAGCCCAGCACGGCACAACACGTTAGTTAAATGGGACGTGCTGGGTTTGACTAATTGGCATAGTAGCCCAGCACAGCACGCGGCACGGATTAGCACGTGGCACGGAACAACACATCACGTTAAGAAAGCATGTAATAATGTGTATAAAATACTACAAAACATGGCACAATAGATCACATTTTGTGTATATTTCAATAAAGTTATTATTCTAGCTAGTTTTTAACATTTTATGCTGGCTTATTTATAACAACACATATAATACCTTAATATTTGGAAATATATTTCAATATCGTTGTTATAATGTTGTCACTTATATTTAACTAGAACATTACTTTATATGACAATAAATCAATTTTATATTTGATGTGCTATTTCTTTTTAGTGAATAAACTTGTTAATTTTACTTGAAATAATTTCAAATGATATGTCGTCTAATTAAATTCTTGTAATAATGTTCGACTTAATGTATACATTAAATGATTTCAAATTGTTTATAGCACGTGTGCCAGCACGGCACGTTTATTCGTGTGCTGTGCCCGTGGGCTGTGTTGTGCCTAGCTTTTGACTAGTAAAGCACATCACGGCACAACACGTTTAAATCGTTGGCACAACACAACACGACACATGGCACGTGAAGCACGCGACTTCGTGTGTCGGGCTGTGCCGGGCCGGCACGTTTTACACCTCTACCTAGGTCTAAATATCCCGGCACAATTAATTTAGGGGCGACCCATTTGTAATTAGGGGCGACACAAAAGACAAAATAGGTTGAAAATACTTATATGCCCCTTCATAATCAGGATGTTAATCCATAATCGGTAGTTTGGGGCAACTCTATATTCGGTAGTTATATGAACTATTTTGACTACCGATTATGGTAGATTTCGCCAAAGATTATACTGTATAATCGGAAGTCATGGTAACTTCATTTACTACCGATTATAGGCTCAACCAAATTCGAAAAATAGAGGATTTTGGCATAATCTGATTTTGGGGCAACTCTATATTCGGTAGTTATATGTGTTGGATATTTTCAAGATTGTTTGCCGCTATCCGGGGGGGGGCGTAGCCCCTTTCGGTTTTCCAGAAATTTTCACAAAACGTGTCTGTTCCCATAGGGTTTCTTCATTATCGGAAGTCATGATAACTCTGATTTTTGGGCTACTCTATATTCGGTAGTTATACGAAGTATATTGACTACCGATTATGGTAGGATATTTTAAAAGAGAGCCCTTGTATAATCGGAAGTCATGATAACTCTTCCTTTCTTACCGATTATAGGCTCAACCAAAATTCCAAAAAAAAAGAGAGGATTTTTGCAAAATTTGATTTTGGGGCTACTCTATATTCGGTAGTTATACGAAGTATATTGACTACCAATTATGGTAGGATATTTGCAAAGAGAGCCACTGTATAATCAGAAGTCATGATAACTCTTCCTTTCTTACCGATTATAGGCTCAACCAAAATTCAAAAAAAAAGAGGATTTTTGCAAAATCTGATTTTGGTGCTACTCTATATTCGGTAGTTATACGAAGTATATTGACTACCGATTATGGTAGGATATTTGCAAAGAAAGCCATTGTATAATCGAAAGTCATGATAAATCTTCCTTTCTTACCGATTATAGGCTCAACCAAAATTCCAAAAAAAAGAGGATTTTTGCAAAATCTGATTTTGGGGCTACTCTATATTCGGAAGTTAAATAACCTAAATTCTCTACCGATTATGGTAGCATTTTTGCCAAAGGTTTACTGTATAATCGGGAGTCAATATAACTTTATTTACTACCGATTATAGGATAATCAAAATTCAAAAGATTTAGGATTTTATTTTGGGGATACTGTATAATCGGAAGTCATACAAACTAAATTTACTCCCGATTATCGATTACCTACCGATTGTATAGTTATCTACCGATTGTAAAGGGTAGTTTGGCCATTAAAAAAATGCTCCGGAAATAACCTTCCGATTGTGAAATAACATACCGATTATTTGCTATTTTGTCGTTTTGTGTCGCCCCTAATTCGGTTTTGGTCGCCCCTAAATGTGGAAGGCTAAATATCTCTCATGGGATCAATTATTTCTCGAAGATAAACTAGTCAATATGCCTCCAACTCAATGATTTTGAGCCGATCTACTGATGGTGATGTGTTCCGACAATACCGTTTTCACGGGTTTTAAATATTTTGAATCGTAACGTAAAATTTCTTAGTTGGTTCTTTGTTAGATAGTGAGATGAAGTTTCTTATAGCTTCAACCAAATATCAGGGATGTTATTTTGGGAGCTTGTGAATCTTTCTAACAACTCATCTAGCAAAAGAACCTAGAAAAATAACTTTTTCAAACAGTTTTTAAACACAAAGCCCGAAATCATAACCACTTAAGTTTTAAAAGGAAATGAAAACAACACTTTTCAAAGATGAGTAAATAAACTCATGGTTAGAAATTGTCTACGAACAAAGTCTTTAAACCAACTACAAGAGTTCTCTTAGCATCAACTAACATCATAGATGATTAGGAGCTTCTTAGTCTACTCTTATGATTGTTTCCCAAGGTATCTTAAAGATGTTACTCGTTACCCTTAGTCGGCGCCAAAATGTAGGAGTAGAAAATCATACAACTACATCCAACAATCAATATGCAATGAAGGTAACATAAATAAGTAAGAGACTCATAAGAACATAATATATACGTAGTCCAACATGATTACCTACGTCCACGAGTGGTGAAAGGATGATATTATTTATTAACACAAGTTTACAAGGTAGAATGCTCTCAACAATACCCTCTCTTTCCTATCACTCACTTACAGATTACTTTCCCCAGCTTTATCTCTTGACAAGGGTCTATATTTATTGGCTAACATGCTCATACAACGAGGTTACAATGTGAGTCATAGTCTATCCTATTCGATGCTCCTGTCGGGTGATTGATACTGTCTTCCCCGATATTTGTTGCCCGATCTCATGTTATCACGATAAGTGTACCTCCTGATACGCCTCTTCCTAACATTGATGGCATAGTACTCCTTGACCCGACGTCGCCTTTTCTCCCGATCCGAAATAGTTACTTTTGGTACATGGCCCCCACTTTAACTAGATTCCTCTGCTCTTTCCACATGCCCTATCAGTGTATTTAATACCTCGATTCCCGATTGGCATCTCTCCATCACATCCGAGTTTCTTCTTTACACGTGCTCGCCTCATACATTTTTGGTGGATATCTCGTTCTTTGTACCGATGCCATAGAGGATGATTCAGTGATTTGCTTCATGCCTTCTTGGGTGAGTCGCGGCTTAGGATTGCTCCACCTATGTTTATCATTTATTTGCTACTACAGTCTATTTGTGGCAATCATATTAGGTCTTAGGCCTCTTCCTTGGGCACATGATACCCCTCAGGCAGCCATCTAATACCAATCATCTCCGAACATACTGCCAGGGGTTAGGAATTTGTTGTTGTCAGGGGTGAGGAATTTGCAACAATCAATGGCCATCTTTCCATCTAAGATGCAAATCTTAGCCGTCCAAGGTCACCAGCTAACGCATGGCCACCTTTAGCCCGACGCCAAAATCTTAACTTAGCCACGCCTAACCATGTCAAAGCCATGACCGGTCATGCTTTCATACCGCTAGCTACCAAACGAAGGCTTGCAACAATCAACGACCACTTTTCATCTAAGGTGCATATCTTAGCCATCCAAGGTTATCAGCTAACGCATGGCAACCTTTGGCCCTAGTTTGGTCACGCCTAAACAAAGCCAAAACCCTAACCTTTGGCCGCTCCCAAACTAGGCCATATTAAAGCCATACTGATCATGCAATAATCAACGGCTACCTTTCCTCTTAAGATGCAAAATCTCGATCGTCGAAGGTCACCAAGCCAGCAAGCTCCCAAGATCGACTTTCCAGGCAACAACAATATGCTACATGTGTTCCACAAAACATTCGAGACATCAACACATATCACAAACTGGGGGATCCTCTTTGGGTATTGGTTTGGCGGTTTACAGCGTGCGGCGTACACTACGTCCGTCATAAGGAAGTGTCATAAGGGTGAGGCGGTTAGTAAATACAGGGAGTTAATGGTGAAACACTCTTTTTTATGGGACATCAATTCCATCCGTTAATGGTTACCACCTCCTCCCATTTACTCACCCATTTTTTCCATTCCTTAATGAGACCAGAGTACGTTTTACTTCGACTTGTATAAATAGGTCTTACCTATTTCCACCGAACAAAAAGTTCAGTCAGGAGCATACAACATTTAGAAAACATTTGCTAGATTTCCATTTGTTAACTTCCCACTTTCTGATACAAGTCGTATAAAACAACTACTCTTCCAGAAATCAACTATTCTGGTCTCATCACTTTCCTTGCTTCCCTCCCCAAAACCAACACATTCTCCTTCACTTTGTAACCGAGGCAAGTCTGGAACGGCCATTTCTCGGTTTAGGCCGGACTTTTACAAGAGACCTAGAAAACCAAGTAAGTCCTACCTAGACAAGATACGTGGTTTTATTTTTTAAGTTTTCACGGGAATGATAAAACCAATAGCCATGTTATGTTTCACCCCATGTCATCTACCAAACGCACGGTTCCATGGTCTTCCTGGGACGCATGCAACACTTTCAATCATAGCCAAGACAACATTATTTCCAAAATGATTCATTCTTAAACGATTCATTCCAAAAAGAATAATCCAAAACCGTCAAGGTAACATTTATCTATCAACCCTGAAATCCAGGAAATCAAAACCATAAACTAGGCATTTCGTTTGCCTTTCAAAAAAAAAAAAAAAACAGTCACCTACCCATACGTTCGTATTTTGCATGATAATGATTATCCGTCACTATTCAGTGATATTCGAAGAGGAATTGTTTATGATGAAGTATTTATACAAGTTTATGGAAAGCATACCTATGGCTAGGGTTTGCACCAAGACAAGAAAACAAGAGAACAAACTGAAAGAGAAATGCTGGAGTACATAGCTGGAATATGCTTGCCCACTTTATTGCTACCATGCTACCGCTAACACCAGGACGTGATAACAAAGATACGAGATAAAAAGTGGAGCCAATCTCTTTCATAAGAATAACACTTTTTGGAATTTGAATGAGGAAAGGATTTCCTGTTTGAGCTACGTATGGAAAGAGGAAACTGGGCCCGCGAGAATAAGTTCGCGTCACGCCAAGCCAGCATCGTTCCAAGCCAGCGTCGTGCCAAGACAAAAGTCCGCGCTATGCCCAACCAACAGTCCATTCCATACCAAATCCGAGCCAGCATCCACGCCAAGCCAGCTCCCATTCCATGACGATCCAGCGCTAACAACTTGCATCTTTCCAGTGCCAGCAGCTTGTATCCGATCCAGCGCTAACATCTTGCATCTTTCCAGCGCCAACAGCTTGCATCCTTTCCAGCGCTAACAGCTTGCATCTTTTATCCTTCTAGTATTGCTCTTAAATGCCCAATATAAGGGAATCAACAATCTAATTTCATCACACGTAAAGATCAGGAATAACTTCTCCAAAATCGAAGCAAAGAAAATCAGCAAACCCCTTGAGTTCACAAAGACTCTTTTCATGTCAGGAGATGCATGATTTCTGGGGACTTTTCCCACAAAATCGTGCAGTCTATGATGAAACATTTATATGAGATTATATATTTACCCAAGGCACAATGTCAAGACATATTTGCAGCCCTCAACCGCACTGTATCAGGAAAGCAGCTATTTCCAGCCAGGAAGCCGTTCCCAAACCCCAACCTCTCTTGGAAAGAACGATTGATAGATGGAACTGGGGACTCCTAACCACTGTTCGCTTGAATGGTGTCCAGTTTGACAACACAATGATTGATTGACGCAACCTCTCCGCTTCAACGTCCTCCAGCAGCGGCTTCGCTTTAACGTTCACTCCGACAGCCGCTCCGCTTTAATTTTCCCTCCAGCAGCCGCTCCTCTTCAGCATTATCTCCATGAGCTACTTCAGGATCCGAAGCCGAAGCTTCAGCGTTTGTCTTCTTAAGTTTCAACATCCTCTCCAAGATCCGAAGTTGCTTCAACGCCGCTTCTTCCTCCAAAAGGTCGTACCACCATGCTCCCCATGTCAAGGATCATGATCGCAGCTAGCCAATCTTCGTAGTCATGGCCTCCCTTTGATCCATCCCGCAAAAACTCATGATCATGGACATATTGCTCACTTATGCATCCAGCCAACCCTTTTACTTCCATGGATGCCCATACAATTCCAGCCAACCTACTTTGTTACCGCGACAATATAGTATCTTCTGATTACATATGCTACCAAGAACTGTTGCCGCTCATTTGTTGATACCAGTCAGAGCTTCACCACAGCAGAAATCACTACAAAGGTCACACATACTCCTCCATGTTCTAAGTTCCACGTGGAAGAAGTAACAAAATCACCAGTACGAACGCACGATGGTGATGTCTTTATCATGGTCAACCCATTGACCATACAAGATGGAAACATGTAAACCATACTTGGGGACTGAGGGTATACACGGAATCCCTTCACTGTCAAAGCTCATAAGACACAGTCAACCAAAAGGCTATAACCACAACAAGGTCACCTGCTCTTTAGGGGTACATCACAAGAATATCATCACATCTCTGTCTAGAAGACGCCTTTAACACTTTACGAGGCCGCGGAGGATCCCAAGCCTTCTCAGAGGAAAACAACTTCAGAAACTAAAGAAAAATGTGATTGGGGACGGCTCATCGCAGTCCATACCGACGACCATCAAAGATTCATGAAATTACTCTAGAGACGCGGCCGAAACATTTTATTGAAGAAAAATAGGGAGCTACGATAAACAACATAACTCCCTCATTCCTACCTCTTCGCTATCCAGAATATCTCGTCCATGTGCATCTCAGCAACACATCCAGGAGAGTACAATAATCTTGTATCAAATCCCGTGGACATGGATTCAAGGCGATGCAATGAAAGTAGGATACACAAGGAGACTACCAGCACGTGACACTTTCACTCCCCTCAACTAGTTTATTTCTAATTTCAACATCATCACTGCCGAAGTTTTACGCAAGAATTTCTCAACATGAAGCCGTACATATGCACCGAAGACTCCAAAAGAACGCCACTAAGATACATTCACATATTCAACCATGACCATTGGATCAAACAAAAGTATAACTAGGGGCTGCTCACCGCATCCCATTCAATCGGATAGTCCAAGATTAAGAAGATGGTTCGAAGGATGTCGTTTGGAACAAAGTAATTGAAGACTTTGATATCAATACATCGGCAACGGAACATCTCCCAACTCATCTATTTTATCCAGTGGCGTCGGAAGATTTCTACCATACAAGCATTCATAACACATCATCATCACGATCAGAAAGTCCAGGCACTGAACATCTTAAAGTCGAGGATTGACCGACAACGTAACCACAATCTTCAATATTAGACCTAACATGGTCGTTTCCGAGTATATATTTCATCCATCCATCCTAAGAATGCGACAGAGTTTGGAGAATTTTGGAATCCATTGGAGAGACACTACAGACGAAGGCGCGGATCCGGACGGACAACAGAAAAAGGTCTGTGTCTCTTTTCATATGGACAGAGTTTCTAGAGCCTGAACAAAATAAAGATTCCTTCTTGCTCCATGAAACATATGACAGGGCGTGACTATGCTACCTCGGGCCCGCAACATCCCTCCCGAATTTTTTCTGAATTTTATTGTCGAGCTGTTTTCACTTCCCGAACGAGTTCAAAACCTAAATATTCACGCGAGAGGAGATAGGAAATTCTTTTCCGTTCTGAATGGATGGGCGGACCGTCAAAATCCGAGTTCGTCCGAGAATTCTACGACGATTCTAGTACAGGGCGTTAATTAGAGTTTCGGCATGCCCTAACTCAGACAAAGTTGCCATCATCCCACGGAACTGAAGCCAGTCGTCATCCTTCCAAGGAACTTAAGCTAGCTCCACTCCAAGCTGAGAAACGCAAGCAACTCCGTTTTAAGACGACCAATGCTGACGGCTCCCATTCCAAGCCAATCAAATGCTGACGGATCCCATTCTAAGTCAATAAAGTGCTAACGGCTCTAAGTCCAAGCCGACCAATACTGACGGCTCCCATTCCAAGCCAATAAAGTGCCGACGGCTCCCATTCCAAGCCAATCAAGTGCTGACGGCTCTAAGTCCAAGCCGACCAATGCTGGCGGATAATCCCAAGCCGATCCAATGCCTGCGACTTCCCTTCACGCCAAGTCTATGCTAGCATCTCCACTCCGCGTTCCAAAGCCTAGCCCGGGAGGCGCAAAACCGTTCCAGATCGAGGCCAACAACTTGCATCTCAACCGGCCTCTACCACTCCGTAACATAATATGCAGTACCACGAGCAGAATATATGCAATGCTTCCAAACACAAGGGTCACAGATTCTCCCTGCTTCAAGAAAAAGGTTAGGCGGATCCTCCTGACCATCTTACATGATTTACGTTCCGATTATGTCCTTGTCTGTCACCATCTTATACTTACCTCGCAAGAACGCCCCTATTCCGAGCTAAGCAAGGGACTTAATGTTGATGGTGGTTTTTAACTTAGGGGTAAAATCATAAACCCTTGCCAGATAGTGACGTCACAAAACTTAAATGAATTTATTGAACCCTTTAATATGTCTGCGAGAAAATTACCAGGGTACCTTTTTTTAATACTAATTAGGGATTCGATAGGCCAAACCCTAATTCCCACACCACTGTGCCAATGGAAAACCATGTCAGCCACATCTACCGCGCCAAGGCATGCCAACCATGCTAGTCGCACCACTGTGCCAATGGAAAACCATGCCAACCACGTCTACCGCGCCAAGGCATGCCAACTATGCTAGCCGCACCACTATGCCAATGGAAAACCATGCCATCCACGTCTACCGCGCCAAGGCATGCCAACCATGCTAGCCACACCACTGTGCCAATGGAAAACCATGCCAGCCACGTCTACCGCACCAAGGCATGCCAACCATGCTATCCACACCACTGTGCCAATGACAAACCATGCCAGCCACGTCTACCGCGCCAAGGCATGCCAACCATGCTAGCCACACTACTGTGCCAATGGAAAACCATGCCAACCACGTATACCGCGCCAAGGCATGCCAACCATGCTAGCCGCACCACTATGCCAATGGAAAACCATGCCAGCCACATCTACCGCGCCAAAGCATGCAAAACATGATAGCCGCACCACTGTGCCAATAGAAAACCATGACAGCCATATCTACCACGCCAAGACATGCCAACCATGCTAGCCGCACCATATGCCTAAGGCATGCCAAACCCTTGGCCCCACCATGCCAAGCCAAACCGTCCATGCCAATTCCTTGGCCCTAGCACGCCAAGCCAAACACACCTTGCCTTATCCCTAGCCATGCTAGTCGCACCATGTGACAACGGCATGCTAAACCCTTAGCCTCACCATGCCAAGCCCTTGGCCCCACCACGCCAAGCCAACACACCTTTCCTTGGCCCTAGCCATGCTAGCCGCACTATGTGCCAACGACATTCCAAACCCTTGGCTCCACCATGCCAAGCCATCCACGCCAATCCCTTGGCCCCACCATAACATGCCAAACACACCTTTCCATGGCCCCCATACCAACCTAGCCGCGCCACCATACTGGCCTTCCCTATGCGGCTACCAAAAACGAAGGCGTGCGACTATCAACGGTCGCCCTTCAATCCCAGGAGCAAATCCTAGCCATCCAAAGTTACCAGAAAATGCATGGTAACCTTTGGCCCAAAACCCTAGTTTGGCCACGCCAAACCGCGCCTAGGCATGTCATGCGAACCTAGCCGCGCCACCATGCTAGCCTTCCCTAGGCGGCTATCAAAACGAAGGCGTGCGACAATCAACGGTTGCCCTTCAATCCCAGGAGAAAATCCTAGCCGTCCAAGGTTACCAGGCAACACATGGTAACCTTTGGCCCGAAACCTTAGTTTTGGCCACGCCAAAGCCACGCCGTCCATGCCATCACGCCGTTGGCTACCAACACCCCTATTGAGATCTTCCTGAGTTTTACTTTCAAGATATTTTAAACTCCCGAACGAGCTCAAAACCTAGATATTCCCGCTCGGGAAGATAGGAAATTATTTTCCGTGCAGAATGGAGGGGCGGACCATCAAAATCCGAGTCCGTATGAGAATTCTACACCGATTTTAGTGAAGGGCGTCAATTAGGGTTTTAACATGCCAAACCATAATTTAGACAAAGCCGCAGGAGCTTCCGTTCCAAGCCATGACCGGTCATGCTTTCATACCAAACGAAGGCTTGCAACAATCAATGGCCATCTTTCCATCTAAGATGCAAATTTTAGCAGTCCAAGGTCACCAGCTAACACATGGCCACCTTTAGCCCAATGCCAAAATCTTAACTTATCCATGCCTAACCATATCAAAGCCATGACCGGTCATGCTTTCATACCGCTGGCTACCAAATGAAGGCCTGCAACAATCAATGGCCACTTTTCATCTAAGGTGCAGATCTTAGCCTTCCAAGGTTACCAGCTAACGCATGGCAACCTTTGGCCCTAGTTTGGTCACGCCTAAACAAAGCCAAAACCCTAACCTTTGGACGCGCCCAAACTAGGCCATATTAAAGCCATATTGATCATACAATAATCAACGGCTACCTTTCCTCATAAGATGCAAAACCTCAACCGCCGAAGGTCACCAAGCTAACAAGTCTCCCAAGCTCGACTTTCCAGGCAACAATAATGTGCTACATGTTTTCCACAATACATTCGATACATCAACACATATCACAAACTGGGGGATCCTTTTTTGGGTATTGGTTTGGCGGTTTACAGCGTGCAGCGTATACTACGACCGTCATAAGGAAGTGTCATAAGGGTGAGGCAGTTAGTAAATGCAGGGAGTTAATGGTGAAACATATTTTTTTATGGGACATAAATTCCATGTGTTAACAGTTACCAACTCCTCCTATTTACTCACCCATTTTCCATTCCTTAATGAGACCAGAGTACGTTTCACTTCGACTTGTATAAATAGATCTTACCTATTTCCACCGAACAAAAAGTTCAGTCAGGAGAATACAACACTTAGAAAACATTTGCTAGCTTTCCATTTGTTAGCTTCCCACTTTCTGATACAAGTCGTAGAAAACAACTACTCTTCCAGAAATCAACTATTCTGGTCTCATCACTTTCCTTGTTTCCCTCCCCCAAACCAACCCATTCTCCTTCACTTTGTGACCGAGGCAAGTATGGAACGGCCATTTCTCGGTTTAGGACGGACTTTTACAAATTGATCTCTCGAATCTAAAGTACTCCCTTGCAGTACATTGTTTAGGGTTTAAATTCGTTTCTCACACACACACCCGAAATTACCGAAATCAGCAGAAACTATTTTGAACCACAAACACATGTGTTGTGTATATTGTTGAGATTATTAGTCCCACATTTTTTGGGTTATCTAAGATCCTGATGTTTATAATCTATAGGGCCACTCTACTCATTTCCAATTGGTTTTGAGTTGGATGCCCGTATTCTAACATGGTATCAAAGTAGGCTATTTGTGTCGAGTCATTTGACCGCAAATTTACTACGTGTCACCCAAGACCCAACGATCCTACACGTGAGGGGGCGTGTTGAGATTATTAGTCCCACATTGTCTAGGTTATCTAAGATCATGCGGTTTAAAATCTATAGGGCCACTCCACTCATTGCCAATGGGTTATCTGGAGAAGGTAGAAATTTTAGGTTTTGCAAAGATGAGAAGAAGGGGTTAAAGGCGGATGGGACAAAATAATAATACTGTAGAAGTGTTTTGGAAAGAGCCACCAACATTGGTGCAGTATAACTCTTTTGGCCCATTCTCCATGGTGTAGATTGCTCTGATATCTTGTGATGGACTTGTACAGGGTAGAGCATTTAGAGTTCAAACCGGAAAACTGACCCGGATGATTTGAAATTTTGTAGGTGACACCTAGTCCACGGACAAGCGAATGAATTGGACGCAGATTCCAACTTAAAAGTATATTTTTTGGAGCACTGCTCGATCGAACTCGCAAGCGTTGCTATCTCAAGATTTTTTTTCAAGTTTAGTTGCCAAAACTATAAGTCTTGATTTCTAGGATAATTATAGCTATGTCTCGGATTGGGATAAAATGTGTAGTTGAGCTTTAGACTTCACGGCGTTCATCGATTGAAGACGAAGAACTACAAAGGGGATCTTGTGGAACTTCATCAACAAAAAGTATGCGGAGACTTGAACTCATATATCACTCAGAAGTTTATTTCTATTCTATCTCCCATTGAGACAAAAGTTGTATAGCTATATAAACTTTACTTTATATACATTTGATATTTCGAGTTGACTTTAACTCACTTACATATTACTCAAAATATGTGTTGGTAAGTTTTCGCTTTAACCAAATTCATCTTTTATTCTTGACAAAAGTCAAAAGATAATCATGTGAAAATTGCCTGGTAACATCTTATATGATTTATGTGAGACCGTCATTTGATGTAGACTCGGAATATTTCGTACTTATCATTTGATCACTTGAAAATTTCTTTGAATCTAATAGTTTATGTGAGACAGATATTCATGTCTTCTAATAATGTTTCAATGATTAAAATGGAAGTTTAGAACAACTAACCATTGATTATAGCATATTATGCGTACTTGTAAGCTAACTATTGCAAGTTATTCCAAGTCTGTGAACTTAGTATGCATACCCGTATGCGTACTGGTTTAACAGTTCAAGTACGGGAATTTAGTATGCATACCCGTTTGCATGCTAATTCAACTGAGTTCGGTAGTGAACGATAGTATGCGTACCCGTTCGCATACTGGCGGACATACCAAGTCTAGGACTCTAAGTATGCGTACCCGTTTGCGTACTTGAGTGGGTTAAGTTCTAAAATCGGTTATTCATGAACAAATACATTTATATAATAAGAAATGCAATCTTTGCAAACCGTGGCTAAAACGTTCTTGAATTGATTCGAGTGAATCAAAACCTATTTTCCTTCAATTGTGTCTTGTATACTTCCATGGGAATATAAACAATTGAACAACTCTATTACTAGTTTCATTTGAGTCATTTGAACTAGTTGTGATTAAGATGAACAAGGTTGATATGGCTAACTTCGGTTAACTGTTGTTGAGCTGATAGACATATTTATGTGTCTAATTTGTCTCAATTCTATATATTTTTAGTGCTCGTTTTTGTATTAATTATGTCTTTTTATGTTTTTGTAGGTGTTTTGGGAAAAGAAACATTTTTGGAGAAATCATCTCGAAAAATTACTAAAAGCACCCTTCAGTTGGATAAGGGGCACCCCAGGGCGAATACTATTGGCGCCCTGGGAATGGATAAGGGGTACTCATCCCAATCCTTTCAAATTTAGAAAAAGGCGGGAATTTTTCTATAGAAATGTATAACCACAGGATTATAACCTAGAAGACATAAAAGACCATTTTTCCTAAATCTGACAGTTTAGAAATAAGGAAATTGTGACTAGTTTAAGGGTGCACGACCCGAACCGGAATCGGTGGAACCATACATGGTTTTGGACCGAACCGAGGTACAAGGTACATGTACTGGTCCCAAAAAATAGAAACCGAGGTCTGGGGTACAGGTACACGGTCCAGTAAAAGTACCGTGCCGTACCAGACCGAAAGTCCTGATATTCCTGGTTGACCATCTGTTGAGACTGGGAGAGTTCCTTCGATCTGATTATCTGACAGATCCAACCAGTAAAGTTCAGTGAGTTTACCCAAGCTAGGAGGCATCTTCCCGCTGAAGTTGTTAGAATTCAATGCCCTGAAAAGAAGGAAATTCTTAAATTTTTATTCATGTCCCATTAATACCATTAAAGAAGAAACGGTCATCTTTTCGAAGGTCTAACAAGAAGGTCAGTTGTGCTAGATTGCCTATTTCTTTTGGCACGCTACCAGTGAAGCTACAGCCAGCTAGGATCCTGTAAGATATCAATTCATTATACATGAATCCAATCAATGCAAAACTATTAGTTACCAATTCAGAAGAAGGAAATGAAAAATAAGGGATAGTAGTTGTCAATATCTAGCTTTTCAAATCTTACAGAAGGTTGAGCTTTTGCAAATCCCCTATCCGTGTTGTAAGAGAACCTGTCAGGCCATCGTTAAACGATAAGTCCCTGCAACAGTCAGTATCAAACGTAAGTAAATTAGGGTTATTAACTGCTTTTGAATGTAAAAATACGTAATCTCATTTTCTTAATAGGATAACTCATATTTCAGGTTTCACAATCATATCCGTTAGGGCACTGCCTCTTGGTATCTTATAACTACTTGTAATCCGAACTCCACTGGATATTAATAATTAAGGACAAGAAAAAAGGAACTCAAACTCACAACGATCTCAGTTCAGAGAGTTCTCCAATGTCACCACTCAATGTACCTTAGAGGTTCATGCTGGATAATCCCCTGAATGATCATTAATGAAATATAGACGAGGATTGTTAAGCTATAAGAAGAGGACTAGAAACAAAAAACGAGTTTTTGCTGCCATTTTGGCTGAAAAAAAATTAAGGAATCTCACAGTGAAGTAATCCTTGAACCAGTGCAGCCAACGCCATCCCACTGATCACCGCAAGGATCGTCTGACTGCCAATTTGGTGGTGAGTTCTCCCAGTTTTCCTTTAAAGATCGGAGCACCGCAACTGCAGTCCAACACATTTTCAGTTTAGTTCTTTCTATGTTAACTATTTTTCTTGTTTGTTTGTAGAACCTTCAAAGTTAAAAGCTATAGCCTTTGCATAACCTGTGAATTAACTTGTTTCCGTATTTAGCAGAATGTCATGTTATATCCACCAACAAAGTGTTTATCTAATTTACTTAAATTTAATTTTTGAAATATTTCTTGAAAGAACCGATTGGAACCGGTACCGTACCTGGTACCGAATGGAACCGGAACCTAGGTACAAGGTACATGTACCAGTCCAAAATTTTGGAACCGAGACTAGGGAAGTACAGATACTCGGTCTCGTGAAGAACTGAGCCGAACCGTACCGTGTGCACCCTTAGACTAGTTCTTCCAAAGACATTGAGAAATCTAAGTTTGGGGGTGAATATCATTCTCCATGTGGTTTACTTCCAACTCTTATAAAGGTCCCTAACTTGGGACTTGCTGTTTGTGCCTCTACCATCCTAAAAGACTATCTTCATGCACGTTTTCCTGAACCAAGTTATGTCCAGAAAGAAACTCAATTGATAGAAAACCATTATCTGGTTGATTTGGTTAATCCGGTCCATGATACCATAATTGACTTTGTGCTCCAACCAAGATTTTATTTACCAAATGTGGGAGTATCTTAATGTGAAATGTGTCGTTATATAGTTTTTGGAACTAAACCAAATTATTTTAGGAAATTAGAACCTTCAACACATTTTCTTAAGAATGACCACTCAACCGTGTAAGTCAAATCTGATTGACTTTGAGGATCCACAATTATTCAGGTTGTTATTATGTGCTTCTAAGTTTTTATTTGAGTTTTTCCAGACTTTACAACCTGATCCTGCAGACCCTGTCTATGAGGAAACTTAGCCAATGAAAATATTTCATCTATACCCTTTTATAGAACCTAAACCCGGACCATAGCTAGATGTAGTTGTCTTAAACAGGAAACTAGACTAGGGTGTGCTTTATTTGTTTATTTTTCTTAGCATTTTTTTTATTTGTGGTAGCTTTATTTGGTTTTGATGACCCACGGTTTTTCCGGCTACTACTTTATGATTTTATGTGGTGACTAATTCTTATGATGTCTGGATGAAGACTTTAAACTTAGCACTTCTTGGGAGGTAATCCATGCTTATGCAACACGGTAATATCTTTACTTATTTCCTTCAAAGTGGTAACATTTCCTCCTTGTTCGTGCTTTTAATTTCATCTTTAGAACATTGAGGACAATGTTAGATTTAAGTTTGGGGGTATGGGAGAAACTTTTTAGTTTCATTAAATAAACTCCAGAGCCTAGAAACTTTTGCCAATTCAGGATGACACTAACCAATCTAAGTGGATGGAAACATCTTGGTTGTAGGAGTTGAGGAACCCAATAACAAAGTCTATCAATAAAAAGACAGAGTTCATGTGTTAAAATGGGTCATCACACTATGTTCTGTTTTTCTTTTATTTGAAAACTTATATGTTTCTCTAAGTGATTAGGTGGGGCCCACACCTCAAATTTTTACCACTGTCGGGATGGAGTTGAGTGATTGATTTACTAAAGAAATAATAAAGATACCAGACCAATCAGACCAAATGAAATTAAAATAAAATTAACACTTGGATAGCAATATGTGTGTGTTCTCCCTGTCTCCGTCGCCTAAACAAGAGTGGAATTCATGATCCATGGGAACTATCATGTAATCTGTTGACAAGAAGCATGCTCTTGGATCCAAAAGATCAAATCATGCATTTAAAAAAAAAAAGTTTATTAATGTTCAATAAAATCGACCGCTGGTTCCCTTATATATGTCAGCTGAGTTGATCTAGAATTAAGATTATCGACCACTGGTTTCCTTGTATATACCAAGCTGTGTTGCTATTAGTCTAGACTAGTACCTCAATCCATTAGGATTTATAGGTTCATCTTGGCGGAGACCTTCAGACATATATGGGAAACACCGTTCACCTTAGACAACATCGTTTTAAACTATCTCTCTCTATAATCCATCTTATTAATCTATTCATTTGTGTGATTCTGATTATTGATGTCCATAGTGCGACTATTTGAGTATTTTTCTGTCACTTATATATATGAATATGATTCGTATCAGGGTACTTTCTCTTTTGATAAATAAGAGTATGCCAATCAAGGAGATTCTTTAGTGTCGCTCCTTAATTCTGCACAAGTATCTAGGGTCTGGAGTAAAGGTTTTGTGGGTACACCTTTTGTAAACCCTCCCGAGACTATAACTCGGCCACTAGGGACACTTAGGGGTTTAAAGGCTTGTTGCACATGCTAAGTGCAACCGCGATGCCTGTCAAAGTCAGTTAGGATTTTATTTTGATTTACTCGAGGACTAGCAAATAATAAGTTTGGGGGTATTTGATAGACGCATTTATGTGTCAAATTTGTCTCAATTCTATATATTGTTAGTGCTCGTTTTTGTATTTATTATGGATTTTTATGTCTTTGTAGGTGGTTTTGGAAAAGAAACATTTTTGGAGAAATCGGCTCGAAAATTTACTAAAGTCACCCTTCAGTTGGATAAGGGGCTCCCCATGGTGAATATTATTGGCGCCCCCGGAATGGATAAGGGGCACTCATCCCCTACCTTTCAAATTCATAAAAAGGCGGGAATTTTTCTACAGCTATTGGAAGAATTTAGGGTTCGAGTTCTACGCTGGTTTGGAGAGATTCAATCGAAAATTTCTATTGGGATAAACTCATTAGAGCTAAGCAAGATGGTATGATCATTTGGATCGACTGGAATTGGCTAAATTATTATATTGAAACGAAACAGGGATCAATGGTTTTATCGGGATTTTTTAAGATGTTTAGGCGGAGACTCAATCACTAAATCATGTTGGGATGGGTTTCTTAGTACTAGACAGGGTTAGTTGGTCCACCAGAATAGATTAAACAGGTCCAGATAATCGATGGGACCAAAACAGGGGACGTGTATCAACGGAAGAGGCAAAACATGAGTTTTCTTGTGTTCGTGTATGGGTGAGACGAGCTGGGAGAGTTTGAGCTGGTGTTTGATGCGTGGAAGAGTTTAAAAAAAGGAAGATGTACAATCTGAAGACGCGTGCAGAGCTAAATCACACCCATGGTTGGCTGGAAAAGAGAAGTTTTTTTACCAAGAAAGGAAAGAAGATATTCGGAGTAATTGCAAGGGATTTTTAGTCGTTGTTTAGTATAAAAAGGGTCCTTGGGAGTCAGAGAAGAGGACGGAGAGTTTAAGATAGAACAAAGAGTTACAAACGAAGAAATCAAGCTCTGCAACAATTCTGCTGCTGCTGCCATTGAAGAATAAGAACGAAGAACAAAAGCACGCTCAGAACAGTCTCAAAACTAATCGCTTATTCAACTCCAGAATCTGTCTATCATTCCCTATTCAA
This sequence comes from Papaver bracteatum, assembly GCA_023529315.1. NCBI lineage: Eukaryota > Viridiplantae > Streptophyta > Magnoliopsida > Ranunculales > Papaveraceae > Papaver > Papaver bracteatum. The sequence continues at coordinate 93,169 of JAJJWX010000778.1, read as the reverse complement.
TAGCGAAAGACCTCTTGTAACTAAAATGCAGCGGCTAAATCTTTAGTGACTGAAAATCGTTGTAAGCGCATTTGAATATTCTCAATACAATGATTACTCGATTTTCTTCCATTTTTCTTCACATGAGTAGCTAGTTAATTTTCTAGGGTTTTGGAAGAAGCTATTTCTTTATGAGTAATTTTTAGTAATTATTTTCTTTGACATATTTACTTCATTTAATGTTTTTATATGCATAAAAAATTTCTCTTCTTGCATGCTTCATAATAATTGTTTTGGAACGTCGTCGATGATCGATCTTTTAATTCTAAGTGGGATCTTGACTTAAGTCAATTGGAATATTATTTTTTTGGTGGGCGTGGATTGAATTATTAACGGTGATAGTATTTTAGAATTATTTAAAAATGTGATGACGTTTAAAAGCTATCGGACATTTTTTTCTCAAAATTCTACACGGACCGTATAAAAAAGCCACTCAAAGACCTCTTGTATATTTTTCAATGGTGGGCCCAAAAATTATCTCATGCTAACTCCTAAGGGGGCGAGATCCACCCCATGTAAGGGGGCCGTTTTTGGATTATTTTTCTCCAATTAATTTTTCTTTTTAGGCTATAGTCATCCGGAAAATTGGATGTCATGAAAAAACCAAAACAGATACCGTAGGGACAAAACGTCAAAACCTCCGATAAAGTAAACATCGGAAAAGATAAAGAATACGAAGAAAACTAAGAGAGGAAGGGTATATCTTTGGACCAACTCTAGGATCAGGATCCGGAAACGTTAAGACGAAAGTCATGGTCCGGTCCACCAATTAGGATCAGGATCCGGAAACAAACTTTTACAGACGGTTCCAGTTCTAGTGTAACCTGGAGGACCAGACCATTTAGAACCATCATATTCGGCGCACCACATGTTCGAACATACTCCGAGGGCTTTCAGCGAAACACAGCTATTTCGGTGAGGAATTGCTTGGAAAATTTCGTAAATCACATAATGATTCACAATTGTCTCAAATGCTGCAGTTTCAGGAGCATAAAAGACGAGTCCCCGATGGTTATCCCACAACAAAATTTTGTTGCTTGCAGTCAAGGCAAATGGCACACATGATCTTCTATTGCCAGGGATATTCCAAGGCATACTATAATCTAGGGTCCAACTCCACGAGTTATAATCCTTCCCAACAGTGAAGGAATTTCTCTTTTTGTCTTTTTTGTAGGACCAAATATCTACCTGGACGTGTGTATGAACAAGACATAAGTGCTCTCCTATCAACTTTAGGTACGAGTAGTCATCACTATAACCAGCATCTTTGATAGATGGAGGTAGTGACACCACTTGGAACGCTTCATCCGCTAAATCGAGGGCCAAAATTTTCCAATCTTTGTTATCCATAAAATAAAGTATGTCATCTGCTAGGACACCAGGTAACCACGTTTTTAAGTGGTGTTGGGTTTCTCTAATGCTTCTCCATCCGCTGCAACTGCCAAGAGTGTATATCTGGATCGAACCAACGCCTGGATAACTGGGGTAATAAATCCTCACAACCTTGTACTCGTTAGTTATTTGAAGATAGCCAAATCCACATGCTACTCGTGGTGTATAAGTCTCATTAGAATAATCCACATCTAACCTCGGAAGATTTGCGTATTCTCTAGTGAAGGGATTGCAGACTTGGACTGGATCAGTGATATCATAATGCGATATAGCCAAACAAACCAAACTATTGCAAGAACCTATCAGGATATTGGTATCACCCTTTCGGAATGTTGGATGTTTGATCTGTTGGAAACTACTAGGCTGCAATGGAGATGAAAAACAGAAACAGATTGTGGTTGTACTCTAAAATTTTCAAGGTTCTAGATGATTTCTTTTAGACAAATATTTCTACCCTCCCAACGAATTTGCGATTGCAACAGGTATGTGAAATACTGCCTTCAGGATACAATGAAAGCCCTACAACCGGAAATTGGATTCAAGGTTTGCACCCCTTGACCCAATCAAGAACACATGTAAAACAGATTCTGATGATGCTTTGTTTAAGAAAGAAAAACATAAGAGATTTTCGATTGATTTTTGAAAACGACTCTATGAGATGCTACTTATAGAGGTTTTCACGTCTGTTGGAAACAGACAAGTTTCTCTTCACGAAACGTCAGGTCCCTTCATCAACAGACATTAATGGTGTCTGTTGGATTTAGAATTTTCTGGAAACGTTTTCTAACTGTCCAAACAGTTATGTATCAAAAAAAATCTTCCGGGGGCGTTGCCCCCTAGACCCCCACCAGGGGAGGTCTCCCCAGGACCCCCTTTCGTAGCGCAATTGAAAATATTCCAACATGATCTATAAGTTTTATTTTAATAGTTACTTGATTTTGGATCGTTGAACTTCGTGATAATCACACAATAAAATATGCAAGAATAGTTTATGTAGAATACCTGTAGCGTTAATCCATTGTATCTTTGGAGCAATGATAATACCTTGTGGAGGTCATGGTTTCTCCTTCTTCACCTCTTATGTCATGAATAGTAAAATTCTCGAACTCAATACTGATGGCTATTGTGTTCCTTTTATAGGTAGAAGGAGGACCAAGTTCCTAGGGTTTAGTATTGACATTAAATCTCGACCGTCCATCAAGGAAGAGCATAAATAGGATACTAACTCCTTATATAAACCATAGATTATATATTTAGCAATATCCTAAATATAACCAAATTCTCACATGGGTCCAATAGAGATAATTATCATATAAGAAATTATCTTACATTCTCCCACTGGTCCATGTGATAATCTATAAATGGTTAATTACAGGAAACATAAGGCGCGCGTAATTGATAAATAATAACTTTAGTGGTTAACATAATACCTTGATCAAATAAGCTATTCATGCGAGTCATAGCGGTTGCACATTGTCTTGTTATCAACATGTTCCCTTCCATGTACCACAACATGAGTACCTTGCTCAACTAGGTCTTAAATAGGAGTATCATAAGGGTCCAGTGATGTCTTTAAATGAAAGACTATTTCTGTTAACATTCATCCATTCACATAAGTGTATACTAAACATGGATACAAAAATAATTCAGAACGACATTAATAGGAGCTCAATAAGTGTTCAAAATAAGCACATAAATTAGCTAAATTCAATAATCAATTACTCCCACAGACCCAAGATTTTAATCTTTTCTTAAGAGGTCCTAAAAGGTAATTGTCCATTAAGTGCATCTGCATATGCAATTGTGCTTCAGCGATAAATGAACAACTATTGTTTCTGAATTTCCTAATTCACGCATATATACTCAAGGTTCATGTGTTTTGTTCCCTTCGTATACATATCGTGCTTTAATGCTGCGAAGCTAAGACGATAAATTTCAGCAATGTAGAGACAAACCTTAAGTCTCTAAGTATCGCAGTCATAAATATTCAAACTCAATTGTGGGACTAGTATTAATGGATTCTTCCTTTATAGAATCCATACATTCACAAAAATTGAAGTCTGAAAACCCAATCAACTCTTGTTGGGTTTGCTAACTAATTAAAAGACATAAGTTAAAATAGTATCTCAAAATTCTTGATAGCTTTCCAGTAATTTGTTCTTCGATTCTTTAGGCATTTAGTTAACATATCAACAACTTGTTATAAGTTTCATATCAGAATTATGATGTTATGAAGATTAAATTTATATCTTCTATCCAACATGAAATAAATCTATTAAATATGTTATTATCTCAAAATTTCTTGAATATTCGATATATGCCTTATATGAGTGCTTTAGTAATCCATATGATATTACTATCACATGGTAAGCTTCATTGATATCCTTTATTTCAAAAAATATAGAGATGTGCATAAAGTCAAGATCACTACTCGTAGGTAGTATGTCTTAACATACAAGACCAAGAGTATGAATTTCTCCCACTGATCTTGAGGTATATGCATAAATCTGTAATAATTTCATCCAAAACTTGAAACATTTATAGTTTTGTTGAATTTCATATACCATTATGGGAGGCTGCTTAAATTTCATACTTTGGTTTTTAAAATTTGTAGACTAAAATTTATCATTAATAAAGGCTATTTTTACATTTAAATAATGCAACTCTTAGGTCATACTGAGCTACTAATAATACTATGATAATTCTGAATAATTCTTTCTTTGACATGAGAGAAAAAATTATTTATAATCAATGCATCATTTCAGAGTAAAATCTTTGTTTACAAGTCTTGCTTTATACCATTTAACAATGCTATTACATTTGTGTTAGGTCAGAAAGACCCACTTTTGTACAACTGATTTGTCCTTCGAGAAATTAAACAATATTCAAGACTTGACTTTCAACCATTAATTTTCGCTCACTTAGCATCAATCCATTAATCAAAATTATTACTCATAATATTTGTGAACCAGAAACCGAATCTTTTCCATTCCATATCAAAATGAAATAAATTCTTGTAAGCAAATCACTAAAAACAACATGAACAACTTTCTTTCAATCTCTTTTGAGACCTTCTTAATGCTAATAAATGTTGTTATCAGGAAATTTCTTTATTGGAAATAATTATATTATGGAGTATTGGATCAGTTATTTGTGGTCTTTCATTATCTAACATTCTGATAATGAGAAGATTCACAATGTCTGTAGAAATATTAAATAAAGGGATCATTATCATGATTTCTTGAATAGACACGTACTCCCACTGATTATGCCATCATTAACGCATTTATATTTTCGGTTTCAATAAGTCTCATACTATGGTTAGATTGTTAAAGAATACCATTTGGATTATTTAGGGAAATCAGTGATCCAATAATAGTTTCCAAATCCAAATTTCATTCTTTGGAATGTAAGCCCTTACCTCCAACTGAACAACCATAACTTAAAGGTGATTTAAACTAGGTTTCCATCCATTCTAGTCCAAAGTGTGTCTTTGAAACTGCTTTACTCGGAAATCTATTTAAATTACACAGTTTTTGAAAGAACACACATTCACTGATATGTGGTCATTATGCATAACTCATCATTCTTCTAACCATTTTCATAAAATTATGTTTTTGCCTTTTGCTATACACCATTAAGCCAAGAATAAATTGGCCTTGTGTATTGAGCAACAATTCCAAACTTTTGGAGATAATATGCAAAAGATTTAGGATATTATCCTAATTTTTTAATACCTTTCACAATATTCACCACCTTTGTCAGACTTTATGATTTTAGCTTTCTCTATAATTGCCTCTCAATTTCAATACTGAATGTTCAAGAAAACATCCACATATTGAAATTCACAATGTAATTGATAGATGTACACAGTAACACGAAATATCATCAGGTGATAAAACAATTTTATCTTTCCAAAATTGGATCATAAAAAGTCTACAAAATAATCATAATCAATAAATAATAAGAACAAAAGCTGAAATGTTTAATAGAGATAAATGACAATTAAACTTAAAATAGTTTCATACCTTCAATAAGATTCTCCTGTGGGTAAAACCTTATCAAGGAACAACGTGAGACATAAAAAAAACATTATTAGATATTCTACCTTCTCATAAACACAACATTATGTTTGTTTAATACCACAACTCGAGTCACCTGTGGGCGAATCACTTCCTAAAATGTATTAACAAACTAAAATAATTCTAAACATGTACAACCTAATACAATGTGAATTGTAGTCACCTGTGGGTGGCTATTATTTCACATGTATATGAAACATTTAGATAACCTTAATGTTTGTTTCAACGTATGAACCAAAACTACTTGTGAGCAGTGTTTGTTCTAATCGTTAAATCGAACTAAGAGGACTCAAAATATACAATACTTACAAGATAAGAGTTTAGTATCACTGTGGTGATAACAAAACAATCCAGCAAATATGTACAATTCCAAATATCACACTAGCTTTTCTTGTGACATTGCATGTTCCCAATCAATGATATGGACATACTTGATCTGATCATTAAATTTGTCCATTATAAATAATTATGAGTAACCCTGAAATATTAATCCTAAACATTTAAGTAAAAGCATGTCATATATAATTTGTGAAAATATCAACACCTTTTAATTAAAAAATATCCAAACGTGATGAACCTTTCATAAACCAAAATCGAGCATTAAGCAAGTCTATAAATATAATTCAATAATAAAATTTCGTTCAAGAAAGTTCTTTTGATGCATTGCTAGTTAAATTCGATACTAGTTTTAAGGATCAGAATAAATAAAGGTTATAGTGTAGATAATGATTTTCACAAATATAAGAAATTAACCCAAATACAATAATTCTTTATTTCTTCTTTGAAAATGCACCGAGCTTTAGACTTAAAGTAACATATTAGATTGCACATTTAAAATATGAAAATCCATTATGGGTTACTCAAATCTATAATAAGAATTTAAAAAAAAAAAAATAATTTAAATAAGCATTTTGTAGAAAGTATGTACCAAAAGTCATGTGGCGTTTACTTAATCATGATTTTATTTGAATGTGTCTATCAAAAATGGTCAAAAGAAAAAAATTAAACATAATGACACTAGACTCCCTCAAGATTTAAATCAATTCATATCCATAATGTATGATCAACAATCATACCAGTTAGTGTTTTCTTAAATATGGGAACTCCAATTTCCTGTGGGTAAATTTTGTTCTGATATATGTAAGAAAAACAAGATTACAAGCATTTGACAAAATTGTGATCATGACAAAAAATGATTTGACATCACTATGGTGATAGCCAATCAACTAAAATAATGTCATTATCACAGGATGTCGATAACTACAAAACCTACACTTTACGGTTTGCAAATTCATGCTTATAATAACATTATGATTATACTGAGATATAACACTCTAGTATCACTGTGGTGATAAGTAAGAGTACCATAATAATTTTAAGTATAATCCCATAAAATTTAAGAAAAAACAATAATGTGAGAGAAACTATACCACAACGCACAAGCACACAAACCATATCATAATGCACACACAAATTTAATGGTGTCAAAAAATGGTTTTGATCATAAAAATAATGAAATTCGATAAGAAAACGTATTAGTATTTCGATAAAGCGGAAGTATATTAGTTGGTTTATATTTCTTAAGGTAAAAACCATTTCATAATATTTTAACATTGTCACTAAAATTGGTTTTAGTTTTAAACCGGTTCATAAATTTGTTGGGTGATGAACAAATTTAAAAAAAAAATAGCTTAAGTTTGAACCATAATTAGGTATAACCTCTTAATTAGCAAAAATAGAATTCTGCTAGCAAAACGGGCCATTCAATCTAAGGCCCATGTTCTATAATTTTAAAGGCTTTTAGAGACACAGCGTAAAATAGTTTCATGGGTCCATTTTCTTAAACAAACAAAACATGCCCTTGCATTATGGCACAGACACTCATTTCTTAATCAAACAAGTCCACTGGTTAACGCTATTATAGCACTCGGCATATTAAAAAAAAAAAAAAGAATTCGATGGACCCGTTAACTGTATAAGAGTTTTATATTCCATTAATAGTTCACTCATATGCCAAAAATGAAACGATCTATATTTTAATTTAAAGCTACTACCATTATTAGCCAACATTCCCCTTATAAACAAATAAAATTGCAACCTAAATCCAAGCCCAAAATTAAGCTAGAGCCGACACGGGTTACAACTGGTTCAGTTAAGAACCACCTTAAATGGTACAAAATTGATTGAGCTGGTACGGGTTGGACTGGTCCGACTTTAATCATGATGAGTTGGAAGGTTTATCAACAGTCAAACTCTTTTGTTCTAATTCACATTAATAGCCCACTTTAAGACCCGTTATCCCCATTTTAATGTTTTAGTTTCCAAACGTATTGGATACAATATTATACTCCATAACTTTCTTTCCCTAATTAACTAGGACTTGCCATAAATCGGTTAATATTCCAAATTAACTCTATCACATCATTTACTTTCAATTCCAAATTTACAGAAGAAACAAGGAGTTTTGTAGCATGGGAAACCTAAGTTTATCACCATATGAATTTGGTTTTATGCCTATATAATAAAGAAGATGTGTTTGTATGATACATATCAAGAATGATTTTTATTGACGTGAATATGATGAACTATTATAAATTGCATATGATTAACGGACGATCACGATTTCTAAACACTAGCTCTAGATGCCAACTATAAGTTTTATTTTAATAGTTACTTGATTTTGGATCGTTGAACTTCGTGATAATCACACAATAAAATATGCAAGAATAGTTTATGTAGAATACCTGTAGCGCTAATCCATTGTATCTTTGGAGCAATGATAATACCTTGTGGAGGTCATGGTTTCTCCTTCTTCACCTCTTATGTCATGAATAGTAAAATTCTCGAACTCAATACTGATGGCTATTGTGTTCCTTTTATAGGTAGAAGGAGGACCAAGTTCATAGGGTTTAGTATTGACATTAAATCTCGACCGTCCATCAAGGAAGAGCATAAATAGGATACTAACTCCTTATATAAACCATAGATTAGATATTTAGCAATATCCTAAATATAACCAAATTCTCACATGGGCCCAATAGAGATAATTATCATATAAGAAATTATCTTACAGATCATCTTAGTAAGCGTTTTGAAAGGGTTCACTGTGTGATCATCCTTCATAAAATCATCATAATTTGCATAATAAAACGTAGCCTCCCTGGCCTTTCTGTCATCCTTGAATGGCGTCACGAAGTAAAGAAGACCCACCTTCACCTTTCTATCACCGAGGAGTATTTCTCATGACTTGCATACTAATTTGCAGCTTAAGACGCATTCACCAGTTATATGTGAAAGAATTATTGATACAACATCTCTAGGAAGATCCTCCATATTGGACATGATGCACTGCTTTTAATTAAGATCACTGAAGGTAAAAGAAAGAGAAGCGCAGAGAAAACCTTGATCTGAACTATAAAAAGTTAGTCTATATAGCTAGTTCTAATTGTTCGATGATGTCTCTGATTACTTATCTTGTGTATATATACATATAGAACCCCGGGGGTGGTAGAAATTTTTATGGTTTAGCTATTGGAAGAAGGGGCCTAGAAATAATATTTAAAGAAAGTTCCTAAGAGGATGGCTGAACCATTATATTTTCACGACTATGCATCATACACATATAACTATGACATTGATAATGTGCGTAGAAAAATTCTTGGGTCTGGTCAACAAGGTTAGTTTGGGTGGTGATGTTACTGGCGGGCGTAGAGGTGTGGCGGGGTTGGGAGCGGCGGTGAAGGCTGCCAAGGTCATGGGGCTTGTGGTGGGGGAGATTTTGGACTTTTCAGAGTGCGTTACGACGGAAACAACACCACTTTTATATGCACGTAGTAGAACATTATAAAAAATCCGGACCAAATTTTATCGGGACACCAAAACAACCCGGCTTAATTGGGGGCCATCACTAGATGACAAAAAGGTCTCTCAATCCTAATTTGGGTCACCCCTTATAAAATACTTTCTAAATGGATAAAATGCCCTTGAGTGATTAGTATTAATAATTAATTAAGTTGATTAGTGTGATAATTGTGTTTAGATAAAAATCTAGTTTTGGGATTAAAATTTGAGGGATTTTTTTTTTGTTGGGTTTTTATGTTTTGAGAAGAAGAAGAGGAGTTTTGAGAGGAAAAACTAGGGTTTTTAGAAATGAGTGATTCAAGTGGAGGGAATGAGGTTGGTGAAGGTTCAAACAACAACCATGATTGTGTAGATGGTAAGATTGTATCAACTAATCCTATGGATTGGATGTTTGATGAAGAGATGTTAATGGAGGAAGCCATGAATAATGGTGGAAAATGAAGATCCTGTACTTCTCAAAATGAAGGAACCAATACTCAAAATGAAGAACCCGCACCTCAAAACAATCAGGTAAACCTCATATACTCTTGAAATTGTCTGAATGGTGCTCAAAGTGGTCGATTTATGGTCAATATGGAACTACTCAGTATGAGGGTCGTTATAGTCGGGGTTTGGATTCACTAACGACTCTTTAAAGTCGTCAACCAGTTGGGATTCACACTGACGACTCTAACCTGCAACTTTTACAAGTTATGAAAAATCATTAAGGTGGTGTCCTAAAAAGCGATGACTCTTTTGAGTAGTTCATCCAGAGTCATTAGTTGGTTCGTTTAATACCAAGACGACTCTCGAATCCAAACTCTATGTTAAAAACTAAAGTTTTTGTGTTTCTGAGTCGTCATATGGGTAGTACGATATACTGACGACCCAAACCTACCATTAATAAGTTTACATAGAGTCGTCACTTGATGTAGTTTTTACAGTAGTAATAAAAAGTGGTTCGTTAAAGACTTGTAGAGATTTTTGTTTTAGACTCAAAATTCTAATAAAACTGCAAATTAAATTAAACTTGATACCAAGGTTGTTGAGAACACTGAGACTAGGATTCCACTATTTTCCAATTTTTATGTGATTCAATATTAATAATTATCATGCAATTCATACATTCAATTGATTCTTAAATATTGCCAAAAGTAGATTTTCAAAATACTAGTTGCATGGAACATCAAGATCCCTAAGCTAAGCATGCACCATCAAGTGAAAATACAACGAGTTAACAAAAACCATTATTTCAATTTTGATTCAATGCAAATAATCATAAAAAGAATTGCATAAATTAATTAAATAGATATTACCACATATTGGTTGGAAAATAGCTTCCTCCGTCGCCTCAGCAAAGGGGTTTAGCTCCTCATATTAACCATGTTCTCAAAATACATATTTATTGCTCAAAAGTTGACTAAAAAGAGGAGAAGGTATAAAGCAGCGTGTTTGTAACAAATAAAATTGTTACAGAACCCACTGTTACAGAGACCTTAACAGAACTGTTGCGAACTCTAAATAATTGTTACAGAAACTGTGACAAAAGGTATAGAATTTGAAAGAAAAGGCCACGGATTCTGCGACTATCTTTTTTTGAAGTTATGTATTCTTCTTTTTTTCCGAAGAAAAACGCCTCTGCAACCTTCGTTCTTGCTCTGAAATTACCCCAAACTATCTCCTAGGTATCGACACCCCCTGTTGTGACTTGGCAACTTATATATACATCACAACTCCATATTTAGGGTAAATCTTCACCGAATATTATTATTTCTTTGCGTTGCAAGTTACAGCTTCTTCTTTCCTTCTTCACCTCGTCTACTCTCTTTCAGCTGCCAAACTTTCCCAAATTAGATAGAATCGAATCTCGGAAGATTATCTCTTCACCCTGATGCATGTTATTCCCATAAACAACCTAAATAAAACCCGAGTCTCTCCCACTATCCAGTTTTATCGAAGAATCATTGAACTCATGTTTTTCTTCGAAACTAAACCACCTACCGTCCATGGTTTATTAAAGCAAGCCCATATCTATCCTAATCCACGAAGAAATCCGAGAAAAACTCGTGCAAAATTATCTCAGCAGCGTTCCAATATTCTTCTTCCATGTTTTATCGAGTCTCGATTATTCAGCCCAAATAAGTCGAGCTAAAACATCATACCAGGCCTGTTTAGTCAATTAGAGTCCATCTGTACTAGATCCGGTGATTGAATCTATGTAGAATTCAAACCCTAAATCTTGTTCGTTGCTTAACAAATTTCTTGCCAACTTCCAAAATTTGAAAGGTAGGGTATGACCTCCCCTTATCCGTTTCTGGTCTTCCTTCAGCAACTGCCATGGGGTTACCCCTTATTAGTAGAGTGCCCCTTAGCCAAAATGAGGGTCCGAATAGCAGGTCCTCCGGGTTTTTGTAACGCGTCCTTTGGGTGCTTTAGGTAAATCATCTCGGAGGTACAAACACCACTTTTTGAGCCAAATTCGCCGCAAAAGCTTATTTCTCTAAAAATACCTACAAAGACATAAAATAACCAAATAAGTACAAAATCGAGCATTAACAATATAGATAATTGAGATCCAAATAGACACATAAATGTGTCTATTAAATACCCCCAAACTTATTATTTGCTAGTCCTCGAGCAAAAATAAAATAAAATCCTAACTCACTGTCGCAGGAATCGTCGGTTGCATTTAGCGCATGCAACAAGCCTTTAAACCCCTAGGTGGCCCTAGTGGCCGAGTTATAGTCTCGGGAGGGCTTACAAGAGATATACCCACAAAACCTTTACTTCAGACCCTAGCTATCTACACAGAACCTTGGAAGGCACTAAAGAATCTCCTTGGTTGGCAAACTTATTAACTACAGGAGGAAGTACCTTGATACAAAATTCCAATTGATGTACACGAGTTTGTACTCAAGCATACTAAAATTCATATATAAATGACAGAGTTCTACTCAGATAGTCGCACTATGGACATCAATATCCAGAGTCAACAAATCACATGGATAGATTAAGAAATGGATATAGAGAAAAACATAGATGGTTTTGATGTTGACTAGGTGAACGGTGTTTCTCATATCTGTATGAAGGCCACTGCCAAAATGAACCTATTCTAATGAACTGAGATACTGGTCTGACTAATATCAACACAAGTGGCATATACAAGGGAACCAGTGATCGATAATCATAATTCTAGATCAACTCGTCTGGCAGATACAAGGGAACCATCGGTCAATTTATTTACTTAACATTTTTATTTTTTTATTTTTTAACAACATGATTAGATCTTGCGGATCCAAGCGCATGTTTCTTGTCAGCAGATTACATGGTGATTCTCGTGGATCCTGCATTCCACGCATGTTTAGGCGACAGTGACAGGGAGAACACACACATATTGTTATCCAAGTGATAATTTTTATTTTTGAAAATTATTCAGTTTGGTCTGATTGGTCACTAGTGGAAAATGGAAGTTATACCACTGTCAGGAAAAGAAGTAATATCACTAAAAACGACTGTTTCTATAAGTTGGAATCTAGAAGTAGTTTTTTCCAAAACGACTGTTTCTGGCAAAGGTTGAATTCTTTGAAAAAACAACTTTCCTTACCAGTAGAAAATTAAATACTGACAGAAAAAGTAGTTTTTCTTATGATATTTCATAAAAAAAAAATTGATATTGATTTAGCTGAATCCAAAGCTGATTCAACAGAATAAAAAAATAAAAAATGAATCAGAATTAAATTAATAATGGCTTCAAAACAGAATTTAATAGTGACTTTAAAACTCATTTTTTATTTGAAAAGTGAATTCAGTTTACAATTTCAATTATCTAAAATCTGGGATCTCCAAGTCCAGAATCTTCTAAAACTAAGTTGGAAATCATATATTCCTATTACAAGATTACAAGAATAAAATTTCAACACTAAGTTGAAAGTAAGACTTCACCATCGGTACCTTCATCTTCTGACAAACTAGATCAAATCAAGTCCTTCATCTTCCTGTTCTTCCTGATTCCACTTCTCGATATGCAATATTCGAATTCAATCAACCTTATCCCATCTTCTCAGTCATTTCAACCAGTAACTTTCCCTCTATTCCCTATATCAACCGACTCTCCACAACTTCAATGCAGCATCAACAACTTCATTCAATTCCAGCTCACTGCAGGTTGTAAGCCTGAGCATTCTGCTTCCTAAACGACAGCAGCAACTCGAACTATCCTCATTATCTACATCCAAGCAACCACCCTGCAATTCCATCTCCCCGAAAATCACGGTTTCTTCTTGTATAAATATGTCGCCTCAAACAGAGATGCACCTATCTGAGGTATGAAACCTAGGATAAATCACAGCCAATCCATAAGCACAGGTGGGAAGCAGAAGAGAGTGCAGGATTTATTGGAAACTAAAACGTTTAAAATAATCCATCCTATTTAGGTAGGACCACATGATATACAGCATGAGTAACAATCACGGTAAATTAAAACTGAATGGAGCAGGTGGACAAGTAATTGATATTTAGAAGGTGGAAAAGAAAGTAAACTATGTACGCGTAAATGGTGCTGAAAACAACAAAAAATGTTAATAGCAAATGGAACAATATATCAAATCATACCTCTGTGATAAGCCTCAGCTGATTAGCATAATATTTTCCTGGAAACAGGGGTTCTCGAGTCAATATTTCACCAAGTATGCAACCCACGGACCATTAACAAAATAGCTGGTATAGGAAGTACTGAAGTATTTACAGGTCTCTAGTAATATATGTTTACAGGTCTCTAGTAAAATATGTTTGAAAATTCTAAACACTACCTGCCATTCATTAACAAAACCATGAAATACACAAGTCTGGAGTGAGATAAAACCAATCCATTGAGATTAAAGAAAAGCTTACGGCAAGCATGAAGGATGACAAAAAAAAAAACAGATATGCAGATAAAACCAAATAACTTTGATGCGCATTTTAGTACCCGGCTTAATGCTTGCAAGCAAAGTGCAAGGAGCACCCCTTCTGCCAAGTCTACTGGAAGATCTCTCCTGCAGTTAACAAGACAAATACTGATGTCAAGCATTTATCCACCATATACATTTAACTTTAACATCAAAAAGATTACATATCTCTGCAAGTTCGTAAGGTAAATAGTCGTCGGAGGAGAGCAAGACCAGTACATACCTCGATGACAGTTCTGAAATCCATGGTTTTAGCTTAAATCCTGATAACATGAAGAGGCAACCATGTTTTCATCTCTCCATGTACATAGAGAAGATAAGAAGAAGAAAAATTCAAGCATCCATCCGAGATTTAGTTATTACCTAATCTTCATCTCAATACTCGCTGTCTACTACAGATGTTGAAATTAGTAGAGCTTGATTCGCGGATGCAGTAAACACACTTGGATCATCATAAGCATTCACATTTAAGCCTGATCTCTTGGGATTCCGAAATTCAGTCCCATCGAACCATTGGGAGGCCTTTACATTCAATCACATGGTGAAACAACTTAAAGAAGCAGGCAAACAAACACTGAATCCAGAATATCTGAAGATTCTGAACATTGTAATTCATAAAATCATTTACAGTATGTTTTCTGATTCTTCAATTAAAAAGTGTTCAATGAATGTTTTATGTGTAATAAAAGTGTTATGTTTCTTGAATGAATGGAGATTGAAGAACTTCCATTTGTCAACTTTCTAGGTATCCGTCCTTGCGTGTTGCTTATGTTGAGTTGAAAAAAGAAATTGGAAGTGATCAGAAAGTTAATTCTTCTACATTGGTTAAAATAATTAACAAATAGGATCAGGTGATGTTCCTTTTTTGTTCAAGGCATTAATTAAAGTTGTAAAGAAAATTGATGGCTTATGAATGAATGATGCCAAAGATACGTATTTTTCATTATGTTTCAAAAGACAAAATATTATTAGTGCTATTAGCTAATGCTGGGTTTTCATATCCAAAGCTTAGGAATAAAAAAATAAAAAAATAATCAGACTTACAGAGTTCGATCTCGCATGCATGTGCAACCTGTGCTGAATTTTAACATAAATACGTGCTCAACTGCTATTTAATTTAGGCATTTCGCTGTATGAGTATTAATATGTATAGTAGTGGGAGGAAACATGCTTTTGCATACGAAAGTGAAAAAGTAACATCCATGTTAAAGTATTTTGTATTGTTATTGCGAAGTTATGTTTTAATATTCCTATGTATGCTCAAATTATGGGATAAACGAGTGGACTGGAATCTGGATCACACTATGGGAGGGGGATTTGTATATCATGACTTACAATATTTTCCTTTGAATACTTGAGTCCATGGGAAAGTGCAAATATTTACAATGCTGCACCACACAAGCCACTAGGTTTTCGTCTAGTCTGTAAATGCACATTTATTTCGGCTAGGATGAGAAATGCAGTTTTAGACACCTCTGCACTCTTCTTTCCCAATAAACCTACAGCAAACGAAAAATATTATTATTCGTTCAGAAAAAAAGTACCAAGTAAGAAAAACCAATTACCAAGTACTAATTCATTTCTTACGGTACTAATTCACTTACATTTATGTTCTCATCAGTTTGTCGCCAAATTATTGTACAAGTACCAAGTAAGAAAAAAAATTTACCTTAGATGTTATCAGGCACTGTATCACTTCCCAACCACAGCTGAGCTGCTCATTCTTTCAAACTGCAATTCTTATTACTTCAAACCTCCCCTGAACCCAGACATGAAATGAAAAATTGAATTGCAAGCCCTTTCACCAAATCAACTTGATCAATTTATGACAGCACAATAAAACAACACAAAAGAAGAGAGACACCAACAAATGATGAGCATATTATACCTGGGGAAATACCAAGCTTGCCCAGTATTTCTTGCTTGACCTGCATCACAAGTTGAGCTACCTCACACACTTTGTTTCCTAATTGTATCTTTGATACCTTAGGGAAGCTTTGCTGCAGAGACTCTATCACCTTGCCAATCGATTGTGGGCTAGATTGAATAGCTTCCACCTATGTTCATGAACAAAATTATTATAACCTGTCAGCACCAGTTCACACGCTACCAGATTAATTTATTCCAACTGGTTATTCACCAGGTTATCTAGGAGCTGATGCTTCCAATAAATAGAATAACATACTCTGCAATAAAAAATGACAAAATCAACTGATGCTGCACAGGGTCCACAACTGCTCAGAACATTCTCCAGGTTAGCTGTGCTGCCATTTTCATGGAGAATGCAAGTGTGTAAAACAATAAACCAGTAGCTGTTTCAGGAGCAAAGACGACCTTAGAATGTAGAAAATGCAACCCTACTTTCGGAAAAGATGACTAACACACCTATACCTTTATGCATTTACAAACTACGAAATTATATGACATTATGACCAAAACGAAAATCTGACTAGTTCAAGATCAAGTAAGTTACCTGCCTGCTTTTTTGGTGAATGAACTGGAGTAGATAATGAGGATGCCAAGGTCGTCTTTGATCCTGAAACATAGTTACAATACAGAAAACAAATTATGGTCAAGTTTCATGCCAATTATGTTCAGAACGTTAAGATTCAATACGAATGTGATTCACATAAGAAATAGAACTGGAGCTGCTGCATGAAGTGTATTGGTATCCTCAAAGGGACTTGCAGGAGTTGCAGAACTTACTGCAGGTTGAATTGATGCAAATGGACTTTGACCATGAGCAATATACCCAAAAAGAAGAGATGATCCTGTTCTTGTGAAAGAAGAGAAAAAATTTCTTAGGTTCAATATCACAGATCAATTCAAATCTGGAATATCAGCATGGTACCATAAAAAGCACTTGCAAGCAAAGATCGAACTATTTCAGTTTCCAAAAATTTAAGAGACTAAATCAATTTACAATCTGTAACTACCATAATCCGACTTACCAACATTCCCAAAAGAAGATTCTGTAAATTGAACAAAAAAAGTTCCAAATAGAATGAGAATCACCGAATCTAAACAAGATAATACCAAATTAGAACAATAATCATCAAATACATCATTAATATAAAAAGTAAATCAACAGCTTTAACATGAAACCCCTAAAATCAATAATCAGAACAAAACCCCAACATCATTTATGTCATAGGAAACCCCTAAAATCAATAATCAGAACAAAAATGGAAATAAAAATAAAAAGAATAAGTTAGGTTTTTGAAATTTACATTGGGAAGCATCACTGATGACCGATCGGTCTTATAATAACTCCTACAATAAAAATCAAAAGATTTATGAAACCCTAAAAACAAACAAATGAGCAAATAACAAAGACAGAAATTGGAAAAAAGAAAATATTTTCCGATCTAAATTTACCTTCTGAAGATGAGAAACTGAAAACAACGAATTTTGGTAGATTGGTAGCTGTGGTGATGAGTGAATGGAAAAGAGAAGGGGGATTATCTTTGTTGGAAGAGATAACGAAGATGGAAGAGAGAGGCACAAAGGGTAGATTAAAAAGAGATAAACTTAGATAAAGTTTCGGTGGGACAAAAATCTTGGGCTATGGAAACTATTTTCTATCACAGTGGTTCTTTAAGGGCTATGGAAACTATTTACTCTCACAGTGGTTCTTTAAACTCTGTATTTTTTACAAAAATATCCCCTAAAAGAACTGTTGTTTCAAAGACAAGTTTTTATAAAACAACTGTTTCTCACAGCATCTATAATTACGTCAGCCGAGTAGCAGTTGTTTTCATGAAGCTTAGGAAGTGGTAAAAAATATATTTTCCACTAGTGGGTATGGTCTTTCCTTTTTTTTTTTTTTTTTTTTTTTGTAGTAACTCAATCACTCTATTTCTCCCTAGAAGCGGTAACAACTTGATTCGTGAGCCCCACATAATCACTTAGAGAAACATATTTTAAAAGAAAACAAAATAAAAATAGAAGTGAAAAGGACTCAACGAGATATGGCGGAACTACCATGTTATTTCTAACACCTGATATATGTGATTTTATGAATAGACTCTTTAGATGTTTCCATCTAATCATATTGGTTCCTCAACTCCTACAATCATGATGCTTTCATCCCTTAGATTAATTGTTGACATCCTTAATAAACATAAATTTTTAGACTCTGGAGTTTATTTATTGTAACTAACAAAAAGTTTCTCCCATACCCCCAAACTTAAATCTAACATTGTCCTCAATGTTCTAAAGATGAAATTAAAAACATGAACAAGGAGAAACTGTTACAATTTTAAGCGAAAGAGATAAGAAAATATATTACCGTGTCGCATGAATATTGGGTTACCTCCCAAGAAGTGCTAAGTTTAACATCTTTAGCCAGACATAATAAAGAATTAATCACCTCATATCATAAAGCACGAACCGAAACAACTGTGGATCATTTGCATCAAAAAGTGGAAACTGCAACAAACCAAGAATAAACATAGCATGCCTTTTCCTAGTTTTATATTTAAGACAACTATATCTAGTTGTGGTTCAGGTTCAGATTCTATAAAGGGGTCTAAATAAAATATTTTCTTGGGTTGCATCTCCTCATAAGTAAGATCCGAAACATCAGGTCCTAAGATTTTGAAAAATTTAGAAGCACACAATAATAGCCTGAATAATTGAGGATCCTCTAAGTCAATCAGTTTTTACTCACACAGTTGACCACAATGAGAGTGGCGGTCATTATTAAGAAAATGTGTAGATTCTAATCTCCTAAAGTCCTTAGGCTTAGTCTCAACACTTAATAACTGACACATATGAAACTCATATGTTCCAAAAATTGGTTGAAAAATATTTGGTGGGAAAACAAAGTCAATCTGAGTATCATAAACTGGGTAAACCGCATCAACCAGAGTGTTAGAGCATTGCTCGGTCGAACTCGCATACGTTGCTATCTCAAGCATGTTTGTCAATGTTAGTGATCAAAACTATAAAGTCTTGATTTCTAGTCTACTATAGATAAGGTCTCAGACTATGATAGAAAGTGTAGTTGAGCTCAAGAACTCCATGGAAATCATCATACAAGACGAAGGACTACTCAAGGAATCAGTGGATCTTCATTGACTAAAATGTATTAATAGGCTTCTTAATTTGTTGTTGTAGTAGTAAAAGGGTTGTCGTTCACTCGGACATTGTTGAGATTAAATTTAAAGGTTTAATAAACAAAAGCGAGAGTTATTGGGCCTAGGATTCCACCGCATTCATATCAATAGGTTCAATTATTTATTCTTCAGCAATTATCGCTCAATAAATAAAAAAACATGGACTCTTATTTTTTCCAAGGTAGATTCTCCAAATATTAGTTATAAATCGTAAGCATGGGACATCAAACAACTAAGCAAGCATGACCCATCTAATAAAATGATAACTAATTTTTTGAAATCATAATTCTATTTTTATTAATGCAAAAGTCAAATAGAAAAATAAAATAAATTCACCCATGTATGAAGTTAGGCTTCCTCCATCGACCTAGTGTAAGGGTTTAGCTCCTCATATTGTAGACACTCTCAAAATATTTTGTATAGCTCAAATGGTGTTTACAAATGAAGAACAGAAGAGAAAATAACATATACCGGGAATTTGCAACAAATAACAGCCGTTACAAACTCACCGTTACAACTCAAATGCTCAAAAACTATTGCAAAATCAAAGTTACAGAAAACAAGTGTTATTATCCGTCGCAGAAAAACTGTCGTTTCTGGCTGAAACAATGACAGTTCTAAAACGACAGACTACAAGTGTAGTCTGTTGTTCTTCTTTCTCTTCTCTGCAGCAGCAGAAAAATCTTCTCTGCAGCTCCATATTCTTCTCCCCAATCACTCTATATCCTTCTATGAGTCATGTAGCTCCTATTTATATCCACAGCAGCCACAAAATATCGACAATAACTTCACAATCTTCTCCATTAACTGGGGATATTTTTCTTTCCTTTTTCTCTCAATCACGTATATGTAGCAGTCAATTACGTGCATGCTATCCATGTTTAACTCCCTCACGTTTCAAATTACAGCTTATGTCCTAAAATATGTGCATTTCAGTCTCTTTCCCGTGAATATCATGTCCGGTGATATACTCCCCTATTTTAGATCGAAACCACATGAACTCCCCAATTTTTTCGATTCCAGCACACATACCAATCATGTTTAGTAAAATCAGGATATTCCCAACTAATTCCAGCGATTAAATCTCTACCGAACTCCTCCAAAATATTCACATAATCTCACAAATAACTACAGCCCCTGCTTTCTTCAGACCTGCGATTCTAACCAATTCTGGTTGGTTCGAACTACCTTACCAACTATGTTAGGCCCAAAGGAAAATACCCAAACAATTGCAGCCATTTAATCTCTCTAAAAAATCTTCAAATCACGAACCCTATTTTTGTTGTTTTTGATAATAATTTTCCCGCCAAAAACATAAATTTCGTTTTCTTGAATTCCCAATTATCTAGCCAATTTTGATCGAAACTATGACCCATACCAGACCTTTTTAGGTACCAAGAACAAACCCATTTAATTTCAGCTCTTTAATCTCATTCAAACACCTCAAATTCTCAAACCCTAATTCTGCAGCTATTTTCCCGCCAAAATTAAAAATTCAAATGTAGAAGATGACTACCCCCTATCCTGTTATGGTGTCCCTTTATCAATTTGGGTATAAATAGAAATTCCTGGGATGCGAATAGCCACAGGTTCCAAATAACAAAGAAGGTGACCCTTAGCAACTGGACACCCCTTAGTAATTGAGGTGCCCCTTAACCGACATTGAGAGTCTGAATAACACGTGTCCTCCAGGGTAGAAAAACCACTTTTCGAGCAACTTTCTCCATAAGAGCTTATTTCACAAAAACACCTACAAACAAGTTTATTAGTGATAAAATGAGTCCTAGCTAATGTATTTATGGGTGAAAATGCGTCGCACTTTTGTGCTCATCAGGTATGTGGAGACTTGAACTTATCTATCACTCGAAAGTCTATCTACTCTATCTCCTATCTTGAGACAAAAGCCGTATTACTATATAGACTAAGAATATACACATGTGACATTTCGAGCTGAGTATATCACGCTTATCTATTTCTCGAAATGTGTGTTGGTAAAGATTTCGCTTTATCCAAGTTCATCTTTACTTAGTGACGAAAGTCATGTTATGTTTCTATCACTTTAGAAATTGCTCTGACAAAAACTAGTTTGTGAATAACAACTATATGATTTCCTCTGAGAATGTTTCAATGGTTGAAATGAGAGTTGAGACAATATAACCACTGGGGATATAAACATTGTTATGGTAACACATATATGTATAAGTCCTTAGCACTTGAACCGAAGTTTGCGAACTATGTTGATCAAGTGAAAAGCAGAACTTGAGCAGTCAACCCAGTCCGCGAACTCAGTCCGCGAACGTACGTAGTTCTCGAACCCGAGAATTTCTGCTGGAGTTTTAGCTCAGTTTCAGTCTACGAACCCAGTTCGCGAACTGATGTAAGTTCTCGAACCCTAGAATTTCTGCTGGAGTTTGTGAACTCCAACCGGTTAACTTGAGTCCTCAAACCTAGTCCGCGAATTTATGTCTAAAAACGATATTCGTGAACTTATATAAATTATCTAAGGAATACTATTGAAAACCATGGCTTTATAGTTCATGAATTGATTCGAGTGAATCACATCATTTTTGCTTCAATTGTTTCTTGTGCAGTACATAAGATCTCATAGCAATTGAACAACTCTCTAACTAGTTCATTTGAGTCATTAGGACTAGTTATGGTGAAGAAGAATATGGTTGATATGAAAGTTATCATTTGGATAATCATTTGGTTGACTAATATTGAACCAACTATTGTACACGTTTGGGTCCACCCTAAATCTTCCTTATTGTCTTTATGCACGGTCATCGGCCTACTCTCCTTATCACTATCCAAATCGGAAGCTATAATGGTAGGAAAAGTCTCAGATGGGCCTAAAAAATCATAATTAGGGTCCAACTTAGGAGCCTCTTCAGTCTATTCTAAATAAAGGATTAAGGTAGATCCGGAATCTAGTAATGGTTCGACCCTAGATTTCTATTTATCAATATCTAACACAGGAATAAAATCAACAAAGTATTTATTTGTTCAACGTTGCTATCTTCGTCGAAATCCATGCTAAAGTGGGCTAGACAACTCTCTAATGGATCTTCCGATACGATGTTTAGTAATGACTCTTGAATTAAGGTTCCTATCATGTTCACCTCTTTAATGCATGTGTCATCTAGCTCAGAATGTAGCTTATTGACATTAAAAATATTCAACTCAATAGTCATATTACCAAAAGATAGATTCATAATACTATTTCGACAGTTTATGATCACATTAGACGTAGCTAAAAATGGGTGACCTAAAATCACAGGTATCTGGTTCTCTGGGTTAGGGACAGGTTGGGTATCTAAGACCACGAAATCCACAAGATAAATAAACTTGTCGACCTCAATTAGAACATCCTCTATCACTCCACGAGGAACTTTAACAGACCTGTCAGCTAACTAGAGTGTTATCTTGGTAGGTTTCAATTATCCAAGTCCTAGTTGTAAATACACATGGTATGGAAGTAAGTTCACACTAGCTCCTAAATCAAGTAAAGTTTTATCTACCTGATGTTTTCCTATCGTGCAAGCAATGGTAGGGGCACGTGGGTCTTTATACTTAGGAGTTGTGGGGTTCTGAATGATCGAACTTACATGACTGGCTAAAAAGTCTTTCTTAGGGACACTAAGCTTGCGCTTTCTGATACACATATCCTTGAGGAACTTGGCATAAGCCGGAAGCTGCCTAATTGCTTCTAATAACGGAAGGTTTATGGTAACTTTCTTAAAAACCTCCATTATGTCATTAAAGTTGGATTCACTCTTTGTTGGTACTAGTAACTGTGGAAATGGGGCTCTAGGCATAAAATAGGGCCTCTCAAGAACCGAATTGGCATCATCAGAAATTTTATCAGTCTCCTCAGCTATGGATGGTCCTGAGGGGTGAACTATATTATGCTCACTATCGGGCATGGTTACCTGATTGTCTACTACTCTACTGCTCCTAAGGGTTCTAATTGAATTCAACTGATGTGATGGTATTGCACCTACTTCATGAACTCCTCTAGGGTTAGGTTGTGTTTGACTAAGGAACCTACCTTTTTCTCTCAAAGATTCATTTATCTGACTAACCTGGTCTTTTAACTTGGAAATATCCTGAGAATTATCCTGGCATATATTTTTACTTTCTTCTATGCTTTGTAAAAGCATTTGGTGAATCTTATCAGTGTTTCGAATAAACAAGATGAGAGTTTCTTCTAGACTTGAAATTTTCTTATCAGAAAAATTCTGAAATTGAGCTATTTCTGAAGCATTCTTATTATAGCCAAAACTTGGGGGAGGATTAGAATTACTAAACTGACCTTGACTCTGTCTCTTAGACCATGAAAGGTTCGGATGGTTTCTCCAACCAGGGTTATAAGTTTCTGAATATGCGTCGAACTTCTGAGAGTTATCGAATCTAGTGTTATTGTAAAGAGCATTGGCTTGCTCTTCCATAGTATGGCATTCCCAAAAAGGCTCCACTCGACTACTAGTGTGACCCAATTCTAAAGATTCTAACCTTTTTTAGCTATTGATGCAATCTTGGCATCTGATTCATAACCTCCTTATACCCTATTAATGTTTCCTCTAGTTAGAAGAATTGTTTTCGGGGGTTCCTTGTTATTTTCCCATTGCTGGATTTTCTCGACGATTTCATTCAAAAATGTCATCACCTCATCAACTGTTTGTAGTGGAATAATCTAAACCCTCATAAAGGATCTGCACTAACCTAACCTTTTCTAAACCTTGATGAGGACATTGGGCTAATAGATCATTGAACCTTTCCAAATATCTATATAAAGATTATCCCTCTTGTTGAGAAAACGTGCAGATTTGCCTCCTGATAGACGATATTTTGTGTCTAGGGAAAAACTTGTTCAAAAAGGCAGAGTAAGTTGTTCATATGTTTCAATTGACCCGGAAGCCAAACTATATAACCACGATTTTGCTTTATCTTTCATGGAAAAAGGAATAACCTAAGTTTCAAAGTATCATCATCAAGGTTTCTAATCTTTAATGTACTACAAATTTCCTCAAAGTCCCTAACATGGAAATAGGGGTTTTTATTTTCTTTCCCTAAAAAGATTGGGAGCATTTGTAAGGTCCCATGTCTAAGTTCATAATTTGTTTCCGTTTCAGCTAACCTGATACTCGAGGGACGAGTTGTCCTAGTCGGATTCAACAAGGTCTTCAAAGTTGCCATCTCTGGCTCTATCTGAGTAATAGGGAATATTTCCTTAGTAAAATCAGGACGTTCAAAAATAGGACTCTCTAGATTAAGATAATCAAGACTCTTTTTTCCGAAAATATCACTTCTAGGTTTTTCATGCATAAACCGTCCTAGAGCGTCTCTCTTACATTCAGGCATACACAAGAATTCAACAAAAATTTGTGCACATGCAAATGCTGGGCTCACTAATTTAGGTAAGCTTGGGTTACCTACAACAAAAAATACCCAAAGGTACGAGGCTGAGGTTTGTGGACTTTCAGCTGGTAACTCCCAAAAGGCCCAAGGTACGGGTCCAGCTTACTAATCCATGAGTTTTTCTAAACTCGGTAGTCTGACGAAGATACAATTGGTGTGTGAAGTGTTTTTTTTTTATAAATAAAATACTAAAAATAAACACAAACAAATAAAAGAAAATTACAAGTCCAAAAATAAATAAAAACTACCAAAAATAAAAGTCCTTAAAAATAAAATCTTTGGCTTTCTCCTTTTATGGTAAGTCCAACTTTTCACCTTTCGTTTCAATCAAAACCTGCACAACAAAAGCAAAAATACCCAAAGTAAAATCAAACAAAATAAAAATAAAAATAAAAATCTAAAACCTAAACCTAAACCTAAAAACAAGTCCGCGTCGGCGGCGCCAAAAATTGATGTAGGTTTTATAGTGGTAAGAAAAAGTGGTTCGTTAAAGAATTGTAGAGATTTTGGTTTTAGACTCACAATTCTAATAAAACTGCAAATTAAATTAAACTTGATACCAAGGTTGTTGAGAACACTGAAACTAGGATCCCAATATTTTCCAATTTTTATGTGATTCAATATTAATAATTATCATGCAATTCGTACATTCAATTGATTCTTAAATATTACCAAAAGTAGATTTTCAAACTACTAGTTGTTAATCTCAAGCATGGAACATCAAGAGCCCTAAGCTAAGCATGCACCATCAAGTGAAAATACAACAAGTTAACAAAAACCATTATTTCAATTTTGATTCAATGCAAATAATCATAAAAAGAATTGTAGAAATTAATTAAATAGATATTACCACATATTGGTTGGAAAAATAGCTTCCTCCGTCTCCTCAGCAAATGGGTTTAGCTCCCCATATTAACCATGTTCTCAAAATACATCTTTATTGCTCAAAAGTTTACTATAAAGAGGAGAAGGTATAAAGCAGCGTGTTTGTAACAGATACAATTGTTACAGAACCCGCTGTTACAGAGACCTTAACAGAACTGTTGCGAACTCTAAATAATTGTTACAAAAATTGTGACAAAAGGTATAGAATTTGAAAGAAAAGGCCACGAATTCTGCGACTATCTTTTTCTGATGTTTTGTGTTCTTCTTCTTCTCCGAAGAAAAATGCCTCTGCAACCCTCGTTCTTGCTCTGAAATTTCCCCAAACTATCTCCTAGGTATCGACACCCCCTGTTGTGACTCGGAACAACTTATATATACATCACAACTCCATATTTATGGTAAATCTTCACCGAATATTATTATTTCTCTGCCTGGCAAGTTACGGATTCTCCTTACCTTCTTCACCTCGTCTACGCTCTTTCAGCTGCCAAACTTTCCCAAATTAGATATAATCGAATCCTGGAAGATTATCTCTTCACCCTGCTGCATGTTATTCCCATAAACAACCTAAACAAAACCCGAGTCTCTCCCACTATCCAGTTTTATTCCCATAAACAACCTAAAGAATCATTGAAATCGTGTTTTTCTTCGAAACTAAACCACCTACTATCCATGGTTTATTAAAGAAAGCCCATATCTATCCTAATCCACGAAGAAATCCGAGAAAAACTCGTGCAACATTATCTCAGCAACGTTCTAATATTCTTCTTCCGTATTTTGTCGAGCCCCGATTATCCAGCCCAAATAAGTCGAGCTAAAACACCATACCAGGCCTGTTTAGTCAATTAGAGTCCATCTGTACTAGATCCGATGATTGAATCTATGTAGAATTCGAACCCTAAATCTTGTTCGCTGCTTAACAAATGTCCCGCCAACTTCCAAAATTTGAAAGGTAGGGGGTGACCTCCCCTTATCCTTTTGTGGTATCCCTTCAACAACTTCCATGGGGTTACCCCTTATCAGTGGAGTTCCCCTTAGCCAAAATGAGGGTTCGAATAGCAGGTCCTCCCAGTTTCTGTAACGCGTCCTCTGGGTGCTTTTAGTAAATCATCTCGGGGGTACAAACACCACTTGTTGAGCCAAATTCGCCGCAAAACCTTATTTCTCCAAAAACACCTACAAAGACATAAAATAACCAAATAAGTACAAAATCGAGCATTAACAATATACATAATTGAGCATAACGACCCAGGAGTTAATTTTTAAGATTTTTGATTTCATAGATTCATTTCATTGAATTGTAAAAGGCATACATCTTGCATAGTGTTGCATTGAAGGAAATGAAATACAATAGATAATAACAGTGAACTTAAACACTCAACCATATATGCTGTATTATAAGTAGTGCCGTGCAAGATGAGGTAGCAATCGTCGAACTCAAACTTGTTCCCACGAAGCACCTCGTATCGCGCACATGCCTTCCCCAGCTGAAAACACAAAACAAAAACTTAGTTAGTATTGTTCAAATATTTCGATAAGTTTTACCTCTTGTTTAAATACTTAATCTTATATCACCCAACATATTGGGCATGGCTTCCCTTACGACATTAATTTCTCTTTTGAAAGCATCACATTCCAATTTTATCTCCTCGAACCGTTCCTTGACGAGTTTCAAAGACCTTGAGTTGCAATTTCTGTCTAACGCCACAAAAACAATGAATACACGGTTCCACCAAGCATTCGATGTTTGATCAATGTCTTTCTCAAGATCTTGAAAGTGGTTTGTGACTGTCAACCAAGCTCTCGCAATGGCACAATTCTATTCGCAAGTGTAGGGAGTAGCCATGGTGTTTCCTCTTTTTTTTTTCCTCTTGGATGATAAATATATGAGAATGGGAAGAGAAGGTTGAGAATTATGGTTTGGGTTGGGAAGATGTGAGATATGGGTCTCTGTTTATAGAAATTAATGACCCAACAGTCATTTTTTTGAATTTCTAACCGTTGCCCAACTCAACCACATTTGGTGAATTCAAAATTCACATTAACTGCTAAGAGGGTCGTTACATCTAAAATATAGAACTGACGACTCTTTAGGATTAAAAAGAGTCGGCTTCTGTTTTGTTTAATGTTTGACGACTCTACTATAAAAGAGTCTCTATGTTAAGAGACATTTAGAGTCATTAACAATGAATTTCTACATAATGACGACTCATAAAAAATATGTCGAATAAACTTTAGAGTCGTCCATCTTGTGTATATAAACCCTGACGACTCTTCTTGTGGATATTTACTTGCCAAATACTTGAAGTCATTTTATTGAATCGAAAAAAAAACATACACATACTATAAAATAAAATAGAATGAAAAGACATAAAATTGTTCAATACATTGCCTTCGAAAACCTAAACGAGATTGATTATAGAAGGCGAATTACCATTCGGTTTCCTCCAAGAGAGTATAGCATTCCTCGTGCAAAAACTCATTCCCGTACTTTAATTCGTATTGGCTGCGACCCAAAGAGTACTGGAGAAACAATATATTTTATAAGTTAGCATTTTTGAATAAGCATAACCAAAGAAATGACTTCCGATGAACGACCTATTGATTCACAAACTTACTCTATCCATTTGGGGTTCGCTAGGAAGAGCTTCTTTCCGATATTTCAATTCGTCTCTTAGCAATACGAATTCATTTTATATAAAATCGTACCTTTCCCTTATCTGCTGGACCGTCCTTCTATTACGATTTCCGTCTAGTGCCTTAAAAACCTTAAATACACGTTTCCACCAAGCATTGGATGTTTGATCCATGTCAAGGTACGGATTAACGGTTGGGTCTTCGTTACTGACCACCCATTGCACTCTTTCAAAGTTGTGTTTTGTGAGAGTGGTGTGTGCTCTAACAATAGCAACCTCTTCTTGATTATTTAACGGAGTTGGATCCATTTTTAGTTTTTTAAAGTGATGGGTGACTGATTTGGGAATATTGAAAGTGATAGGTGAATAAGTTTAATTGGGATACGTCTCCTTTTATAGGAAAAAAAACACCCAACAACTATTTTTTTTTTAAATAAACGGTTACATTCTTTCCAACTCCTCATTAACTGCTGGTATTAGTCAAAGTTGCCGTTGCTTCACCAAATTTGTAATAACTGCGTTAAGCACCGTTATGATACAAATATAAACCGTAACGACTCTAGTTGAAAACTGAACATAATCTTTTATGTTTTTGACTATGGAGTCGTCAACGGTTAAGTTGGGTCGTCATTTTTTTAAAATATGGTCGTTGTTCTGATAAAAAACACCATGATGACTCTGTATTTGAGTTTGAGGAAAATAAGTCATTAACCTGAAAAAAAGGATGACGACTCTAAGGGTCATCGTTCTACGAATGAAAAGATGACGACCCTATTAAGGAAACTGTCGATTATATAATGATATTTTTTTACTTTTTATGTAGTTGGTTGTACAGACGAGCTCTCAACCTGAAACGTGTCCACTATCGGTCTGGATACCTCCCAACACTATATGACCGATTTGGTACGTTTTTATTGTTTAAATCATTGTATTTGAATTTTTTTGAATTAATGTTCTCATTAACATGTTATTTTTTCAATGTAGACGTGGAAAACTAAGGCTGAGGTCAAGGAATGGATAATTTCCAAGGAAAAAGAGAAGATGTGTGTAGTTGTTCAAAGCAAACACGTCGATTTTAAGCAAATGGAAATGGTATGCGAGAGAGCGGGGGACAAGGAAGAAAGTCACAAAGGGAAGAACTACAAGTATGAGATGAAGACGACTAGGGTATACAAAACTTCGTCGAAGAAGACTCAATGCCTGTTCAAGATTTTTTTCAAAAGGCATCCTGAAACTCGTCTATGGAGTTTGCATAGTATACCGGAGGGTCATCACAACCATCCTCCACCTAAAAGTCTTTTAGGACACCCAACATATGCCCGATTGAAACCACATCAAATGGAAAAGGTCCGGGAGATAAAGGGATGTAGGACCCTTAAAATCTTAAATGAAATTAAGGCTGAAGATAAGACAAACTTGTCTATTATTTCCACTATCTAGATGACAAAGCAATGATCAAGAGAACCGAATGGGATGGTAGATTAATTATGAAACAATCAGAGTGGTTGGCAGAAAAACTTAACTATGCCATGAAAACAAGGGTGGATCCGGGAGACAAAGTGACTCATATTTTTCTTCCCCATCCTAGGATGGTGATTTTGGCTCAGTGTTTTTATCAAGTTTTGTTCAAAGATTGCACCTATAAGACTAACAGGTATAACATGCCTTTGTTGAACATGGTTAGTCATACTTCGGATAAACAATCATTCATCGTTGCATGGTGCTTTTTGGAAAAAGAAGAAATACAGGACTATGTTTGGGCGTTGGAACAAGTGAGGTTGATTTATCGTGGCGAAGACACACCGCATGTTATATATACGAATAAGGATTTTGCAGTTATGAGTGTCGTACGTTAAGTTTTTCCACCTGCTCAACATTTTCTTTGTACGTGGTACATCCAAATGAATCTTTTTTTATAATTGCAAGAACCAAATCCAAAATATCAAACCTCCCAAGGGTAATGAACATTCCAAGGAGGAAGATGAGCGTCTAAGTCAACTAAGAGTCGTCATCTTAAGAGTGTATACATGGACAACTGTCATTGAAAAACCCCCAATGACTCTTTTTGTGTGCACTTTTTCCCGAAAAAATAGTCGTTGCCATTTTGTTTTATATATAAAGGAACACATACAGGAGGAAATTCAATTGAAAACAACCTCACTAATTTTATTTTCGATGGCTACTCCTTCATCTTCAACCAATACCATTGAAAACATACTTAGAAGATTCAAGCGACCAACCAAATCAATATTGACAATGGAAGAAGAGACACGTAAAAGAACCATGCGACCTACTAAAAAACAATACACTTACATAGCATATCCTACGAAGGAAGAAGAAGAGAATCGCGAGGCTGAAAACGAGGCAAAGAACAAGCGCATCTCCGAGAAGTATTCAAGAAAGTTGAGGTAGAGACCGAATGGGTTAAAAATTATTACATCGTCAAAGATCTTCCCGAAGAATAATAACATGAAAGTATATTTTAGATTCAAGTTGGTTGGGGTCCTTTCGTTAATTCCAACAAGAAACTACGCTATGATTATGAACCGTCCCACATTCGTGATAGGACGATTCACGTTATAAGATTGTGCAACATGTATAACGAATATCTCGCACGGCACAAATGGGATAGGAGTGTGGCTCAGGCTGCATATATCAAATAGAGAGGAAAACGGTTTTATCACATCGAAGCTGCAGTGGTAGTTCAATCTCGCACCGACAAGTAACATGTAATTTGTTGAGTATGATTTATGTTAGACTTGATGTATTGTAGTTTCAACTAAATGGATTTTAGTAGTTTTTCTTATTTCTGTTTAAGAGTTGTTATTCACCTACCAGTACCAAACTGACAACGCTAGAATCGTCAATGGGTTTTTTAATTTCATAACAACCCTTGTTGTTGGATTTCAAAAAATCCAACCGTTGGGGTTTCCTTCTATAAAATACAACCCCCTCCTCTTAAGAAAATGCCCCAAAACATTTCATTTTCTTCCAAATACTTAAAATTTTAGTGCTAATGGAGGAATGGGAACCATATGAAGATTTGTGTCTCACTAAATCGTTTGCTAATTCGTTTCGTGAACGTCCGAATGAAATTTATTCCATGTTTTGGAAGAGAGTTAAAGAATTCTTTAACGTCCAAACCGGGAATCCCAATAACCGCAAGTGGAGAGACTTGGATTTTCGATTCAACTACATGAAAATTTCAATGATATAGTATGTTAAGGTTAGTAATATGGTGTACGAACATCATCCACAAGATCCTCTTAGGGAAAATGTAAGTAATCTGATAATATTCATCGTTAAAAGTTCTCATCGTTTTATTGAATAGTATATACAAACATGATATTAAAGTTAAGAATTCATTGAATTTTAGCTGGAACGTTTCAATGGCCTATGGAGAATTCGTAACGGGGAAACGAAGTTCATTCACCACAAAGAATATACCACGTTGAACCGACATGCTAGGAGGTTCATCGACGAACATTTGATGTGTAAAATTCCAGAATACCCATATTAACTCTTATGCAATATGACATTGATGTAATGTTATTTTCTTAATGAAATCAAAGTCTATTCTCGTTCAAATTTAAACTTTCGGAATAGGGTCGTCTACCTATATAATAGCCATACTAACGACGGTATTCAGATTCATTACCTGATGTATGATCAACCTAACGACTCCATTATAAATAATTTGGTTCATCTCCTGGATGTTTTTATTTGTAAGGGTCGTCATTGGTTTCCATAAAAAAATCAACGACTTTATATACTTAAAAATGGTGTTCTCTGGATGTTATACATATATAGAGTCGCTAATTTGATATATCATCAACCTAACGACTCTAGTATAGAAAATTTGTTTCATCTCCTGGATATTTTTTTTACCTAGGGTCGTCATTGGTTTCCTTTTAAACATTAACGACTCTACTTATCAAAAGAATTATGTTCTTTGGATTAATTTTTATATGGGTCGTTAGTATGCCATATCAATCACTTAACGACTCTTTGACTGAAATGGGAAAATCCAAATTTCACATTTAGGGTCGTTAGTCTGTTATATTAAAAGATAACGACCCTAGGTAAACACAGTGTATAATGTTGTTTGCCTTAGGGTCCTAAATTATTCTAACAAATATACTTGTTAACATCTTTCCAAAATCTTATGAAAACTAAGTAGTTTCGACAAACCATCTAAACCAAACCATAAGTTGTTTCAACAAACTATCCAAACCAAACATATAAGTTGTTTCAAAAAACACATAAGTTCAGGTCATAAAGTAAAATGAAACATAAGTTCAAGTCGACGGTAAAATCTCCTCACTCAATACCTCGACCTAGACCTCCTCTTTACCTCCCTGACTGGGAAACTCTCCGGCTTCTCTTAGGAGGACCCTGAGTGACCCCTAGGGAACCACCATCTTCCGTAGCACCTTGTTCATCATCAGGTTGGCTACATTTTCCTTGTTCAACAAGTTCTTCGGCTAGCCGGCTACGTGTTTTCCGGGTCCTCTTACCTTCCTTAGCCAGCTCAACAAATATCTTCTTTGCATTGGGATTTTCAACGTGCGTCATGTAATCAGCGTACCGACGTTTCTTTGTAGGATCAAACACTTCCGCTTTGTCATCCGAGCAATACAATGGCTTGATAAAAAGATTCATTCGTTCCCTCTATATGCATTCAAACACCAATTCACATTAACTGACTTATATTTGTATGTCGATGAATTACACAATCACAAAATTAAATACTCACCACTAGTTTGAGAATAGTAGTATCATCTCTAGTGTCATCTTGAGAAGCAGAGGTGGATGCTCTGTTGGTCCTCCTACCCGTAGTCTGATATATCCGTATCCCCTACCATTGGAGAATCCTTCGTACCATTCATAGTATTCCGTTGTTGCCTCGTGACCTTCATTAGAATGCACCCAATGTGTGATGTCTACTGGTCTAGAGTGTCTCTCATTCCAATGCTCGACATCAACTTCAGGTTCGTGAACCACCTTTATGTCCGACTGGTCAGCCTGGAATTTTTCCAACTTGTGCTTGAACGGAGGTACATAGTCGTCATCGGGTGAATCTTGAATAAACCCAAGTTAACGCATGATTCTCATCGGATTATACATTGAAAAACCATTAGAGTGAAACAAAGGGACATGGTAATACACGACATCTTTCATTACGCAAACTCTATCATCCTTGTACGGAGTAAAGATTACCTCTTTCGCCGTGATGTTGTCAAGGTTTTGGCGCATGGATATCAACGCATCAGTTTGCTCCTTATCCTGAGAACCGGTGAACAACCAACGGGTTCCTATTGGACTACCTTTGGTCCATGCTGGGTTAAGTTTAACATCTTCATTATCTTTGAACAGTGACGGGAAATGATCATAAATCCACACCTATAACAACCAAAGTTGAAATTTTCAAAACAATCAAATAAACATACAAAATTTAAAGGAAAAAAAAACGTACTAAAAGAAGACAACTTTCATCAATCCAAATACCTGGATTAGAGCCGAATTCCCATTAATTTGAGAAGTTCGTTCGCGAGATGCCTGGGAAAGCTAACCATTCAAATGTGCAACTATGGCAGTCCCCTAAGAGTACTTGTTCACATCTTCCAAGGGATCCAAAAGATGTAGAAGGTTGGAGCTGAACCTGTTACCTTTGCTTTCGGGAAATACAACCGATGCAAGGACGTACAAAAAATATGCAGCCACCGCATAACGACATTGTATATCAGAGAGACCTTTTTTTTTCCCTTCTCTTCTGTCCCAGAAAAAATGTTCCTAATCTCTACAAGTTTGAACTCTTTCTTCGCGTACTTAGTTCCCGGCACGAAAAGCCCATTAGTCATCTCTTTATCCTAGCCAACCAAGTTCTTGTTCCATGTATAAATTTCATCACAACTAGTCCTTCTCTTGAACTTCTCACTGGTTGATTTACCTATGACCTGCAGCCCTAATATCTATTTTGCATCATCAGGAGTCAATGCCATCTAGCCAAAAGGAAGTTAGAATGTGTCGACTTCAACATAATACCTTTCACAGAAACTAGTTACTGCAAACTTGTCATACACAATCACAGAGTTCACAATGGCATTGTACAAACCAGATTTTTCAACATAGTCTCTAACTCTTGCACATTCACCTTCTAGCGGCCACAACTCCATATTCTTAAAAGAAGATTGGTGCCTAAAAAGACGTGCGGTATTCTTATGATCCTACACAACAAAAACAAATAAATATTAAATAAAAAATTAGAAAGTTAACATCAACTAATCAAATAGCAACCAAAGTTGGGATTCTTATGATTGTCTTATAGATGGTACGAGCTCACGATCCAGGATATCCAAATAGAACTTTGCCGCCATCTCTAGGTTCTCCTCTAGGTTTACCGCTTCGAAGACTAGTCAACAAAAAATGAGTAGGGGGAACGTGTCTCGCGCTGGGTGCAATGTATGTTCCATCCTTCTTAACCCTCTTTACCGGCTTCGCCTTTGCA
Organism: Papaver bracteatum; assembly: GCA_023529315.1. NCBI lineage: Eukaryota > Viridiplantae > Streptophyta > Magnoliopsida > Ranunculales > Papaveraceae > Papaver > Papaver bracteatum. Next base: position 58,300 of record JAJJWX010000778.1, on the reverse strand, counting down.
TTCTCTTCCTACTGTTCTACATCATTTTTACCTTCATCCTCTTCATCATCCTTTTCCCCAGCATAATCCCCTTCATCCTCCTCATCACCACCATTTTTACCCTTATCCCTTTCCTCCTCCTCATCACCACCATTACCATCATCAGAATCATCACCACTACCATTATCTTCATCATCATTATCACTCTCTTGTTCATATTCTTATTCTTCACCTCGTACGGGAGGATCTTCTTGTATCTCTTCTTCTTCATCATCGCTACCGTTTGCGAAAATAACAGGATAAGATGATTCCGACGAATCCGATAACTCATTACCTTTGTCTCTTGGTTCGGTGATAGAAAATGATACCTCACTCGGCTTTCTTCCACGTAATTTACCATTAAATAAGTATTTATCGTGGCGGGGAGGTTTCGAAGGAGGAGTCATCATCGTTTGAACATGGTCTTTGGTCTTCTTGGTACTATAGTACAAAAAATAAACACCAATAAAATATCAATTTTATGGTATCAGATAAAGGGTCGTCAATGTGATGATCTACAAAGCAAACGACTCTAACATATATGATGACGACTTTACCAATCCCAGATGACGACCCTTACAAATATTTGAACAGAGAGTTACAAATTTTTATTCTTAAAGGGTCGTTAACGTGTAACAATGGGTCGTCATAAAGTCATTGACGATTCTACGATTTGGGTTGACGACTTTATGGCATATAGCCAAAGGACGACTCTAGAGTACCTAAGATGACGACACTACCATTTTTTTTTAAACAGAAGGATGTTTAAAAACAACCAAGAGTCGTTAACCAATTAAAAAGGGTTGTCAAAATAGAGTCGTCATATTCAACCTTAAAAATTAACGACTCTATTCTAAGGCAGAAAATTTTGAAGTAACAGAAAAAAGGGTCGTCATCTTCAACCTAATACACTAACAATTTTTCATAGAATCCCCACGCATATCAAAAGTCGATATGGGTTTCAAATTAGAGAGTAACGACTCTTACTCTGTAACTGCAACTTTTCAGTTACCAAACTCATTTTCACAATCAAAACACAACAAAAAATCGAATACAAGGTGGGTTTAAGTTCACATACCTTCTAATTGGAACCATTTTTTCCTTGGGTTTCAAATTTTTGTGTTTGGGAGTTCTTCCCTCAACGACCTTGGTTTTAACGGTTTCAACGAGATTAGGGATTTGACGTTTTTTGCGAGCGGTTTGCTTTGTACGAGCCATGTTTGTAGAAGAAGTTAATCGTCGATTAAAGTTTTATCATCGACGATTACGCGATGAATCGGGCGAAGAAAAAAATAATCCTAAACGGTCGTTAATGGTGGTGGTGGAGAAGAAAACGGGGAGGAGAGGAAGATAAAGAATAAGAGAAACTAATTTCTCTTTTAGTTTTAGGATATAAATTGGAGGCCCAATTAGGATGATTAATTAGTGATTAACTTATTTTTAAGATTTAAGTTTAGTAAAGGGTAAAAGAGTATTTTCATCTTCAGATTCATATTCCCCTGATAAATTTGGGGTGCAAACAAAATGCCATAGCACCCAGTTAAAACTGATGCCCCCAATTAAACCAGGCAAAACAACACCTTGTGAACATTATAATGATAAGGGCACCCATCTTGTCAATTGATGGTTTGAGCCACCCATCTTTTACCAGCACAGCATCCATTTTATCCACAATTTCCTCTCACTCTCTCTCTCTCTCAAACCCCTAATTTCATTTTTTTCCTCCTCCGGACCTCACCTCCTCTAAATTAAACGAAAATGCGCTAATTTCCTCTCTTGAAATTGGAATCAACAAGATTTAAACATGAATGAGATGGTTTTTTTAATCTTAAATGAGATTGAACAATACCATATGGGTTATAGGTACGGTAGAGATCTGAACTTTTAAGGATCTAATAATGGTGATACACGATTCTTAAACGGGTTTAGTTACTGTGGTCTTCCCAAGTCCCCCATATGGTGGTGAATGGATGGGGGACTGGAAAGATTACATTTGCTCAACTCCTTTACAAACACAACAATATCTGCAGGAAAACACAGAAATTCTACTACAGGTAACTCTATACTACTTCGTTATGTTTGATTTGGTTTTTTCTTTTTGTATTTGTGTGGTTGTGATTGTGGAAAACCATTTGTTCTGATTGGACTAGTTGATTATGGGATAGAATTGAGATTTGAGATATTCTACTCAGTACATTTCCTTGAGCTATTAGGATGCCTTAGCACAGGACGAAATACCGAGATCCTTCAATCAGAGTATCAATTGGACCCTGAGGGAAAATAAGGAATTTGTTGTGGTGTGAATTGTAGCACTACCATGACTAGAGATCTTTGTATACAGGAACTTTTAGGTCCTGCCTTTAGACTGTTCGAGGGAGTGACTGAGAATGGCGTGCAACTTAGTATTGGGTGGGTAGTAGGAGGGATAGATTTCTCTGGAGCTGGCATTACTTTTACCGTTGATGTTACTGAGATGAATCCATTGGATTTCAGTCCATGGGTAGTTGGATGGAGTGAGGTTGACATGATGAAGTAACTGGAATCAATGGTAAACCTTCATTCAGTGCATTCAACAAGAAAAACCTTAGTTTAGGTATTGAGGTTGATATGATGAAGTAACTGAAGTGAAGGTACACCTTCATTCAATGGTTTCCAAAGATAAAACCTATGTTTAGTACAAGAAGAAGTCTATATGAACGACAGATCTTAATTTCTTTTCATGATCTCTAGTATTACAATTTGGACTGTTAATTCGAAAACGTGTATTAAATCACAGAATAGAGAAACACACATCTGGTTGTATTACTTGATTTACATCACTCACTTTTCCTTTCTTTTTGTATCCACCTTCAATGTGGAAGTGTGGGTATGGGCATGACGGAATTCACAGATCTTTAAGACCTCCTGTATATCTACCTGAAGATCTTAATATATTTGTTGTCTAATTTCTATTCAGTAACTCATATTCTTATCCTGTTAAGTCTTTATTCAGAATTAAAAGACTGACACTCTCTTTCTGTTTGTTCAGTGTAGTTCTTTCTTTTTTGTGTTTGTGTGGTTCTGATTGTGGAAAACCTTGTTCTGTTTGGGCTAATTGATTAATGGACGTGATTGAGAGATATTCTACTCAGTACATTTTCTTGTTAGCTGATAGGATGCGTAGTTACTACTGGAGTTTCACAGTTGAGCTATTAGGATAACTTAGTGCAGAGCAACATATTGTGATTATTATTGTGGTGGAATTGTAGCACTAGGCCACTTACACTACTATGGTTAGAGGTCCTTCTATGCAGGAACTTACAGGTCCTGCTTCTAGACATACTGTTTCAGGAAATGACTGAGAATGGTTTTTAACTTAATATTGGATGGGTAGTGGGATGGATAGAATCTCGTTGGATCTCACATTATATTTACCATCGATGTTATTGAGCTGAAACATTGTATTCAGTGTTACATTGGGTCGTTACCATTTTCTCTGACAGTGGACACAAGTGGATAGAGTGAGGTTGACCTGGTTAAATAACTGGAATCAATGGTAACCTTCATTCAATGCTTTCATCAATAAAATCTTAGTTTAAGTACGAGGTTGAAATGATGAAGTTATTGGAGTGAAGGTACACCTTCACTCAATGGTTTCCACAAGAAAAGCCTTAGTTTAGAGTTTAGACTGTTTCGTACAAGTAAGAGGCCAAATGTATGAGAAGTTTCAATGTCTTTTCATGTATATCTTGAGATCTCTAATATTACAATTTAGACTCTTAACCTGAAACTGTGTGTTATAATATAGAATTGTTCTTGCCGTTCTACTATAATCTCGGAACATAGAAAAACACATCTGGTTGTAGTATCTGATAAACATCACTCGCTGTTTTTTTTTCATTTTTTTTCACTTTCAATGTAGAAATGTGGGCATGGGAATGATGGATTTTACAGATCATTAAGACTTCCTGTTTATCTACCTAAAGACCTAAATATTTTAGTCCCATTTGTCATCCTTATTCAGAAACCCAGACTCTTCATTGATATTTATTCTGGTGAAAATTAGCCTTCAAATAACTCCAATTATTATATCAAATGTGTCTCAAAGAAACTGGTTGTTAAGGTTCTTAATGGGTTCTCTAAGTTGGGTAACAAAGGTGATGCTGTTTTAATGCCCGCACCAAATTCTGCTCAATTAATTGTACAACGATTCTACTGTGGGGCAAATGGGTCCCTCTCTCTGTCTCCCCAAATTTTTTCGGGATCTCCCGAAGCTTACAAAGCTTTTCGTTCATTTTATGCTTCTTAGGGATTGTTGCTATTAGTGTTATAACAACTACGTTTAATCTTTTAAACACAACTGAAATTTCAGAGCAGATTTAGGAATCTGAACCAACATTGATTGTTACTGTTGATCAATTGTATGAAAAACTTAAAAAGGATTTGGTTTACCATTTGTAATTTTTAGTTCTTCAAATTGGTCTTTATCTTACAATTTAAAGAATTTTCTAAGTTAGTTGAATTATCTGCTGCTGATATTTCTTCTGGATTCACTGTTGCTCCTGTTAAGCAAACTGATACTGCTTTATCTATATATAAATCTGGTACTTACTAGTACAAGTAAGGGTGCTGTGCTAATTCAATGGAATTCTATTGCTGCATCTCAAATGTTTCGTATTCGATTATATCGATACGAGGAGTGCATAGTGTGTTTCTCTGTTTCCGTCCAATGTTTCGTATTCAATTATATCATATGTACAACTCCGGACAGAAATACATTGGTTTCAATGGGGCAATTCTGATTTACATATGGTTTTGAGATCAATGTGAAACTTAAAGAGTTGCTCAGTTATTTGTTTATCCTACGATTATGCTTGCTTTGGCTTTAGCAGGATTTTTTGACGAATCATGATTTGTCTTCTCTTAGGGTTCTCTGCTCTGGTGTGGCACCAGTTGGGAAGGATACTATGGAAGAACGTGCAAGGAATTTACCAGAAGCTACAATCATTCAAGGTTATGGGATAACAGAGACTTGGGGAATTGTTTCCTTTGAGAATCGGTACCAGGGAGTCCCTGTCTCAGTAGTAGAGCCCCAGAATTGTGTTTTTTGACATTCTTCCACTGCTCAGTTTGGTGAATTTGGGTTCGAGGTCAAAATGTGATGCAAGGGTATCTCAACAATTGAAAGGAATCCAAGTTGACTATAGAGAATCAAGGTTGGGTTCACACAGGAATTTTGATTGACAAGGATGTCAACTGGATAAAGAATTTTATCAAATAAAAAGGAATTCAGATCGCACTATTCGAGATTGAACGGTTGCTGGTTTCTACCCTGAAATATTAGATCCAGTTGCCATCCCATATCTTGATTCTGCGGCTGGTGTGGTCCCAAAAGCACATATTGTGCGTGCTTCCAACAGCTCACTGAATGAATTAGATGTTCAGAAATTGATTGAACCACAGGTAGCACCAGCAAGAAATTGCATCAGGCAACATTTTTAAAGAGTTTTCTGAAATCAGGTTCTGGAATCCTAAGAAGAGTGCTTATATTGCTAATGAAGATTACGTATTGGCATTTTATGTGCCGGAATATGATGCTAACTAAGATTGTGTAAATGGGTTTCTAGAGCTAACCATTAGGGAAACGAGAACTTGAAGGAAGGTGACTTTGGTGGACGCTAGTAAAAGAGCAGAATGGTAGCAGCAGCTAGAACGAAAAAGAATAAATTCATTGAGAGCATAAGAAATCGAAACACTTATTTACAATCTACAGCAAAAAAACAATCATGAACTTGAGAAGATTTTGGATCAAACACCGGAGACACCGTCGCAAGCGCAAACATCACCGTCATCTTGATTAGGTTCAAAACTGATGCAACAACAAAAGAGACCCAACAATAACATAAATGCTGAAGCTGTTATCAGTGCTTCTGCCCAATTCAAGTACTTCTCCATGAAAAACTCTCTGCTTGGATTTTGTTGTTCCACTAAAGCTGCACCAATTACCTTTCATCTTCTTGGTTTCAGAACCTAAGAAGTGTTGTTGCCAACTCACAGGTAGTATCCTCAGCTGCAAAATGAAATGATAAAAAGAGAATGGAGTGACTGTTACACACATGTTTTTGAGTTTTAGACCCACCAAAAGGTCCAAAACCTTAAATGGATTTTCTTCAAACCAGCTAGTTAGTCAAGGACGCTAATAGGGGTACCATTTTGCTTGGGGTGTACCAACCTAAAGGCAAATGCTTTTTTATCCAATATGCATAATAGTACACCCCCAAGCAAAACGGTACCCCATTAGCGGTCTTGTAGTTAGTTGCTTTAAGTTGGAATGACCAGTAGTTTTCAGTATTTGCAAGTCATTTGGCATGGACCATTATTTATCTAGATGACTTGGTCGTCCGGCTAAAGGGATAGATTTTCTGTCAACAGAACTTCAGGCTGGGATTTGGATTCTTTGAACTGTTTTCTTGATTCCTAGTTATACACACACGTTTAGTTTTACGTGGATGCAAAGCAGAGACGTATTGAAATCTTAACGTTAAATTATTGAAGGTGCCAGCCATTAGACAAACATTGGGTAAGAGTTGTTTTCGAGGCCAAATATTATATTGGCAATATAATAATTTGATTTTGACCAAATAAATTGCTTATGCAAATTCCCAACTATGGAATATTCAAATAACAATACCTTGGATTCCCTTTTAAAGAAGATCAATAATAGATAAATAGATGAGCAAGAACAGATCAATAATAGAATAATCTTTTCCGATAACAATACTTTAAAACTCCAAACTAAAATTAGGACTTACGAACTTTAGCATTTTTTTATCTAGCGCAGCACAACCAACCACTTCATAAATGAAATTTTGGAATACTTGTCTAAATCATCTAAACCGGTTAAACGTTTTTCATGTTTTTCGACGGTATAGGAAAAATTTAGTGCTAATTGACCTCCCTACCGATTAAGAAAAATCTATTTAAATAGCGATAGACTTTGTCGGCGCAAGAAAAGAATAAGCCAGTAAACAATTAAAAATTAGGAGTCATGTGCTCGAACATTTTTGATCTAGCAATAACACATCTAACCTGACCGTCTCATAGTGAAAAACACTTGTCTAGAACTATGTAGTCAATTTCGGCCATTTCGGCCGAGATTTCGGCGGGATTTCGGTTTTGGGACATACGAAAACCGAAATCTCGCCTAAACGAAAAGTCGTCGGTTTTTTCAGCCGGAATCAATATATTTCGGTCAAAATCGGTGTGTCTCGTCCGGAATTGTTCTTTTATATTATTTTTTTTCCAATTTCAAATCTAACGAGTAATTTTCATCATAAATATGATATTAGTGTAAAATTTTAATCCGTAATTACACCGAAATTTGGAACCGAAATTCCCCGATACAAAGTTATACACACTCCGAAATCCGAAATTAACTACCTTGATCTAGAATTCAAATTAACCAAATTAAATAAATATGATCATATTTTTAATGATTGGTTGTGATGATAGTTAAAAATATTTAATTCCTAATTTTTTCCTAAAAAGTTATCAAAATCAATGTCACAATAATACTTTTTGTTTTTGTTTAAATAAACATTGAAACAGATTCACGAGTTATTACATAGAAGGCAAGCGAGCAACAAGCTGCGCCGCAAGCCCTTTTTGAATGGCAAACCCTATCCTCTTAAACACAAACTCTCTAGAATCGGGAGTCATGACATTCTTTGTGCATGACTCTTTGAACTCTCGCTAGAGTCCAACCACCTCAGGAGCTAAATACCCAAAAGTGTCAAAGGCAAAGGGAATAAAAGCATGTCCATTATCAATACAAGCCTTTTCATGCTTCGTTATCTTACCCAAGGCAGCTTTCAAAGCTGCTTGTCCAAGCGTGAAAGAGCCTTGCCCGATGCCTACTAATGGAGAAACCCCAGTAAGATCAACACACGTATGTTTTCCGTTGGCCCACCCAAAAATAAGAACATCCGCTGGCCTGAGTGTTGATCTGCCTTCAAGAGGATCCGTCAAAAAGTTGACCGACGCCTCTTTCTTTGCCGAAATACCAGCCCTCCATAATACATCATATAAGATATCTCTCACATGATCATGTCTATATTTGAAACTAGGATCCACCTTACAGTGAACAACATGTTCCCCATATGCGTCTAGGTAGCCTGTAATACAAGCAGGGCAACGAGAATCAGAAGGGTATAGGGGGATCATTAACTGTATTTAAGGATGCACCGATACTCCAAAGGGGACATCTTACATCCAAGGCCGTCAATCGGGATAGCGAGAAGAAAATCCTGCGCATGCGCTGCTTGTAGACACTCAAAACTACTTTCTCTCTGTCAGAAAACCCATAAACCCTACCCATATCTTTAACAACTTTACCAAAAAGAGCACTCGCAAAGTTGCTTTGTGCTTTAAGTGGGGCGGTGTCTTTATTGGTAAAACTACTAAAGTCTTGGTCAGGGCAGATTTTCTTGTAAGGTTTTCAATGCCATATAAAAATTATCGTCCATACCTTCTACTCCACTATCCTGAGTATGTGATCTTGCAATCCCAAGATTGCACACGTGATGCAAGAAAGGCGTATTGTGATGCTTCCTTAGCCGTGTATAACCCAAGGCCTCCATATCGATAGGAAGTGTAACTAGTCTCCATTGAATCTCCCGAAAAAACGGGCCTCCACACACAACGATTCCCTCTATCGCCTCCCTTAAGCCTCTATCAAAGATATCTCTTGCCTCATAGTGTATCCCGGAAACAAACTCGAAGGCCAAATAACAACTTAGAGATGCTCATACATGCACGAAGTAATAACTCGCTCACGAGGATCACGTAGTTTAGACAAAAATCTGCGCCTTCTCTGCTCTCCGATAGCAAGCCTTTTCACAAAATCATCATTAAAGTGCCGACCCCTAAAAGTTTGACCCCATTATCCGGCCTTGAGATTTCAACGGAAACATCCCATCCCTTACCTTTCTTCCATCACAAGAGGGCCAAAAGATTTCGGTTTTTTAATATTCAATATAAGTCCCAACGAGGCCCCTCTGTTTGAACGACAATAAGTGCTCGCTACTTCGACAGTGTCACCAATAATAGTACCATCATCAAGATACCAAGCTTTGAAGGATAGTGTGCCTTTGCTCATTTATCTTCGTTATAAGTTGATGAAGCACCAAAGCAAACAACAACGGACCCAATGGTCACCTTGTTACACCCACATTGAGGAATAGATATGATAATCTCCCACATATAATCTTGCTTAGGTTGACCATATAAATAATCCACCCATGGGGATATAGATGGACAAAGTCTACGAACATGAGAAGCATGGATGTGCGGTCAACTAGGTTGAAAAGCGTTGGTGAAGTCTCGATTAGCATAGTAAGACTAGGGTCTAAATGGTGCTTACTAACATACATTCCTTTTGCATGTAAAATGGCCTCCGCTCCTCCTGAAACCCCCCACCCAAAGCGAAAGTCATGTAAGTAGGCCGCCATGTCCTTGCCAACTCCCTTCATAGCCACCTTGGATACAAGACGACGCCAAATTGTCCCAACGGCGATAGGATGAATACTATTATCGGCTTAAGAAGTGGAGTTAATGGTGCTGACGCAATAAACTCTACCAGAATAAGTGGACATCTACCACTCAACCACAGATTAATAACCCTTGTTATTGCCGTGACTAGGTCAGCAGCCACAGGAGAGCCTTCCCCACAAAAGGCATCCAATGTCACAATAATATTGGTGCAAGTATGCCTAACAGTCAATCAATCAGTAATAGTGAATCTGTGGCCGCCAAACAATTCATGTCTTTTAACTCTTTAACTACTCTGACCAACAGACAACAACTAAAAACTTGTGTGGCAGTTGAACTCTAGCACTGCCATGGAAGAAGAAACTCAAAGAGAAGACGACCAACAACAAGTCCTAAAAGTCTTACAAGCTCTGAAGCAAATTTCTCAGGATCTCAAAAACAAACCCACACAAAATCTCAACTCAAATTCCATCAAAGCTCTATTAGAACTCGAAACCGAAGGAGACGCTATTTTATTCAAAGACCCAAATCTCCAAAACCTCTCTAATCACTTGACAAAACTCAGACAAATCATACAGAATAATCATCTCCCAAATTCACATACCCATGGTGGAATCAGATCATTCATTCGTCGTCGAATCACTAATCACGAGATCTCAAAGCTTGCTGAATCAATCGAAACAGAAATCCAAGCGTGGATTGATCGCGAAAGCGTTGAAAATCTTGTCAAATTTGTGCAAAACACAGACGATAATGAAAGTGATGATGATGAAAAGGTAAAGCTTCTAACACAGTTTGAAAACAGGGTTTTACAAGGATTTAATAGAGATTTACAAGATTTAGTTCTCAAATTTAAAGTTTTCAATGTTCTTGAAACAATTGTTTGTAATCCAAAGAATTCTGTAAAATTGAAAGAGGCAGCAGCTTTTGCTGTTGGGGGTTTAGTTGAATTCAACAAAGATGTTTTTGTTGGGGAAGTATTAATGGGTCCGATAATTCCTGCTTTGATTTCAATGGGTTCTTCAACTTCAACCTGTTCGATTCAAGTTCTGTGTAGCTTAATCAGATCTATTAAGAGTCCATTAGTTGATGAAATTGAAACGAATGGTCAAATCCCTAAGATTATCAAACTATTGGGTCTTGAAAACGAACCATCAATTAGAGTTACAGCATTGGATTGTGTTCTTGAAATCGGGTATTTCGGAAGAAAAGAAGCCGTGGATGCTATGTTGGAAGAAGGGTTGGTGAAGAAATTGGTGGAATTGCAACGATCACAATTGGGCGGGTGTCTGATTGATATGGGGGACGATGATGATGAAAAGGTGAAGACTAGAGATAGGGAGTATTTGGAGGAACATCCATTTGTGAGCTGTGTGTCTAGATTTTGGATACAATTAGATGTTGGTGAAGGATTGAGACAAAGGGAGAAGAGAGCATTTAAATTGGAGATTTTGCAAAGAGTTAGAGAAGCTTGTGATTCTGATTCTGATGCTGCGACTATTGTAGCTGAGGTTCTTTGGGGTTCTTCACTTTGAAGAGCAATGGACAAATGAAATTCTTGATATTCAGATTAAGATCACATTCATTATGTATATGTAATAGCGATTTAGATCCATATATGTCAGAAATGTGCAGTATTGTTTTGTTACTTGAGAGTAATACCGAATCTTGCAGTTTGTTACAAAATAGTCAGATTAGATCAAGATTGTATTGTGTGTTTAACGAGAATAAATTTAATGAGAGCATAAGAAATTGAAACACATTCCCCGCAGACCTCTTACTTGAGAGTCAGGTTGCTAATCCCTGATGATTAAGAAATTGAAACACTTATTTACAATTTATAACAAGAAAAATCATGAACTTTGATGAGAAGATTTTGGATTAAACACCGGAGACACCGTCGCAAGCGCAAACATCATTACCACCTTGATTAGGTTCAATACTAATGCAACAAAAAAAGAGACCCAACAGCAAGATAAAAACTGAAGCTGTTATCAGTGCTTCCACCCAATTCAAGTACTTCTCCATGAAAAACTTGCTATTATCGTCGTGGATGTTCCTTTAACGCAGCACCCTTTCATCTTCTCGATTTTCAAATCCTAAGAAGTTTTGTTGCCAACTCACAGACTAAAGGTTGCAGCATCAGCTGCAAAATGGAGATTGGAGCAACTCTCACACCCAAGTTTTCTTGAAAACCAGATAGTTAGTTGCATTTATATATGATCCTCTGCACAACCATCATTCATGAAGCCAACGCAGCGATGACAGACGCATAAAGTTTCTTCTTAATTTTTGGAAATAAATAAAGTATTCCAAACTGAAATTTTTACGACTAGTAGTTTTCAGTGGTTGGCATGGACCATTTTATTGATCAGATCAAGATGACTTGTTCGTCCGGTTTAAGGGAACGATCGATTGCCTGTCTCCATACCTTCAGGCCGGGATTCGGATTATTTGAATGATTCGTAGTTGCACACACGTTTAGTTTTACGTGGATGCAAAGAAGATAAGTTTGGAAATCTTAACGTTAAATTATTGATGATGCCAGCCATTAGACAAACATTGGTTAAGAGTTGTAATCACGTAGTTGGGATACTGAAAATTTTTGTTCTCAAGCACACTGCATACATAATGTATTGACCAAAATGAATTGCTAGCAAAAATCCAAAGAAAAGACAACCAAACAAGTCCCAACCTTCTGATTAAAAAAAAAAAACAACCTTAAAATATTATTACATGAAACTAATTGGAAGCCTAACAAGCTAGGCTCCAACGACATACTACTACATTAATTGAACAGGTTGATGTCTTGCTAGCTCTACCAAAGCCTCATGTGTAACCTTGCCAAGGGAGCCAAGCGGGAGGGGGGCGAGATTGTGTCACAAGGGGGCAAACTAACACTACATTCCATGTTAATTCCTGCAATATTACGTCATTCGGGACTTGAACACGGGACTTCCTTAACGCATTTAAACTTCTAAACAAGGGGATGATGGTAACAAATAGTGCCCGTTCTTAGAATATATTTTTTTTAAAGATAAGGGCCACCATCTTCTCAAGGAATGAGCACTAGTCAATACCAGCAGCATCGATTAGTCATTCAGTCTTATCTACAATTTTCTCTCTTTCTCAAAATCCCTAAATCCATCATTTCTCCTCCTCTAAACCAATTTCTCCTCCTCTAGACCAAAACTCCCCAATTTCTACTCCTGAAATTGAAATTAACAAGATTTGAAGATAAATTAGATGGCTTCTTGAAGATCTTAAGACTATGATCTTAGCTATTTAGTATCTAATAATGGTGATACCCGATTCTTAAAGGGGTTTAGCTACTGTGGTCTTCCCAAGTCCACCCCCCTCACATGGTGATGAATGGGGAGGACTGGAAAGACTACATTTGCTCAACTCCTTTACAAACAGAACAGCATCTCCTGGTCAATATGAAACCCCAAGGAGCACTGAACATCTACTACAGGTAACCTTATGCTGCTTTGTTGTGTATTTTGTTTGTTTACTTAAGAATTCAATTGGACTCCAATGGAAAATAAGGATTGTTTTGTGGAGTTGTAGCACTAGGTCACTTACACTACTATAATTTGATCATTAGAGAGGTCTTGTACTGCCTTTATACTGTTTCAGGAAATGACTAAGAATGGCGTTCAGCCTAATATTTAATTGGTAGTAGGGAGATTCCAATTGGAGCTCTCAGTATTTTTACTGAGAGATTCTTATTGAGCTAAAACTATTGGATTCAGTCTCTTGGTTGTTTTTGTTCTCTTTGGGAGTGGAGACAGGTTGGAGGCTGAGAGGTTCATGTGATGAAGTAACTAGAACATGGGTAGGCCTTACTTTTATGTTTTCATTAAGAAAAAACTTCATTTAGGTACTGAGTTTGTTATGATAGCGAAGAACCAGGAGTTAAGGTACATCTTCATTTGATGAGTTTCACAAGAAAAGCCTTAGTTTAGGTACTGAGTTTGGTATGACGAAGAAACTGGAGCTAAGCTACAGCTTCATTCAATAATTTTCACAAAGAAAGGCCTTAGTTTAGGTGCTGAGTTTGGTTTGATGAAGCAATTGGAGTGAAGGTACACCTTCATTCAATGATTTCCACAAGAAAAGCCTTCGTTTAGTACAAGGAAGAGTCCATGTGCTTGAAAAGTTTTAATTTTTTTTCATGTATATCTTGAGATCTCTAACATTCCAATTTGGATGCTTAACTTGAAGCTGTGTACTATAAATATAGATCTGATCCTGCTCTTAGACTACCTAAATCACAGAATAGACACACATCTAGTTCTAGCATTTAATAAACTATTATTCACTGTTTCTTTCTTTTGTCTGCACCTTCAATGGAGACAAGTGGGTATGGGAATGATGGTATTTACAGATCTTTAAGACCTCCGGTATATCTGCCTGAAGATCCAAATACTTCTTTAGTCTCATTTCTATTTCGAAACTCAGACTCTTATCCTGATAAGATTGCCATTGTTGATGTTGAATCTGGTGAAACATTAACTTTCAAAGAACTCAAGTCTATGGTGGTTAAGGTTTCTGTTGGCTTCGTTAAGTTGGGTATTAAAAATGCTGACGTTGTTGCAATTCTTGCACCAAATTCTGCTCAATTTATTATATGTTTCTTAGGGATTGTTGCTATTGGTGCTATAGCAGCTACTTTTAATCCCTTAAACACAACAGCTGAAATTTTGAAGCAAATCAAGGAAACCAAGCCAAAGTTGATTGTTACGGTTGAACAATTGTATGAAAAAGTTAAAGGAGTTGGTTTACCATTTGTAATTTTGGGTTCTTCAAATTCTTCTCTATCTGGTTCAGAATTTACAGAATTTCCCAAGTTAGTTGAATTATCTGGGTCTGATATTTCTTCGGGGTTTTCTTATGTTCCTGTTAAGCAAACTGATACTGCCTCATTACTATACACATCTGGTACTACTAGCGCGAGTAAGGCTGTGGTGTTAACCCATGGAAACTTTATTGCTGCATCTCAGATGGTTACCTCAGATCAAGATTGTAATGGAGAAACGGATAGTGTCTTTCTCTGTTTCCTTCCAATGTTTCATATATTTGGGCTTTCGGTTATTTCGTATGCACAACTTCAAAGAGGGAACACATTGGTTTCGATGGGGAAATTTGATTTCCAAATGGTTTTGAGATCAGTGGAAAATCATAGAGTTACTCATTTATTTGTTTATCCTGCAATTGTGAATGCTTTGGCTAAGCAGAGTTTGGTGAGGAATTATGATTTGTCTTCACTAAAGGTTCTAGGCTCTGGTGCAGCACCACTTGGGAAGGACATAATGGAAAAATGTGCAAGCAATTTACCACAAGCTACAATAATTCAAGGTTATGGTTTGACAGAGACTTGTGGAATTGTTTCTTTCGAGAATCCGTACGAGGGAGTTCGGAACTCTGGTTCAACAGGGCTCCTTGTCCCAGGGGTTGAATCCAAAATTGTCAGTGTTGACACAATGAACCCTCTCCCCCCTACTCAGCTTGGTGAGATTTGGGTTCGGGGGCAAAATATGATGCAAGGTTATCTCAACAATCCAGAGGAATCTAAATTGACTATAGATAATCAAGGCTGGGTTCACACTGGAGATTTTGGGTATTTTGATGCACAAGGACATCTTTTTGTTGTGGACCGGATAAAAGAACTCATCAACTATAAAGGAATTCAGATCGCACCATCAGAGCTTGAAGCGTTGCTGGTTTCTCACCCTGAAATATTAGACGCAGTTGTCATCCCATATCCTGATGCTGAAGCTGGTGAGATCCCAATAGCATATGTTGTGCGTGTTCCCAACAGCTCATTGAACGAAGTAGATGTGCAGAGATTTATTGAACTGCAGGTAGCACCATTCAAAAGATTGCACAAGGTTATATTTGTCAGCAGTGTACCGAAATCAGGTGGCGGAAAGATCAAAAGAAGAGAGCTTATTGATAAGGTACGGGCAGAATATGATGCCAACTAAGGTTACATACAATGGCATGTCCTGTGCTCCTTGCTTATGTATTCTATCCAGAATGAATTGGTATTTGAATTAGTTAGTAGGCGTTAGTGTGTGCTTATTATCTATTGAACATATGTACTATTTAGTGTGTTTGCCATGGGGTGTGGGTGTGTTTTTGTGGCAATTAAGAGTCCGTGCTTGAGGAGAATAATTTGAAATGTAACTGGCAGGGCTTGATTCTCATGTTCCGAAATTATATGTGTTAGCTTCCCAAACGTTTCCTGCTGCTGCCTCTTTTTTTTTTTTTTTTTTTTTTTTTATGGTTTCTATTTGTAAGGCCGTTTGATAACCAGCTTGCCAGTTTGTGAGCCCGGAAAATAGCAATCGTGAAGCTTGTAAGACAAGAAGAATATTGCAGTCGGTGTTAAACGGTAGTTTCCTAATTTGTATGTAATTCTAACTCCAGTTCTTTCTCATCTATATATAAGGGAAACGCAGTGCATATTTTTTAAGACCCGTTCTTAAGGCTCGGCCAAGCTCCGCAAGAATTTGCTGAGTCCATATACTACGCATTTGATTCCAGGTAAACATCTCGACTTTCTAATGAATCCCTTGACATTAGTAAAACGTATCCAACAGATAAACTCAAAAGAAGCAGCACTAGGTATTTCTGAAAAAGCTTCATGGCATGTTCAATATAAAGAATCTCCTTATGTATTTGTTGGTGGTATTCCTTATGATCTTACTGAAGGTGATCTTCTCGCTGTTTTTGCACAGTATGGAGAGATTGTTGATGTTAATCTTGTCAGGGATAAAGCGACAGGTAAATCAAAAGGGTTTTGTTTTCTTGCGTATGAAGATCAGAGAAGTACAAACCTTGCTGTAGATAACTTGAATGGAGCTAGTATTCTTGGTCGAGTTATTCGAGTTGATCATGTCGCCAAGTACAAAAAGAAAGAAGAGACGGATGAAGAAGAGGAGCAGCAGAATAGGGAGGAGCGTGGTGTATGCCATGCTTTCCAAAGGGGCGAGTGTAATCGTGGAGCTTCGTGCAAGTTTTCACACAATGAACAAAGAGCTGCAAATACTGGCTGGGGTGCCAAGGAAGATACCGCTGCAAGATGGGGAAAACACGAGTACTCTGGTCCAACAAAAGGTCACAAAATTACTATGTGGAAAGATCGACAGCTAAGTCTTAAATGTAAAAGATTAATCAATGGCGACCACAAGGAACTTAAACGTCAGAAAACCTTGTCGACGTGATTCTAGTCATCGTTTCTGACCTTCTATCTTCTTCTTCTTTTTTTGTTTATTATTCAATTTTATGAACAGAGGACATAAAACATATAAAGTCAAGAAACTAGTTCTCAATTCTCATGTTAAATTTTTTTTTTTTTTTTTTTTTTTCATTCTAACGAATTTAGTCTTATTCTTTGGATGAAAGCTTTGTGCTGAAGCAGTTGCTATAATCTCGTCTGTTGCTTCATCCAAACTAACAGGATTATCACGGGATAAAAAAGATAGCTCCCCTACATTGTTCCATTCTGTATTGGATTTGATTTTTTTTTTCTTGGGCTTACGTATTTTTTCCTTCTCTGACCGGATCCTTGATTTTGAACTTTCCGGCTATTTGTTGGAAGCTTCCCTATTGGAGAAGTCTTAAAATTAGCCGTAGAATATGGCTGAAAATCTTTTGCACTTAATGAGTCCATAGAGTTTCCAGAATTTGCTGTAGTCTTCCACATCTCATGCTGATGATCCACTAAATTCGGAGATTTCCAATTACTGAAATTCTTCAAATTTAATTTTTCCGGTGATTGAGCTATTGAGGATTGACTGAAAGATCTTGCGTTTCCGGAAATGAAGATGTGTCCAACATATATGTGTATATAAATAGCCGATGAGAAAACCTAGTAAGATACACAAGAAAATAACCCATGAGAAAACCTAGTAAGATACACAAGAAATTTCTTCTTTTCTGCTTAGGGTTTTGTGTATTGATATTCGATCTCGACAATTTGTTAGTAAGTAAGATCCAAGTTGACACAGCATGAGAGATTGATCTTGTATGTTGAAAAGGCATCGAGCAGCACAGAGCCGGAATATGAGTTTCAACTAGGTATATTAATATTTTAACAAAAATCATAAATTAGGTATCAATATGGGGACGTTTACTGATCTTCCAGCAGATATTATGCTAGATATTTTCACTCGATTACCAGCTGAATCTGTTTTAGATTGCAAATTAGTTTCTAAAACCTGGAAAACCGTTATTCACCATCCATGTTTCTCTCAAATGCACTCAAGTCTCCTTCTTCATAATCTTGCTGATGATTCTGGTAAGCTTAGCTTTGTTCTCAAGATTGACGACTTTTATGAAAAGTTGTATTATTTAGAATATGATAATGAATTTTCTTCTCATAGAGTTAAGAAACTGACTTTGAATCCTCCGTTTGAGATATACACTATCCTTGGTTCATGCAACGGTTTAATTTGTCTAACTGGATTACCGAAATGTTATACTGTAGCTGAATCTTCTAGTGCTTCTTATGTTGCTTATATTTGTAATCCCATCACTAGAGAATCTATCACTCTTCCGGAACTTGATAGATCGACATATTATCGTCGTGTTGATTTCATGTATTGTGGATTTGGTTACGTTGTTTCGACTAACGAGTACAAAGTTGCTAGGCTTTACACTTTCCAAAGAAAATACAAGAAATCTGCACAGATTGAGGTTTACACTCTTGGCAGTGGTAAGGGATGGAGAAATTTAGGTGAGATAAAAAAAGATTCGAGTTCCATTGATAGACAACATGCTGTGTTTGCTAATGGATTCCTTTTTTGGAATTTTAAAAGTGGGAAAATTCTTTCCTTTGATTTGGCCAAGGAAATTTTTGTAGAATTTGATGAAGTTTGGGACAAGAAAAGATGGCCTAGGTTTTTGGGAGGCCATTTATGTGGTACCACTATCCACTATAATGCAGGCCAAGGGCCATTCGACAAAAATTGCGATGTATATTTATTGAAGAAAAATGAAGATGAGTCATTCAGTTGGAGTAAAGAGTTCAGTTTCTTCAGTACTGATCAACACAATATTTCACTTGCCCTTACGCGTAGTGGCGTCTTATTTTTCTCAGATACGAAGCTTCAACTTTATGACATGAAATCTTCTTCTTTTAATATGCTTAAGGATTTCGGTAGAAGGATTGATGACGGAATTCCTCATGTGAACTCCTTAGTTTCATTGAAAGCATTTGCTGATGCGAAAACACTGGAATCCGGTGAAAGTGAAATAGGGGAAGTAAAAAGCAGGTATTTTATAGCAGATGATCGAAGTAGCTATCAGGTACTAACCTGACTTGGGATATCTAGCTGCAACTATAGATCATCATGGATATGAATCTGGTATTAGTCCTTAGCATAGAACTTTCCTGTATTTTTCATTTCGCGTGCAGCATGTAATGAAATGAAAACTATGTTTCTTATCCAGTTCTAAGTAAAAAATTCCGTTAAGTTTTTGTCGTTCATTTTCTATCTGCTTTTTGTGATCATCCTAAGTTTTAACGTTATTAGTATGAGTCAGGGTGTATGACCTGATATTATTCTATTTTAATGTACACAAACACCAGTTTCTGTCCTGCCTTGTTTGCCAATATCTGCACCGTGTCCTCCAAATGCCAATCTTGCAACAATGCAGTATAGTTGCGAGGCTGTATTAGCTGTCTTCCATCCTAAAACTTGCTTCTGACAATTTCATATCGCAATGTTGTGAAAACAAAAAGTTGGTCGAAAATCCCGAGAAAACTATAAAGAGACAACAAAAATCCATAGTTGGAGCGGTTGAAAAAAATCCAAACATAAACCAAACCGGTTTAGCGAATTTAGGCAAGGGATGGGTGGATCCGTCCATCATTAGGTGCTGATTTAAACATGTACCAGTAGGTGCTGGCGTGCTACCTATGAATCCATCCATGTGCTAGCTTAAAATACTTTGTTTAGTTTAGGTTCCTAATTGTGTGTGGTTGTGATTGTGGCAACCCAGTTCTTCTATTTGGACTACGTACCAGTTGATTATTGGATTATATTGAGATATTTAACTTGGTGCATACCCCTGGCTTCAGCCACTGTTAAATACATTATTTCAGAGGATAAGAGAAGGTTAGATTGTCTTATGTATCTTTTGTATGTATTATCACTTTAATCAATTCATTTTCTTTAGCTCATTGTTGGATCGTTAGGTTTGTTTTGTTTTCTTAGTTTATGTACTTGAGAATGCTAGCCTGAAGTATCTTGCTCGTCCACAGAAGCTGCTGGCCTGAAGTAGCTTGCTCGTCCAAAGAAGCTGCTGTAATTTACCAGAAAACCGGGTGCATGATAATTGGGGCTGAGTTTTTTAATTGTTCGTTAGACGTCTTGCGGTTTTAATTTCTTCCAAACAAATAGATGTTTCTTGCTTGATTCATCTGTTTGACTTCTGTAGAGACCCATTCTATAGTTCTGAACTTACATTGGGAATGCCATCGTATCTTTATTTCAATATGACGTGGTTAAAGATGTTTGAATTTCTATTCTTAGGGTTGCTAATAATGTCTTTGTCCATCAGGAAACACATCGAGGAGCTGCTGCCCGTATCAGCTGGAAAAAATTGTCAAAAAGGGACATGATATACGATTTTACTATCAGGACTTCCTATGTTCTTTTAATAGGTAATCTTCATTTTAGTTTTGCACCGCATTTTTTTTTTTTCCTTTTTACAAGTGCATAATTTTATTTCCAAGCCACCCCGGTCCTCAACCCTGGTTCCACCCCTTTTTTTTTTTTTGAAAGTGGAAGGTTGTATTAAAAGAGAAAAAGTATGTACAGGATATATACAAAGGTCAAAAGACTATCAAACTGAAAAGAGAACAACTAACTACACATACATAATTCCCTCCCACTGATTAATGATTTGATTCATAGAGCAATACTTGAAAACATCCGTAGAAGAACTCCACAAGACAATGTTGAGCTTAATCGCATGTTCCAGCTCTTCTTTCGACTTAGGTCTTCCGCCATACACTCTATTATTTCTTTCATTCCACAATTCCCAGCAGATATCGTAAGGAATTAAATTCCACACCATACTTCTTCTTCCTGAGCAACCTACAAGCCTCCAACTCAGCGTTAAGCTTTTGAAGTCATATGGCATCACGCACCCCACACCAAGAGAAGAAACAAAGAATTCCCATAACTGAGAAGCAATACTGCAATGTATAAAGAGATGTTAGATCATCTCCACAACCGCATTACAGAACAAACACAAGTTATTTTGAATATCCACACCTCTGTACTCCAACATGCTCCTTATTGGTAGTGATCTGTGTAGAGACACCCAAAATATGAACATAACTTTTGGAGAGACATACTTGTTTTTCAAGATGTAATAACCATCCCAATCTGGTTCGTAATTAATCTGCCAGTTTATTGTGAATTGCCTTCGATGTACCTTCTCCTTCCAGAATATCTTCTTCACCCTGCACCAGATTAACATTACCTATATCATGCTTAATTTCGAGCAGATCTATCCTATCTGCCGGATTTAATACCCTTGAGAATTGAAAGCCCTCTTGAAAAACCGTCGCCACTGAAGCCATCTTGTGTTTGCTGATTCTATAAAGCCTTGGATACTTCTCTTTAAAAGAAATCTTCGCATTCCACCAGTCGTGCCAAAACCTAACTGACCTGCCATTCTTCACCTGAATCGACATAACATAAAAAAAATAACATCATTACACTTCAAGATATCAAACCACAAACTTCTACCGACAGAATCATTCACTTGCAACAGCAGTAGAAAACCCTTCCCAGCCTTAGTTTTTTCACACCCTATTCGCCTCCATAATGCAGATTTTTCCTTGCAGAATCTCACATGCCATTTCGCTCGTAATGACTTGTTAACAAGTCTTAAACTCCTAATGCCCAAACCACCTTTCTTTTTAAGTTTACAAACACCTTTCCAAGACACCCAGCTCATCTTCCTCGTGTCCTCATCTTCATCCCACAAAAATTTCCTCATTATAGTGTTCAATCTCTTTTCAATTGAGACCGGGAGATAGTGTAAAGACATAAAGTAAACTGCCAAACTTTCAAGAGAATTTCTGATCAACACCACTCTCCCAGCCTTATTCAAAAAAATTCTTTTCCATGGAGAAAGCATCTTTTTCATCCTTTGAATTATGATTTCCCAGATAACAGCATACCTCCTACAAGCACCAATAGGCATACCTAAATAAGTTACTGTAATATATTCAATCTTACATCCCAATTCTAAAGCCAAGTCTTCCACCATGGCATCTGCGCCAATGCTTATCATGGAACTTTTCTCCAAATTTAGCTTAAGTCCGGTTAGAACTACAAACATTAAAAGAATAACAAGCAATCTTCTTACCTCAACTCTAGAAGAATCTAAGATAATAATCGTGTCGTCAGCAAACTGTAAATGTGAAACCACAGTTCCTCCCTCCACCTCTTGAAAACCACTAATTCTATTATGAGTCACAGCCTCATTAATAAGAATCGAAAGAACTTCTACTACTAAAAGAAATAAGAACGGTGACAAAGGGTCACCTTGCCTTATACCTTTTGAGGGTTTGATCATACTTGTTGCTCCACCATTTACTAAAATTGAAAACTGTCCACCAGACACACACCACCTCATCCACTGAATCCACATATTACCAAATCCATTTTTGTTCATAATAGAAAACAGAGCTGGACAACTTACATTGTCAAACACTTTTTGCATATTTATCTTGCACATAATTCCAGGCTTGTTTTGTCTCAATCTACTGTCAATGCATTCATTGGAAATCAAAATGCCATCAAAAATCTGCTTTTCTTTAACGAAAGCACCCTGCGCATCAGAAATGAGACCCGACATCACCACTTTGAGTCTTTCAGCTAACAACTTGGACAGAGTTTTATACAAACTGTTGATCAAACTCAAAAGCATGAAATCCTTGACTGTGGTTGAGTCTTCTTTTTTTGGTATGAGCTTTAAGAAAGACATATTCAACCTGCAATCCAATTTACCTTTGTTGTGAAACTCATTAATAGCAGCCATGATATCATTCTTCAGAATACTCCAACAAGCTTTGTAAAACTCCAAATTGTACCAATATGGACATGGAGCTTTATTAGTTCCACACTTTCTGATTGCCTGAACTACCTCATCCTCATCAAAATCTCTTTCTAGCCAAACTTGTTGCGTAGAATCAATCGTCCTGAATTCTTGGCAGTAAACAAATCTGTATAATTGTTGATTGTGGTTTTTTTAGCTTAGGGTTAAAATCGTAAAACATTAAACCCTAGCAGACAGTGATGTCACAACATTTAAAGTAACAAGCATTTACTAGGCACATTTACTGAAACCTTTAATGTGTCTCTAAATAATTACCGGGGTATCTTTTTCAAATTAGGGTTACGACAAGCCAAACCCTAATTCCCCTTTGTGCCAATGGAAAATCATTCCAGCCAAACCGACCACGCCAAAGCATGCTGACCATGCTAGACGAACCTCTGTGCCAATGGCAAATCATGCCAGCCACACCGACCGCGCCAAAGCATGCCAACCATGCTAGCCGCACCACTGTGCCAATGGAAAATCATGCCAACCATACCGACCGTGCCAAAGCATGCAAACCATGCTAGCCGCACCTCTGTGCCAATGTCAAATCACGCCAGCCACACCGACCGCGCCAAATCATGCCAACCATGCTAGCCGCACCTCTGTGCCAGTGGAAAATCATGCCAGCCACACCGACAGCGCCAAAGCATGCTAACCATGCTAGCCGCACCTCTGTGCCAATGGAAAATCATGCCAGCAACACCGACCGCGCCACAACATGCCAACCATGCTAGCCGCACCTCTGTGCCAATGGAAAAGCATGACAGCCACACCAACCGCGCCAAAGCATGCCAACCATGCTAGCCGAACCTCTGTGCCAATAGAAAATCATTCCAGCCACACCGACCGCGAAAAAGAATGCCAACCATGCTAGCCGCACCTCTATGCCAATGACAAATCATGCCAGCAACACCGATCGCGCCAAGCATGCTAGCCGCACCTTTGTTCCAATGGAAAATCATTCCAGCCACATCGACCGCGCCAAAGCAATCCAACCATGTTAGCCGCACCTCTGTGCCAATGGTAAATCATGCCATCCACACCTACTGCGCCATGCCAAACATACCTCGCCATGGCCCCATGTCGCGCCACCATACTGGCCTTCACTACACGGCTATCAAAACGAAGGTGTGCAATAATCAACGGTTTCCCTTCAATCCCAGGAGAAAATCCTGGACGTCTAAGGTTAGCAAACGACCTTTGCCCCAAAACCCTAGCTTGGTCACGCACTTAGACCAAGATAGTCACGCCATGCGCCTATGGAAAACCCTTGGACCCACATGCCAAGCCAAAACCACACCTAGCCCAAGATAGTCATGCCATGCGCCCATGGAAAACCCTTGGCCCCACATGCCAAGACAAAACCGCACCTATCCCAAGCTAGTCACGCCATGTGCCTGTGGCGAACCCTTGGCCCCACATGCCAAGCCAAAACCGCACCTATCCCAAGCTAGCCGCGTCATGCCAAACATACTATGCCATGGCCCTAGCTATGATAGTCACACCATGCAAAGACAAACGCCATTGCCTTGACCCTATCCATGCCATGCACCCATATCAAACCCTTGGCCCCATATGCCAAGCCAAACCAAACCAAACCAAACCTAGCCAAGCTAGCTGCGCCATGCCAAACGCACTTTGCCTTGGCCATATATAGTCATATCTTGTCAAGCCAAACGCCCTTTCCTTGGACCTAGCCACGCCATACGCCCATGGAAAACCCTTGGCCCCACATGGAAAGCCAAAATCGCACCTAGCCAAAGCTAGCAATGCCAAGGCGAACCCTTGGCCCCACATGCCAATCCTAACCACACCCTAGCCGTGCCACCCTGTTGGAATTCCCTACGCGGCCACCAAAACGAAGGCGTGCAACAATCAACGGTTTCCCTTTAATCCCAAGAGCAAATCCTAGCCATCCAAGGTTACCAGACGACACATGGTAACCTTTGGCCCGAAAACCTAAGTTTGGCCACACCAAACCATGCTATGACAACGGCATGCCAACCTAGCCGCGCCACTACGTTGGCCCTCACTACGCGGCTACCAAAACGAAGGCGTGCAACAATCAACGATTGCTCCTCCTCTCAAGATGTAAAATCTCGACCGTCGAAGGTCACCAGGCTAGCAAGTTTCCATAGCTTAACTTGCCAAGCCACGAAAACATGCTACATGTTTTCCAAAAACATTCGAGACATCAACACAAACTGGGGGATCCTCTTTGGGAATTGGTTTGGCGGTTTACAGCGTGCTGCGTACACTACGCCCATCATAAGGGTGAGTCGGTTAGTAAATACGGGAAGTTATGTGTGAAACGTTCATGAGACATAAAGCACATGCGTTAACAATTTTATGGTACATCAATTCCATAACGTTAGCAATTTCATGCGTTAACCACTTTATGGAACATCAATTCCATGCATACGGTTACCACCTTCTCCTATTTACTTCCCCACTCCTTAATGAGACCAGGGTACGTTTTTACTCCGACTTGTATAAATAGGTATTACCTATTTCCATTGAACAACAAGTTCATACTGGAGATACAACACTCAAAAATACTTACTTGCTAGCTCACCTTGTTAGCTCTCTCACTTTTCTGATAACAAGTCATAGTAACCCAACTACTCTTCTACTCTTAATCTCACCGAGTAAGTCTTACCTAGACAAAAATACGTGGTTTGATTTTTCAAGTTCTGATAAAACCTATAGCCATGTTTCATCCCATGTCATCTACCAACATACAGTTCCATGGTTTTCCTGGGATGTCTGCGTCACTTTCATTCATAGCCAAAGACGATTCAATTCTAAATATTTCATTAAAAAAAATATATATAATCCAAAACCGTCAAGGTAGCATTTATCTATTAACCCGAGAAAATCAAAAAATCAAAAACCAAAAACCAGGCGTCTCATTTGCCTTTCAAAAAAAAAACCTAAAGATAAGAGGCCCAAAAGACAGATATATATTCAAGGGAAGTTTTCCAACAGCGGCTTGCCCCTTTTGGCAAAGGCCTCCCTCGTGCTTTGGAGAGACGCCCTCTTAAGTTTCAGCTTCCTGCACAACTTCTTGAATTCCGCTTCTTGCTTCTTCATCATGTTTGCGGAAGGACCTTCAACTTCTTCGGCCAACGACCTTTTAACATCAAAGAGACCTTCAACGAACCAAGGAACGTTGAATTCGAAGCCCACGCACATGTCACGATAAAACTTCCATCTCGAGATTACATCCTCATAAACTGTATGACCAGTCATGTTGCACATCTCATTAATTGAAGACAAGGCTTCCTCCACACACTTGACCAACACATGTCGACTAGTAATCTTCTTGGTCGTGGAAATATGACCGTAGAACTACCATATCTTGGTGTATAACTCCGCGTGTTTAGCTGGCACACTAAATGCCCAAATCAGCACGTGACCCGGGAAAGGGACCAGATACGGAGGATTAAAGGTGTCACCTGCGACTGAATCAACAACCGACAAGGGTCCCTAACCACAATATCGCCAGCGGACCCCGTAGTGCTCTCTACCGTATGAGTCGTGACAACACCTTCAGGATGATGAACTTCAATGTCTAAGTCACTAGCCGGCAAATTTTCCGCAATTGGAAGTACGGCTACGTCTTCACTCTGGTGGGTTTCCACTTCAAGTCCATCCTTAGGAACAGTTTCCTCCTATAATATCAAGGTTTAGTTTTACTTCAAAAAAGAAGAAAAAAAACACATGGAGGAGGCTCACTGATTCGGTTTCAGATTGACTAGAGGAAGATTCAGCGCTGTTATCGGAACAATTTCTCTCTCCATCGCTAGACCCTGAACTCTCATCCTTTTCGAGTTCCGCGTCATCATGGATAGGCTCTGCAATGCCGCTCTTTGTGTCGAAAAATGATTTTTTCTGACTACTCGCAAGTTTGGCAAAGGCGTTCGTACTACTGAGACCCTGGACATAATACAAGGGCGCATTCTCAGAAAAGGAACAAGAAAATAAACGATCCAGGCCAAGGTCAAGAGGAGAGCCGTACGTACCCAAGTATTGGATGAGTTAAAAGTCGGCAGAACTGTGGAGTCTGACTGAAATCCGCCCGCACGATCTTTAGATCTTCGTTCCTTCACCCGGGTACTATCTTCATTTGGAATTTCGGATTTTAGATTGGGATCCCTCAGCAGTGGATGTTCCGCTAAAACCGCAGGAGAAGGCTTATCCTGACGATTCTCTACCACATCATTCATGAATCCATGAATAACAAGAAACTCATCCTGCCAAAATATGTTGTATTTGGAGGTCATTGATGGATTCCGTTCCTCGAGGAAAGGAAGACTTTTACCCGACACAAGAGCACTAGCATCGAGAACAGTTGATAACGGGATTTCTTGAAAAACCGGCTGACGAACAAGTAGGACCCCTTGGTCAAAACCCATATGTCGAGCAGCCCTATCAATATTGTAAGATATCGCTTTGCAAGCTCCTTGAAAAAAATATGGCACGTGGCCAGGCGTGCAGTTACGCATGAATACCATCTCTCCAATGCTCAGGCCCTCCTCATCAGAAGACAAAGACATATTCGAAGCAGGAGAAAAGGTACTAATCTGAGTTATGGAAGTATGCACCGGAGCCCATGAACAAAAATTAACCGCATACGAGTTGTCAAGAAACTTAATCAGTTTCAGACCAGTTTTTCGGCGCCTGTTCGACTAACGCAGTATTCTGTAGCCACCCCAAGACTCAGGAAGTATATCCAACGGTTTCGGGGCATACTTCTCGAAATGCTCCCACAACCAGCCGGGATAAAGGCGGCATGAACATACGAATCCACTTTCATATGACCGTTCGAGGCGCGCACTTCCGAAACTAGCTGATCCAGGTATGCATACAGAGAACCAAGAAACAAACCACCGAGGGGGAGAGCGACCCCCTTTGCTAATTTTATGGCAAATATGATAAGTTCATGTCTTATCTCTTTCTTGCCCGAGCCGTCGTCAAAAATATCCCTGGATAGCCAAAGATCCAAGAACGCCGCGACATGAAGTACGTTATTCTTCTGGTTCGACACCAACTCGTCAGGAAACCACTGATACATCCACCAGTCATAAAAGCAATCCGTCTCATTTTCCTTCCGAACGAATCCATTTGAATTCGCAACCAGGGTGGCGCGAATATCTTCTTCGTCTGCAGATAGCCTAACGTCGAGGTTTCTAATTATAGGAAGATTTAGCAACACAGCCACGCTCTCCAAAGAAATGGTCATTTCTCCCCACCTACATACGGCCGTATGGGTGTCTGGACACCATCTGGAAACAAAAGCAACCAACCCTAGAATTTATTTCCTAATCTGAAGCACCGAGGAAGCCGCAACAGCGTAGACAAACTACACCCTAGTCAAATTGGTCTTTACAGGTTCCTGGTTCATCATAAATCGCGTCCATTTCTCAAAGGAACACAACGGATTTGCAGGGATTTTAAAGTCGATAGAAGAGGCACGATATTCTTTCCTATGAAGGAAAAACCTTATTACGCCTTCTGGCCGAACCGATCGATCCTCTCATTCGCTTTCCGAGCCGGTCAGAAGGATCGACACATATTGGGGATGGTTTCTCCTAATCGTGGTTGATGCCGTGAAGAACTCGTCATCTATGTTTGGCTTGGAATTACCCCCGTCCCTCGGTACCATAGAAACTGTTGACATCTTAACCAAAATTCTCTTACAATGTTTTCACTGCTGCGATAACTACAATGGAACAAGAAGAGCAGGAATTATTGCATAAACCATGTAGAAATTATTCTATTGGACGCAAGGGAGCCGCCTCGGGCACAAACTAATTGGTTTTAAAGTCCTTTCGTGCATACGCGAAAAGTGGGGACTGGCAGACTCTACATCACCGCTATATGCAGTCGAAAAATCGCGCTCAGCCAGATAGAAGCACCCAAAAAAAAAAGAGGGGGACCATGCACACGGCTACACCAAGACAAGGAGTAAACCCTAAAAAACTATGTTTTCATGGAAAATGGATATCAATTACTATCGCGTTCTTACTTTGCACAGCGAGTTGAGGAGGTCAATATTACTACATTATTCATGCCTAAGTACTACTACGAGCTTGTGCAATACATACCTACGGCTGGGATTTACACCGACAATTTCTACAAGGTCATGGAAAGGTACACCTACAACTAGGGTTTTTCACCAACACAAGAAAAAAAAGAAAAGCAAGTCATAGAGGAAGTACTGGAAGACATACCTAATCCGCTCACCCACTTCACCACTACCAAGCAACAAAAGAAGAAAGAATAAAGGCGTGAATCAAAGGGAGAGGCCAGCCATCCTTTTTATAGGCGTGATACTTGGGAGTTCGAACAAGAAAAGGATTTCCAATTTTGAGCAAGGAAGGAAAAGAGGAAAACGGTCCCGCAAAGACCAATTTCCACATCCACGACCACTCATGCCATACCATGGCCCCACCACGCCTAGCCGTCCTTACACATTCCACCATGCCATTACCGCGGCCCCCTGCCAAGCCATTCGCTCCATTACCGCGGCGCCACCACGCCTAACCGTCAGTGTACGTCTCGTCTTGCCAAGGCCACACTATTCCAATCCTCCTGCTCCACTTTCGCGACCCTATCATCCACGCGCGTTTGCCTCACCAAGACCACGCCACCTCTTGTCCCCTCGAGCCAAGCCGTCCACTTGCGTCGCCTTCCAAGACCTTGCCCCCTTTGCCTTGGATATGTACGACCAGACTAAGCCGGTAACTTTCATCTCACCACTCCACGGTCTGCATTCCCAGTATAACTTATGCAGGGCCACTGATAGGGTGTAGAATACATCCTATTTATTATCTATTGTTTATGCTTTCTCTGCTATTTTTCTTGTAAATTATGTATTTTACGCGTGTTTTTGAATTATTAGGTACTTTGGAGTCACATGGAGGAAAAGAAGAAGAAATCACCAAATTTGAGCCAAAAGGACAAAATTGTAATCTCACGGGAGAACATTATCTGGATCCAGTTAAGGTTAAGGGGTAACTCTGTTTGGAGGATGACTAAATATAGTCAAGTTAAGGTTAAGGGGTTGCCAATTCGGGAAGCCCTTATAGATGTGTGGGCCGTTAATACCTACTATTCCCTAACCCTACATCTCGAGATTCCTCTCATTCATTTCAATCATTTTCTTTTCACCTGAAAGAGAGAAAAGTAAAAGCAGCGGCTGCTGCTGTTGCAATCAATAGAGGCAGATTGAATCCGAAACTAAGTGAGGACATCAAGAACATGGATAGTTTAGAAATCATGATGTTACTGATTCGAGTAAGAAATTGAAGCTGAGATAGAAATAGGTTTTGTCTCGATATCACTGTGTTGTTGTTGAAGAAATTGGGAATTGTTCTCAGTTTGAAATTGGATGGAATTAGAAAAGGGGATCTGGTGATACTGTTGATGGATTCCTGATTAAATGGCTGAATTAGATGAAGAACAGAGATGGG
Organism: Papaver bracteatum; assembly: GCA_023529315.1. Classification (NCBI taxonomy): domain Eukaryota; kingdom Viridiplantae; phylum Streptophyta; class Magnoliopsida; order Ranunculales; family Papaveraceae; genus Papaver; species Papaver bracteatum. Next base: position 28,139 of record JAJJWX010000778.1, on the reverse strand, counting down.
TTGGTGATGATTGATGGATTGAGACCAATATGCAAGAAATCGATGATGAATTCAAGATAGGGTTTGCTGTTGCTGTTACCGGAGATGTGCTAGAAAGAAAGGAAAGAAGGAGGAGATCGATGAAGCTGCGGTTGTTGCTATTGATTATGGGTTTGGTTCTATTTGAGAAGACATTGGTTGAAGTTATGAATAGATGGAATTCAAGACAAGGTGGTGGTACTGAGCTAGAGGTGATTGAGAATTTGATGAAAATAGAATGGTTATGCAAGAATGGGTTTGATTTTGAAATGTGTTTTGAGTCGTATCTGTTACTGCCATGGAAAGATGTTGGTGTTGTTTAAGGGAAAACATGAAATATGAAGATGGGTTTGGATTGAATCTGGGTTTTTGAGGAGAAGTGATTTTGATGCTGTGATTCATAGAAAAGGCTGCTATGAAGAAGGGAGTGCGGTTGATGGAGTGAATGAGATGGCCTGAGGTGAAGTAGAGTTGAAAAATTACATGACTGGGAAAAATTGAAGCTGCAGTATTGAATAAAAACAGTTAAATATGTGCTAGGTTGTCCCAGGGAAGAATAATCGGCCTGCGAATTGTCGTAAAAACAGAGAGACTCTGTCTATTTCTCTTCTCCAGCGAGTCGACTCGGCACCGGCGATGATCGATCCATACGAGTCCGATGACCAATCCTTCTGAATGACTCAGTGAGTAAGCCGAATCATCCTGACTCAGAAGCTGACTTGAAGCTAACTCACTCTCTTCCTTGACCGGTTGACTAACAGGTTGACCTTCTTGACCGTTTACTTTAACGGAATCTCGACGGAATATTCTGTCGACGACGACAGAACTCAGGTGATCGGCGGTGACAGATTCCGGCCAACTTCCGGCAGAAAACTCAGTTTATCGGTGACCCAAAGTTGCAGAATTTTGTGTGAGTTTTTCTCATGGGTGTGAATAATTGGGCTTGGATTTGGAAAGAGGAGATGGAAGATTTGAGAAAGGCTTGGAATTGGAAATTGAATTGCTAAAGGAAAGAGATTTTATTTCTTTGAAGATTTGGAGAGCATTGAAGCCTATAAATAAAGGAGTTCTCTACACTTCTTTACACATCTTTTGCACACCTTTTACACACACAACACTTGTGTTTTTGCATTGCTTTTCAAAATTCTTCTTTTAATTATTTGTGTGAACTTCAAAACTTCTCCTTTTAATTATTATTGTGTGAATTTCAAAATCATGAGTAGCTAATTTTCTTATTGATTGAGGATGAATTCCTAGTTCTTAACATATGATTTGAGTTTTGTTTTAAAACTACTTTGAGTTTTTCACATGATTATCGTTTGTTTTTGATAATAAGAATGTTTATGCTTGATTGATAGGTCGTTTAGGATGCATACTAAATTGATTTGTTAACTGATCTAAAGCTAGTGAAATTTAGGGGATAAGTAATCGTTTCTTGTCTCTTTACACAAGTAGAAAACACGAGACCTTGTGGAGGGATTCCGCGGAGCAATTGTGTGTGAAAAAAACATTAGCAAGTGGACCTTAATCTAAGAGTCTAACTACTAATATCAACCTAATAAATTCATAAATCTTAATGCGTTTAACTAAATTACATCTTGAGTGATCTACTACTAGGTGGTTTGGTAAACAGAATCCGGTAGTCGAGAACTTCCTTATCCGGTGATAAAAGGGATTTAGGGGTTAGCACTGATCTAGCTTCTATACCTACGGTTGGTGATAATCCGTGACTAATAAAAAGTGGAAAAGAACATAACTTGAATCATTGTTTTGCAACGAAGAAGGATTCCTTGATCTAATGTCTCTTATTGATTTCCTTTATCTTTTTAATTGATTTATTTACTTTCTTTTGCTTTTAAAATATTAAACCAAAAACCCCCCTTTTATGACATTATAAGACAACTAAAACCTCTTGCTCCTCATGGGAACGAACTTGACTACACTATATTACTTGTTAATTAGGTAGTAAAATATTAATTAATTTGTTATGGTTACGACACGCATCAGCCGCCAACACGGGAAGCCAAAACTCTCTTTACCACTCAAAAAGGTTAGTCGGATTCTCCTGACCATCTTTGCAATGATTTACACATCGATTCCATCCTTGTGAGTCACCATCATATGCTTACCTCGCAACAAGGCACCTGTTCCGAGATAACCAGGGGACTTAATGTTGATGGTGGTTTTTAGCTTAGGGTTAAAATCGTAAAACACTAAACCCTAGCAGACAGTGTTGTCACAACATATAAAGTAACAAGCATTTACTAGGCACATTTACTGAAACCTTTTATGTGTCTCTAAATAATTACCGGGGTATCTTTTTTAAATTAGGGTTACGACAAGCTAAACCCTAATTCCCCTCTGTGCCAATGGAAAATCATGCCAGCCACACCGACCGCGCCAAAGCATGCCGACCATTCTAGCTGCACCTCTGTGCCAATGGAAAATCATGCCAGCCACACTGACCGCACCAAAGCATGCCAACCATGCTAGCCGCACCTCTGTTCCAATGGAAAATCATGTCAGCCACGCCGACCGCGCCAAGCATGCAAACCATGCTATCCGCACCTTTGTGCCAATGGAAAATCATGCCAGCCACATCGACTGCGCCAAAGCATGCAAACCATGCTAGCCTCACCTCTGTGCCAGTGGAAAATCATGCCATCCATACCTACCGCGCCATGCCAAACGCACCTCGCGATGGCCCCATACTGGCCTTCACTACACGGCTATCAAAACGAAGGCGTGCAATAACCAACGGTTGCCCTTCAATGCCAGGAGAAAATCTTGGCCGTTTAAGGTTAACAAACAACCTTTGCCCCAAAACCCTAGCTTGGTCACGCACCTAGCCCAAGCTAGTCATGTCATGTGCCTATGGCAAGCCTATGGCCCCACATGCCAAGCCAAAACCGCACCTAGCCCAAGCTAGTCACGCCATGTGGCCAAGGCAAACCCTTGGCCCCACATGCCAAGACAAAACCTCACCTAGCCCAAGCTAGTCACGCCATGCGCCTATGGCAAACCCTTGGCCCCACATGCCAAGCAAAAACTGCACCTAGCCCAAGCTAGCCGCGCCATGCCAAACGCAATTGGCCTTAGCCCTAGCTGTGCTAGTCACACCATGCCAATCCAAACGCCCTTGCCATGCCATGCGCCCATGGAAAACCCTTGGCCCCATATCCCAAGCCAAACCAAACCTAGCCAAGCTAGCTGTGCCATGCCAAATGCACTTTTCCTTGGCCCTAGCCATGCTAGTCACATCATGCCAAGCCAAACACCCTTGCCTTGGCCCTAGCCACGCCATACGCCCATGGAAAACCCTTGTCCCCACATGCCAAGCCAAAATCGCACCTAGCGAAAGTTAGCCACGCCCAAGGCGAACCATTATCCCTACATGAAAATCCTAACCACACCCTAGTCGTGCCACCATGTCGGCCTTCCCTACGCGACCACCAAAACGAAGGTGTGCAACAATCAACGGTTTCCCTTCAATCTCAGGAGAAAATCCTAGCCATCCAAGGTTACCAGACGACACATGGTAACCTTTGGCCCGAAAACCTAAGTTTGTCCATGCCAAACCATGCCATGCCAACGACATGCCAACCTAGTCGCGCTACCACGTTGGCCCTCACTACGCGGATACCAAAACGAAGGCGTGCATCGATCAACGGTTGCCCCTCCTATCAAGATGCAAAATCTCGACCATCGAAGGTCACCAGGCTAGCAAGTTTCCCAAGATTGACTTGCCAAGCCATGACAACATGCTACACGTTTTCCAAAAACATACGAGACATCAACACAAACTGGTGGATCCTCTTTGGGTATTGATTTGGCGGTTTACATCGTGCGCCGTACACTACGCACGTCATAAGGAAGTGTCATAAGGGTGAGGTGGTTAGTAAATACATGAAGTTATGTGTGAAACATTCATGGGACATAAAGCACATGCGTTAACAATTTTTTGGGACATCAATTCCATAACGTTAGCAGTTTCATGCGTTAACCACTTTATGGAACAAAAATTCCATTCATATCGTTACCACCTTCTCCCATTTACTTCTCCACTCCTTAATGAGACTAGGGTACATTTTTACTCCGACTTGTATAAATAGGTCTTACCTATTTCCATTGAACAACAAGTTCATACGGGAGATATAACACTATGAAATACTTACTTGCTAGCTCACCTTGTTAGCTCTCTCACTTTTCTGATAACAAGTCGTAGTAACCCAACTACTCTTCCAGAATCAACCATTCTGGTCTCACCACTTTCCTTGCTTCCCTACCCAAAACTAACCCATTCTCCTCTATTTTGTGACCGAAGTAAGTCTGGAATGGCCATTTCTTGGTTTAGTCCGGACTTGTATAGATTGATCTCTCGAATCTAAAGTACTCCCTTGCAGTACATTGTTTAGGGTTCAAAAGTTTTTTCACCTGCACACCCGCAATTACCGAAATCAGCAGAAACCATTTTCACCTACAAACAATAATAATGGTGAATCTCATTTTTTATCACATCCTGATTAAAAATGTCCACACCATCAACCTCCAACTTGGTAATGCAGATTCTTCTCTTTTTTCCATTAGCAATTTTATGGAAGTATTGAGTGTTTTTATCTCCATCTCTAAAGACTTTTACTTTTGCTCTTTGATAAGCCATCCTAGCTCTAGTAATTTTCACAGCATTTAAAGTCTTGCGCAAGTCAGATATTTCTTAAACTTGATCTTGTGCAAGAGCAGCCATTTCCTCAGCAATATTCAAAATTCTTATCTTCACAGTTAACTCCTCCTCCTCCTTCCTTACATTCCCAAACGTATTTCTACTCCAATTCTTAATGAAGTACTTAAGGTTTTGTAACTTCCTAAAAAGTACATAGGCAAGCACACCTACAAAATCCAAAGAATTCCACCAAATTCCCACCAGCTTTACAAAATCAGGATGTTCTAACCAAACATTCTCAATTTTAAATTAAAGCTTGTGTTACTTCTCACGCCAGAAGTCATCTCTAAAAGTAAAGCATTATGGTCTAATATAGTTCTTACCATAACCGTTTGGGTAGCACTGCTAAACTTCGTATCAAAAGAAGTACACACACCATACACCGATCCATTTAGTGGTAAATCGATCAGCTCCTGTTCAGAGATAAAGTTTTTTAAAAAGTCCATATTCCTTATATCGCCACCAGGCTTATTTCTCTCTGCATCGCTTCATACCGAGTTCAAATCACCTGTCAAAGACCAAGCCTCAGAAGACCAAGATCGTGTATCTGTTAAGTCATTCTAAAATATTTCCCTCCCATTGTAGTCGCAAGGAGAGTAAGCATTAGTCAGGATGAACTTAAATCCATTACTTCTAAACTGAAATAAACAAGAGATTGAGTTAACACCCATTCTCTTATCCAGCAACTCCAGATAAGCATTATCCCAAATAGTTAACAATCCACCGCTATTGCCAGCAGTACCTTAAAAAGGAAGATATTCCATACCAAAATCATCATCGAACCATAATTGTGTAATAAAAAAAGAAGAAATAGAAGACATCTTTGTTTCTTGAATAGAGCATACAAACACCTATGTGCTACTATTCTTTAACATCAATTTTTTTATCATAGGCATTCATACCCCTGAGTTTCCATGAAATGATCTTAGTTCCATTAGAACCATCTTCCTCCCTTGAGTTAACTTCTTCCAACTCCTCCTCCATCTCTGTAGAAGAATTAGAGTTGTTAGAATCACAACTATCATGCACCCTTTTTCCATCTGCAATTGCCTTATATCTATCTCTACACTTGAATAGAATTTCTTCAATCACCTCTTTGGCTTGATTCTCATACTTGTTAGTTATGCCTCCCAGTCTGCAACATAGTTCAAACACCAACCACTAGTACAAAACTTCACATAGGCCACACTTTATCACCGTGTCCATAGGCTTTTGTCCATGGATTTTTTTCACTCCAAAAATGTGGCATCAGGTGCCGTGACAACTGGGTACCTTTATGGCTACATAAATTTTAAGTGACTATTGCACATGGTTTACCATGGACATATCCCTATAACCGTGTCTATATGGTACCATTTTTTTAAAAGTAGCTGAGCATTTTTTCTACAACCATGGCCATAGGTTCCTTATAGCCACACAATTTATGTTTAATGTGGCCAGTGTTTACTTTAAAGCTACATGAATTTATTTGAACCATGGCCTTTGCTACCAACCAGACATGCAAGAGTCATTTTATCATGGATAATTCATGGCCTACAATCACATTGAAATTGTAACACCATGGCAATAGACTTTCTTAAGATACAATGCATGATTTCAATATGGCGATTGTTTATCCTAAAGACACATGGATTTATTAAACCATGGCTACCTCTATTATTTAGACACGCAAAAATGGTTCCGGTATGTATAATTCATGACTTATAGTTACACTAAATCTATAGAACCATGGTCATCCCTATCATTCAGACACGAAAAAAAAAACATGGCTTATAGTTACTTAAAACATTCATTACCAATTTTCAATAGATTGATTGCAAGAATACCAAATTTGGATTAGTTTTTCCTGCATTTCAATAATGTTGTGGCGATATTTCTGAATCATGGATGCAGTTTTCTGTCAGGTGAGTAGAGGCAAACCTGTAAAGGTTAAGAACATCTTAAATGGCATTGTTAAGGATTACTACAACCACTAGTACAAACTGTCACATATGCCACATTTTCAGATCAAAAGCCTAGCCACACCAAAATATTTTTCCGTGGCTACATGCATAGATTGTTGTTGTGGCCACGTTGATCACTTTACTGTAGCCATAGGATATTATTTGTCCATGGTTTTAAGTATAAACCCATGACCTGTAGCCATAGATGGGTATATGGCCACGTTATCCAATTGTGTGCGTGTCTAATGCGTATGGTGGCAACAGACACGCCTATTCAGCCGTGGAGGAAAACAAAATTAGTTGGCCACTTTAATTCTTTATGTGTCCAAAATGTAGGGTTCATTAGACACTTTAATTTTCCGAGGCAAAATCAAATATATTAGCCACTGGGATTATTAACAAATAGACACAGTTGTCCAACATGTCCAAAGATAGACATACAGATACACGAATTTCAATTTTTTTTGGATTATCATATGGCATGAAGATGATTATGCATCCAAAGTGTTTGGTTCATTGGGTGTGTGCATCATGTATATATATATGTCATATGCAGTTGCTATCCAATAAGCCGATAAAAAATAACTATGTACTATCAAGGTCATTAGTAGTGACTGGTTAACACCTGTAAATGGATGGTTTCTTCGTTCTTACCAAGTTTGTGACTTATAGTAGTCAACTCGCGTCCAGGTTTCGATCTCTGATCATGGTATGCATACAATATGCAAAAATAGGTTTGTTTGAGGTTTGTAGAATATTCCGAAGGAATCTTACCTGTAAACGGATAGATTCGTCGTTCTTACCAAGTTTCTGATTTCAAGTAGTCAACTCACGGTCAGGTTTCGATCTCGGAGCATGGTATGCATAGTTTGTATGTCATTATACCACATTTGAAGTTCGAATCAACACTAAGCTTCATATTTATCAATTTCGATGATGTATCATGCTAAGTTTGAAGTCGGAACCATCTCAAAGCTTCGTGGTCCATAGATTATATGCCATTACACCAAGTTTGAAGTTCGAATCGATGATGAGCTTCATGTTTATTGATTTCTATGATGTATCATGATAAGTTTTAAGTCAAAACCCTCCCAGAGCTTTTTGGTTCATATTTTCTATGCCGTTATACCATATTTGAAGTTCGAATCAACTATGAGCTTCATAATTATCGATTTCAATGATATATCATGATACGTTTGAAGTCAGAACCCTCCCAGAGCTTCTTGGTTCATAGGTTTTATGTCGTAATACCATATTTGAAGTTCGAGTCGGCACTGAGCTTCATATTTATTGATTTAGATGATGTATCATGTTAAGTTTGAAGTTTGAACCCTCTTGGAGCTTCTCGGTTCATAGTTTGTATGTTTTTATACCACATTTGAATTTTGAATCGACATTGAGCTTCATATTTATCAATTTCGATGACGTATCATGTTAACCTGAGTTTACCAGTGTGAACTAAAGCTACTTCATGACCTGTATGACTTTTCAAAATTACTTCATGACTTATGCGGCTAGTCGAAATCCAAACCGGAAGCACAAAAACACAAAGAGAAAGCACAAAGATACACAACAATTATCGAATTCATTTTTCATTTTTCCGATTCATTCTTATACATTTTTTGGATTTTTTTATATCAAAATGTCGATAACAATGTCCTAAATTTATTAATATTTTTTTTGGATTTTTTTTTCATGTCGAAGGTTGATAATAAACCGAATACATGAGTTTGTAGTAGCACAAAGAGAAACACAAATGCTCTCAATCCGTATGACCATAACAAATACAATTTCAACCGTCAGATGATTTTCTCAATCCGTATGAGTGGATCAAACGAAATCTGGTCCGTTAATTTTGCAATCTGTATGACCTTCTGCCGAAACCCCATCATATTCCGTTCATTTGAGATTGAGTTTTCTCATTGATCCAACGGCTGCAAATCCAACTCTTCTTTTAACTAAAATATACCTTATCTTTTGCTGCCTCTTCTTCGACTTCTCGAAGTCCCCTCTCCAAAATAATTTCTTACCTCTCCAAATCCATTTGATTTCTCACGAAATCTAACAGATCTTCATGAAACAAAGATGGGGTTGGAGTTAATTTGAGTTTTAAAGTGTTGATGATGGTTAGATCTCTTGGTGATTCGGTAGAATCTATGAAGTAGGATAGATCAAGAGATGTGTTGGTGACCCTGTTGAAGAATTAATGGGTTTGTTGTTGAATCCAAAGAACAGAGAAGAGATGATGATACTGGTTGTTGAGAAGGAACTGGTTAGGGTTTGGTGTTGCTGTCGGTCGAGAGATGTAATTGAGATTGAAATTAGGGTTTGATGATGAACTGGTAAAAGTAATTTGCAAGAAGAATTAGATTGAGATTGAGTTCGATTTGTTTCTGCAATCGAAGAATTGGGAGTTTGTTGCTGTTCAGATGAAGTTGTATGGGTTTATGGTGGTGGTTGAGATTCAGAGAAGATGTTGACTTCCAAGGTTTCAAAGGAATTTAAGCTGCTACTAATGTTGGGTGATGCTTCTGATGTATATGGTTGATGGGTTCTTTTAATTGAAGAAAATAATGGGTTGATGACGAATTAATTGAAGAAAATAATGATGTATGAGAATGAATTGATAGTGATAGATAGAAGCAATTCTCGTACTTCTTCAGGTATAAACATTTGTCATGTTTGGGGATAAAAACTTTGATTGTTTAGACCTGGCATACCAAGTAATTCTGTGTTTGTAGTAATTGTGATTTATGGATGTAGTAATTGTGATTTATGGATGTTTTTTTGTGAAATGTGGAGGATGAATTGAAGATGGGTATTCGTCAGTCCCAACCTGTTGTTTTAATTTATTTATTTTTCTAATTCAATCTTTTGATTTTACAGATTTTAGACAAATCAAGACTAAAAAGTGCAGTACAGATGTATATGTCCTTCGATTTTATCCTATTTTCAATCGATTATACTTTTGTGTTGAAGAACGGGAATTGGGTTTGGTAAGATTTTCAATATCTGAAAGAACAAAATTACCAATTGGAGTTTTAATTGTTTTATCTTTTGTGTTGAAAACGGGAATTGGGTTTGAAGATCCTCAGGAGACGAATTTCATTTCTAAACAGAAATGGATGGAGGATAGGAAAGGAAAGTAGAATTGCAAATGGATTCAAATGGCTTGGATACGACAAAGGCATACATGCTTGACACACAAATATTAAATATTAAATATTTTATTGGACTAAATACTGGATTAAATATTTCGTTTGGTCTATTGAATCTGTTCATCATTGAGTGCCTTTGTTGTCTTTTTCATACCTACATGTTTAGTTATTAATCTATTGAGTTAGCTCAGAATCTACTGGAGTTGCTTTCTAAATGTGGTGGTAACACTTGTGGATGTTTTGGTGCAATTTCTTTGTCTGATTTCTTTTTTTAATTGGCATTTCTGACATCCATTTCTCTACAAATTCTTAATGTGCTCGAATTCTTAATGTGCTCGAATTGGTCCCGTCACATGTAGCGGTATGCTTTTTCCTTCAAGATTGCATATTTCGCTTAAGATTCATTTAATTAGCATTCATTTTTTTTGCAAAATTTATGTGTCCTTTTATCTTTTGTTTCTTGTTGTCTGTAATGGGGTACTGAAATGAAAATAATGTTTTGTCGTCTTCAGTTATCATATTTAGCGTAAGTAAGATTGTTATATTCCCTTGGTAATTTCGTCAGTTATTTTCTTAGAACAATAAACAAGTTATTACGGGATGTGGAAATAACCAGTATAGGCATCTGTTTTAACAATGTAGAGCCCCTTAGGTAATTTCTGCAAATTTTATCTGGCCTCTATGTTTAAACTCTAAGATTATAGCCTCTGCTCTATATTTAAACTCTAAGATTATAGCCTCTGCTCTTTGAAAAGGTTGGCATAGAGAAGAGCAAGATCCCTGAATTGAGTAAATTCAATTCTTATGGCTTAGGGTATGTTTTCAATTCTTTTGTTTGTTGAAGTTATAAATGTTTGTGAACAAATTCAGAGTGGTTATCTGTCTTGTTTTATTTTGGTTCCCTAATTGTCCTCAGGCTATTGGTTATGATTTCGACTATGCTGAATACCACATCTTTGTTCACGGTAGATTACCGTATGAGAATCTCAAACCCGACCCAGTTCTGAGAAGCCTTTTGTTGAGCTTACCTTACCGCAAAGTTGTAAGTATTGTGTAACTGAACTAGTACTTGTACATTCTTCCGGCATTCATAGTTGTCTTTATAACAATTTTTCATCTTTGTGAATAGGTTTTCACAAACGCAGATAAGATCCACGCAGCTAAGTGTCTGAACAGACTCGGGTTGGAAGGTTGATTTGAAGGAATTCTATGCTTTGAGACTCTGAATCCTACTCACAACAGCAACATCAATTCAGATGGCGAAGATGAACAAAACACGGAGCTTTTTGATATTGTTGAACATTTTTCTCAACCTGGTAACAGTTAATCAGAACTTCCAAAGACGCCAATTGTCTGCAAACCTTATAAATCTTCTATTGAACAAGCTCTCAGTGTAGCTGGCATTAACCCACACAAAACAGTACGATAATTCGAACACTTACCTTTGAAATTATGTTGGACTAGCAAGAAATTGAATGATTTTGATATGCTGAGATGCCAAACATTTCCTTCACCCTTTAGGCGCAAACTGTAGTGGTTTATTCTTGTCATACTGATTTATCTTTCCTTGGCTGTTTGGTTACAAATACTCTTTGATGACAGCACCCGAAACATAGATTCTGGGAATTGTATGGGTCTAACCACTGTCTTGGTGAGTTACTCAAGCAATCCATAGCTTCTACTTAGCTTTGTTGTGCTTGTATGTTCCTGGAAAGATAGTTTATTACAGACAACGGTTCGAAGGGAGCTGATACAGGTCGTTGAAAAAAACTTCATTTGAATTCAGTTGAGCCATTTCCCATGTGAATTATTTTTCAGGAATGCAAGTATGATTCGGGTATTCAAATGTTTGAGCTTGAACTCTGATTTGCCCTATTGTGTATTTACTCTGTTAGTTGTGTCAGCCTGTTAATATGATGCTCTTAGTTACCGCTCAAGCTTTCAATAAGTTTGACGATTTCTTACAATTTATTGATCTATTTTGCTTGGTTTTTTTTTTTTTGATCTGTTTAGCAGGATTTTATGGCCTGGAAATGGATTTCTAGTGTGGATTCAGCGCAGAATAGGTTTAATTTGAAGCATCAAGTGTATCATAAAAGTCTGAGATTGTGTAAATTTATTTTATCTCGTCTTATTTCTTAAGTAAAAGTTGGAATCACTGTACTTTGTAACAAACTTATATTTATGAAATTTGAATTCCTTGTTCCGAACAATACACTAATTTTCTTGTAGTGCTCTCTTCGTTTTGGTTTCTGGATGGGACAATTGGCTTATCGCCATGGAGCTAAATGTTATCCGTACCTATAAGGTTCTGAATTTGCCACGTTAAAATCAATTTGCGTGTCTAAATGGTAGGTATGACCACGTTTTAAATAAATTCACGTGGCTTATGGGACAACTATAGCCACATCGAAACCATTTTCTTGTCACGGTCACGGTTTAAATAAATTCATGTGTCTTTAGTCATGAATTAGCCATGCTGAAACTACTTTTGCGTGTCTAAATAATAGAGATATCCATGGTAAAATAAATCCATGTGGCTTTAGGATAAACAATCGCCACATCAAAATCATGTATTGTATCTTAAGAATGTCTATTGCCATGGTGTTACAATTTCAATATGATTGTAGGTCACGAATTAGCCACGATAAAATGACTTTTGCGTGTCTGATTAGTAGCAAAGGCCATGGTTCAAATAAATCCATGTAGCTTTAAAGTAAACACCGGACACATTAAACATAAGTTGTGTGGATATAAGGAACTTATGGCCATGGCAATGCTCAACTGCTTAAAAAAACAGGGTACCATATGGACACGGTTATAGGGATATGGCCATGGTAAATCATGTCTATTAGTCACACAAATTTTATGTAGCCATAGAGGTACCCTTTTTTCATGGCACTTAATATCACATTTCTGGAGTGAAAAATATCCATGGCCGAAAGCCAATGGACACGGTGATCCAGTGTGTCAAATGCGACTTTTTGTACTAGTGAACACTCCTAAAACTGAGAGGGAACGAGCCAAAATACTTCTGCCAGGGGCATCTTGTAATGAAAAACTTGGCAGAGTGAAGATAACCCCTACCAAGAAGAAATAGAAAGCCTCTTTCTTTGTTGTTTGTTGCTGGCCTAAGTTCGGTTTAGGCTTGGTCTAGTTCTTCAGGCTGTGTTTTTTGTGTGTTTTGGTTTACTTTTGTCTGTCCCTTGTTTCCTCTTTGTCTCCCTCCTTTCTTGGGTCTAGTGTGCCATTCTTAATTACTTTGAGCATATATCATGATATACTCAATGAACGATTTATTCCACCAGCCCATTAACTTAGTCCACCTAGCAGAAAAGAAAAAAGATGGAGAAGTACCGTCCTAAAAATGTACTTGACAGAAAGTACAGTTAATTTTATCTAATTTTTTTTTTTAAATTTCATGCCATTGTTTGCTGATGAGGTGTTCTCCACATATCTCTTTAGCGCAGTTGATTTATTTCTATGTAGTTATGATACAATTTTCGCATGCCAGTGTTTTTGAATATATTTTTTGACGTGTACATTTAAACTCTTTAGGTAGTTTGCTTATGAGATCTCAAGATTTTTCGACAATAATGTATCATTTATGGCTCCATATCAAGTATTCTTTGATTAGTAATGGTAGGTATGTACCTTTGTAATTGTAACTTCACTATGGAACACCGGCATGGTCATCACCTGTCATATTTTTCTATATAGACTCATGGGTATGCGGTTCTTATGAAGAATATTATTTCACCATTTAGTCACCAGACTTTTTCATAAAATAGAAGTGCTAGAACAATATTGACACAAAAGAGTGAATTACGAATCCAGTATTCCATTTATTCCATTACATCTGTATTATTCCATCCGTTGGCCACAAACGAGCATGTAAACTTGCAACAATTCTTAACCAAAAAGTCTACCACACAATTTACGAATGGCAGGCATCCTTTGAACGTTAATTACAGAAATTACTAGACCAATTTTCCTGAGTTAAAAATGAATGTATGTTATTATGGGTTTGTGTGGCATGATTATGGGTTTGTATGATGAAATTGCATATTGACTGTTTCATATGTTATTGCCATGTTTGTCCATATAGATGTTTTGTGTTTCAAATTCTTAAGACAGGGGATAACAACTGTTTTGAAATGAAACATATTTATTAGTTATTGCAAGGCTTGTACTATTTCTGAAATGATTTATCAGTTTCTGCTTTTATTGAAGTGCAGCTGATGTAATTGATTTATTGGTTCTCTTTGTGTTTTAGAATGGATAATTTTTTCTCGGAATGATAATATCTTGCTGACTATAGATCCATAAGACTTGGGTAAAGAATCCCTAAATGATTACTTCTGAACTAATTGTCGGGGTTTACTTGTATGCAAGCCAAAATCACACACTCCAGTTGGTATGTCAGTTTATTTCCTAGTCGCTAGTTATTCAGTTAGTGACATGATACTGATAGGAAAAAAATGATGGCCCTTTTGGTCTGCCATTGTGCTATATTATCTTTGGCAACTCTTCGGACCACAACTAGTTAATATTGGAACTCTTAGACTTCCACAAGTAGTCATTAAACTTCTAAAAAACGAGGGATTTTTTGTTTCTTTGATAGAGTTTCTGAATGTTTACCATCCTCAAACAATCTTTTATCTAGTTATTATGCTATAAATTCCGCAGGTTAGCGATTCTTACAGTTCTGCAGTCTCAATGAAGCTACAATTTAGCGAGAAGGTGTTGCCATCTCTATGGGGTATAGTATTGAAGTTAATATTTAATGGGTTTCTTTTTGTTATTCAGTTTAATAACGATAACAATGTGATCGAAGACATTAGCAGTGGTTACATTTTTCTCTTGTTGAAACTCAAATGTATATGGCAGTTGTATAAAGTTATCTGCAGTTGCATTTTTTTGGAATAATGAAATGCAGTATTATTAGATTTGCGACTACTCTTATATAAGCATAATTTTTGAATAAATTAATCTGATGTGTTTTGAAGTTTGTGTTATGTAAGAAATTGTTGTCTTCTTCATTTTTTCGTAAAATTTAAGATCGCCAATTACGTTTTTCTTGCACACACCAATATGCATCACCAACAGGTTATGTAACTGCGGTTCTCCTCAGCCAAGTAGTGCACTTTCTATTGTGGCTGTCAAGTTTCCAAACATTATATCGTATTTGCTCTGCTTGAACAAATTGATATGTTTGTTTTTTTCTCCTAGCTAGATGAATATTGGACAACTTAGAATACGGATGCAGATATACTAAACCATACTAAAAAAAGATGTCTTTTTAAGGTTTCTATAACTTAGAATGTCTGTTGTCTACTCTAAATCATGATTCAACAAAATCCATACACAAAATTAACATTAGCGCGACATAGATGGCCATGCGAGTGTTTTGGATTGGTCGCAAGATGTGTATAGTTGACATAAATCTATATAGTTGATGAAGCTCTGGTCACATAAACAAAATCATCGTGTGGCCATAAAATAATTCTCCCAAAAAGAAACTGGTGTAGCCCTATGTCAATTTTTTGTCATGTTTCACAAAGTGTGTCTATTTCTAATATGTACGTGTCTAATGAACCATATACTATGGACACATAAACAAACCAGTGTAGCTAAATAAATTCCCTTTCCGTCACGGGTTAATAGATGTGTCCGTTACCCATCCCACATATTCGACACATACATGATTGCTTAATGTGGCTATATACGCATCTATGGTTACATGTGATGGGTTTAGATTGAAACCCGTGACCAAACGATGCCTTACGGCTACAGTTGACGGGTTTAGGTTCAACCCCATGACCAAATGGCGCACTAAGGATACAGGGTAACATAAAACGTGGCTATAGTTAAACCTATGATCAATAGCCACACAAATAACCTGAAACGTGGCTAGGCTGTAAACCAAAAAATGTGGCCTATGTGAAGGTTTGTACTAGTGAACTTTGAAGTATAAAATATTACTTCATTGGAGTCGATATTTATGCTCTGAAGGTCTCCAAGATTTATCACTATTTGATCTTCAGTCATATTGAACAGATCAACAGTAGAGTTTTCTTATAACACAACAACATCATGAGAGACAACCAATCCTCCCACCTCTCTTTGCCTTTCATGCAAAACAACTTGAAGGTTGTCAGGGATTCCTGAGGAAGAAAACCTTTTGTTTGCACTTAAGACCAAATCAGATTCATTAACTCCGGAAGTGATGGGAACATCACCTGCACATCCACCACTCCTCATAGTTAGTGAAACATTGCAAACTGAATAAATTGCATTACCCTGTTGGCTGGGAACTCCTAACTCACATCCAGGAAAACATTGTAAGCCAAAAGGTTCAGCTTCTAAAACACTGTCAATTAATTCCAGTCTATTTGAGGAGGGAACTTCTCCTTCACATCCACTCTCAGCAAGAATCTGAAACCTATTGATAGTAGGGGCTATAGTTCCGTTACGAAAAACCAACAACCCTCCTCCAATATTCTCCAAAATAAAATCATTAACCTCCCTCGCAGCAGCTTTATTGAGTCCACCATCAATCAAAGCTCTAGAGCTAGGGCTAGATAGATCACCTTCCTGAACATATGCCCTAGGATTGAAGCCATTTTTATTCGTCATGGTGTTTGATGAATTGGATTGCTTGTTCCTCAATCCATGAGAGTCCGTACTCTGATTCACCTGACTTGACTCACCAGAATCCGTTCCAGAAACTAACACCGATTTGATCCCATTAATAGCGGAAATAGACCTTTTTGAATTTGAATTCTTGTTATCAAAATCGTTAAGCAGTTTAATATATTCCTCCATCGTTGCCTTTTCTTAGGAACGAAATTGAAGTCCCATTCAATAGAAACGGCCCATCTTTGGTCATCATCCTCAACCATGAGAACCGCACGTATCATAGTGAACTCCCCTTTGACTGAAATTCTGAAGAAGTTATGATTTACCAATCTTAAAGAACTAGGTGCAATCTCAATAAGTCCGCCCATAGAATCTCCAATGGACTTAAATAATTTTGAATTCCAGCAACTACTAGGTACGCCCCTTATCTTTAGCCATTTTGCATATCTGGCTGTTGCTTGAAGAGGAATGATGCGACCCTTTGCTGGTCCAAGACTTGAGACTGTATCTGTCTCCTTCAACCTACTTGACTCCTCCCTACCACTGGTTTGTGATATATGAACAGCTTCATTGTCCACAAATATTGTTTTTGGTTTCCAGAGATCAAGCCAGTAATCCTTGTCCAAAACTACTTTTTCCAATTGCTCATCAATAATTTCCATATCAATGAAAGAATCCCACTCCATTTGTCTTCTCACCTCCCTAGCAATTCTCTGCCACCTAACCAAGCCATCTACATGAATAAATCCTTCATACATTCTCTACGTAGTCGAGATTCTTGGTAAAGATGATGGAAAGTCAGATTTAGTTGGCACTTGTTGAGCAGGCTTTTTGATAAAGTTATTCTGAACCATAAAATTTCTGATCTCCTTGCATAGAATCCCCAAATAATAACTAATCTCTCCACACGGTATGCATAAAGCATAGGACCTGTTACCATCTCCTCTTCTAACTCTTGAAAACCTAAGATATCTTCCTGCTTTTTTTTCCCTAATCTCACAAAGAAAAGATGACTCTCCTTCCCTTCTTGGCCATTTATTCTTTCGACAGTCCATCTCTCTTACCTCATCTAAATCCTCAATCAACCAACCAGCAATCTCTACTGAAAATCAATCCACGACCTGAAACTTCCTCTCTTCCTCTCCTCCAATCTCAAACCTTGATATCCCAAAGAAATGTTGAAAAAATTTCTCTCAAGATAGAGCGTTTTTTCCGCTAATTCTCTCTCCATCTCAAAATTTCCTTGGACAAACCATTTTTCTGGTTCCGCCACTTAGCAGTATACCTTCTCTAATAACTTCATCGTTGAACCCTTAGACGCAACTTTTCTATTCTACCTTTTAACCATTACCGTATGTATTGCATCCTTCTCTTATTAAAGTAAAATTATGAGGTACTGCATTAGGATGGTGGAGAAATGAACAGTTTTGGGCTATATGGGCTCAACTGGTCATGTTAACTAAACAATTAATGACTAGTTAATTCCTAATGCCATTAAGAATGATCCCTGGTTTAGGGCATACCTAAAACTTTCGGGGCATACTGAATAAAGATAAAAAGGGGTTGTAAATAGCAAAATTAGAAGCCCCTTAACCAAATATTTTTAGTAATGGCAAATCTGCCATTTTTGTATTAGTGTTAATAATCTGGATTGGTGATTAATACTTGATTAGTGATTAATACTTTTGATTAGTGATTTAGATAATTTAAGAATCATAAAGGTTTTTGTAGATGAAAAATTTTGGGGAAAAAAAAGGTTTTTGTAGATGAAAAATTTTGGGGAAAAAAAAGGTTTTTATTGAGAAGGTGAGAAAGAGAAGGAGAAAGTGAGAAACAAATTTGTATATTGATTCAATGGAGGATGATGAGGGTTATTCATCTAAACAACCTAGGAAAATACACATCAATGATCCGGAAATGGCTGATTTATTAGATTATGAGAATGATTTCACACAAACACAAACTCAAACTCAAACTCAAACTCAAACTCAAACTCAAACTCAAACTCAAGGTGATTATTTTCATGAGCCAAATCCAGATGATGAATATATATACGAGGAAACCAATGCTTCTAATACACAAGTACACATCTATCCTATGTTTAGTCTCACTTTTGTAGTTTGAAATCATCAAAAGTTTATATTCTTTCTTCATGGTTCGGCGAACTAGGATAATGTTCGGCTTAAATATATGAGCCGAACCAACCCAATTGATGAACAGTTCGGCTGGCTGAAACTGTTTACGTTATGCGCCGAACATATTGTAGGATCAGAATATCGCCACAACAATACTCTTGTGAGATTTACAACGACAGTTCTGCGAGTTCTTCAACAACACTTTGCGAGTGTCACAAGATAATATAAAGAGTGACGTAATAGTTGACAAATGAAGAAACACAAGAAGAGCATGATTGCCCTGCGATGGGTATGACGCTTGCGAGAATGGACATTATAACTACTGCGATAATATCGCGGGACAGATCCGAAATTAAAGGACAACTTAGCTGTCATCCACTATGTAACTACCCTATATAAAGAGACCCAGTATATTTAGAAAGAGGATGATGTATTTTTGAGTGTTGAGAAAGTCTTGAAGAGAGAGAAAACTCAAGAGAGCAGTTGTATTCTTGATTTCTTCCATTTCTTGTAAACATTTCTGAGAATAAAATAATAAAGTGTTGTTTTTAATCTTCAAATATGTGTTAATTACTGTAAATTCTTATCAAGGGTGTAGTGTAGGATTTCCTGCAACTACATTTTGGTGCCCGAAAAAGGGATGAATTGATGATTATTTGAAGAAAAAGATAAAAATTGATACTGTGATTGGAAGGAATTTGGAACAATTAGTGAAAGATCTTACGCAATATCCAACAGATTACTAAGATTAATGGCTTGAAGAAGAAGAAACACATCAGAACCACCAACAACTGTAAGTAGGAGTAAAATACTTGCAGGTGGAGAAACAAATGAAATGGGAGAATCTTCAAGGATAAGAACAAGAAGAAATAGAACAAGGAATGAAGGAGAAAATCAAATTCAACAGCCGAATCAACAAACACCAATACAAGATAGAGCTGTGGATTATGACAGAGTGAGTGTGCATACTTGGCGATCAGATTCGATGGAAGAATCAGAAGATAGACAATTAAGAAATGAAAGGAGAGAAGAAAGAGATCAAGGATTGGTTGAAGGATTAATTCATGGAGAATGAGAAAATAAAACAACAGATGACTTAAGATAAAGAATACAGGAGGTTAGAGGTGGAAGAACGTGAAAATATAACAAGACTAAATCACGAGTTAAGAATGGAGAATTTGAGATTACAAAGTAGGAGATCAAGAAGTACTGCTAGATTAAGTTCAAGGTCATTTAGAGAAGAACCAAGGAGAAATTCCCCTATGAGAAATGTTGGAGCAAATATCTGAGAGGAAATGCAAAATCCAAATGAAGAGCAGCATCACAGAGAAGAACAAATGATTAATGATCGCTACATTCCACGCGGTGAAACTACGAATGGTAGACGTGATAATAGAAATCAAGAGGGTGGAAATAACCAAGATGATGAAGAAAATCGAGAATAAGGAAGCAGAATATTACATGGGCGAGAAATCCAAATAAAGCAAAGAATCTTTGATGACGAAATTGAGAGGAATTATGCTGAACAGGCACGTCTAGTTTGCGAAAGATAAAGATTAAGAGCATAAGTGGAAGAACAAGAGTTTCAAGAAGCAATACGGCAGAATAATCATGACAATCGAGAAAGGAGACGCACACAAAATCTCCATAACAATAATATCAATGAGGAATATGATAGAATACAAAGGAGAATAGGGAGACAGCGTAGAGAAACGATGAGAAATGAAGAAACTCGTAGAGAAGAAATTGAAAGGCATAATCAGTTACGAAGTGAAGAGGAAAATCGCAGAAGAAGGAAGAATGAAGATGCAGATGAAGATACACAAATATCGCAAGACAAAAAAGATATGAACGCAGAAGAAGAGAAGATGCACTGAAAAGACCAATGGAGCATAATTCAGATGGGAATGAACAAATTTTAAGAGAATTAGCAGAAATGAGGGGAATGTTGAATAACAGAAGAGAAGGAGGCAGAAGGAAACTTGATAAAGCCATTGAAGAAGCTGCGAGAACTCCATTCACTCAAGAAGTACAATTAAGAGGAATCCCTCCAAAATGCAATTTACCAGCATTAACCAGTATCTTCGATGGGACTACCTGTGTTGTTCAACATGTCAAGGCTTATGTTAGGTGTATGCTATAGTGGGAAAACCATGATGCTATATTATGCAAATACTTTGCATCTAGTTTAACTAGCGAGGCATTAAAATGGTTCGAAGGTTTACCTAAAAACACTATAACCTCTTTCGACCATTTGCAAGCTACATTTCTGGGAGCATATATAAGCAACAATTCTTCGCGACCCGGTATTGAAGATGTATTTGGGTTAAAACAGAGGATTGGCGAGAGTTTGAAACACTTAACGATAAGATGGAAGACAATGTGCATTGAAATAGCAGGAAGGGTGGATGAGAGATACCTCATTTTATCTTTCATTAATGCAATGTTCGCAACCAATCTGCTATACATACAAATTTTCAGAATCAAAAATACCATCACAATGACTGAGCTACGAGAACTACAAGAAGAATACATTGATGTGGAGGAGAAACAAAATGAGATGGATTCATATCCAGTCGCAAACACCAGCTCAATAGCGACAAATGGAAGTTTACTTCCTAAAATAATTAACAATGTGGCGAGCACCTCGCAGACACAACAAGAAAAAGTGGTGATTGATAACCAACAGAAATTAGTATCCATGGGAAGTCGAGACCAAGAGGAGTATGAAAGGGAAAGGAATTATTAAAATCACGGTGTAAATAATAAGATTCAAAGACTTGATCATCCGCAAGAGACTTATGGCGGTCAAAGGCAAAATAATTTTAAGAGGGCAAGGGAGTCAGAAGATAATATGGGAAGAAATTAAGATGCCACCTCTAAATGCTAGTATAGAAAAAATTTGGGAGGCTATCATTTTGATGGAAAATATACCATCACCCTGGAATATGGGAAAAGAGTCACATCCAAATAATCAAAATCAAGAATATGGGAAAATATACCATCACCCTGGAATGGCAAAAGCAAACTATTTCTTTCTCTGCACAAGAAGTACCAGAGCCTGGTGAGATACATGACAACCCATTGGTGGTAAGATTAGAAATAAATCCAAAACAAATTGAAGAAGAAGATGAAGAAAATGATGATGGTGAAACTGAAGATTCTTGGGCCATTAACATAGTTCTAATAGATACTGGAAGTTCAGTTGATATCTTATTTTATCATGCCTACAAGACCATGGGAGGGAGAGACGAGGATTTGATACCATCAACCTATAAAATCTACGGTTTTAATGGTACTTCCAACAAGCCTAAAGTGGAAATTGCAATGTGAATTCCATTAAAGTGGTTATATTCTAAAATCTCATTCTACGTTGTGGATATTGAATCACCTTATAATGCCATGATTGGAATCACCTTATGATTGGCCGACCTTGGCTACATGGGATATTAGGTGTGGTATCAACTTTCCACCAATGTATTAAATTTCATCATCCTAATAGTGTTGGAGTTATAAAGGGAGACTGGGTTGATGGGAAGAAATGCTATGAAATTGACATGGAATCTTGTGAAGAAAGGGCAGCGAGGAATAGAAATTGGAAACATAACATCAAGCAAAAACAAAGAGGTGATAAGCTGATGGTTGACACAATAGAGCGGCGAGAGGAAGGAACACTGCGAAATCAACATGAGCTGTAAACAGTAGATGGCGAGCGTGTCGCAGATGGAGAGAAAATAGCAAAACGCAACAAAATGGCAGAAGCAGAAAGTAGTAAGTAGAAAAGGGTAAAATGATGAAATTTAAGAAGTTTATGAAATATTTTTCGAAGAAGAGTATCATCGTTTATTGGATTTGGAAAATAACGAAGGAATACAGCTTCATCAGAAAGGCCGAAAACATCTGCGAAGAAGGAAAATAAGAAAAAATGCAAAGGAATACAAGGATAAAGAAAAAGGGAAAGATTTCTTACTATAAAGTTGATCATTCGCATCTTGGAGTCTTGCGACCTTATCTCGCGAGAAAGAAAGATTAGTTTCCAACTGCTTGATCTTTTATTGAAGGTCAACAGACCTAGATTCCAATAGCCCGCGAAGACTAGCGGACTCAGATTCCAAATCCACATTCTTTTTACAAAGAAGGGTATTCTTCTTGTGAAGAGAGGCGCGCCTCTTCTCCAAGTCTGAGGAAATAACAAAGGAATCTCTTCCAGTCTGCGAGGGAATAATGTAAATTAAATATTGACGAAGGAATGAATACATAAATATGGTGAAGAAATGAAAACATACCAGAATACCAAGAGAATTTAAGAGGCTGGGAGTTGTTGATCTTGAGATTCCTTGGAGGGAATAATTACCAACCAATATGGGAGCATTGCATACCTTGGCAAGATCTTGGGATACCCCATTAATAGCTTCATTTCTATAATCATTTGCAATACCATGAGTAATATCACCAAAAATGTTAGATACCTGAGCCATGGAAGAAACAGATTGGGAAGATTCCTTTGCAGAAGGGATATCAGCATCAGAATCATAATCATCATTGTCATTATCAGAATCACCACTTGAATTTTCTGCATTAGGTTGAGGAGTTAAAGAAGAAGAGAATTGGGTTTTTCTTTTCTTTAATTGAGGAGCACCAGATTTCTCCCTGCGAGGAGCAGTAGACTTCTCTTTGAGAGGAATAGTAGATTTCTCCTTGAGAGAAGCATCATTGTCTTTCCCCTTAGTCTTCACAATCTTCACTGGTTCTATTTATTCAATAACCTGCAAACACAGATAAAGATAAGAAATAGAGGCAATAATATATTGTTAAGAATCATAAAGAAATATTTCTTACTTCATTAGTGAGAGATTTAAGGGCTAAAAAGGTGCTTGGCTTCCCAAACTTCTGGTAGTTAAGTTTGAGCCTGTTAATCAGAAAAAATTGGAGCAATCAGCAAGAGTATGAAAACATGAGGAAGATAATAATGATAATTATACAAAAACTTGGAGGGAACATACCTCTTTATTCCTTTCAGGCAAGTTGAAAACCCACGGTTGATATTCTGTGAGATTCGCATGAAATACATGAGGACCGGATATGTAAGGACCCAGGGTAGAGATATTCAACTGATATACTCAAGCATTAAACGAATAGCATAAAGGAAGAGATATTCTTCGCAACATCAGGATTCTTCGCAGCATCAGGGTAGAGATATTCTTTATCAGCACCGCGAGTAGCATACTCAAGCATTAAACGAATACAATCCCCACTCAACTGATATACCGCCCGCAAGAACTTCGCGTGAGAAAGTATCTCATAGAATAAAGGAAGTTCAGGGTCATATAGAGGAATGGGAAGACCAGCTTCAAGCTGACCTAGCGAGACTATGATTTTCTCGCGATTACATGGAAGATCAGAAAATAATGGCACAGAAAGTTCTGACTTAGGGTTTTTTTTTGGGAATGGTGGATAAAGTAAAACCTTTGTCTCGAAATTTATCTTGAAACTTCTCGAAAGTAATCTCATATTTGCGACCAGCTGCAACCATCTTTAGTATGGGAATGAAGATTAAAAGATCGAAAGAAAAATTGTAACAGTAGAAGATCCGGAATTCATGGAAGAACAGTAAAATTGCAGAGAGGAAAATGAAGAAAGTAAAAAGAAGGAAAGAAAATAATGAAAGAAATATTTATAGAAGAAGAAGATTATCGAGAAGATGAATGTATTTAATACGAGGAGAGTACGTGAACGGTTGGAATGATGCGGTTGAAAGGGACGTGTCAGAAGTTGAATGGAAGAAAAAGCACGTGTAATAAATTTGGCAATAGATGCAGAAATATGTCAGAACAGTAAAAAGAGAAGAGACGAACTGCTGCAGCATTTTGATTCTCATAATCTTTCCTCCTTCGCAGAAAAGACATGAGAAGAGGCAGGATGTAGGATCATAATATCGCCACAACAATACTCCTATGAGATTTACAGCGACAGTTCTGCGAGTTCTTGAACAATACTTTGCGAGTGTCACAAGATAATTTAAAGAGTGACGTAATAGCTGACAAATGAAGAAACACAAGAAGAGCATGATTGCCCTGCGATGGGTATGACGCTTGCGAGAATGGAAATTATAACTACTGCGATAATATCGCGGGTCAGATCCGAAATTAAAGGACAACTTAGCTGTCATCCACTATGTAACTACCCTATATAAAGATACCCAGTAGATTCAGAAAGAGGATGATGTATTTTTGAGTGTTGAGAAAGTCTTGAAGAGAAAGAAAACTCAAGAGAGCAGTTGTATTCTTGATTTCTTCCATTTCTTGTAAACATTTCTGAGAATCAAATAATAAAGTGTTGTTTTTACTCTTCAAATATATGTTAATTACTGTAAATTCTTATCAAGGGTGTAGTGTAGGATTTCCTGAAACTATACATATATTTTTCACTTGCAACCTATTTGCTAGATACTAGTTCGGCTTATATGAAAGTTTCATAACAAGCCTAACCCTACATTGTAACTTTTGGAAGAAAACATGTTAATAGTTCGGATTATTTAATGAATATCGTATAAGCCGAATATGTCATTAATAAAGGTTGGGTTCTTAATTTGTTAATGGTTCGGCTCATATTGTGAATATATTATAAGACGAACCTTATAGATGTACCAGGTTCGACACATGTTGTGATTATCGGATAAGCCGAACCTTACCACTATTTATTTTTTTGGTATCTAACCTTGTGATATTCTTTGTAGATCGTGCTTGGTGGACTTGTACCGATGGAAAATCAACCTGATCTAGTAGACGTAATTCACGAAGATACTAAGGATCATTTCCAAAATGATTTGGTATGTAAGAACTTGTTGTTTACCTTAATGTTGTCGGAATATTCCGAATTTTTTCTTACTAATTATTTGTGTTTGAATGAACGTAAACATGGAAAAGTAATACTGAAGCACATGCTTGGGATGAGGGACACGCAAAGAATATAAGTTGTGGACTAGTTAAAGGATGACAAATCCGAGGGGATCGGTTTGAAATGATTTGTGAGCGAAGTGGAAGCAGTGCTAGCAAGGCTAAAAAGGGTTATGTATATGTTGGGAAGACCGGGAAAAAGAATAAGACAAAGACGAAGAAAAAAAGTGTCCTTTCAAAATCGTTTTCAACCTCAAGAACAAGAATAAGTCCTTGAACAAAGATGATGAATTTTGGGTTATGAATAAAATAATTATGGATTGTCGTCATAACCACCCACGTCCATATGACCTTCATGGACATGCAAAAGTAGCGCGACTCAAACTCAACAAAAAGCTAGAAGGGGATAAAATGACACGAGCACGTATGCCACCATCTAGGATTCTTAATAAATTGAAGGAGGAAGACAAGAATAACAAGTCGAATATGCAAACTATCAGCAACACAAGAAATAAGATTAGAAGACTCAATTTGCAAGGTAGGATGGTAATGCAACAAGTGATGTGGTTAGGGGTGAAGCATAACTACGCTTTCCAAAAGAAGTTGTATGACTTTGGTCAAGTGACACACCTTTTTCTTTCCCACCCAGAATGCGTCCAATTGGATCTATGCTTCCTACAAGTTATTATATTGGATTGCACGCACAGAACTAACAAATATGAGATGCCGTTGATGAACATTATAAATAAATAAATAAATATTGAAAACTGCATAAACACCCCTTGTTTTCTCCTATTTTATGTATTTAGCCAACCAAATATTAGAATTTAGCCCACCAGACTCTCCATATTTCTATATTTTTTTTAGCCCCGTATCATTCTTTGGCTCCGCCACTGCATAAAGAGGTCAATGTGGTGGCTCATTGGTTGACAAATTAAGGTTGTTGTGGATCACCTTACCTTCAGATGGAGGTTTAATTCTCGGGTTCTGTGTCTGCTGTCCTAACAAAACTAGATAAATTAAAAAAAAAATCCGCATTTAGAATGCCGCGAGACTAACTGCAATGGGCTAACTACAATTTTTCATGGGCCATTTCATATATATCTTTTGAAAATTACCCTATCCAAAATTAGTTTTTCAATATTTTGGGTGGGAGTGGGGGTTGGGGCTACAGTCTAGGTAAGCCACCCCACTACCGTCCTCGATCATTCATAAGTCATGACTACTCCCGAAGGAATTTGAAACTCTCTCTCACATCTTAATTGACCGTGGTACAGATCCAAAGTTATAGAATGATCATACCACTCATGTGAACCAGAGTTTGAAACTCGTCTCACAGTAAATTCTTTATAATCAAGGTTGGAACCAGCTTGTTTTTCGGATTCCAACTAGTTTCATTGAATCTTCTCTTGCTGTTGACGAGGATTAAACCTATTTCAGTTTGGGGCGAGTACCACGTAAGAAACGCAAAAGAAAGACAACCGACAAATCCCAAGCTTAGAAAGAAAAAAAAATGATAAGGGCCACCCATTTCTCTGGTAACGGTTTCTCACTTATCAATCATTCAGTCTTACTTATCAACAATTTTCTCTCTCTTTCTCTCCACCTCTAAACCGAAATGCAATAATTTTACTCCTGAAATTGAAATCTAACAAGATTTGAAGATAAATTAGATGGTTTCTTAAAGATCTGAACTGTTTAGTATCAAATAATGGTGATACATGATTCTTAAATGGGGTTTATCTACTGTGGTCTTCCCAAGTCGACCCCCCACACTCGGTGGTAAATGGGAGGACCGGAAAGACTATATTTGCTCAACTCCTTTACAAACACCACAGTATCTCCTGCTCAGCTTGAAACCCAAAGGAGCACATGACATCTACTACAGGTAATTTCATACAACTTTGTTTTGTATTTTTGTTTGTTTAATTACTGGATTATATTGAGATATTTAATTTTGTACATATCCTTGTTAGCTGATTGTTGAGCTACTAGTCTATGATGCCTTGGCACAGAACAAAAAATCGGAATCATTCTTTATAGTCAGAGCTCCAATTGGACCCCCAAGGGAAAATAAAGATTGATTTGTGGAGTTGTTGTAGCACAAGGTCACTTACACTATTATCATTAGAGGTCTCTGTT
Source organism: Papaver bracteatum (assembly GCA_023529315.1). Classification (NCBI taxonomy): domain Eukaryota; kingdom Viridiplantae; phylum Streptophyta; class Magnoliopsida; order Ranunculales; family Papaveraceae; genus Papaver; species Papaver bracteatum. Next base: position 485 of record JAJJWX010000778.1, on the reverse strand, counting down.
TCCAGGAAGGAAGGAACTTATAGGTCCTGCCTTCAGGGAAATGACTAAGAATGGCGTTCAACCTAACATTTGACGGGTAGTACGGCGAATAGATTGCGTTGGAGCTCTCAGTATTCTTATTGAGCTAAAACTGTTGGATTCAGTCTCCTACTTGTTTTTGTTCTCTTTGGGAGTGGAGACAGGTTGGATGCAGTGAAGTTGATGTGATGAAGTAACTAGTGTTAGAAAAAACGTTTTTAAAAATTTAATTAAAAATGCATGGACCATGTTTTGATCCCAATACCTATTGCTCCCTAGATGTTTTTTTTCATGTGAATGAATAAAACATTAGTCCCATATAGACTAAAACACTTAGAGTTTTAGACTTAAATACCATTGGTTTAGCCTTAAGGGCATGGCCCTTTGGGTCTTTAGACCTTTGTGTATGGGGAAAGCCCTAGACTATGGCAAGGTTGCCATTCCCTTATTACATTTCTAATTGCCTT